>JAOANR010000001.1:19166196-20519826 GCA_030278955.1 Hygrophila difformis | reverse complement strand
GACGAAGGCACACTTTTGTTCTCGGTGCTGATCAAAATGCGACACGATGATCTCCACTAGAATGGCGGTTTTGGCCCAAGCAAGGGCGCCCTGTGATTGTCCCGGTTCGAACATGCTTGCTGCTGCGATGCAATAGGCCTGGGGGAGGCTTTCTTCAGTTAAACCATATTCAGTGAGGGAACAACCTTTGCACCATCTGAACTCGAAAACAAAATCTCAGATTATTAATTGATCTTTTCTATGTATGAAATTATTGGCGAAATTAATTATGTTCAATTGCATCTATTACTTTTGAAGGCTTCGCAACTCCTCTTGGTGCAAGGCCTGGCAGTTGTTGTAGTCTAGCTTTGCCGCCTCCAGATAGGTATTACTGTTAACACATGGCATCCTGAGATAAACAACAAATAGTTAATTCACCGAGTTTCATAACTTCATTAGTAACGCACTTCATATTAGCAAATGAAGTTTTTTATGTGCTCAATTGTTTTTGATGTGGCATAATTTATAAGCGAGAAGATAATTGCCAAAATAAGATCATAAGTTAAAATTATGCCAATTAAATTCAAGTTCATATAATCTTGACATAACTTCACTGCCAAGATGATTACGTTGCAAAAACTCTAACGGCATGTTTGGAACACTGTATTGTATTTATGGTGTACTGTATTATGATGTACTATTGTATTAAATTAATATTATATACTGTGTTTGGTGTTGATGTTGTATTACATAATGATCATACATTATATTTTAAAAAATTAAATAAAAAATTAGTTTTCTATTTTATGAATAAATAATATTTTGAAAATAATAATTAAATATTCTGAAAATAATTAATATAATAATATAATATATAAAAGATAATATTTAATAGTTGTGAGATAAATAAGGAAAAAAAGAATGAATAAAAATTAATACACCATAAACACACCATTCCACCATATATTAAATAATTAATACATCAAATCCCTCATTAAAATAATACCTAAACATCTCTTGAAAAATACCAAACATAAGATAACATTATTTTAATTTATAATATTAATATTATACCACCTAATATACCATAATACACGGTACCAAACGTACTCTAAAGAATTAGTAGTAATTAGTAGTTAAGCAAGACAAATACACATGAATTCTGCGATAGCCATATCCTGAAAGGGAAATGGGGAACATTTTGTTGTTTAGGAAACGATAAGCTGAAGTATGAATCAAACCGTCGTCCTATAGTTGGTCGTCTATTACTTGAAGATTTTCCTAAATGCCAAAAATTGTTTGTCCTAACCTTTGAGGACAAATAGTAGATTGGTATTCTTAAATATTTTCCCTTTCCGACACCGCCTTTGTTTGCTTGAGCCTCAAACTCTTCCACACCTCTCTCCATTATTGAACTTGTTTAAATCGTTAAAAATTGAGTTTGTAGAAAGTAACATCTTGTGATCATCTAAGTGTACCGAGCGTACTATTAATCAACTACATAGGGGAAAAAAAAAACACATTTAGTCCCATAAGTTATTTCAATTTCCAAAACTATTCCACAAATATCGAATTAGACGAACCCGTCCTGAACCCGGTTTGTTCCTTAATTTTTGCCGAACCCGTCCCATAACTATCTAGGGATAAGTTCGGCGATAATTGGGATAGTTATGAGATGGGTTCAGCGATGTTTAGCAAAAAACTGAGTTCATGGACCGGTTTCGCGAAAATTATGGTAGTTATTGGACGGATTTGTCTAATTCGATATTTGTGGGACTGTTTTGAAAAAAAATTTAAATTATAGGAAGATATGGATTTTTTTTTTCTCAACTACATAAATTCAAAAATGATAGTATTTACTTTTGGATAAGGGTAGTAACTAAGAGAAGTGGATAAAATTACCTGTATAAGGTTTTGCCAATCCAGACATCGTCCCCACCACCATATTGCTCCAAGTAAAATCTTGTCTCCACTCTAGGTAAGCTCGCATACCACGGCATGTCCAGTGCATATCCCACCTGAAAATATATTTTTGTTATAAGTGAGTTGATGAGGTTGTTCATGATTGTGGCACTACACAAGTAGTGTATGCTGAAAAGCATCTAATAGTCATCTGAATTATGTGGAGCACAAAAATTTAATATTGCGGAAAGTAACATAGCACATTCTTGCAAATTGGCCATGTCTCTGTTCAGTACCACCTATTATTTCACTTTTTTTTTTTTTTTTTTTTTCCTAAATAGATAGCATCCATGCAACATGTCTCTGTACTGTGCCGTTGGCGAACTTAGCTTGCACTTTATTCAACATGAGTTAGCTTTTTCTAAATTAAACTCTAGAAAGCTAGTTCACTTTTAAAAGCAGGCATAATAAATAGTACTCCTACTAAAGACACAAAAGCAGCTTTCTCCTGTTTTTTCTAATAAAAGCTGAACACAGAATTTTAAAATAATCGAAGCTTATTTAGTGTACATATAGTATCTTCTACTAACAAATGAATGAAAATTGTTCTGGCAGCAGCAAGTGATCATGGTGGCACGTCAGAGCCTCTTTTGAACAATTTGACTGGACAGGGTGTGGAAATTCATGAATAGTGAAACTAACCCATTTTGACCTTTTTTTGTAGTAAATCTTTTGCAGCTAAATAATAAAGGATAATTCAATATACTACTATATGTGCTGTGTTTCTAAGTGGATATCATATCAAACCAAGCATGGCTGGCAGACAAAATTTATTTATAACTGACCTCGCCTGGGAGATCTTTGGTAATGATCCACTTGTCCAAGAGCTCATTATTAGCCCGTTTCTCCTGCAAGAACTTGGATGAAAACTTGCTTGCATCTTCAAGTATGTCTTCTCCGGGAAACCTCAGCTGAGATGCCCTGTAGAGGTTGTACATTCCTGTCACCGCCTGAGTTGACTGCCCCGCAAAACAGAAGAATACTCCACCATTTTCAAAATTTTTGAACACATCTGTCATTATGTTAATAAAATAAATAAAAAACAAAAACTCACGTTATTGGGATACGAAATTTCTGCTGTCCTTTTCGTTACTTCTACTAGTTTGCTAGTAGTACTCACTCTCTCTCACGAAATTTGACACGTATTCTTTTTTGAGTTGTCCCACGAAATTTGATACCTTTCCCTTTTTAGATAAATTAAATTAATATAAATATGATTAGAATCTTAATGGTTTCCAAAATCTTATTAAAAGTAATTACTTTAACTATTCTGCACACCTCCTAATACACTTTTATTTTTCTATACAAATCTCTTACATTTTTTTAATTCTTCATATCTCAAAATAGGTACAAATAAAAATTATATAAAATATATATTCTAAAACTAGACGCCTAGACGATTCTAACAAGACCACACTTGAATATTTTTTTTAATTAAATGATTACCATAATATTAAGTTAAAGTTAAACAATAAGCAAAGTGAAAATTCATTAAAATTTTAAATACAAATACCTACAATACTTTAACCATTAAACCCTACTACACAAACTACCGTGGCCAAAAGAAACGCGTCATATTTCGGGGACGGAGGGAGTATTAAATTGATGCACTGAAAAAGAAAATGATTTTTTACCTGCAGAAACGTCGTATCCTTGCAATCTCATCAGCCTAAACGCCATCGCCGTGTCATCAATGTCTTGTACCTCGGAATTTCTTGCCCAGCATATACCTTCATTTGTCCAGTACCTAAAAGCTCACAATATTTTGTATTGAATGTTGTCACTATAATAATTAGTACACCGTCACGCAGTGTGTATATTATACTTCCTCCGCTCCTTTTTAAATGCTACGGACCCACATTTTACGCAATCCAATACATATCTTTAATGCTTCATAACTCAAAGTGCATACAAGTAAATATTATGAAATTTTGATATTCTAAATCTATGCGATTAGACGAATCCAACAAGATCTCACTTGACTATATTTTATCTTATATAATTGTATTAAAATGTCGAGTCAAAGCTACTCAATGAACAGTACCAAAAATCAAAACGTGCATTTAAAAAGGAACGGAGGTAGTATTATATTACCTGCGTTCTCAAATGTTTTTTTACCTTTGATAATGGGCTATTATTCACACACAGACTTTCATTTAAAGTTTTATCATCACTACAAGAATTTTCTGTTTTAGCGACCGAAAAAATTTGGTAAAATTCGGTAGCTAAAGGGGTTAGCGACCGAAATTCGTTAGCGACCATAATTTTAGCGACCGAAACTTGTTAGCTACCACAATTTTAGCGACCAAATCCGGATTTTTTCTAGTAGTGCATAGTTATACAAGTTAAAATATAGTCAAGTGAGATCTTGTTAGATTCGTCTCGTCGTGTAGTTTTTAAATATCAAACTTTTAGAATTTCTACTTGTACCAAACTTGAGTTATTAATAGTTTAAATATACTTCGTATAGATTTACGTGAAAGTGAGTTTCACCTGTGAACGTAATCAATACATTCTTCAATTTCTGACTGAAAGTACCGAGAAATTCCTAGCCTCTGCAGCCTGTCCACTGCCCAAATGTGCTCAAACAAGTCCACCGGATACACATTTGGAACTAAAATCATGACAACAAACAAAAAATGAAAACATATATAAGAAGAACAATAATCATAAGCATGCATGGATATATAATTATAAATAAAAAAGAAATTGGTTTAATACTGATAATCACCCCCGCCATTGAATTTGTGCACAATGTTGGTCAGATATTTGAGGCAATTATGATCCTTGGTTTGTTTGAGAGCGTAGGCAGTGGAGGATGGAGAGAAAAGGAATGACCCATCAGGACTTTGCAGTTTCAATAGCTTTTCCCAGATAAGGTCCGGCATCCCTTCCAAGCTGTGGAGTAGTGTTGTGGCCACTTTGTGCATCATGTCCCTTGGAATCCTAATTATGGACATAGATATTCACACCCTAATTATTGCACACACATTTTTTGAAAAAAAAAAAAAATGGAATAAACAAGTGGAAGTGTCTGCTTTTATTTTAATTGTATAATATATAGTACGTATGTGTTTGTAGGCTTACATTGTCAGCTTTAGCTCCCTTCTCTCATAAATCTCTTGCAAGCCTGGAGCGTCGTAAGGGACGTCGATCTCAAGCTTTTTGGCTATTTCAAGGAGTGATGGCAATGCCACCTCGAATCCAATCGGCATGTGCTCTTCGTTTTCATGCTGCAGCTTGTGGATGTTCTCTTGGATGAATGAAATTCCTGGATTATTCAAAACAAAAGAGATTCAGTTTAATTCAAGTAAGATTGATTTATATAACAACAATTTTGCGGGAGAAAAAAAAAAAAGAAAAAAAGAAGGAATTGAATTTCCACAAACCTTTTTTGGCTTTCTCAGGATGAATCTTCCATGTTGTCAATGCAACTGCACAGGCCAATGTGTTGATTATTCGGTCGTAGATTGAGAATCTATACCTATCACCCCACGATCCGTCCGGGAGTTGGTTATTCGAAATCCAGTCGAGGCTGGAAGGGAATTGTGGCGCGGCGGAAATATCCTCCACCATGGCCACCCATGCGGTGTCGTATGGTGAGACGGTTATATCTCCGTCATCCATGGATCGCAGCGTCGATCGGATTAACTCAACCTGTTGCCTCAACTTTTCTGATACTTTGAACTCCTGAATGCAAGAAGAGCATAGAATCGGAACGAATATGTATAGAAAATGTTCTCAAATAGAAGCGAAAAAGGATCGATCAATACGCACCTTGGGAGCTTCCTTATCTGTGTCATCCTCCACAATCTGATGCAAGTACTTCGTCCCCGGAAATCCGCTCTCGATCGAATCTACGTATTATGCATTTCGCGTTTGCATACACAGCAATTACACGTCAAAATCACAAGCAAAACAAAAGTCCGGATCAAAACTAAAAACTGGTAGTGAATTCATTCATCCTCGTTATCTACACACCCACGAACTGTTGAGAAATTGAAAGCCTTTTCCAGCAGCCCCACAGAAGCATACAGCAGGAAGCAGACGATGAAAGCAACAGAAGTTTAGTGAGACAACAGAACCGAGAAGAAGAGGAGGAGACAAGGGTTCCCGAGCATAGTTACATGGAACGTAATTCGGTTCGAAACGGGGAACGGGAACGGAAATGCAGAACGCTAGTTTAGGTGTATCGGGAACGATTTATACCATAATTTCTTAAAATATTAAAACATATTTAATTGATAAAATGTTGTAATTAATTTTTTTTAGTAAAAGCAATGAAATCCAACATTAAAAGTCCAAAATATCTCTTATAAAATACTCCCTCTGTCTCATTCAACTTGTCTTATTTGACTCTTGCACACAATCTAATGCATTTCAATAGCTAATATCTCAAAATATATATAATGAAAAATGATACAAAATATATACTCCTATATTCGAAAATTGCATAATCCTACGATTCTAATAAAATAAAACTCGACTATTTTTTCCAAATATATACTTGTAAGAGAATTGCGCCAAAATTGAACAATGAACATATAAAAAAGTCAAACAGGACACGCTTCATGGACCGAGGGAGTAAAAATTTAAGCAACAAATGTAGAATGGAATAAGGTTTTATTGGGAAATCAATTACGTAAGCTGGTACCAATAAAATTTAAAAATAAATCTACTAATAAAAATTGACTTGAGAACTAAAAGAGAATAAATATTCCCGCACCGATTCACCTTCCTTCTTTCTCAAACTCCTTTCCGTGCGCCTCTCTCTCTCTCTCCCTTCACTACCCTAATAATGCGCATCCTTTGCGGCAGCCCAGTTACGAAACCATCGTCCGCCTCTCGCCTCGCCTCGCCCGTTCCTCGTTACAGCTTCCCAGAACCATCATTTTCTGCCGCGTCGCTGCTCCCCAGAACGATCATTTCTGCCACGTTGCTGCTTCACAAGAACCACCATTTTCTGCCGCGAAAAGCATCACCCTCAACCCTCAATCGCCGAATCGTTGTTTTCCAATCCGGTGCGCGATCCCTCGCGATCTGGAACGCGAACGTCGCGTGATCTGGATCAAACGTTCCAGTCCGCAAAATTGCCGTCCGTTCCGTGTTCCTGGTAACTATGTTCCCGAGGCGTGCAATATTTGCACTGGACTAAAGAACTTATCCGGTGAGAGTGACGGTGTTCTCCAGGCTTCAACGGGCTATCCTCCGGAGATGGCAGGAATCAATAGCAATTTTGGTACTCGGGAGTGGAGCAACAAGAGAGTAAGAGTTCATTCCTTTTTACCATGAATGGAGTCTCAAATTTATATATAGAAAAGGAGAAATCCGTTGCTCACCTCAAGCCCGCAAAATCGGCAGGCATCTTGCCACCTCAAGTCGGTTTTTGTTTGAGATCACCTAAACTAGAGTGGACTAAAACTCAACATGCTAAATTATCTAAATATTGTAGGACATAACTTCTTAGTTATTTGGATTCCATACATATTTAGTATTTAGTCATAAGTGTAACTAAATCCATTCTCATCATCAATGAGGTTTAATTAGCACAAAAATAATGTGCAGAGGATTGATATTTCCACCTGCCTTCACAAAACTTCCTCCAAAATTGTCATAATCACATCAAAATAATAATATCAATATTTCATATTAAATATTTTTCCCGATGTGATAAAACTATATATGTCGGTGTTTATTAATTAACCACAGTCCTAGATAACAGGGAAAGGGAAAATTAATTCAAAGTGAAAATAAACTATGGATCTATCCAACAAGTTTAGCACAAGTTATATGCATTCCGTCGGTCTAATTCGTCCACCATTCATGATCAATATTTTGCAGAAAATATCAGACCATGATCACAAATTATCAAGTAGCATTTCTTACTTCTAGTTTATACCTCCTCCGTTTTTATTTGATTGTTATGTTTGACTTTTTGTTACTATTCACTATTTAAGTTTGATTCGAATTTTTACTATAGTAATGTAAGAAAAAAAATATAGTCAAGTGAGACCTTTTTAAATTCGTCTAACGGGCCGTTTGGTTCAGGAAATCTAAGATTCCCAATGGGGATCTTGTATATGAAATCACACATGCCCATGTTTTGGATGGGAATGTGACATTCCCACTAAGGTAGGAATATTGAGTGTTTTGGGTGGGAATGTGATTCCCACTCAAAGGCCTAGTAATCTTAGATTACTGGCTATCTTTTAACCCCTTTTATATTAAATTGTTTTTTATAACTTCACTTTTTATACTAATTTTATTTTATAAATTTAGAGATTTTTTATTTTAAAAAATAATACATAAATAAATATTTAATTTAAAAAACCATTTAAAATTTTAAATTATTTAAATATATTTTTTCATATATTTCTTCATATTTGTTTTATGGTTTATTTATATATTCATATATGTAAAATAAAATAATTTTTTTTGATAAATTAGATTACTAATTCTCGCACACTAAATTTTGATAAAATAATAAAGAATTTTATATTTATTTTTAGAAAAATAAATACGTTCAAGTATTTTGTATTGCGTAGCAAATGACATAATTACAGAATCCGTTCAATTAAAATTCAAGGGCATTATTGTAAATTAGTCTTAACCGGAAACATAAGATTCTGAATCTAACCAAACATGATAATCTCAAAAATTCAAAAAATAAAATAAGATTCTAGCAATATCACGTTCTCAACAATCTCGTATTTTCATTAATCATATTTCCACTAATAATCCAAGATCCCTCCAACCAAATAGACCATAATCATTTAATTTTAGAATATTAGATTTTCATAATTTTTTATATTACACAATTTAAATTATTGACTGTTAAAAATATATATTGGCATACGTGTCAGGTAGGTCTGTAATAATTATAATGAATGAAAGTTAATAATATACTAACTCATGCCATTTGACTTGGACAAGACACAAGTCCACAATTACCAATAAAATAAAATAAAAGGTACTTCGTCCGTCCCATTAATAGTGTCCCATTTATTTTAGGTACGGTATTTTATGCGGGGTTAGTTAGTATTTAATGTAGTTGTAGAATAGTGTTTAACGTGAGGGTAAATTAGAAATTTATGTAATGTAATTTTAATGTATTTGAATGTTTCAATTGATTTATTTATATGTGATGTATGTGTATTTGAAATTTTAATATATTTATTTATTAATGCAATATGATGATAGTGGGTTTATAATTAAAATATTTTACTATTTTTAAAAAGGAAAATTTGATAATTGTAATTGAACCGACAAAAAAAATTGGGACGAAATTAGTGGGAGAAAATGGGAAGGAATTAGTAGGAGGGAATATAAAATTGAAACATACCTTTCTGCAATTCCAAAATCGTTCTCTCTAGAGTTTTCCAAGTTTTTTCTATAGAAGAAGAGATATACACAAATCAATGGCATTTTTCTGTCGCCTCCTCGCCTGCTGCAATTCGCAGCTCCTCCTCCGCTTCTTTCTTTGAGCAGCCTAGAGTAGCTCAATTTGGTGGGTTACAGCCCTTGGAAAGGCCTATTTCACCCTCAACGGTGGTGAATTTTTCAGAGACGTGTTCCGCTGCGAAACCCTTGAACGCGGAGCACTCTCTCAATCTACAAAATTTGTCGTCACTGCCACCCAGATCCAGTGTCCAGTGGCGGCGACCGGTGGAGATTAATGGCGTCATCTTTCGTTGGAAAAATTCGCGTCCCGAATTTGGGCTGTTTCTTTCTTATAAGTTCTTAAGATTGTTGGAGAAATTGAAAGCCATTTCTCTCAAACAGCAGCCCCACAGAAGCATACAGCAGGAAGCAGACAACGAAAGCCACAGAGGTTTAGTGAGACAACAACAGAAGCGAGAAGAAGAGAAGGAGACAAGGATTCCCGAGGCATGCAAAATTTTTGCACTGGACTAAAGAACTTTCCCGGCGAGAGTGTGCCGGTGTTCTTCATGCTTCGACGGGCTATCTGCCGGAGGTGGCAGAGGCAGGAATCAATGTCAATTTTGGTATTCGGGAGTGGAGCGACAAGAGGGTAAGAGTTCATTCAATTCCTTTAATTTTTACCGTGAATGGAGCCTCATATAGATTTATGGAAAAGGAGAAATCCGTTGCTCACCTCGCTTATGCCGCCGTTCAGATCGAGGTTTGTATAGTGCATTGCATTGCCAAGGCCATCTGAAAGCAACGGATCTCCACAATTGAAACGCACCTACAGTTGAGCAACGTACATTCGAGTAAACTGTGAAAACTAACAATCTCACTCCTTCCAAATATATCTACATGTGCGCGTGTGTGTGCAGACGGCGGCAGAGAGCACAGAGGATTAATAGATATTCACCGGCGGTGGAGTTCGGAGCTGGAATGAGGAATGGCGCGGGAGAACCGCCATGAATGGAGGTGGAAGGCGGTGGCGGTGATGATCGGAGAGCTTGGGAGGAAGTTCCGTGGAAAACGAACGCTGACATGGATTTAATTTTAGGTTTAAATTTTAAAATTAAATTAAATAAAATAAAGAGAGTTATTATGAAGAAAGGTTAAGAGAGTTAAGGGCGTGTTTGGCTAGGAAGAATCGGGTGGGGGTATTTAAAGAGGCGAAGTGGGTGAGGAGGAAAAAGGAAGGCGACCGAGTTCCCAAGAGATTCCCACAAAGGTGTGTTTGGGATCAATGTTTCCAATTCTATCGAAATGAGGGCACTCGTGTTGTTTTTGTCTTTTCCATAATAATCTATTTGTATTTAAAGATCATTAACCGGTAATATCTTAAAATGTGTACAATAAAAAAAATTATGTAAAATATATATTCTAAAATTACATGATTACACGATTCTAACAAGATCCAACTCTATTATATTTTCCAAATATATATATGGAATAAAATCGAGTAAAAGTAGAACAATGAACAGTATCAAAAAATCAAACAGGACATGCTAGCTGGGACGGAGGGAGTACTATAAACTGCTTCTTCCTTCTCATTTGAGAAGTCCTATTTCTTTTGGGCTCTTAGATAAATTGAATTATTGTGTTAAATTTGAGTAAATGGTAGATGTGATGTTTATGTGGAAGAATAAAAATTTTTTAAATAAGAAAATGTAACAATTATAGAGGGACGGATCAAAATAGAAAGCGAGACATTTGAAATGGAGAGAAGTGAGTACAATATAAAATAAATAAAGAACAAATGCATCAATTTTGTATTATTATAGGAGTACTATATAAAACCATCTTTTCCGGTTTTTATTTTGTTTGTGAGTAGCCGTAATCATTCCTTGTTTATCTAATATAGAAAGAAAACAAATGTTATACAGTATACGTCCTCCGTGTTCTTGAATAAATGCAATATGTGGAATTTTGACACTGTTTATGCAAATACTTTGACTTAAAATTTTATTATAGTTATACAAGTTAAAATATAGTCAAGTGAGATCTTGTTAGATTCGTCTCGTGTAATTTTTTTATTCGAACTTTTAGAATTTTTACTTATACCAAACTTGAGTTATTAATGGTTTAAAATATACATTGGGCTGCGTGTTTGGTGGGTCCATAGCGATTAAAAAAAAAAAAAAAAACTGAGGAAGTATAACTTAGTAAAAATTTATGACACATTGTACACATTGAAATCACATACAATTGGTGTTTAAAAACGTTGAATGAAATCTACAATGTTCAATGAATTAGTAACGGTGCAAATATAACAAACCGGGAAAGGCTTAAGGCCCCATGGAGATTTGTTAATTACCTGAAACCTGTGTTGGCAATTCTCAACTGTGGGGGGACTGTTAAAGTACAGCATATCTAAAGGAAGAGTTGAAGGTTGGCTCCGAGTCTTGGCTGGTTTTCTGCCTGTGTTTTCTGTCTATGGTAAAGGGTGAAGGAGGGATCGGTACTGATGCGAGCTCGGTAGCAGTAGCGTAGCAAGCTGCTTTACTTAATGCTGTAGGACTTTTGTTCTGTGATCTCAAGTTGTACCGCTGTGACTTTTGGCAATAAGGGAAGCTTTCTCAAACAAAAAAACAAAACCGGTGCAAATAAAGAAAAATAGAAAATGGAAAAGGGTTTGTCTGTGTGCATGATGATATGATATGACATTTGTAGGGAAATAGATTCTGTTCATCTGCTTTAATTTGTGGTACTGTTGTTTCAAAAGGGTTTCGGTCCAATCACAAAGGTTCATATATCTACTACTAGGGGTGTAAACGAGCCGAGCCGAGCAAAAGGGTTTCGGTCCAATCACAAAGGTTCATATATCTACTACCAGGCTCGAGCTCGGCTCGGCTCGAGCTCGAAGCTCGACGAGCTTTAAAAATTGAGCTCGGCTCGAGCTCGACCCAATATATTGAAGCTCGAGCTCGGCTCGATGGGCCAAAAAAGCTCGACATAAATTTTAGGTTTTTTTTTTTTTTTACTGGGTATCCCTAGAGTACATTGGACTCAAAACTAAAAAATTTTAAATTATTCAATAATGAGGTTAAAAACTTGAAAGACGGAGTTCTGTAGAAATATATTAAACTATTCATAATTCCTTATAATAGTCTCAATTTGGAAGGAGATTGTGATTTAGTTTTTTTGATTTAGTGTTAATCCTAATGAAATATAATGTACTATATTATTAAATAAAATGAGGAGTGAATTTAATGTTGGACTTCCTCTTCCTCACATTTGTTAAGAAAGAAATATACTATATTTTTAAGAAAGAAATAATATATATATATAATATTCGAGCCTATTATCGAACTTTCGAGCCGAGTATTAGTTAGCTCGGCTTGAGCTCATTAATATTCGAGCCGATCTCGAATTCGAGCCGAGCCTTTTCGAGTCGAGCTTTGGCCGAGCTTTGATCGAGTCGAGCCCGAATATTTTTCGAGCCTATCAATCTCATTTACACCCCTATCTACTACCTTCGTTTTAATCGAAACCTTTGGCTTTTTTGGTCTGTTTGGAAATTAACTGTCAGTTTTTAATAGTAGTAATTTTTTTGCTTTAAATTTTCGTACAATGTTTTAATAACGTAGTTATTCATCCAGTCAAAAAATAGGTCAAACAGTAATTTGAGTAATGAATTAGTTAAAATTAGATGTTTGATTGTTCTGACGTAAATTTTTTCCTAGAATAAGCTAATCCCAAAATGTTGCTATTTACAGCGGTTTCAAAAGGAGCTGATTAAACACTATGGGCCTGTTCTGCATGCAGAGCTGGAGCTGTAGGGAGCTGGAGCTGTGGGAGCTGTAGCTGTCAGTTCTATTTAAGTGTTTTGTACAACTAGCTGTAGCTGTCAAAAAATATATGAAATGACATAAAATGACAAATATTTATGTAGACTATTGGGTAGTGGATTGGTTATTGGGTTAAAATTGTAATTGGTAAAAAATAAAAAGTAAAGCTAACAAAAGCTCTCAAAACCTGCATGCAGAATAGACCCAAGCTCCATTCTGTACACTAGCATTTGGGAGCTTTTGACAGCTTTTGGAAGCTTCTTCTAGAAGCTACTTCTTGTAGCGTTATAAATAATCTTATTTATGTCCAATTACCATTTTAACCTAATAACCAACCCACCACCCAATAGTCTACCTAAATATTTTTCCTTTTATGTTATTTCATACATTTTTTTACAACTACAACTAGTTGTACAGAACACTTAGCTACAGCTCCCACAGCTTTCTACAGCTCCAGCTCTGCATGCAGAACAAACCCTTTGTTGAATTATTAGATCTATCTAATATTCCTTTTCCCGGGTATAATTAGGGTTGACCGGTTCAATCGAAAATGGTTTAACAGCCGGTTAACCGGTTTAACCTCCAGTTAAACGGACGGGTTATCTGGTTTAAACCGGTTTTCTTTTAATTCTTTTTGTAAAATTTACAAATAACTAGTTTTTTTCGCCCACTGCGCACGGGTAGTGGCGGAATTACATGAGGGCTTGGGGGTCGTCCCCCCGAATTCGAAATTTGCCTATTATGTTTTATATAGTTATGTTATTTTAGCTATATCAGAAATTATTTTTACATAATTCCACCCCTCAAACTCAAACATTGGCATTAATATTTTATACAGTCGGATGGGCATAGTTATCATTATTATTAGTATTTTATGTTTATTGCATATAAATATGTGGTATCATTATTGTTATTTTGTGTGAAAATAATTATTAATTTGATTGTATATAGATTTTTAAAATATTTATAAGTATTTTTCCCGTATATAAATAGTAATGGATGAAGAATTACCCAATTGCATAAATATATGTCTTTCAACCTTATAATTACATCTGGTCATATATAAAATAATTTAAACTTAATTTTAAAATAGGCTTAATCAGACTTTAAAAGACTTACAACTTGGCTTATTAAATTTTAATAGGTCATGCTTATGCTTATAAGATAAGCGATCGGACATTAATAAATCAACATAGGCCTAGCTAGGTCATTTAAACTTAACCCTAGCATGGCCTATATCCTATTTCTACCCCTATATGAGGTTTAAAGTTTTCTGTTTAAATGGTGATAGGAATGCATACAAAAAAAATTCGAATAAATTATATGTTTGCATTACTAAGGTTCTAAAAATATCATTTTACTCCTCAATATGTTGTCCATTTTGACTATTATTCCTAGAACTTTTGAAGAATATTATCTATATATACTTTTTTTCTTGTTATCTTTTCATTTTTTTAAGGGGAAAAAAATTCAAAAAGATATACCCCAATTAAAAAAATTCTAAAATTAGTACTTAAACTAATTTTTTCGCAAAAACAGGCCCCAATTTTACAATATTAGAAAAAACAATCATTTTCTACATTTTCCTTGGAAGTACTATCATATTAACACTAATCAATTTTTTAAAGTTTTTATTTTGACCCTATTGTTTTTAGAAAAAATATATTTTATTCTGCATTATATAATATTGTATAACACCCATAAATTTATATTTAATATTAAATATATTAATTTTTTAATAAATTAGCTGATTATTACTCATTAAAAAATTTTTAGCTTATTGATTTCTATTAATATTTTAGGTTCAAATTTAATATAATTATATTAAAATTTATTTAATAATATTATATATAAATTTCTATACAAAATTCATTTAATATAAGTCCAATTGCAACTAAAATATCAAAAAATAAAACCGAAAAATATACATATAAATGTTCACCAGATTATAAAATTTACTAGTATATAGGAGCTAGTATATATATAGAAGTACAAAATTAAATTAGATACTAGCTAGCTTGTCACACGGTTTGCTTTCTTCTACATTTGCAGAGGATTGTGTCAAGTTACATTGCCTCATGGCTATTCAATTTTTATTCTATATTTTAGTTATTTTTTTATTTGAGATTTTTTTTTTTTTTTTCAACTTGTACTGTCATGAAGTACATTAAACAGACAAATATATTCTAAATACAGTTCAAGATTTAAAAAACTCAATTTTAAATATTATTTAAAAGATTAGAATTATATGATACTCAAAAGAAAACGATTCCTGTTGGGAAGATGCCCTAAATTGATTAGCTATGTATGGCCAAATTGATGACTTTGGTTACATTCAATTTGCCCTAAACAAGTCATAAATTTAACTAATTTTTAATAAGTTAATAATTTTGTTAATCACTCTTTTTTATTATATTACATTTGCCTTGCCCTGCACAATCCCATCACAAATGCATGACATGAAACACATATACTACATCTTAATACGTTACAAATATTGCATTTTATTATTGGAAAACGATACATAGTGTTCCCAAACTAGTACACATGTTTTTGAATTGAATGATTTTGGATAGATGTTTTTGATATATTGATTATTTTAGCGGGAAGCAGATTATGTGCAGGTGGTTGCACATGCAGTCACTGTGTGTCTGATGTGAAAATTGTGTTATGTGATGGATGAAATAGTGTGTTTTGTATAATGAGGAGATATTTTGTGCGATGCGAGAGACACATTTTGCGATATCTGCACATGCATACAATTAAATGAGTTATATCATAACCGGATTAATTTCATAGATAACTTTCTTGTGGAAATGAGTTGAAGAGATTCCATAACCTCATAGATAAGGCAAGGGTGTGGCTTTGTGCATAGGCCTGCACATGCATACTTTATGTATGTGATGAGAGCGATGTTTTATGTGATGAAAGAATATTTTGTGGGTGTGATGGGAGAGATTTTTTCTGTGATGGATGAATATATGATGTGAGATATGTTCTATGTGATGTACGTAACTGGATTGAATAAGACCACTCCATTTTATTACATCCAATTCGCGTGCCCTGCACAAGCCTATCACATGACTTCAACCGATACCACATCTTTTTCTTTTTTTTTTTTTTTAGGGAAAAGATTTCCTTTATTGCCATAATGAGCCCAAGAATTGGGCTGTAATACAAAATCAAACCTTAACTAATCTTTGGCTCTAACAATGGCGTACAACCAGCTTTTACAAGATTCAAACAACACTAACAACATAATCAGTCTTCATCAGTTGTTTAGCCTGAATAGTGAGCAGCGGGCAAGCAGACTTGAACAATTACAAAACCTGAACTTGAAATCCATCACATCCGCAGCATCCATCTCGACAGAAATCTCACCAAGCACCCAGGACCTCCCACCATCAAATAAATCAGACCAAGTCGTCCTCTCCAAAATGAAATGTAAGCGTACAGTTGGTGAAATAAACTAGCATACCCATAGGCTTGCTCCAAAACACATATCCCAAGCAAATAGTATTCAAAGAGAAGAAAACATTGCACCGAATCAAAGGGTCTTAGTAAAGGTGAAGGTGATAACGAAGCCATGGCGAGATTAGGGGAATGGGTAGAAGGCTAATGGGAGTAGAGGAACCATCAAAAAATGATCACATAGAATCCAGTGGTTGATACACCAAACTAGCTCACCTAATTGAAATCCATGTCAATGTTCAAGAGAGAATCCTACTCAAAAATGGCATGCAAATCAGTCTCAAACTCTCTATGCTAACTTCCATATTGCTTCTCTAAACAAGACATCCCCTATCCAATAATAGGACAAGAACTCCTATTTCTTTCCTTTTTATTTATTTATTTTATATATATATATATATATATATATATATTCTTTTTTTCTTCTTTTTTTTTTTCTTTTTTTTTTCTTTCTCATTTTATAATAGGGGTCTGCCCAAAGACCAATGTCCGAATCAGGCGACTCATAGCGCCATCAATCCCCACTAATTGCCAACCATTATCATGATAGCCCCCACTCGAAAACAATAGTCATCACACCTCCCACTTTCCAAAACCTTCCAAACCCAAAATAAACCAACTGCTTAAGTTGTATCAACCAGAAAATAACTAATGAGAATTCAAAGACGGTTCCTGGAGCCCCCAATGGAACATAGATACTGTGAAGTAATGATAGATAGGAAGCTATTGGTTGCAGGGTTCCACAGGTGTTCTGAAAAAAAGCTTTATCAAGGTTTAACAAATAGAATGGGTGGGGGAGATAAAGGCCACAAGAATTAGTGCAAAAGCCCTTGTCATTTTCAATGCAATGAGAAAACTATAAGCAAGTTCTACATGTATGATGAAGCAATTTCTAGGGAGCCAAAATGAATTCACCAGTGCACGTGTCAAAGAAGTAAGAAGGCTCATAACTCACCGGTTTTCTTGTCCGTTGGCTTGAAATGTTCAATGTGGGAGGTCGTTAGTCCTGATGCATAAGGTGACAGCAGCAGCAAGCACAGAACATTGACCAACATCTGGTGAATTAATTTATTAATGTTGCATCAATTTGGCCCCCACAAGTAATTAATTTAGTATTAGTCCTGCAGGAAAACCGAACTTTACTGAAGGAATATATTACCAAATGTGTAAAAGGATGCAGTTTATGCTATACTTCGTCGCAACTTTTTTGGACATTTGCGTTCACTTTTACTTTATTTCAATGTCAGCATCGAGTTGATTGTCATATTTCTCTCTACTAATTTACTCATTTTGCCTCATATCCTTGGGGTATCAATCTCTGAAAAGTACGCAATCTAACAAAATTAGGCATTTTTCTGGCCAACAAAAAAATGTAGAAGATTCCACGTTCATGTATTTACTATACTATTTATTCTTAAAACTACTATACAACTCTATTTATTCTTAAAATTATACTCCCTCCGTCCCACAATAATATTCCCATTTCATTTTTGCACACAATTCAATGCACTTTTTAAATTGTTAATATCTCAAAATATATATAAGTAGAAATTATGTAAAATAAATATTCTAAAACTATACGATTAGACGAATCTAACAAGACCGAACTCGACTATTTTTTTCAAATATATAATTACAATAATATCGAATCAAAGTTGAACAATGAACAGTGTCAAAAAGTCAAAATGATAACATTATTGTGGGACGGATGGAGTAACATTTAAGGATTTCAAGCAATCAAATACGCTATTTTAACGAGTAATATTTCAAATTGTATAAAAGTAAAAGTTATAAAAAGTTAATAAGTACTTCCCTATAAAACTAAGTTATTATATGAATCTAACAATATCTAACTTGACTCAAGCCCGGCTAAGGCTCTTTGTAAGCTGAGTTTTAGCACAGGGCCCAAAAAAGTGGGGGCCCATTTTTTTAAAATTCTATTTTTATTTTAGGCCAATTCGCAATATGTCTTCATAGTGCTATTCCCTCAAGTCTAACTAGCTGTGAACCCTGCGGAAAAATGTAGACACGAAGAATTAAAGAGTAAAGCAAAATAAATTCAAATTTTTTTGTGGTTTTCCGTTAGATAGAGAAGCAGACAGAAGGATACGAAGGGTGTACAGGAAAAAGGGAAATTTTACACGAAAATTTTTGGCATAATTTTTTTTACCTTGGGGAGTCTCTGCACTATATACGGTTTTTTTTTTTAAAAAAAAATTCTATTAATATACTTCTATTAATTAATAATTAATAAAATACTGTTGTATTGAGATTTAGGGGCCTAAGTTATGTTTTGTTGCTGACCAAATTATAAAGAAAAAATTACTAAAAAAGGCCAGCACTCCAAATACATACCAATATAAGGTCAGCATACCAAATGCATTACGTATTAATACCAACATACGAAATACATCCTGAATCAGGCCCCCCTTTATTTTAAAATAGAATGTGAAATTACAAGAAAACCCTTATCTTTTGGGTCTGTTCTGCACGCAGAGCTGTAGCTGTGAGCTGGAGCTGTAGGGAGCTGAAGCTGCAGGGAGCTGTGGGAGCTGTAACTGTCAGTTTTATTTAAGTGTTCTGTACAACTAGCTGTAGCTGGAAAAAAATGTATGAAATGACATAAAAGGACAAAAATATATGGTAGTGAGTTTGTTATTGAGATAAAACTGTAATTACTCAACCACAAGCCATGAGCTTATTTTTTAAAGCTACTACAAGTAGCTTCTAAAAAGAAGCTTCCAAAAGGTCCTATAAGCTCCTAAAAGCTAGTATGCAGAACGGGGCTTTTGTTTTAAAATAAAAACTAAAGCTACCAAAAGCTCCCAAAAATTGCGTGCAGAATAGACCCTTTGTCCTTTTTTCTGACCCATTGATGTGAGAGGTGGGGTGAGACAAAATGGATATTGAGCTTGGTGGGTTCAAAAAAAACGTGCAGCTTCTTCTTCAATGTTCTGATTCGACGAAATCGAAAGCCATTAATGAGCAGCTCCTCCACTTTGCCGCGAAGAAACAGCAGGCGCGGGGGTGTAAACGGCAGCGGCGACCTCCACTTTAGTCATTTTCGGGCGGAAGAAGGCAGGAAGCGGGGGCATTTTATTTTTTTCTGTAATTTCTAGTTGGGAAGTTTGTTGAGGAAGCTCCTTGAGAGGCCTAAAGCACGCACAACGAGGTCAAGTGGCGGGGGAGTGGATTCGCGTTCTTGGTGGGTGGAAGGAGAATGTTGTAAAGGCTTTAGGGTTGGAAGAACCTTGCAGTTTTGAGAGGCTGTTACTTAAGGTTTTCTAGGGTTTTGAGAGGCTGTTATTTAGGGTTTTCTACAGGGTTTTCGGAAGGAAGTAGGGATGAGGAAGATGAAAAGCAGTCGGGAGCAAGGGGTTGGGCAAGAGGTCATGTTGGTCTGCCATTACAATTGCCAAGTCCATCTCGGGCGGATAAGGGACGGCGATGCCCTTCCAGATGTGTATGGAAAGGTGACGGAGAAATGGGGTAGTGTATGTTCAGCTACACACACGCTCGATTACGATGAAACCGACGGGGGTTACACAATGGAGATAATGAACGATGACGATGTGCAAGAATTAATGCATTACCCCTAATAATCAACTTGAATTTTTGGACCATTGATTTTTAGTGATCCTTCGTATTTATTGAATTTCCGATCTTTGGACATTGTTTGGTACTTGTGTGTTGAGTGTTGATTAATAAAAAAAATTTAATTGTCCTTTTGAATCATGTAAATCTACCATTGATTAGTATAATAATGTATATGTTAAATTTTTTTGGGGTCTACTATTTTATTTAGCCTAGGGCGCATAAAATGCCAGGTACAGGCCCTGGCAGTAAAGCCACCTGCAACTAATCTGCTCCAATTTTTTAAGGCTGCGGTTATATACACACACCAAATGGTTAGGGGCACACACTCTTAAGATAAAATGTCAAATATAACCCTTATTTAAACGGGAGCCATTCAGAATCCAGATCCAGGATCGCCTACAGAACGGCCAAGCATGGCCGTTCATCAAGTTGTGCAAACGGCCAAGCATGGCCGTTCTTCAATCTACCCGAACGTCCAAGCATGGCCGTTCGACATGTTTCCTAAACGGCCACGCATGGCCGTTTGTATTAAAAAGAATCGGCCGGAGTTGGCCGTTTGCTGTTGATTCTTGGCCTGGGTCAATTCTATTTTGCAAATTTCCATCCTGCACACGCTGAAATCAATACCAACAAGCAAAAACAATATCTAGCAGTCATATAAAATTCAAATCCAAATGTCATATGAAATCCAATCGAAATGTCAAGTCAAGCGAAATCCAAATAATCCACAAATCTGATGCAAATCACAAATACAATTGTCACATAAAACTATGGGCGATATCCACGCCGCCCACGCACCCGACCAGATACGGAAGATGATGCACCACGTCGATGTGATGGTCCAGCACCACTGTCATCTCCGAGCGTGATATAGGTATACTGAAGTGCATTCCCAAGCTCCTGAACAGTACAGTCATCTGGAGATGTGGCATATCGCTCCACGTAAGGATGAAGGTACTGATGCAACATAGACATACGAGCATATGGATCCACCTATATGAGGCCGTCTGTGGCACACGAACGCGAACACCACCTGATTTAATAATTTAATAAAGAGCCATACATTAGTCCAAAAACGAAAATAACAGAATGAAGAACAGAAAAAAAAAAAAAAAAATAGAGGGAACGGCCACAGCTGGCCGTTCGTTACTCAATACAAACGGCCACTGCTGGCCGTTTGGTGACCCACACAGACGGCCACTGCTGGCCGTTTGGTCACCAACACAAACGGCCACTGTTGGCCGTTTGTTGTTCCTAGCGAACGTCCAATGTTGGACGTTTGCTTCTCCTTGGCCATGGCCATCCATGGCCGTTCACTGCAAGTGAATAAATTAAAAAAAAAAAAATCGAACGTCCATGTCCAGGGACGTTCGTCTCTCTTCTCACCGGAATAGTTGTGCATTCAAACAGAAACAGAGTAATCAATAACCCAAAAATTTCTACACAAAAGTATACTAACTTAACACAGATCCAAATTCTAATTCCAATCTAACACAAAAACACCAAATAGAAACTAAAACCTAACCCTAGATATGAAAAATAATTACCTCCTCCACCATCCTCACTGCTGCCGCTGGTGGCTCCACGCCAGCCGCGGCTTCCTCCACGCGTCCTCGGCATGCCGGTGTCTTTCCCTTCCCGTTGTCTTGCCCGAGCGTGCGTTTTGAGTGTTTGTGTGGGAAGAGGAAATTTTGCCCGTTTTGAGTGTTTGTGTGGGAAGAGGAATTGTGTGCCCAATTGAATAATGCTCCTGGACTTAATAAGGAGTAAGGGTAATTTGGGAAGTATAATTTTGTGTGCCTTATCCTGTGTGTTTGAGGGAAAATTTTGAGTGCACATAACGGGTGCCATTTTTTAATGGATGGAGATAATTGTGGTATTTCTAATCATACACCAACTTTACCTTCCATCCTTATTATCTAATTTCATTGACATTGGAAGGCAATTAAATGATTAAATCTTTTTACATAGTCTATGGTATTATTTACAATTAATATCAGAATTAATTCTCGTATCGACTCCTCGTTCACTTGCGTCCTGTAAATGGAATAGAATCTAAAATTCAAAAATACCATACACTTTTAAGGTAGCTTAATAATCATTGATGCCATATTCAAAGACAAAGATCGATGTATCACAGTACATAAAGCAGTCGAAGATTACTCAGTCCCTCACCCATCCAGAAACAAATTTCAATCCCTCCTTCTAAGAATGGGATTATCTCTTATTTGGGCTGTAATTTTCTTACACAGTTTCCATCATTTCCTCGCTGCTGAAAATACATTAGAAACGTACATCATCTATTTACAGCCGAATCCCCAAACAACCGATTTGCATAGCTACTATGATTCCTTTATGCGGAGTAGTCCCTCCACAGCCTCACAATCCGATGGACAACCGCGGATGATCAATCGCTACGATCATCTATTTACAGATTTTGCTGCTAAGCTATCGGCGAAAGATGTTGAAGCTCGGGCCCGGCTAATAGCCTGTTCTTCCAGGGCTCCTGCACAAGGGCCCCCAATTTTTGGGGGCTCATTTTTTTTTTTTTTTTTTGCTTTTTTTTATTATTAATAGTAGAATCTTTTTTAAAAGAGAGATATTTACCATGTAGTTAGAATTTGGTTGGAAAAAAAGACAAATAGGTTCATTTTCTTTTCCAAAAATTTAAATCAGTCATTTTTCTATTTTATTACCAAAACAGTCCTCTACAAATGCTAATTATTTCCAAATCAGTCCTTTGTTTACTAATTATACTCTAATTGCTGACGTGGCAAGTGTTTTAATTTAAACTTGACACGTGTGCATAATATTAGTCATTTTTCTTTTATCTTTTGCCAATTCAGTCATAAACTTTTGTTTTATTCTATTTAGTCCCCTACCCCAATCACTCATTTTTATATTAATTGGCCTCCAATATTTCAAATTATTTCATTTTAGGCCCAGAACCTTAAATTTTTTATTATTATTAATCCATTTATCAAATAAATGCCCAACATACTTCCGTAAATAAAATTAAATACCAAACCTCATACAATGTGTTTGACCGCCTTGTTATCGGGTCTCCAAAGTTCCGAATTTTACGGACTCTCTCTAACCACCCGACCTTAACCGATGGTTCATTGTTTCTGGTTTCCTTCAGCAACAATCAGCACAATCATACTTTGTGAACAATCAAATTCAGGCTATTTTTTTAATATTTTAATAATATTTTTTTCAATAAAACCAAGGCTTCTTGTATCCATAACCTTCCAAAAATTAAAGCTAAATCATTAACTCAAACATTATTATATCCTAAGGTAGGACGTAAAGTAAGATTGTGTTGATTGTTGCGGAAGGAAACCAAAACAAATGAACCATCGGTTGCGGTCGGGTGGTTAGAGAGAGTCTGTAAAATTCCGGTACTTGGAAGACCCGATAACAAAGCAGTCAAACCCAATGTATGAGATTTGGTGTTTAATTTTATTTACGGAAGTATGTTGGTTATTTATTTGATAAATGGATTAGTAATAATAAAAAATTTAAGGTTCTGGGCCTAAAATGAAATAATTTGAAAGGTTGGAGGCCAATTAATATAAAAATGAGTGATTGGGGTAGGAGACTAAATAGAACAAAACAAAAGTTTATGACTGACTTGGCAAAATATAAAAGAAAAATGACTAATATTATGCACACGTGTCAGGTTTAATTAAAACCCTTGCCACGTCAGCAATTAGAGTATAATTAGTGAACAATGGACTGATTTGGATATAATTAGAATTTGTAGATGACTTTTTTGGTAATAAAATAGAAAAATGACTGATTTGGATTTTTAAAAAAGAAAATGGACCTATTTGTCATTTTTTCCGAATTTGGTTTAATAGAGTTTGTTTCCCCATATTTATTTTTTTAGGGGCCCATATTTACTTTTTTGGCGGCCCAATTTTTGGTTTGGTAGAGTTTGTTTCCTATAATTACCAATTTTTTGGGTTCATATTTACTTATTATTATTATAAATAATAAGGGCTTTTTATTATAAAATCCCCCCCACACTATGGAAATATTTTGACAGTACCCATAGGAATATTATACCCACTTTCACCCCATAGCAGGAATACAAAGTTCCTCTTCAGTACACGGTGCAGGGAATAAGATTTATAAAATAAAAATATTGTGTAAGTACATATTTAGCCCTGTAAAGTGTAAATGAGTAGGGACTCATCGGGGTTTTTAGAGGGTGCTTCTTCTTAGATTGGGTAGGAAGTAAAATTCAGCAAACATTGGAGCTTGAAGTCGCATTTGGGAAAGAAAGACACTGCATTGACCTAGAGAATGGAATGGTGAGTAAGTGATTGTGTCTTTAGGGCTAAAGTAGTTGGAGAAGATGGTGGAGATCGTTGAGGAGGAGGATAATGGTGGTCCATCGATTCTTGCATTTTGCGAATGCGAAGGGTTAATGGAGTCGGTGCTAGTGCGGAATGGGACAAAGTTGAGTGAGATTGTTGCGGTTCTAACAACCAAACGAGGGTTAGATGCGAGGAGCATGGTATTGCTTTACGAACATCCGGTGGAGCGGTTACCGGTGGGCTTGTGGTCGGACGATGATGTTAGATACATGGTTGAAGTGCATCGTTTGGTCGGGAAGGGAATGTGTAGAATCGCCGCTCAACGGGAGGAAGCAGAGAATGACCGAGGAAGGTAACATCATTGTGGAAATATGGAAGTGGTCGGTTTATGTGATATTGTTGAGTAGTGGTTTATATTTTATAGTGTTTTGAAATGGGTGAGCTTTGGAAGTGAAATAGATTGCTAATGTTATTTTGTTTGGGCTGCAATGTGGTAGTGAGATTAGGGTTTATAGAAATTACTGCTGGGTAATGTTGATAATGTTTGTTGATTATTTGTTGAGGTTTGAATGGGATACAACAAATGTAAATAGGGTATTTTCACTTGGTAGTGGTGGGAAAAGATGAGCAGATGTTTTATTTTGATTTCATGGTTCATTAATTTCAATAGATTGTAGAATATCTTCATTGAGTTGGTGATTTGTTGGCAATATATAGCTATAAATTTGTGTTGTGTTGTCCAGTTAGTGTAGTGATCATCAACGATGGATGGATGTATGTGTGCATTGTAATTATTTTGGTTTCATTGTAGGGAAGCAAACAGAGCTAGAGTCCAGGAGGAGGAAATGGCTGTTAGTAATGCACCTATAGGTTCCGTGATATGGGGTCGTGTGATACAGGGTGTGGGACAAACCTTTGACGATGCGAATCAATTTAGAATGTATTTGAAGAATTACTGCATATCGCACAAACGTGCATTTAAGTACGAGAGAAATGACGTAGATAAAATAACAGCGGTTTGTACGGTTGTAGGTTGTAAGTGGCAGGTGTATGCTTCTTTTCACAAGGTGGATAGGTCTTTCGGGATTAGACGATGCAACTTGAACCATTCCTGTGGGTTGGATAGTTTAAAGGATCGTGACAATCCGAAAACCGATGCGAATCGGATAGCAGGTTATATAAAGGAGAAGGTCCGACGGGACCCAACATATAGACCGGTTAATGCGATGAAAGACTTAGAGAGGGAGTTTGGAATTGTAATTAAGTATCAAAATGCGTGGAATGGAAGTAATGTTAGCTGAATTTTCTTTTACAGGTTACAATGAGGATGTTTTAAGTGAACAGCCTGGAATGATAAGATGCAGGGGAATCATATTTCATTTGTCAATTATTGTTAAGTACGTACATTAGTGATTTTTGGATTAATGCAGATTTTTTTGGTATTAAACTGAGGCATTGCAGTTCATTCCAATTCTGTATGTTATATACATTTCAATACAGGTTTAGTACTTTGTGTATGAGGACGATGAAGTTCGTAATGGGGTGTACTATAATATTGTATTTAGGGAACAACCTGAATGAAACCAAGATGTGGAATTTGACATACAAGCATAAAGAAGTTTTAACAAAGTTTGTGTTGGATCAAAAGTTGGCCAAGTTGCTGTAAATTAAACTGTGTCGACATTGCATGTAACTAAGTAAGTTGGGTATATAATTTAAGTTGTGCATTGTCTCATAAACTGATTTCAGTGTATATAATGACCGGTTCATTTCATGTAACTAAGTACGTAGAGTATAATATTTACTTTGTCCATTGTTTTTTAAACTTATTTCAGTGTATATATTGACTACTTCGTTGCATGTAACTAAGTACGTAGTGTATAATATTTAGTTTGTCCATTGTTTAAGACACTGGTTTCAGTGTATGTAATGAGCGGTTCATTGGATGTAACTAAGTACATAATATTTCCAATGCTCCATTGTTTGGGAAACTGAGTTCAGTCTATGTAATGAGAGGTTCATTGCATGTAATGGTATTTTGAGTATAATGGAAAACATGTCCATTGTTTTGGGAACTGATTTTAGTCTATGTAATGAACAATTAATTGCATATACGAATGATTTTGGTATTCGAATCAGAAATTTCGGTACACTCACAATATGTTATGTAAACTTTTCGATTAAAGGGAAACAATTAGTAAAGACGGGGGACTAGGAACACATCCAATGATCTTATGCATCAGTTATTTCAACATGTATTAAGAAAAAAGTATAATATGTGATTGCATTTAGTCGTGTGATTGCATTTATACGATAATTAAACTATTCGGTTAAAGGGTAACGATGGGTAAAGCAGGTGAACTAGTAACACATAATGCTTACGACGACGTATTCGTACAACCATTCGCTATGGTTCCTAAATTTTGTTATTGGGTTGTCGTTCCGATGTACGCTTTCATGTATCACATTCTTATCATCTATGAAGAGCCCCAACCTTTGCACAACATTCTCATTTCGATTCCTTACATTCGTGTACAAATATGACCTATCACATTCATGTCTGTTTTGTATGACATAGTAAAACATGTTATGTGAACTCCAAATGATAGGACCATTATATTTGGGAGTTTCCACGCACTTGAGTGTGGCCTAGGTAAGGTATTCGGGGAAATTATCGGTTATCCAATTTGAGTGATGTACATTGAGGGTATTTGGAGAGAGTAATAGTATATGTGAAAATTATTTCAGTCCATTAGAAGATGTGCATAAAGTACATATATTACGCATTACATTTCTTATGGAAATGAATTCAGTTTTAGCATGTACAAATGTAATATATTATTAAAGATATACAGTTCTTATAAAAGATATTCCAGTGTGTAGGGAATTGATTTGAGTACTCCGTATCTCGGCATCATTAAGTGTGTAGTAAACATTATTCATTGAGAAACTTAGATTCATCTAATCACATACTTTTATAATATAGCAGCAACCAACCTGACCCCCAAATCACCAACGCCCATACACCATTTCAGGCTAAGCAATTTCAGCTTCTTACGCCCACCAACAATACATCATATCCCAATGTCGATTATCGATTAACTTTTCACCAACCACAGCCTTTCTAAGTTCTTGGCCTGTCAAAATCCCTTATGGAACAAGACTACAAGTAAACATATAAAACCATTTGAGGCAGAGATAGTCGAGTTGCAAATCATTTCTTCTTTTTCTTGCAATAGCCTAAAAA
This sequence comes from Hygrophila difformis, assembly GCA_030278955.1. Taxonomy (NCBI): domain Eukaryota; kingdom Viridiplantae; phylum Streptophyta; class Magnoliopsida; order Lamiales; family Acanthaceae; genus Hygrophila; species Hygrophila difformis. The sequence goes on along the minus strand of JAOANR010000001.1, from coordinate 20,492,035 downwards.
AAAATACAAATTAAATCAAAACCCAAAACACTATAATGTTATGTTCCTGCTAGAAATTCAGGCTCTGAAATAGAAAAGGGATAAAATAACAATAAGAAAAACAAGCAGCAGACGTACTCTTATGCAATAGCGACAAAATACTCTAATGTTCCCTGAGCAAAAATAATTGTAAGTTCACTTGTACTCAACTTAGCATCAGTATTATCCAATTCTTCACCTTGAGAAATAATTTAAAGTCCTGGAATTTTTTAGTTGTTGGCAGATAATGGCCACTGTGAGGCCACACCACCTGTTGGATACAAACAGAAACCAACTTTGTGACTAGTTAAGCTTTTCTCCTTTTTTTTTTTTTTTAAATGAGTAATTGGTTTGTTGGAACTTTGAATACAAGATAGAGAAACAAAAGCAGCAAAAATAAGAACACATGAGCCATATTGTCTTAAAAATGGGAATGGTAACAGAAAAAATACCTTAAAGACACCATTTTCGGCTATAATCCCTCCAGCAGCCATTGTCGCTTCTCCAGCAAGGAAACTTGAATGCTGGAATGAGACTTTTTCTTTCTGTGCCACATATAATATCTTAGAGGTGCTGAGGACAAAAATCCATTTCAAACCTTTGGTTTGTCCGGTGTGTCCAAAAGTTGACCCGTTTCCTTGTACAAAAGTTTCTATCCTCCACTCCAACTTCGTAAGCATTACTCTCCATCTACAGACATAAAAACGAGGGCACATCAACATCCAAATTCTTGAGAAACAAATTAAAAGTGATAAAAGATTAAGGAAAAGGAACAAATTAAAGGTCGCACGCATCGGACCAAATACATGATGCATTGTTGGCGAAGCATTGAAGGAGGGCTAATCTCTATAAGGTTAACCTCCTTCCCTTCTCCAATGTCGAGCCTGGAACTGAATATCCATTTCTTTTTAGCAAATCATTACATTCAATGGAAAGCACATCAAATCCTCTAAAAAGGACTTGTCCGAGTTAAGTAAAACGATTTATACAAGGCATAGAAATGCAGATTGTGCTCATAACGATGTCGTAGATCATTCTATCCAACAAAAGATCAATTAAATCTATGGTATTACTATTATTAATCAAGAAACCCATAACATGGGTAGTTGAAAACATACTAGTCCGTACTACTTTATACATACAGCTTCAAGCCAATGTTGCAAGGCGAGTTTTTGAACTCTGCTGTGCAGACATATACATACAGCTTCTCTCCGCATACGACACTTGGAAAACATGAGATTTTTCAACTTTCAAGCAATTGAAGCATTTGTCTCCCTTCTACAATAGAGAATTTACACAATAATTAAAAAAACCAAGCCAACATTATACAACCTATACCTAAATTCAAGATCTCCAACTTATTTAACAATCAAATATCAGCAACCAAAAATATCAAATTAAACAATAATGAACTACGATCCCAAAATTCCAACCAAAATCAAAATCATCAAATCACCATCACAACCACAACTTTCAACGGATAAGAGAAAACAAAGGAAGAAGAGATACCAGCACCCCCTTTGCCGTCCAGTGATCACAGCCGATGTCGGCCGCGTCGCACAGCCGCCCCACCTGTATCTCAAACTCGCCGTTGTGCTGATTGATACTCCCATCTCTCCAGGCCTCGTTCTCCTCATGTCATGGTTCGCGTCTGCCTCTCACTGCTCTGCTTGGTCTCATTCTCCTCACGGCGCCGCTCCCATCTCGATAGAGTTGTCAGCCTCCGCTCGCGACTGCCGCCGCTTCATCCACCAACAGTCGGCTACCGGAACGTTATCTCGTCTGCTCGCCATGGTTGTCCAGTCCACCGCTGCTCCTCGCTCACTCGCGCTTTACCCTCTCATCGTTCTTCTCAATTTCACACCAGCAGTAGTCCAATCGGCATTTTCTATTTCTCTGGATGGGTTTCTTCTAGGGCTTGGGAGAAGAACCCTCGTCTGCGCTCTTCCGACTCCCCCTTCCGGAAAACAAATTCCCCCAAATTAATTCTCCAACTCCGCCGGCACCCTCCACCGTAGCTTGTGCGCTGCCCGCCCTTCCCCACGGGAACCCTCGCTGCGCTCTTCCGACTCCCCCTTCCAGAAAACAAATTCCCCCAAATTAATTAAGCACCCTCGCAATCCATTTCTTCCTCGCACTCGCAATCGATTTCAGCCCGCACCGTCGGACGTTCTCCGTTCAATTTTGTATGGAAAGTAACCTATGTCCGGGGACGAATGCAAGACAAGGCCAATCTGGGATTACCTGGTAGCGTCAGGCTTTATTATTAAATTAAACGGTTACTTCCTTTTTTATTTTCCCTTTACTTAATTGTTTTCAATCCGTGGGGTTTTCTTACATAATATTTCCTCCAGGGGTTACGCAGGTAGTTCGGACCCCATCGGGGGATTTTAAATTAATTTCCCGTTATTATTATTATTATTATTAGAAGAGTTGTTTCCCATTGTTTTCTTTTACTTTTTTTTTTTTTTTTACTTTAGAATTTGGTAAATAATTTGAAAGAAAGTGAATTCTTTCTCATCAAATAACTTTATTATTTGGGCACATACTTTGGTCAATGATGTAGGTAGAAATTAATCTATTTTTTTACGTTTTAAATTCTTGTTAACATATTGTTAGTTTTAAAAAGAGGTAATAATTAAAATAGGCCACCAGAAGGAGCCATTTACACTTTTAGGCCACGATATTTTGATTTAGGAAAATAGGCCATTAGAATGATTTCGGGCCTGAGTTTAAGCCATTGGGCTGGAATTCGGGCTGTGATGGCCTAAAAGTGGAAATGACTACTTCTGGTGGCTTATTTTAGTTTTTTTCAATTATTTTTTATTTTATGTAATTAAACTAAATAATATTCATTCTGTGTCATTATTTATGTCATACATTCTTTTTTTTCTTGTTCCAATATTTTTATTTTATTTTTATTTTAAAAAATAATTAAAAATTAATCGTCAAACATACCCATCACCTCACATTAATAAATAAAAATATTAAACTTTTAAATTACCCACTACCATTAAAATTCCAATCCATCCTACAGCCACATATCAGTAAATCACAAATAAATAAATAAAATAAAATTGTGGGGTTGGGGACTTACTCCAGTGGTAAGTCCCCCAACTCCCAACCTATAGGTTGGGGGGTTGAATCCCCACCCGGCCCCCTATCCATCCACTTTGTTCCCTTTATAATTGTGTGGCTTGGGCTCCCACCACCCGTTCCAAGTCTCCAATGGCTCCTAAAAAAAATGTAATGCATTACAATCGCATTATATAAATTTTTAAATTATATTTTTTAACACTATTAATAGGACGGATGGAGTAATATAAGAAATAAAATAAACATTAATTCAAATATATTATAAAATAAGTAAAACAAATACATATTATTCAAGCAAATTATAATGTAAAAATAAATATATTTTATTATAAGTATGGAAAATTTCCGGACATGGTATTTTATGTAGAAATAATTAGTATTAATTGCAAGGAATTTTTCGGACATGGGTTTGTTTGGTAATTAATATTTAATTATTTTTAAAATTGAAATGAAATAAAAAATATTGGAACAAGAAAAAAAAGAAAATAAAATAGGACATAAATAATGGCACGGAATGAGTATTACTATTTATTTGAATTATATAAATAAAAAAAATAATTCAAAAAACTAAAATAAGCCACCAGAAGGAGTCATTTCCACTTTTAGGCGCGGCCCGAATTGCAGCCCAATGGCATAAATTTAGGCCCAAAATCCTTCTAGTGGCCTATTTTCCTAAATCAAAATATCGTGGCTCAAAAGTGGAAATGACTCCTTTTGGTGGTCTATTTCAGTTATTACCTCTTTTAAAAATAATTTAAAAGGTGGTTGAGGACTTGTTCAAGTGGCCAAATCTATAATTTTTAACCAGAATTCGGTTCCTAAGCTAGCCGGTTATTCATTCCCTTTGTAATGTGTGTAGCATGAGTTTCCACCATTTATTTATCTGATTTGACCGCAAAAATGAAAAATAGTAGTAGAATATAAAGAATAAAATTTTTAATTAATTTATTAAATATAATAAGGGGCTAAATCTTTTTTATGAGAACAGGGCCCAAAATTATTAGACGGTCCTGTTGAAGCTATGCAACATAAGAAAGGCTTCGTTGCCGATCACAGGGAACAAATATTTGAACTGTCGACGATGCATACGCCCAATTTCTTGGGGCTGAATCTGAATTCAGGGTTCTGGAATGCTTCCAACTATGGGAAAGGTGTGGTTGTCGGTGTCCTGGATACCGGAATCACCCCGGACCATTTATCCTTGAGCGGTGCAGGAATTCCTCCACCGCCTCAAAAGTGGAAGGGAAAATGCGATTTCAAATCGTCACACGATTGCAATAATAAGTTGATTGGGGCAAGATTCTTCAGCTCTGCCGCATCTGATCCATCAGACGATGACGGCCACGGCACGCATACTGCCTCCACAGCCGCCGGGAATTTCGTGAAAGACGATGACGGCCACGGCACGATTGCAATAATAAGTTGATTGGGATTGCTCCTCTTGCTCATGTAGCCTCGTACAGAGTGTATTCCGAAGGTTGCGGCGAAAGCGATGTCGTTGCAGGCTTGGACGCTGCAATTGGCAGTCATCCAGAAAGGAATTTTTGTAAGCTGTGCGGCAGGGAATGCTGGTCCGTTATTTACTAGCGTGAAAAACGACGCCCCTTGGATCCTGACCGTCGGCGCTGGAACTCACGATGGAACACTCGAAGTAGCTGTCGTGCTGGGAGACAACCAAGAACTTCTCGGACAATCAGCTTCTCAACCTACGGGAGCCAATGTCTCAAATTTAGAGCCCTCTTTTCCAAACTCAAGTAATTGTGCTTACAGAGAGATATAATCGCAGAATCGTTGTTTCTGAAAACGACCGGTTTACTTTGGAACTCTGATAGAATTGAAAACGTGAAAAAAGCCGGTGGTGCTGCATCCATTTTAATTAGTGATCAAAGTGCAGGGAATATCACAGCTGAACTATCCCTCGTTTTCCATCAGATTTGGAGAGTCTCCTAAAATTTATACGAGAACAGTTAGCAATGTTGGAGAGGGTAATTCATCGTATGAGGTGAAGATTGAGTCTCACCCGAAAGATCACCGTCAAAGTAGAACCTACAAAACTAACATTTACCAAAGTCGGGGAACAGTTGAGGTATAATGTGACATTCACAAGATCGTCGGGCAGTACAGGAACCAGACTATTTGCTCAAGGATCCATCATTACTTGGAGTTCACCAAAGAACATTGTTAGGAAGTCCTGTCGGGTTTATTTTGTTTATTAAATTTGCAAATTGATGGTGCATTTCTTACAGTATTTCTTCTGGTAGTTCAGTCCCGTATGTGTCTTGATTATTGAAGAATGCGCCAAAATGCAAACGGTATTGGGCCAAAATGTAACGAAAACATAATGCGCCAAGACCGTTTAATGTACTTTCACCATTTTCGATTTATTTTTCACTTTTTATTTTGTTTATTATTTTCATTTATATGTTTCACGACATATTAATTAATAGTAAATGTTTCACAACACTATTAAATAATTTGTGAAAAAGCTTACCAAAAAAAAAAAATTATGAAAATGTTAATTTCTTTTGCTGAACAACACGAGTAATGGGAACTCATACCACACAAATTAAAAAAAAAGTGATATGGGCCGGGGTAAGGAATTCAATGTACTTGACTAGGCCATGTCACACTTAAAATATATTCTTCCATACTCCCTCCTTTTTTTTGGAAAAAAAGTGTAACATTTTGATTTTTTTATTATTCGTTGTATCCCTTATATTTCTATTTTTGTAACAGTGTACAAGAAAAATATAACCAAGTAGAATTTTATTGGATTTGTCTCTTGTGGTTTTTAAATATTACATTTTTAAATTTTTCATATGTATCAAATTTGAATTATTAATTGTTTAAAATGTGCATTGACAGACGTACAAATGAGAAACTTTATAATTAAGAAAAAATGGAGGAAGTATTTTTTAGGGGATAAGGAGGGCGAAGCCGTAGAACTATTGTGAGTGGAAGATATGAAAATTTTCTGGGCTAAGAACCAAGCGGGCTTCAAAATGGTGATTTTTAAAGTTGCGGGCTTCTTGTATTGGGCCGGCCCAATTTTCTTGGGCCCAATTACAATGTCATCACCAATGGTGTAGCTAGACTCTGGATAAGATTGATTTGAAGTGGTAATTTTGGAGCAGTAGGAAGCTCATCATTCTGCACCCACAAGGAGCAAAATTCAGTGGAAAATGGCTTCGACGAGCCTCTCGTGGACATCATCTTCATGCCTTCAGAACCGTACAATGTCCAAATGTGTGAGAACAGACACCACAAGGATCACTGATAGTGATAGGGCCTCCATTTTCAGGGTTGTGGCTCAGAAGAAAGCCAAGAAAATACGCAAGGTTTTGTGAATTTTCATTGTTGGCTAAGTTTTAGTTAGGGCTTCGAGATTTTCTTCAAGTTTAGTCGTCGGTTGAATTTTTTGCAGATTATATTGAAGGAGGATGTGATGCAATTGGGCAAAAAAGGGCAGCTACTGGATGTGAAAGCAGGGTATTTTAGAAATTACCTGCTGCCGATGGGCATGGCGCAGATTGTTACATCCACGCTTCTTAAGTAAATTCTTTTCATTCAATTTCGATTGTTCTTGCTGCTTGTTTTTATTATTTTTTTCTATCTTGTAACAGCAGTTTTCCATTTCTCGTTAAATCATCACTGTTGAAAGTTTCTCTCCAATGCATAATTGTTCCTGCATTAACTGTTTTTTCGTTACCAACTTGTTAAAATGAGTGCCTGTCTTTTGCTCTGTGTACACATTTGCATTAATCAATTTAGGACCAACAAAAAAACTCAAATTAATGACAACACCCGAATTTGAAAGTATAATGACAACTTCATAAAGTTCAACATATATCTTACATCGAGCACAACAATTTTTTACTTGCACAATCATCCACACAATTGGATTCACATGAGATAGGTAAAGCTTGATGTGTATGGAGTTGCCTTGATATTGCTGGATCTTGGACGTGCTCATTAATCTCTCATTTTCTCTACAGAATCTGCATAAATCAACCTAAAATTAGTGACCACCCTAAATTGGTGACTGAAATATTTTCCTATTTACTTATTCGAATAATTGCGTTTAAAAAGCAAAACTAGTTTCCTGATGTCCCGAATTACTAGTATTTAATCTCGTTTTTATGTATGAATATGTATATGTGGTGGGCAAAATGTTCTGGGTTGATAAAGGAAATAATACATTGGGTCTTTCATACTTGCCAAGGGAAATGGAATTTAAATTACTTAATTCATGGGCAATGTAATTTTCAGAAAAAAGGCAATTCATCTTTTTCACATACTCAAGGTGAAGCCTAAACCCCATATTGTCATGATAAATTTTGGTAGTTGCTCCAATTGCTTTGAATCTAATATGAGAAGCACTACATTTTCTCTTGATACTTCCATTGATTATGAATATGGCATGACTTCTTGGAGTGATGGTAAACTATTAGTTATTGCATGTCCTTAATAAATATGACCCCTGACATTCAGAATTTATCCCAGCTAATAGTTCCTGATTTTTAATCAGGGAAATGAAGATTGAAGAGGAAAGAATTGAGGCCGAAAAGAAACGAGTAATGACTTATGCTCTATTTCGGTTATGGCTTATTATTCAGATATGATATTTGACAGTAACTTGTTCTGTTGGTGCATTTTGGCAATTATTTCATGTGTGTCTTTCCAAAAATGAAATTTACTCCATGCTCTTGTCTTCAGTGTGTCAAACACTGCTGATATGATGTGATGTGTAGTTCTTGTTGTGAGAAGACGGATCATGTGTGTATTTTCTTGTCTTTTGGCTTGTCATCTGTTCTGCTTCTATGAGTTTTGTGTCTATCATATATTGTATAGAAAATTAGCCATTGTTTTTTTTTTTATATAGAATGGATCTAGCACCTAAAAGATTTAACTGCAAACCATTAAATACTGGATGAATGGCATCGCGATAGCCTGGTTTGGACTTGGTGCCAGGTGCTGTGATTTTATGCTGGCACATTTATGTTATGTACGCAACTTCAAAAGTTTTGTTTCATTTCTTAATTCTTAAAGCAGAATGATGAAAGTTTACTTGCCTTTAATTTCAGGCAGGAATACTATTTAATTGATCTGCATCTGCATGAAGTTGGATATAATACAATTGTAGTTATTTTCCCTTCATTTTCTGGTTACTAGGTAAAAGAAGAGGCGCAGCAGCTTGCTCGAATCTTTGAGACAGTTGGTGCTTTTAAGGTGAAGAGAAAGGGCGGGAAAGGCAAACAAATTTTTGGAAGGTTGGTTGTGTAAATTATAGTTAACTCTCAATCTAATGTTGTTATTGGACTTGACCACTAAATACTTTCTCTTATTGATACTTGATAGTGTCACTTCTCAAGATCTTGTTGATATAATCAAGGCTCAGCTCCAAAGGTAATAATGTTTTTCAGCTCCTACATAACACCATAATTTGTCTGTCTCTATATTGTATTACAAAATTTCCTTCTTCAGGGAATTTTTGGGCATTTACTGATTTGTTTAGTTCTTGTCACCTATTATGTAGTGTATTTCTTGCATGTCTGTCCACCATACTATTAAGTACATGGAAAGCGGTATGATTCATAAAAATATCTTATCATTATTAAGGATTTTAATGAGCTTTCTTGAATAATCCTCATACATTTTTCTACATATCATTGTAGAATTAGTATTAATGATGGGATTAATGTACAAGGACAAGAACTAAAAACAACTACAACCTTGAACTATTTTGAATATATTCTTGAAGAAAATGGATCCATTGGCAAACATAAGATTCAATCAAGTCGGAATAAATGTAGAAACATGTCATCTGTACTTTATTATATGATTGTAAAATACCTCTCCCATTAAAATAAAAAGTTTTATAAGACAGTTGTATGGGCATGTCTAACAATGATGCTTTTGTGGAATTGAATGTTGGGCTACTAGTTGTGAACATGAATGAAAAATGAAGGATTTTTGAATGAAGTTTCAGGACAGATGAGTGAACATACTGAAGTAGGTAAAATTAGTAAAGAATGCATTAGACGCAAAGTAGGAGTGCCACAAGTAGGCAAGAAAATGAAGTAACATGCTTGAGGTGGTTAGGTCACTTTGGAATGTGTTTTGAGAACCTTAGATTCTCTAGTACGATGTGTATGATTTAAAGCTGCAGAGATTCATATTAAATTGGGAGATGAAATGACAAAAGAGGTGGGCAATAGACTATAGAAAGAGTTTTGACATCTTTAAATGTTAATGAGAACCCTTTTGCTGGCCATATTGATGGTGACATGCAATTATAGCCTTAGAATATGATGGTTGCATGTATGCCATGTGAGAGGAATAGACAATCAAATTTACACATATTCACCATTGGTGTGAAAGGTATAATTGATGAATGAGTTCTACATTGTGCAAATTTGTGTCTGGCAGGAAAAAGAAAAATAAATTTAACAAAAAAAACTATACAGTATATATTCTTTTCTGATTCTAAAATTCAGTAGGAACTATCTTTTCACCATTGCGAACTTTGATAACTGGAGACATTGACTATGATGAAAAATTCTGCTATATATAATATAAAAGACTAACAAGACAGATTACAGTGTCTTCATTGTACAAGAAACTACTCTCTGTGCATAACTGCATACCATTGTTTGACTTCTGTACTCAGCAAACATAATTGACTAGTGTTTTTGTAGTATTCATGAAGTAGAGATATGCCAGATGCCGTGAATAAAATGCTCCCAGCATACATAGCTATGTCTTACAAGCTACAACAACTTTTGCAATTGAAAACTGCTTTTACTTCTCGTCTTAATAAAGCCCTATTTGACATCTTTTAGGCTGCCTGTGCCTGTGCCTTCCATTTGTGACCTTTTTCTTCTTCAGACACTTTTTATTATCGCAAAATGTGTATGCATATGTACACGCGTATAAGTGTCAATAGTACCTATGCATCTGCACTCATAAACCTTAGTAGATGTCTGCATGTTGTATACTCATTGTAATGTAATGCAGGGATATCGACAAAAGAATAGTTGCTCTTCCAGAGATAAGAGAAACTGGAGAATACGTCGCTGAGCTGAAGCTCCATCCCGAAGTTACAGCTCTGGTACGGTTGAATGTATATGCCAACTGATTGAACCTGTACTCTAGATCAACATATACGTGCCCGAAGTTTCTTCTTGTTGGTGATTTGTAAGGTGTGTTGTTACTAGTATATCATATGATGCAGACAATTTTATGCCAAGTAGCATATTTTTTCGGATTAACTTTTTGAGGTATGAAAAGAAAAAGAGCATTCTTCCTTGTTTCCTGTTTCCTGTTCTAGCTTTTGTTCAGTTCGCATTTCCTCGTTATGAATTTGAGCATAGCAGGAAATAGTTTTTCGGCAATTTGGCTCATACACTATAAGGTCCATTGTTCATAAATGTTGGAATTAGAAAACCTACTGACTGCTGCCCATCTCTTATGATCTGAAATAGTCATATACTGCTCCAATTGAATCCTTAGACTTTTGCACCCAATATGTATACATCGGATGTTTATTCATCCTACATGTATATAGTAGGATTTATCATTTAAAAACACATGATCAATTCTATTATATACTTGTACAGTGGATACGCACCCACCCGGTGCATTTGTATTGGGTGATCAAAGAATAAACATGTTCTTCAAAAGGATATATCGGGTGCATTCATCGGGTGCTTATTCATTTTATACGTACCTGGTGGGGTCTATCGTTCATATCATATACGTGTACGTTGGATAAGCATCTGGATAAGCATCCGATGCATGTGCATCCGGTACATCCAAGAAGATGCATGTTCAAAGGGATATACTTGAATCTTTTTAACTTCACAGGGCTGCAAAGGCAAGTAAAACTGATTGAAATAGGCGCAAGTCCACATACCAAATGTAACAATTTGAACTTGAATATGGGATTTTACAACAGCTGGTGTGTGAAACATCAGAATCATGATCTGCAACGTTTTGGACTGTTGGCATTTCGTTAGGAACATGTGGCCATTTAACACTCCAGCTGTCCAATTTGTTATAATCGAAGCAATAGAGTCATAAACCTGACTTTAATCGCACACATGGGTTTTTATGGTTTTGTAGTTCTTTTAAAAATAGTACTTCCTCCGTTCCTTTTTAATGGTCTTTTTAGAGATTAAAAAGTGTTGCAAAATAGTTATAAGTAGTTATGTTATATTTTTATTATATTTACCCTTTACTTTATAAATACTATTTCTTGATATTTATTACGAACGAGCTTAGTTGAATGGTAAAAATAGAAATTTATGAGTTAATTAATGCAAATCTTGATTATTGAAATTGAGCTGAAAGAAACAACGGAGAGAGTATAATTAAGATGCTTTCTAGCCTTAAAATCAGGATTTGATTCCCTACCCGGCCCCCCTATCCCCCCCCTCCCCCCCCCCCCCCATTACCTAATTTGTGTGACATGGACTCTAATGATCCTTTTTCTGACTTTAGCTTCCCTAACAAAAAAATAAAATAAATAAAATGAAAGATAAAATAATCTTGAAATCTCTGTTATCCAACTTTGCTATAGTCCCTTGCGAAGTTACGATATCCATATAAAAATCAGATAAGGGTCAAATAATGACAAGTATGGATTATTGATGGTTTTGGAATTGAATGTTTGAAACCACTTTTTACGCCTCTTGAATCTGGTCCACAATTAGTCTGGACACGTATTCAAAAGTCTAAGGGCAAATTATTACTCCCTCCGTCCCATTCCAAATGTCCTACTTACTATTTTTGGATGTCCCATTACAAATGTCTTCTTTCTATAAATAGAAATAATTTTCCCCTCCAACAACTATGTGGACCCCACCATATACTCACAAACCAACTCTACCTTAATTCCCGTGCCCAACAGTAACCAGACACTTGGAGTGGGACGGAGGGAGTACTATATAAATTTGTTGCAGACAAATATACACAAATACTGATGGTTAGTAGCTGAACTAACTTCCCATTTTCCCCTTTTCCTACCAAACAACCAAATTGGAACACCAATTTGCCTGCAAGTCAACTTAGACATCCATCCAATCTATATAATGTAATAATGATTACTTGTCAATCATGATTCCTGCCCTGAGGCTCTCTGATGGCTGAAAATCAAAGACAGAGAATATACCCGGTGGTGGCGGGCGCTAGCACGGGCACTAGAGTCGGAGCTCCACCGCCACCTGGTGCTAGCGCGGGCACTAGAGTCGGAGCTCCACCACCACCTACTCAAAAGCATCGTCCTACTGCCGGTGCATTTGCTCCTCTTCCTCCTGCACCATTGAATCCGCCAAAGAGGCGAAGATCGAGTTGTTGGTGCAAATGCATTTGCTGGACTTTTTGCGTTCTTCTCCTCCTCATCATCATTGTCGCGGCCACCGCAGGCATTATATACCTTATATTCCAACCCAAGGTCCCCAACTACTCTATCGACGATCTCAAGATAGCAGACTTGACTCTCAACTTTGACCTCAGCCTTAGCGTCACCTTCAAAGTCCGAATCATAGCATACAACCCGAATAAAAAGATCGGAATCTACTACGAAAAAGGGAGCCACTTGAGCGCGTGGTACAAGAACACAAACCTCTGCCAAGGATCGCTCCCCAGGTTCTACCAAGGGCAACAGAACAGAACAGTGTTGCACATCGCCTTGACCGGGCAGAATCAATACGGGAGGACTGTCCTGGAGGCATTGCAGGAGCAGCAACAAACGGGAAGGATACCGTTGGATCTTAAGATAGACGTCTCGGTGAGTATCAAACTGGGGATGCTGAAGCTGAAGAAAGTGAGGATATTAGGCTCCTGCTTGTTGATTGTTGATAGGCTATCTGCTAATAGTATTGTCAACATTCAAGCCAATTCCTGTAAGCTTGTTAGACTTAAGCTTTAGAGGGGAGACATGTAAGAAATTATACATTCATTTTCTATACTGTATATTACATACAGAAAATTTTATTATATCCTTTATGTAGCTTCACTTATTGCTTGCTACCATGTTATGTACGATATATAGGACTTTTTCCTTCCTATATATTCCTTTTATATATATTTGTCATTTAATAAAAAAATTTGCTATGTTGCAGATCAGATTGTATGGGGTGTTCTTTCTAACATTTGTTTATATGAAAGTTTTCTATTTGATGAACCTGGTTGTAGGACTCTACCCAGTTGGAAGTTTAGGTTTTCACATAATTAACAGAACTTGTTCAACTTCAATAGGCCAGTTGTTGAAAGTTTAAAACTATACAGAATGTTGTTTAATTGAAAATATTTAACCACTTTGTTGGAACTATTAACTATATACACTTGTTGCAGCACAGCTATATACATCTTTTAAATAGAAATAATAATCCGAATGTTGGAATCTCTATTGAAGCAGTTATTCAAACTATGTGGGCATTTTTGACACTTTAGTAAAGAAAGAGGAGGAGAAAAAAAAACGGAAGGGAAAGAAAAAAACACAGTGAAACCCTTAATTTGTGTGGGAGTTGTTTAAAGAAAATATTGGACTGAAATATTTTAATAAAATAATTATTAACATATTTGTCTTTTCATATTACTAATGTGAATCAGTGAATGCTAGCGTCTTTTAGAATCTAAAAACTATTCCAATGGTTTATTCTGTACACAATTTTTGGAAGTTTTTTAGAATTTTCAACAGCTACTTTTGATTTAATTAATTTTTTTTTATTAAATTACAATTTATGACATCTATAGTTGCTTCTACAAACACTTATGTAAAATAGATAACTACAGCGTCCAATAGCTACAACTCCAGCTTGCAGCTACAACAACTATAGCCTAAACCCTACAACCTGCAACTATAGTTTACGTGCAAAATAGATCCTAAATAGAAAATATTTTCCATTCTACTGCTAAATTACTCTACAACTAAACTCTTAAAACTACCCTCTCCAACTTTTAACTTTTTAAATCTCTAACTTCTAATACCAAACACTATTAATCAAAATTATTTCAATCTAAAACAATTTTTACCATTAACTCTATTAGTTATTTCTCAAACATAACATATATTGGTTGTCTTTGGTAAAATAGTTATTAATCCTGACATTTCTTTTCATTTCCATGGATTCCATACATAGTCATTAGCTATAATTCATTTTTTTGGAGTGGGTTCCTGTCCAGAGTATTGGAAATCCGGACTTGATATGTGTACGTATAAGATGTGTTATTTTTTATTTCTTTGACAGATAGCAGTAGAAGTTAAGTTTGTTTTTCTTTTTTATACTTTATTAAATTATATCAAATGAATGGATTTTCCATTTTTTTTCTTGGAATCGTGGGGCATTTTTATGTGAGGTGGGCCAAGATTTTTGTCCGAATTTAGAAAATTCTACATATTTTTTAATTGACTTTCTTAGAAAGAAAAGTAGGCTTAGCCTACGACTGAACGATGGGCATTCCTGCATTTCATCGCAAGATGATTTGCAAGCGTGATGATCGCGCCCGCCCTATGACCCACAACTCAAAATGAGCCTCCGATTCTCATCAAGTAGACACTTCTTGCGACATTCTTGTAGAGGCAGGAAAGAGTGTGGGTCAAGACAGGCCATAAGAGCTTTAAACAGGAGTTGAAACCAGCTTTAATCAAGCAAAAGAGCTTCACACGCCCCTTATTCATTTTGGACCACTTTTTGTCTTAGCCCTTATCATTTTTTAAAAGTTTGAAAGAGACCCAACATTATCGTTGACAACACGAAGTCTGTACTGCGGAACAACATAAAATGTGATGTCACGATGTTTATTATGTGCTATATGAAAATATAACCGCTAAATGGTTCGATTTCCGCTTGTTTTTCGGATTCATTTCATTTGTGTTGTGGGTATCAGTATTCCGTGATTCTCTGCTACATAATATATGATGCCATAATGTTTATTATGTGATATCTTAATTATGAACAGTTCCAATTGTGTTGCGGATTCGTTTCTTATTGTGCTGTCATCACCTTTTATTAGTGCTATTTTGTTTGGATTTATTATATATGACACATGTCGGGTTTCCATTGATAATGTGAAGGGTTGGCAAAGGTGGTTAGGGTTGAGGATGGTGATGGTGAGGTGGGCGGTTCGAGCCCTCCCGAGAATATTTTTTTTTTTTCTTAAAATAGAATTTCGGTAATTTCTTCGGGACCTTTTGGGACCAGATAGTACCGACCACATTTGCGGTCGGTCATTCGGTCGGGAAATTTACCGACCACCGTGCGGTCGGTAATGCGGTCGGCAAGGTCCCGACGACAAATTTTTTTGGTCGGGGGAAAAAGACCGACCAAGAGATTACCGACAGACACTTGCGATCGATAAGCCCCGAAACGACCCGCATCCCGGGGTTATGCGGTCGGTAAACGCATTTTTCTTGTAATGTCTTTTTTTTTTGCTTTCTATCCTTCTGTTTGAGTACACTTACACCTACTGAAGGTGGTAACACAGGTGTTGCCTACATCATTGAAAATGTAGGCATGCTATCTTTAAAGATGTGTTTTTCACTGAATGTTTTTAGAGGTAATAACTAAAATAGGCCACTAGAATGAGTCATTTACACTTTTGGGCCACGATATTTTGATTTAGGGAAATAGGCCATTAGAAGGATTTTGGGCCTGAATTTAGGCCATTGGGCTGGAATTCGGGCCGCGATGGCCTACAAGTGGAAATGACTCTTTCTGGTGGTCTATTTCAGTTTTTTTGTTTTTTTATTTTATGTAATTAAAATAAATAATACCCATTCTGTGACATTATTTATGTCCTACTTTCTTTCTTTTTTCTTATTCCAACATTTTTTATTTCGTTTCCATTTTAGAAATAATTAAATATTAATTACCAAACATACCCATGTCCGAAAAGTTCCTTGCATTTAATACTAATTATTCCTACATAAAATACCATGTCCGAAAATTTTGGGATACTTATAATAAAACATGTTTATTTTTACTTTATAATTTATTTGATATGTATTTGTTTTCCCTATTTTATAATATATTTTAATTAATATTTATTTTATTTCTTATATTACTCCCTCCGTCCTATTAATAGTGTTAAAAAAGGTAACTTGAAAATTTATATAATGTGATTGTAATGAGTTACAATTTTAATTTTTTTTTTTTGAGGAGCCATTGAAGGCCTGGAACGGGTGGTGGGAGCCGAAGCCATATAATTACAAAAAGGAACAAAGGGGAAGGATAGGGGGCCGGGTGGGGATTCGAACCCCCAACCTATAGGTTGGGGTTGGGGGGACTTACCACTGGAGTAAGTCCCCAACCCCACAATTGTAATTTATTTATTTATTTGTGATCCATTGATATGTGGTTGTGTTGTAGGGTAGAATGGAATTATTAATGGTAGTGAGTAATTTGAAAGTTTAATATATTTATTTATTAATGTGAAGTGAAGGGTAGGTTTGATGATTAATATTTAATTATTTTTTAAAATAAAAATGAAATGAAATATTGGAACAAGAAAAATAAAAGTATGATATAAATAATGACACAGAATAAGTATTATTTATTTTAATTACATAAAATAAAAAATAATTGAAAAAAAACTAAAATGGGCCACCAGAAGTAGTCATTTCCACTTTTAGGCCATTGCGGCCCGAATTCCATCCCAATGACCTAGATTCAGGCCCGAAATCCTTCTAATGACCTATTTTCCTAAATCAAAATATCATGTCCCAAAAGTGGAAATCACTCCTTCAGGTGGCCTATTTTAATTATTACCTCATGTTTTTCTTGTTTAAAAAAAATATTTAAGTTATTTTTAAAAATTTTCAGCACCCTAATAACCTTTCCTTCTTGCTTCATTGAATATTCACATCATGTATAAGGGAAGAGGAAAACACATAATGTATGAATTATCATCATGCAAACAATGCATCTACATAATGATTCTCCGAATTGGACTTCTCTCCAAATTGGACTGGTACAAGTATTAAAATTGATGCTTTGATTTCTTTATTGAGTCCCCCACGAACGACTTCGGATATTGTTTTTCGCCTTTTTTTGTGACCGAACCTTTGCGGTTTTGACTTCAAAATCATTATAATTTTTCCCATCCATACATCACCATCATAGAGAAATCATTTCTGCCAATGTTCATCACACATCCAGCATTGGAAACGTTCAAACATCTTCTTTTTTTTTTTTACCTGACAACACTGGTGCAACCCGGCAGTATTTGTCGTCGGTGATACAACAATCATTTGTATTACTTAATGTAAACGTATCGGAGCACGCTTCAATACATTCCGCTCCGTCTTCATCATTTTTCCCCAATTCCATAACCTGGTAATGGTATTGAATCATCCACCCGTCGCAAAACATCATCGCAGCTGTCTGAAAAATATTCCCCAACTGGTGTATCATCAACGTCGTTCCAGGTATTTTCGGTTGATGTTGCATTGTCGCGGGCGGCACCAATTTCGTTCGGCAACGAGTTAAGATCCAACATCTCTGTTCGCTTCCCCTTCGAAGAGACTGATACTTCTTCGGTTTTGCAATTGCCTCACCCCATATCCATATTTGATCCATTATGAAAATGAAAGTTACAAATCTTAAAAAAATTACGCCCATTAAATGGGGACTGACAAATCCACTTTCCATTGGTATTTATTGACTCATAATGGAAGGATTTCACAGCATGTTGACGCGTAGCATTCCTTTCTCTTCGACGAAACACGTCCGCATACCCAGATTCTCCATAGTCTGGATAGTAACTTAATTGTATTTTTTTAATTTCACCCTTATCATTAGTTATTTGATTATGGAATAATTTATGAATTTTACACTTATCAGCCATTTCATTCTGCTGGTTACTCCCGTATAGTATAATTAAGGGAGCAGAGTCAAAAGTCTTGTCTGTCAATTGATTATACTTAGCTTCTTTAAAAAAGAAAAATTAATAAATAAATAAATAAACAAAGTCGTATCTCAGACTCAGAGAATATGGCGCTAATTCCTCTAGTTTCATTGGATTCGTTTAATTTGGAAGGGAGACTTCGGAAAGGGAATATTTTAATTTCACTTATATAGTAGTATTACTTTTTGTTTATACTATTAATTGTTACCAGCACATCCTACATTACACCTAATCATCAAGCAACTCTTGGAATAGAAATTTGTTCTATGATAGAATAATGCTTTTTAGCTTTACACAATATCATCAAGCAACTCCTGAAAAATATAATTGGTGTAACAATTGAATAAATATTTTGGTTCTTGCATGAATATCTCACCTTGGTAACACTATTTTAATGGTACGAGGGTCTGGTAGTTTAAACAAAGGTCTCGGGTTCAAACTTTGTATATGTAGATTTGACTCATTTGAGAGATGCAACTCCTCAATGGACCCAGGATTAGTCTTTGGGCCTACTGTGACTTGATACCCGGTAATTAAAAAAGAAAAAAAAAAAAAAAAAAAAAAAAAAAGGTAACACTATGTGAATGGGTTTAACAAGTTCAAGTGATGACCCAACAAACTCTAGCTAGCATCTCAACGGCTTAATTTCCCTGGATTAATTACTTGGTGTATGAAAATTATTCAATGGTTTAATTCAACAATTTTTAATTCTAAAACTAAATAATTTAATTATACACTTTCAATACTATCCATGGCCTGTATAATCTTTCTTATAGATTTCCAACATTTAACTAATTCATTTTCATTAAATCATCATATATATATATATATATATATACCTCAGAATTAATAATCAAGATGATCACTTAATTTGATCCGAATATTATTAGCTAGTGACAAATTGTTATACAACAAATTCCAAAAATTCAACGTCATACCATCCTAGTGGATATGCTCTCCTCATACAACACAACTTGGTCTACAAAAGTCTCACTTACAATGTTACCACCTCTTTATTTAGTTATTTTTGTAGTTATACATATATTTGTATGTATATATTCCCATCTCTTCATTAATTAAAAAAGAAAAAAGAGAAAAAGAAATCAACAACAACTAATTTTTATACGAAATTGATAATAATAATGGATGGAGTGGAGTCATGGAGAAAGGAGATATATAGAAGTCCATGTAATTGATAGTATTTATTTAATTTTGTCTATTTATAACAACTAATATTTTGTGCATTTAAAAACCAAAAAAGGAAAAATATGCATACAGGTGGGATACACATGGGATTGGCAGTTACGAACCCATCATTTTCCACTTGGTTTATTCTTTGTCATAATTTAATGTCTAACAGATAATTCTCAACCAAACAGCACAACAGCACCACATTTTATTTCCATATATATTTTTAAAAAAAATAAAAATCATTCCTCACCAATAATTAATTATATTTAAATATATTCACACCGGTGGTTTACCAAAAAAAAAATAGATACACGCAGCACACTAGTAGCTAGTGACAACGAATATAGATTAATTAATTTATATTACTTGACCATAAATCATGCTAATTAATTATTAAAATTTATAATCCCATTCTTCTTACAAATTTTGGGGCGTGGCTTGTGTGCTGTCAACAGCACATACAGGCAATATGGAATGATGGGTACGCATAGAAAAATGATGTTAGAGTAATGAAAAATGATGTTTGTGTGAAATGATGTGTGCGTATGAAAAAATGATGAAATATTATAAAATGGGCAACATCATTTTTCATTGAGCTAATATCATTTTTCATAGCGTGGACATCATTTTTAACCCTGCATGTACCTGCTGGCAATAATATTGTCAGCACCAAAACCGGACTGCAAATTTTGTACTTGCATGATTAACCAAAAGAAACCTAATCCAAGATTATAGTTGTGGTGCAGGTCAACTCCCTCCCAACCCTCCAAAGCAGATCGATTTTATACTATTAGGACAATCTCATGAGAGCTGATTTTATAAAATTAAAAAGAAATATAATAATATATATTTCATTGAAGTATATATTAGTAATGTTATAATGTTGCTCTAGACTCTAGTAGTTTAAGCAAAATCAAGCACAACACTATTTTCTCATTTTCCAGATGTGAGGTTTAATCATTAATGTGTTAATGTGGGAAGATAATATACTATTAAAAATGAATGCAACGCTACCATTGGAAAATTCCAAAAGTACATAAAATATTTATAAAAAGTGATTTTAATTGGCGTAAAAGAAAGAAAAAGATATAAACAATATAGGAAAAGACATTTGGTGTCCACACCACACACACTCTACATACACTCTCACTCTCACTTTAGAGTGTAGCAGCACACTAACCCAAACACAATTGCTATACACAAAGAGAAATAAAAATAAAAATACTTATGTAAGTATAAAATAAACCAAATTTTTTTTTTTTTTTTTGGGATGAGCCATTGAAGGCCTGAGAAAGGAATGGTGGAAGCTCATGCCACACAATAACAAAGAAAAATAAAGGGGAAGGATAGGGGGCCGGTGGGAATCGAAGCTCCAACATTCCGTTGGAAGTCAAGGGACTTAATCACTTGGGCTAAGTTCTCATCCCAAACTCAACCAAATTGAAGCTATATTATAAAAATGAAAACATGAAAGATGCTCTATTGCTGGCTTTTTCGTGAACACAAGGCAACCATGAATGGAAACCACTTAAAACCAATCACTCAAAGAATAGTTGAGTATAAATACAATACAAATAAAATTTCTTTATTTAATTAATTATTATTTCAAATTGTATAGCAACAATTCAATCAAATTCAATTCATCATAATGCATGACTCTATATTTAATAATAACAAGGAGAAGATCAACTATGGAATTGGAAACTACTATTGTGTAACATCAAAATGTAATTTAATTAATAATTATTCACATTGACATTTGCCAAATTTCAGTTTTGGCAAAAAAATTTCAGTAGTGGCAATCAATCATCGCCGCCGCGGAGAACACCATGTGCGGCGGCGGGCACTCTCCGTCCTCTGGTGGCGCCGGCAAATTGAGATCCAAATCCAATCCCAACACAGGTTGGCTTTTCTCGCTCCCGATCTTCGCCGGCGGCCTGTGCCGTCTCATGTGCCCTCCCAGCGCCTGCCCTGACCCGAACTCTGATCCGCAAATTGAACACTCGTGGATTTTCTCTATCATTGGCGGAGATGGAGCTGATATTGTATTATTTATCTTTGTGAACAATTTATCCGGCGATGGAGATGGAGAGGGAGATGGAGATTTTTTAGGATCGATTTGGTCGGAGGGCTTCGCCGGCTTCTTGTGGCTCGCCCTGTGGCCGCCTAACGCCTGAAACGAAGGGAATGTACGGTTGCAAGTTTTGCACTCGTAAACGTCAATTCCGAGTTTACCGTTACCGCCGGTGACGGTTGCAATTTCCGTGTATTTCCGCCGCCTCAATTTATTCTCCGGCGGCGAAAAACCGCCTCGCGCTAGAAGAATCAAACAATTGGCGGCGAGGTCTTCGTCCTCCGCCTCCGTCGTCGTAGACGTGCTCTCACCACCACCGCCGCTGCCGCTGGATGAGGCAGAGGAATCCGGCCGCGGGCGCTTCGTCCGCTTCCTTTTCACGATCGTCGGATCGTTGGTAGCAGAAAATTCTTCAAGAATTTCCAAATCCATCACAATACCAAATTTACAACAATAAAAAATGAAAAATTCAACTTTGGAAGAGGGAAGCGTGAATGGAATAGTGAGGAAGAACACACTGCTGTATATGAGTATATCTCTATATGTATGTAACTATATATATATATATGTAAGTATGTATGGAGTGAGAAGCGTTGCTCGTGAGTCATGAGTCGTGACAGTCAGTTACCATAGCCACCAATGTTGCTTCCATTTGAGGGCGACTGAGGAGGGGGTCCGGGGATCTGGACGCCAGGGGATTGTGCGCCATTCGTTGAGCGGATGCAGGGGGAGTTGGGGTCCCGGGAGCAGGCAAGGGCAGGGAGGGGTTTTAGGCAATGCCAACATATAACAGAATAATGTGTAGTTTAACCTAAAACACTGAAACAAGGAACAAAGAAAAAGCTTGCTTTTGCAACTAATACTCTTATGTTACACTGCCACTTTTGTCTGAAAATGAGCCTTACCTTATTATTGGTAAGTTGGTAACCATCTAATTGTTTCATTTCTTTTTATTTAATCCTAATTAATTAAATATATATTAGCATCTTTAGCTTGGGGGGGGGGGGGGGGGGGGGGGGGGGGGGGTCAATGAATGCATTTAATCAGTTCATTGAAAGTAGTAAGGGTCAGGTAGAAATGGGCACATACAGTTCATGCACCATTCTAGCAATTAAGTAAATTACTTCTCACCCATTTATGTAAATTATTACTACTGTATATTATAATTACTGGTAATATTATAACATTTCCTTGTAACTCAAGAGTGGTTTAACAACTTGTGCCAAGTGTAGTAGTACATTTAAATGAATCTAATTGGTCCTAGTTGAATATTTATCGAGTATAATACCTACTTTATTTTATTTATTTTATTTTATTTTATTTTATTTTATTTTACAAGTATTAAGTGGGATCATACTAATATGAAAAGAACAAGCTGTCGATAGACCTTCAATTGGCTTGTTTATTTTAATCGTCCTAATTGTAGCTAGCATTAATAAGGCCTAGCTAGTTAGTGGTGTCAAGAAGGTAGCTAATTAAGGCTTGAAATAAAATATTGAAAATGAGAATAATTGATTACTATCATATGGTGAGGGATTAAGATCAGGTTTGGATAAGGTGTTGAATGGTTGATACTCAGTTTCTAACTTTCTTATATACACTCGTATTTTAACGTACTTTATATGAAAATCTAGCTACTCGATACAAGGAATGTAAATCTTCTATCATATTTTAGAAATAGCAAAAAACAAATGCCTGATTTGTGGATTATGAAACGGAAACACATTCCCCTACATATTAAGTATCAAAATTACAAAACTAACCCCATAACTAATCCAAGCTGTTGGACTAGGTGCGGGTGTGTTGATAGATTAAATATATGTGCTGAATGAAAATGAGAATAATTGATTACTACACTGTGGTAAGGGATCAACGAGTTTGGATAGGATGTTGGATGGGTGACACTCAGTAGGTGCATGTTGGTGTGTTGATTGATTAAATATGTGCTGGATGTTAATGAGGTGTGTGTTGGATATTAATAGTGTTTAGGATGTATACAAACATTCAGTACATACAAAGCACTCAACACATACAAAACACTTTCTCAAACACTTCAAACAGAATCTGATTCACCCAAACCAAATCCAGGATTAAGAGTATAAGAATGATGTGTAGAAAGTACGAAAGGGGTGTGGCATTAAATTAAAGCAAAGCAAAGGGATGGGATGGGAGGATTGCACGTTATAAGCATGCTCCACCTCATTCACTCCATCCTCCACTCTTCTTTCACTTCAAGAAAACTGTTACTTCTATTCTTTTTAATTCCTTCAATTTTTCACTTATATTATATATACACATGAGACAGAGAGAGAGAGGCAACAATATTCGTTGGCTTTCAAGCAAACCCACAACATCTTTGCATCTACCCTATAACATTATCTACTACTGCTGCATACTCCCTCCGTCCCATTAAAAGTGGTCACTTTCTCTTCTGCACAAAATCCAATGCAATTGTTAAATGCTTTATATCTCAATATCGGTATAAGTAAAATTTTATAAAATGAGTTTGTTTGACAATATAACAAGACCTATGGTGAAGGCTTTATTTAATTTCATGAGTTTGTTTGACTACTTAATCACACACTAAATATGAAGTATTATATTATTATACATATAATCATTCCTCCTTACGTTCACGAAAGAATAACAATATTTTGGGGATATAGATGAGTTTGCTTTTCAGAAATTTTTCATACTTACTTTTTTCCCAATATAATTATGTGGATGAATTTAAAAAAATAAAAAAATCTCATCTTTCTTTTATCTGAAAATTGAACTATCTGTTTATTAAATATTTTAGTTAGTGGGAAGTATAATGTGAAGCACAAATGAATCTGCAATGGACTGATAAACGAACAACAGCCAAAACAAATTAAAGATTGGGTAAGCAGTAGCTAGCATGTACAGTGTATATATTTATCCACTAGTATATAGTATATGGATGGTGTTGGAAAATAGTGGGTGTGTGTATTTTGTTGTGAAAGACAAAAATAAATGAAAAGGTAGCATGGGTGGGGACACTAAAATAGTAGAAGTAGTAAGTATAGATCAAGTGGGGGTTTGGAGTGATGGAGTGGAAATCCATAGCTTAGCTTCCAAAGAGAAAGAGGCGTCATATGCTGCATTCAACTTAACATCCTCTCATAACCCATCTTTGCTTTTGCATCTAGAGTTGGAAAAATAACCCATATGGTCCCTTAACTTTGCCGGATTTCGCAATCAGTCCCACAACTTTTGAATTAACACAATCCGTCCACTAAGTTTCTGAATTTTAGCACAATCCGTCCCATATACTCAATTTGCCTCCATTTGTACTCAATTTGCCTCTATTTGTACTCCATTTGTATGGGACGGTATGGGAAAATGGAGTACAAATGGAGGCAAATTGAGTACAAATGGAGGCAAATTAAGTATATGGGACGGATTGTGCTAAAATTAAGAAACTTAGTGGACGAATTGTGTTAATTCAAAAGTTGTGGGACTGATTGCGAAATCCGGCAAAGTTAAGGGACCATATGGGTTATTTTTCCATCTAGAGTTGCCCAAACAAACCCAAACTTCACCGGAACCGGCGTCAGCCAGTTTGGTTAAGGTTTGGATTATTTTGAACCCGCGCAATTTGTGCAGTTTTTTCTTTCTTTCTTTCTTTTTTTTTTTCCCCTTATTTTTAAGCAAAAATCGGCGGTGAACCATCATTAGATCGCTGCAGGTTAAACCGGATAACTGGCGGTTTAACCAGTTTTTTTGTTTCAGACATTTTTTGAAAAAAAAAAATAAAGAAAAAATATTGGTGGTTCACCACTAGCTAGATTAGTAATTATGATATACTAGATTTTTTCGCCCGCTGCGCACGGGTGTTGAACTTATATGAAGATTATAAAATTAGAAGATAATTTTTTTGAGTTATTACATAAGGTTCAAAGTCTTTTGCTTAAATAGTAGTGGAAATGTATGCAACAAAAATTTGAGGGAAATAAAGGAGATAATAGGAGCATGGAAAGAAATTCAAACCCCAAATAGGTGGATATAATATAAAATATTTTCTTCCATCATTGAAAAACTAAATATATAGTTTTGCTTTCATATCTAAAATACTAAGAACAATTGAAAAAAGATAACCTTTAACAATTCGAAATTCGAATTACTTCAAAACTATGTATGATTACCACAAGTCTTTACGTATAATTTACACTAAAATACTTCTTATATCCTTTTAGAGTACAAATTGTTTATAAAAAATTTGTATAACAATTTACTCCGACTTTCATATACATTTTTATTTTATATCGAAATAGTTAACAGGTGAAGGATAATATGTTTAATAATTAAACTATGACGTGTTATTTTTTCATTTTCTTTATTGTTTTCTTAAAAAAATGATGTAGAATTTATTTAGAATGATATGAATTTTTTTTTGTGATGAATCAATTTATATTAATCAATATTTTTAGAATCAATGAACTGACTACACCATAAATAAAATTTCTCAAATTTATTTAGAAATAATGAATTGACGTTAAAAAAATAATATAGTCCGTACAAACTAAAAAATATTTAGGATTTATGTATTTAGGTATATATAGATAATAGAATATGTTAAAATATTAATAACATTATATGTTTGTTAATAATACTTAGTTTTCATTTATATTATTCTGTTCATCAAACTATATTTATGAGACCAAGTTTCAAAATTAGACCCGATATAAAAAGAACTCATGACAAAAATTTGATTAAATTTTTACGGTTATTATATTCCTTATGTTGATATATGATTATACTTGTATACATACATTTAATCTATATTAAGTTTATTTAATAATATTATAATAATATTTATTATAAGATATATACAAACAAATCATTTATATTATATAGTTTTAATCAATTTATATATTTTAAATGTCATAATTTTTTTATATCTTTTTAAAATATATATGGAGATTTTCTCAAGATTTTATTATATTAGTAGTTAGATTTATTTTCTAAATATAGGTACTGATGACGTGGAAGGTGAGTTGGAATTAGTCAGCGATTAATCAACGATGATATGGATTAATTGTAGCCATTGATTATAAAATGGTGGTATAATTACTTGTAAACACGTGAAATTTATTCGCCACTAAAAATGCGACACGTGCAAGGTTAAATATTAATTTAATTAATTTTAGGCATTTTAAATAAATTAAATGCTTGAAATAATTATTAATATTTATTGGGCCATTTGGATCCATCAAGCCAAATGGATTTAATTATGTTGGGCTAATGTGAACAAGTCCAAATGAAAGACTCACAAGCCCCATGGCCTAATGGATGCTCGAAGCAGGCCAACCCAAGAAAATTAATCAGTGTGAACAAGCCCAGATGAAAGGCCCACATGCTCACTGACCCGATAGAAATGTGGGTTGGACCAGCCCATCGATTGGTCCATCGTCCACAAACCCTAGGGTTTTCCCTCTATAAATAGAGGCACCCTTTCACATATTGAACTTCACGACGACGACTTCACTTCCAGACAGAGGTCTCCATACACTAGTCACTCTCAAGACTCATATACTTGAGATTCTGCAGCAACAAAATGCTGCAGAAATATTAAAGAGGCGAAGAAGAATCAAATACACTTCTACAACCTCTAAACAGTCATACTCTGAGACTCATACGCTCAGACACATAGAGAGACGACTCATACACGTCTACTCACTCTCAAGACTCATATACTTGAGATTCTACAGCAACAAAACGCTGCAGAAATATTAAAGAGGCGAAGAAGAATCAAATACACTTCTGCAACCTCTAAACAGTCATACTCTGAGACTCATACACTCAGACACATAGAGAGACGACTCATACACGTCTACTCATTCTCAAGACTCATACACTTGAGATCCTGTAGCAACAAAACGCTGTAGAAATTCCGAGAAGCCGGAGAAGAAGCATAAAAGCATCTTGACGTCTTCAAAGTTGGAGGAATCAAAGGAGTACCAGAAGTCGAACCCATATAGTTTGATTTTCTACATGTTCTTCGATATTTAAATTTCTCTGTAATTTGTAGACATTTATTGTGAAATTAATAAAAGTATTTTGCAGTTTCTGTCTACGCATTTTTGCACCTACAGATTTTGGCACGCCCAGTGGGACCCTTCTGCCTTTCATCTCCTCCAGACATCGTCAACGAAATCCAATGGCTTCAAAGAACACCTCCAAGAGCAACTCTTCAACATCCGGTGCCGCTATGCCCAATGTCACCACAAGGAACATGAAGAAAGCAATGGAGGCCGCCGATGCTGCGCGGGGAATAGAAGTTGATGCGGATATGCCGCTGCTGGAAGAAGGAAACGACCATAGATCGGGATCTTCCACGCCGTTGTCAAGCCCGCGGGGAGATCAAGAAGAAACATCCGCCCTGCGTCATGCTGCTGCAATGACAACCCAAGCCAGCACTCTTGAAGAGCAAATGGCCAACCTAACAAAGATCGTGGAAATGCTTGTGAAGAGATCCGAGTTGCAAGATGCACGCATGGAGCAAATGATGAACAGACTGGATGGCTCTAACGGCGGCCAAGCGGTGAACAAGCCCGTAGAGATCCGCGACGATGGAGAGACTTCCCGGCAAGGCGCTTCGGCAAAAGGAAAAGCAACCGCTGACGTCCAAGTCACTCCTGACGGCTTCATCTCGGCTGATCAACTGAAAGAGTTCATCACGGGAACGCTGAAGGAAGAGGTCTCGGCAGGATCAAAATCCTCCTTGACGTATCTCAAGCCATACAGTGCCCGCATCGACTCACTGAGGATGCCGGCAGGCTATCAACCGCCCAAGTTCCAACAGTTCGACGGCAAAGGGAATCCCAAGCAACATATCGCCCATTTCGTAGAGACATGCAACGAAGCGGGTACGTTTGGAGATCACCTCGTCAAACAGTTCATTCGTTCACTAAAGGGAAATGCGTTCGAATGGTATACCGACTTGGAACACGGCAACATCGACAGTTGGGATCAACTTGAGCAAGAGTTTCTGAACCGTTTTTACAGCACACGGCGTACCGTCAGCATGATAGAATTGACGAACACGCAACAATCAAAGGGCGAGCCGGTGATTGACTACATCAACCGCTGGAGGAGCCTGAGCCTCAACTGCAAGGATCGCTTGTCCGAGACGTCGGCGATTGAGATGTGCATCCAAGGCATGCAATGGGGCCTACGATACATCCTGCAAGGCATTCATCCCCGGACATTCGAGGAGCTTGCAACTCGTGCTCACGACATGGAGCTAAGTTTAGCGTCAAGTGGAGCCTACGGTCCGCCCGTTCAACAAACTCGTACAAACAACCGAGTCGAATGGAAGAAGGGAGGCAAGCCACAATCGAAGCCACCCACAAAGGATGCAATGGCAACAAGCGCCGCTCTCGTAAAGGTATGCGGGAAGGAGCCGGTGACAAACGACAAGCCAAAGCCACCACAAGCTCAACGTCAAAAGTCGTCATTGGAAGATAGACGGGCTAAGACGTACCCATTCCTTGACTCCGACTTACCGGGCATCTTCGATGACTTGATGAAAGAAAACCTCATCGAGCTACCAAGGATGAAACGTCCCGAGCAAGCAGGGATGACCAACGACCCACTATACTGCAAGTACCACCGTCTAGTGAGCCACGCGATCCAAGACTGTTTCGTTTTCAAAGACAAAGTCATGGATCTCGTCAAACAAGGCAAAATCACCTTGGCAGATGAAGCAGAGACGGCCAACACCGTTTCCATCCAAGTTGGATCGATCGAGATCAAAGTTCCTCACAATTCCACCACCTGCAACACCGTCTTCGAAGTTGGGAGCACGTCGAAGCAAGACCACACCAAACAAGTTGTGGATCATTCGCATCTCAACGAATGCATGCTGTCCATCACGTTCAATGACGACGACATGCCGATGGAGCTGGAAAATTCGAAGGCTCATAACCGACCATTGTTCGTCGTTGGATACGTGGACAACAAGCGAGTAAACCGCGTCCTGATAGACGGAGGTTCTGCCGTCAACATCATGCCACTTCACACCCTGAAGGAATTGGGCATCTCGGAGGAAGAACTATCCAATAGCAAAATGTTGATCCAAGGCTTCAACCAAGGGGGGCAAAAATCCCTTGGTGCAATCCGAGTCCGTTTGCAAATTGATGAGATGGTTGCAAACACATACTTCCACGTCATTGATGCAAGAACATCATACATGCTTCTTGGTCGGACATGGATCCACGAGAACGGCGTCGTCCCTTCAACATGGCACCAATGCTTCAAGTACGTGCACAACGGCGTCGTCAAAAGGGTTATCGCCGATGACAAACCATTTGCGGTGGCCGAGTCTTATGATGGGGATGCTAAGTACTACCTTGAGGCGTCCAAAGCTAAGGCACCTTTGTTGGAAGAAGAAGAACGTAAAGAAAGTCAACCAACCCGTGAAGACAAAGGAAAATCCATCCTGGAAGAAGCATTCGAAGGACTTACACTCCCCCTAACGCCCATTGATCCCGGCACATCGCAGAAAGTGTTGAAGATTCAACTCAAAGGCAATGAGGCACGTCAACTGAAGAATGACAAAGAATTCGGTCCGAAGGCATTCAAGTTGCTCATCAAGTCTGGCTTCAACCCAAATGAGCCATCGCTGTTGGGAAAGCTCCCCGACAACAATCGGAGAAAAGGTGACCGGAGTGGACTTGGGCATGTTGCGGAATTCGACACGGCGCCCCAAGCATCGAAGGCACCCATATTCGTCAAAGCTGAAGAAACAGTGAGGGCGCCGGTTCGTATCATCATAAAACGAGCTACGGCCAATTACATCACTGAAGAAGCAAATCAAATAGATGGCAACCCAAAGGATCAACCAGCATGAAAATCGGTGTTTGATCGTATCGGTAGCCCATCGAAAGAGGAGCAAAAAAGAAGCGTCCGTGATAGACTTGGCTCAACAGAGACAACCGAACAAAAATAATCTATCTTCTGCCGGCTTGGAGCAAACAAAGAAATGAAGCCAATGGTTTTCGAGAGACTCTGAGTTGTTGCCAAAGAAGATTCTGCAAAATCCGTCTCCAAAAGGCTAGGTTCTACAAAACGTCAATCGCAAGATAAAGCATCGGCTAGCAAAGAGCGGTCTTCAGTAAAGCAAGGGATATTGGACGACCCTAACTACGGCAACAATGTGAGGAGCATAGTGCCATCTCGCATGAAACGACAAGTCGAGTGGACTGTCTCAAGAAGCGGACCATCATCTTCACAAAGCATGACGAAGATGACCAAGCTGACGGAGTTGAATCCATCAATCATATCACTGTTGGACATGACGAGTCAAAAGAGGAAGATGCTAACGCAGCAAAAATGCAACTTGAAGAAGAAATCAAGGTCACGGTGGATGAACTGCATGAGGTGAACTTTAGGCGATGAAAAGAGCCTCGCCCAACGTTTATGAGCACCCTACTGAAGGTAAATGAAGCAAAGAAGTACGTGCCGCTCCTTCAAGAGTTCAAAGACGTCTTCGCATGGCCCTACAAAGGAATGCCCGAGCTGGACCCCAAGATAGTTGTCCATCGTCTCGCAGTCTTTCAAATCTTCAAGTTTCCAAACTCTTCAAGAGGATCAAGCTCAAAAGCCCCTCATGAAGCCTTCAAAACACTATTTAAAGCAACTGCAAGTGCCAATCCCTCAAGAGGATCAAGCTCAAAGTCCTTCCTGAGGTCCTTCAAATCTTTAAGTCGCCAAGCCTTCAAGAGGATCAAGCTCAAAGCCCCTCATGAGGTCCTACAAATCTTTAAGTCTCCAAGCCTTCAAGAGGATCAAGCTCAAAGCCCCTCCTGTAGTCTGTCAAATCTTCAAAGTCTTCAAGCCTTCAAGATGATCAAACTTAAAGCCCATATTGAAATAGTCAAATATTCAAGTCTCCAAGCCTTCAAGATGATCAAGCTTAAAGCCCCTCCTGAAGTCTTTTAAATCTTCAAAGTTTTCAAACCTTTCAAGAGGATCAAGCTTAAAAGCCCCTCTCAAAGTTCTTCAAAATTTTATGCCTTCAACGGGATTAAGCCCAAAATCCCCTACTGAAGTAAGAAAACGCATTTTTGGAGAGCCAATTCACCTTCAAAGATGTCGAAAGTTTCTCTTAAAGTCCTTCATGGTTCATGTCCAATGTGTCATGTGGGGATCTTCATCAAACTGAGGCCATTCGCCAATCTCCTGAGCCGTTGCATCCAACTATGGCGTCATGACCGTTTGACGCATGGGGCATGGATATCGATGGACCACAGCCAAAGTCTTCCGGGGGGCATGGCTACATCCTTGCTGCTACGGATTATTTCTCCAAGTGGGCTGAAGCTGCACCCTTTAGAGAAGTCAAAGGGGAACAGGTTGCAAGTTTCATCCGATCATTTGTCAACAGCACCATCATCAAGTTGTGTGAGAAGTTTGGATTCACTCAACAAAAGAGCTCTGCATATTACCCACCAGCAAATGGAGTGGCGGAGGCCTTCAACAAAACCTTATGCGGTTTATTGAAGAAAGTTGTCTCTAAGTCAAAACGAGACTGGCATGAAAGGATCAACGAGGCTCTATGGGCATACCGCACGACCTTTCGCACACCCACCAAGGCAACGCCATACTCGTTGGTCTATGGAGTGGAAGCTGTGTTGCCACTGGAGACACAAATCCCGTTGTTAAGAGTTGCCATCCAGGAAGGGCTCACTGAAGAGGACAACGCCCGGCTGCGTTTGGAAGAATTGGAAGCCCTTGATGAAAGAAGGCTCGAAGCGCAATAAAGGTTGGAATGCTACCAAGCCCGTTTGTCCAAGTTCTACAACAAAAAGGTCAAGGCGCGGTCGTTTCAAGTCGGAGATCTCGTCCTTGCCATCCGGAGACCCATTGTCATCAACTACCGCAGTGGGAACAAGTTCACCTCCAAATGGGATGGACCATATGTCATCACGGAAGTCTTCACAAACGGAGCCTACATGATGCTAGATAACGACGGAGTGAGCATCGGACCGATAAACGGACGATTCTTGAAGAAGTTCTATGCCTGAAGAAATTGCAAAGAAAAAAAAAATCAAGTCATGCTCCTTGACGCACGAGCCTAAACTGCACGTCACAAAAAAAAAAATGCAAAAAAAATGTAATACTCCTGGCCCGCAAGAGTATAAACTGTGTACGGCTCAAAATAAACAAATTCAATTTGTTTTGAACTACGTAATGACTTGATCCCTTCACAGGGTACGTAGGCAACTTGGATATCATAATTCTAAGTTCAGTCATGGCCAAAAATAAAAAAATAAAAAAAATCAAGTACAATTGGATTAATTAAAATGATCAATTACTTGTCAAATATTGAGTAAATTGGTTGATTAAATTCAATCATTTATTTAAATAAATTTGAGCACACGAGTTGATTAAATCTGACTTCTTCAAGAAAAACAAGCTTCAAAGCCCCTCTGGAAGTTCCTCAAGCTTTCATAAAGATCGAGCTCATAGCCTGTCTACAAGTCATATAATCTTCAAGCCTATGTGATGATCAAAGCTTAAAGCTCATGTCGGAACAAGAAAATGTGTCTTTGGAGGACCAAATCACCTTTAAGAATACGAATAGCCGATTTCAAAGTTCTTGATAGAATGCAACAAGTGCATCTCATGTGGATATTCGTCAAATTAAGGCCCTCGACACGAAATTTCAAGGAAAAACGCCGAGGACAAAATTCTGGAGACCAAACGCATCTTCAGCACAGTCCAATTGTCTAACAGGAGCTAACTAAAGAGCTGACAGGGGGCAATGGGTTAAAATTCATGTGACGAACCATCAACACAAATGGTGGTGGGCATGACCGTTGCAAGGTCTTGAAGAAAAAAATCAAGGAAAGTGCTCATTGACGCACGAGCTTAAACTGCACGTTACTCTTTGCCTACAAGAGTATAAACAAAAATAGGCAAAACAAAAAGAAAAAAAAAAGAAAAAGGAAAAAGTGATGTAAAAGGAAAAAAAGCATCACTTAAACTACGATGTGGCTTGATTCCCAAGACGGATAGGCAAGCAACTTGGCCAAATTCCAAGTACAGCGCAAATTCCATCAAAATTTACTCCCCCAAAGTTTCCAAAGGTGGTTTTCTTCGTCAATATGTGTGCTATACAAGACATTCAAGATTGAAGAAAGAAAATTAAGGCAGAGAGTGAAGGCGAAAATAAAACTAGTCTTCATTACATCAAAGTTTTGATTACACATATATTGTAGAATTGCAATACATCAATGGAGGAAATTAAAGCAAAAAAAAATTCAAGCATATCCGCTACAATCAAGACTTGTTGACATTGGCTTCTTTGTGGTGTTTCTCATAGTCCACCAACATGGCAACGACTTCAAGTTGATCATCCAAATAATTTTCATGTTGATCCCAATGACGCCACTGCAAAAAAAAAAAGGGATTATTTCCTTGAAGAAAAAAAAAAGAAAAAAAATACATTTGCAAGATAAATGCGATGTTATTTTTGAATGACATGAAAAAAAATATTGCAAGATGAGCGCAATAAATAAATAAGTCAAAAAAATGCATGTCAATTGTGGGAATTAATTTTAGGTTCATGTTAAATTTTTGGACCTAGAGTTAAATTTCCACGAAATCAAATTTTGGGCACTACAAAAGGTAAATATTTACATGTATATATAAAAAAAAATATACATGTTAAATATTGTTTAAAATTAATTTTAAGTTCACTACTAAATTTTGGACTTAAAATTAAATATTTTGGGATTTAACCTCAATACTAAATATGTTGGGGTGAAAGTTGGTTTTCTAAAAAATGCTAGGGTCCAATTTCAGATTATTCAAATATTGAGGGCAAAATGCTAGGGTTTAGAGTACCTAGGGGGCAAAATCTAATTATCAAAATATGGGGGATTAGAAGTCTAGGGTTTGAAAACTTGGGGTCAAATTGCATTATAAAGGAATTGGATCTTCTTCCCCAAAGATGAGAAAGAACGCAGCCTCCAAATCACCAAATCTGTGCAACTCAATCCTCCCCCGACCGGTCGAACTCCGGCCACAGCAAGGCAAGGCGGCGGGCGATGATTTCTCCTCAAGCAGACTCCGGGCAACGACGGCCTTCCAGCCTCCAATCTTCGCGCGAGCGGCAGCACCCGGCGAGCATAGCGGCGGCGGGCGCTCTTCTTCTCCCCTCCCAGCGGCGGCGGCGCTGGACTCCAGTGACGAACGGCGAACGGCGAACGGCGCAGTGGCGACAGCGGTGGCGGGCTGCCTCCAGTCTCTCTCTCTCTCCGGCCGGGCACGCGACAGCGACGGCGAGACAGCGGCGGCAGCAGCGGCGTACGTCCCAGCGGCGGCGGCGCTTCCCCTCTCCGGCCTCCCTCCTCGTCGCGGGATTCGGATGGCGGTGGCGGCGACACGTTCCTCATCCGGCGGCCCCCATCTCCTCCGATCCAAAACAGCGGCGGCGGCGGCGGTCCCCATCCAGCGGCCCCCGTCTCCTCCCTTGCTCGATCCGGCGACCTCCAGCAGCGAAGACGTGAGCGGCAGTGGCGTGCAACGACATCGGCGAGGCGGTGGCACCAGGCGCGACCAACAGCAGCTCCCTCTCCTCCCTCCGCGACGGCGAAGAAGAACTCCGGGATGTGAGCAACGGCGGCGTGTTCGGTCTCCAAGCAGTGGCAGTAGCGGAGTGGCTCCGACGAAGGCGGCACGGGCGTCTCTTCCTCCGGCAGTAGCGGCGGGCCTTATGAACAAACAACGGATGAGGCGAACGGCAGCGCCGTCGCCAAACACCGCCGTTGTCAAAGGCTTCTTGATGGCGGGTAGGTTAGGGATAGAGGCCAACGGCAGCGCCGTGTGACCAAACATCCCGTCTACCATGACGACAACCAGGTACCCGACTCTCATTTGAATTAATTGGAGCAGAATCTGAGTTGAACGATGTGGGTTTGGTTGTGATTTGCTGCACTGTTATGGAGTTGACAAAAAAAAAAAAAAACAACAAGGAAAACGAAGAAAAAGAATGCAAGGAAAAAACAAGCAGCAGCAGCAAGAAAATAATGGTGCAAAGAAAAGAATAAACGACAAACAAGAAAAGCAAAGAAACAACAAAAAAAAATGCAACAAAAAAAAGAGAAAAAAACGAGTAGAGATGAAACGAAAAAAAGGGGTAGAATATAAAGATTCTTGCTTACCTTCTATGAAAGTTTGTAGCTTGGTTTTTATTCGTCCCTTGCTGCTTGGGAAAGTTCAAGCTGTTTGCTTGATCCTGATAAGAAAAAAAGGGGTGTTTATCTTGCTTGAAAATTCCTTCCGGATCAATTGTTGGATGAAAGAAAAAAATTACCTACTACCTTGTTGCCTGCTAGCTGTTTGGGGTGCGAAATTTAGACGGATTTACTAACGACATGGTTCTAATTTATAGAAGCCAAACTAAATCACATTAGATATGTGAAGATCCAACAAATATGATCCTTGTTAGATTTAACTTGGATATGATTTTGGATATTTGAGGTTTCATGAATCAGTTTGGAATTAGATTTGGATCTGCATTGGGTTAAAAAAAAAAAAAAAAAATTTGATGGCAGATTTTATAATTGCTCAAGTTTGAAAGTGGGGTGAACCCAAAGATTGGGAAACTTGCGGGAAATCTTTGCAGAAATATTTGATCCATCATTGAATCAGTTCAAATGGGATATGTTCAAGTAAATCTCCAATTGGATGTAAATAGAGAGATTTAATGACGAAAAGGCTATGAAATATTGTTGAGAACCGAATATGCGTTCGCACTTGAAGATAATGTTTGATTTGGGAAAAAAAAAAAAGAAAGAAAGAAGAAAAAAAAAAGAAGAAACGGGCCAAACAAAAAAAAAGAAAGAGAAAAATTGGCCCACGAGAAAAATTTTCATGAGCCCAAGCAAAATTGGGTAGGCATGCAACAAATATTTCGAGACTCGCTTACGTCTCAAATATTTTATTTCGCCCTAAACAAGTCTCGAGGGGGCATCTGTAAACACGTGAAATTTATTCGCCACTAAAAATGCGACACGTGCAAGGTTAAATATTAATTTAATTAATTTTAGGCATTTTAAATAAATTAAATGCTTGAAATAATTATTAATATTTATTGGGCCATTTGGATCCATCAAGCCAAATGGATTTAATTATGTTGGGCTAATGTGAACAAGTCCAAATGAAAGACTCACAAGCCCCATGGCCTAATGGATGCTCGAAGCAGGCCAACCCAAGAAAATTAATCAGTGTGAACAAGCTCAGATGAAAGGCCCACATGCTCACTGACCCGATAGAAATGTGGGTTGGACCAGCCCATCGATTGGTCCATCGTCCACAAACCCTAGGGTTTTCCCTCTATAAATAGAGGCACCCTTTCACATATTGAACTTCACGACGACGACTTCACTTCCAGACA
Source organism: Hygrophila difformis (assembly GCA_030278955.1). Classification (NCBI taxonomy): domain Eukaryota; kingdom Viridiplantae; phylum Streptophyta; class Magnoliopsida; order Lamiales; family Acanthaceae; genus Hygrophila; species Hygrophila difformis. The sequence goes on along the minus strand of JAOANR010000001.1, from coordinate 20,455,319 downwards.
GAGGTCTCCATACACTAGTCACTCTCAAGACTCATATACTTGAGATTCTGCAGCAACAAAACGCTGCAGAAATATTAAAGAGGCGAAGAAGAATCAAATACACTTCTACAACCTCTAAACAGTCATACTCTGAGACTCATACGCTCAGACACATAGAGAGACGACTCATACACGTCTACTCACTCTCAAGACTCATATACTTGAGATTCTACAGCAACAAAACGCTGCAGAAATATTAAAGAGGCGAAGAAGAATCAAATACACTTCTGCAACCTCTAAACAGTCATACTCTGAGACTCATACACTCAGACACATAGAGAGACGACTCATACACGTCTACTCATTCTCAAGACTCATACACTTGAGATCCTGTAGCAACAAAACGCTGTAGAAATTCCGAGAAGCCGGAGAAGAAGCATAAAAGCATCTTGACGTCTTCAAAGTTGGAGGAATCAAAGGAGTACCAGAAGTCGAACCCATATAGTTTGATTTTCTACATGTTCTTCGATATTTAAATTTCTCTGTAATTTGTAGACATTTATTGTGAAATTAATAAAAGTATTTTGCAGTTTCTGTCTACGCATTTTTGCACCTACATTACTGATAAAACCCTAAAGATTAAAAAGAATCAGTTATATTTAATAAGGACAATACAGTCTGCACAGGCCAAAAAGTATTCAGGATTTATTATATAGATCAAACTATATTTATGAGACCAAGTTTCAAAATTAGACCCGATATAAAAAGAACTCATGACAAAAATTTGATTAAATTTTTACGGTTATTATATTCCTTATGTTGATATATGATTATACTTGTATACATACATTTAACCTATATTAAGTTTATTTAATAATATTATAATAATATTTATTATAAGATATATCCAAACAAATCATTTATATTATATAGTTTTAATCAATTTATATATTTTAAATGTCATAATTTTTTTATATCTTTTTAAAATATATATGGAGATTTTCTCAAGATTTTATTATATTAGTAGTTAGATTTATTTTCTAAATATAGGTACTGATGACGTGGAAGGTGAGTTGGAATTAGTCAGCGATTAATCAACGATGATATGGATTAATTGTAGCCATTGATTATAATATGGTGGTATAATTACTGATAAAACCCTAAAGATTAAAAAGAATCAGTTATATTTAATAAGGACAATACAGTCTGCACAGGCCAAAAAGTATTCAGGATTTATTATATAGATAATTTATAAATCGAAGTCATTTTGATATAAATTAAAGGAATTAATAATTAATTCATTCACCACTAGATTATTAGCTAGGATATATAATTAAATTTTATTATTACGGTGCAACAACAACAATAATTTATAGTTAAGATATTCTCTAATATTAAAATTAAAATAAAAGATACATATAATTTACAATAAAAAAGTAATTAAAAAAACTGTACATGGCACAGGAAAATAGTCTTAATTATAATAATAAACTATTCCATGAATTTAAATATTTATTACATAATTTTAGCAATAATTTAATAAATAAAATTTTTAAATAGTTTTAGATGGTAAGAAAAAAAATTTAAATTTTTTGACTCTATACTATTTCTTTTAAATATATTATATAGAGTACTAATAATTTTAACGGCAAATTCCAGATAAGTCCCCGTAGTCCAAATACATCCAACTTTAAACCCTCTATACGAAAATACTTCCACTCCAGTACCCACCCTCGAATTTTGATTTTTTTTTTAAATTAGAAAAACTGAAAAGACCAAAATACCCTTAAGTGAATAAAAAAATCAAGAGATAGAAGAAAGGGCAGCAGGGTCATTTCCTAAAGGTGTCTTGTCACACCTCGTAACCCCCGCCACCACCGGAGATAACCGCCCTCCTCCACCTCCCCACTAACACCATCTCCCGGCGGTTTTAATGTGGCAAAAGAGAAGGGAGCCGAAGGGTTTTGTAGAGTGCGTCTTGAGCTTTCGAATGAGGGGTTAGTCGATTTATATGCGAAAAACGTCGGGGAGAGCATTTTGAAGAGGTTTCCTGAGTTCGAAGTCGAAATAGGAACGGTTTGAGCTCGACATCAGTGATTTTGAAGCCCCACAGACGCAATTTTGGTGGAAAAACTTGAAGATTGTTCGAAGGTATGCACTACTTAATGAAACTGAAATGGGTGTTGAATATTGTGCGTTCGAGTGTGAGTATTGGAAGGACTGTGGTTGTTTTTGTGGTGGATGTGAGTGGAGAGTTGCGAAGAAATGGGTGTTCTGAAGTGTAATGATATCTCGAAGCTGAAATTGATGAAATTTGGTTTTTTTTTTGGAGTGTGGGTATTCGAATGAACATGGTTGTTGTGGTATGCGGATGTGAGTATAGAATTGGAAAAGATGGGTGGTGTAATGTCTAATGCTATATAGAAAGTGGAATTGTTGATATAAGTTGCTTTCGAGTGTGATTGTTCGATTTTGTTGGTTATTTCTGTCTCTGGATATTGGTATTCAGTGTGAGTGTTGTATGCTTTGGTGTATCATAGATTAAAAAATAAAAGAGAGTTGGGTATGGTCTGCTGTGTATTGTTGTGTTTTTATGTGAAAAGTGTAGTATTGATTGGCAGGGGAAATGGCATCCAAAGAGGAGAAGGGGACTACGGAGGAGGGTGTGTCGGACAAGAAGGCAAATACTGTCACTGAAGAACAAGGGGATCATAAGAAGGAGCGAGCGAGCGACTCATCAGCAACGGTAAGAATATATGTTGAGTTTTCTGTTGCAATATTGTTGGATGTTGGAGCAAAACGTAGGTATTGATTGCTCCTTGATATGTTATTGTTTTAAGAAAGGTGGAGTATTTGAATCATTGTTGTGTTGTACTTGTTTGGTTGACAGGGAAAAATGGGGAAACCTCCCGGAAAAGGTAGGAAAAAGCAGGCAACTGATCCGAAGCAGGCAACTGATCCGAAGCAGGCAACTGATCCGAATAACACGGCGAGCATCAAGCCCCGTTGTTCGGTAGGGGTGCTTCAGGATGCAATCCGGAATGTTCTACCGAAAGTAACGCAACAACAATTGCAGGCGGTGCAGAGGACGCCATTCCACCACTTCATGAAACTTGAAGCGGCATACGGTAGCAAGACAAGGCTGCAGGCGCTCGTGGAGCGGTTCGATCCGGTGAGATGTGTATTCATGGTAGGAGAGGGCATAGCCATGCCGTTCGAAGCGTGGGAATATTCAGTAGTCCTAGGGCTGCATGCGAAAGGCCTGTATGTACTCCCTGACTGTGAGCCGCCGTCTGATTTCAAGAAGAGGTACTTTGGAGACCGGACGTCGAATTTGAAACGGGCGGAATTGCTGGACCTGTTTGACCGCTTGGCCGGGACTGATAATGACCTTGATTTTGCAAGAGCATACGTTTTAGTGGTGTTCAATTGCCTCCTCTTCCCGACGTCTTCACTGGCAACTCCCGAATTCCTTGTGCACCACGTCGACGACCTGAATAGATTGGATGAGTATGCGTGGGGATTGGCATGTCATACATTTGTTGTGGATTCGATGCGGAGACACGTGGAGGAGAGTAAAGTTTACATTGATGGATGCACGGCCGGAGTGGTTGTAAGTGTGTTAATTTTCTGTTTCCTATGAAACACAGTTACCTTAATGGTACAGGATACCATACCTAAGCCTTAAAAATACCCAACTTATGGGTAAGAACAACCATGTGGTGCTGATTGGTTTCTTTTTGCAGGGATGGTTCTATGAACGGTGCCCCCATCTAGCGAAGCCGCTTACCGAATACTGCATCCCACGTTTCACGCGCTGGAAGGAGAAGCACGCTCGGATTGAGGTTACAAGGGCAGATATGAAGAAGCTCAGGGAGCACCACATCTTGGAATTCGCATTGTCAAAGCGCGAGGAGAAATTTACCATTCCTCAGGTCGCCACACCTGCCAAACATGTGCTGAAGGTTAATGAGTGGGCTCCCAATCAGGTTCCGAGCCGCAGACGACTGAAACGACGAGAGCGCAAGCCAAGTGAGGAGGCCAAGAAGAAAACACCTGTTCTTGATGAGGAAGAAGAATTTGGGAGCGAGGAGACGTGTGAGGAGGGGGAAGAGAATCAGGGAAGGGATGACGAAGATGATGATGACAATGCGGGAGATTCAGGATTCGTTAGAGATGTTGAGAGCGAGGAGAAGTTATACGAAGGTGATGAAGTGAGCGACAAATCAGCTGACCTCGCTCAAGTTGTTGGCCGGGCTCGGGACTGGGCACTGGACGAGACACGGAAAAAGAGCAGTGAAGAGGTGGAGCTACGGACAAAGCGTAAGGCGGATAAGAGCATGGAAACAGCTCCACAGCCATGCAAGAAGAAGAAGGTGGAAGAGCCGAAAGCAGAGCAGGTATGTTATCACTACGCCTGTATGTGTGTTAGTACTGATCACTGACTGTGGTACAACTTTACATTCCAGGTCGTTATTGATGTTGAGAAGCATAAGGGTGCTGCACCTCGTGATTACGAGAGTAGGACGCGGAAGAGGTATTTGGGCAGGAATGATTATGCTGGAAAGGATAGTTTGTCTCCTGAACAGAGGCTCCTACTGGAGAACTTTATCGAAGCTTGTGGATCGTTATCATAGTATGTATTAACTGTGATTGTGTTATAGATCAATTTAAGTCTGATATTAGATTTGCGATGTTAGGTATTCTGTAGACACTGAGTTAGGTATTACTTTTGTATTGCAGTGAACAGGTTTGGTCCAAGGGCATATATGCCATCGTCCCGTCCAGTATGTTGTTGTGTCTATTTGATGACGCCGTCAGTAATGATTTGGTGGGGAGCTATATTACTATCATTTGCGATGTTCGCTTCAGGTCTTTGAATGGAATCAAGAATAGGATGGGGTGCATTTCGCCGTACACGACGGTAAGCAATCTTCCACGTTTTATGCTACAGACACTAAGTTGGGTATTACTTTTATTCATATAAGTGTATGCATTGATATCTCCTGAACAGTCATTGGTTTTGAGCCTTACTATGCGAAAGTCTAAAGGGAAGGAACTGACAGAGGCTCAGTACGAGGATGTGTATGAGGGCCTGTGGGAGTCGTCGAAGAAGGAATTGGACGACGCTAGCCGGTTAATTGTGTCGGGGGTGCGGTACATCTTGTTGCCCGTGACCACAGAGTTCCATTGGTTTCTTCTGGTTCTGGACATTAAGAAAAAACAGATTTTGATGTATAATTCACTGTGGCACTCGAAGTATACCACCCCATCCGTGAAAGTGGTAAGTATATTTCAGGTTTACTGGTCGTTATTGATGTTTACTCAGTTGGGTATACTTCGTGAATAACTGTCGTGTTCTTATTCTTTGCAACATGTCGAGCAGGCTAACTTCTTTAAATGGTGGCTGGCGGGTTTCGGGGTTGGCATGGAGGATACATTGGTCCTCCAAGATAATTGTAGACAGCAGGTCAGCTTGACTGCTGGTCCTACATTGGATTGCGGAGTCCACGTCATGTGGTGGGCAGAGGCCCTTCTCCGAGACACGGACGAATTTTGGGCCACCGAAATGACAGCGGACATGAAAGCATATCGAGCACTGGTGGCCCTCAGAATCATCGTTGATGCAACTGGTAGAGATGCATCAATCGTGGGTCCCGAAGCTGTTGGTGGTCCCACAATAAAACACCCTCCTGGTCATGATACAACATCCTCTGAAGCGCAATACCCAGGTGTGAAAGTCAATGATGCTGACCCGAAGTCCCCAGACCTGATGTCCCCAAGCGAGCATGTCCCGGAACCGAAAACGGAAGTGGATGATGATCCTAAGTCACGGGAGGAACAGCCTTCCATTGGCGAGGCTCCCGATTCCAAGTCGGATGGTGGCAATGCTCCCATTGCCAATATGGATTTTGATATGAATGAAGAGGCCAGGTCACCTACTGCAACGGATGTACATGCTACAGAGGAGCACCCAGGCTCACCAACAAATTCTGAGCATGAAACATCCTGAATCATTTATGTTTGGATATGTGTAAGAATGAGAAAACATACTCAAGGGTATATTTTTGGCAACATGTCGATGTGGCAATGTTGGATTTATGTTTGGACAAATTGGTTTTGTTTATGTGGCTTCTTTCATTTTGGTTGGTATTGGACTTTATGATGATGAGTATTGCCCCAGTATTTACAAGTGTGTGAGTGTACATAAATTAAGTAATATGTATATGCAAAACAGGGATGATTAAAAGCCTAGAATGATATTGATTACTAGTGTAGAACGACAATTATCGGCCTAACAATAATCCTAGAATGAAAATGATTAGAAATCCACAAACTACCTTCCAAACTAAAATTTCAGTAGTTCTACTAGATTCTACTGCTTGCCGTTGGACCACTGGAGAAGACACTTCACTAAATTCTTGGGGTTCCGTATGAACATAACTTGCACTGAAGTCACCATATGAGACATTACCGATCGGAGGTTGGATGGGGGCACCGCTCGGTGTCCAAGTTGCGCCACAAGGGTACACCCAACGGAAAAAATTACAGCTCCGGCAACTATAGTATTGCCTACCGAAATTGCCCTTGGCCAGTGACTCCACCACACGTATAGACATCTTTGTTCCACAGTTGCAATACGGTGCAGGTTCGTACCGGAGGTCCATCCTTTGAGGGCCTTGCCTTTGCTGCTCCATACTACCAAAATGCACACACAAGCAGATGAGGGGATGTGTCACTCACTAAAAACCCTACTTCAGTTTTGAATCTGTGGTGAAGAGGGGGTGCAATGCATTTACATTGAGCAATAAATAAGGGTGGGGTGCAATGTCCACGTGGCGAGTCATCGGTCAATACACCTTTTTTGGAATATGTGTACTCGGTGGAGTCTAGTACGGTTCAACTTTAGGTGTTGTATCCAAACCGCAGTAGTCGATTATATACACTTGCATGTGTGTTGTGGTACTTCATAATATTGAGTACTGTTTTTGAACTCCTTTTCATGCCCGATTAACGATGTCATAAGCTTATTCATTCAACATCATACGTAAAAATGTTCATTTGGGCATATTGCTATATTAAGCGATAATAAGTTATAATATGAAATGAAGTGGTTGATAAAGAGAGTAATGTGTATTATAGAATTCATAGGAGGGTGCCATCGTGTCTTAAACAACATCTTGAGTGTGTTCCATTTGGGTTCGAAACGGTGAATGTGTCCAACTATAGTGTATGACCTAGACCTTGTGCATCATTAGAATGGTGCCCATAATCCAATCAAAAACTGATATTAGCTAACTCATGTATTTTATTGGACATATTGGGTACTATCCCTGCATGTCCTTGTTACCATCTCATGTTGGTTGGGTGGGTTTGAATTCATCAAGAAAATCTGTCACTGATGTGACATGTCAAAAAAAGTTATGATTTGACTGGACCAGCAAGATACTTTTCCCACTTCCAATGTCCCCAGTCCTTATTTTATTATTTTTTGGGGTTTGCCCATATCCGGTACACTGTCCGAGAAAGATATGATGTGACATGCATTGGAGGTATATATTATTTTGATGACTGATTGTAGTTTAATACCTAACCAACTTAGATTTATAACACAACTACACCTCCACCAGTATCTTACCCAATCCCGTTAATAACCACATCGCTATCAAGCCCATGCAAAGACTATACACTAAGTTAGGACTATGTCTCATCTAGCTGTATGAAGTTACAGCTAGTGTATCATACACGTCACCTCCGTAAAAGGGTGTGATTTTGACCCAATGATTACCTTTTTCCCTTGTTCCATTGCAGAGGAGATGCCCATTATATATGCATCACTCATTTTTATTTTATACCCAACCATTTTATGTTCATAACAGAGTTATTTCTTTATCAGTAGCTGACCCACACCCCTGTCGTGACAGCATCGATACCAAGAATTCCGAGGATTAATGAAACTTAAGTATTGGAATGAATATGTGTTGTATTCTACTTCAAAAGCTATGTTATTTCGTGCAGCAAGTTTGGTTCTTACATTGCATGCCCATGCAAAGCCTATGTGGGGTCCGGAGTATGGCCATTCTCGCAGTATGATGTGACAGCTAGCGTAACTTACACTCAACCTCTGCAAAAAGGTGTGATTTTGACCACAATGATGACTACTTTTTGCAAAATTCAAATGTGTAATCATTACGTTTTTTTAGTATTTTGATTTTTTTTAAATTTTTCCTACAACCCTCAAAGCAGATGGTTTGCTATATATGTTTTCATTGATCAAGTAAGGGTGTTTGCAAGTTTCTATTCTTTAATATGGGACCCACCCAAATCCACACTGCCTGCAAGCTCGATTGGTGCAGAACACTTGTCTTCCCCAAAATAATAACATACTTGCTTTAATGATACATCAGAATATTGTTCATCAACAACATATTACAATTCACCCAATGACAAAACACCACCATGGTTTAGTATCCAGTGTTATACATCAATGATATGTGCATTCAGTTCTACTATTAAATGGTATCATTTGCTGAAACCATCCGGGTACAGGATGTTTCACACAATGAAACCATACAAAAATATTCAACACTTGCATGTACTACTTACAAAAGTGGCATGATACCATACCGTGCATGATTTATACCCAGGTGGTGGCACAAAAGTATCACACTTCCCAGGTTATCAGGTATACCCTGTAACATACTTGTAAGCTTGTCTGCATGTTGCCTTGTTATGCCCGCGCATTTTGCAGAGGCCACACTTGTTTTTGCTCGTCTCACGCTGCGAAGGTATGCGTTTTCTCTTGGGTCGGCCGGGCTGCACACGGACGTCTGGAGGAAATATGAACTCATCCACACTTTCACTCGTCTGCTCATTGCTCATCATCACCATCGGATATATGATTGGGTCGTATGTCTTCTTATAGTACTCCACCGTATAGTACGGATCACAGAAGTCATACACATTCCCCTTCATCGCCTCAATAGCAGCACATGCATGCCTGCATGGAATCCTCAACATTTGCCAATACTTACAGCTACATGTCCTTTCCTCAATATCCACAGCGAATATGCTCACCCTATCCCGAACTTCAAACACCGACCCCCCTGCCCTCTGAAGATCAAGGCTACCGGATGCATTGTAGTTCTGTCTCAAGATAGCCTCCGGTTCGGGACACAACACATCAGTCATCCGAATAGCTTTTTCCCTCTTGTCATTGCTCATTTTCATTACTTTTTTCCGTAATGTGTCCATCATAGCGTACGGAGGCAGGTACCTAGGTTTAACCACCCAGCTGTTCCAACTCTCAACAGCATTAGTGTTCATCTCGCCCCATCTATTCCCTGTGAACAAACAATTTGCCCAAGTTTGTGGTTGTGAGTTTATAAGGAATGTCGCAGCGAGGGGCATTGCTGTCAGGATTGAATTCAACTTGCTGTGCATCTCATCGTATGTAGCTACGTAGGCTGCATCCTTCAACACTTGTGTCCACTTCTCCTTGTCCTTGTATGGGTATAGCCTAAGCACATCTTTTTTGAAGTTGTCAACGAGATGTCTTAGGCATACCGAATGGTTGGAACCATTAAAGACGCTTGGAATACCTTTCATTAGGCCGGAGTGCCGATCACTAAAGAAAGTGTACTCCCCCCACTGCTCCCGTTCATTTTCTCCGTCAATAACCCCTCTAAACTTCTCACAAAACCATTGCCAGTTGTCATCGTCCTCTGCATCCACAGCTGTACGTAGCAAATTAATAACGTAAATAATTTCACACTATAACAGATAAAATACAACACATATGTTTTCACTAGTGTTACACTCGCTGTCACAAAATACCTACCTAACAGTTATATAATAACTATCTCACTCAGCCAAGCAACTATGTTATAAAAAGAACAATAATTTCTCTTGCCAAAAAACCACGTACCTGCAAATGCAAGTGTCACAAATCCATTATTCGCATCTTTTCCAACCGCACTCAACAAACACCCTTTCCATTTATTTTTTATGTGTGTGCCATCAAAGAATACAAGCGGCCGACAGGCCGCCTTAAACCCCGTAATGCACGCTGCTATGGCTATAAAAACCCTTCTAAATTTGCCCGTTTCCTCGAATACTTCCAAATCAGCATGGCTCCCGGGGTTCGACTCCTTCAGTTTAGAGCAAAATCCCCGTAACTTGTCGAACGAATTAAAATCTGCTCCGTGTATTTCCTTCAATGCAATCTCTCTCGCATTCCATGCCGTTTTATAGGTAATATCGATCTTGAATGCACCTTTGATATCATCTATAGCTGTGTTGGCAGTGTAGTGAGGGTTGCGCCTCAATTTATCCTTGATAAATACTGAAACCCAAGGTGCATTGGCATTCGGGTGTACCCTAGACCGGAGATTGCTTACGCCACATGAATGATCTAGTTCGCATTTGCGTATTGCGAATGAATCATCGGACTTGTGATGGGACGCATAGATACGCCATGCACATTCCTCCACTGAACATATTACAACAACTTTCCTCGTTTCGTTCTTCATAAACTTGAATCCACGACGAATTGAAACACAATAATTCTTCACCACTTTCCTAAACTGTTCAGCGTCTTTAAACCTTTGTCCTTCCCCCTTAATTGCTTGCGCCCATAATACTGTTAAATCCTCATCCCCATCATCTTCTTCGCCGTATGTTTCTATCTCCGTCCTGCGATACATAATATAAGTGTAAATATACTCGACTTTCTGTGTTTGCAACACCCATTTATCTATCAACAGTACAACACCACAGGTTCGACCACAACACAATCCTCAAATATTGTACTACTACCCGGGACCAGAGCTTAACAATAATCCAACACACAACACACAATCTAATACAACAGTTCAAATGGCCTAGTATAACATTTCTGTATTGCCTACAAAATTAACTCTTTCACAAATACTATATTGCTAATATCACTCTTTTGGGCGTCAATACACAGATTTCCACAACAAATACCAATCAATAACTCAAAAAATACACAATGTACCCCCGTGAACATACCTTATTCTCTTGCTAGGAGTTTCCCTATTCATCACCATCATCTTCCCAAAGCACTGCCCATTACCCTCGTTCAACCGAAACACCCTCGTCACGTCTTCGTCGTTTGTGATCTCCATTGTGTATTCCCCATCCGTCTCCTCGTAATGCAGTGATTTTGTCGTCGGGCTTATGTCCGGCCATTTCTCCTCCAATTTTTGGTATAAATCGTTGAGCCGATCGCTTGCCAATAGACGCACAAGAAGCACCTCGGAGTTGTAATGGCAAAATAGCATCATTTCCACTCCATTCCGCAGCTCCCCTTCACTGCCCATCCTCCTTCCCACCTCGATTGCACCGACCCTCCGAGAATGGCTTCGATACTCCAACCCGATTGCTTCAACCTCGCGAAAATGGCGTCAAATGGTCGAACCCTAAACCCTCAACGAAACCCTCTCCGTCCAGCTCCGTCACTCCTTCCAAACCCCCGCTCCCTACCCTACCTCCTCCCCTCCTGCCCCTCCTCTTCGAGAACTCCCCTTCCCACCGTTTTCTTTTTGGCGCTAAAATATGAAGAAAGGAGGAGAGAGTTGTGTGATCGGTTGTGTATATATACATTTGTAAGTATTGCCCTCTTTCTTCATTTACACAAACCTAGGATGGTGGGCTCCACTCCATTAATTTTAATCATTACATTGGGGGTATAATAGTCTTTTCACCACCTTATTTTGATTATTGCATTAATTAAATGGACTGGGTACTGAATTGGGATGTATTTCTGCAGTGGGTATTAATACAGAAGGAAAAGAGTATAGAGGGTCTGCAGAGGGATACATTTTGGAGGTGGGGATTTAAGTGGAATTTGCCCTAATTTTAATTTATTGTGTAGTATATGTATAAATTATCAACATATCTATATTTACACCAACAACAGTTGGCTGGAGTGAATTGGGGCTCTAGTCGTTTAAGGAAGGTCTGGGGTTCGAGCCTTGTGTATGGAAACAACTGCTTTGGGAGATGCGCCCTTAATTGTGCAGATCCTCGAGGGATTAGTCATGGGTCCAATATAACCTGGGGATACACGGTAATTCACCAAAAAAAAACATATCTATATTTACAAGAAAAAAAAAAAAAAAACTGTGCATGGCACAGGAAAATAGTCTAATAGTAATACTATTCCATGAATTTAACTATTTATTACACAATTTTAGCAGAAATTAATAAATAAAATTTTAAAATAGTTTTAGATGGTAAGAAAAATATTTTAAAATTTTTACTCTATATTATTTCTTTTAAATATATTATATAGAGTATTAATAATTTTATGTGTAGTATATGTATAAATTTTTCTAACATATCTATATTTACAAGAAAAAAGATATATATATATATATATATACACACATATATATCTAGGCGGCGGTTACATACACCCCACCCTTTCCTTTAAAAACTCAATTTTATGGGCATCCATGCATAAAATAATAAAAGAATACATCTAGTTGGGGTACCCATGCATTCAATGACAAAAAATACACCTAGTTAGGGCACCCAAATTTATGTACCCGATTTACCTAATAAAGGTAAAATGAGGAAGAATATTGTACTACATCTTAAGGGCACTACACATATCTTAGGGGCACCCAAACGCTAGTCACCACCCATCAAACAAACCACTAACACGCACACATGAAAGAGCGGCCACAAGGAGAAAGAGATCTATGTACACCCAAACCATTTTTTTATTTGTTCATTGTTGAATTTTAATTTAATTAATGTTATTGAAAGCTTATAAAAATAAAACTAGTAAAGGTAAAAAATTTTGTAATCGTTTTATCGTATAATTTTAAAATTTTATGTGTTAGATAAACTTTCTTTTATATAGAAAGTTTTAAAAAATAATAATAAAATAAGTTAAAATATATATTGAAAAAGTTAATTTTAGTGTGAGGGAGGAATACAAAAGTGTCCGGAAAATGTATTCGGCACAAGCTTTTGAATAGATTGCTTTGGCCTTCTCAATTGACAATTGCCCAAAAAATTGAGTCTTGAGAATATATTGGGACTAATTTAAAGGGAAAAATATATAATGTGGTACTTTTTTTTCCCTGAAAATTCAAAATAGTTCTTTATTTATTTTTTGCCCCTATTGATTCTTTACGTTTATACATACTATCCAAAAATATTATTTTTCTTATTAATTTTATAATTTAACTAATTATTTTCTTAATTATATTCACATGAAATGTTTAAAATTTGACTACACATATAATTAGAACATTAACGAAATAATAAAATTAAATAAAAACTAATTAAATTGAAAATTTTAATAGAATAATATTACATTTTATAATTCTTTTTCTGAACAATATTAAATTTTATAATTAAATTTAAATAAAATAAAATATTTAATATAAAATCAATTAAATATTTTTCCCTACTTTACAGTATATACTTACATAGGGACTACTTTGCAAATTCCAACGCACCTAGGAGCCTATTCTGCTATTCATCCGATTATCGCCTCCCAGTACCCCAAATCAACCCATTTCTGCAAATTACGGTTTGTGATGAGGAAGCGCAGAAGAATCAACCCCGGCAGCGGAAGCGGCCGCAGGGAAATTTTGCTACCAGTTCCTGTAATTCAAAACATTCAATCGTTCCTCGGTGGTAAGCAAGCTGCCCGAACTGCTGTTATATCAAAATCATGGTACAGCGCTTGGTTAACTCGCCCCAATCTCTATTTCAATCGAGCATGTTTCGATGACAGCCAAGCATTTTGGGATTTCGTACAAGAGACTATGATAAGGTACGAAGAATCGAAACTGAATGTTTGTGGTTTTAGCCTAAAGTTAAGTGATTTCATTCATCCCGTATGTCTAAAGCCAAAAGATGTTTGTGAATTGATGAAGAGAGTTCAGAAATTATGCGTGGACGGAACCGATTTCAAATTAAAATGGCCATCTATGATACCTACGGAGGTTCTCGGGGACGAAAGGATTGTAAGATTATCTGTATTTGGGGGCTCTGTCCTTCGACCTAAGGTTGAAGAAGTGAAGTTTTCTGGACTTAAGTCAATTAGGTTGGAGAATTTGAGTTTGGATGATGATTTATTTAGTGAGACATTTCCATGTTTGGAGGATTTGTCTATTGTGGATTGTTTTGGTTACAAAGAGCTAGAAATTTCAAGCTCTTCGCTTAAGAGGATAAGCATTTGGGAAAGTGGGTGTTTCAGGGGAAATTTAGATGTTCCGAATATCCAAAAGTTTGTATTTTCAGGGCCGTATTTCCCGTCGTTGACTTTGACAGAAGCTTTCAAGGAATGGGAGGCTGAGATATCAGTTCATCACTTGCATCATCGTTCTTGCACATCGTGGTTCCGTAATGTGAAGGGTCTCCTGAAAAGATTGAATGACTCTCTGTGCAAAGTTTCTCTTAGTATTCGGCTGTATGTGCATAAATGTCATCATAGAGCAAGATATACTCCCCCCATTCGTAGTAAACCAATTGTGGAGAACCTGATGCTATCTTTACCATCTCAATTTTACGACTATCGAGGTTTATTCCAGCTTTTATTCGGATTTTGTCGCCCTAAGTGCATAAGCCAGGATTGGTTTCCTACTTCGTGCTTGGAAGAGAAATCAAACAACAAATTGATCAAGTATATGTGCAAGAGACTGATCCAAGATAGAGCTGCCTCTGATTTTGTCTATAGATGTTCCCCTAATCTTATGTTTCTTCAGGAAGTCAATGTTGAAATATTTGATGACACTCTGGGTGACTGGCAGCCTCTGCAATGGAGGACTCTCTGCAATAGTTCGAAAGGTCCAGAAAATAAGCGAAAAATCCGCTTCTTATTGGAGTGGGTTAAGCCGGGAAGGTTTCACTGACAACGTCTAAACCAAGGTTCGTTTTGAACTTAATCGTACTTGTATTGAATGGAACTGAAATGCTGTTATGGTGAATGAGTGGATCAACTCCATTTAGTTTTACAAAACTCTGTGTTCAATGCTTTCATGTGGCAACTAGTGACAGGTTGTTCTTGATCTAAAATCATGTTGGAATCGTTAATCATACTGGCTACTACGTTTTATTTTAATTTCTACATGTAAACATGGAATCTCTTGTTAGTGTGGGAATGTTTGCCTGAGGAATGTTTGATGGACTAAACATTACTAAGTTATAACCACATGTCCACATGTGAAATGATTTTGTACTTATATAGTTATATTCATCATCAAGAAACCTGACAGCAACATAATCCCAAATTTTGAACTGGCTTTTTCCTTACATAGTTCTATGCACTTTAAAATAATTCAGGTATAAAAGAAATAACTACCAAAAGAAGGAACGCTTTGGGGGCAAAAAAGAAGAAGTAAATTTATGCTAATTCTTCCAATTAAACATGTGGTTAAGTCTCTTGACTTCCAATGGAGTCAATGGAAGGTTGGAGGTTCGATTTCCCACCGGCCCCCTATCCCTCCCTTTTATTCTCCTTTGTAATTGTGTGGCATGAGCTCCCACCACCTATTTCTCAAGCCTTTAATGGCTCATCCAAAAAAAAAATATATTAGTGTTCTTTTCAACCTTTTTTCACTTATAACTATAACTATTTTAAAATATTAATTATAAATATGTAGAAATGATTGTAGTGAATTAATGACTAATTAGTTTTAATGGGACAGAGTACAAAAACGATGATTATTAGTACTTATTAGAATAATACAAATAAAAGCATTCATCCCTAAAATAGCATTGGATCCCGTTCAACATCGATGAGCTTGTAAATATATGTTTCTTTCTCCTATGTTGATTGCTTGTTCAACATTTATTTATACAGATCGTCTGTTCAATTAAGTGTGGACATTGGTAGGGTTTGGTGGGTTCAGATTACTAGAGTTTGGATATGAAATTGAATTATCAGAACAAAACTTAATATCAGTACTCAACATGCCGGGTATCCAATAGGAGTCGGGACCTACCTCAGATATCCGATCCACGCTGCTTTTAAATAATTTTTAAAGTATTTTTTTAAAAAAATAACTGAGAAAATAAAAATTAATTGGTATTATATCTAAAATTTACTTAGTACTCGCTCAGTCTCATTAGATGTGTCTCATTTTGACTTTTGATATTATTCATTGATCAACCGTGACTTGATGCTACCGCAATTACATAAAAACAAAATATAGTCAAGTTTGGTCTTATTAGAATCGTCCAACCATTCCAATATTCGAAAAACTATTTTAAGAAGGAGAAGCTGACGAACTGCATGAGATCATCCGCCAACGGCTAGCTGATTCCTTGTCCGGATTGTGCTCAAGAAGTAAGGAAACTAAGATCTTCTATTTCGGGCAACTCCATTCTAAGGAAGGAAGAATTATGGCAAGAATATCTTACCTTAGAATGGAGGCTGTGGCTCACCTCAAATACGGAGGCCAAGGAATGGATACTCACGACTTTCGAATTTATTTTCTTGAAACCATTTTTTATATTCATTCCGAAGTGAGAAAAATCACCCCTTCCCGTGTTCGTGATAATATTATCTTGAAGGGAGATATTCGATGTGTATTGATCGAGTTGGTGTTACTGTGATCTTAATTGAAGTCGACAAATTCAATCAAGCCTTCCAAGGAGTCGTCATCACACGAGCTTAATCGAATTTACGCTTGAAGGAGGGTGGCCAACAGATTTCGGCCAAGGGTAACTTGAAGGGAGAGCCTTCAAGGAATTGGAGTAAGGTCGGGGAGATCTTCACCAAAACAAGAGAGTGTTTTGGTTCTACAATTCAACCGCTTGAAGATTGGAGTTGGGCGAAACAAATCACTATTGTTTAGATCATGGATCAAGTTAAACAAGTAGCGAAACCTCCTGAATTGGTATCCCTCAGATGTAGGCTTGTGCCGAACTGGGTCAACAAATCTTTGAGTTCGTTTACTTTCAGTTTATTTATATTCCTCTGCTTATCATCATAAAACTGTTTAACGTGTCCACGAAAGGTGTTTGAACTAGTTTACAGGACTAGTGTATTGGTTATCCACACAAACGGACCTAACAATACATACATATAATAAGATTTGGAATAGACGGTAATAATCAATCCAAAGTTAATTAATAGGAGTGGTAAATGAATCTAAAATTAAATATCTAAGTTATCCATAACACGTTTAAATGTGGATTTGATGGTTTATTTCACAATCTTTCATACCACAAGTGGACATCGTCGAATCAAGTAATATTTTCCCGATGAATACCAAGGTCAAACCCACAATATAATTTCATTCGAGGTAATAAATAAAATAGGCCACCAGAAGGAGTTATTTCCACTTTTAGGCCATGATATCTTGATTTAGGAAAATAGACCATTAGAAGGATTCCGGGCCTGAATTTAGGCCATTAGGTTAGAATTCGGGCTGCGATGGCCTAAAAGTGGAAATGATTACTTCTGGTGGCCTATTTTAGTTTATTTCAATTATTATTTTATTTTATTTAATTAAAATAAATAACACTCATTATGTGTCATTATTTATGTCATACTTTCTTTTTTTTGTTCTTGTTCCAATATTTTTATTTTATTTTTATTTTAAAAAATAATTAAATATTAAACTCACATTAATAAATAAATATATTAACCTTTCAAATTACCCACTACCATTAATAATTCCAGTCCCCCTACAGACACATATGAGTAAATCACAAATAAATAAATTAATTAAAATTTTTGGCTTGGGGACTTACTCTAGTGGTAAGTCCCCAAACTCCCAACCGGGTTCGAATCCCCACCCCGCCACATATCCCTACTCTTTGTTCCCTTTTTGGACATGGTATTTTTATATAGGAATAATTAGTATCAAATGCAAAAAAATTTCGGACATAGGTATGTTTGACAATTAATATTTAATTATTTTTAAAATGGAAATGAAATAAAAATATGGAACAAGAGAAAAAAAAAAGTAGGACATAAATAATGACACAGAATTAGTATTATTTATTTTACTTATATTATATAAAAATGTAATTCAAAAAAACTAAAATAGGCCACCAGAAGGAGTCATTTTCACTTTTAGGCCATCGCAGCCCGAATTCCAGCCCAATGGCCTAAATTCAGGCACAAAATCCTTCTAATGGCCTATTTCCCTAAATCAAAATATGGTGGCCTAAAAGTGGAAATGACTCCTTATGGTGGCCTATTTTAATTATTACCTTATTTAATTCCAGTGAAAATTACAATAATTTTAAACCATTTAAAGTTTTAAATGATACTTTTTTTTGGTAAACGGTGATACATGTGTGTCGGCAAAAGTGTGTGGAAGCCCAAGCCACACAAATTACAAAGGGGGATAAAAGGGAGGGATAAGGGGCCGGTAGGAATCGAACCACCAACCTATGGTTGAAAGACATAGAACATGACCGCTTGGGTCAAGTCTCATTCCCAAATGACACTTAAAAAACTAAATCTAAACTAAACAACAAAACATAATTTAACAATCAAAATATACAATACAAAGTAAAAATAAAAAACATAGTCAACATTTCTTAATGCATCAATAAGACAATTCCAAATGTTTTGATAAAAATCATAAGGATAAAAAGTATGACAAATTTGAAAAATTTCAAACTTCTTCGACATTCACAAACAATAAAGTGTATTGTTTAGTTCCATAATCCTACATTCATCATTCTTATCAATAGTTTAGTCCTCTCAAATATCAAATTAATGATTAAATGGTTAAACACATGTCTTATTTCACAAATCAACCTATATAAGTCAAGATTCAATAATAATTCAATTTTTTTCTCGAGACGAATACTCAAATTCATTCATAACTAAATTTATTCATTACTTCTTATCTCATGATTTAGTGATTTAACAAATAACATGATTTGAATTCTAACATGCAAATCTATGGGAAAATGAAGAAAACAACCATTTAAACATAAAAAAAAAAAATAAAGTACTTGTTATTATTGCAAATCGTAGATTCTGAACTCCAGTTCTAGAATCTTGTTGATACAATTATGAATTGCGAAAATCTACAGATCTAAAAAAATATGAACTTTACATTAGTTGACACGTGCTAAATCATATAATAAAGCGAAACGAAAAATACGCTAAATGGAACACAAATCAATCAATCGTGTTGATTGATTCTTCATGGATCTTTATTGGCATGTTGTTCTTCCTCCCCAAAGCCTTCTTGAATGTAAGGGAAGAAAATACGCACAAAACCACATAAAAACCACCCCCGTGAGAAGTCAGAAAACTTCCGGTTGAGGCGCGAAACCGTGCTCTGTGGAAAAATCAGGCGCAAGTCTTCCGCTTTGTGTTGGATTGCGCCCCAGACCGAAAGTTGGCATCCCAAAGTCATAGGCGCAATGTTGCATCGGCTGTAAAATGAGGTGCAGTTGGTCATCAACATGCTTGAGGCAACACTTCATCATCTCACATCTTGAAAAGAGGCGCAGACATGCACCCAAATGGGATTTTAGGTATGTTGCTCATGAGCTAGCCTTCTGCAACAACTTTCCACTTAAGAACCATGATTTCGACTTGTAATTCTTCTTCTTACAACATAATTACATCTACTCATTAGTATACCCAAAAACTTATTCAAATGAAACATAAAAACAACACGTTAAATGCAGAAATAAACATAACTAAATTGACGACAAATGCAATAGCATAACTAAAAACCATATAAAAATAAGATAATTTGTTTAGGTTTTGAATGAATTTTCATACTTTATACGACTAAATCAGGATGACCTACACACTAAAACAAAAATACAAACAAGTATGCCGTATTTGGTAACAAATACAATTAAATCTAGACGGTTAGCGGAATTAATAAATTCTTTTACTTAGGAAGACACAACGAATGCAGAAAACTTTGGGGAGATAATAATTTTTTTAGGCTATCAGAAAGAGTCATTTCCAGATTTTGACCATTATTTATTCATTTAGAGTTTTGGGTCACTACAAAGATGTTGAGCCCAGAAAAAGGGCCAAAGCGAGCCGCGTGTTGTCCAAACTCCAAACGCAGGAACACCCCGCGCGCCAATATTCGTAAGGCCCAAAAGTAGAAATCACATCCAACTTTCATTTTTTGTCCGCCCGAATAAGAAAAATAGCCACTTATTAACAATGTGCCAAACTAAATCTCGAAGTCAATTGCTAAAATGAGGTTGCTAAGTGCCGAGGTATTCATATGTCATACCAATGCTTGTCTTTCCATCGAAGACCCCTCAACCTAAGGTTTGGGTTTGATTTCTTTCCTGGCTCTCTATCCCTTCCATTAATTCCCTTTGTAATTTGTGTGTCTTGGATTTTAAATAAAATAAAAATAAAATAAAATAAAGAGAATAAAAATAAAAAATAATTTTTTTTTGGAAAGAAACATTAGCTTCCGGGTTTTCCGATTTCTTGAGGAAATGACAATAGAAAAAATAATACTTCCTCCGTCCCTATGCAATTTTGGTCGGTGACATAATGTGGACATGTTTTCACGTGTTTTGGCATTGTCCTTTGTTTTCCCTTGACATCCATGACCGTATTGAATACATTCTCGAACACATTTTTCTCAATATGCATGACATCTAGATTATGCCGAACCAGATTTGTCTTCCAATATGGCAAGTCCCAAAAGATACTCCATTTTTTTCACCCACATGTCTTACTAATTGTTGTATTGGCTTCTTCTCCACCCAATTTAGTCACACGTCGGAGACCATTCAATTCTAGATCAGCCAACACATCCTCGCTGCTCCTATACAACGGTGGTAACCTATGCTCTTCGCGATCCTTCAAGAATTTTCACTTGTCTAATCTGTAAGGGTGATCTTGAGGAAGAAACCTACGGTGAGCATCAAACCATGACCGCTTCCCACCCTGCTTTAGTCTAATAGATTCAGTGCGTTCGAAACATACAGGAGAAGTCGTTTTACCATAAGTACTCCAACCGGACAACATAGCATATGCAGGGAAATCACCAATTGTCCACATCAATCCTGCTTTCATATTGAAGTTCTGTTTTGTGGATGTGTCATATGTGGTGATCCCAACATCCCACAATTCTAGAAACTCAGAAATCAACGACTGTAAGTAGATGTCTATCCTCTGTTTCGGGCTTGACTTCCCGGGTATAATGGCAGTCAGGAACATGTACTCATCCTTTATACACATGTCTGGAGGTAAATTATACGGAGTCAAAATTACCGGCCAACAAGAGTACTGTGAAAGAGACTGGCCGAAGGGCTGGAATCCATCTGTACACAATCCCAGACGGACATTCCTTCCTTCCGCTCCAAAGTTGGGATCAGTGGTGTCGAAATGCTTCCATGCCTTACAATCGCAAGGATGACAAATCTCACTGGATGTCCCATGTCCATGTTCTACATGCCATGTCATGTACTTTGAAGTTGCTTCTAAAGTATACCGTTTTAAACGATTCCTCAATCGGAGGTAGAACATGTACTTCCGAGCAATACGTGCCTTGGTATTAGATTCTTTACCGTTGTCTATCACAAAATTTGCATTGCTCTAACACTGCATCATCGCGCCAATAAATCATGCAACCGTTCTCACAACAGTCCATTTTTTGACCTGTTAGCCCCAACCCCTCAAGAAGTTTCTTCGCCTCATAGAAATTTTTAACCATCGAGTTCTCCTCACGAAGTGTATCAAGTATGAGTTGACATAGGGTATCGAAACATCTCTCAGATAGGTTGTGTTCTAATTTAATGTTCAATAACCCTGCAACGGTAGATAATAAGGCCATCTTCTTGCAACCAAGCCATAAATCCTTGTCAGCCGCATCCAACCTGCTATAAAACATCTTTTCTTGTGGGTTTGGCTCCTCCGTTCGTGCTTGGAAGAGAAGCCAAACAACAAATTTATATACTTCAATGCTTTCAATGCTTGCTTGCTCCTGACGGCCTGTTGCAGCAGTGCAAATTGAAAGGCAGCAGGTATAACTGTTGTTGTGATTGATTGTATTTTATTATTATTATTATTTATTATTTGTAGCTCTACTCTAGCACTAGTAGCGGGAGCTTCTTTCTTCAACAGCCTTGCTGAGGCGGGAATTCAATCCTTTTTGACGGTACGGACGGTATTCTTGATACTAGTAGATTTTAGATACTGCTACATTCAGCATGCCTAAAAGAATTTCTTTTTTTTTTTTGTTATCCAAAAAAAAAAAAAAAGAATTTCTGTTCTTCAGAAAGTCAATGTTGAAATTTTCGATGACACTCTTGGGCGATGGTTCGACAGGTCCAGAAAATAATCAAAAAATCCGCTTCTTGTTGGAGTGGTATGAAGGTTTGACTCACAACCTTTAAACCCAGTGGCGGATCCATATGTTAACGAGTGGTGGCATATGACACCACTTAAATTGATAAAAAAATATTGGATCCATATGTTAACGAGTGGTGGCACATGACACCACTTAAATTGATAAAAAAATATTGTTTTAGGGTAGAATTTTTAATACATTTAATGAAATTAAGCTTGGTGACACAAGTTACTTTTTATGGTGGCACCACAATTATTCATTTCAACCAAGTTTTCATCTATATTTTTGTGTTGTAACTAATAATCCTAAGTTAAATATAGTTTCCACTATTTGTTGGAACACCACTTAAATTTTTTTTTTTCTGGATCCAGCACTGTTTAAACCAAGTTTTGTTTGAACTTGATTGTACTTTTATTCAATGGAAATGAAATGCTATTGTGGTGAATGAATAGATTAACTCCATTTAGTTTTGCAAAGATCCCTGTATTCAATGATTTCATGTGGCAACGAGTGTCTGTCTGTTACTGATCTAAAATCATGTTGGAATCTTAAATAATACTAGCTTCTACGTTTTATTATTTACTTTCTTGTCAACATGGAATCCCTTGTTTGTGTTGGAATGTTTGCCTGAGGAATATTTGACGGACTAAACATTATAATTAAACCACATATGAAATGATTTTGTATTTCTTATATTCATCAAGAAACCTAAGAGCACAATATAATTCTCGACTCTTGAGTTGAGATAGCATTAAACAGGAAATGGAATCCAAATAAAGGCGGCAAAATGCTATGTCTTAAGCCAACAGCTAGCCTTTTATTTAGACACGTCGAAGCCAACAGCTAGCCTGCCTTTTAATTAAAGGAACTCAAATAGGCGATCAGAATGCTTTCTGCTGGATTGTAGCTTGTTCTTCCAAATAGGAATTTTCCTCTGGGAGATAAGATTGGGATAGGAATCCGCGGCTTAGCAGCTAGTTCCTGAACTCATTCTTTAGCCGAGGCAATCTATTGTTTCGCTCCCTTTCTTCTCACTAAGTAAGGCAGGATGTGAAGGGCAGATCAAATGCTCTCAGAGACATAATTGGGAGAAGCTCATCCTCCAAGCAGGAAAGCAAGCCTTAAAGCTGGCAGGTGGATTCTAGCTGCTTTATGGTCAATGATATAGTATATTGATATCCATTTATTGGCATCTCTGCAAAGCATGTTGTTCCAACTCCACTATCATTTATGTTGCAAAATCGATTTCTCTCTCGAATTGTATGACGTTGTGTTTGTAATAAAATGGGCACTTTGTTAATTAATTTAGTTTTGTATTCAAATTTGAAACTACAAGAAATTTTTACTGTCTTTATAACACCCTTGATTATAATGTCTTCACACAGTAGTTTACAGGTCGCAATTGTTGTCTTCACTTGTGTGACATGGGCTCACAACAAATACAGAGGATTCGGATGTGCCGCAAAAGAAAAATTTCTCTGTTTTTTTTTTTTTTTTTTGGGTACATCCAAATCCTCTGTTTTTTTGCGGTATTTCTATGTTATATTAAAAATTCAATTCCTGGATGTGGACTAATTCAAGTGGTAAATTAAGGTTCATACTTTCTAACGTTAGGTGGGGTTTCGATTCTTAGAAAAATAAAGAAAAAAAATTCAATTCCTAATCTTCGATTCAAGAGATAATTGAATGCAACTTTGGAAATGAGTGATATTACAGGTATTACTCCCCTATTCCTAAATAATTGTGTCTTTCAGCTCAATTCAATAACCAATATTTGTATTAATTAACTAATAAATTTATATTTTATGCTTCAACTAAACTTATTCTTAATAAATTTCAACAAATACTCCCTCGGTCCCACTTAACTTGTTTTGTTTCATTTCTTCACAGAATCAAATGCACATTTTCAATCGTTAATATATCAAAATATGTACAACAAAAAATTATATAAAATAATATATATTTTAAAACTACATGACTTTACAATTCTAACAAGGCTCAACTCGACTATTTTTTTTAAATATACACTTGCGATAACATTGAGCCAAAGTTAAAACAATTAACAGTACCAAAAAGTCAAATAGAACAAGTATACTGGGATGGAAGGAGTAGCATTTAAATAAAGTAAATGATACTATAATAAAAATATAGCATAACTATCTAAAATTTACAACTACAACATTTTTCAATCACTAAAAATACAACTAAAAATGAATATTTTCATACTACTAAACACTACATTGGGAAACACAGCGCAAATTCCACGCAATGAGGGGCATATCCGAAATACAGTAAGTCAGCTCGATATAAATCCGATTGCCGCCTCTTACGGCCTCCCAAACCAATTTCTGCAACTTAGGGTTTCTAATGAGCAAGCGCAAAAGAATCAACCCCGGCAGCGGCGGGAGGGAAATTCTGCTACCAGTTCCCGTAATTCAACACATTCAATCGTTCCTCGGTGGTAAGCAAGCCGCCCGAACTGCCGTTGTATCCAAATCATGGTACAATGCTTGGTTATGTTAGAATTTGTGGCCCATTACTGCAAGCCCAATACCGGCCCATGAAGGCTTATTTGCTGAGGCCCAAGTCCATTTCTACCATTTCATAAATACTCCCTCCTGACCGAGCCACTTTCAACCCTAAATCATTTCTTCTTTTCACAGTGAGTGTGCGGCGCCCCCCTTTCTTCTTTTCTCTCTTCTCAGTTCTTCTTTTCACTCTCTTGGCTTTGTGCTTTCTTCACCTCTATTAGGATAGATTAGTTCTTCCATTAGTGAGTGTGTGAGAGTGGTGGTGAGTGAAAGGGGGTTGGGTTGAGTATGAAGGGTGTGAGCTTCTCCCTTGTCTAGAGCCTTGGTGGCTAGGTCGCCGGAAAAGTGGGTTTCCGGCGAAGGGATTGAGAGGCCGAGGGTGTTGGTAGCGCGGCAGAGGGGCTGTAGAAGGGTGGTGGCGCGCACAGCGGAGCTGTGGCGTTGGTGGTGGTCCGGCAGCTTCTGTGGCGGTCCGATGGTGGTGTCGGCAGTCCGGTGGTGGCGAATCCGGCGGGTCCTTAGGTGTTCTTGTTGAGTGTTGCTCCTTTGGGTGCTCCGAGCCTATATATTAATAGATCTCTTTAGATCTATTTGGTATCTCTATTTCTCTTTAACATTTATTGTTGTATTTCCTTGTTCCACTAACATCTTTTGTAGATTCAACAAAGTGGAGACTGAAGGAAGGTTATGGACTGAAAACGAGAACAAACGGAGCAGATATTGGAGTCACCGGAATCTGTCCGCCGGAGACAGATCAGACCGGAACCGGCAGCAGCTCCTCGGCGTTCTATTGCTTCTGTTTTTCTGTTCTGTTTCTTTATTTTGAGCGAACTTGTATTTGGTGAGATCAAAGCTTTGTAAATCCCATAGTTTAGGTCTTTTGGGTTTGTAATAGTTTAGGTAATACAGGGTATCGGTTTACCCAACAGTGGTATCAGAGCCATAGGCCACTGTGGGACGGGGATTGGTCAAGGCATCCCCGCAAGGTATATTAGCTTGATCTCACTTTTACATTTTCGCAAATGGTTTACTTTCCTGGAGGAGAATACTCCGGGGTGTTGTTTATGTGCTGCTTGAAATATGATTTTCATGCTTAAAGCTGTGTGCTTTAGAATCTGTCATCTTTGTGCTTATTCTTATATTTGCTATGTTCTTTGTGAAACTGCATCTTCTGCGTTAATGTGTTCTTGGTGACCTTTGCATTTTGTGTGCATATGTGCTTTCTGTGCTTTGTGCAATATTGGATTTGAAATTTTTTGGGGACTGAAAATTGATTTCAGATCTCTGAAAAAGGATTCTGAAAAGTGCATTGAGTATTGTGCATTTTTTTGGAAATCTGAAAATCCTTGAAATTTGAAATCTGACCGTTTGAGCTTATTGGGCCACCCAAAATTTAATTTGGGCCTGTCCAATAGCTGGGTCAAGTCTGAAAAATTTTTTTGGGCTCCCAAAATTAATTTGGGTATGCTTAAAAATTTAAAAGGATGTTATATGCTATAGGGTTGAAGTAATTGTGATTAGTTGGCTAAGTGTTTGAGCACTTGTTTGCTCATTCTGATTAAAAAGGCCAAACACAATAATGGCTTCTACCTCAAATAACATAGTTCCTTTTAATGGAAAGAACGACTTCAGCATCTGGCAAGTTAAGATGCGTTGTGTTCTTGTCCAACAAAGAGTTTATAATGCAATTGATCAACTCTTTGATAAAGATGTGACTGAAGCTAAAAAGACTGAAACTGATGAACTTGCTAAATCTGCCATTATCCTTAGTTTATCTGATGCTGTGCTTAGAAAAGTTAATGATTGCAAAACAGCCAAGGACCTTTGGGAGAGGCTGTCTAAACTGTATGCTGAGTCATCTCTGTCTTCTAGAATATTCCTGCTTGGTAAATTTTTTAAATTTAAATTGGATATATCTAGAGACTTAGATGAGAGTTTAGATAATTTCACTAAACTTGTTCAAGACATAAAAGCAACTGGTGATAAGCATATTGATGATTATGTGCCTATTGTGTTATTGAATGCCATCCCTGATTCATATTCTGATGTGAAATCTGCTATTCAGTATGCTAGAGATGATTTGACTTTAGATCATGTGATTAAGAGTCTTAAGAACAAAGAACTTGAAATGAAGAATTCCTCTAAGCATTCTGATAAGGTGTTTATGACTAGGGGTAGGTCTTGGAAAAAGAGTAATCACCAACAGCATAATGATAGGGGCAGAAGCAATGCTAGGGGTCAGTCTAAATCACATAGATCTCAGTCAAGAGGTAAACATGATAAGAAATGTTACAACTGCGGTAAAAAAGGCCACTTCATTAAATATTGTAGACTCCCTAAGAAAGAGAAGAATCATGTTGATAATCAGAACAATGATGTTAATGCTGTGACTGATGTGGCAGTTAGGCATGATGAGCTTTTGATGGTTCATGATATGAATTGTTTTTCTGATGTCAATGTGGCTAAAGATGTTTCTAAATCTGTGTGGTTGTTAGACTCAGGTTGCACCTCCCATATGTCTCCCAATGTTGAATTATTTGATTCATATCAATCTGTTAAAGATGACTTTGTGTACATGGGTAATGACAATAGATGTCCTGTCTTAGGTATAGGAAATATTGTCTTACAGTTTGAGAATGGGACAAGATTCTGCCTTGAGGGTGTGAAGCATGTGCCTGATTTGTCTTACAATTTGATTTCTCTTGCGAACTTGCAGAAGAAAGGTTTAGAAGGGAGAATTGGTAATGACATGATTAAAATGTTTAAAGGGAATTTGATGCTTTTTAAGGCTATTCTCAAGCATAATCTTTATGTGGTCTCTAATGTGGTTAATTGTGCTCTTGCTGCTAGTTCTAGTTCTATTTCTGATAAGGTTAAACAGAATACGCTTTTGTGGCATGCTAGACTAGGGCATATGAGTGATAAAGGCATGAAATATCTGAAAGATGCTGGTTGTTTGAAATCTGATTTATGTGAAGTTGATCTGTGTGAATCATGCTTAGCTGGTAAACAACATAGAGTGTCTTTTAATTCTTCATATCCTGTTGGGATAAAATCCACCCGTGTACTTGAGTACATTCATGCTGATGTGTGGGGTCCATCTTCGACGCCCACACATGGTGGTAGAAGATATTTTTTATCTATCATGGATGATTTTTCTAGAAAAGTTTGGGTATTTCTCATGCAAAACAAATCTGATGTTTTTGGGAACTTTAAACACTGGAAAGCTTTGATTGAAAATCAAACTGGTTTAAAGATTGGTACACTTAGGACAGATAATGGGCTTGAATTTTGTAATCATCATATGGATGCTTTGTGTGCTGAATCTGGTATTAGAAGGCATAAATCTGTTCCTTACTCACCTCAACAGAATGGGGTCATTGAAAGAATGAACAGAACTTTATTAGAAAAGGTTAGGTGCTTGATGGCACCTACTGGCCTTTCTAAGAAGTTCTGGGGTGAAGCACTGATGACAGCTGCTTACTTAGTTAATAAATCACCCAATGCCCCCTTGAATGGTAAATCTCCTGATTCTGTCTTTTTTGGTAAACCTGTTGATTATGAACATCTAAGAGTATTTGGATGTTCAGCTTTTGTGCATACTAGTAATGATAAATTGGACCCTAGAACCAAGAAATGCATTTTCTTAGGTTATCCTGAGGGTACCAAAGGTTACAGGTTGTTTGATAGATCAGGGGGTGGTTTTAAAATCATTGTTAGTAGGGATGTGATTTTTAATGAATCTGAATTTCCTATGAAAGTTTTTGAGAATGATAGTACTTCTGTTGAGGTGGAGTCTTCTTCTGTGGAACATTCTGTGAATTTGCCTGCTCCCATTACTGTGCCTAATGTGATTGAGAATGCTGAAATTGCTGATCCCAATTTGCATGTGAATGAGGAACCCATAACTGATACCCATGATATTGATGAAGGTGGAGCTCAGAATGATGATGTTAATGTTGAACATGATTTGAATGATTATGTGCTAGCTAGAGATAGAGCTAGAAGAGTAGGTAGAACTCCTGCTAGGTTCTCAGATTGTGTTCTTACTGCTTATGCTATGACTGTTTGTGAAGAACTTGATAATCTAGAGCCTAAATCATATTCTGAAGCTGTTAAGTCTAAAAAGGCTAGTAAGTGGCTTAGTGCTATGAATGAGGAAATTGAATCATTGCATAAAAATGAGACATGGCTGTTGATTCCTAGGGCTGATAATATCTCTGTGATTGATTGTAAATGGATTTTTAAAATCAAACAGGAAACTCATGGTGAGAGGTATAAGGCTAGGCTTGTAGCTAAGGGCTTTACTCAGAAAGAGGGTGTTGACTATTCTGAAATATTTGCACCTGTTGCTAAATTCACTACTATTAGAGTAATGCTTGCCTTAGTTGCTCACTTTGATTGGGAGCTTATACAAATGGATGTTAAAACTGCTTTCTTGCATGGTGACATAGATAAGAAAATTTGTATGAAGCAACCTGAAGGTTTTGTGGATAAAACCAAACCCAATCATGTATGCCTGTTGAAAAAAGCTTTGTATGGACTGAAACAAGCACCTAGACAGTGGAACATTAAGTTTGATCATTGCATGAAAGACATAGGATTCACCAGATCTAAATTTGATCATTGCTTATATCTGAAGGATGTGAATTCTGTGCCTATGTTCTTATTGCTTTATGTTGATGATATGCTGCTTGTCAGTCCTTGCATGAAAAGCATTGTTGAAGTTCAAAATTGTTTGAACAAGAGTTTTGACATGAAGAATCTAGGAGAAGCCAAATGCATTCTTGGAATGCATATAGTTAGGGATAGGGCTAATTCAACCCTAATCCTTAACCAGGCTGAATATGTGAAGAAAATTCTCTCTAGATTCAAGATGTCAAATGCTAAACCTGTTGGTTGCCCTCTTGCTTCTCATTTCCTGTTGACTAAAGAACAGTGCCCTAAAAATGAATCTGAAATGAAAGATATGGAATCTATCCCTTATGCTCATGCCATTGGTTCTGTTATGTATTTGATGATTTCTACTAGGCCTGATTTAGCATATCCTATAAGTTGTTTGAGCAGATTTATGGCTAATCCTGGTAGACCACATTGGGAAGCTCTGAAATGGTTGTTGAGATACTTAATCAAGTCTATGCATTACTCTCTGTGTTTTGCTAAATGGAATGATGATTTATTTGTGACTGGTTATGTAGACTCTAACTTTGCCAATGATAAGGATAGTAGGAAATCTACCACATCCTATGTGTTTACTGTAGGTGGTTCTTGTGTGAGTTGGAAATCTCAATTGCAACCTGTTGTTGCCTTGTCCACCACAGAATCTGAATTCATTGCCATTACTGAAGCTTTTAAAGAGGGAATATGGTTTAGCGGTCTGATGCATGAATTAGGATTAAAGAATGAGATAACCATATATTCTGATAGCCAATCTGCCATTCAGTTAAGCAAACATCCTGTTTTTCATGATAGGTCTAAACATATTGATGTTAAGTACCACTTCATTAGGGACAATGTTGAGTGTGAAAAACTGAAACTGGATAAAATTGCTTCTGAATTTAATCCTGCTGATATGGGAACTAAGTGTTTGCCTGCTGAGAAGATGTTATCATGCATGAAAATCCTTCACTTTGACTTTGGCTAATATGTTCTGTTTCTGATGCATGATATACTGCTTTAATACTCTGTGTATATTGTTGATATGTGACAGGGAAGTGGAGGTACCAAAGGCGATGACGAAAATGCCCCAAAATTGAGCACACTCGTTTCTTTGACAGTAAGTGGGCCAAGGTGGAGATT
Organism: Hygrophila difformis; assembly: GCA_030278955.1. Taxonomy (NCBI): domain Eukaryota; kingdom Viridiplantae; phylum Streptophyta; class Magnoliopsida; order Lamiales; family Acanthaceae; genus Hygrophila; species Hygrophila difformis. Next base: position 20,424,706 of record JAOANR010000001.1, on the reverse strand, counting down.
GTTAGAATTTGTGGCCCATTACTGCAAGCCCAATACCGGCCCATGAAGGCTTATTTGCTGAGGCCCAAGTCCATTTCTACCATTTCATAAATACTCCCTCCTGACCGAGCCACTTTCAACCCTAAATCATTTCTTCTTTTCACAGTGAGTGTGCGGCGCCCCCCTTTCTTCTTTTCTCTCTTCTCAGTTCTTCTTTTCACTCTCTTGGCTTTGTGCTTTCTTCACCTCTATTAGGATAGATTAGTTCTTCCATTAGTGAGTGTGTGAGAGTGGTGGTGAGTGAAAGGGGGTTGGGTTGAGTATGAAGGGTGTGAGCTTCTCCCTTGTCTAGAGCCTTGGTGGCTAGGTCGCCGGAAAAGTGGGTTTCCGGCGAAGGGATTGAGAGGCCGAGGGTGTTGGTAGCGCGGCAGAGGGGCTGTAGAAGGGTGGTGGCGCGCACAGCGGAGCTGTGGCGTTGGTGGTGGTCCGGCAGCTTCTGTGGCGGTCCGGTGGTGGTGTCGGCAGTCCGGTGGTGGCGAATCCGGCGGGTCCTTAGGTGTTCTTGTTGAGTGTTGCTCCTTTGGGTGCTCCGAGCCTATATATTAATAGATCTCTTTAGATCTATTTGGTATCTCTATTTCTCTTTAACATTTATTGTTGTATTTCCTTGTTCCACTAACATCTTTTGTAGATTCAACAAAGTGGAGACTGAAGGAAGGTTATGGACTGAAAACGAGAACAAACGGAGCAGATATTGGAGTCACCGGAATCTGTCCGCCGGAGACAGATCAGGCCGGAACCGGCAGCAGCTCCTCGGCGTTCTATTGCTTCTGTTTTTCTGTTCTGTTTCTTTATTTTGAGCGAACTTGTATTTGGTGAGATCAAAGCTTTGTAAATCCCATAGTTTAGGTCTTTTGGGTTTGTAATAGTTTAGGTAATACAGGGTACGGTTTACCCAACAGGTTAACTCGCCCCAATCTCTATTTCAATCAAGCATGGTTCGATGGCCTCCGAATATCGAGTCGTCAGGATTTTTGGAATTTGGTGCGAAAGACTATGATAAGGTACGAAGAATCGAAACTGAATGTTAATGGTTTTACTTTAAAGTTAGATGCTTTCATTGATCGCGTATGTCCCACGCCAGAAGATGTTTGTGAATTGATTAATAGAGTTCGGAAATTATGCGTGGACGGAACCGATTTCAAATTAAAATGGCCATCTAGGAATTTTTTTTTACCTAAGGAGGTTCTCGGGGATGAAAGGATTGTAAGATTATCTCTGTTTGGGATGTCTGTCTGTCGACCTAAGGTTGGAGAGGTGAAGTTTTCTGGACTCAAGTCAATTAGGTTGAAGAATTTGAGTTTGGATGGTCATTTATTTAGTGGCACATTTCCATGCTTGGAGGATTTGTCTATTGTGGATTGCTTTGGTTGCAACGAGCTAGAAATTTCAAGCTCTTCGCTTAAGAGGATAAACATTGTGGAAAATGGGAGTTTCAGGGGAAATTTAGATGTTCCGAATATCCAAAAGTTTGCGTTTTCAGGGTCGCATTTCCCGTTGTTGTCTTTGACAGAAGCTTCCAAGGAATGGGAGGCTGAGATATCAGTTCATCACTTGCATCTTTATCATCGTCCTTGCACATCGTGGTTCCGTAATATGAAGGGTCTTCTGAAAAGATTGAATGCGTCTATGTGCAAAGTCTCTCTTTATATACGACTGGATGATTACAAATGTGATCACGGAGCAGGACAGATTAAACGGTCTGTGGATGGTGTACCAACTGTGGAGAATCTGATGCTATCTTTACCATCTCAATTTAACAACTATCTTGGATTATTGGAGCTTTTATTCAGTTTTTGTCACCCTAAGTGCATAACCCTGGATTGGTTTCCTATTTCTTACTTGGAAGAGAAGCCAAACAGCAAATTGACCAAGTATCTGTGCAAGATACTGTTCCAAGATAGAGTCGATCCTGATTTTGTCTTGAGTAAATTCTTCGGTTGTCTTTCTGCTGTTCTGGAAGCCAATGTTGAAATATTTGATGACACTCTTGGCGACTGGCAGCCTCTGCAATGGAGTACTTTGTGCAATGGTTCCAAAGGTCCAGAAAGTAAGCGAAAAATCCGCTTCTCAGTCAGGTGGGCGATGGGTTGTTCTTATGAGGTGGGCGATTGGTAGGGGTTGACTGGCAACTTTCAAACCAAGCTTTCTTTTGAACTTAATTGTACGTTTTAGATGGAACTGAAATACTATTATGGTGAATGAATGGATTAACTCCATTTTGTTCACGAGTTCATGTGGCAATTAGTGACTGGTTGTTCTTGATCTTAAATTATACTGGCCGCTACGTTTTACTATTTTAGTTTCTACATGTAAACATTGAATCTCTTGTTGGGAATGTTTGCCGAGTGATGTTTGATGGACTAAACACTATAATATATAAGCACATGTAAACCGGAATTGGAATACTCCACTATGATTTATATTAGAAAGTTGATTTCACTCTCCAATTTTGTGTGTGTATTTTGTGATATTAAGATATGACGATGTATTTGTAATAATATCGCCGCTTTATTAATTTTTGTTATTCAAACTTAGAAACTACATGAAAATTTTACTGTTGTCTTTTCCACACCCTTAATTATAATAATATGTCTTCACTCTTTACCCACTGGCCACTAGTTTACCTGTGGCCATTGTCGTTGCCCCTTGAGATCGATCTCCGCTTAGCCTCTTTTTTAGAAAAAAAAAAAAAATATATATATATATATATTTTTATGTTTATTTTAGTTTTTCTTTTTTATGTTTGTAATTTAAAAGTTTGGAATTTTTTTCCAGAATTTTTGTGATTATATTACTCCCTCTGTCCCACTAATAATGTCCTAAAACTTTTGGGCACGGTATTTTAGGTGGGGATGGTTAGTATTTAGTGTAGGGGTATATTAGTGTGTAAGTAAGGGTAAATTAGGAATTTATGTGATGTGATTTGAATGGATTTGAATTTTTAATTGATTTATTTATATGTGATGCGATAAAAGTTGTGTGTTTGAAATTTTAATATATTAATTTATTGATGTGATGTGATGAGAGAGAGTTTGGTAATTAAAGTGTATAATTATTTCCTAAAAGGGAATATGACAATTGTAATGGGACGGACTAAAAAGGAAAGTGAAACAGAATTAATGGGACGGAGGGAGTATAATTTATTATTTGTGAATCAAAATCAAAATCTTTTGCTTAAGTTAAAATTGGAGATAGAAGGAGCTGAGGAGTCTTTTGCCACATCCTTAGTGTTTCTTATAAATGTGAATGTGAATATAGATTTTTCTTGGATTACATAAGATTTAGGCCCTGTTTGACAAAACAATTAGACAAAATTAGCTTATTATAGGCAATTTGAAATAAATTAGCTTATTTAGACAGACAAAATAACTTAAAATAGTGTTCAATTAGCTATTTTTGAAACCGCTGTAAATAGCGGCATTTTAGAATTAGCTTATTATAAGCAAAAATTTTGCCTAAAAACTGTCACACATATAATTCTAACTAATTTATTACTCACATTACTCACATAATCATTTAACAGCTAATAGCTGATTCCCAAACAGGTTCTTAAAGTCTTTTACTTAAATAGTGATTGAATATATGCAATAAAAATTTAAAAGGAAAATACAGGAGATAATAAGATGAAGGAAAAAAATTCTAACCTTTAACCAAGTGGAGATAATATAAAATAAATTATTTTTACGATTAGAAAGCTAAATATATATAGAGTTTGCTTTCATAATTAAACTGATGGAAGTGAAAAATAAACACCCTTGCCTTTAACTATTCAAAATTAGAAAAAATTATATTTTTGCATTATTAAGGTTCTAAAAAAATATTATTTTACTCCCTAATATGTTGTACAATTTGATTGGGGAAATTATTGTTAAAACACTCCCATAAGAAAGGTGTTAGGGATCAGTACATGTCAGAAAAATGAATCCAGTCCCTTGTACCCCAACATATACTTTCGATTATTCTTAAACCCCCATGAGTTACAAACATTAAAAAAAGAAAATATATTTAGTAAAAGTCTTATATACCCTTTGTGAGACAGCAAGGGATAATGGGGAAGGGGTAAAATTGAGAATTCATTGTTGGCTTCTTTAGGAAGCAAAGCAGCCATCGGGAGAAGGAGACTGGAAGAAGGAAAGTGGGAAGAAGCTGCAGAAAGGGAATCACCATTTGGTAGGGTTTTTGAGACGGTGGTGGTGGGTTTCCCTTTTGAAAATTACAGGGTTTTGGAAGCGGGTAGCCGGAGGAATATGGGTGATTCGGGAGGGAACGAAGAGGAGGAACATTACAGTGTGATTGCTTTTGTGGAGTTTGAGGGTGAGATGGAGAGCATGGTCCTGAGCATTCGGAGTACCGTGGCGGAAATAGGGGCGGCTGCGGCGAGGAAGGCTGGGATCGATGTTAGTAGTATTGTTTTACACTACGATCACCCCGTGGAAGGGTTTCCCGTGACACTAATCACGAACGAGGACATGCAAAATTTATTGGAGGTCCACCGTTTGGTTGGCAAGTCTATGTGTCGAGTGAGAGCTAAAAGGGATGAAGCTGGGATCAATCGAAGAAGGTATGAATAGGGTTTTGATCGAATGTGAGGAGTAATGTTGCCCTGTGTATTGTTTGTTTTGTGTGATTGGTAATGTTGGTGATGAAATGGTAATTGATGAAGTTTGGGGGAGTGGAAACTGATCTAGAATAGGGTTTTGATTGTTTTTGCTACGGAATGGGCTACACAATACAATTAAGTGGAATTTGATCTGCTCATGCATCATAGCTGGTGAAGAAATTATTTCATTGTTAGAAATGCAATGTGTGCATTTTAGTGAGCATATTGTGCATATAGCGGTTATGAAATCATATTTCAATGCAATTTTAATACATATGTGAATGATTTTGTCATAATTGATCTGTTGTGCGAAGGACCTCTGGAATTTTATTTTTTGGTGGCTCTGGAATGAGGGGGGTTTATCAATAATTTTACCTTTAATGTATTGATTTTGATGGAAAAGAAATAGTATTTGTAGTGTAATGGGAAAAAAATTAATACATTGAAGTGCTCGAATTGCAGGGAAGAGACAAGAGAATCGAACGTGGAGGAGGACGATTCGAATAGGAGAGGGCCTAGTGGTGCGGTGATTTGGGGGCGTGCAATAAGGGGGGAGGGGCAGTTGTTTGAAGATGCGAATCATTTTAGAAGGGTGTTGAAGAACTATTGCATAGCCCAGAAGCGCGCTTTCAGGTACGAGAGGAACGATGGGACAAAGATAACGGCTGTATGTCGCACGGGAGGTTGCCAGTGGCGGGTGTATGCTGCATTTCACAAGGTGGATAGGACTTTCGGTGTGAGAAGATGCAACCTAAAGCACACCTGTGGACTTGATAGTTTAAAGTCGCGAGATAATCCGATTGCAGATGCAAATTGGGTGGCAAGCTTTGTAAAAGGGAAACTACAATGCGATCCATTGTACACGCCAAAGCAGGCAATGCGCGACATTAAGGAGCAGTTTGGGATTGTAATTAAGTATAGAAAAGCATGGTGTGGCCGGGAAATAGCATTGAAAGAAATACACGGGGATGACGGTGATAGCTTCGACAAGCTACGAGGGTTTTGTGATGGGTTGTTGAAGTCAAATCCAGGCCTGTTACTGTATTTTTATGTATTTATAGTTAAATGTTACCAGTGATTGACCGGTGTGTTATAATGCTTGCAGGTAGCACAGCAGATCTGGAGACATTTGAAGAAACATGTAAGTTCCGTAGACTGTTTATTTCGTTTGCTGCCCTAGTTGGAGGATTCGTGCGAGCATGTAGACCATTGATATTCATGGACGGATGTCATATAACATCAAAGTGGAAGGGGCATTTACTGAGTGCAGAGGCGAAGGATGCTGATAACGGTTTAATGAACATTGCTTTTGCAAGTAATTGTACATATATCTGTTACCGTTTTCAGTATGTTCATTTATTTTTATTTTTTTTTTTATAAATATTAGTGTTGATTGTAACTGATAATGTATTGTTATGATGGTGTGGGTGAGTGCAGTGGTGGATGCGGAGAACGACGAGAATTGGGAATGGTTTTGTGGGAAGTTGAAGATGACTATATATAGATTCACAAGGGAGGAGGTGTGGGATAGGTATACAATTTTCAGCGACAGACACTCGGGACTAATGAAATCAATATCGGAAGTGTTTGTAGGATGTCAACATGCAATATGCCTGAGGCATTTAGTGGACAACTTCAGAACTAATGTATGTGTTGTATGTTTTTTTTTGTTTTTATTTTGCTTTGGTTTGATATTCAGCTTTGGTATTATATTTTCGGTATAGGTGGTGAAGAAATATCACTATACGTATGGAAAATATTTGATTGCGAAGCTGAACATGGCAGCATATGCACCGACATATAGTGAGTTCGAACGGCACATGGGTGATATTGCGAAGGCACTCCCTGCAGCGGCTGCGTACCTAAGCGGTTCTGAACCACGTAAATGGGTGAACGCAATATTTGCCGGGAAGCGGTGGGGTATTGTGAACAACAACATAGCAGAGTGTTGGAATGGTTGGGTAAAAGACGCGAGGACGTTGGGTCCGCTGGCAATGGTGAATACTATTCGAACACAAAGCATGATAATGTTCAACGAGAAAAGGGAAGCTGGGGAAAAAATGGAGGGTCAAATGTGTACATCAATTGAGAGGATAGTTACCGAGAATTATATGGCTGCCCGAGAGGTGTCGGTGGTGTGTGCTTCCGGAACAGTATTCGAGGTTGGTGACGGTGAGCGTAGAATGGTGGTGGATGTGGAGAAGTGGACATGCTCTTGTGGATATTGGCAGCTATACAGATATCCATGCAAACATGCATGTGCATGTGCGGACCAAGTACACCGAAGTGTGTATGATTTTTGTGACCCGTTTTATTCGGTGCATGCTTACCGTAGTACTTATACTGGCTTAATATTCCCAATGCCGAATGAGGGTGAGCAATCAGCATCACAACGGCAGAGAGATCCAGGGTTTGTGCATGCTCCAGATGTGCGTGCACCGCCGGGGAGAAGGAAGACAAAAAGAATTCCTTCACAAGTGGAAGTTAGTCCAAATACATGTGGTTTGTGTCACAAACCAGGGCATAATCGTCACACATGCAAGGAAGCTCGTTGACGGATTGTTGGGAGTAGGGGTGCTGCATGGGTATTGGTTAAGGGTTATGTTACACATTTTTTGATGCCTCATATTTGTGTACTTTAATTACTTGTTACTGGAGTACGCGAGGTATGAGGACATGATGATTCCTAATTTTCGAATTTGTGGATGTATGTGGACTGACTCGTAGATTTGCTGGATGTTTTTGTTATGGTTGATTTAGGATTGTTTAATGTAACCCTTAATGTAATGTGATTAATTGGTATTTGTGCTTGCTGGAAGGCAGTATGTATGTTCGGTGGTGGGATTTCTGAGTGAATGTTAATTTCATCATTCAGCGCGGGTCGTTCGTATTAGAAATTGACAATGGTATAATTAACAGGTATTTGTTCTCCTTCAGGGACAACATGATCACATTCGATTAGCATTTCATCACAATATATGTAAATTTACTCTCATTAAGGAACAATATTGACACATATCATTATTTTGCCATATTTACCATTATTCCAAATTAGTTGGTTTACTAGGCCACAATCATTATTAAATGTTTGAGATTATATCATTACTAATTACGTAATGTAGGGAAATCGAGTAACATTAACAAGATTTCACTAGCCTATAACCTGCCCTTTGTATTTGGTCACTATCATACAACGATTACCGATTTTGTAGTCCTAATTAAGTGAATCGTCTGTAGGGATTGTCCTTATGCCTACTTTGGATCTGTCGAAATAAACTAGGAGTTAGTGTGATTTATTTTTGAGAAGTGGCGTCATGCCGGATAACGTTCGGGTTACACGTTAGTATGATTTCAGCACGAATCACTAATACAAGAATATTAAATTCCCTTTTGTATCGAAAGAGCTTGATTTGTTATGGCAGTACGTATGGAGTGAATTTTAATATAGTTGTAAAGAACCCCAATAACCCAAATTGATTTGTTAAAAAAGAAAAAGAAAAAAAAATTTCCAAAAAACATCCATTTGTTCTCCTTCCGGGACAACATGATCACATTAGATAGGCATTTCGTCACATTATATGTAAATTTACTCTCATTAAGGAACAATATTGACACATATCATTATTTTGCTATATTTACCATTATTCCAAATTAGTTGGTTTACTAGGCCACAATCATTATTAAATGTTTGAGATTATCTCATTACTAATTACGTAATGTAGGGAAATCGAGTAACATTAACAAGATTTCACTAGCCTATAACCTGCCCTTTGTATTTGGTCAGTATCATGCGATCCATTACCGATTTTTTAGCACGCAACACTAAGTGTAGTCAATCGTGTGTAGGGATTGCCTGTACGCCTAGTTTAGATCTGTCTAATTAAACTAGGAGTTAGTGTGATTTAGTTTTGGAGAAGTGGCGTCATGCTGGATAACGTTCGGGTTACACGTTAGTATGATTTCAGCACGAATCACTAATACAAGAATATTAAATTCCCTTTTGTGTCGAAAGAGCTTGATTTGTTATGGCAGTACGTATGGAGTGAATTTTAATATAGTTGTAAAGAACCCCAATAGCATAATTAACCCAAATTGATTTGTTAAAAAAGAAAAAGAAAAAAAAAATTCCAAAAATCATCCATTTGTTCTCCTTCCGGGACAACATGATCACATTAGATAGGCATTTCGTCACATTATATGTAAATTTACTCTCATTAAGGAACAATATTGACACATATCATTATTTTGCTATATTTACCATTATTCCAAATTAGTTGGTTTACTAGGCCACAATCATTATTAAATGTTTGAGATTATCTCATTACTAATTACGTAATGTAGGGAAATCGAGTAACATTAACAAGATTTCACTAGCCTATAACCTGCCCTTTGTATTTGGTCAGTATCATGCGATCCATTACCGATTTTTTAGCACGCAACACTAAGTGTAGTCAATCGTGTGTAGGGATTGCCTGTACGCCTAGTTTAGATCTGTCTAATTAAACTAGGAGTTAGTGTGATTTAGTTTTGGAGAAGTGGCGTCATGCCGGATAACGTTCGGGTTACACGTTAGTATGATTTCAGCACGAATCACTAATACAAGAATATTAAATTCCCTTTTGTGTCGAAAGAGCTTGATTTGTTATGGCAGTACGTGCGGAGTGAATTTTAATATAGTTGTAAAGAACCCCAATAGCATAATTAACCCAAATTGATTTGTTAAAAAAGAAAAAGAAAAAAAAAATTCCAAAAGTCATCCATTTGTTCTCCTTCCGGGACAACATGATCACATTAGATAGGCATTTCGTCACATTATATGTAAATTTACTCTCATTAAGGAACAATATTGACACATATCATTATTTTGCTATATTTACCATTATTCCAAATTAGTTGGTTTACTAGGCCACAATCATTATTAAATGTTTGAGATTATCTCATTACTAATTACGTAATGTAGGGAAATCGAGTAACATTAACAAGATTTCACTAGCCTATAACCTGCCCTTTGTATTTGGTCAGTATCATGCGATCCATTACCGATTTTTTAGCACGCAACACTAAGTGTAGTCAATCGTGTGTAGGGATTGCCTGTACGCCTAGTTTAGATCTGTCTAATTAAACTAGGAGTTAGTGTGATTTAGTTTTGGAGAAGTGGCGTCATGCCGGATAACGTTCGGATTACACGTTAGTATGATTTCATCACGAATCACAAATACAAGAATATTAAATTCCCTTTTGTGTCGAAAGAGCTTGATTTGTTATGGCAGTACGTATGGAGTGAATTTTAATATAGTTGTAAAGAACCCCAATAGCATAATTAACCCAAATAAACTAGGAGTTAGTGTGATTTATTTTTGAGAAGTGGCGTCATGCCGGATAACGTTCGGGTTACACGTCAGTATGATAAACTCAATTAGTGGATAATAAAATGATAGAAAAATCATAAGAACGTGAGATTAATGTGCGGGATGCACTCGTATTTTTGGATTTAGTCATTTTAGGTTTTTTTCAAATGTGTCCGGTTCGATGCCCGACCGGAAATGATGATTTGCGAGACTATTGTGCAACTTGTACAAGGGTTTTTTGAAAAATACTGTTTTAATTTCTGCTTCATGTACTATATTTGGAGTAGTCACCAAGTAACAAATCTAATGTGTGACTGCAAGAGAAAGTCCAAACGATTTGACACTCCCATTTCATGATAAAGTAAAAATTAATGGAAAAAATTAGAGTTCACTAATACAGCTCATAAAATTATTAAACATGGGTAAGGTATCATACAAGAATTTTGCTAATTAGTGTAATTAATAATTTTTGGTAATTACACACACATCATAGTGAATTATTTACTTATTTCCCGTACTTGGTCTAAGGAGCTAGTGATGAATTTTGACCACAATATTGTATCATACTCTGCAAAATGTACAATTTTTTGAGTAGCCACTAAGTAAAACAATCCTTTGCCCTTTGCACACAAGTAATTATCGCGGGAGAAAGAATTGTCAAACAGATTTGACCACTGCAAATACTCTACAGCCTACACACACTGCCCAATGCTCCAACCCCATCATTATATAGAATACCCCCTCCCTTTGTACGCCTCACCTTGCCCAAACACCAAAACTCCATTTCCTCCATAAGAAAATTCCCCTAGTCTGTATTAAACTCACCTTCTTCCCTAATTCCCGAGTTCGAGCTACAATGGAAAATGGTGGCCATGGCGATGTCGAGGAGCAAGGAAACAGAGGATGGTTCCGATCGAGCCGCTCCACCCGCCGCCTTGACCGCGTTGAAGAGGACAACCGTAGGCGCGATTCCACCATCGAGGCACTTCTCCGCCACATTGCCGCCGCCGATCGCGAGCTGGAGCGTCTAGATGAGGAGGTGAAGAAGATTAAGGAGGCCCAGACCCCAAATGTGCCTTCTCGCTGGGTGGCGATTGCCGTCCCCGTGGCCATTTTAGCGGTGGTTGCCATTGTCGGCGAGTCCGGGCGAACGATGAGCAACAACATCTTCAACAGCTGGCTCTTCGGGCTCCCTCGCCGCTTCCGTTAGGGTTCAGAGGATTCGGTCACTAACATCCCCATTTTTGTGCATAATTTCTACAACAAACTCATGAATCATCTTCACCATTTTCGATTTGAAGAATTAGTAAGTCTAGCATGTCTGCTTAAATGTTATAGATGGGCATTGAACTGGCTATTTTGAAATGGTGGGTATTGTCTTAATTTGGTGAATATGATGATGGGATGTTAGTATGGAATGTCTAAATGTAAATGGGAAGTAGCTTTTGGAATCCCATTTGATTTTGTAACATCGGTAGCTATTTTATGAATGATGGTTGCAAGTATTTTGGTCTTGGAAAGTTATTTAAAACTGTGTTATGTTAAATGTGTGCTTAATGAGGTGTCATTTACTTAATTTAATCATGGAGTAAAGACACAAAGGAATTCAATCATGACCCTTTTCTGTTTAATAATTGGGGAAAGCAATGGGTATCTACTTAATTTAATCATGGAGTAAAGACACAAAGGAATTCAAAGTGACTTTCATTATAAATAGTCTTTCGTATTGGGGTTCAGTACCCAAGTTCATAAAATGCTCTTCACTCCTAAGTGACTTGGTTCGCAGTTTGCTCAAAACAATGTCAATTAGTTGCGATTTTATCATAAAAGAAAACGATTTCATCACATTGCATCTAGTGAGGGATCAACACTAAATGTGCAACCACAATTCATTTGATATGGTCACAATTGGCTTCTCAATTTTGTTAATTGGTTGAGAATTAGTCATAAACCAAATCTATCTCATCACAAACGGTACAACCAATGAACTAAAATTCCTTCATACGACTGTGCGAATCGCGGAGAAGAATCAGTGCAACACAGGCCCGATAATGCTTGATGTCGACTTGTTTTTCGTACCGCCAAAATTGGGCGTCGTCCCGTGCGTATGACTCTGCCCATAAGCATACGAAGGGGCCACAATCGACTGACTCGGGCTCTTGTTGCCTACAATTCTTCAACTCGTGTAGGCGACTATCTATTCCAAATTCATTACGGTTTAGCAACCCGATCAGCAATCGGCCCTGTCCATGTAATTGGAGAACATTCAGCAATGCCAAAAAAAAAAAAAAAAAAAAAAAACCAAAGTAATTACCAACACTAAAAAAGTCAAAGAACAAAGGATTAACTTACAACAGTCGATTTTCCACCCTGCGACCGCCTGCCCCACATCGAATTACGGGCAAAGACTTTCTTCAGCTTGAAGTCAATTATCAACATATGCCAGTGGAAGCTAGATTCATCGTACACTGGAACAACGTAGTACCGGAAACCACTCGCTCCGTCCTCAATCAGCTTGCTCAATTCGTTCCTCGTACTCACTCCCACTTTGCTAAGAAAGTCATCGTACTCATCTGGCTTCACAGTCTCCCGCTTGTACTGCCGAGCCTTTTTTTGGATTGTATCCTACAAAGATTAAGAAATAATTCGACACTTATACTCGGCATAATCTCCCTTCATACGTTCTGCTAGATAAACTAATTAAAAAAGTTTACCGACCGACGTGAACGTGGTAAGGTATCCAATCCGCTGGCCAACACTTGTAGAGCTCGTAAACCCGATCGATGTCACGACTGATAGATACGCATTAATGACCTCATCATACATCGCTCTATCAAACAATACATCAAGCAATTTGGATACGGTCACATTATGAACGTCATTACTCCAAACAATGGACCTGTACGATTTCCCACAGTAGCAGCAATCAACAACAAGATATATAGCCTTTTTGCATGAGTGTAATTGAGTTGAATGACATTACCTTTTGAAACCGACGTCCAAGTACCGATCCAGGAAAACTTTATCATCCTCCCTCAGCGTGGCACGACCACAATAATTTCTCTTAGCAACGTGCACCGCGGCTGCCTTTGCCTCGTTGATGTCCATATCATCCCTCTCGTCACCCGATTCCATAGCCAAAATTTCAACCTACAACAGATAACATGTTTTTTTCCAATTTAGCAGTAATTATTTTGTCTATACTCCCCACAATGCTACACATGCATTTAATTAACAACTCACCAGTTCTTTCATTTTCTTGGGTGTTGTCTCGGGAGTCTCCAAGCCTGCGTCATCCGCTTTACGCCGTCGATCATGTTGTGGCTGCACACTGCCCGTAAGCTCTGCTTTCTTTTCTCCACCTTCTTCTCTTTCATCCCCCGACGGGCTTCCCCTGCCACTGTCATTTTCCCGATTTTCTATTCCTGCGCTCCCTCCACTAGCCTCACCCACTCCTTGCACCGGTTCAACCGATTCAACCACTACTAAATCCAACGCACCTTCCCATTTGCCATCTCGGGCCTCATCATTGACCTCATCACCAACGGACTCCGACCCATTGCCACCGGGAGCCGTGTTACTCTTTCTCCGACTTGCTCGATCTTCACTACGCTTAGTCCTATTCTCTTCCTCCTCTATGACCAAAAAAAAAACCCAACAAAAATCAATTCATCACTTCATCACATTTACAACACAATCTAAGTCAATTCATCACTCATTTATATATGTTCACTTGAAATTCTATACACGTACCGTCGTCATCCTCTCCTTCAGCGTCTACCTCCTTTCCTCGAGCCTCGCTGTCTCCTCGAGTGTTGGCCGCGTCGTTCCCCCGATCCACATTGCCTGAAATATTAATTGTTTTTTTTACATAGGAATGTAACAATTTCACACGTAATAAAAACCTATGATATTTAGTACCTTCAGTGTCATACATGCCAGTTATTGTTGTTGAAGACGCCAATAGATCAACCTCCGCCACTGCTGATCCAGCTGTCATTTTTTCATCTTTATGAACCTCTTTTCCCTCGGCACCCTCGCCCGCTGATGATACAACATCAGAAAGAACCATGTCTTCATTTTTTTCAGTACCTCCTTCATGATGCGGCTCAGAATGGATTGATTCACTAGCTGATCCCAGTTCATCATTCTTATGTGTTGACAATTCATCTTTGCCGTGCACGGCCTCAGATGTTCCGTCATCCTTCTCTACTAGTATCATTTTCACAGCATATGTTGTTAGTAATTATTGGTTTATATCTATTGTCGTATTACATGGTTTCAAGTCAATCACTACAATTCATACCTGCGACATCATTCGCTTTCTCCCCACCATTACTGAAATCCGGCTCACCCCACCCCACAGCAACATCATGCAGATTCAGATCATCACCTTTCGGGTCTGCAACAGCTTGACCTACAAATGGATTTCATCACATTTCCACTACTTAACAATACAAATGTGACTTGTATGCTCTTTCCTATAAATGAATTTCATCACATTTCATTTCAATTGAATATGAACTTACCGTTATCATCGTCTCCTTGCCCTACCCTCCCCGATGTCGGAGGCTGACCATCGCTGCAGTCGCCAACATTACCAATCTTCATTCTCCCTACACAAAAGTCAATGTTACCTTCAACAAAGATTTTAATTTCTTATTCATACTCTTAATCGTAAAACTAGTCTTTCTACGTAAAACTAGTGTTTCTACAAACCTGAAACATCTTCATTTACCCCTACCGTTCCGAACTCTCCATCATGGTCCATCGCCCCATCGTACTCATCCACCTCCTTCAACATATCATCAAGGACCTCATCCTTCCGTCCTTTTCAATACCAAATGACAATGAATATATTATTATGATTTCAGTAACTATATTATTAGCTAGATTCATTACATGAAATAAAGTACGGCGTACCTGGCTGCTCCATCGCTCCCTCATCCACAACTGTTTTTCTCCCGACACCCTTTCTCATACACCTCTCACGTACCACATTTTTCTTAACGGCTCCCCCACCAACATTCGCCTCCAGCACTTTGGGCTGCAGAGTCTCCAACTACATAAACAAAAAACAAAAATTATACAAAATAATGACAAACAAAATTACCAAATAAATTTCATACATTTCACCAATACATAGGTCATGTCAGCACTTCACAAACGAAAACGTAATATAAACAAAAAAATATATACCCCTGCAGCTTCCTTCAGAAACCTAGCCTCATCTGGCAACACATGGAATTTCAGCACATCTCTCGCTTTCAAATTCTTTAACTTCTGAATGCACTCCTCCACCTTCGGGTGACTCGTACGCCACCGAGCAAACCGGGGAACACGTACCCTATCTACTGGCTTTGCGAGTAGTGGAACTCGCTCAAACATCCATGCCTACAAAATTAAATAAAAAAAACACATGCATTTACTCCATATGACAAACAATTGAACGAGATTAAAACTTGAAAAGAATATAATCAATTTGAAATACTAACCATCATACCGAACATGCAGCCGTCCGCGTAACGTTTTCCGTTTGCACATCTCTCCAATGAATCCAATAGGAAGTCATACACAGCTTGTCCCCACGCATACCTCCCCATGCTTTCCAAGTCATCCACATAATGCAACAGGAAAGGAGGGACGTACTGATGTGCTGTGGGGAAAAGGACACAATTGAACAGAAACAGAACATATACCCTTGCAAAATCCTCGGGGTCAGCCCTATCCGAAAATGCTACATCCTCCTCACACATTTTCTTCAATACCTTCACTATTTTGTCCCTTTTCACATTACCAGCCATCCCTCCAAAATACTTAACAACGGTCAAGCAATCCATTTCCAAATTCGGGTGGACGTACAACCCATCCTTCTGCAGTGCCATCACACACGAGAACTCTTCCTCCGAGAAGGGCAACCTAATGTCTGTGCCCAATCTAAAACATCTTTCTTCCACATCAAAACAGCCCGCCATTGCCTCCATCCAGGCGACACTGCTATAACCTTTTGGACACAATAGGTATGGCCCAAAAGGTGTCTTCCGTATGGCCGCCCACTGCTCCGGTCGTATCCTATCGCTCAGGTCGTCCATTGTGCTCCTAAAGAATTGAGGCGAGCACCTAGTTATCATCCCGGCCTCACATACTTCTTTCTTATTCTCCGCCTTCGTACCAATTTCAGGGTCACCTACACTCCCACTTCCACTCGCCTTCCTATTTGCCCCTTTCCCTACACTACACGTTGCACTGCTCTTTTTCCTCTCATCTGCCCGGCTACTACTCTTTTTCCTCTCATCTACCCGTCCACTACAGCCTTCCCCACCCTTTCCTTTGTCCTTTCCTCCGCCACTTCTTCCTACAACAATGTTCTTTTTTGGTGCCATTCTCAATGCTTCACAATTCACATCTGACCAAAGACCCTATTCATATTACAAAAACATATTTCAACTACCACAAAATACGAACAACCACAACCAACCTCTCATCCAATTTAATATAAACCAATACAATGTTATCTCTTTCCATTAACATGTAAACTTTTCAATCATGCTATTTCATTTTTATCAATTCCGCAGTTCTATTTAAAATTCGATAAGTTGTAAACAATCAGGGGCTCAATCATATTACCACCATGGTTCACAAAATTCATCATGTTTCTGCATTAACTCCCTCACATTAGTAAACGTATGTTGCACAATCACCAAAAATTTCATGATTCTCGATATCATTTACTTATACACTAATACCTACAATATGCCCTAGAACACAACCAAATACATCACATTTTGCAATACATTATTAAATTGAGCAATTTAAATACCAACAACGAAGATCATCCCTGCCTAACTAAATTTTTCGGAACACAAACAACTTCAACAAAATCCAATAAAACACATATTTTTTCGGTTCCAAAACCCCTAATTCCCGACAACCCTAACCCTACCCGCACCACCGCCGGCCATCCCCTATAACTACCGCCCACTGCTACGCGTAACCCACCATAAAATTTTTCCAGATCAAGAATCTTACCTTCACCGGCGCCGCCTGTCTACACTCCTCCCCTCCCTCAAAGCCTTCAATTGTTTCGATGCTCCGCCTCCTCCCTCCTTCGGCCACCGTACCGCCCAAGTTCTTCTTCAAACCTCCTCGCCCTCTCACCTCGTCTCGAATTCCGCCTACCCACACACTCTATCTCACTACGATGCCGGAGGTCCACGCCGTGGTACGCCGCATTAGCCGTGCGATTTGGGAGTTCGAATTTCTAACCTCTTGGGAGTTTGAATTTCTAACCTCTCGGGGGGATACCGCGGTTACAAGAGTTTGGTAAAGGTAAGGTGCAGCCCACATGGTTAACAACCTTACCTTAGGGTGGTTGTTAAAGGGGAGGTCTAGGGATCAAATCCCACCCCCAACAACCCACCATGGGGTGCTTGGCGGGAGGCCTGGAAGGCACACATGGGGAGGGGTTGGGGTGCACGGTCTGCAGGCCCAGCCCGGTGAAATCACATTCACCCCATGGTGGGTTGTTGGAGGTGGGATTTGAACCCCCAACCTCCCTTTAACAACCACCCAAAGGTAAGGTTGTTAACCATGTGAGCTGCACTTTTATGTAACAACCCTACCCCGGGCTGGGCCTGCAGACCGTGCACCCCAACCCCTCCCCATGTGTGCCTTCCAGGCCTCCAGCCAAGCACCCCATGGTGGGTTGTTGGAGGTGGGATTTGAACCCCCAACCTCCCTTTAACTACCACCCAAAGGTAAGGTTGTTAACCTGCAGCTCACATGGTTAACAACCTTACCTTTGGGTGGTAGTTAAAGGGAGGTTGGGGGTTCAAATCCCACCTCCAACAACCCACCATGGGGTGCTTGGCTGGAGGCTGGAGGCCTGGAAGGCACACATGGGGAGGGGTTGGGGTGCACGGTCTGCAGGCCCAGCCCGGGGTAGGGTTGTTACATAACCGCATTAAATATATTATTATTTTTCCATTTGTTTAATGTTTGCCAAAATTGGGGGTTTCTCTGGGATAGGAATTCGTGGATGGGGTTTAGTTGGAGAACCTTTGTGCAAGGGGGGTTTAACAATAATTTGCCGTTGAATATTATCCCTAGAGTTTTTAAAGAATATTATTTATACTCTTTTTTTCTTTTTTTTATCTTTTCATCATGTAAAACTTATATTTTATTAAGTAATGTATTTAAATCTTTATTGTGATTAGTTTTTATAGACTAAACTTTAATTTTTATAAAATAAATTATAATTATATTTGCGTTTTGATTATCTATTAATTTTTAAAATATTATTTTAGTCCATAATATTGTTCAATTTTTTCTTTTCATTATGAAAAAAATTTGGTAGTTAAAATTTTCACTTAATTTAATTTTTATTTTTTTAATTCATTATTAATATAACCCGTTAAATTGTAGTATTTATACTTCGGTACCAAATTTTTTTAGAAGGTATGCTTTTTGAGCATATTTTTATAATTATAAACTATTTTTATCTGGATAAGTATATTTATTATTTAAGAAATTGTGATGAAATAAAAATTAGAAAAACAAGAAATCTGAAAAACAATGAAAATAAAATAAAAAAATTCAAATACAATAAAATAAGAATCTAAATATAATTAATAATGAATTACTTTCTAAAATTAAAGATATTACAATAAATATAATTTGAATTATCATTCATGGTATGTTATTTTATTTTATTAAATAGTATACTCTAATTTTATAAGTTAATTATATTTTTGTATTTAAGTTAAAAGGAAAAATTATTTACTAAGTACGTTGTTTTCAAGTTGTTGCGCTAATGCGAAACTTTTCAAACGTGAAAGGGTGGAATGAGATTCTTTTTAAATTCTTAGGACCAAAATGCGATATTTTTAGAATTGATGAGGTCGAATTTAATATTTTAAAAAATAGAAAGGTAGAAGTTTTAAACTAAATAAAGTTTAGGTGTATTTCAAAAAAATTAAGGACATAAATGACCAAACTTGATAAGTTTAGGGTTATATTTTGAGAATAGTTCAAATAACAATTAACTACTACTTCCTCTGTTCTCATATAAATGCTCCACTTTTGTATTTCACACAGTCCAAGACATATTTTTAAATGTTTATAATTCAAATTGTACACAAGTAAAAGTTATGAAAATTTGATATTCTAAAACTACGTGATTAGACGAATCTAACAAGATCTCATTTGACTATGTTTTATATTATAGAACTATGTCAAAAAATTTGATTAAAGTTACTCAATAAATAGTTACTACTATGCAATGGGAACATTTAAATGAGAACGGATGAAGTACTATTTATTTATGTTTAACTCTTTACTTTGTGCTATTTTTGCGAAAAATAAAATGGTAAATGATGTTTAATTGAATTCACATGTTTTGTATCATGTTTGAACATGTAACACGATCACCTCATATTAGAGCTTTTTTGGGTAAAAATATTGCTACAACCAAAACTATTTATTATTATCATAATTCTTTAAATATTGTTTATACTAAAATACTTCTAATATTCTTTTACAATATAAATTATTTATAAAAAGAAAATTGTATAACAATTTACTCAGAATTTCATATACATTTTTATTTTATATTGAAATAGATTATGATTATTGGATAAATATATTTTTTATTTTATATTAAAATAGAAAACATTACTGGATTAAGGATATTATGTCGAATAATTAAACTATGATGTGTTTAGTATTTTTTTTTTCTTTTTCTTTCTTTTCTTCTTTAAAAAGAACAAAAAATTATGCAGAATTTATTTAGAATAATATAAAAAATTTTAGGTGATTGGTCCTTTTATATTAATCAATAATTTTAGGGTCCAGTTATGGTGCGATTGGAAAAAATCGCAGCACATCAAGGCAAAAATCTGAAGCATTGATTTCAAATCCAAGGGTTGTAAATGGAAAATGGTAAAGTTGTCCAACAAAATATGTAAATTATATCAAATACTAGTAGTACTTGGTAACCCTATATTTAGTATGTAACAAATCTATTAATCCATCATTCAGCGATGCTACAAAAAACAATTCAGTGATGTTATCAAAAATAGTTCATGAAGAATTCAGCGACAGTACATAGCATAATTCAGCGACATTGCACTGCATAATTCAGCGATGCTACCAAAATACAATTCCGCGGTGCTACCAAAAATAATTCAGTGATGGTATCAAAATATTTCAGTGACACTCCCTAACAGAATTCAGCGATCATGACTAGCATAATTCAGCGATGGAACCAAGAAGAATTCAACGATGCTACCAAAAATCAAACCACTTATGCTGTCAAATATATTTCACCGACTATATATAGATGAATTCAGCGATCATACCTAGAAGAATTCAGCGACCCTACCAAGAAGAATTCAGTGACTCTGCAAGAAGAATTCAGCGATGCTACAGAATACAATGCAGCGATAATATCAAAAATAATTCATCAACATTTTCATGAACAATTCAACGACCTTACCAAGAACAATTCAGCGATGCTATCAATAACAATTCAGCGACTTTTCATCAACAATTCAGCGACTCAAGTAGCAGCATTTCGGGTACGTTTTCATGAAAAATTCAATGACTTTATTTAAAAACATTTCAGCGACGTATATCTATGTGTAACAACATAATTAAGAAAAACGTTCATTTTTCATTAATATAAAAAAATTATTATTTTAACCCTCAAGTTAATCTCAACCATCAATTTACAAATTAAATCAACGGTTCCAGTACACCGCAGTACATCAAGACAAACGTGTCAGTCGCACTCGCACCCTAACTTAAACCATAATTTTATGGTCAAGTTAAAATTTACAACATATTTTTGATGAAATATTTTCATTTAAAATATCGTTATTATATTTCTTATATTGATATAGGATTATATATTTTTTAAATTATGTATTACGTATATGTATTATTTATAGTCGTAATCTTATATCTTTTTAAAATAGATATGAAGATTTTTTCAATATTTTTATATTAAATAGATAGATTTATTTTCTAAATATAGATATTGATAATGTGTCTGATGATATGGCATTACTCAGCGACTACTCAGCAGCTATCAGTCTGCCTATGTGTTTTAATAAGGGCCATTGATCTTAAAAATAGCGTATAATGACTGAATAACTCCTAAAATTAAGAAGAATGAATTAAATTTAATAAGGACGAAAGAGTCTATCCATACCAAAAAGTATTTGTGATTTATTATATAGATAGATAGATGACATGCAACATAGGCTAAGTAATTCTAAAAAAATTTAATCTTAGTGACTATATTCACTAATTGATATAAATATATTTATATATGATATACTCCTATTTATGTTCAATACTTAAAATTAATAGTATTAGTTATTAAAATTATCTTACAAAAAAATTTGATTCCATAATATTGGATAAGCTTATCAAATCAAAGCGAATATGTAGTATTGGATTCGATTCGATTTGATTCCATTCGTTAGTAGGTATATATCATCACAATATAAATCTGATAACCGCCTCACAAAACCTCAATTCAAACCATTTCTGCAAATTAGGGTTTCTGATGAGCAAGCGCAACAGAAAAAACCCCGGCAGCGACGGGAGGGAAATTCTGCTACCAGTTCCCGTAATTCAACACATTCAATCGTTCCTCGGTGGTAAGCAAGCCGCCCGAACTGCCGTTGTATCCAAATCATGGTACGATGCTGGGTTAACTCGCCCCAATCTCTATTTCAATCAAGCATGGTTCGATGGCTTCCGAATATCGAGTCGTCAGGATTTTTGGGATTTGGTACAAAAGACTATGATAAGGTACGAAGAATCGAAACTGAATGTTAATGGTTTTACTTTAAAGTTAGATGCTTTCATTAATCTCGAACGTCAAACGCCTAAAGACGTTCATGAATTGATTAAGAGAGTTCTGAAATTATGCGTGGACGGAACCGATTTCAAATTAAAATGGCCATATAAGAAATTCTTTTTACCTAAGGAGGTTCTCGAGGATGAAAGGATTGTAAGATTTATCTGTGTTTGGCGGCTCTGTCCGTCGACCTTTTCACGGAGAGTTTCAGTTTTTTGGACTCAAGTCAATTAGGTTTGAGAATTTGAGTTTGGATGATGATTTATTTAATGAGACATTTCCATGCTTGGAGGATTTGTCTATTGTGGATTGCTTTGGTTACACAGAGCTAAAAATTTCAAGCTCTTCGCTTAAGAGGTTAAGCATTGTGGAAAGTCTGAGTTTCAGGGGAAATTTAAATGTTCCGAATATCCAAAAGTTTGCGTTTTCAGGGCGGCACCTCCCGTGGTTGTCCTTGAAAAAAGCTTCCAAGGAATGGGAGGCTGAGATATCAGTTCATCACTTCCATCATCGTTGGTTCGTTTATATGAATGGTCTCCTGAAAAGATTGAATGTGTCCCTATGCAAAGTTTCTCTTAGTATTCGGCTGGATGAGTTCAAATGTCTTCATGGAGCAGGATTGTTTGTTTTACTTTCCTAATAAACCAACTGTGGAGAATCTGATGCTATCTTTACCATCTCAATTTTACAACTATGATCGTTTATTGGAGCGTTTATTCAGTTCTTGTCGCCCTAAGTGCATAACCCAGGATTGGATTCCTAATTCGTGCTTGGAAGAGAAGCCGAACAACGAATTGATCAAGTATCTGTGCAAGATACTGATCCAAGATAGAGCTGATCCTAAATTTGTCCAGAGTAAATACTACACTGATCTTGCTTTACTTCAGGAAGTCAATGTTGAAATATTTGATGACACTCTTGGCGGCTGGCAGCCTCTGCAACGGAGTAGTTTGTGCAGTGGTTCGAAAGGTCCAGAAAATAAGCGAAAAATCCGCTTCTTATTGAAGTGGAGTTAAGGTTTGACTGACAACGTTCGAACCTATGTTTCTTTTGAATTTAATTTTCGTTGTATTGAATGGAACTGAAATGCAATTATGGTGAATGAATGGATTAGAACTCCATTTTGTTTTACAAAGAACTCTGTATTCGATGATTTCATGTAGCAATTAGTGACTGGTGGTTCTTGATCTAATACATGATTTCATGTAGCAATTAGTGACTGGTGGTTGTTGATCTTAAATCATACTGGCCACTACGTTTTATATTTTACTTTCTACATGTATTCGATTCGATGAATGTTTGCCTGAGGTAAGTTTGATCGACTAAACACTATAAGTTATAACCACATGTAAACAGGAAATGGAATCCAAAGAAAGGCTGCAAAATGATTAGTATATACCTAGATATTCATATACAACAAACCTCATGTTTACCAAAAAAAAAATATGATATGTGTGACGTTGTATCTATTTTATGTGGAATTAACTCATATATTAACATATGATATGTGTGACGTTTTTTTTTTTTTTGGTAAACAGGACGCACAGGCGTCAGCAAAGAGAAAAGCTAAAAAAAATACTAAAGAAACAGAAAGGAAAGGAAAAGCATTAAACTCTTGGGAACCAAGTGCCCATCAAATCCGCCACGACAGCTCCACTCGTATCATCCGGGGGAAAAGCCCAAGTAGTAAAAAACTCCTCCGTCTTCGCCCCGCGCTTGGCAAGGGAATCGGCAACCGCATTCCCTTCTCTCAGAATATGAAACCACTTAGCCCCAGGGAGTTGTCTCATCATGTCAGAAATATTCTCAACTAGAGGGAACAACCTGTGATCCTTGTCGACTCCCGTTTGGATGATAGTGAGCGCAGCTACGGAATCAGAGAAACAAGTAGCTTCTACAACACCCCCAATGGAGCAATCTTCTCAGCCCATGCCAAATGCCGTGCAATTCTGCCATCAAGTTCGATTGGACCCCAATAAAGCCAGCGAATCCCTCGATCCAGTTCCCATCACCCTCGCGAATAACGCTGCCAAACCCGGCACGGCCCCCATCGAGCTGCCGTCTACATGCAGGTAGAAACCCGACGAACCAACTGGTTTCCAATTCACCAGGCGAGTAATACTTGTCCTTTTGTTCTTGGCAAAGACTCTATCAAAGCACTTGCTCAAGAAAGCAATTGCCCTAACAGTAGTAGCAGGAACGTTCACAACCTCTCCCTAAGAACCGCAGCATTTCTACCTCGCCATAAGCTCCACATGACTGCCCAATGTAGCCCGGACCACATGACGTTATATTAACTCATATATTTCTTATTTTATATGTGGAATTATATATATTTTTATTCAATATAATACTATAGTAGTAAATACTTCCTCTGTTTGTAAATAATAGCCACATATGTATTTTTGACACTGTACTATTCACCCACACACTTTGATTTAATGTTTTATCATAGTTATACAAGTTAAAATATAGTCAATTGGAATCTTGTTAGATTCGTCTCGCCGTGTAGTTTTTAAATATCAAACTTTTAGAACTTTTTACTTGTGCCGAACATGAATTATTAATGATTTAAAATGTGCATTGGACTGCGTGCACAGTGGTAGTGGGTCTGTAGCAAATAAAAGAAAATGGAGGAAGTATTCATTTTGTAAAATTTAGTTATTATTTTTTAAGAAATATTATCTTATAGTAAATTTAGAAATAATTTTATTTTGTAAAAATAAATAAATTTGTGTTTAGTAAAATGAGCTATGGATTTTTAATGGGATTGTTTTTATTTTGCAAAAAAATAAATTTAAAAAAATTGCACATTGGTCCCTATGAATATTTTTTCTAAAAAAATAGATTGATGGACCAAAAGTGAAAAAAAAATTATCTTATGGGAGCAAAAGTGAAAATTTTATAAAATTGGAACAAAAAATTAGTAAAAGAAAATCTTATATAAGATCAAAACCCGTGGATATTCATTTTCCCCTTCCTATTTAGCCTACCCTTTGGACTACCCTTAATATTGAACCGTGAGCCCGTGATCCCCTCTTTCTATTTTTATTTTTATTTTGCAAATATCCAATCCCTTGTTAAAAGAAAAAAAAAAAATTGGTCAATATAATACTCCCTCCGTTCATTTTTAGTTGTCTTTTTAGAAACTAAAAAACATTCCAAAATTGTTGTCATTTTACATATTTATATCATACTTTTCTAATATTACCCTTATCTTTTCATAAATATTACTTCTAAAATATTGTGAAATATCTTACCATTTTAATTTCAATTTTTTTTAGAATAGGAGTAAAAGTGAAAAATTAACCAATAATAATGGCATTCGTGTAATTTTTGCTAAAACATTACTCCCTCCGTTCCTTTTTAGTTGTCTTTTGTGAAAAATATTCCAAAATAGTTGTCATTTGTAGGTAGTTATAGGTAGTTATGCTATGTTTTTACTATATTGCTCTTCACTTTATATAAATGCTATTTGTTGACATTTATTATGAATGAGTTTAGTTGAAGGGTAAAAATGTAAATTTATGAAGTAATTAATGCAAACCTTGGTTATTGAAATTGAGCTGAAAGAGACAACTAAAAAGGAACGGAGGGAGTATTTAATAAGGAACGGTGGGAGTATTGTTATATTAAAAGTTCGATTTCCTAATCATTGATTCAAGAGATAATTGAATGCTACTTTTCCGTTAAAAAGAGATTTTAATTTTTATCGGTACTTTTCATAATAAACTCTATAAAGGGAATGACACTGCGAAAATTCCAAAGCACTGAGGAGCGTATCTGCAATATATCAGCACAATACAAATCCCGATTACCGCCTCCCAAAACCTCCATTCAAACCATTTCGGCAAATTAGGGTTTCTGATGAGCAAGCGCAAAAGAAACAACCCCGGCAGCGGCGGGAGGGAAATTCTGCTACCAGTTCCCGTAATTCAACACATTCAATCGTTCCTCGGTGGTAAGCAAGCCGCCCGAACTGCCCTTGTATCCAAATCATGGTACGATGCTTGGTTAACTCGCCCCAATCTCTATTTCAATCAAGAATGTTTCGATGACACCGGAACATTGAATCGTTTCTGGAATTTGGTGCAGAAGATTATGAAAAGGTACGAAGAATCGAAACTGAATGTTAATAGTTTTACCCTAAAGTTAGATGTTTTCATTAATCTCGAACGTCCAACGCCGAAAGATGTTCATGAATTGATTAAGAGAGTTCTGAAATTATGCGTGGACGGAACCGATTTCAAATTAAAATGGGCATCTAAGAAATTTTTTTTACCTATGGAGGTTCTCGGGGATGAAAGGATTGTAAGATTATCTGTGTTTGGGGGTTCTGTCCGTCGACCTAAGGTTGAAGAAGTGAAGTTTTCTGGACTCAAGTCAATTAGTTTGGAGAATTTGAGTTTACATGATTATTTCTTTCAAGAGACATTTCCATGTTTGGAGGATTTGTCTATTGTGGATTGCTCTTACGCAGAGCTAGAAATTTCAAGCTCTTCGCTTAAGAGGATAAGCATTGTGGAAAGTGGGAATTTCAGGGGAAATTTAAATGTTCCGAATATCCAAAAGTTTGCATTTTCAGGGCTGCATTTCCCATTGTTGTCTTTGAAGAAGGCTTCCAAGGAATGGGAGGCTGAGATATCAGTTCATCACTTGCATCATCGTGGCGTTTCGACATCGTGGTTCCGCAGTATGAAGAGTCTCCTGAAAAGATTGCATGTGTCCATGTGCAAAGTTTCTCTTAGTATTCTGCTGTCTGATAACAAATTTCATCATGGAGCAGGATCGATTCTCATTCGTAATAAACCAACTGTGGAGAATCTGATGCTATCTTTACCATCTAAATTTCACAACTATCCTGGATTATTTGATCTTTTATTCAGTTCTTGTCGCCCCAAGTGCATAACCCAGGATTGGATTCCTAATTCTTGCTTGGAAGAGAAGACAAACAACAAATTGATCAAGTATCTGTGGAAGAGACTGGTCAAAGATAGAGCTGATTTTAATTTTGTCTATAGTAAATACTACACTAATCAATCTTTTCTTCATAGAGTCAATGTTGAAGTATTGGACGACACTCTTGGTGAATGGAAGCCTCTGCAATGGAGTACTTTGCGCAATGGTTCGAAAGGTCCAGAAAATAAGCGAAAAATCCGCTTCTTATTGAAGTGGGGTTAAGGTTTGACTGACAACTTTCTTTTGAACTTAAATTTTGTTGTATTGAATGGAACTGAAACGCTATTTTGGTGAATGAATGGATTAGAAACTCCATTTTGTTTTGCAAAGAACGCTGTATTCAATGATTTCAGGTGGCTATTAGTGCCTGGTTGTTTTTGATCTTAAATCATGTTGGAATCTTAAAACATACTGGCCACAATATCGTTTTATTTTGCTTTCTACATGTAAACATAGAATCTCTTGTTACTGTTGGAATGTTTGATGGACTAAACACTATGTTATAACCACATGTAAACAGGAAATGGAATTCAAAGAAAGGTTGCAAAATGATATACATGTACCTAGATATTCGTATACAACAAACCTCAGCACGCTGATAAAGAAGTTTTGAAAAAACACATTAGCTGTTGAAAGCCTACACGAAATCCACATCTAAATGGTCCAACATTCTGCAAAGCATGTTTTTCCAACTCACTATGACCCTGTTTGGCAAACCAACTAATCGAATCAGCTAATTTGTGAGAATACGTGAGATAAATTAGTTTTTTTAAAAAAAGCCAATAATTTAAAACATTTTTAATCAGTTCTTTTTGAAATCTGCAAATAACAACATTTTCGGATTTCAGCTTATTGTAGGCAAAAGGTTGGCCTCGAAATTATCAAACATCTAATTTTGACTAATTTATTACTCGCGTAATTAGTTAACGGATGTGGATGGGACCTTCCGCTTCTATATTCTGGCACCACTTCTTTCCACGGGAAGAATTGTTATATTAGTCCATTTTCTTTAACAATTTTCCAAATCCATTCTTTAGGAATTTTCTGCCCATATCATCCTCTTCATTTACTAATTATATCCATTTTGGTCCTAATTAACGAATCCCAAATAATTTTCAAATGATTAGTTGACGTGGCAAAAGAAAAACACCATTATACTCCACCTTGGCAAATGTTGACAATTCAACGCCCAAAATAGCTATTCAAATGGATGGAAGCAAAACAATGGAATGAAAACTATACCCAATTAATTAATACACCGTCACCTCCCTCTTCCCAACCAAACCATAATTCACCCTCTTCCCAGGGACAACCAAATCGGAATCAATATTGCTCTTATGATTCAACCGTAACCCCTCTTCTTTTTATGTCTATCTATCTTAGGAATGGCTCTTGTCTCTAATCAACGGGTTCAAACCCTTGTCAATGCAGAAAAATCACGTGTTTCACCGGCCCAAATCGATCTATCTAATATGGTCCTTAAATTTTGATGAATTTTAAAATATGTTTTAATTTATTTTAATTATTTTGTAGTCTTGTTATCACTACTTTCAATCTAAATAAAATAAAATGATCTCTTTAAATGTTGATCGATTCTATAACTAAAATATATATTTTGAGGGTGTTTGAATGTGCGCTTTAAAAAGTGCAGCAGCATTTAGAAAACGGATAATCAGATAATTGCCGTAAGAAAACGTGCTATAGAAAATTAAGTGTTTGGATAAACTTATGTTGTTTCAAATTGCAATAATCATATAATCATTAAAAAGTGTTTGGATTTGTGTTTTCCATTACCTCAAAAGGCAACAATATGGTAAAATATATTTTTGGCCAAACGCAATTTTCTTGCAGCACCAAAATGGAGCTGCAAGAAGATAGTGTTTTTATTCTCTGAAAACGTAAATAATAGATTATTGAAAGTTAATACACAAACAGTATTAACTGATTATTTGACAACTGCAAACGCAATAATCAGATAATATGTCCCAAAATGCAGAAACAAACACCCATTATATATATAAATTAGATGCCTAACCAGCAATTTAGTGTTGGATTGAATTGATCCTAGTCGTTTTTATTCCGCTTATGTTATGGACCAGCTCAATTAGGTTTGGGTCCTGCCTCAGGTCGCATCTGACCTTCTCTCTATATCCATTTTCATGTTGTACCCATATTTTATGATAGAATCTCCTATTTTATAGTTACAAATCCAATTTAATATCTGACCAAGCAGCATGTAAAGCCTTTTACATAGCACTGGATGAAGAACTTGAATAATACTAGTCAGGAGGCTAACCGCACTGGGATCCGCTCGCTTAAACTCGGCAAATAGTGGATTAATTTGAATTAACTAGAAACTAAATTATGTGAGATGTAAGGAAAGGAAATAAAAATGATGTAGTATAAGATTCTATACCAAATAAGTACATGTTGAAAATAAAGGGAAAAAACACCCCTTCCATAATTTAAAAAAATTTCCAAAACAGTCCCACAAATATCGAATTAGACGAATCCGTCCCATAACTAAACTAATCATAGGCGGCGAACCCATCGATGAACCCGTTTTTTTTTGCTAATCATCGCCAACCGTCCCATAACTGCCCTAATAATTGCCGAACCCATCCCTCCATTAGGGAAGTTATGGGACGGGTTCGGCGATGATTAGGGTAGTTATGACACAGATTCGTCTAATTCGATATTCGTGGGACGATTTTTGAAATTGAAAAAACTTATTGCCCTTTTAAAAAATAAATCTTATTGTCCCTTTTAAAAAATAAATCTTATTGCCCTTTTAAACTTATTGCCCTTCTATATAAGAAATATTAAATACTTTTTGGCCTGTGCACACTATATTGCCATTTAAAAAAATAACTCAATCATTTTAATTATACCATCATTTTATAGATCAACGGACCTAAAAAAAGACACATATTAATCATCAGCATACACATCAGCGCTGAATAATCCTGTTTTGCTGCCATGGCATCAATTTTACAAAAATTTTAAATGATAATTCAAATTAAATCGCATTAATAGAACCCTAATCTCTAAACCCTACCTCCAGTTCCCCAGCCGCTTCAGGCTCCGTTACTCTCTTCTCTTCTCTTTGCATTCATTCCGACGTTTCTTCTGCAGGTCCTCTCCACTATTTCTGATTTCCTCACCTTCTCATAGGATTCGAATCCTTCTGCTCCTGTCTACATTCCTGTCGCCCTTTCCCCACATTCCAAAATCTTTTCCACAACTTTCGCTCATCCTCTCTCCAAGGAATTCAAGCGTCGTCTATTCATCCCCATTGCCTCGGGTTTCGCGAATTCAGGTTATTGCTCCTTCGTTGTCCCTAATTTCAATTCAACAGAGTTAAGGTTGGCTGCTGCTACAGTGATTTCTGTGTACAAATATGACGAATTTTGTTTTAATATTTTGGTATTTCTTTGTATGTTCTGAGTTTGGTGTAATTTTTTAGATATGTTCAGTTCTGACCTAGGTATGTACTAGCTTGGATTTATTTATTTATTTATTTATTTATTAGAGGAGCCATTGAAAGCCTGAAAAGGAATGGTGTGAGACCATGCCACACAAATTACAAAGGGGAATAAAAGGGAGGGGTAGGGGGCTGGTGGGGAATCGAACCTCCAACCTTCCGTTGGAAATCAATGGACTTAACCACTTGGGCTAAGTCCTCATCCCCGAATTTTCTTTTATTATTATTTTTTTTATTTTTTTTTATTTTTTATTTTTTGTTTTAATGGATTGTCTCCAACTTATGTGAATATGTGATCTTTTAACTCTCAAAGACTTTCTTCATAATTGCTGGTATGAATTACCTCGACAAAGTTTTGACAACTATTCCTGTCACTTAATATTGGTTGTATGTATTTGTTTATTGGAAAAAAGCCAATATAGTCCTTTATTTTTGCAAAAAAGCCAAATTAGTCCTTTTTTTTATTTTTTGACTCAATTGGTCCGCTACATATACTAATTACGTCCCAATCGGTCCTCCACCCACTAATTATGCCCTAATTACATATTTTTGGCCAAATCAGTCCTTTTTTTTTCAAAAATCTAAATTGGTCCGTTATTAATTTTTGCCCCCTTTCATGCAGTCCAATGCACATTTCAAACCACTAATAACTCAAATTTGATATACGTAAAAATTCTAAAATTTCGATATTATAAACTATACGACGAGACGAATCTAACAAGATCATACTTGGCTCATTTTAACTTGTATATCTAGATCCCTTATTAACACGACGAGACGGATCTAGATATAAAATTAAAATGAGCCAACTAGAATTTTGTTAGATTCGTCTTGTCGTTTAGTTTATACTCCCTCTGTCCCATTTGAAATGTCTCAAAACTTTTTGACATGCAATCCAATGCCTTTGTTTAACAGTTAATATCTTAAAATATAGAGAAGTAAAAATTATAAAAAATATATATATTTTAAAACTACACGATTAGACGAATCCAACAAGACCGAACTTGACTATATTTTTTGTTGATATAATTATGATAACATTAGGTCAAAGTTGATCAATGAACAGTGTCAAAAGTCAAAATGGGACAATACAAGTGGGATGGAGGGAGTAACTATCGAAATTTTAGAATTTTTACTTATATCGAATTTAAGTTATTAGTGGTTTGAAATGTGCATTGGACTACATGAGAGGGGGCAAAAATTAATAATGGACCAATTTAGATTTTTGAAAAAAAAAGACCGATTTGGCCTAAAATGTGTAATTAGGGCATAATTAGTGGGTGAAGGACCGATTGAGACGTAATTAATATATGTAGCGGACCAATTGGGCCAAAAAATAAAAAAATGACTAATTTGGCTTTTTCGTAAAAATAAAGGACTAATTTGGCCTTTTTTCCATTTATTGACGGATTGAAGGAATGTTATGTTTGTGGCATAAGCATGCTGCTATGGCCTATGGTAAGAAATATACAATTTTGATTGATGACCATGCTTCAATAAATTTTTTCATGCTTCTGACATTCATAACTTTGGTTCAAATCTTACGAGAATTAGTTTTTTGGTATTCGGAGTGAATTTTATCGTGATAAATGATAAATCTCAATGTTTACCTTTTCTTGAATTTGTAAGCATCTCTTTACCTTTTTTCATAAAACATCTGCCTAATCTCAATATTTTTTAAGAATTTTTATTTCATTTTGAAAGTTACTGAAACAACAAATATAATTATCCAACTTGGCTAAATAGTTAATAGTTGCAAAAAATGTGCTTACAAAAGCCATACTCATTAAAATTTTGTTATTGGAGATAAGTTCAATTTTCGGTTTTGTTAACCAAGAATTTTTTATTGAATAGAGGTGAGGATGATTACAGGACTCACTGAAGGGAATTACAATAATTTAAGCAAAACCTGTAAAGAAAATGGAAAACTTGCAGGAATGTAAGAACATGAATTGAAATTTGCAGGAAGTAAAATAATAAAAGGGCGAATCCTCTAGGGGTGTGTCTGTTGATCCCTTTGCTTCCATGTATCCTCATTCTTTTATAGACAATGGGAGGATGCTCTCTCCAGCTTCAATGCACCGATTCCCCTCCCCTTTGATGGCGCCCTACATTAATGGAACGCGATCTTCTCTTGGTTGTCTTTGTTGTAACGTAGCATCTGTTTCCGGATAGAATTAGGAGATGGCGCCTGTTATTCATGTGGCGAGATCCTCTCCTTGGATGGTGCTTCGCTTTAAAGCCCTCCACAATCCTCTCCAAGGGTTGCAGCCTCAAATCACCAAACCGCGTGGCGTTGCCTCATGATCATCACCCGGATACATATTGAACTGATGGATGGCGGCTTCTCACCACATGGATCCGGATATTCCTTAAATTGGACTGGGCCTCGACAAGTGTATTGGGCTAACTTTATTGGGCTTTTGGATTGGGCCTCTCGAATATGAATTGGGTTGCATTTATTGGGCCGAATAAATTGACTCATTGGGCCTAGAATTTTGATATTAACAGATGCCCCCCTCGCACAATTTGTCTGATTAGTATTTTAAGACAAATCTGTGCGTTTGGATCATAAGCTTGGCCCATTTGGCCCATTCAAAACCCTAACCTTGGCTTCTATAAAAAGCCACCACTTGTGATTAGGTTAAAACTTTTGCCCATTTTTTCAAATTTCTCTTGTCTTCTTCCTCTCTTCTTACTTTTCGCCGCCACCACCATAGGAGAGGCCCTCAAGCTTTGTTATCGTCGTGGGAGGCTGCCTGGGGAACACCGTCGCTCGCTGCTGCGCCTCTTGCGAGGAGACTCGTATCGTTTGGAGGCCATCCTCGAGCGCCACCTCCGCCGCCTCGGGCTCCGCGTCCGCTGCCAGGCCATACGCCGCCGGGAAGCTTCAACGCTGCTGGAGTCTTCAAACGCTGCTGGAGCGTCGCCAGCCCCATCGCCGCCAACCGCCGCCAGGATCCCGCCGCCAGCTCAGTCAGCGCCGCCAGCTGACTCCAGACGCCGCCAGGGATCCCGCCGCCAGCCTGATCAGCGCCGCCAGCCCCATCGATCCGCCGCCAGCTTGGTCCGGCCTCGGGTGTGGAGCGAAAACCCTGATCCAGCGCCGCCAGCCTCATCGATCCGCCGCCAGCCTGGTCCGGCCTCGGGTGTGGAGCGACGCCGCCACCTCTCTGTTGAGCGCGCCAGCTCCGTGCTCCGGCCGCCAGCATCGTCCTCGGCCGCCAACTTGTGTAGTGCCGCCAGCCAAGCACGGGCCGCCAGCCACCAGCAGCCGCCAGCCTCGGACGTCTGGCCTCCAGTCGCCGTCTGTTGTGTACGCCGCCTGTCCTTCTAGCCCGCGCCGCCCATCCATCTTGCTTGGTTCCATGGATCAGGTTAGCTCTTGTTTGTTTCTTGTCTTGTTCTGTGTTTTGTTGGCTGAGACTTGTGAACTCGTAGAGCATGATGCGCGAATATGACTAGAGGCTAGGAACTCGAACTCTAAAACTTGTTGAGCTTTTATCTATTATATGAATCTTAAATTGTATGTGCGGGTATGTTTCTGATCTTTGGCACTCGAAATTGCACTGGTATCTTGTTTCTTGTCACTAGCTAGCAACACGGCGAATGTATGCATGATGAGGTTGGTTGTTAGTTGATTTTTTTTTTTTTTTTTTTTGGAACCACATGCTGGGATTGTTTCTCTTCTTGCACTGTATTCAACACCTTGAATTGCTCGGGTGGCCTTTTGCACACATTAGCTGCATGCATTTAATGTAGATGTTAAGCGAATCTCTCAATTACATGCATCCAACACCAAGTTTGTTAGATGACACATTGGGGCTAGCCAGATTATCGGCTTGAAGTCTTAAATGCCTTTGACATAGAATTTTAGAATACCATGTCATGCTAGCTGTTTGCTTATAACTTGGATTGCTGTAACTACATAAATCTCTTGATCCGTGTCTCCTTGTGCACTTTGATCCAAGTTTTGACGAGAACACTCTATCTTAAATTTATGACATCGGTTTTAGAAACCTTTATCATATCACATAGTATCCCATATCTGTTCTCATATCTGAAAATATAGGATTTAGCAAAAGAAGACACGCCGGCCACCACTCACACCCGGCCGCCAACATCAGCTCGGGCCGCCCGCAGGTCCAAGTTTTCTCCGGCCGCCAACTCTGCTTCCCGGCCGCCAGCCCCGACTCAGGCCGCCAGCTCCGGGCCGCCAGCCCCCTCTCCGGCCGCCAGCTTCAGGCCGCCAGCCTCCTCTCCGGCCGCCAGCGTTGGGCCGCCATCTTCATCTGCTGGGGATGTCACGGGCCGCCAGCCACCACCTTCACAGGGACAGGCCGCCATCCCCTTGCCAGGCTTTACTGCCTTGTCATCTGGTGCTACGGCCTTTCAGGTTTGTTCGGTCTCTTTGCCTGTTTGTGTGTTCACTCTTCTACTTATGAGTTTCTTTTTGACTGATTTGTTCAAATTGGCAATAGGACATTGTCGCGAGGACTCCTCAGGCCACCATCCTAGGTACCCGGGCCGCCAGGTCTCAGCCGCCATCCTCATCAGATCAGGCCGCCCAGTCCACTACTCAGGTTTGCTCATCTTACTTGGTGATATGCTGATTCGTCCTTCCATGCCCTTGCTTGATATGTGTTCTTAATAATGCAGATTGATGAGGGATTGCTCATTCCGGACTCGGATGATGAGGCCTATGATTTCGATCGCACGGAGTCGGAGCCTTTTTTGCGTCCTTATCATCGCACGACTGCACATGACGATGAGACCCGACAGTTTTTATCGTGCACATGTCCCATCACTCAGGCTGCATTCACTGGAGCCTTTGTTTCGCAGACGAGGTCTATCCGGTCTCATCAGTCTGGCACCACGGCTCCTAGATCTAAGAAGGCCAAGACTGAAGAGAATGATGATCAGAGTACTTTGGAGAGATATGTTTCTTGGGTTCGCC
Organism: Hygrophila difformis; assembly: GCA_030278955.1. Taxonomy (NCBI): domain Eukaryota; kingdom Viridiplantae; phylum Streptophyta; class Magnoliopsida; order Lamiales; family Acanthaceae; genus Hygrophila; species Hygrophila difformis. Next base: position 20,389,447 of record JAOANR010000001.1, on the reverse strand, counting down.
GGATGCAGAAGGGAGGACGCACAGCTGAATGGCGTAGCTGGGGCATTGAGGATGCTATCATTCTTTCTACTCGGCCTGTAGTGATAGATCACCGCCTCATCTATTACATCATGGGTTTCTGGAACTCTAGTGTTAACGCTTTCCAGTTTCCCTGTGGCTTTGTGGGCCCCACGCTTCTTGATGTTGTCATGATCACCGGGCTCCGGGTTGATGGTGCAGAGTTGACACAGTCGGCTATAGACGATCGTGCTCTTGGTGACTCGATTTGTCCTTCGGGCAAGGTCACTAAGCGGTATGCGGCATTCATTGATTACAATATGACGTCTGGGAGTTCTCCCTGTACCTTGGATGAGCACGTGGCCTTTCTGATGCTATGGTTTGCCGATTCATTATCTGTTCGAGGGCTCGGGCTGTCTTGCGCTCCGCTCTACCACTCGTGCGGGCCATCATGAGTGATCTTTCTCGGGCCACTGGTTCTTATTTTCTTGGCACCCTGTTCACTGGTATGGCCAAGATTTCTGATATGTTGGGTAGTGGGCGAGATCCCACTAATTCGGCCTCTGGGCCGTTATGGTTTCTACAGCTTTGGATTCAGCTGTACTTTCCTCAGCTTTTTACTGGTGTGCCTCGTCCTGGTCCGAAGAATGTTGCTGATGGTGACCCACTAGGCCTCTTACTAGCTGCTGCTTCAGTGAAGATTAGCAGGGATGGTCTTTTGAAGCGGGACAGTCTTGAGATTATTCGATTTTTTCTTCATCATAGGCCTTCTTATCAGGACTTATACGTGTACGCCCCTATACCACGATTGGTGTCTGAGCTTGTGTGCAGGCCTGATCAGTGAGGTCTTCGTGGAGAGTCCACTTGGAACATTAGTATGAAGCCTCATATGCTTCTGAGTGGACTAAAGAGGAAGGATCAGTATAATCCTATCGTAGCGGAGCCATATTGTCCTCATTTGCTCGCTCGCCAGTTCGGTTGTCATCTCGGACTTCCTCGCCGTGTGGAGTGGCCGGCTTCTATTAGGACTAAGAGGATGACGGTCGCTGATATCCAGGCGGTGGTTGATCTCTCGTCCCATCTGACGTTGTCTACTTATCTTCCTTTTACTCCGACGGGGACGCTTGCTGCTGGTTTCATGGCATGGTGGACACCTTATATCACTTCTATCTTGCCGTCTTATGACGATATTACAGCCCGCTTTGGGGACCGACAGCGCCGATCAACTCCTTCGAAGCAGCCTAGTGTAGCTACTCCCGCTTCTGGTCGTACCCCGGAGTCGAAGCCCGCTGCGACTTCTACATCTCGCAAGCGTCGGAGAGGTGTGTACCCTTTGTCCATATGTCTTTGTTATAAACTGTCTCTTGGTCTTTTAATATTTTTCTTTTCTTTAGCTGATGACCATGATAGTGAGGATGATGAGGCTGATGCCCCAGATGACCGACATGATGAGGAGTCTACGAGCTCTGAGGAGTCTGCTGACGAGGATGGGGCTTCCGGTTCTAGTGAGGAGGGTGATGCTGATGAGGATCCTATAGATGATGATGACCTTATGGTGGAGGATCACGCTGAGGCTGATGCTACCGGGGATGATAGCTATATGGCGGATCTTCACGAGGCGACGACCACTGTTGATGAGCATATGAGCAGTGTGATTGCTAGGCGTGTTTCAGATGATGATCTGTTGGCTCGTGCTGACTATATCATCCTCCATGGGGATGATCCTAAGTACGAGACTAAGGCCATGGTGACGGATGCCACTCGCCCTTCCATTGATCAGGTACGCTTCACCACTTTGGACTTCTTTATTCAAGTCTTGTTTTGGCAAAGCATCAACATCTTTTATTTTTTGTTTAGGATCCATCTTCTTCTCAGGGTGGCGACCGTGTCTCTACAGTTAGCTCCGTTACCCCCGAGCTGATTTCTCAGGTATACTTTTAGTTGCATTCCCATTTTCTTTTGTCCTTCGCTATGATGCAAATTGGTTCTAAAGATAGCTATCCTTTAGACTTCTGGAGACCGGATAGACTCTTCTCCTCCTACTCAGGCCGCGGATGGCGCCTCCATGATTATCACTCCTGATCCTTTGGTGACTTCTCAGGTACTCCTTTAGCTGTATTTTCATTTTTCTCTTGCTCTTACCCTTCAGGATATGTTTTAACTGTTGTCTTCATCTAGACTTCCACGGATCAGGCAGATCACTCTACTGCTGATGCTTCAGTCGATTTGCCTGTACCGCCTACTCAGACAGACAGCTCTGTGACTGACATTTCAGCTCTCTCAGCTGATTTGGCTGCGCCACCTCCTCAGGTATATTTCCTCTCACGATTTGTCATAATGACACTTTTTGTATTATTTTGACACAGTTTGCTTTCAGGCACCTAAGGACCCTCCTGCAGGCCCCGTGGCCTCTCTTCCAGACTCAGGCACTCGCGCTGTCATAGCTTCATCGTGTGAGGCGTTTGACCGTCTTTTTTCTACTCAGACCGGTTCACTTTCAGCCGAGATGGTCTCTGGACTCTATAGTCTTCTTGACGACGTCAGTTCGGTCCCGGCCTTCATTGAGGACGCTGGCTTCTCGGATTTCTCGGAGCTCATCTCTGACTTGTCCCTTGCTTATCCTCTCTATAGCAGTACAGCAGATCAGTCTGCCCAGGACTTGACACTTATTGATGATCTCGAGGCGCGACACCGCGAGGTTCGTTCCCAGCTAGAGATTATACGTCCTCAGCGCGATCAGGCTTCCACGACTCTTAGGACTGAGGAGAGTAGGCAGTCTCAGTTAGAGAGTACCGTCGCCCAGGCGAAGCGCAAGCTAGAGAAGCAGAAGGCAGTTATTGCGGAGGCGGAGCGTATTATCGCGGAGCAGAGCTGCATTGCTGATGGAGCTACAGTTGAGCTCGTTATACTTGAGGCTGAGCTGCTCAAGTTGTCTGATCGAGTTACCGCTTTGCAGGCTGATCATGATCGCTTAGCTGCAGATGATCGTGATCTGTCAGTTGAGCTATCGAGAGCCTGTCGACCCCTACTATCAGCTCGTGCTCGAGTTTCTGCTGCAGCACTTCGTCGCCTCACAGACACCCTTGTGCGTGCCCGTGATCAGTGGGCCGTTATGCGTCGTCGCCTACTAGGTGATGAGACGCTACCTTCCCCGAGTAGTTAGCACTGCTTTTGCTTTTGTGATTTTTATTCAATACTCTATTTTGGGTCAGCTCATCGGCCTTGTGATGAGCACTTTTCGTACTCTTGTTCGTTGCGTTTGCTACTTCTTTGGCCAGCTTTGTGATTGGCCACTTATGATGCACTTATGATCTTTATTCTGTTTCCCAGACTGATGGATAGAATATTTTGAGATATTTTGCATTTATACTCTGTTTATGTTCTTGACCATCGATATCCATTAACTTGTATGCACCATTGAGTATTCTTTGTGTCACAATGAATGGTCCTTCCCAATTTGGGGACCACTTTCCCGTCTCGTTAGCATGCACTCCTAAAGGGAGGATCACTTTCCACACTAGATCCCCTTCGCTGAAGATCTTGCTTCGAACCTTCTTGTCATAATGCTTTGCCATTCTAGCTTTTTGACGACGGATACTTTCTAAGGCCATAAGCTTGTCGCCATCAGCCGTTTCCAATTCTTGCAGCATGGCTTCTTCATACTTAGGTAAGTCTAAGTGATGCTGCTGAGCCACCCTTAGAGAAGGGACTGTTATTTCTAATGGCAAAACAGCGTCGTGGCCATATGTCAAGTAGTACGGCGTGAACCCTGTAGCTGTGGACTTAGAGTTTCTGTAAGCCCATAGGACCTCTGACAAGGTCTCATGCCATTTTCTTGGTTTTTTGCCTACCGCCTTTTTGATCATACTTATTAGGATCTTATTGGTGGCTTCAGCCTGACCATTGGCCTGTGGATAGTATGGAGTAGAGTGATAGACGCGGATCCCAAACTGTTTGGCAAAAGCTATAAACTTTTCACCAGTGAACACCGTACCTTGATCGGCAGTGATTGTTTGAGGGATCCCAAACCGATGAATTAACTCAGTTACAAATTTAATCATATCACCTTGATCGATTTTCTTCATTGGCCATGCTTCCACCCATTTGGTAAAGTAATCAGTGGCCACGAGTATGAATGAATGATTCTTGGATGATGGCGGATGAATCTTCCCAATAATGTCCATCCCCCAGCCACGGAATGGCCAAGGCTTAATGACTGTGTGTAATTCTTCCGCTGGTACCCTTTGAATTGGGCCATGCTTTTGGCAAGGCTCACAACCGCGAGCGTACGTGATACAGTCCTCCATGATAGTTGGCCAGAAGTATCCATGACGGTGGATGCTCCACCTCATGTTAGGCCCTGCCCGATGAGAGCCGCATATCCCTTCATGGACTTCTCCCATTACCAACTTAGCGTCTTCGGGACCTATACACTTGAGCAGCAATCCATCAACCGCCCTTCGGAATAACTCGCCATTGACCAGCGTGTACCGTAAAGCTTTTACCTTTAGCGAGTTATCTCCTCCAGATGACGGGTTCTCGAGGTATTGTATGATCTCGGTCCTCCAATCACCACTCTCTTGTTGGTCCTCAGGCTCACTTGTGATGGTGGCAATGTGTGGTGCCCCCCTAGGGCGATAAGCCTGCCAGCCTGAAGCAAGTTGAGCGGCATCGTTGGCCTCTTGATTTTGGCTTCTAGGCACATGTGTGATTGTGGCGTCCGAAAACTTGCCCAATAGCTCTAACGCGGTCTCATAGCACTTAATCAATCTGGGACTCTTGCATTCGTATTCTCCCGTTAACTGCTTCAGGATGACTTGGGAGTCTCCAAAAATTGTAATGGATTTTGCACCCTTCAGCAATGCAGTTTCGAGGCCAAAAATTAAAGCTTCGTACTCCGCTTGATTGTTAGTGGTGCCAGGCTCTAACTCCCGAGCAAGCTTCCAATGTTCCCCAAGAGGACTAGTGATCGTAATACCGGCTCCCGAGCCGCTGCTTGCACAAGACCCATCAAAGGTTAGTTCCCAAGGTTCGAACTCCATAAAGGACGCTTCTTTGGGATCTTTGGACAAAACCAACGAAGGGTGCTGAGCTAAGAAGTCAGCTAAAGCTTGTCCCTTGACTGCCTTTTGAGGGACGTGTACAAGGGTAAAAGGACTGATCTTCATAGCCCACTTAGCTTGTCTACCTTTTAATGCTGGCTTGTGCAAAAGTGTCTTCACCAAGTCGAAGGGAGCTACTACATGAACTGTTCTTGGCAGCATGTAGTGTTCCAACTTGTTGCAAGAGTATACAAGGGCGTAGCACAACTTTTCTAATGCAGTATACCTTACCTCTGGCCCTTGCAGAGTCTTACTAAGGTAATAGATAGCCCTCTCCTTGCCGCCTTCATCATCCTGTGCAAGCAAGCACCCGATAGACTCTTCGGCGGCCGATACATAGAGCTTCAAAGGTACTCCAGGTCTTGGCGGCACTAATACTGGAGGATTCACCAAAGCTCTCTTTATTTCTTCAAAGGATGCTTGATGCTCAGTTGTCCATATAAACTTCTCGTTCTTTCTTCCTTTAAGTAAGGTAGTGAACGCTTTCATTTTGCCTGCAGCATTGGCAATGAATCTCCTTAGAAAATTGATTTTGCCCATCAATGATTGCAGTTCTTTGAGATTGGTTGGTGCACGAGCTTCCAAGATGGCCTTAGATTTATTCTGGTCCACCTCAATGCCCCTCTCATGTACCAGGAAACCTAAGAAATTCCCTGCTGCCACTCCAAAGGCACATTTAGCAGGATTAATTTTCAACCCATGTTGCCTCATTCGGATGAAGGCACCCTCAAGGTGAGCCAAGTGTTGGCTAAACTCGCATGACTTCACAACTATGTCATCGATATACACCTCAAGTGTATGGCCGATTAAATCATGAAAAATCATGTTCATGGCCCTTTGGTATGTTGCCCCGGCATTTTTTAATCCAAAAGGCATGACTACCCATTCAAAAATGTCGACTGGTCCTGGGCAACGAAAAGCTGTTTTGTGTACATCATTTTCAGAAATAAAGATTTGGTTGTATCCAGAATAACCATCCATTAATGATAAAAATTTGTGGCCGGCGGCCGCATCGACAAGCATATCGGCCATAGGCATTACATACTCATCCTTGGGTGTTGCCAAGTTCAAGTTCCTAAAGTCTATACAGACTCTCAATTGACCATTCTTCTTTACAACAGGCACAATATTTGCAAGCCATTCTACATAACGACAAGTTCTAATGTAACCTGCTCTAAGAAGCTTCTCAATCTCGGCCTTTATTTTCGGGATGGTGTCTGGATCGAACCGTCTTGGCGGCTGCTTATGAGGTCTGAATTCTGGATGGGTTGGCAACTTGTGTTCCACTAGCTCCCTTGATAGCCCTGGCATGTCAGTGTACTGCCATGTGAAGCAATCCTTATACTTATGGATCAACTCCACTAGTTGGTGCCGCTCCTCCCCAGGTAATGATGCACTTATCTTGGTCAGCTTTGGCTCCGCATCTGTCCCGAGGTTGATGTCTACGAGTGGTTCCTTAGCTTCCGGACTAGGCAACGTCCGCTTCACTGGAGATGGCCACTCTGATGGCCGAGTGTCAGTTGGGTTTTTGGTCTTGTCTTCGGCTCCCATCATCATCTCAGTGGTGGCAAGCCGCTGCAACAAATCTTTGTAAATGTCATGGCTGCTCATCATGAAGAGCTCGATGCTTCGTGTCGGCTATCTGCAGAATGTAATTTGAAGCCGCTTGTTGTGAAGTCAATGGATTCTAGATCCATGTCCATACCAATTAGAGCTGATGCAGGCTGGATGTCCTCCATATAGAAGATGGCCTCATCATTGTTGGCGTCATGTCCTGCAAATGGTTGAGGATCCACCTCCACCAATTGTACCTGATCACCATCCCAAATTAGCAGTTGCTGGTGGAGGGTGGATGGCACACACTGTGCCATGTGAATCCAGCCGCGTCCTAACAACGCCGAGTAACACGTTTTAGACTTCACCACGAAGAAGGCCACCTTGATGGTCTTGGATCCAATAGTGACATCCGCTGTTATGAACCCGGCAGGTTGAGTTGCTTCCCCTACGAAGCTGCACATTCTGACCCTTGTGGGGATCAGATCCTTTTCACTTTTCCCTATTTTCTTCAAAGTTGACATCGGCATCACATTGGCTGCCGCTCCATTGTCAACAAATACCCTGCTCAAGGGACGTCCGTCAATATGAGCTTTGACATACAAAGGCTTCAGTTGCCTTATCTGGGCCACCTCGGGTTTAGCAAACTGTGCCAAAGCCAAGTTCGAAGCATCATGCTGGCCGCCAAGTTCCTGTGTGGGAAGCACATCCCTGGTTGGATGGGATAGTTCAGCTATCATTTCGTCCATTTCTTCAATGAGTCTGGCAAATGACGGCTCTTCTTCATCCCAGATCTCAGACTCGGCATCACTTACATTTTCATCAGCCGCCAGTCCGATGACTTGCATAGGCACGGAAGGATCTGTTGGCCTTTCTTCTTCGTTATGCCCTGCTTCTTCAAGTTCTTTATTCAATTTCTCCCAGAAAGCCTTACTTTCAGTATCCTCAAGTTCCATGTCGTCCAACTCACCATCGTATCCTTCGTCGATGTTGAGGTTCATATCGCCCCATTCGCCACCTTCATATACTTCATCAACGTTCATGTCATCCAGCAAACCATCCTCACCAGTCATGATGCCTAAAGCACCAAATCCAACTTTAGGTTCATTAAGATTGGCCTCCACAGCCACTTCTACTTCCTTTGGTGTAATGACACCAAAATTTACTTGTGGCGCCTCATTGCTCAATTTTGTCTCAGGCTGCACCTCTGACTTCTTCTGGGATTCCTCTGATGTTTTGCAGTAAGTTGTGAACCCCTCAAAGCTATGTGGCTCACTTCCAAGTTTACCAGCCTCATGATCTGACAAATATGCCATGTACTTCAACAGCATGCTCGTCATAACCAGGTTGGAATGAGTCATATCCATGCTGTCCAATTTCTCAATGAGCTTCTGCCCCCAAGACTCAACCCTGCTCCCTTCATTATTAGACTGGGTTGTGGCGACAGCTTTACCTTTGTCTTCTGATGACTGAACATTGTTGTGAGGAGGTTCTACTTGCTTAGGTTGAGGTGATGGTGGTTGAGGTTTTCTTTCCGTCCATTGCAGTCTGTCTCGTACGGGCCTCCTGGTGGTGGAAGATGATGGCGGCTGTAACCTCTCCCGCACTGGCCTCCTATTGGAAGGAAGTGGCGGCTGTAGCCTCTCCCGTACGGGTCTCCTCGATGATGGCGGCTGTGGTGGCTTTCTTGAGGCCTCATGCAACTTCTCTCTTCGAGGTGGTGTGGGTGAGTCAGGTTCCCTTGCCACCGATCTTGACCTCGTACTTTGTACCCTCTCGTGAGGGGATCTCCGCTGCTCGGAAGTTTCTCCTCTGAAATAGGTTGGCTGTATTGGCTTTCGGGGTCTGGAAGACTCCAACTTATGGATTTGTGCTTCCCACTGCCGCATTTCCTCGGCATACCGTCTCTGGGCCCGCCTAAATTGACTTCTGGTCATGGGTGGCGGCTCCTTGTGAGCAGCCTTGTTCTGAGCCCTATTCCTCATCCACCTATCAGCCTCAATTGGATGTTCTGGACGCCTCATCAATGTTGGAACTACCTGCACACCATGCCTATAATCACGAGTAACAGGTTGGTGTCTCCCGTTTTCATGGATTTCCACAGCATGCTTAGGAATCTCAACCCTCAAAGGAGGATTTTGCTTCTTCTGGTGTTCTCGCTCTTCTGCTTCCAAGACTTTCTTGAAGTCCTCCTTTGACATGTTTTTAAATCTTGGTTGTTTTTTATACAATTCTTTTCTTTTTTCATGATCAGACTCATCAGATAACAAGTCCACATCCTCCTCATCGATTTCAATGTGTTCCTTTCCTCTATCAGTTCGGCTACTGGAGCCGCCATCTTCTGGATTTGGGATGAGTCCAGAAGCACCAATGGGAAGCTGAGGGAATGGATCTAAATCCACCTTCATACCTGCAATTTTCAAACGTCCTTCTTTTATTTTGTTCTGTATGGCAGTTCTAAAACTCCTGCATTTAGTAATGCTGTGAGTAAATGAATTATGCCACTTACAAAATGCTCGGCCTCGAATTTCTTCGGCCGCTGGTAATTTTTGCCCTTCAGGCAACTTGATCACTCCATCTTTGAGTAGGGCATCGAACACTTGGTCCGCTTTGCCCATGTCAAAGAGGTCTTCTTCAGGCTTATACTTAGCCTCTCTTTGTTTTGGCGGCTTGAGAGCCGCACATGTATGCGGTTTGGCTGTGTGTACTAGCTCTGCAACAGCCACCTCCACAGTATCGTCATCCTCATCATTGAGTCTCACCTCCTCGAAGTGGACTCGACGCATAGGACGCCTCTCTTCCTGTTCTCCCAGGAATTTTTCCACGCGGGCCGCTCTCTCGGCCAGCTGGGCTAGGTCAGTTGCATCCTGCACAATTAAATGTTCTTTTAATCTTGGTAACATGTTAGCCACTGCTATGTTGGCTATTTCTTTATCAGGTATTGCCATAGTACATCTGCCTTTAAGGTGCTGCAATCTATTAATAAAAGAACTTGCCGCCTCATCGGCAAATTGTTTGGCGTTAGTGAGATCTGCAAGACTAACCTGTGACAGAGGAGTGTAGAATCTGTCGTGAAATGCCCGCTCGAGATCAGCCCAGTTCTGAATAGAATTAGGCCGTAATGACGCAAACCAGGCAAATGCAGGTCCAGTCAGTGATGAGCTGAACAACCTTAGTTTCAGCCAATCGTTGGCTGCTGCTTCGCCACACTGAGCAGTAAACCTGCCCACGTGTTCTACTGTTGATTTGCCGTCGTCTCCCGAGAACGTGGTGAACTCGGGCATTTTGAAGCCTCTGGGGTAAGGCTGCATAGTATCTACCCAATCCGGGTAGGGTTTCCTGTAGGTGGGCCGCTCCATCGGCTTTAACTGGATGCCAAAGTGTTGTTGCATCATATCTGCCAACAACTCAGGTGACACCGCAGGCGCCTGTGGAGGTAAGGCGGCCTGAGGATACATGGCGGCCGGGAGAGAGTTGGCGGCCGGGTGAACCATGGTGGCCTGAGGCATGGCGGCCTGAGGCATGTTGGCGGCCGAAGGTAAGTTGGCGGCCTGATGAGGTATGTTGGCGGCCGGATGAGTCATGGCGGCCTGAGGCATGTTGGCGGCCGGAGGGAAGTTGGTGGCCTGATGTTGCATGTGCGCTCCTCCAGCACCTAGAGTAGAAGCCGCCACTCCCAATGGTGTTGTCGCCTGTCGTGGTGCCATGCCGGGAAGCGGTGGTACTGCGCTAGACGACATCAGGTATCCTGAAGAAGGAGCATACACCATGGTAGGCGCCCCATAACAATAGCTCGGCATGTTTGGTGCCGTATGAGTAAAAGTATGAGTAAAAGGAAATGGTGGCAGACTTGCCAGTCCTCCAAACTCCGAGAGTGGTGGTTGACCAAAAACAGTCCCCCAAGTCCTGTGCGGGCCGCCGTACGGCCCTGCGATGCTTGCTGGCACATTCGTGCCATTTGCTGAAATGGAACCCTCTTGCGAAGTACGCAGGGATCCACAAATCTTATCTGTTTGATCGGCCATGGCAGGCCGCAACACGTCCATAAGATGTCTTGTCAGTAAAGGCATGAATTCGGCCATCGATTCGGTCATCGATAGCCGCATTTGTTCCGAAAGGGTGGGGACTTGCATTATCCCTTGCGGTGGTGGTTGAGAAGTAGTCGCCGCATTATCGGCGTTCTCAGATGATGTTCTTTCTGGAGTTTCTTCGTGGAGCGACATTTCTTCAAATTTTTGTGTTAAGTCTCTTACTACTCGTCCAGACCTAAGTAGCATACACTCTAAGCGGATATGGTTTCCACTCGGGTCCCACTGGGCGTGCCAATTTGTTAACCAAGAATTTTTTATTGAATAGAGGTGAGGATGATTACAGGACTCACTGAAGGGAATTACAATAATTTAAGCAAAAGCTGTAAAGAAAATGGAAAACTTGCAGGAATGTAAGAACATGAATTGAAATTTGCAGGAAGTAAAATAATAAAAGGGTGAATCCTCTAGGGGTGTGTCTGTTGATCCCTTTGCTTCCATGTATCCTCATTCTTTTATAGACAATGGGAGGATGCTCTCTCCAGCTTCAATGCACCGATTCCCCTCCCCTTTGATGGCGCCCTACATTAATGGAACGCGATCTTCTCTTGGTTGTCTTTGTTGTAACGTAGCATCTGTTTCCGGATAGAATTAGGAGATGGCGCCTGTTATTCATGTGGCGAGATCCTCTCCTTGGATGGTGCTTCGCTTTAAAGCCCTCCACAATCCTCTCCAAGGGTTGCAGCCTCAAATCACCAAACCGCGTGGCGTTGCCTCATGATCATCACCCGGATACATATTGAACTGATGGATGGCGGCTTCTCACCACATGGATCCGGATATTCCTTAAATTGGACTGGGCCTCGACAAGTGTATTGGGCTAACTTTATTGGGCTTTTGGATTGGGCCTCTCGAATATGAATTGGGTTGCATTTATTGGGCCGAATAAATTGACTCATTGGGCCTAGAATTTTGATATTAACAGGTTTATAACTAATACTCCTTAAAAGAATATCTTTTGAAAAACTTAATAGTGCAAATGTCTAGTTTTTTTCAACTTTAAATAGTTAAGCGTATTTTTAGCAATAAAATGTTAAAGAGTATTCAGGGGTATTTGTTTTTTTCAATTGATCTAAAAAATTCGATTTCCTAATCTTCGATTCAAGAGATTATTGAATGGCAATTTGGAATGGGAATGATGACACAGCGCAAATTCCAAGCACTGAGACCATCTCCAACGCCGCCGCTATCATTGTGCCAGACGGGGTTTTTGCCGGAGCGGAAGCTCCAATGGGGATGGGAAATGCCGGACGCTATCACCAAAAATGGCGATTTGGAACAGTGCTCCGCAATTTGTAGCGGGCACTGTTCACACCGCTATTCCCTCCCCCTTTTTTTCTCCCTTTATTTATTTTTTTTTATTTGTTTTTTTCTTTCTTTTTGGTTTGTTTTTTTTATCACAACATTTTTCTTTTCTTTCTTTATTTCCTTATTTCAATTGAATTTTTTTGCTTTTAATTTAATTTCATATTTTTTATAAAATAATTATTAAATTTAAATGCATACATAATAAATTAAAATCAATAAATTAAGATACCATTACATTAAACATAAAGGAGAAATATAATGTGATGCAAGAAATATTAGTATATGAATAGTAAAGGGAATCAAAATGGAATATTTTATGGAAAAATGGACAAATAGGTCCTTTTTCTTTTCCAAAAATCCAAATCAGTAAATTTTCTATTTTATTACCAAAATAGTCCTCTACAAATGCTAATTATGTCCAAATCAGTCCTTTATTCACTAATTATACTCTAATTGCTGATGTGACAAGTGTTTTAATTTAAACCTGACACGTGTGCATAATACTAGTCCTTTTCCTTTTATCTTTTGTCAATTCAGTCCTAAACTTTTGTTTTGTTCTATTTAATCCTCTACCCCAATCACTCATTTTTATATTAATTGGCCTCCAACCATTCAAATTATTTCATTTTAGGCCCAAAACTTTAAATTTTTTTTATTATTACTAATCTATTTATCAAATAAATGCCCAACATACTTCCGTAAATAAAATTAAATACCAAACCTCATACATTGGGTTTGACCGCCTTGTTATCGGGTCTTCGAAGTTCCGGATTTTACGGACTCTCTCTAACCACCCGACCTTAACCGATGGTTCATTGGTTCTGGTTTCCTTCAGCAACAATCAGCACAATCATACTTTGTGGACAATAAAATTCAGGCTATTTTTTAATATTTTTAATAATATTTTTTAATTTTTTTTCAATAAAACCAAGGCTTCCTGTATCCATAACTTTCCAAAAATTCAAGTTAAATCATTTACTCAAACATTATTATATCCTAAGGTAGGACGCAAAGTAAGATTGTGTTGATTGTTGCGGAAGGAAACCAAAATCAATGAACCATCGGTTGCGGTCGGGTGGTTAGAGAGAGTCTGTAAAATTCCGGTACTTGGAAGAGCCGATAACAAAGCAGTCAAACCCAATGTATGAGGTTTGGTGTTTAATTTTATTTATGGAAGTATGTTGGGCATTTATTTGATAAATGGATTAGTAATAATAAAAAATTTAAGATTTTGGGCCTAAAATGAAATAATTTGAAAGGTTGGAGGCCAATTAATATAAAAATGAGTGATTGGGGTAGGGGACTAGATAAAACAAAACAAAAGTTTAGGACTGAATTGACAAAATATAAAAGAAAAATGACTAATATTATGCACACATATCAGGTTTAAATTAAAACCCTTGACACGTCAGTAATTAAAGTATAATTAGTGAACAATGGATGATTTAGACATAATTAGCATTTGTAGAGGACTATTTTGATAATAATATAGAAAAAGGACTGATTTGGATTTTTGGAAAAGAAAATAGACCTATTTGTCTTTTTTTCCAATATTTTATTATAGAGGAAAATTTAGAATGTGGGTTGGAGAGAGATAGTGGAAAATTGTAAATATAACTATAAAATATTTATAGAGGTGTGGGTTGGAGATCGTATGAAGGCAATAGAGTTACTATGCAGACAAATATTAATCCCCATATGCAGACGTGTTATGGAAGAAGCCATGAAGTGCTACGAGTCCTAGGCTGTCAGTTTTTGCCAATTAAAGCTAATTTAATAACGTATGGAAAGTGGATAATTAATAACCCAAATTATTGGGATTGACTACAATTTAGGGTTTTCCTTCCATGCTACAGCAGCGTCCATTTGTGGGGATTGCAAAAGAGAATCCAAAGGAGAATCGAAGAAAACAAATCCTCAACTTCGGCGGGGTGTTTTTTGATTTGTGTTGTGACGTCCGAAAATCTAAAAGAGCAGGGGGGATCCACCGGAAATTGCTATAGGGGATGATCGATCTAAACTCTATTCCGGGTGATGTAGGAGAAGGACGAGGTTGCCCATATACCGATGAGGATGACGAAGCAAACGCGGGAAGCATAGCAGCGGGTGGTGATTGTTTGGTAGATGCCTCCGAAACTTCAATACAACAAACATGTTATGAGTTAGAGGAACATGATGACGCGGGTGATGTTTGTGTTGAGTGTTGCCCCGAAACGATCACAGATAGCAGTAAGAACACTAGTGTTGTAGTCGATGCCGGATCCAGCCGTATAACTCGAGTGTTAACAGGTATTACGTGTATAAGGACGTCTTGAATATGACTGATTCATTATTTCATATGTTGATGCTATATTGGATGCATTTGTGTGGCTGTAAATAAGTATTAGTGTTATTAGTTCATGTTAATGATTTGCAGATATAAGGGATTTTGAAGATATTGAATTCAAAACTGTAAGGGATGCCTACAGTGCATACATCAATTTTGCACACGGTCGTGGGTTTTCGGTTCGCAAACAGTACGAGAAGACAGCACCGAGAGACAAAACTGTTGTGAGGTGGATGCGTTATTGCTGTAGCAAACAAGGGTTCAAGGATAATAGTAAGGTCAATCCAGCAAACAAAGATCCAACAAGAGAGTCATTCCGGGGAGAATCTAGTCAAAGCAAAAAACGGATATTAGATGATACACGTGTTGGATGTTGTGCAATGATTGCTTTCAAATATGATCGGAAGCGAAAGGTTTACTTCGTTAGCAATCTACATGATGTACATAACCACCCGTTGCAGGATAGAACAACGGCGCATGTGTTGAGGTCAAATCGTAGGATTCTACAACATCATGAGCACATAGCGAATCTCGGTGATAAGGCGGGTCTGACCGTGGGAGATTCATATGCACTACTTAGTACAATGGCGGGTGGTGCCGATAAGGTTGGTTTTTTGAAATCCGATTTGAAAAACTTGATGAACCGTAGGCGTACAATAAACGTGAGAAAAGGAGAAAGCCATGCATTATTGCAATATTTTAAGGATAGGCAGCATGTTGAGAGGAATTTCTACTATAGCATGGAGATTGACGACGACAAGGAAATTTGCAACATTTTCTGGTCCGACGCGAGAATGAGGGATGATTACAAGAATTTTGGGGATGCAGTAGCCTTGGACACAACCTTCAACACAAACAAAAATGCAAGGCCGCTTGGTAATGTTCTCAGCTTTACATTATAATTCAACCATTATTGATTTCTTTCTAGTATGTAAGAAATTATTAGTAATGGAATAGTCTCTTAGGAACGTTGGGTATGTATATATTATAATGCATAATTGGAATTGATATGTGGATGTGAAGTGAATGTTGAAACTAATTTGGTTAAAAAAAATGCAGCTTTAATCGTTGGCTTCAATGAGCATAGACGATGCTGCGTTTTTGGAGCAGCACTGCTATTGGATGAAACGCAAAAGTGCTTTGTATGGCTACTAAATAAATTCCTCGAGTGCATGGACGGTGAGTATTGCAAGGATGGTAATGCGTGAATGGTGTATTGTAATGCATGCATGCCTTGAATAAAAGAATTATTTAAATGATCGTAAGCATTTTCAAAGTGCTGCTCATTTAGTATTTATTATGAGGTTGGGTTTATATTTAGAGACACTAAAACTGGGGTTTATGCTTAGCAGGAGCTCACCCAAGAAGCATAATGACAGACCAGGATCCGGCTATAGCGGCTGCTATACGTAAAATCATGCCGACTTCTTACCATGGTCTATGCACATGGCATATCCTTGAAAATGCGAAGAAGAACCTGAGCAAGATGTACACTAAGAGGTGTCCGAATATCAAATTAGCATTGTTTATTTGTATTACTATTTTTTATATATATATATAATATAGATTTTTAAAAATTCACACCCGTGTTGTTGCTGCTTTCGGTGGTCAGGTTTGCAGAGTTGTTCCATATCCTGGTGTACAAAGTTATGAATGAAAATGAATTCGACATATATTGGAAGATGATGCTTGATGAGTGCTTTGGTGGGGGTTCACATAGATGGCTCGATGGAATACACACACTGCGGGAGCATTGGTCGTCAGCTTGGAGACGACGACAATTCACGGCTGGGATGCGTACTACCCAGATCAGTGAGTCGACAAATGCAGTTTTGAAACGGTATGCACTCTGTACTAGAATATGATTGCATTTCTTACTATTTGGAACTAAAGGATGTTGGTCATTATTGCTTCATTACAGGCATCTCC
The DNA here is from genome assembly GCA_030278955.1 of Hygrophila difformis. Taxonomy (NCBI): domain Eukaryota; kingdom Viridiplantae; phylum Streptophyta; class Magnoliopsida; order Lamiales; family Acanthaceae; genus Hygrophila; species Hygrophila difformis. The sequence goes on along the minus strand of JAOANR010000001.1, from coordinate 20,373,143 downwards.
AGGTTGATGACAATATTGCCCAATTTTTTACACATTTCGATCGTGCTATAGAGGGCAGGTGGGCCGTGGAGGCAGAGCTACAATTCAAGTCATTGGATAGGAATATGGCAGCACGTCATCCGTGGAACTCGCTTGTGGGGTCGGTGTCGTTAGCTTATACTCCCGCTATGTTTAACATTTTCTGCAAGGAGTATGATTGGTCTTACAAATTTGAAATAGAAGAGAAGGAAGAAATGGCATTTATGGGCACCCGTGTCTACATGGTCACTAATCCAAATAAGGTAAAGATGATGAACAAATCACATATGGTGATGTTGAACCCTAATATTGGCACTATATCATGTTCATGTAGTAAATTCGAGAATTGGGGTGTGTTGTGCCGACATGCTATACGGGTAATGGTTATTGTGGGGGGGTCAGGTCTGAAGAAGTATAAGGTGGTACCGGAGAAATATGTACTAGAACGTTGGTGTGTGAGATCACGTGCTGTTGACATGGAAGAGTCAAGGGTGGATGAAAATGCATTGACGACACAGGAGGGCAGAGATGTGGCTATAAGCACTTTAATGGCAGCCGCTAGGGGAGATGTAACACGGGATACGGAAACAACAAAGAGGTTTATAGATCACGTGAATACATTCCTAACTGAAATTCGCGGGAAGAGGTTGAGGGACACACATGATGAAGGTATTAATATGGCATGGCATCATGGATTTTTTAATTAATATAACAAATACTATGCAACCACCTCATTTTTTTTTTGCAAAGCCAATGCAGTGGATGGTGAAGAGGTCACGCATGATGTGGAATCAAACGTGGATGCTACATTAACTTTGAAGTCTAAACCGCGAAGATTCGGCCCAAAGAAACGACGAAAAACAATATCTGAAGTCGTGCGTGGGGCAACAAGGAAGGAGAAACAAATGAAGACAAAGCATCATATTTAAATAAATGAAATTGTTGCCCGAATTGATTTATTGAGAATAAGTTATAGGGTTTTGATGTCATGTGGTTATTTGTGTGTTCTGAATAATTGGTTCCATCATGTTTACACAAAAATTATAAAATGAACCTCTTGTTTGGCAGCTCTCATGGAAATTTAAATTCCAGTTTTTTACTGTTTCTTCTTCATTATATTTTGTCGGTTGTTTTGATAATGTTTTGTCATTAACGAATGGCAAAATATATCTAATGTGTTTGAATATGGTGAAGATCCATTATAACAATTGCAATGATGGTTGTAGCCGCCTCTGCTCCCTTCATTATATTTTGTCGGTTCCAGCATGCTGACTTCACCCTAGTTGATCGAGAAACTTGAAGTGAAATAGGGTTAACAAGTAAAAAAAATTAAAATGAAAAGGTTAATCAGAACTCAAATTCACAACTATCATAAGAGGAGTATCGCTTGTTGGCTATAATGCGATAAATAAAATGGTATGAAGGGTTAAAATATTGAGAGACAAATTAACGTGCAACTGGGATCAAGTAAATAGTAATAAACGCCATAACACTGATCATGGCAGCAGAGAACACTACTAGGCGTTGTACATATCACTGAATGGTCAAATGAAAAGCATTGACACCTGCATGCTGACTTCACTGAATGATAGATTGAAAAGCATAGAACACTATTGTGTAGTCATGGAACACTAACATACGAATAATATATCACTCGAATGTGTTGGCACCTGTTCGAGCAGCACGTATACACATGTGACAGCAACTACTGCGTGGGCATATAACACTAATATAGGAGGAATATATCACTCGAATGTAGCCTTGACAGCATGCATAATTCAGAAATCCTGTTTCGGATACCAAATAAATAAGGGCAATTGTATAGCAAACAAAAACACAATTCATAATTATTTCAAAGCAACCACAAATCAACTTCACACCATTCTTGCCAAACAGCACAGTTACTGACACTTCAAAACATAATTGTCCGGAAAACACTAAATATGTCTGAATAGTTCAAAATATGAGCAACAGATGTATTGCAATGAATCTAGCTTACAGCTTCTGTTTCCCCTTCGCACGAGCCTGATCCTTGGGCGGTGCAATGGGGGCAACTGCACAAAGAGGTATGGCTTCCTCAGCGACTGCGGATTCATTAGGAGGGGGTACACCAGCCAGCACCCTCACGCTGTCCAAACACCGATTGCTTAAGTCTATCACAACAAATGCTGCAAACTTAGCCCGCAATGCATCCACAGTTGGCATCTTGCGAATCTCTAGCAAACAGTCGTTTCGAATATGAACCCTAAAATTTTCCATGTAGAATAGTATGAAAACCCCGCAAGCATGTCCATCGGGTTGAGTTGCGTGTATGCTTTTGTCGAGCTCAAAATGTCCAGACCATATGGTACTATCACACTCCTCCGCTACAACTTTGAGGCAATGTAGAATGCGCTTCAGCACCAATTTGTCTTGTTCGAATCCAGGCTGCCGGACACGACTATTGAAATACCAAACTTTCTTCACTGTTGAATCGGCCGCAAATAGAACCCAATGTCCGTCCCGCACATACGGGAAAAAAATCTGCAGAACACGTATGATTTACTTTAGATACAATAATACTAAGAAGGATGTGAATATCATATCAGCATAGTACACAGAACATAATGCAATCTATGTGGCAGCACCTAGTTGCACAGTACACAGAACACAAATGCCATCCATGGCGCAGTATCTATGTGGCAGCACACACCTCGTAATAACTAAGCATGAATTATTAAAAGCCAGAACATACACATGATGCCAGTGGAACACCTTTATTCAACAAACCTATAGAACTTTTACTATTTAAAACATTACCAAATTATGTAGAATGGAGGGAATTGTACAACTAATCAAGATGCAATTTAGTAATGATCAACTTGCAGATCATGTAAATTAATGAAATTTAAAACATGGATAGTCTCTCCTGCACAGGCAGCCAGGGGCACTCTTTAGTGTACTGAATTAAAACGTTAATCTAGCAAAGCAGGGTCTATCATTGTTCCAAAATATCACTGGATTGACAATTGTGGCAATAATATATGATCAAAATGATCTCTATGTTATGTAATTATGATTAATTCAACAAGATATTTGCATATAATAAACTATCGGGAGCATTTGTCATATAATATTCAATAAGTACAACACATAAGTCTACGGCCTATAAACTAAAAGCATTATACTTGAAATTATGCAACACAGATTATGACCTATTACTCATCATGCATACGTCTAATAAACTTATGGTATCTCATGCAAACTTACACTGAAATAGCATACAGTGAATGCACTGGGATAATTTTGGAGGGGGCCGTATACCAGTATATATATACACAAATATCAAAACTCACCATCTTTGCATGGAAGCACAGTGTCCAAGCTTCTATAGGGAAACACTTCATGAGAATGTTTGACCAATTGGTGATAACTCTTTCATCTTTGAGCGGTGTACGTTTCCCAAGAGTTTCCATTGAGCAGAAATTCTTAAAAAAATTTAGAGAAATATGATTAAGATTATGATAATGGAAAAGCAATTAGTACATAATTCATCAATTGCATACCGTAATCATAGAAGGGAAACATGCAGCCTTAGCAGAGGGGTTATGCCAATCGATGTCACTGAACAACCACCTATTCGCCACTTGAACGTATGCATCAACAAATAAGGATGGTATGTCCATACCAGGACCAACTTGCTCAATCTGCTCCTTCCATACTGTGATGTGTCCGTCATCATAAATTGTTTCACCTGTATTTTGGATGGAATTTTGTTGCTTAGTATTCAAATGAATGAGAACATATTAACACTGCAAAATATTCATTGTTTAAATTGAATATAGGTAAAATGGGTGCTGCCTAAACAAACATACCAGGTGCATTATTCCTCTCGAACAACCATTGCACGACTTTCTTCTCTAATGGCGTGAGGGAGGACCACTTTTGGAGCTCACGTGGGTTGTCGTAGGACGGTGACAATACTGCATTTGACGGCCTCCGGTCACGTTTGGGTTTACGGGGGGAGTAAAAGGGTGTTGAGCGATCCCTCTTGCGTGAATTGTCGGCTTCTTTAGATGGGACAGTGGGCGAAGGTGGAGGATCCACGAAGTCGTCATCGGTCCCAGCTTTGTGCGTCTGAAGTCAACGGGAATGAATATGGGGGATAATGCATAAAACATACACAGCAAAAGGAAAAACATATAATGAAGCTGTGGCAACACAAACTACGTAGTGACATAGCATATAATAATATTATATAAAACACACACATAACAAAGTTGATATTTTCCAGTACCTCAGTTGTTTCCATGGAAAATAGTTCCCGGACTGGCTGCACTTTGGATGTCGGTTCATTTGCAGAATGGCTGCTAACTCCATGGCTGAAGCCACCTTCTTTGTCGACAGTACAAGTTGGAGGAACATTTTCATTTACAACCCCATCACGACTCGAAGCCTCAGCCTCATCAGCTGCAGCATTGATCTCCTGGGGAGGGGGGGGGGAAATTTGGAATTATTGCACGCCCAAGATACAGGGTAATGTTGTTATTATTGCTTGTCGGTAAAAAAAAAATTAAGACATAACATACTAACCGCCATTAGTTCCCTACTAATAATGATGGGTGAGCCTAAAAGATCCCAATTAGGTTGCGAACTGGGGGGCAAGTGAGGGGGTGATGGGCACAGAAATCCTTGATTCAGACCCACTGGTGTGCGGAAAACTTGGGGTGGAGGAGCACTGCCCTGAGGAATATCCACAGAGATGACGTTGGCAGGTTCAACCACATTACCACCAGATGCACCACCCACTACTCCAATATCGTTTGAATCATCCGTCGGATTTTGCAAATTGGTCCCACCTCCATCTGCACCTTGTGCTTCAACTTCAGCAGCCCACACCTCCCCAATCTCAATACAACCCAATTCAAGGTCGACTTCCTGCTGACGTTTTTGCAACACTTTAATTTCCCTCTCCAGTCGATAATACTCAGCTTTGAGAAAAGCTTTCCTCCGTTCAGTATCTGTAGCACCATGATCCTGCAAATGGGGAATGGAATCCCATTATGATGGTATTTTGGTATGATATGTGTATAAATAATGTACTTGTACGTTTACCTTTTGTTTTTCTTGATCGGGACAGTCCACCTTTTCATGCCCCCGTGTTGGAGATGCATCCTGTAAGTTGTTGGAATGTTGGGATGTGATGAATAAAAAAGGGATTGAAAAAAAGCATATTAAAAAAATGCAACTGTAAAGAGTTTTTAATATTTTTTCACGATCATTAAAAATAATTAGATACAATCACAAATCTATTAAAATTTAATATTCAGAGTGTTATTTGAATCCAATTAACTATTGTGCAGCTTGTGTATCAAAATAACGGTGGTATGGGAGCAAGACATTGTACTGTAAACTAATGGAACACAGCCCTGTCATGGTTATAGCATTTTACATACCAGTGTATAACACCATGCAACGTAAAAAGAACATTTAGTTGTAAGTATGTATACTACCTTGTCATCGGTTGTTGTAGCGGCCTCCGGGATATGTGTTTGTTCTGACTCGGTTGGAAGCACATGACCAACATACTTCTTAACATCATCCAAGGTGAGACACCTCTTCAAGCAGCACGTATAAGACCCGCCCGATTTACATTCAATGAAGTCGAAAAAAACATGCTACAAACAATTAAAACGTAATAAGCAGAATGCATGTAGTATTACATTGAAATTTTATGTTAAAATCCAGTACAAAATCATACCATTATGCAGTGGAAGTCACTTCCCAGACGTTTTCGTAGCTTATGCCTAACATTGCCATCGGATTGAGGGGGGGCGATCATCCTGAAGATGGAGTCTTGAACAAAAAAGGCCCAATTATGGTCACGAGCGATCTTCCTGGTACGTAGCATACTAAGTAATCCAAGCTTGAGTCGACGATTGGGAAGCGGGGCAAGAACAGCACCAATGCAGAATAATGCATACATTCTCCAGTACTCGAGCAACCCCATTTGATTCGACCAGTCAGGGGAATTGACAAGTTCAGACAACCTATCCCAATTAACATTGGTCTTACCCTCTTCACACAGGTTAAACTTTGCTCTAACCTGCATACAAAAGGGATCGTCCTCCGTTATCTTCTCCATGATTATTAAATCTTTCCCAGGTCCATGAGGTAGGTCATAGACAGCAGCAATTCGCTCAGGTGACAGCTCCAATATACGCCCATCACTAAAACGGAAGCATTTTGCATCGTGATCCCACGCCTCCATTAGGTGCACCATGGGAATCACAGGAACATGGTTGCCTTTTATACGGAGCATCCCTGCAAAACAAGAGCCATTGATGTAGTCCCATCTGCCATCTGAATGATTGGCAGCAAGCTTCTGGTTTACATCGAAGACTAGCTTGGGCACACAGGCCAACTGTGTTGCCCTTGCTCTATCCATGAGAGTCTCCATCCTGCATCATAACACCAATCCAACCTTCAGACACAAAATAGACAACTCCAACTTCACATACAAAATAGTAAAGCACTGATTAAAACTTCATCACATAATAAAACTTCACTTCCAACTCCAACTTCACATACAACCAAATCACTGAAATATTCAACAGGGGTTAAAAAAATACTAAAGCAAAACAAATTGAGCAACATAGGCAGCACATTACCACACCCACAAAACCATTGTTGATGATGCCCTCAACCATATTACTGTAACATATTAAAACCCATAACAAAAAAAAATTGTTTTAGTGAAGTCTAAATAAATGCACAAATCACTAACTCTGGCAAACATGCAACCCTAACAATCCAACCCCCTGCCGAACAGATAAACCGGTGAATGCGCCAATCAAAAAAAAGGGTATGCGGAATGTGGGATTGGAACTTTCATAACTTCACCGGAGGGAATAGGGCACACAAAAATCGCTACACAAATCTACCCACATTACAATGAAATGGGTTTAAACTTACATAATATAGAGCGTGAGACATAACGGGAAATACCGAGTTAACCAATTCGAACTCCCTACACAAAACATCGAAATCGAAATCAACTCACCCGACCACTAAAAAGAGCAATCAATCGATAATCCCAGAAACCCGAACGTGCTACAGAACGGAAAACGCCGACGGCCTCGAATAAATCCTCCTTCAATTGCGACGGAGGGACGGTGACGGTAGTAGGGTGATATCCTTCAACCGAGAGAGAGCCGAGATCGTGTTCTGATGGGGAAATAACTTCTTTATCGGTTTCAACGAGGTTTGGGATGTTTTCCAACTAAAAAAGGAATGATATGGTATAAGTCCAAATGTGGTCCAAACTAGGGGTGTTAATGAGCTAGGGTAGTTCGCGAACAGTTCGAGCTCGGTTCGGTCAAAGTTCGGTCAAAATTCGACTCGAATAGGCTCGACTCGAGTTCGAGTTCGACTCGAATAATTTATAAACCAAGCCGAACACCTTTGAGTTCGGCTCGAAGAGCTCGCGAACAAGCTCGTGTTTTATTAACTTATAATACAAATCTCATACAATACATGTCTTTTGAAATGTATTATACTTATACTATATTTGTTTAGACTTTAAAATAAATAAAATAAATTTAGAGTCTATGACTATTTTTCCGACATGTTTACCCTATGCAATTAATGCATCTCCTTTTAAAGGAGTGTGAAATGAAAGAAGTATTTATTTATTAGTAAATATATTTATTTTTATACATATATATATTTATTAGCAAATATAGAGGTTATATAAAACATTAAAAGTTAAAGTGTGTCTGGATCAAATATGACATAATTTTATTGGGATAGATGGAATAATTTTAAATTATAAATATATTTTTAAAATTATTTAAATATATAGATTAAATAAAATATACATAATTTATATGCAATATATATTAAATATAATTTTTTTATAAATTATGTGAAAATAAAAAATGAGACTGTTCGAGCTCGGCTCGATTTCGTCAAAGCTCGGTCAACGCTCGGCTCGAAGTAGCTCGGTCAATGTTCGGCTCGGTCAAAGCTCGGCTCGAATTCTTACGAGCTCAAGCCGAGCTCACCAGTGTTCGGTCTCAGTTCGGCTCGTTAACACCCCTAGTCCAAACGAATGAGACAAAAAAATCAACAACACGATCTTGTAATAATTTAAAAAAATACTCAGAATTCCAAAAGATTTGGATAATAAATGTGGCGCATTACAGACCTCCACAATCCACGCCCACAAAATCTGCATATTAAAATAACCGAAAAATAAATTCAATTAGCATAATCTTAATAAGGTAAGAAAATATGTAATTAAACTATCAAAAAAAAGCGCAGCACAAACCTTGTTAACCATGTGGGCTGCAGCCCACATGATTAACAACCTTACCTTAGGGGGTGGTTGTTAAAGGGAGGTCTTGGGATCAAATCCCACCTCCAACAACCCACCATGGGGTGCTTGCATCTGCATAGGAACCCACTCGGTATGAAGGTATATCCGAAATATATCAGCACGGTATAAATCCGCGTACAGCCTCTTACCGCCTCCCAAACCCATTTCCGCAAATTAGGGTTTCTGATGAGCAAGCGCAAAAGAATCAACCCAGGCAGCGGCGGGAGAGAAATTCTGCTACCAGTTCCCGTAATTCAACACATTCAATCGTTCCTCGGTGGTAAGCAAGCCGCCCGAACTGCCCTTGTATCCAAATCGTGGCACAGTGCTTGGTTGACTCGCCCCAATCTCTATTTCAATCAAGCATGGTTCGATGGCCTCCGAATATCGAATCATGAGGATTTTTGGAATTTGGTACAAAAGACTATGATAAGGTACGAAGAATCGAAACTGAATGTTATTGGTTTTACTTTAAAGTTAGATTTTTTCATTGATGCCGTATGTCCAACGCCAGAAGGTGTTTGTGAATTGATTAAGAGAGTTCGGAAATTATGCGTGGACGGAACCGATTTCAAATTAATATGGCCATCTAAATATTTCATTTTACCTACGGAGGTTCTCGGGGATGAAAGGATTGTAAGATTGTCTCTGGTAGGGGTCTCTGTCCGTCGACCTGAGGTTGGAGAGGTGAAGTTTTCTCGACTCAAGTCAATTAGGTTGGAGTATTTGAGTTTGGATGATGATTTATTTAGTGACACATTTCCATGCTTGGAGGATTTGTCTATTGTTGATTGTTTTGGTTACAAAGAGCTAGAAATTTCAAGCTCCATGCTTAAGAGGATAAGCATTGTGGAAAGTGGGAGTTTCAGGGGAAATTTAGATGTTCCGAATATCCAAAAGTTCGTGTTCTCAGGGCCGTATTTCCCATCGTTGTCTTTGGCAAAAGCTTCCAAGGAATGGGAAGCTGAGATATCAGTTCATCACTTGCATCATTATCATCGTCCTTGCACATCTTGGTTCCGTAATATGAAGGGTCTTCTGAAAAGATTGAATGCGTCTATGTGCAAAGTTTCTCTTTATATACGGCTGGATGACTACAAATGTGATCATGGAGCAGGACAGATCAAACGATCTGTGGAAGGTCCACCAACTGTGGAGAATCTGATGCTATCTTTACCATCTCAATTTAACAACTATCTTGGATTATTGGAGCTTTTATTCAGTTTTTGTCACCCTAAGTGCATAACCCTGGATTGGTTTCCTAGTTCTTGCTTGGAAGAGAAACCAAACAACAAATTGATCAAGTATCTGTGCAAGATACTGTTCCAAGATAGAGTTGATCCTGATTTTGTCCTCAGTAAATTCTTCCGTTGTATGTCTGCTGTTCTGGAAGCCGATGTTAAAATATTTATTGACATTCTTGGTGACTGGCTGTCTCTGGACTGGAGTACTTTGTGCAATGGTTCGTATGTTCCAGAAAAGAAGCGAAGAATCCGCTTCTTATTGAGGTGGGCGATTGGTTCTTCTTATGAGGTAAGCGATTAGTAGGGGTTGACTGACAACGTCTAAACCAAGTTTCGTTTTGAACTTAATTGTACTTGTGTTGAATGGAACTGAAATGCGATTACGGTGAATGAATGGATTAAGTATTAACTCCTTTTTGTTTTACAAAGAAAGATGTATTCGATGATTTCATGTGGCAATTAGTGACTGGTGGTTGTTGATCTTAATACTGGCCACTACGTTTTATTTTACCTTCTACATGTATTGGAGGAATGTTTGCCTGAGGTATGTTTGATGGACTAAACACTATATAAGTTATAACCACATGTAAACAGGAAATGGAATACCCTACTATGGTTTATATTAGAAAATTGATTTCGCTCTCGAATTTTGTGTATTAAGACATGACGTTGTATTTGTAATGGGCGCTTTGTTAATTTTTGTTATTTAAACTTGAAACTGCAAGAAATTTTTACTATTGTCTTTGCCACACCCTTAATTATAATAATATGTCTTCACCCACTAGTTTGCCGGTGGCCGCTAATTGGTCATTCACCTTAGCCTTTTTTTAATTATTTTTATGTGTATGTTTATTTTTTCATTTTTATGTTTATAGTTTATAAGTTTCTAATTTTTTTTTTTCATAATTTTTTGTGATTATTATTTTTAAGTTTATTATTTGTCATTTAATTCGTAATCTGTAATGTTAGTTTCATTTCTTTTCCGTCTTTCAATCATATTTTTGTCTTTTTGTTAATCACCCACTACTCTTCCGATTAATGCTTCCCCTGAATAATTCAAGAATATATCAATGTGCTTCTTGATATCCACTAATCATGCTCATCGTCCTACAGAAGAGGGAGTCTATATATGATCCCACCCACACAAATTAAAGTTGAAGTGTTGGGTATGATCTCATCCATGCATGTCTTGCCAACTTTCCTCCAATTTGTGCTATTAGGCTAGCTAGTGAATGTATTTTACTTCTACTCCCTCCGTTTATTTTTTAAATGTTACGTTTTGACTTATTGTAGCACTTTTTGACTTCTATTTTTGTTATAGTTATAGAAGATAAAATATAGCCAAGCGAGATCTTGTCGGATTCGTCTCATCTTATAGTTTTTAAATATCAAATTTTTAGAATTTTTACTTGTACCGAATTTAAGTTATTAATTGTTGAAAATATGTATTGACATACGTGCAAATGAGAAGTGTAACATTTAAAAAAAACGGAGGGACTACCTAATATGACACAACAATATTTAACTTCAATCGTTATAACACTCTAGCAACTCAAGTAACATAATAGATTTTGGTTGACACTCACTACTAGAGAAATTGTGCATGTGGTAGCTAAAATTGTGGTAGTTAATGAATTTCGGTCGTTAAAACTGTGGCAGCTAATGAATTTCGGTTGCTAACTTCTTTAGTGACCAAATTTTACCAAAACATTTCGGTCGCTAGAACAGATAATTTTTTTAGTGACTAGCTACGAGATACTACAAGGCAGGAGTGAGTTCATCCCAAGGCTTTTAAGGCGATTATCCTGGCTTTTGGCGCCATTTTCTATTAAAGTTTGTGAACTCTCAATCAAAAGAAGCTGCCCGTACTCGAGCAGATGCCATAGCTGGGGTTCTTCCCCCAATAAATAGAATCACATTGCTTTCTCATTTAGGCGCCCCTTTGTTTGTTTTCTCTATTATAGTCAACTTCTTTCGTTCGGACGTAACCCACTTCTTTTCGACGTCCATGTATCTTAGGATGAATGACTCTCCTCTCTAATCAACGGGTTCGAACTCTTGTCAATGCAACAAATCATGTGTTTCTACAAATATATAATACAAAATAATAGCTTACAAATATCTTTCTAATCCATTACTATTCTTTATTGTTCGTTGAATTGCATGAACATTTTTAATTAAACTACTTACCCTTTTTTGGCCACCATCAAATGGAGACGATTTCCAATTTTGGGCTATAAGCATGATGGCACATGCGGGTGTTCTCGCATTTGAACAACACACAATCCACTCTTCGGCCAAATGGTCATTTTCTGGGCCCCACATCTTTATAATGCCCGAAACTTTAAATGAAAAAGTAAGGACCAAATTGTAGAAATGACTGATGACTTAAAAAAAATTATTACTAGTATCTCTTCTCATTAAAAACTCTACAAAGGGAATGACACTGCGAAAAATTCAAAGCATTGAGGTAGGGGTGAGAATACGCCAGACTATCCAACAGGGGCCTACGGCCTCGCCTACCGAAGGTCAGGCCCAACCAGGCTTTTTTTTTTCATAAACAGGTTACGCTCAGATTATTTTGAAAATATATTTAGCTAAATAGGTTCAGGCCAAACTTTATTAAAAGCCTGTTATGATTATGAGGCCGGCCTATTTCATTATTATTAGTCTGTTTATGCTTGCTGTATTGGAATATGTGGTATTATTATTATTTTATGTAGAAGTAATTATTAAATTGATCTTATATAGATTTTTAAAATGTTAAGTTTTTTCCCGTATGTAAATACTTCCTCTGTTCTCTTTTAAATGTACCATTCCTGCAATTCACGCCGTCCAAGGCACATTTTTAAAGGTTAATAACTCAAATTGTAGATAAATAAAAATTATAAAAATTTGATATTCTAAAACTACGTGATTAGACGAATCTAAAAAGATCTCACTTGACTAAGTTTTTTCTTATATAACTATGTTAAAAAATTAATCAAAGTTACTCAATGAATAGTAACTACTATGCAAATTGATCACTTATTTGAGAACGGAGGTAGTAGTTGTGGATGTGGACTTGCCAAAGTGCACAAATTCATTAATTTTGAAATATGCTTAATTAAGCTTTTAAAAGACTTAAAAACCAGCATGCATATTTATTTAAATAGGTTATTGTTAGGCCCATAAGGTTGGCCTATTATATGCTTAATTAAGCTTTCAAAAGACTTAAAAACAGACATATTTATTAAATAGGCTGCGCTTAGGCCTATAAGGTAGGCCCATCAAATATAATAGGCCCGACTTTGGCCCTAAACAATGGACACTCTTAGATAGGGGTGAAAGTGGGGCGGATATTATCCGCCCGATCCGACGCCGTATTCGACTATATTCGAATCCGAATTCGAATTTTTATATCCGGCGGATACGGGACAGGATATGGGATTGTAAATATCCGCCCGTATCCGAAAAATCCGAATATAATACGGATATTATCCGTATTTTCTATCCGAATATCCGAAAATTTATATATATTTTTATATGTATAATATAATATATTATATTAATTATAAAATAAATAAGTAATACTATATGTATAAATATAATCAAAAGCTTGAAAGCCATATGTAATTTATTAAATCAAATCATATCAATCAACTCAACTACATTATTAGGTTATTTGCATCAAAACTGTAGTATGTAACATCTTGTAGTGATATTATTTAGATGTTTTGAACGAAATAACTAACGATCTTGGAAAATTTAAAAATTTAGTTTAGCTTACATAGTAGTATATTCCGATTTCACTTAAAAAATTATAAAAAAATTTAATTTTAGTAATTATAAGATTATCCGAGTTAAAATCCGAATCCGTCTCGTATCCGTTTCCCGAAATATTCGAATTCGTATTTGTATCCGGCCTATTCGTATCCGATTCCATATTCGACAAAAAAATATGGAATAGGATACGGGATGAGTACTATCCGCCCGTATCCGTCCCGTTTTCACCCCTACTCTTAGACGGTTCAAGTCTAAAACTAGCCCGACCTAACCTATTTCCACCCTACCACAATATAAATCTGATTACCGCCTCCCAAAACCTCAATTCAAACACTTTCTGCAAATTAGGGTTTCTGATGAGCAAGCGCAAAAGAAAAAACCCCGGCAGCGGAAGCGGCAGCAGGGAAATTCTGCTACCAGTTCCAGTAATTCAACACATTCAATCGTTCCTCGGTGGTAGACAAGCCGCCCGAACTGCCGTTGTATCCAAATCGTGGTACGATGCTTGGCTAACTCGCCCCAATCTCTATTTCAATCAAGCATGGTTCGATGATATCAGAACATTGAATCATGAGGATTTTTGGGATTTGGTCAAAAAGACTATGATAAGGTATGAAGAATCGAAACTGAATGTATATGGTTTTAGCCTAAAGTTGGATGTTTTGCTTAATCGCCAATGTCCAACGACGAAAGATGTTCGTGAATTGATTAAGAGAGTTCTGAAATTATGCGTGGACGGAACTGATTTCAAATTAAAATGGCCGTGCCCTTGGCCATCAAATGAACTTTTACCTACTGAGGTTCTCGAGGATGAAAGGATTGTAAGATTATCTGTGTTTGGTGGCTCTGTCTGTCGACCTAAGGTCGGAGAGGTGAAGTTTTCTCGACTCAAGTCAATTAGGTTGGAGAATTTGAGTTTCCATTATGCTTTATTTATCAAGACATTTCCATGCTTGGAGGATTTGTCTATTGTGGATTGCTGTTATTCCGAATTGCTAGAAATTTCAAGCTCTACGCTTAAGAGGATAAGCATTGTGGAAAGTGGGAATTTCAGGGGAAAGTTAGATGTTCCGAATATCCAAAAGTTTGTGTTTTCAGGGCCGCATTTCCCGTGGTTGTCTTTGAAAAAAGCTTCCAAGGAATGGGAGGCTGAGATATCAGTTCATCACTTCCATCATTGTGCTTGCACATCTTGGTTCCGTAATATGAAGATTCTCCTGAAAAGATTGCACGTGTCCATGTGCAAAGTTTCTCTTAGTATTCGGTTGTTTGGTTACAAATGTCATCATGGATCAGGAGACCCTGCCCCCATTCATAATATTACTAAAACAACTGTGGAGAATCTGATGCTATCTTTACCATCTCAATTTTACAACTATATTGGTTTATTGGAGTCTTTATTCAGTTCTTGTCGCCCTAAGTGTATAACCCAGTATTGGTTTCCTAGTTCGTGCTTGGAAGAGAAGCCAAGCAACGAATTGATCAAGTATCTGTGCAAGAGACTGATCCAAGACAGAGCTGATCCTAATTTTGGCCAAAGTAAATACTACACTAATCTTGCTTTACTTCAGGAAGTCAATGTTGAAATATTTGATGACAATCTTGGTGACTGGCAGCCTCTGCAATGGAGTAGTTTGTGCGATGGTTCGAAAGGTCCAGAAAATAAGCGAAAAATCCGCTTCTTATTGAAGTGGGGTTAAGGTGTGACTGACAACGTTCAATACAAGGTTTCTTTTGAACTTAATTGTACTTGTATTGAATGGAAATGAAATGCTATTTTGATGAATGAATAGATTAACTCCATTTGGTTTTATGGAGATCCCTGTATTCAATGCTTTCATGTGGCAACTAGTGACAGGTTGTTCTTGATCTAAAATCATGTTGGAATCGTAAGTCATACTAGCTTCTACGTTTTATTTTACTTCCTACATGTAAACATGGAATCTCTTGTTAGTGTTGGAATGTTTGCCTGAGGAATGTTTGATGGACTAAACATTATATAAGTTAAACCACATGTGAAATGATTTTGTATTTCTTATATATATTCATCATCAAGAAACCTGAGAGCCCAATAAATTCTTGATCTTGAGATAGCATTAAACAGGAAATGGAATCCAAATAAAGGCTGCAAAATGTTATGTACCTAGGCACGCTAGGAAAAATAGGTTTAAAACACGTCTAAGCCAACAGCTAGCCTTTTATTTACAGGAACTCAAATAGGCTATTAGAATGCTCGCTTCGTTGCTGGATTCTCTTTCAGGGGTCCTAGCGGCTTTATGGTCAATGATTCTATTTATTGGCATTTCTGCAAAGCATGTTGTTCCAACCAAAGTTGTTAAGATCGAAATCTATATGGGATCGTTTTTATCTTTGCTAGATCAAGATCTTAGGATCGAATCGAGATCCTAAGATCTTATGAAATTGCAATAATAGATGAAATTAATTATATATACTAACAAATAAAGATATCAATTCGTGTATTTATGAACCTTGCAGCTTAAGATAATACAGTACAAACATTACAATTAAATATAAAAATTTGCACAACCATGTATTTTGCGTTTTTTTACACATCATACACAAAGAATACAAGATCTTAAGTTTAAAATTAAAACAAAAAGGTTACTTTAATCTCAAATTATAAAATCCTACAAATATCTTATGCGTTTAAAAGTGTATGATTGTAAGACCGTAGAGTCGTTTAAGAGAATATGATAATAAGATCGTAATATTCTATGATTAGAATTGGGATCTTATATAGATCTTACTCATTTTAAGATTCTACAAAGATCGGGATCGTTTTAAAGAGGTATTATCGTAAAATTGTAAGATTCTTAGATCCAGATCGAGATCTTAACAACTATGGTTCTAACTCCACTATGATTTATGTTACAAAATTGATTTCTCTCAAATTGTATGACGTAGTATTTGTAATAATATGGGCGCTTTGTTGATTAATTTAGTTCTGTATTCAAACTTGAAACTATAATAAATTTTTACCGTCTTTGTAACAACACCTTTAATCGTAATATAATGTCTTCGCACACTAGTTTACAGGTCGCCATTGTTGTCTTCACCCTCAATTGTAATCAAATTGGATCTAGCTAAATTCGTCTAATAACATAATTTTAAAATATTTATGTTATATAATTTTATTTTATATACATTATTTTGATATATTAACCATTAAACAAGTGAATTGAACTCACCATCTAATTAAAAGGTGAAACTTTAAAGTAGATTAGTAGTAGTATTAGTCAATCTACTCTTCCGATTAATGAATGCCTCCCCTGAATAATTTCAAGAATATATATCAATGTGCTGCTTAATACCCACTACTCATCATGCTCAACGTCCTCAGAAAGAGTCTATGATCCCACTTATTCCCACCCACAAAACTTGAAGTGTGTTTGGTATTATGGCCCTGTTTGGTTGGCACCAGATTGTATGGCATATTGCCAATTAGCATATTTGACCCAACAATGTCTCTTTTTTTGTGTTTGGCAAGCAGTAGATTAGAAGAGCACATTGGGCCCGATCTGCTAAAATCGGATCTGCTTCATTTTGATATATGTTGGTCTACCAAAGACCTTTAATCAAATCCACTATTAATATCTGCTGGTCAAATCTACTACTCAAATCTATTTAACAAATCTGCTGGTCAAATCTACTATCTGCTTCTGCTATCTTCTAAACTCCCAAACAGGCCCTATATGATCCCATCCATGTCCTGCCAACTTTCCGCCAATTTGTGCTATTAGGCTAGCTAGTGAATACGGAGTATTGAACTTTTACCTAATGTAGTACCAACAATATTTAGCTTGAATAGTGATGACTCTAGAAACTTACTCCTTCCATCCCGCGAATTGTGGCTCTTTTCTTTTGGCCACGGTAATTTATGTGGTGGGGTGTGGTGAGGTTTAGTGGTTAAAGTGAAATGAGTATTTGTATTTGAAATTTTAATGAATTTTGACTTTCTTTATGGTTTAACTTTGACAAAATATTATTGTAATGATTTAATTAGAGAAAAGTATTCAAGTGTGGTCTTGTTAGAATCGTCTAGACGTCTAGATTTAGAATTTATATTTTATATAATTTTTATTTGTACCAATTTTAAAATATGAAGAATTAAAAAATGCAAGGGACTTTGTGTAGAAAAATAAAAGTGTATTGGAAGTTGTGCAGAATAGTAAAAGTGATTACTTTTAATGGGATTTAGAACCATTAAGATTCTAATCATATACTACATCCGTTCCTTTTTAATTGATACGGACCCACATTTCACGCAATCCAATACACATTTTTAATCGTTAATAACTCAAATTTCATACAAGTAAAAATTATGAAAATTTGATGTTCTAAATCTATGCGATTAGACGAATCCAACAAGATCTCACTTGACTATATTTTATCCTATATAATTGTACTAAAAAGTCGAATCAAAGTTAATCAATGAACAGTGTCAAAATCCCAACTGTGGCAATAAATAAGGAACGGAGGAAGTATATAGTAATTAAATTTATCTAAAAAGGGAAAGTGGCCACAATTCGTGGGACAACCAAAAGAGGAATACGAGCCACAATTCGTGGGACGGAGGGAGTATAATATATTTTGGTAGACACTAGGATAGAAGGGAGGAGTTCATTCATCCCAAGGGGTTTTAAGGCTATTATGATCTGGGCTTTTGGCCGCATTTTCTATTAAAGTTTCTCGGCTCTCAATCGAAAGAAGCCGCCCTTACTCAAGCAGATGATGTGAACTCCCTTCTTTCCTATGTCTATGTATCTTAGGAATGATCTTCTCTCTATTTAATGGGTTCGAACTCTTGTCGGTGCAATAAATGATGTGTTTTCACCCAAAACTTTCTACCAAATATATAGTCCAGAAGTTTTGATGAATTTTAGAATCTGTTTTAATTAATTTTAACGATTTTGTAGTCTTATTATTATTTTTTTTAATCACATTTTGTGATATTGAAACATTTCACTATTTATTATGCTTTATACTACCTCCAAAACCGGTTCGATCCCCGTCAGGGACATTATCGGGGATCCCCATTGGGTACCATAATTTCTCCGATCCCCATCGGGGATCTTATCGGGGATTCAATTACACATCAACTTTCAATTTTTTTTTCGGTAATTGGAAATGTCGGAGAATATACAAGCCAACTTTTAATTTCACTAACCATAATATGAAAACATACATATGAATTATTTAATAAACCATAATCAACATAACATAATCATAATAGTTTCCAATATATAATCTATCCATCCACTAATGAGCTTTGTCACTCATTTTTTTAACTATTTTGGATGAACCGGGTAAAATTCATAAAATATAATATATAAAATATTAATTATTATATATAAATATATAATAAATAAAATATAAAATATATTGGGAATGGGCCCCTCTCCGTCTCAGAAAAAATTGTAAGGCCTACATAAAATTGAATGGCCTGATATAGGCCTACGGCCCTTAGGGGTGGGAATAGGCCAGACCAGGCCAAGCTTGGCATTGAACGGCCAGGCCTACTTAAAATTGTAAGGCCTGAGTCTGATCTATAGTTTATAGGCCTAAACCTGACCTTTTTGTTTAAATAGACCAAGTTTTAGGCCTTTTAAATGTCTATTTAAACTAATTTAATTATTAAATAAATAAAATAAATCAAAATATTAATAAATATAATATTAATTTATAAAAAGTAATATATAAAAATTTTTAGCACGCCGGTCTAAATGGCCTAACAGGCTTTTGTATAAAGCCCGGCTTAGGTCTATATAACTAAATAAACCTTGAAAATTATCCGGGCCTAGCCTATTTTATAAACAGACCCTGTCAGACCTTAAATAACTCAGGCCCCTATTGGATAGTCTGACCTCATCCCTAACCACCCCACCCATTCGACTACCCTTATATTCAACCAACCGTGATCCCCTATATTAATAAGTGGGTGAAAGATCACTGTGGCCTGTCAGTAATTTGCAGTGACTTTTCTGCCCGCCGCTTTACGGAAGTTAGTTTTTTACCCGAAAAGACTGAAAACCCTTTGGCCCGGATGCTTGGCCCGGCTCGGGCCAAGTAGAAATACCCGGGCCAAGTGTAATCCAGACTTATCCAAATTATTTTTGATTAGAGGTGCTTGGCCCGGAAGAATTATGCTTGGCCCGTCCGGGCCAAGCTGTAGAAGGACCGGGCCAAGTAGAAATGGATAACTTGGCCCGTGCCTTTTGCTTGGCCCGAGTCCTTTTGCTTGGCCCGCGCCTTAATTTATCCGGGCCAAGCCCATTTGTATTTTTTTCTTTTGTGCTTGGCCCGGAAGAATTATGCTTGGCCCGTCCGGGCCAAGCTGTAGAAGGACTGGGCCAAGTAGAAATGGATAACTTGGCCCGTGCCTTTTGCTTGGCCCGCGCCTTAATTTATCCGGGCCAAGCCCATTTGCATTTTTTTCTTTTGTGCTTGGCCCTGGTATTTAATGCTTGGCCCGGGTATTTTAACGCTTGGCCCGCAAATTTTAATGTCCGGGCCAAGCCCATTTCCATTTCTTTTCTTTTTAAATTTACAGATTATCTATATATATATATATATTAAATCATTAGTAAATAACTCATCATAAATTTAATCGGGTATCTCCATTTTAAATTTCTAATTTTTATTGATATTTATATTTTTTAATTTATTAATTTTTCGCATTTATTTATTTATTGATTATAGATTTTATGTGTTTGAAATATATGGAATTTTTAATTTATATTAACGTTCACTCTTAAATATATTTTGAAGATTTGAAATTTGAAATTGTGCATTTTTACTTTATCTGTATAATTTTGTATTTTTTAATTTACTAAGTTTAAATTTTTGCATTTAATTATTTATTCATTAAATATTTTCAGTTTTTGAAATATATGTATTTTCCAATTTATATGAAATTCCCACAATGTTCATTTTAAAAAATATTTGAAAGATTTGAAATTTGAAATTTTACATTTTATTTTTATCTATTTTGAATTATATTACTTTGCATTCTTTATTTTATCTATTTTAGATTTTATTATTTTCCATTTTTTATTTTATTTATTTTAGATTTTAATCCTGAATTTATTATTTATTTATACATTTTCAGTTTTTATACCATTTAATTATTAGGGATGTCAACTTTATCCGTCGGGTCGGGTAACCCGTCGGGTAATCGGGTATCGGGCACGGGTATGGTAGAAATAATCGGGTAACAGGTAGGTTATTACTTGAAACCGAAATAAATCATATCGGATGCGGGTAGGGTATGGGTTTCATATATTACCCGATTACCCTGCCCGATACCCGATTAAATATATGTTTATTTATTTATCTATATATATATACTTATTTATTTTTATATATTTCAAATCTCTTAGCATTTGAGATTTGACAATAAAAAGATTTATGAATTTTAAATTTAGTTTTCGTGCAATAGTGAAGGTTTTATTTATTTTTTTATGGTAAAAAATAATTCTTTTTCTTTATGAAAGTTGGGTCGGGCAGATTCGATTAACCATGTAACATTTAAGATTTCGGGTACCCGTTTACCCGCAGATAATCCACATACCCGACGGGTATTACCCGAATCCTACCCGATGTTTAATTTTAGGGTAATTATATTTCGGGTAGTGAGTGGAGGTGACCTACCCGTACCCTACCCTTCCCGTTTACATCCCTAATGATTATTATGACATAAATAGACATTTTCAGATTTTGCAACATATGTTTATTATGACGAGGTTCTGCACTAATAACTAAAATTATGTTGAGTTTATGTTTTAATATGATATCATATTGTAATGCCAGTAGTTTTGTGTATGTTTGGTTTCAATTATGGTTATATTTTTTTTTGGTATAGTAAACGATGTCATCAATATGTACATTGCACATCATATTTATTTATTAATGTTAAAGATATATTAACGTGTATATGACAATTGAAATTTTTATGTTTTTAAAAGATATTTAATTTTTAATTTATATAGAGTTTAAACAATTTTCAGTTTTTAAAATATTTGAAATTTCAAATTTATATGAAATCTATAGTGTATATATGAAATTTAAATTATTAAGAGATAGATTAATGAATATATGGAAAAGATTCGTACATATTAATTAATGTAAATATACAGGTCACGTTTCCGCAAAAATATGTCACTGCTCCGAAAATTAATATATAATTATATATTTACTAAAAATAATACTAACTGTAGTAGTAGTAGTAGTACTAATCTATATATCTATATATCTATATATTATCTATAAAAACAATATAGTCCAATTTCCCCCCACTTTCCCACCCATTTTTTCAACACCTCATCCAACTTTTCTTCCCCAATTTCAACATCACTCACATATATATATATTGTAATATATATACTATTTGAATTTTTAAAATATATAAATTTTACTTCCCGCGCAATGCGCGGGCGGGTATGGTAGTAATAATAATAATAATAATAATAATAATAATAATAATAATAATAATAATAATAATAATAATAATAATAATAAGAGATAATAACTAAAATAGGCCACCAGAATGAGTCATTTCCACTTTTGGGCCACCATATTTTGATTTAGGGAAATGGGTCATTAGAAGGATTCCGGGCCTAATTTTAGGCCATTGGGTTGGAATTCCGGGCCTAAATTTAGGCAATGATGAGGTCTAATTTGATATTTTAAAAGGTAGAAGGGTATAAATTTTAAACTAAATAAAGTTTAGGTGTATTTTTGTCAAAAAAAATTAAGATTATAAATGGCTAAACTTGATAGGTTTATAGTTATATTTTATGTTTAACTGTTTACTTTAGGCTATTATTTGTGAAAAATAAAATGATAAATGATAGTTTGATTGAATTAACACGTTTTATACCCTGTTTGGACATGCAACATGATCACTTAATATTAGAGTTTTCTTGGGTAAAAATATTGCTACAACCCCAATCTATTTATGATTACCGTAAATCTTTACTTATTGTTTATACTAATATACTCCTTATATTTTTTTACAGTACAAATTATTTATAAAAATAGTTGTATAACAATTTACTCTGAATTTTATATACTTTTTATTTTATACTGAAATAGATGAGAATTACTGGATTAAGGATACTATGCCTAATAATTAAACTTGGATGTGCTTTAGTATTTTTTTCCCTTTGTTTCTTTTCTTCTTTGAAAAGAAAAAAAAAATATATAGAATTTGTTTAGAATAGAATAAGTTTTTTGTTGGTTATTAGCCATTTTATATTAATCAATATTTTTAGGGTTAATTTAATGTTTACATCATTTTTCAATGAAATATTTTATTTAAAATATGATTATTATTATATTCCTTATATTGATATATGATTACATTTTTTAACCAAATTAAATTTATTTAATAATATTATAATATTAATATTTTTAAAAATATTATGTATGCAATTAAATAATTTTTATATATAGATTTGTAATAAATTATATACTACCTATTTTTAAAATATATATGAAGATTTTGTCAAGATTTTGTTATATTAAGGATAGATTATTTTCTAAATATAGATATTGATGATGTGTCCGTTGACGTATAATTAGTCAGCAGATTACGTGCAAACCCTGTATGCCTATGTATTTTAATAAGAGCCGTTGATCTAAAAATGAGCATATAATGACTGATTAACCCTTTGTGAATTAAATTTAATAAGGAAAAAATAGTCTGCAAAATCCAAAAAGTATCCAGGATTATTATTATTATTATTATTATTATTATTATTATAACTTTACCCGATTCTTCAAATGTAGCTTATTTTTCAGTTTCTTCATCAATTTATAAGGGAATAGGGGGATTCAAATGCTATGGTATAATTATATTGCATTTCGGGCATAAACCTCTTCGTTGGGAAAGCTGTGAATGAGGCTTCTAATATCTCAATGACGGGGCGTCACTTGATACACTACAATACTTTATTTAACGACAAGTATGTTGTCGAAGAAGTAGAATGATATGTGTTTATTCATTATTTTTATTATTATTATTATTATATTAGTATAATTTTTTAATATAATTTATTCAATTATATGAATCAATTTTCACGTCAATAATATTCACTTCCAAATGAAATAAACAAGAAAAAAAGAGAAAAAAGGAAAGGAATGAAAAGAAAGAAAATATAAAATAAAGAAAATGAAAAAAAACAAAGAAAAAAAGAACCAAAAGAAAGCAAGAAAAAAAGAAAGAAAAGGGAAAAATAAGAAAAAGAGTAAGAAACGAAAAAACAAAAAACAAAAGAAAATAAGGGGAAAAAGAGAGAATTTTATTTTAAAAAAAAAGCAAAAAAAAAGAAGAACAAAAGAAAACAAGAAAAAAAAAAGAAAAAAGGTAAAAAAATAGAAGAAAAGGATAAAAAATTGTAGGAAAAGAAAAAAAGAGAAAAAATCTTTATACAAATAACTATTTATAATATAGATTATTTTGTTTATAAAATATTTATACAAAATAAAAAATTTGAATAATAGAAAAAAATATAATAATAATAATAATAATAATAATAATAATAATAATAATAATAATAATAAGATGTAATAATTAAAATAGGCCACCAGAAGAGTTATTTCCATTTTCGAGCCATGATACTTTGATTTAGGGAAATAGGCCATTAGAAGGATTTCAGGCCTGAATTTAAGTCATTTCCACATCAACGTGATCAACTGCTTCTGTTAAGTTTCGATTCGAAGATTCGAAAATGGGCAGTTACAGAGAGGTTGTTGGATGAAGTTCCAACAATGATTCGAATGAGGCACACCCGGCAAATATCACCTACACGTAAAGAGGAATCTATAAGCAATGTTTGGAATGTGTAGGGGCAAGAAGAAGTTGTAACAACCAATGGGACATTTGCCAATGTGCTATCCTCGATGCTTGTTTTGAGTAATGATATACGGACCTAGTACACAACAATTCTCTTTTTAATTATCTCTTTATACTTCTTCTCTTTTTAATAATCTGTTTTTTTTCCAAATTTCGTAACAGTTCAATAGGTTATGCGTAAATTAATAAAGTTACAAAATTAGACAAGTAATTTTGTGGATTACACCATTCAATAGTATTTAATTTATACAGTAGTTGTGTGGTGTAATTGTTTAAGTTATTATTAAAATCGAGACTAATTTTTATGTTGTTTAACTGCAATTACTAGTTTATTAACGTATATTCTCACTGATGGGGAATGGGAGAAATCGAAAAATATCACCTCACCGTGATCAACCGCTTCCGTTAAATTTCGATTCTAAGGGATTTGGAAAGTGGACAGTTACGAAAAGGTTGTTGGATCAATTTCCAACAATAATCGGAGGATGCGTGTTCGGCAAATATCACCTGCACGAGAAAGATGAACCTATAAGCAATGTTCGGAATGTGTATGGAAAACATATAGTTGTAAGCACCACTGAAAACCTTGTGCCAATGTGCTTCCTTGATGTGATCATTTCCGTAATGGGTATCTGCAACAATGTAAGTTCATTATTATTATTATTATTATTATTATTATTATTATTATTATTATTATTATTATTATTATTAACCGGTTCTTTAAATATAGCTTATTTTAAGTTTTTTTCGTCAATTTATAAGGGAATGGGAGGATTCGGATGCTATGCTTTCATTATATTGCATTTCAGACATAAACCTCTTCGCAAGAAAAGCTGTGAAGAAGCCTTCTGATATATGCTTGATCTCCAAAATATCTCAATGACGGGGCTTCACTTGATACAATACAATACTTCATTTAAAAACAAAAATGATGTCGAAGAAGTGAAATGATATGTGTTTATTCATTATAATTATTAGTATTAGTATTATAATTTTATAATATAATTTATTCGATCATATGAATCAATTTTCAAGTCAATAATATTCACTACCAAATAAAAAATAAAAGAAAACAAGGAAAAAAAAAGAGAAAACAAAAGAAAGAAAAAAGAAAAAAATAGGAAAGGAATGAGAAGAAAAAATAAAATAAAGAAAAGAAAAAAACAAGGAAAAAAAGGAAGAAAAGGAAAAAAAATCGGAAAAAAGAAAGAAAAAAATAAGAAAAAAGAGAAAGAAAAGAAAAAAAAAAGAAAACAAGAAAAAAAAATTTATAAAAAAAGCAAAAAAAAAGAACAAAAGAAAACAAGAAAAAAAAAAGAAAGAAAAAGGAAAAAAATAGAAGAAAAGGAAAAAAAGAAAATTTTGGGAAAAGAAAAAAAAGGAAATATTTATACAAATAACTATTTATAATAAAAAAAAATATATTATATTAATAATAATAATAATAATAATAATAATAATAATAATAATAATAATAATAATAATAATAATAAAATTAGTTGTACGAAGAATTAAAAAACTTTTGAGCTAAAAAAAGAATTAAAAAACCTGAAAAAACCCTAAACCCTTTGGCTTGGAAAACCCTAAAACCTAACTTGGCAGGTGTATAAATATGTCCGGGCCAAGTGTATATATCCGGGCCAAGTGCATATGTCCGGGCCAAGCTATCACTCTAAGTATTTTATTAATTAAAGCTTTGGCCCGTGCAATTATATTTGGCCCGGTGCGGGCCAAGTATCCGGGCCAAGGGTTTTTGGTCTTTTTGGGTAGAAAACTAACTTCCGTAAGGCGGCGTGTATAAAAGTTTCTGGCATTTTCTGACAGGGTAACAGGTACCATTATCTGTTAATAAGTTCCCTTTTATTTTGATTTTGCAAATATCCAAATCCTCACTTAAACAAAAAAATATATTGGTCAATATAATATTATTATATTAAAATTTTGATTTCCTGGGGATGAGTACCTCGACTTCCTAGCTGAATGTTGGAGGTTCGATTCTCCATCAGCCTCTTATCCCTCTTTTTTATTCCCTTTATAATTTGTGTGACATGGACTCCCACCAACCGTTTTCTAGCCTGCAAAAGCTGTTGAGCTAAAAAAAAAATTATTCGATTTCCTAATTATTGATTCAAGAGATAATTGAATGCTGGGGTTGGGGACAAACCCTAGTGGTCAAACCCCCATTTTCCAATCATAGTTTTGGGAGTTTGATCCCCATCTGGCCCCCTATCTCCCTTTAATTTCCTTTTGTAATTTGTATGATTTGAACTGCCACGTACCTTTGCCGATACATGAGTGTTATTGCTTATTTTGATGGGTACTTATTTATTTTCATAATAAACTCTACAAAGGGAATTACACTACGCAAATTCCAAAGCACCGAGGAGCATATCCGAAATAAATCAGCAGTTCAGCACAATATAAATCCGATTATCGCCATTCGCCTCCCATATATCCGAAATATATCAGCACTGAGGAGTAAATTCAACCCATTCCTCCAAATTAGGGTTTCTGATGAGGAAGCGCAGAAGAATCAACCCCGGCAGCGGCGGGAAAGAAATTCTGCTACCAGTTCCCGTAATTCAACACATTCAATCGTTCCTCGGTGGTAAGCAAGCCGCCCGAACTGCTGTGGTGTCCAAATCATGGTACAATGCTTGGTTAACTCGCCCCAATCTCTATTTCAATCAACCATGTTTCGTTGAAGCCCGAACTTTGAATCATAAGGATTTTGGGGATTTGGTACAAGAGACTATGATAAGGTACGAAGAATCGAAACTGAATGTTAATGGTTTTAACCTAAAGTTAGATGCTTTCCTTAATCGCGCATGGCCACAGCCACATGATGTTTGTGAATTGATTAAGAGAGTTAGGAAATTATGCGTGGAAGGAACCGATTTCAAATTAAAATGGACATCTTATTTTGTTTTACCTCCGGAGGTTCTCGAGGATGAAAGGATTGTAAGATTATCTGTGTTTGGGGGCTCTGTCCGTCGACCCAAAGTTGAAGAAGTTAAGTTCTCTGGACTTAAGTCAATTAGGTTGGAGAATTTGAGTTTGGATGATGATTTATTTAGTGAGACATTTCCATGTTTGGAGGATTTGTCTATTGTGGATTGCTTTGGTTACAAGGAGCTAAAAATTTCAAGCTCTTCGCTTAAGAGGATAAGCATTGTGGAAAATGTGAGTTTCAGGGGAAATTTATGTGTTCCGAATTTACAAAAGTTTGCGTTTGCAGGGCCGCATTTCCCATTTTTGTCTTTGACAGAAGCTTCAAAGGAATGGGAGGCTGAGATATCAGTTCATCACTTGCATCATCGTGCTTGCACATCGTGGTTCCGCAATATGAAGTGTCTCCTGAAAAGATTGAATTTGTCCATGTGCAAAGTTTCTCTTGGTATTCGTCTGTATGATTACAAATGTCATCATGGAGCACTGTTGGTTTACATTCCTAATAAACTACCTGTGGAGAATCTGATGCTATCTTTACCATCGCAATTTCACAACTATCTTGGATTATTGGAGCTTCTATTCAATTTTTGTCACCCCAAGTGCATAACCCAGGATTGGTTTCCTAGTTCGTGCTTGGAGGAAAAGCCAAACAACAAATTGATCAAGTATCTGTGCAAGATACTGTTCCAAGATAGAGCTGAATCAGCTGATTCTGACGATGATGCATCATACTCCATTGACCTTTACTCCATTGACCTTTCTGTTCTTCAGAAAGTCAACGTTGAAATATTTGATGACACTCTTGGTGACTGGCAGCCTCTGCAATGGAGGACTTTGTGCGACTGTTCGAAAGGTCCAGAAAAGAAGCGGAAAATCCGCTTCTTGTTGGAGTGGTGTTAAGGTTTGACTGATAATGTTTAAACTAAGGTTTCTCTACTTGTATCGAATGGAACTGTGTGAAGTGGGCATCCAAATCCAATGGAGAAAATGGAGTTGATGAATTTAATGTAGTAGATGAAGTTAGTGGAGTGGATGGATTTTGTGCCTATAAATACCAAGGCCACTCATTTGTAAGATCATCCCAACACAAGCAAAGGCAAGAAGCTTGCCTTTGATCTCTCTTCTCCTATTGTAGTTTTTAGCCTTTGTGAGTGTTTCTCGTTGAGAGGGTTTTGTGGTATAGGATTATTTCCTATAACCTTTTTGTAATATTATTTCATTTCATAGTGAAATAATAGTTCGGTGGGGCCCGGAGGACGTAGGCATATTTGTGCCGAACCTCGTTAAATCTTGGTGTTCTCTTTATTATTTAATTAATAGCTCCATTATTCCACAACAATTGGTATCAGAGCCTTGGTTGCATAGTATGCTCTGTGGTCGCAGCTAAGCTGATCTTCCACATCAGAAACGCATCTCGGTTGAGCTACCGTTTGTGAGCTATTAATTAAACTTTGAAGCAGAAATGGCGGATAGGTCCGGTGAAATGTCAACTTCAGATCCGAAGCCGTTGGTGACATCGTCATCACGGACGATGGTTTCAAATGCCAAATTTGACGTCGAAAAATTCGACGGTACCAATAATTTTGGTATGTGGCAGTGCGAGGTGTTGGACATCTTGTACCAGCAGGAGCTGGATGGGGCACTTGAAGAAACCAAACCAGATGGTGTTGATGATAAAGACTGGACGAGGATCAACCGTCTTGCGTGTGGTACAATTCGGCTATGTCTCTCAAAGGAGCAGAAGTATCCACTCATGAGAGAGACGATGGCGCACAGACTGTGGAAAGAACTGGAGGATAAATTCATGAAAAAGAGCACGGAGAACAAGCTCTACATGAAGACGAAGCTGTATCGATTCCAGTATTTGCCCGGTACCACGATGAATGAACACATAACAAGATTCGATTCTTTGGTCACCGACTTATTGAATCTTGACGAGAAGATAGATGACGTCGACAAGGCGCTGATACTGTTAGCTTCGCTCCCCGATGAATACGAGCATATCATTGTTAGTATGCTGACTGGAAAAGAAACGATATCTTTTAAAGAAGTTGCCACTGCCTTGTATTCTAACGAGATCAGGAAGAAAGATAAGTTAGAACACAGAAGTTCGACTGGTGAAGCCCATATTGTTCGGGGCCGTAGCCAAAAGTACAAGTCGGACAGAAGAGGCAGATCCAAGTCAAGAAGCAGAGTGGCAAAAGACGAATTAACTAGCACTGACGGCTGGTTGCTAGACTCCGGATGCTCATTCCACATGTGTTCCAGGAAGGAGTGGTTTGTCAACCTTGAAAGTGTTGACGGTGGAGTTGTCTACCTAGCCAACAACGGATATTGCCAGATAGCTGGAGTTGGCTCAGTATATCTGAAGAACCACGATGGAACAACCAAGGTGCTGACGGAAGTTCGGTACATACCGAAATTTGCCAAGAACCTCATATCAGTGGGAGCCTTGGAAGCCAAAGGCCACTCCATCCACATTGAGGATGGGATTATGAAAGTGATCTCGGGAGCACTTGTCATCATGAAAGGTATAAGGAAAAATAACTTATACCACTTCCAGGGCAATACAGTGGTTGGCATTGCAGCAGCAGTATCAGAAGCAGACAAGGAAGAGAAGATGACCAAGCTATGGCATATGAGGCTTGGGCATGCTGGGGAAAAATCCTTGCAGACTCTGGCAAAGCAAGGATTATTGAAGGGTGCAAAGACTTGCAAACTTGAATTTTGCGAGCAATGTGTTCTGGGAAAGCAAACGCGGGTGAAGTTCGGAACAGCAATCCATAACACTAAAGGCATTATGGATTATATTCACTCAGATGTGTGGGGACCTACCAAGACGGCTTCTTTGGGAGGAAACCATTATTTTGTAACGTTTGTTGATGACTTTTCCCGGAGAGTATGGGTGTATCCCATGCGAACAAAAAATGAAGCATTCGGGAAATTCCTCACTTGGAAGAACATGATGGAGAACCAGACCGGGAGGAAGATTAAAGTGCTTCGATCTGATAACGGCACAGAATATCGAAATGACCCTTTTTTCGACTTGTGCAAGAAGGAAGGTATTTCCCGACATTTCACTGTGCGGGACACGCCACAACAGAATGGTGTGGCTGAACGGATGAACCGAACATTGTTGGAGAAAGTTCGGTGTATGTTGTCCAATGCTAATTTGGGCAAGCAGTTCTGGGCTGAAGCGGTGACATATGCGAGCCATCTAATCAATCGACTACCATCAACTGCTCTTAAAGGCAAGACACCTTTGGAGGCATGGTTTGGCAAACCTGCAAATGATTATGATTCTTTACGTGTGTTCGGTTCCGCTGCTTATTATCACGTGAAAGAATCAAAGCTGGATCCGAGGGCGAGAAAAGCTGTTTTCGTAGGGATATCTTCGGGAGTCAAAGGATATCGCCTATGGTGCCCGGAGATGAAAAAGGTGATCTTTAGCAGGGATGTTACGTTCAACGAATCAATAATGTTGAATAAGGTAACCAAGCAGCAGGCGGATAGTACTCCTCAGCAGGTGGAGCATTATCCTCAACAGGTGGAGTTTCAGACATCTACAACCAGAGAGGTAGATGGTCAACTAATAGAAAACGATGGTCCAAGTACCGAAGAAGAGCCCAGTGAAAGTGAGGTTTTAACCCAAGAACCTCAGGAGCAACAAGATTTACCAATTGCAATTAGGAGGCCAAGAAGAGAAATTCGGAGACCTGCTCGATTCGAAAGTATGCTGGCCTATGCACTTCCTGTTATTGAAGAAGGTATACCACAAACTTTTCTTGATGCAAAAATTAGTCCGGAGAAAGAAAAGTGGAAGAAAGCCATGGACGAGGAAATGCATTCCCTTGAAGCAAATCACACGTGGAAGCTAGCTAAACTCCCAGAGGGAAAGAAGGCAATTGGTTGCAAGTGGGTCTATGCTCAGAAAGAAGGATTTCCAGAAAAGAATGACGTGCGCTACAAGGCAAGATTGGTAGCCAAAGGCTATGCTCAAAAGGAGGGAATTGATTACAATGAGGTATTTTCCCCTGTTGTAAAACATTCCTCCATTCGAATTTTGTTGGCCTTGGTAGCACAGTTGGACTTGGAACTAGTTCAAATGGACGTAAAAACGGCATTCTTACATGGTGATTTGGAAGAGGAAATCTACATGACCCAACCAGAAGGATATAAAGTTGCTGGAAAAGAAGATTGGGTTTGCAGACTGAAGAAATCGCTTTATGGATTGAAACAATCACCAAGACAATGGTATAAGCGATTTGATCAATTCATGATGGGCCAGAAGTACACCAGGAGCAGTTTTGATCATTGTGTATATTTCCGTAAGCTACAAGATGGATCTTTCATTTATCTTCTTCTATATGTAGATGACATGTTAATTGCATCTAAAGATAGAGGAGAGATAAGCAGATTGAAGTCTCAACTCAGCAAGGAGTTTGAAATGAAAGATCTCGGTGAAGCAAAGAAAATTCTCGGTATGGAGATAACGAGAGACAGGAATAGGGGCACTCTGAGTTTGACTCAGAAGCAATATCTGAAGAAAGTATTGCAACGGTTTGGCATAACGAACAAAACCAAACCTGTAAGTACACCGTTTGCTCCTCATTTCAAACTTAGTGCTTCACAATGCCCGAAGACGAAAGAGGAACGAGAATACATGTCAAAGGTTCCTTATTCAAATGCGGTGGGTAGCTTGATGTATGCAATGGTGTGTACAAGGCCTGACATTTCACATGCAGTTGGAGTAGTGAGCAGGTACATGCATGATCCCGGTAAAGATCATTGGCAAGCCGTGAAATGGATTCTAAGGTATATCTTGAAAACCTTAGATATTGGGTTGATATTTGAGAAGACTAATGTTACTGGTCAGCATATAGTTGGGTACTGTGATTCAGATTATGCAGGAGATCTGGATAAACGTCGATCAACTACTGGATACGTATTTACTCTTGCAAACGCACCAGTTAGTTGGAAGTCTACCTTACAGTCAACCGTTGCTTTGTCAACAACGGAGGCAGAATACATGGCCATTACAGAAGCTGTTAAGGAAGCCATTTGGTTACAGGGATTGCTGGATGACTTAGGAGTTGGTCAGAAACATGTAACAGTGTTTTGTGATAGTCAAAGTGCCATTCATCTAGCAAAGAACCAGGTATATCATGCTAGAACCAAGCATATCGACGTGCGGTACCATTTTGTGCGGGAAATAATTGAAGAAGGTGGAGTCAAGGTACAAAAGATCAAGACCACCGAGAATCCCGCAGATATGTTGACGAAGGCTGTAACATGTATCAAGTTCGAATATTGTTTGAACTTGATTAATGTCTCAAGAATTTTAAGTTGGCGCTGAAAAGCGCATTTGGAGGTCCTACCGAATTTCGTGACGAGAGAACCTTGAAGGGGATAATGTGATTTGAGATACACCAAGGTGGAGATTTGTGAAGTGGGCATCCAAATCCAATGGAGAAAATGGAGTTGATGAATTTAATGTAGTAGATGAAGTTAGTGGAGTGGATGGATTTTGTGCCTATAAATACCAAGGCCACTCATTTGTAAGATCATCCCAACACAAGCAAAGGCAAGAAGCTTGCCTTTGATCTCTCTTCTCCTATTGTAGTTTTTAGCCTTTGTGAGTGTTTCTCGTTGAGAGGGTTTTGTGGTATAGGATTATTTCCTATAACCTTTTTGTAATATTATTTCATTTCATAGTGAAATAATAGTTCGGTGGGGCCCGGAGGACGTAGGCATATTTGTGCCGAACCTCGTTAAATCTTGGTGTTCTCTTTATTATTTAATTAATAGCTCCATTATTCCACAACAAACTGAAATGCTATTATGGTGAATGAATAGATTAACTCCATTTAGTTCTACAAAAATCCCTGTATTCAATGATTTCATGTGGCATCTAGTGTCTGTTTTTTCTTAATCTAAAATCATGTTGGAATCTTATATCATACTACTAGCTTCTACGTTTCATTTTACTTTCTACATGTAATCATGGAATCTCTTGTTAGTGTTGGAATGTTTGCCTGTTAGTTGAATGTTTGATGTACTAACCATATGTAAACAGGGAATGGAATCCAAAGAAAGGCTGCAAAATGATACACCTAGGTTTATACAGCAAACCTCAGCACGCTAATAAAAAATGTTTTGAAAAAACACACTAGCTGTTGAAAGCCTACACGAAGTCGACCTCTAAGCCAACGGCCAGCCTTCTATTTAAAATATGGAATGAATTGCAATTTTCTATCTATTTTTATCGGCAGTCCAATTTTCTATATATGGAATGAATTGCAATTTTTTAAATTTTTTGCAATTTAGTCCTATTTTTTAAAATATAAAAATGTAATTAGAATTAAATTGCAAAAATTACTTCCTCCGTCTCATTATTTTTGTTACATTGGCATTCGACACACATGCCGAGACACATTTTCAATGGTTAATAACTTAAATTGTGTCCAACGAAAAATTATAAAAAGTTGATTGTCTAAAACTACAAGATTAGACGAATATAACAAGATCTCACTTGACTATGTTTTCTCTTACATAGCTATACTAAAAATTGGAATCAAAGTTAAACAGTGAATAGTGCAAAAAAATCATCTGTAACAAAAATGTTGAGACGGAGGTAGTAAAAAGTTGGGAAAAAAGTGAATAATTCAAAAGTTTAGGGGCCCAAAATTGAAAATTAATTATGTTTAGGACTATTTTAGCTAAAATTTGAAAGTTATAGAACTATTTAGGATAATCAAATAGATGTCTCGCCCGAATGAATTAGTTGGTACTAGAAATGTTAGAAAAAGGGAATAATTGCCAAATAAGTCCTTTTTTCTTGTTATTTTTTCCAAATCCATCCTATTCGAATTTTTGGCCCCTATTAGTCCGCTTCGTTTGCTAATCAAAACCAAATCCGTCCTAAACTCACTAATCCAAGTAAATTAGAGATTTAATCAGAAAAATTGCCAAAAAGATCCATTTTCTTGTCGTTTTGTCCGAATCCGTCCTCTATAATCCTTGCAAATAATTGGCTCCAACTATTGTGATAATTGCATTAAATATAATCTACTTTTGTGCATTATACTTTGTTCTTCTTCTTCTTCTTTTTTTTTTTTTTGTTTCTGCAGTCTACATTATACTGTCGCAACTACAAGTAAGATGTTTTCAATATATCATATTCGCATGTCAAGCATGAAAAAACCTAATTATATGCATTACATACTCTCATTACAATACCATCAAACATTAGTTTCGAAATTAAATATTTCATCGGCGTCTTTCTTCAAAATAAAATGGATTGCAAACATTGGGTTCGAAATTAAATATTTCCATACACAATTTCTTCCCTGCTTGGTTGTGTCAATGGTTACATGTTCAATTTTGCTTTGAAGGAAGACGCCGTTAGAATATGTAATTTCGAATTTTATGTCATTATAATGTGAATATGTAATGCATCTAATTAATTAGGTTTCATGATTGTTGACATGCGAATATGAGATGCATTGAAAAAATTTTACTTGTAGTTGTGACAGTATAATGTAGATTGTAGAAATAAAAAAGAACAAAATATAATGCACAAAAGTAGATTATATTTAACGCAATGATCATAACAATTGGAGCCAATTATTTGCAAGGATTGAAGGGGACAGATTCGGACAAAACGACAAGAAAATGGACCTTTTTAGCAATTTTTCTGATTAGATCTCTAATTGACTTGGATTAGTGAGTTTAGGACTTTGGTTTTAATTAGCAAACGAAGCGGACTAATAGGGGCCAAAAATTCGAATAGGACAGATTTGAAAAAAATGATAAGAAAAAGGACTTATTTGGCAATTATTCCTTAGAAAAAGTGAACGAAAAGAGTAATAAGAAGTGAAAAGGACAGAGACACTTCCCAACCAGAAAGCAAAGTTCCCACTGATGGTATACTTGTGTAATAGATTACCCTGAAAATCAATACACCATGAATGGCTTGACTAATAGTGAAACTTACCACTATTTGAGTATTTATTCCATATCCTAAGAGTTTGTTTTTAAATTTTGCTCTTACATATAATAATATATTTTCACTACTATGGAATCATAATCTATATTTCATCCTTGAGAAATAAGGGAAGTGAATAATTGTGGTTAGAATGCGACAGTATACTAGGTATGTGTTTTGACATTCAATTGACCACCTTATGAGGTTTTCCAATAACTTTTTGTAACCAATCTACCCTATAAAGAGCTGCATATGCCTCGGCCCTTCTTCCGGAAATATTTCCATTCAGACAATCAAGGATGAAATCCTGTTTAGCTCTGTCTCTATTCTGTATACTAATTTTCCATCTCATAATTGCTACAGAAAATGCAAATCCGAGTTCCAATACGTTGGAGACCTACATTGTCCATTTACAACCAATTCCTCAGATAGCCGATGCCGATTTGGATACCTTATATGATTCATTCATGCCGAGTATCTCCACAGCCTCCGAAACTGACGACGGGCCGCGGATGATCTATCGGTACCGTAATGTGTTCACCGGTTTTGCTGCTAAATTGTCGGCAAAAGATGTCGAAGCTATGCGACAGAAGAAGGGATTCTTCGCAGCTCAAAAGGATCGATATTTACAATTACAGACGACGCATACACCCAACTTCTTGGGGCTGATTCGGAATTCAGGTCTCTGGAAAGCTTCCAACTATGGAAAAGGTGTGATCATCGGTGTCCTGGATTCGGGAATTGCCATCGATCACCCATCCTTCGGCGACCAAGGAGTTCCTCCCCCGCCTCAAAAGTGGAAAGGCAGATGCGAATTCCAATCCGGCAAGACGTGTAATAACAAGGTGATTGGTGCAAGATCGTTTGATACTGAGTCTGAACCGATAGATGAACAAGGCCACGGCACGCATACTGCCAGCACCGCAGCCGGAAACTTCGTTCGAGATGCTAACATTTTCGGCCTAGCCGATGGCACCGCGGCCGGCATTGCGCCGCTCGCTCACGTCTCTGTGTACAGAGTATGTAATGACAGGGGCTGCAGTTTGACGCAGATACTGGCGGCTATGGATGCTGCAATTTCCGATGGCGTCGACGTTCTTTCTTTGTCACTTGGTGGCCCTCCATTCCCTTATTACAATGACAGCTTGGCTATCGGTGCGTATGCGGCCATGGAGAGAGGGATTTTCGTTAGCTGTGCAGCTGGAAATGGCGGTCCGTCTATCTCGACCTTACAGAATGACGCCCCTTGGATCCTGACCGTTGGTGCGAGTACTCACGACCGAACATTGGAGGTCGATGTCGTCCTCGGAGACAAGCAAGTATTAGTCGGGCAATCGGCGTTTCAACCCAAGGGCTCTGAAGCCTCATTAGCAAACCTAGAGATTGCATTTCCTAGTGATGCAGATCATCTTTGCGACTATTTTGGAAATGGTACTAACTTTAAAGGAAAGGCTGTGGTTTGCGAATGGTCCGGAGCAACTCCGAGAATACAGAAAGGAGCAGCGGTGAAAGGCGCGGGTGGTGTCGCGATGATCCTTATTAGCGATGGATCTTTTGGCAACACTACTCTTGCAGAGGCTCATGTTCTTCCGGTAGCACATATAACTTATGAAGAGGGTCTTAGGTTGCAAGCGTACGCGAAGTCCGCGTCTAAGCCAACGGCTAGCCTTTTATTTAAAGGAACTCATTTAGGCAATCAGAACGCCCCTGCCATTGCTGGATTCTCTTCCAGGGGCCCTAGCGGCTCAAGCCCTGGAATTCTAAAGCCGGATATCATTGGCCCGGGTGTTAATGTCCTCGCCGCTTGGTCAAAAGTCCTTGACAACACTACCAAGACGCCTCCATTCAATATGATAGCTGGAACTTCCATGTCAACTCCACACCTTAGTGGTGTTGCGGCATTGATCAAGAGCGCGCATCCTGATTGGTCGCCTGCAGCCATCAAGTCGGCCATTGTCACAACTGCCCAACCCCTCAACATTGGTAAAAATCCAATCACGGATCAGTACGGTAACCCTGCGGATCCTTATACCATAGGTGCTGGCCATGTTAACCCTTTGTTAGCAAATGATCCAGGCCTCGTTTATGATGTCAAACCCGACGAGTATATTCGGTTCTTGTGTGGGCTCAACTACACAAATGATCAAGTTGGATCCATTGTTCGGCAGAAGGTGGATTGCACAGTAGAGGGCATGATTTCACAAGGACAACTCAACTATCCATCATTTTCAATTAGTTTTGGAGCATCTCCCCAAACTTATTCAAGGACAGTTACAAATGTTGGAGAAGCTAATTCATCATATGAGGTGAAGATTGTGTCTCCTGAAGGTATTACTATAAAAGTTGAACCTACTAGACTCGTTTTCACCCAAGACAACCAACAATTAAGCTATAATGTGACATTCACTAGAACAACAGGTGAAATGAGAACCATGTATGCTCAAGGATCCATTAATTGGAATTCTGCAAAGCATATTGTCCGAACTCCTGTAGGATTTATATTAGAAAATTGATTTCAATCTTAAATTGTATATATGCGGGTATTTTGTAAACACGTCTAAGCCAACAGCTAGCATTTTATTTAAAGGAACTCGAATAGGCGATCAGAATGATCCCTTGGTTGCTGGGATTCTCTTCTGGGGGTCCTAGCGATCAGAGTAATATATTTTGGTTGACAATAGGATAGAAGGGGGGAGGAGTTCATTCATCACAAGGGCTTTACGGCGACTATTCTGGGCTTTTAGCCACATTTTCTATCAAAATTTTCCCGGCTCTCAATCAAAAGAAGCTGCCCGTACTCCAACTCTTGTCAATGCGAAAAATCATGTGTTTCTATTGAAGATACTACTACTACACAGAAGTTGGAGACACAGAAGCACCTCACTAGCAACAGAGGAGGAATCGGATAATGGGCCTGGGCCTTATTTTTTTTCTTTTATTATAGTTTTGGGCTACCTGTATTTTTGGCCCATTATTTCTTGTACATTGGTCCACTTGTATTTAAGCTCGTCTTTGTATGTTCATTTGAACTCTGTATCAACATTTTACCAGTTCAATGAAGCTATGGAAGTTATTTCCCAATTCTTAGTTCTTCTCAAATTCATCATGGTATCAGAGCCATTCTGAACTCTGAAATTTTTCGTTCGATCCTCAATTTGCTTCCGCCCTACCTCAATTTTTCGTTCGATCCTCAATTTTTCGTTGGATTTCATCTGCTTTCAACGGATTGATGGCTACAGCTACTGAACAAACCTCGGATGTTGAATCATCACCAGCTGCTCCGCTTCCGCCTGAGCTGGTGCTCACCACTGCTGATCAACCACACTTGAAGTTAGCTCCGATTCTCCTTGATGGATCCAATTGGAACTCCTGGCGTACTGTGGTTCGCAATACTCTTCGAATTAAGAAAAAAATTAAATTCATCGAAGGTACTTTTACCTGTCCTGCTAGTGATGATCCTCTATTTGAAGAGTGGACTTGTGTAGATTGTATGATTCTTACCTGGATTCAAAATTCTTTGATTCCGGAAATTGCTAGTCAATTTTTGCATGTTGAAACCTCTTATAGCTTGTGGAAGGAGTTAGAGGATACTTATGGCCAAACTAGTGGTCCGCAAGCTATTCTACTTAAGAGGAAACTTACTAATCTCACTAAAGGTAACAGATGAGTAACTAGTTACTATAGTGATCTCAAGTCGCAATGGAATAATCTCAAAGCTCTAAAACCTCTCCCTAAGAATTGTTCAGCTGAAGTTCTTAAGGCTCTCAATGATTATGACAACTATGAATTGTTGTGTCAGTTTCTGATGGGATTGAATGATGACTTTACTCATGTTAGTAATCAAATTCTTCTTATGGATCCACTGCCACCTGTTAGTAAAGCACATAGTATGGTATGTAGTATTGAGCAGAAAGGAAATGGTGAATCTACTGGAAAGGATCCTAATGCTGCCAGCTTTGCCTTAGCTGCTGTTGAGAGAGGAGGTGTTGACAGAACAGGAGTGACATGTCGCAACAATAGTATTGTCTGTTCTTACTGTAAGAAAACTGGACACACAAGGGATAAGTGTTTTCAATTAGCCAACAAGAATGCATACTGTGATCATTGCAAGAAGAATGGTCACAGTAGGGCAAACTGTTTTCTTGTCTCTGGTGTTGTACCAGAGTGGTACAAAGCTCTTAGTGAAAAGAGAAAATCTAAGTCTGTTGTTGGAGCTGCTGTGACTGGCAATCCAGCAGATGCTGCTATCACCTCTGTTGAAGGTAGAATTATGTCCAAAATTGAAGCTAAATTTGAAGAGTTGGCTAGATCTCATGCAGCCTCTGGTGGTGGAACTCCAGTTGACTTTGTTGGAGGAGTATTTGAGATGATAGATAGTACCTCTGGATCTGATTTTCTTAATGGTTCATGGCTTTTGGTTTCAGGTGCCAGTTGTCCCCTCTGTTCTGATCTCTCTTTCTTGGTTGAACCTCAGCCGTTTAAGTTCAATTTATCTATCTATCTGCCAGACGGCTCCATTAAAACTCCTACACACATTGGTTCAGTGAGAATTACTAAAGATCTCACTGTACCAAATGTGATGTATGTTCCAGGCCTTATATTGAATCTTCTCTCAATTAGTCAACTGACTAGAGAGCTTAGATGTGTAGCAATATTTGACCCTACCTCATGTCTTTTGCAGGACCTGAGCACTAAGAGGATTCTCTTCAAGGGTACATTACTGAACAAACTCTACACTTTTACATGTGATAGAAACTCTACATTACATTGTTTTCCTGCCTTTACATCTGCTGATTTTTCTAATGCCTTTGTTCTGTGGCATAACATACTCGGTCATCCCTCCCACATTGTTATGTCAAAGTTGGGTTTTACATCTGATAATAAAGTTCACATTCCTTGTGACATTTGTTCTGTATCAAAAATTCATAGACTTCCTTTCACTTCCAATGAATCTCATGCTATTACTTGTTTTGACTTGATTCATGCTGATCTCTGGGGGCCTTTTTTCTGTTGGGGATAGATCAAACTATAGGTACATACTCACTATAGTTGATGATTGTTCTAGAGCTACATGGCTGTACCTTCTACACAACAAATCTTATACCTCTGTCCTTCTCTCTAATTTCTTCACATATGTAAAAACTCAATTCAATGGGTCAGTCAAAGTGATCAGGACAGATAATGGCAGTGAATTTTGCAACAAAACATGCTATAAACTCTTCACATCTCTTGGTATCACACATCAAACTTCATGTACTTACACCCCTCAACAAAATGGGAGAGTTGAGAGAAAGCATAGACATCTCATACAGGTTGCCAGAAACCTACTTCTAACTTCCTCAGTTCCTAAGCTCTATTGGGGAGATGCAATGCTCTATGCAGCATATCTCATCAATAGACTTCCCACTCAAGTTCTTAAATGGCAGTCTCCTTGTGAAATTTTGCTTGGTTCTAAACCTGACCTATCCAATTTTCATTGCTTTGGCTCCCTATGCTATGTCAAAATTCCTACTCCCTTAGGAAAATTAGATGCCCGGGGAATGAAAGGTGTTTATCTTGGGATAGCATCCAATAAGAAAGGGTCTAAGGTTCTCATTTTAGACAGCAAAAAGGTTGTGGTCTCTAGAGATGTTATTTTCCATGACTCCATATTTCCTTTCAGTAATCCCTCATCTGTCATGATTGATACCTCTGTCCCTTCTTTCACACCTTTACAAGATCCATTTCAACCTATTGAGTCATCCACTCCCTCCTATACTTACACTCATTCCACTGTTGAGCCCACTGCTCCTTAGAATATCACTCACTCCACTATTGAGCCCACTGCTCCTCATAATATATCTCAATCTCTTCTGATCTCTCCCAGATCAGTGAGACATACTCAAGATGAAAATTCTCCAGTCTCTCCCACTGAGGGACATGATGAATTAAATTCAGTTGAGTTGTCCTTGAACAACTCAACATCTGATTCCCTATCTCCTATTGGGAATCCTCCTTCCATTCCTTTACTTTCAAGAGAGACAATCAGAGATGCTGCTACACCTGCTCCCATTACCAGGCCAAAGAGAACTATCAGACGTCCAGAAAGATATAAGGATTATGTTTGTACCTCCTATGATGATCCTGCCTTTGTTCCCTTGACATTTGATCAATCATCTGGAACTCCTCATTGGGATAAGGCTATTAATGATGAGCTTGCTGCTTTAGAAAAGAATGGAACCTGGGATCTTGTTTCTCTACCAAAAGGCAAGAAGCCTATAGGGTGCAAGTGGATTTTTAGAGTGAAATTCAACCCTTATGGATCAGTTAGCAAACACAAGGCTCGTCTTGTAGCTAAAGGATTCCATCAAAGATTTGGGAAGGATTTCTTTGAGGTTTTTGCTCCAGTAGCTAAGACCATCAGTGTAAGGATCATCATAGCTCTTGCTGCTGCTCATCACTGGGGGCTTTCTCAAATGGACATTAATAATGCCTTTTTACATGGTCATTTGGATGAGGAAATATACATGGTGTGTCCAGAGGGTCTTGCTTCTACCTCTGGCCAAGTTTGCAAGCTAAAAAGATCTCTTTATGGCTTAAAACAAGCCCCACGACAGTGGTACTCTTCCTTAAAAGCCTTCCTCATATCATCAGCTTTTAAGTGCACTTATTCTGATCCATGTGTTTTCTACAAGTTTACTGGTATTGGAATCATTATCTTGGTTGTATATGTGGACGACATTCTCATTACAGGTGATGATGAGGGTGAAATCTCAGAAATTAAGAAAGGCCTTCACAAACAGTTTACCATCAAGGATCTTGGCGATGCCTCCTACTTTCTTGGCTTGGAAATCTCCAAGTCTTCTTCAGGGTATTGTGTTAGTCAACATAAATATGCCTTGGATATTCTCTCTGAAATTGAACTGCCTTCCATGTCTAAAGTCCAGGTTCCATGCTTACCTCATCACCAGTATGACACTACAGGAGATTTGTTTGATCATCCACATCTCTTTCGAAGAATGGTTGGTAAACTCTTGTACTTGGGTTTCTCCAGGCCTGATATTTGCTTTAGTGTACAACAACTAAGCCAACACATGCATGCCCCCACTGTGCACCATTGGAATGGAGTGCTTCAAGTCCTTCATACATCAAACAGACTCCTCACGTTGGCTTACACTATCCTTTTGGACTCTCATTGGAATTGAAGGCTTATAGTGATGCTGACTGGGGGAATTGTCCCACAACCAGAAGATCTCTCACTGGTTTTTGCCTTTTCCTTGGCAACTCTCTTATATCCTGGAAAACTAAGAAGCAAGAGGTGGTTTCTAGGAGTACTATAGAGGCTGAATATAGGGGTTTGGGTGCCACAGCAGTTGAGCTTCTGTGGGTTGGTTCTCTGTTCAAAGAGTTGCAGCTTCCCTTACCTTCTCCCTTTCCTTTATATTGTGACAATATGTCTGCAATTCAGCTTTTAAAAATGCTATTCATCATGAGCGGTCTAAGCACTGGGATATCGGTTGTCATTTTGTGAGAGACTACTTTCAACAACTCTCCATTGATCCTATCTTTGTCCCTACTCATCA
The DNA here is from genome assembly GCA_030278955.1 of Hygrophila difformis. Lineage (NCBI taxonomy): Eukaryota > Viridiplantae > Streptophyta > Magnoliopsida > Lamiales > Acanthaceae > Hygrophila > Hygrophila difformis. The sequence continues at coordinate 20,330,380 of JAOANR010000001.1, read as the reverse complement.
ACAATTCGCAGACATTTTCACCAAGGGATTGACTCCAAAGATCTTCAAGCAATTTTGTTCCAAGCTGAAGCTTTGGAATGCTCCAGATTTGGTTGTTAAACTTCACTACTAGAAAAAATCCGGATTCGGTTGTTCCAAGCTGAAGCTGAAGCTGAAGCTTTCACTACTAGAAAAAATTCGGATTCGGTTGTTAAAATTGTGGTAGCTAACGAGTTTCGGTCGCTAAAGTTATGGTCACTAACGAATTTCAGTCGCAAATTCGGTCGCTAACCCCTTTAGCTACCTAATTTTACCAATTTTTTTCGGTCGCTAAAACAGAAAATTCTTGTAGTGTTTCTACCAAATATAGTCCATAAGTTTTGATGAATTTTAAAATATGTTTTACCAATAAAAGATAAAAATACTTATTATTTTCAGTTTGAGATAGAAAATACACTCCAAGACTGCTAACCGTTTCCTCCAAGATTTCGATCTTTTTTTTTTCTTTTTTTTTCCCCCTCATGAGTGACATCGAGATGGCGGACCATGGTGGTCAGCCGCCGGATCCCTTGGATTCTAGGGCCAATAAGCGGCCTCGAGCATCATATAGTGAGATGGTCCGCCGCCATGATGGGTTTATTCGTGTTCCCACGGACGTTATCATGAACGATGCCACTGGTGACCCTGATGATATCATCGAATCCGTCTTTAACGGCATTCCTCGATTTCAATTATCGCAAGCGTTCAAACAAACCCTACTACGGCCATGGCGTTACTCGGTGGTGATTAAGGTCATTGGCAGGAACGTGTCTTATAAGGTTTTAAAGGCTAGGCTGGATCACATTTGGCATTTGTCATCCTCAACTCCACTGATCAACGTTGACAATGGCTATTTCATAGTCAAATTCCAGATAGAGGAAGATATGCTCTTGGCGCTAACCGGCGGCACGTAGATGGTCTCCGGCAACTTTCTTCACGTACAGAAATGGGACGAGACATTCGATCCCTCCAAGAACGTAATTACGACGATGGTGGCCTGGGTTCGTCTACCTAGCATTCCAGTCTTTTTCTATAACCGACAATATCTTCTCCGCGTGGGTTCATCTATCGGACAGGTCTTGAGCATAGATTTCAACACAGACACCACTGTGCGTGGAAGATTTGCTCGACTGGCTGTCAAAATCGAGATGGACAAGCCCCTGACCCCTCAGATCATGATGGCGATTGCATTGTAGGAGTCGAATATGAAAACCTTCACTAATTTGTTTCCATTGCGGAAAGTGCGGTCATGTCAAGATCTCTTGCCCGGAACTCCAAGAAACTCCCCATCCACCTGTAGCTCCGGCTCAACAGGCAACTACTGATGATCAAGGTGTCGTACGGGTTATGGACCTTGGATGCAGGTACAGCGAAGAAAACGTCCCCCGCGGAAGACTGAGGCCATGCCTAATTCTAGTAATCCTATTTCCAACATATTCGATACCCTAAAGCAAGATTTCGAAGAAGACACTGATGGTTACTCTAATCCTTCCACCACTATTCCTGTGGTCATTCAATCTCATGCTGCCATCAGGCCATCCTCCCCTCGGAAACACACTAGGCCGCCAAATAGATCCCCCTCGCCGCCGAAGGACCACTAGAACATCTCACCACAAGTTGCAAAGCAACAAATCCGGCGTCCCAGCAGTCCTCTACCAGTTAATCACAACAATCCTACAGAAACTCCGGCCTGGACTCGCCAATCTTCTGGTGCATGGACCCAAAAACTCCCGTCCTCTCTTCCACAGGACCGCCACACAGTAGTGGTTGTGTCCGATCCCTCGACCCAGTTTGGTAGTCGCATCACCAGCCCTGGTGGGAGCCTTGGAAGACCTCCGGATAGCCTTGGCAGACCTCCGGACCTGAGCCAATTTCCAGCGAATATTCCGCCAGATGGTTTGAGAGAGCGGGCTGCTAGCCTGCACCTTTGAGTCCATGAGAACGCACCTCCAACAAAGCCAATTTAGAAGATTAGAGCGCGGTGGGCAAGCTTCGGGTGATCTGTGAAAGCTATCGCGATGGCTAATTTGCTCGGGTTTCTACGTGGCCGAAAAATTTCTTAGGAACGACAAGGGTGTGTTCTGTTATTGATCTGTTTTTTTCGGAATTGTATTGGAGTTGGCTTGCAGCCTCCTCTGGAAGCAATCTGAACCTGTAGGGTTCTCCTCGTTGTGTGTTGTTATGGACTTTGGGCCTTTTTGTTGGTTTTTGGGCCTTGGTTTTAGAGAGTGTGTTTTGATTGGACCCAACTGTTTGGGCTGCTTTGCCCCTTAGCTGGAGACTTTCCTTGTGTGTTAGTTGCCATTGTTTGTAAATTTCTGAATTTTTCTTTGATATGAAACCGGCTTCGGCCCTCCTTTTTCCCCGAAAAAAAATATGTTTTACCATTTATTTTAACTAGTTTGTAGTATTATTATTATTACTTATATTACCCCGCCCAATGGATGGGAATATCGTCAATGTGAATAAAAATATCCAATTTAACAAATAAAATTATTCAATTTTATTATGTCGATTACATTTCCCAAACTCTTTAAACAATTTTAAGCATTACATTAGTACATCTATACATTGCATACCAATCGATCAATAGACATATGCCATGACCAATATTTATAGATTAAAATTTAGTACCTTAAAAGTATTATTCTACAAACAATAGTTGAAAAGATAAAAAAAAATGAAAAAGCAAAGATAAAATATTTCATTATTGATTATTGATATATTGATTCACCCTAAAGCGTTGAGAAAATAGAAATTTCACAAAGATGTAATTATTTCAAAATTAAATGAGAAAAAAATATAAGAAATACTCTTGTGATGAATCCATTTATAAATTAAAATGACTATAGTTTCATCAACTTATTGTCGTATTGCAATTTATCTAATTTAGTTAATTTATCTAGTACAAATCTTTGCTATTTATTAATGAATATTATATCAATATATAAATTTCCAATTAATAATCTATCATATATTCTTTAACTATAATTTCAATTTATAGAGTATTGGTTAAGAATAATAACAAATATTAAAATTATATTTAAAGAACACACCATTAAAGTTTTTGCTATATACGTAGTATATATATACTCCATTCGTCCCACTAATTCTGTCTCACTTTCATTTTTGGTATGTCCCATTATAAACGTCACATTTCCTTTTTGGGAAATAATTATACACTTAATTACCAAACATACCCCCATCAAATCACATCAATAAATAAATACATTAAAATTTCAATCGACTATCATTAATAAATTCAACTCACAACCATCACATCACACATAAATAAATTAATAAAAGAAATTCAAATTCATTACAATCACATCACATAAATTACTAATTTACCCTTACTTTAAACACCAATATATCCCTACATTAAATACAACAATCTTCACATAAAAAACCATGTCCAAAAGAAACGAGACGATATAAACGGGACGGAGGGAGTACTTTATTTGGTAGTATTATTTATCTATAATAATTAATGAAATTAAATTATCTACTGTGAATTTCATTCAAAATTGATTATCTTATACTTTGAAAGTGCATTATGCTTTTATATTATTCCTTCATTATTTATAGTGAAAAATGATTGACTTTTGCTACTGTATGTTTATTATCCAACTTTGTTGATGCTTACACAACATCTATAGAAGAAAAAATATAGTCATGTGGGATCTCGTTAGATTCGTCTCATCATGCAGTTTTACAATATCAAAATTTTAGAATTTTTATTTGTACACGTTGTGAGTTATTGATGAGTTAGTGATAATTAGGAATGTGTATTGGATTGCGTGCAAAAAGTGAATGTTGAGAATATAGGTAGGTTATTGTTCATAAGGTGATTTTTGTGAGAGAAAATTAATAGGTTACTGTTTATAAAGGTAAGTAATATTGTTTTTACATACTATATAGATATAGATTATTCACAATGTAAATAAAAAAAATAATTCAAATAAATCAATATTATTAAGATCGAGATCGTCTTAGCTTAAATCATTTTTGTCACTGTAGGATCGAATTTAGATCCTAAGATTCTATCAAATTGCAATAATAGATAAAAATAATTATATATATTAACAAGAAAGCATAACATTGAATATTATTATGTAAATGAAGCGATAAGGACTATAAATAGTCGAAAATAAAATTCAAGACTGATTTTATAATAAACGTGGGATTATAAATAGCCGAAAATAAAATTTTGTAGGATTGAATCGTATAAGATCATAAGATACTACCATTAAGAACGATATCTTACAATCAAGATCGGAATTAAGATCGAGATCCTATACATTTAAGATCCTACACAGACTTGATCATTTTTAAGGAGTGGGACCGTAAAATCATAAATTCCTAAGATCAAGATTGAGATAACTATGATATAAATGATTATCATTTCTACAACTAGAATTAAAAAAAAAATTATAAATTAGACGCCTAACCAGCAGTTTAATCTTAGATTGAATAAATTTGAATTGATCCTAGTCGTTTTTAGTTCGCTTCTGTTATGGATCAGCTCGCTTAAACTCGGCAAATGGTGGGTTAAAATGAATTAACTAGAAACTAAATTATGTTTAAGGAGATGTAAGGAAAGGAAATAAAAAAGATATAAGATTCTATACGAATAAAATGTTGAAAATAAAGATGCCCAGATTTCAAAATTGAAGGGAAAGAAGGAAAAAAAAGTTGAATATATATACACTGGCACACAGCATGACAGCAAGATACTCAATATCCTAGAGAGTGTTTTTAAATTTAGCTCAACATATATTAATATACTTGCACTATTATGGAATAATAATCTATATTTGATTCCTAAGAAATAAGGGAAGTGAATCAATTGTGGTTAGAATTGCGACAGTGTACATTGACTACCTTAAGAGGTTCTCCAATATCTTTATAACGGATCTACCCTATAAAGAGCTGCATCTGCCGTGGCCTTTCTTCGGGAAATATTTTCATTCAGATAATCAATAATGAAATCCTGTTTATCTCTGTCTGTATTCTGTATACTATATTTCCATCTTATGCTTCCTACAGAAAATGCAAATCCGAATTCTAGTGCATTGGAAACCTACATTGTCCATTTAGAGCCAAATCCCCAGAAAGCCGACGCCGAGTTGGATAGCTTGTATGATTCATTCATGCCGAGTCCCTGCGCAGCCTCGCAAACGGACGGGCCGCGGATGATCTATCGGTACCGTAATGTGTTCACCGGTTTTGCTGCTAAATTGTCGGCAAAAGATGTCGAAGCTATGCGACAAAAGAAGGGATTCTTCGCAGCTCAAAAGGATCGATTTTTACAATTACAGACGACGCATACGCCTAATTTCTTGGGGCTGATTCAGAATTCGGGTTTCTGGAAAGCTTCCAACTATGGAAAAGGTGTGATCGTCGGTGTCCTGGATTCGGGAATCGCCATCGATCACCCATCCTTCAGCGGCCGAGGAGTTCCTCCCCCGCCTGGGAAGTGGAAGGGCAGATGCGATTTCAAATCCGGCAAGACGTGTAATAATAAATTGATTGGTGCTAGAGCGTTTGATACTGAGACCGAACCAATAGATGAACAAGGGCACGGCACGCACACTGCCAGCACCGCAGCCGGAAACTTCGTTCGAGATGCCAACATTTTCGGCCTAGCCAATGGCACCGCGGCCGGCATTGCGCCTCTGGCTCACGTCTCTGTGTACAGAGTATGTAATGAAAGAGGCTGCAGTTTGACACGGATACTCGCGGCTATGGATGCTGCAATTTCCGATGGCGTCGACGTTCTCTCGTTGTCCCTTGGGGGCCCTGCATTCCCTTATTACGATGACAGCTTGGCTATCGGTGCGTATGCGGCCATGGAGAAAGGGATTTTCGTTAGCTGTGCAGCTGGAAATAGCGGTCCATCCATCTCGACCTTACAGAATGACGCCCCTTGGATCCTGACCGTTGGTGCGAGTACTCACAACAGAACATTGGAGGTCGATGTTGTCCTCGGAGACAAGCAAGTATTAGTCGGGCAATCGGCGTTTCAACCCAAGGGTTCTGAAGCCTCATTAGCAAACCTAGAGATTGCATTTCCTGGTGATGCAGATCATCTTTGCGACTTTTTTGGAAATGGTACTAACTTTAAAGGAAAGGCTGTGGTTTGCGAATGGGCCGGAGCAACTCCGAGAATACAGAAAGGAGTAGCGGTGAAACGCGCGGGTGGTGTCGCGATGATTCTTGTTAGCAATGGACTTTTTGGCAACACTACTCTTGCAGAGGCTCATGTTCTTCCGGTAGCACATATAAGTTATGAAGAGGGTCGCAGGTTGCAAGCTTATGTGAATTCCACGACTAAACCAACGGCTAGCCTTTTATTTAAAGGAACTCGTATAAGCGACCAGAACGCCCCCACTGTTGCTGGATTTTCTTCTAGGGGCCCTAGCGGCTTAAGCCCTGGAATTCTAAAGCCCGATATCATTGGCCCGGGTGTTAATGTCCTCGCCGCTTGGTCTAAAGTTCTTGACAACACTACCAAGACGCCTCCATTCAATATGGTAGCCGGAACTTCAATGTCAACTCCACACCTTAGTGGTGTTGCTGCATTGATCAAGAGTGCGCATCCTGATTGGTCACCAGCAGCCATCAAGTCGGCCATTGTCACAACTGCTCAACCCCTCAACCCTGGTAAGAAACCCATCGCGGATCAATACGGTAATCCTGCGGATCCTTATACCATGGGTGCTGGCCATGTTAGCCCTTCGTTAGCGAGCGATCCAGGCCTTGTTTACGATGTCAAACCCGAGGAGTATATCTGGTTCTTGTGTGGGCTCAACTACACAAATGAACAAGTTGGATCTATTGTTCGGAGGAAGGTGGATTGCATAAAAGAGGGCAAGATTTCTCAATCACAACTCAACTATCCCTCATTTTCCATTAGTTTTGGAGCATTGTCTCCTCAAACTCAAACTTATTCAAGAACAGTTACAAATGTTGGAGAAGCTAATTCATCATATGATGTGAAGATTGAGTCTCCTGAAGGTATTACTATAAAAGTTCAACCTACCAGACTTGTTTTTACCCAAGTCAAGCAACAATTAAGCTATAATGTGACATTCACTAGAACAACAAGTGAAAAGAAAACCCTCTATGCTCAAGGATCCATTTATTGGAATTCTGTAAAGCATATTGTTCGAACTCCTGTAGGATTTATATTAGAAAATTGATTCATTCTTAAATTGTATGCGGGTATTTGTGATGATTAAGATTTTGGCATGTCATTTGCAATAATGTGGTGCTATATTAATGGATTTTTTTTTGTTATTCCAACTACTACATATGTAAATCATGTGCTCGCAATACAAAGAATTTTTATTGTTGTGTTAAATAATGGATATAAGTTTTTATTTCATAACCATTAAAAGTGAGTGAACTACAATCTATCTATACAAATTAACTCGGTGAACCACCTTAAGCTCGGTTGGGTGTTGCAGTCAAGTTCCTTCTGCCTTTGCACTCTAGGGCAATCTCCGTCCGGCAATCCTATTTAGTCCTAGCATATGTTATAAGTACGGAAGAAAGAGCATCATTCTATTTTCTTTTTTTAAAGTCAAATCCTGGTCAACCGCAACTTTTCATCTTTAATAGGATAAGCTACTTAGAGACAAAGTTGATTCTTTCGAGAATGAATATGAACTCATCTTGTTTCATTCATGCTAGATTGCTCACACCCAATTAATTCGTCATTGGTGCTCCCATCACACTACAAAAATATCAGGGAACAGCGACAAGAATTACCTTCAACTCCAAAAGTCGTCGATAATCTGTGATGGAATCTATCTATATATAAAAACAATAACCTTTATGAACAATAATCTACATATATCCTCAATATTCATTTTCTACACGCAATCCAATATACATTTTAATGCTTAATAACTCAAAATGTGTATAAGTAAAATTTTAAAATTTGATATTATAAAAGTACAAGATGCGACGCATCCAACGAGATCTCACTTGACTCTGTTTTTTCTTCTTTAGATATTATACAGAAATGAGTCAAAATTGAATAATAAACAGTAACAAAAGTTAATCATTTTTCAATATAAAAAAATGGAAGAAGTATATAAAAGTATAATGCACTTTCAAAATATAGGAGAACCAAATTTAAACGAAAATTCACATTAGATAATTTAATATTATTAATTATTATGAATATAAAAAACTTTATGGGTTAATATTATATTTATTATTTAATTATTATGTGAATAATTGTTATTATTCTTGACAAATACTTTATAATTGAAATTATATTTAATATGATAATAAATTTGAATAAATACTTTATAAATTGTTATTATATTCATCAATGGATAACAAATATTTGTATTATATAGATTAACTAAATTATATAAAATGCATAAGTTGATCAAACTATGTTATACATCTCACAAAATCATATCATTATCAAATTCGTAATAATGATACATTCAATAATATTTTTTGATAATTATTTCTAAATTTTAATTGACAAGAGTATTTTCTTATATTTTTCTAATTTAATTTGGAAATATCTACATATTTGTGAAATTTCTTTCTCAATGTCTTAGGGTGAATCAATATTAATAATCAAATATCGTGTGCAACTATGGTTTCATTTACTTCATTTGACTATGTATTGCATTAGAACCGTAAATAGAAAGTCTTTTATCTCTCATTTCTTATTTTTTTCCTTCTTTTAGACTATTATTTATAGTACAATATTTTTTAAGGCACTATTAAATTGTACAGTAATATAGTATAAATTATTGGTATGGCATTGTATATTGCTCGGTTGTTTTCATGTAATGCTTAAAATAATTTAAGGAACTTTGGGGATGTAATGACAAAATAAATTTGAACAATTTATTGATAATTTAATTTTATTAATTATTATAAATAAAACAACACTACCAAATCTGTATCAAAAACTTTATGGGTTGATATTATATTTATTATTAAAATTATAATTTCAATAAATGTTATTATTCTTAACAAATATACTTTATGAATTGAAATTATATTTAATATGATAACAAATTTGAATAAATACTTTATAAATTGTAATTATATTTATCAATGGATAACAAATATTTGTATTAGATAGATTAACTAAATTATATAAAATGCATAAGTTGATCAAACTATGTTTATACATCCCACAAAATCATATCACTATAAATTCATGATGATGATACGTTCAATAATATTTTTTGCATAATCATTTCTAAATTTTAATTGACAAGAGTATTTTCTTATATTTTTCTAATTTATTTTGGAAATATCTACATCTTTATGAAATTTCTAGTTTCTCAATGGCCAATGCCTTAGGGTAAATACATATTAATAATCAATTAGCATGTGCAACTATGATTTCATGTACTTCATTTGCCTGTGTATTGCATTAGAGCCGTAAATAGAAAGTCTTTTATCTCTCATTTCTCATTTTTTCTTTCTTTTAGATTATTATTTATAGTATAATATTTTTTAAGGCACTACTAAATTGTAATATATAAATTATTGGTAGTGGCATTGTATATTGCTCGATTGTTTTCGTGTAATGTTTAAAATAGTTTAAAGAACTTCTTTCCAAAAATAGTTTAAAACTCTTGGGGATGTAACGACAAAATAAAGTTAAACAATTTTATTTATTAAATTCGATTTTTTTTATTCATAATTTTTCCATTGCCGCCCATTGGGCGGGTAATACTAGTTACCTACAATAAAAGAATTATAAATAACCACTAATCTTACAAGTTAATACAAAGTCGTATAGGCAATCTCAGGATTTTCCTTTCAAGATTGACTCCAAAAGTCCTCGATAAAATGTGACGGGGTTGGATCATGCGTAGTTAGCTGCATATGCATGTGTATATTTGTGATGTGAAGAGTGTTTCGTGACATGGAAGAATATTAGGAATCTGATTGAAGAATATGTGATGGGAGAGAGAGTTTTGTGATGTCTGCACAAACATACTTTTTCATGAGTTGCACTGTAACTGGATTGTAACTGCATTGATATGTGATGGAATTATTGACAGCAATGGAATTATAAATAACCACTAATATTACAAGAAGTTACCAAAAATCGGTATAGGTGTCTCAGGATTTTCTTTCCAAGATTGGCTTCAAAGTTGTGATAATCTGTGATGGAATTGCCGACAACAATAGAATTATTGATAACCACTAATCTTACAGAAAGTTGTTACAAATGGGTATAGACAGTACTCTCGGGATTTTCTTTTCAAGATTGAGTTGGAAAAGTCCTACAATAATATCTCTCCAGAAATCTGGAAGGTTGCCTTGTGCCCTTGACAGTCTCGGGATTTTTTTTTTCAAGTTTTGTAAAAATATTTGTGTCGCATAGGTTTCGGCTTCAAACAAAAAAAAAAAAGAATAATTTTGAATTTGCGGAGACAGACTTTTAGAAGGTGTTTTCGTAGTCAAATTTTTGTCATGAGAACATTGTTCATAAGGCGATTTCAAAATTCTTATGAATTTTGTAATATTGTTCATAAAGAACAATCCGGTTACGGTACAATTACTTCAAGAGCCTTTAGGTACAGACATCACAAAAAAAGACATTTCGCGTCACAATACATATCTCTGAGCATCACATTTTTGGCATCACACAACACATCTCTCCCAACACACAAAATACACTATTTCATACATCACACAACACAACTCCCACATCACACACATAGTATGCATCCATCTGCACACTAACCCCTTCCCATAAAGAATGTAGTATATAGATGTTGTTGGGGCCATACGAAATGATGGGCCGTGAAGAGTTATTGGGCCATAAAAATATAGGCCAGCAGAAAGAGTTCCAGAGAAAGATGGGCTTAAGATCAGTAAGGCTGAAAGTCCATAGCAAACCGAAGGAAGGGAACCGAGGCTGACAGAGATTTCGGCCGAAATAGGGAAGGAACAGCCGAAACCAAAACAACCGAAATAAAGAAAGAAAGAATTCGGCTCGTAAGGATCGGCCGGAGAGCGGTTACTCCAGCTCCGGCTATAAATAGGGGTCGACACACACAAAATCAGAGAGATCAATCCAACCCCCAAATTCCTTTTATCAAATTTAATTCCTTGTTATCTTTACTGCTTTCTTTACAGCTTTCTTTACAGCTTTCCTTAGAATCTAGCCTAGTTTGTTAGCGGTTACTAACTTCCAAATCCACCGTTGCTCCTTAGCAACTGGTAGTTTGGTTCCCTTTTTGGTGAATTCCGCCGTTGTTTCTTAACAACAGGTAGATTCTCCGTTGTATCTTGTTGTTTTTTATCAATTCAAAGAAGATTCAGTCAATTGTGGGCGCATTATTGTTAATTCGGACCCGTAATCGGTTTGATCCTTTTCCGATAGCCTCCCTTGAGGAGAAAAAGGTCCTTGGCTCAACCCAAGCCAAACAGTGGCACGCCCAGTGGGACACGAAATGGCATTCGAACAACCAACTACAGCAGTAAACACGGCGGTGAGGACTGATTTGCCGCCGATTCAGGAAGAACGTGCACCAGAAGCCGGAGAATTCCCCCCAGGGTTCCCCGGACCATCACACTTCCACAATCAGGAGTTTTCAAACGATGATTTAACCCCACGATTCCGAGATCAGGTTCAATTTATGGTGGAAGCGGCGGTTACTAATTCGGTTCGCCAAATCGAAGGAAATATCCTGGCAGCGATGCCAGCAATGTTCAGAGCTGAAATAGCGAGGAACATGTATCCGATGGGAACGCAGCAAGCTCCAGCGGCGCAAAATCCACCACCTGCGATGCAAAATCCTCATAATTTTCAACAGCAGGCCTTTCGGCCGCCAGGAGGGCACGGAGCTCGGCCTTTTGTTCCTCCGCAGCAAAGGTACGATCAGCAACATAATCAACCGCCTCAACCAGCTGTTCAACCACCTGCTCCAGTGGTTCAACAACAATACGCACCACATCAGCAGAATCCACCACAACTGGTTGACAGAGAGCTTATTGCTGAGATTATTCGTACACAGTTTGGGAATCTTATCGGCCAGGAGAATAGGCCGATGTATCGGAAACCTTATCCAGATTACATTGAGGAGCAGTATCCATTGCCTAGAGGGGTAAAGGTTCCAGATTTTAACACTTTTTCTGAAGAAGTCGGCCGTTCTACAATTGAGCATATTGGCCGATTTACAGCTCAATGCACCAGAATCGCGCAAAATGATTTTCACAAGCTGATATTGTTCAGCTTGTCGTTGACTGGTCCAGCATTTGAGTGGTATATTAATTTGCCAGCGGGATCGGTCAATACTTGGGCCGAAATGGTGCGGTTATTCCATGACCGATTCTATAATGCCAGTCCTGAAGTTTCAGTAGTTGATCTGACGTCAACCAAGCAGAAGGCGTCCGAATCGGTTACTGAATTCATTGAAAGGGTTTATGCAGTGAAGGCTCAGATGAAAACAATGCTACCTGAGCATGAATATATTCAAATCTTGAAGCAGAATTTGAAGTTTGCTATCAAGGATAGATTGATGGTAACAAGACCAAGGACTGTAGCCGAATTAACGGCTGAAGCCATAAGGATGGAGACTTATTTGGCAGAACAAGCGGCTTTCAAATCAAGCCGAAGTCAAAGTGGAAGATCACAACCTATCCAGTCAGCTGCCTCATTTGCTGAATCTCTGGATAGATGTGAAGTCCAGGAAGAGTACAACACGGATGACGTTCCCGCATTAGCCGAAGTTGCAAGGGCAGAGTTAATCATAAAAAAGCCTATGACTTGTCCAGCACTTCGGCCAGCCAGAGGCAAGGAGAAAGAAGGAGGAGATGAATCTCAAAGGTTTTACTCTTTCGACTTGTCACAAATGGACGAAATATTTGATTATTGCCAGAAGAACGGATTGCTAGAGTTTAAAGGAAACCATCCACAACCTACCAAGGATCAGTTGGAAGCCGGATGGTGCAGATTCCATGGATCGGCTACTCATTCCACGGCGGTTTGTGGACATTTTAGGAAGCTGATTCAGAAGCACGTCGATGATGGGAAGCTGAAGTTCCCAGATAGGCTTATGGCGATTGATAAGAATCCGTTCCCTGTTGCCAACATGGTGATGGTGCAGCCCGACCAGAATAGATCTGTGCATGACCGATTGGGGGATCAAACATCATCTAGCAAGAGTTCTGTACACGATCGGCTTGGGGATCGGCCATCGGCTCAGAAGTCGGGAGTATGGAAAAGATTAGGATCTCCGAAGGGAAAAGAGAAAGTTACAGATGTTTTTGACCGATTGGGGAATTATGAGGTAAAAGAGTGGATCAAGCAATCGGAGAGACATCAGGAGACCGAGATCGGAGATAAGAGCGAGAGGCCAACGTTGAAAATCATAACTAACGGATGGGATTCAGAGATGAAGTTAACAGCTGACAAGCAGAATGGAAAGACTGTGATTCAGATCACAGTCCCTGAAGAAGCTGTGGGTCCCGAAATGAAGAAGCTCAGAAGGCCACCAGCAAATACTCAGGTAGGCCGATGGGTCCAAAATTCTCCAGAAAGAAGGCATTTCGGCCAACGCCGGTCTGACCATTCAGCCTGGAGCGCAGAGGAGACAAAAGTTCCGAAAGGAAAGGGGTCATATCGTACTTTCAAACGAAGAATGCAACGGCTTAAAGCAGCTGCTGTTTCTGAGCAGGAGGAGTACGATATGATGCATATGGAAGAGGACTTCCCAGATGACTGTTCGTTTTCGGAAGGAAGAATACTCAATAGGGTATTTTCGGCTCGTTTAAAGTCCGAATCGAAAGAAGAGAGGAAGCCGAAAGAAGGACAGGATCGGCTAAAGAACAAAACAGAATTTCGGCCGAAAGTAATACAGCCGAAAATTGAAAGTGAGCAGCCGAAATCGAAAGAAGAATGGAAGCCTAGACCAGTCCGAACCAGGGAATGGAAACCAAAGACAACTATCATTCCGAATAACGATTCACTCCCTGTCGGGCAGTTTAAGTTCGACTTCGGATCTAGCGCGAATATAGTGACGGTGACCACCGAAGGAAAGGAGGAGTACTGGTCGGATTCTGAACCAGCTGTGGTTTTCTGTCAGAAGGAAGGGGAATACTATGGTGATGAAGAACCTATAGTGGATTTTTGTTTCGATAAACTTGAGGTATTTCGGCCGGAAGCCGAAATAGAGAAATCATTTGAAGAAGGATATAAAGCATTCGTTCCAGAAGCTCAACCAGGCACGATTTTTCCTCCAACAGCAAAAATGTCTCAACATGTGAGGCCTTTATACGTTAGAGGTTGGGTCAATGGGAGACCTCTCAGAAGAATGTTTATCGACGGCGGAGCCACTGTTAATATCATGCCGTTATCCACATTGACAAAGATAGGCCGTTCGAAGGAAGATTTACTCCCTACGAGAATGAAGGTAATGAGTTTTGTGGGAGCTCAGACTGCGGCTGAAGGGTGTATTCTAGTGGATGTAACGGTCGGAACGATCTCGATTCCGACCATGTTTTTTGTGGTAGATGCAGAAGTCCCGTATGCGGCCCTACTAGGCCGATGCTGGATTCATACATCCCGATGTTTGCCATCAACGCTTCACCAGAAAGTATGGTTCTGGAAAAAGGATGGCACAGTGGAAGAAATAGATGGTGATCAACCTCCGTTTCCAGTCAGCTCAGCCGGCCGAATTGATGCGGTGTTATACGAAGAACCCATACAACCATTCCTAGCGGTGGTAGGGGATCGGTACCCGCAGGTGGTCGAGTGTGATTGGACAGATTTGGGGTTTGAGATCAGATATCAGGCCGATGAACGGCCAGTCGAAAAAGAAAGTAAATGATGGATGCACAACCGAATCAAGCGATCGAGTTCGAATCGGCCGAACTCGGAGTTTCAGACGACAAAGAAGGATGGAGCGACTTAATAGATGCAATTCCAAAACGAACACCGGATTTCAAAGCTCAAGACCCCTTGAAAATGGTCAATGTTGGTACAGATGAGCACCCGAGGGAGATCCCGTTAAGTGCAAATTTAGATCAGCAGATGACAAGCCGATTCAAGGAGGTTCTAATCGAGTTCAAGGATTGCTTCGCATGGGATTATACAGAGATGCCAGGATTGGAGCGATCGATTGTGGAGCACAGATTGCCTATCAAAGAAGGGTTCAGGCCGCATAAACAGCCGGCCAGGAGGGCAGCGCCCGAAATAGTCCCAAAAATAAAAGAAGAAATAGAGAAATTATTAGCGGCCGGGTTTGTGAGGCCAGCTAAATATGTAGAATGGCTATCAAATATTGTTCCTGTAATAAAAAAGAATGGAAAATTGAGAGTTTGTATTGATTTCAGGAATCTTAATATAGCTACTCCAAAAGATGAGTATATGATGCCTATTGTTGACTTGTTGATTGATTCGGCCGCAAAACAGGGAATGTTATCCTTCATGGATGGATATTCGGGATACAACCAAATTTTTATGGCCGAAGAAGATATTCACAAGACTGCATTTCGGTGCCCTGGTGCTATAGGGATATACGAATGGGTGGTGATGCCGTTCGGACTGAAGAATGCAGGAGCTACATACCAGAGAGCCATGAACTATGTTTTCCATGACCTCATAGGGGATTGTGTTGAAGTGTATATCGACGACGTCATGGTCAGATCCAAAGATATCGAAAGCCACTTGAACGATTTGCGAAAGGTGTTCATAAGGATGAGGCTGCACGGAGTCAAGATGAATCCAGCCAAGTGTGCTTTCGGAGTACAGGCAGGAAATTTTCTCGGGTTCCTGGTACATAACAAAGGAATAGAAGTTGATGCGAACAAGACCAGGGCTATTCAAGAAGCCAAACCTCCACATGATAAGAAGAGTCTACAGAAGTTTCTTGGAAAGATCGGTTTCCTGAGACGATTCTTAGCAAATGCGGCTGGAAAGTCGAAACCACTAACCGATTTATTGAGGTTGAAGAAGGAAGAGGAGTTCAAATGGGGAGTCGACCAACAAAAAGCCTTCGAACAGTTGAAACAGGATTTGATGAATCCACCTGTGTTGGTTCCTCCGATTTTAGGACGGCCATTGAAGTTGTATATAGCAGCGGCCGAAGAGTCTATTGGAGCATTATTGGCACAAGAAGACGATGAAGGAAGGGATCGGGCGATTTACTCTCTTAGCCGAATCCTAAGGGACGCCGAAGTAAGGTACTCGCCGATTCATAAATTATGTTTAAGTCTTTATCATGCATGCCAGAAATTAGAATATTATATTCAACCGAGGCAAGTGATAGTGGTGGCTTCGGTTGACATAGTTAAGATTATGATGAATGATCCAGTCAGTAGGCGAAGAATGGCCAAATGGGCCATGAAATTAAATGCATACGATTTGAGATATCAACCTTTGAGGGCTATGAAAGGACAGATTGTAGCCGATTTTTTGGCTGATCATGTGATACATCCGATGACCGATGATATCGATCGTCAAGATCGGCCGAAAGAAGTCGATGAGATAGGAATTGTATACTTGCAACCATAGGTGATGACGTTTGATGGTTCTAAAGCCGCTTCAGGAGTCGGAGCAGGGTTTACCCTACAAACACCGGAGGGCAAGGTATACAAGTATTTCGTGCAATTGCCAGAGTCATATACGAATAACCAAGCTGAATATAAAGCGTTGATTTCGGGATTACAACGATTGATAGAAGAAGGAGTCAGAGCAATCATTAACAGAGGGGACTCACAAGTAGTTGTTCAGCAATTATTAGGCGATTTTTCGGTTAAGAGTTCTCAGTTGATTAGATTGTACGAAGAAGCGGTTAATTTGTTAGAAGAATTCGATGAGGTATACATTGAATATATCCCGAGAGAAAAGAACGAAGTGGCCAATGAATTGGCTCAACATGCAGCTAGATATCGGTTGATGCCGATAGCAGGAAATGTGGAAGTACATTTGGCCGAAACAGAGAAGGCCGAATGGATAAAGGAGATAGCACAGACATTAGAAGATCCTTCGGAGGCTAATCCAGCCGAAAAACGGAAAGCGATGGATTACGTCATAATAGGAGGATTATTATTCAAGCGTGCTATTGATGGAGTATTGCTCAGATGTGTCGGAGAAGAAGACGCCAGAAGGGTAATGGGAGAGGTTCATGAAGGAATATGTGGTGCACATCGGGCAGGAAAATCGATGAAGTGGAGTATTATTCGCCTGGGATATTATTGCCCGAATATGGGTCCTGATTGTGAAAAATATGCGAGAGGATGCAGCGAATGTCAAAAACATGGGCCGATTCAGAAGTTACCGGCCGAAGAATTACACATAATGATCAAACCATGGCCATTCAGAGGATGGGCCATGGACATCATAGGAAAAGTTCATCCCTCTTCGTCGAAAAGACATGAGTTCGTGCTAGTGGCAACAGATTACTTCACGAAATGGGCCGAAGCTCAGGCGTATGTCAGTATTTCACAAGAGGAGGTGATCGAGTTTATCAAGAGACAATTGATTTATAGATTCGGGATCTCACAGACGATTCTAACAGATAGAGGAACTGTATTTGTGGGAGAAAAAGTCAAGGCCTTTGCAGATGAATACGGAATAAAAATTGTGCATTCGTCACCATATTACCCACAAGGAAATGGACAAGCAGAGGCCACAAATAAACAGCTGATAGGAATTATAAAGAAAATGATCGAAGACCAACCAAGAAAATGGCATGAGAAGTTATCTGAAGCATTGTGGGCTTATCGAAATGCTAAAACTTCAGCTACTGGGTTTACACCATTTCGGCTGACTTATGGAATGGATGCAGTGTTGCCAGCCGAAATAACAGTGCCGACTTTGAGAACAAGCCAAGCGGATTCAATGTCGGCCGAACAGTACGATTGTGCGATGAAAGATGAGTTATTGGAAATTAATTCCAATCGGATGCAAGCCTTTGAGAATTTACAGAAACAAAGATATTGTGGCCGATTGGTACAATAAGCGAATTCGTCTTAAGCGGTTTGAAGTTGGAGACTTAGTTTGGAAAGTTATATGGCCACCCAAGCAGAAGGATGGCCGATTAGGTAAGTGGAGTCCCAATTGGGAGGGACCATTTATTGTTCATACCAAATTACCGAATGGAGCATACATTTTGGTGGACGAAAATGGTGAGCAGATGTCAAATCCAGTAAATGCAAGATACATGAAGAAATATTATCCATCAGTATGGGATTAAACATTAAGTGATGCGAAAAAGTAAAGATTTTATTGCATGAACGAATAAGTACAAAAAGAGCGCTACTTCGGCCGAAAGCGGCGTCGATAGCCCGAAATTACAATATACAAGGGAAACGTCCTGGGCTAAAACGGCTAGGAAGAAGCGGAGGCCAGTGGGATCTGAAGTAGTAGATGTCCAACATTCATTCCCAGACCCAAATTCTTCTGGCCGGCGAGAGAAGAGATGGCTGTGCCAATAAAGCCAACTCCCAGACCAGGAAGAAGAAAATTTCTATCTGCTCCAGCAAGGACACCCCCTTCTTAGCATTGAAGATAGGGACGAGGTTCGAGGGGTATGGCCTTCGGAGCTTAGAAGATAATTCGGTCCCATAGAAAGGCGCAATTATTATTCGACCGCCCAAGACTTTGGGACCGATATTAGTAAGATTACGACAGGTCACAGCAATATGAGGAAGTAGAGCAGAGCTCGAGTATGACCGTCGGAATACATGTTGAGAAAAGTGTGGAAAGTTCCCAATTTATATGAAGATAATGGTGAAATGATTAGTTGAACTCGCGCTGCATATAAGAAGGGCTTTCGGCTTATAAGTAAAGGATCAACCAAAGAGCCAACGGGCCAAGGAGGCCAGGGAGGAGAAGAAATTAAAAGCATCAAGATGTTCATGATTGGTGTTTGCGAGATTATGAGACAAGAAGAGGATAAGAGTTGGTATTTATAAAGAGAAATGAAGGGATGTCTTTTATAGCAAAAAATGGAAACGTAAAGAGAAAAGCATTGATTACGGACGAGACGTTTCAAGAATCCCAATAAAGCTGCAGAAGATAATATTGTATCAGAAAATATCCCTGGGAACACGGAAGAAACAGGCGAAACAAATCTACAAAAAGACAAATATTTCATAATAGGCCGATTAAGTATACAAAGTGAATCGGCCGAAACAAAAGCCAGAAGTACAATAAGGGGGACGTCATTACATTCAAAAAACAACAACAACAAAGTTCAATCTCCACTCAAATCATAAGCAATGTCTTCGCCGAAATCACTGGTAAGGGGAGCGGCCGAATTACGAACAGAAGTTGGATCCAATACTGATTGGAACTCCTGATACGATCGAGCTTCAGCTTCGGCCGAAACCAGAGGATCATCGGGTTGGGACGAGAAAAGCTTGTCGGTAGTGTCTTGGAAAGGATCACACTGAGCATCTAAGAAGAGAAATCAAAAGAAAAGGAAGACATAATCATCGTATATCATCAGGACCAAAAGAACAAATTAAATATTACCAGAATTCCTTAGATTATCCCCTGAAGGAGGATTGACGAAAAGGTTATCGGAAACTGTCGAAGCATTTGGCACAGGAGGAAGTTGGACCGCGACAGAACGAATCTGATCAAGCGCCTTCTGAGTGTTTGACCATAAACCACGAAAAACGCCAAGGACATTGTCACTGAAGGATAACCTCAAAGTAAGATAGTCCGTTTTCTCTTTGAGACTAACAAGTTTATCCCTCGGAGCCTGAGCAGATTTGTGGAGCTGCTTTACAAGTCCTTGCAAGTGAGTCGATTCTTGGTCAACTTCGGCTAAGGCATTCTTCACGCCTTGAGCCTCATGTTGAAGTCGGCTGATTTCGGAGTCGATGGTGGAGAGACGATTCAAATAATTGGATCTGAGGCCATCATTGGCCGATAACTGACTCATATAAGAATGATAATCAGAAGCATGCTTGTCAAATTCCGCCCGGTGAAGGGTAAGAGAAGCATGCTCATCTTCAAGTGTTCTGCGAAAGGCCAAGAGGCTCGGAAGCTCCATGTCTATCCGTAAGAGACATGTGAACATTGCATCAACGATATTTAATAAACCGGAGACCAGAAGATCTTGAGGAAAAGCTTGCCTAATATAAGATAGAAGCAAAAGGATAGGCTTGGTTTGGACGGAGAAGGCGTCGGATTGTTCAGAAATCAAGCATTCTAGCTTATCCAAGCAGGCTTTGAAAGAACGAGGAAATTCTGATGAAGAGGAAACAAATGAAAGGGAAAAGAAATCATCCAGAATATCCTTATCCGGGAAAGGTGAAGGAGGATTAACGTTACCAACGGCTAATTCTCCCGGCCGAGTATGATTAGGAGAGGGGTCAGGAATAGAGGCAATAGAAGAAGAGGGAAGGGCTACTGCTAGAGAAGTAGTCGAAATGGGAACAGTCGAATCAGTGTTGCCACCCTCAGGTGTTCGAGAAGTCAATCCTGGTCCCATATCGGCCGAAGAAACAGGAGTTATACTAGAAGTAATGGCCAGGTTCTCATCAATAGGATCAAGGGCCGCAGATGAGGGAGTAGGTGATTCGGAAGGGCCGGAAGAAACGGTAACTCGAGGAGCCTAGAAGAAAAGTAAATAAATGTTAAAGAGAAGATAGTAAACAAGGAAAGAAAAAATAGAAAAAAAGAGCGGTAAGAAACCTGATCAGCAGACGAGGCCGAGCTGGGAAGAGGCGAACGAGCCGAACGTCGCAGCGTCTTAGTTGCAGGTTCTTTTTTCGACTTCCCTGAACCAGAAGCAGCACGTTTTCGTTTTCCGGAAGTAGCGGGAGCAGACGAAATATGTGGACGAGATGGAAAAGACGAGACATCATCCAAAGCAGCCCCTGCAAAGCGAGAAAAAAGAGGAAAAAATCTGAGAAAGATACACGACACACAATAAGAAGAAAGCCGAAAGACTTACTAAGTAAAGGAAGTAGAGGGTCATCCTCTTGAGAAGAGCAGGAGTAATCGAGGGCTGAACCAACAACCGAAAACATCATAATACCTGGAAAGCCGCGAGAAATAAGGAGGCTCTGCAAGTTAGTGCCAAAATTAGTGTAAGAAAGAGCTTTTTCCCACCAGGCATCAAAACGCTCGGTTGAAAGACCAGGACGGATGTCAAGAGAACGAAATTCAAAGTTGCAAATCCGGAGAGCCCAAGTACGACAGAGATTTCGGCTGTTCTCAGAGCCGAATCCTTTGAAGGATTTGTTGTATCGATTCGGGTCTCCATAGAGAGGAATGACCACATCCTGAACAAATCCAAATTGACGGCTGACTAAGTGAGGATTGTAAACCTCAGAAGGGATAGAATGGTCAGGGGGAATAAACAACGAGCAGTTAAAAACGTGACGAGGAATGATACAAGCATTCCAGACTTGAGCAAACGCCTTCGGAAGGGGTCTACCAAAAGGGGGAGTGTTGATAGCCGAAACCCAACTATCCGGAGTACCAGAATAGAGGTGGCAGGAAGAAAGACCAAGTGGGGATCGGTTCATGAAGTAGTAAATCCATTGTTCAGTGCGCATTTCGGGAAACCGAACCCCGAGAAGATCGTTAGCAGAGGGATGGGTAGTTTCAAAGGGTCGAGGTTCAAAACAGGACATATCCCTGAAATGCCATACCAGCCAGAGGTGAAGGAACCAGAGAGGCCCATGAGATCGGCTAGAGTGGCCATCAGCCCATCCATGAACCAGGAATGAAATGCCAGAATACAGATGCACCAAGAAATAGTCAGCGAGAGGCAAATGAGTCTTTTTCATAAGGGCCTTGGCTAGAGGGTAGGTCTCAAGAACCACATTCTTGGCAAGAGCGCACCAGAAGAATCGGCTAAGGAAGTGCATCATAAAAGCCACAGATTCATCCCTAGAAAATTCGGGCTTATCCCCACGGTACTTATTAATCCATGAAGAGAAGGTGAGCCCGGAAGCATAGCCGGTGTTTTTCATGGTAGGCTTGTCGGAATCAGTAACACCTAAGACGGGCTTTCCAAGAGAGGGTAAGTCCAGAAGAAGCTTGACATCTTCAATAGTTGGGGTCATTATACCCCATGGAAAGCAGAAGCAATTAATGGATGAGTTCCAGAAGCAAAGAAGGGCCTGAATGTAGTTATAGGTAGTAGGAAAAGGTTGTAAGCTCAGCTTAATCAAGTGATCAACCCCAGAGTTAACCCAATCTAATCCACAATGAGGAAGGGCCCTTTCGTACCAAGCAATATGTTCCTGAGTCACCAACGGCCAAGTACTGAGAGGGCCGAAAAGTTTAACAGAGAAATAATCCGAAAACAAGGGGATCGTCTTCGATGCCCCAAAAAGAGCAGAAGCAGAAATCGTAGCCTCAGTCGAAGTCGCAAGAGGCCCAAGAGTGACGAGGTCGCCATCAATAAGACGAAGCGAGGAAGTCTCAACTAGGGAATCTTCTGCATCTTTGATCTTTTGAGAGGAAGGAGAAAGAGTCGGTTGCGCCATCAAGGAAAAAAGAAGCAAGAAGACGAAGGAAGAATGAGGAAAACAGAAAGAGGAAAATGGCTTTAAAAAAAGAAAATAAAGGCAAGTGAAGAGGCGACGTGGCCGGATATTAAGGAGGAGTTAGCGCACGAAGAGGAAGAGAGAGAAGAGTTACTTGGGCTCCTTCTCATATGAAAGAAATTCGCCCAAGTAAGGAGGGCATCTGTTGGGGCCATACGAAATGATGGGCCGTGAAGAGTTATTGGGCCATAAAAATATAGGCCAGCAGAAAGAGTTCCAGAGAAAGATGGGCTTAAGATCAGTAAGGCCGAAAGTCCATAGCAAACCGAAGGAAGGGAACCGAGGCTGACAGAGATTTCGGCCGAAATAGGGAAGGAACAGCCGAAACCAAAACAACCGAAATAAAGAAAGAAAGAATTCGGCTCGTAAGGATCGGCCGGAGAGCGGTTACTCCAGCTCCGACTATAAATAGGGGTCGACACACACAAAATCAGAGAGATCAATCCAACCCCCAAATTCCTTTTATCAAATTTAATTCCTTGTTATCTTTACTGCTTTCTTTACAGCTTTCTTTACAGCTTTCCTTAGAATCTAGCCTAGTTTGTTAGCGGTTACTAACTTCCAAATCCACCGTTGCTCCTTAGCAACTAGTAGTTTGGTTCCCTTTTTGGTGAATTCCGCCGTTGTTTCTTAACAACAGGTAGATTCTCCGTTGTATCTTGTTGTTTTTTATCAATTCAAATAAGATTCAGTCAATTGTGGGCGCATTATTGTTAATTCGGACCTGTAATCGGTTTGATCCTTTTCCGATAGCCTCCCTTGAGGAGAAAAAGGTCATTGGCTCAACCCAAGCCAAACAGATGTAGATTATTTATAATGTGTAATTTGCAATGTTAGTTAATCTTTTTCTCTGCCTTTTTAATGATAATTTGTAATGTTATATTATTTTATGATTTTCTTAATTTCATTTCAAACTTTAATGCGGATCATATAATTTATTAATTGGTAATATGTAGTACTTCGTAATCTTACTTTTCTCCTTTTTATTCTTTTCTTTTTGACTATTTTTTATGGTGAATTACCGGGTATCCCTAGGCTATATTGGACCTACGACTAATCCTTCGATGATCTATATGGGCAATTAATGGCGCATTTCCTAAAACAATTTTTTGCATACACAAGGTTCGAACCCGAGACCTTGCTTAAGCGACTAAAACCCCAATCCACTCAAATCAACTGTTGGTTTTTTTCTCTACTTTTTTGTGCTTATAGGGCACGTTTGAAACACTGTATTGTATTATGATGTATTGTATTATTTAATGCAGGTGTATTGTATTATGATGTATTATATTAAATTAATGTTATATACAATGTTTGGTGTTGATCTTGTATTACATCATTATATATTATATTACGTACTAAATGTATATGTTATCTTATCTTTTTCTTATTATTTTTTTAAAATTTATTTATATATTTCCTAATTTGTAAGTTATAGTATAATAATGTAATTTCAATACTTTTGAAGGCATTATTATTTTTTTGTTTTTTAAACTTGTATAGAATAGTTAGAAAGTTTTTGTTTTAAACATCAACACTCATGTGTCGGCAAAGGGAAGAATTACCCATTTAATCCGATAATGTTGAAAAATTTTCCAAACAGCGCAAAAAATTTCTAACTAAAAATACCCGTCCATTAAATATCCTAATCATTACCGAACCCGTCCATGAACCCGGTTTGTTTACTAATCTTTGTCGAACCCGTCCATTAAATACCTACTGATCGCCGAACCGGTCCCTCCAGTGGGGTAGTTTAATGTACGGGTTCGACAATGTTTAGTAAAAAATCGGTTCATGGACGGGTTCGGCAATAATTATTGTATTTAATGGACGGGTTCCTTTAATTCAAACTTTTTTGGACTGCTTAGAAAATTTTTCAACATTATCGGACCAAATGGGTCATTTTCCCATCAGCAAAGGTATGTTGGAGCCCAAGCCACACAAATTAGAAACGCATTAAACGGGAGTTATAGGGGCCAGATGAGAATCGAATCCCCAATTTGAAAGTCGGGGCATTACCAGATCAAGTCTCCATTCCAAAAATAGTTAGAAAGTCGAATCATAATGTTATATGATTATTTGGAAATTATTTGTCTAATAATTTTCTGTATCGCACCAGCAATCCACCATATAAAGTAGTAACAAATGTCTTGACCCTTCATCGAAGAATAAATCCATTCATCATGTTCATAATGAAATCCTGTTTAGCTTTGGCGTTTCTTTGTCCTCTCAGTTTCCTTCATCTCCTTGCAGCAGAAAATGGCAATCCAAATCCCCCAGACAATACATTAGAAACCTACATTGTCCTTTTAGAACCAAATCCGCACAAACTCGACGTGGAGCTGGATACGTTGTATGATTCATTTATGCCGACTCCCTCCGCACCCTCACAAACAGCCGAGCCGCGGATGATCCATCGCTACCGTAATGTCTTCACAGGTTTCGCCGCTAAATTGTCGGAAAAAGACGTCCAAGCTATGCGGCAAAAGAAGGGTTTCATTTCTGCACAAAGGGAGCGAATTTTCTCATTACTGACGACGCATACGCCCAACTTCTTAGGGCTAAAGAATTCAGGGTTCTGGAAGGCTTCCAACTTCGGGAAAGGTGTGATCATCGGCGTCCTCGATTCGGGGGTCGCCGCCGATCACCCATCCTTCAGTGGCGCCGGAATTCCTCCGCCGCCTAAGAAGTGGAAAGGCAGATGCGGTTTCAAATCCCGCAAGGCGTGCAATAATAAGCTGATTGGGGCTAGAGTGTTCCAATCGGGGCTCGAACCGATAGACACGGAAGGCCACGGCACGCACACGGCCAGCACCGCAGCCGGCAGCTTCGTTAAAGACGCTAATATTTTCGGCGAAGCCAATGGCACGGCGGCCGGCGTGGCGCCCCTTGCTCACCTGGCTGTGTACAAAGTATGTAACGACGGACGCTGCAATGAGAGCGACATCCTAGCGGCTTTGGATGCGGCTATTGTCGATGGGGTAGATATTGTTTCGATGTCCCTTGGCGGTCCTGCTATCCCTTATTACCAGGACAGCATAGCTATTGGTGCATATGCGGCCATGGAGAAAGGGATTTTCGTTAGCTGCGCGGCTGGAAATAGCGGTCCATCGACCACGACCGTACAGAACGATGCTCCTTGGATCCTGACCGTTGGTGCGAGTACTCATGACAGGAAATTGGAGGTCGATGTTGTGCTCGGAGACGAGCAAGTTTTAGTCGGCCAATCTGCTTTTCAACCCAAGGGTTCTGAAGCCTCGGTAAAAACCCTAGAGCTTACATTTCCCGATGATTCCGATCGTTTTTGCGAGTTTTTGGGAACCGCCGGTTATAAAGGGAAGGCCGTGGTTTGTGAATGGGGCGGATCAACTCCGAGAATAGAGAAAGGAGAAGCCGTGAAAAACGCAGGTGGTTCCGCGATGATTCTTGTTAGCGATGAACTTTTTGGCAACACTACTCTTGCCGAGGCTCATGTTCTTCCGGTAGCACATATAAGTTCTGAAGATGGCCGTAAGTTGAAAGCCTATGCGAACTCCACGTCTAAGGCGACGGCTAGTCTTTTATTTAAAGGAACTCAAATAGGCGATCAGAATGCACCCTTCGTTGCTGGATTCTCTTCCAGGGGTCCTAGTGGATTAAGCCCCGGAATCCTAAAGCCCGATGTCATTGGCCCGGGCGTTAATGTGCTCGCCGCTTGGCCTAAAGCACTTGATAACACGACCAAGACGCATCCATTCAATATGATATCTGGAACTTCAATGTCAACTCCACACCTTAGTGGTGTTGCAGCATTGATCAAGAGTGTGCATCCTGATTGGTCGCCGGCAGCCATCAAGTCAGCGATTGTCACAACTGCTCGAACCCGAAACCTTGGCAAAAAACCCATCACGAATCAATACGGTGAACCTGCGGATGCTTATACAATGGGTGCTGGCCATGTTAACCCTTCGTCAGCGACTGATCCAGGCCTCATTTACGATCTCAAACCCGAGGAATACATCCGGTTCTTGTGTGGTCTCAACTACACAAATGAACAGGTTGGTTCCATTGTTCGGCGGAAGGTGGATTGCACAGAAGAGGGCAAGATTTCTCAAGCACAACTCAACTATCCATCATTTTCAATTAGTTTTGAAGCATCTCCCCAAACTTATTCAAGAACAGTTACCAATGTTGGAGAAGCTAATTCATCATATGAGGTGAAGATTGAGTCTCCCGAAGGTATTACTATTAAAGTTGAACCCACTAGACTTGTTTTCACACAAGTCAACCAACAATTAAGCTATAACGTGACGTTCACCGGAACAGGTGATAGCAAAACCATCTATGCTCAAGGATCTATTTATTGGAATTCTGCAAAGCATGTTGTCCGAACTCCGGTAGGTTTTATATTTGAAAATGGATTTCACTAGCAAATTGTAAGAGGGTATTTCATTGCATGGTGATTGAGATATGCCATGGTCTTTGTAATATCATAGGTGCTTTAATAATGGATTTATTTTTGTTTTACAAATTAAAGTGTTGTGAGATATATAGAACTAATAACAATTTTTGGGATAAATAGCGCTGGAGAGCGCTGGAAAAAGATGGTTCAAAACACTACAAAAACAAGAATAAATACCCAAATAGTACTGTAAGTTTCACTATTATTCAATTTGGTCCATAAAGTATTTGATTATTCCAACCGGTCCTATAACTTTCATATTTTAGCCGAAATAGTTCTAAATGCATTTAATTTTCAATTTTAGGTCCCTGAATTTTTATATTGTTTACTTTTACTCCGAAAAAGTTTCTAAATTTTGTAATTTAGTTTTCATTTTTAAAAATATAAATATATAATAAGGATTAAATTGCAAAAAATCAAAACTTTTTTTGAGGGTAGAAGTGAATAATTTTAAAGTTTTGGGGTCTAAAATTGAATATGAAATGCATTTGGGACTATTTCGGCTAAAACATGGTAGTTATGGGACCATTTGAGTTAATCAAATACTTTATGGACCAAATTGAATTATAGTGAAACTTACAGGACTTATTTGGGTATTTATTCCTACAAAAACACTACAGAATAGAAGGTTTGGAAAGAGCAACAAAAACCAAGAGAAACAAAGACAAATATTCAGCTAATAACTAGGGATGGAAACGGGACGGATACGGACGGATATTACTGGTCTCGTATCCTATCCCATATTTTTTTGTCGAATACAGAATCGAATACGAGTAGGCCAGATACAAATACGAATTCGAATATTTTGGGAAACAGATACGAGACGGATTCGGATTTTAACTCTGATAATCTTTTAATTTTTAAAAGTAATTTTTTTATAATTTTTTAAGAGAAATCGGAATATATACTATGTAAGCTAAACTGATTTTTTAAATTTTCCAAGATCATTAGTTATTTTGTTCAAGACATCTAAATAGCATCACTACAAGATGTTACGTACTACAGTTTATATGCAAAGAACCTAATGATGTAGTCGAGTTGATTAATATAATTTGATTTAATTACATATGGCTTTCAAGCTTTTGATTATATTTATATATATAGTATTACTTATTTATTTTATAGTTAATATAATATATTATAATATACATATATAAATATATATAAATTTGCGGATATTCGGATAAAAAATACGGATAATATCCGCATGATATTCGAATTTTTCGGATACGGACGGATATTTACAATCCGTCCCGTATCCACCAAATATCCACCGGATATAAAAATTCGAATTCGGATTTGAATATAATCGAATACGGTAACGGATCGGGTGGGAATTATTCGTCCCGCTTTCACCCCTACTAATAACTTTAATCCCATTTAGATTATATCCAATAATAAAAATACATTGCCGTTTTTTAAGGAACTGTCGGGTATGATTTGTGGACATCTTTGCTGCATTGCCAATTATAAAAAGAATACAACTAACAAATTTTTTTTTTCTGAACAACATGTACAAGGTAGAAAATGAGTGATGCCACACAAAATACTCGACTAATTTTTTTTTTTTTTTTTTTGAGGGAAATACATTTTATTCCATATAAAGACAAGCAAGCCAAAAGTTGAATTACAAAAGTTTAATTGCAAAAACTGACAAGGTATAGCCAAGACCATGTAACCAGGGTGGGTATGTCCTGTTAGCAGTAACAAAATCATACACCAACCCATCATCGAACATCAAAATTACTAGTTACAGATGGCAACATCGTGAAGCATAATGCCTCAAAAAGTAGCAGCATCGGCAAACTCAACAAATCGGTCAAATACACGCAGCCGCCATGCTCTCCAGGTCCATTCTCCAAACAATCTAGCCTGCAATTTCCCACTGAGCAGTAGCCTTTCAAGTCCACTATAATTAAACTCACCAAGTGCAACCGGTTCCTTCCAACAAAAATTGTGCGCTTACATTGGACAAGGACAGACATTGGAGCTCACAAATGATGGATTCATGAGAAAGTCTATGAACTTGCTTCAAAGATCACATCTCCCCTGCATTTAGTATCAACTCCAATGCATCGAATAAAGGGAAAATGAAGAGGGAGTAAAACATGGCGAAAAGTGGAAAGGTGATGGGCAAGTCGTGAAGAGTGAAGAGTGGGGAACTATCTATACATTTCACGATAATAGATCAACTAATCAGTCTTCCCAAATGATGCATAAAACAAGAACACACTTTCTCAACTCCCAAACTTACATCTAATCGCATTCTTATGTATGCCGCCCCTTAACAAACATCAAACCTTCTCCTTTTTTCAAAAAGATCCTTCCTACGACTTCTCAATAACCGATTATTTATTATTATTTTTTTTTCAACCACTTTTCAAAACTCTTTTTCTCTACTTTTTTTTTCTTTTTTTTTTTTTTAAGGGTTGCCCGCCTGCCCTTGTCAAGTGCAGATGCTGGAATCATCCTCCCATACAGAATTTTCCAATACTCAAATAATCTCTACTACTTATTTGCAACACCGGAAGGATTTTTTTTTTTTTTTGAAATGTATAGATAGTACCCGGGCTGCCAATGGTCAGAGGAAATCAATATGTATAGGGCAGGGAAAAGGAAGGGTTGTGGATCACATGGGGTATACAAGGATTATAGGTTAGTGATAATCTGTACCACAATAGGGTATGATAATTAAGGGTCACATGAGCTAGGGAAAGGCTAAAAAAGGGTGATAATCGCCCAAAGGCCAAGGCAAGGGAATGCGCTAGTACCCTTATCGTATCCGATGCACCAGAACTAATACTACAACAGGCTACATGAAAATTAAATCAAGTTCGAGATTGTCAGAAAAACATCCCCTGTACACACCTCTGAAGAAGCTTGGGCTCTGCTCTCACCGGTTAAAACTGTCGGTTGGCTTAGCGAATATATTGCTAGGTGTCAACAATCCCCTGTCTGTAACGGTCAGCAATCATTCCTTATGAGTCACCAAGTCTCCCCAGCAACAGCAGCAATCACTGGACTCAAAGAGGAGAGTAGCGACAATGGTAACAACTATGTTTCCTCAAAACTTTTCTCATCCACAAATGATGTTAGCAGCATCGACCCCAGCAAATGCATAGACAGTACCTACAAAACAAAGCAATGGTGAGTGTATCAAAAGCGAGCAATACCCATATCTTGCCTCCTCCTCCACTCCCCAAGTAATTCGACCACGCCAATCCCAGGCCTCATCTGTCTTAAAATTACTACCCACCCCTGCTTCACTATGCCTGCAAAATAATATTCGATTACATAAACATACTCAACTAATAATATTCTATTACATAAACTTAATTGTGTCATACATTTATATCACTACAGGAAAACATGCTAGAATACTAGGATATGATTGACGACGGTGTAAACATACATGCTATATCGTTTTGATAGGGATTGGCAAAATATTCGAAACGATTCGTTGAACCGCTAATGAAACCTGAAACTTTTGACGAGTTTCGCCAACACGAGTAATTTTCTGAAAATTCCTTTACTGGTTTATTGCTTAAGGAGGAAACTGTGATTTCAAATGGTGCCTCGAGAGTCCCCGGCAACGGCGCCATGAAACTTTCGCTCTAGTTTCATTTTGCTACTGAGGGGTTGAAGAACCGTCTAAATACAATTTCCAAGTTCGGATTTATTACATGAAAAGATTTATGATTGAGGGAAGGGGTTTAAGAATATATTAAGATTTCCCTTTTTATTACTCCTGTGGGGTTCAAACGGCGCTGTGGTTCTTCCAGCCATGAAACTTTTGACAAATATCACGGTGCAACAGGGATGGACCTTCAGTCTGTCACCCTGAAAGTCCCTGATATCTGCACCATGATGCTTCTCTTAATTTCATTTCAAGAAGATACCTGCCATGAAATTCTTGAACATCTTCCCACTGTATGAGTATTTTCCCAAAATGTTGTTTTTAATTACTCGTGTCAAGAAACTGTGCTCCCGAAAGCGCACGGGTCAAAAATTGCAGTAATTTATAGTAAGTACCGGATCGTTCACTGGAGGATGTGCGATGGAAGCAGGGCCCACGTCGTTTACTAAGATTTTCCACTCGGTTACTCGTTTCAAGTTTTGTAAGGGTTTCTAACAACTACTTGACATAATTCAAACCAGATCATAAAAGCAGTAAAAATTATTCTACAAAGCATGATAAACTAGATCGAAGAAAGCAATTAAATCTATACTACGAAAGCAATATAAAATTATGCTATACTATCTAGAAAGCAGGTTTAAATATGACATAAGGGACAGGGAGGAAATAATAAAGATTGGACAAGATTCAGATGAAACACAATTAAACTTCCATTTTTATACACAGATCTTAGCTTGGGATAATCCTCTAGTTAGCTAACTCTCATGCTTTCTACACCATGTTCCCTTTAACAGACAGGTACTTATGGTGAGAATTTACATGCTCTTACGACCTCAATTTCTAAGATACCACATACTCACAACTGCCCTCACATGGCCATGTTAAGGCGTATTATTCATCTGTGGTGGATAAGCAACACCTGACACATCATTAGTTGACATGCCAAGTACTCCTATCATTCCCCCATGTCACACCCAAAGCTTCAAATCACGTCCCAAACCATTCCATAACTCTCAAACCTTTTAATAGATGGACAGCCCCTAATTCTTCCGAATGACCTCTATGAAAGCATTTAAAAGGAAAGCAGTAAGAAAGCTGTAAAGAAAGCATTTAAATCTATCACTCGGAAGCATTAAAAACGTCTCTTTCCGTTAGTATAAAAGAGCTCCTGGTCTTGGTGACCAGATGCAGATCAAGAACCCCCGAAATATCAATAAGCCACAGGGCTTACAACATCTGGGTAGTTATGAGATACAAACTAAATGAAACAGATCCATAAATGAACCTATCCCGGATGTACTCACTCAAGACTCAATTCTAGACTTTGGCAGAAGAAGATAGTAGTCGAAGGAATACTCAACTCTACCTTAGAAATTCACCAAGGCCTATATGTTGTTCCTCTAGTATTATTTATCACATCTCATCTACACCCAAGTGGATATTGACTTAATGCGATATCTAATATCAGATTTCCAACACACAGCAATTTCGAGAAGCAAATGAATATTTGAAAATCATTCCCTAGACAGGTACTAGACTCTCAATTAAAACACAGATCCTTTCAGTCTAGACGAGACCTAATCGCTGACTCTGCTTCTAAGCTCTCAAAATCAATCCCCAGTGGAAGATGAATTAGTCATAACTGTTGAATTTATCCCTTACTCAGATCCGGATTTTATAAAGAAATTTTTGTTGGAAGTTTATTATGCAACATCAGATTTAAATCAAGACTTCTGTGTCCAAGGGGAAGGATCCCCAAAATAATGATATGACCGGAACATCTACATAATAGTATCATGCATACAAGTATATGAAAAGGAAAACAAGGTACCCCAAAATATATGGTGGGGTTAGACAGAATGCGATGCACAAGATGGATTAGCCTGAGATGAGAAGAAATCGGCTAAAAAGGTGCCAGAGATAATTGAGGTTTTCCGGACTGCAAACATCTGCTGTCCGGTTCCCAATTTTCCCAGATGACTGATTTTAGGCAGAAAGAATCCCAAACAACGGTGACCGCCGTCATTTAGTTTTCTTTTGTCTGTGAGTGGAAAAAAAACCCACATATTTCTTGCTGTAATATTTCTCAACTGATGTTGGTCGACATCAGTTGATACTATTGCAACTTGAATTCAGATTGAGAAATTAAGATAAAGAAAATTAAAACTGTATCTGATTAGGAATTGGCTGAGTGACTAATCGAAACTCTTAGTGAAGAGAACGCTCGCCGAAGCTTCCACCAACCACTAACCAGATCATGCAAAATAACAGACAATGAGTGACACACAGAAGACGGGTTAGTCGATATCCCTGTGACGGGACCTTTCACCAACATTAATCTATGTGTTTCTCATTATCCGTTCATACACACAATGAAAGAGAAAAATCATAAAAGTAAGAAAATATTTTTGGCATTGTGTGGGTGTTAAGCACACAATAATTGGACACTAATAGGTTGAAATGTGTAATGGATAGAAATCAGATGAATTGGGCCTAGACCCAATACATCCATGCAACTTACACAAATCATGAAAGAAAATATTTTTGGAGTTTTCAAAATAGAAGGGATAGTTCAATTCGAATTATTGGGGTAATTCGAATTGAGAATGCATGAAGAATGAAGTATAATCTTACCCAATTAATCCTTGCAAAGAAATGAGATATCATCTAATTCGAATTGTTGAGCAATTCGAATTAATTCGAATTGGACAACTCGAATTGATGAAGTCCTTTCCTTGCTCAAAATTGACTAAGGCATATACCTCAAGGGGAAGGTGAATTCGAATTGTCCAGCAATTCGAATTAATTCGAATTGGGCAATTCGAATTGGTAATAGATGGAAAATAAACTAAGGCATGAAAGGATGACAATGGATACAATGTGGTTTTCAAGCCAATTCGAATTGTTGAGCAATTCGAATTAATTCGAATTGGATAATTCGAATTGGGTGGAAACCACATGAAGAGAATAATTTTGGCTATGCAATTCGAATTTCTTAGACAATTCGAGTTAATTCGAATTGCCTCAATTCGAATCACATATTTTTAGATAACAACAATTTTTGTTCTCACAAGTATGAGTTAGGTGAACACTGTACTGTAATGATGGGTTTAGATTTACTAAATCCCTCATCTCACATCAATGTCATTTCACAGCCACCCTAGTGAGATTTTCAAGGAATAAACAAATACATGTCTAGTGGGTATTGGCAAAATTCAAAACCTACTGCTACAAACAAGGGATCAAAGATCAAAGACCCTAAAACATCTAGTTATCTAAGAACTGCATGAATAAACTAAGAACACTCAAGTTATCTAAGGTAGCATGAAATAAGATTAGGGCAGGAAGAATAAAACCTAAATAAAAATATAACAAACCTTAAAAACATCTAAAACCTAAGAACACCTATTTGAAGCTCTATGGCACTAAATCGAGCCAAAAACCCACCAAACATGCATTTATTAAGTTTGAATGTCAACTAGGACATAATAAATGTAACCTAGTTAAAACAAACAAACATACTAGCATTTATTTCTAGGGAAAGCATTAAAGAGTGCCAAAAACAAATGAATAAAACCATTTCTGGAAATTTTTCTTGTATTGACACTTTGAAAGCAAAATAAAGAACCCAAAACCATCATTAGCTTGAAGGCAGGGTTTATTCTAACTAGAAAGCATGTAAAAATATGGAAAATGGCTACTCTAAGGGTTACACAAACTGCTTCTACACTAAACTAAGTTCAAAGCATGTAAAAATTACACTACTTGCAAGAAAAAATAAACTAAACTAAACTAAACTACCTACCTAACCCTTAAGGGGTGTGGAACCTCCTGCTGTTCTTTTTGTCCCAAGCTGCTTTTTGGTTAAATTCTTGATCTCCTTGCTCTGTTGTGGAAGGTCTGCTTTTATAGACAAATTTCGAAACCCTAGGCCCACCAATGTTGTGCTCATGCTCCACAGCTTTGATGAATTTTTGAGTGCAGTTCGAATTATCTCAACCAATTCGAATTAATTCGAATTGTGGGATCTCTTCCTTGAGCTGGGATTTTGGCCTTCAGTTATCAATTCGAATTGTTGAGGATAATTCGAATTGGTCTTTTCTCGAATTGGATGAGGGTTTCTGCTTGGCTTCCTTGCTCTTGTTGGCAATTCGAATTGTTTGTGCCAATTCGAATTAATTCGAATTGCATCTTCTTCTTGCCTTTTGGGTTTCTTCTCTCTTCATTCCCTAATTCGAATTAATTCGAACTTGAACAATTCGAATTAGGCTTCTTCATCCCTTCCAACACTTAACCAATTCTTTGCTCTCTTTAGCAATTCGAATTTGTTGTGCAATTCGAATTAATTCGAATTGCTCACAATTTGAATTATGCTTCAACACTTAACCAAATTTCAGTTGTGGGATTTTCAATCTTTTTCCCATCTTTTTGGATTTTTGTGGGCTCTTTTATTCTTTTGCCCATCTTTTCATTCCTTTTTCTTTTCTTTTTCCTTTTTTCATGTTTTTGGATTTTTCTAACACAAATACAATTTAAAATTGCATATTTTGTGTCTTTTTGTTACCGGCTCGATGTTTTTACAAACTCGCATTAATCTGTCAAATTCAACTGCTTTCTTATTGAAATAAGATGGAATCACGATCAAAATGTCCGTCTCAGACACGGAAATGGATTGGAAATAATGGACAATTTTGGCCATTATCAACATCCTCACATTTAATACTGATCGTCCCCCAGCAGTCAGAGTCAGTGCTCCTAGGAGCTTGGACTCTGCATATTCAATCCATTTGCGTGGCCTCAGAAATTTCATTCTTTTTATATTGGGATAAGACAATCAAAATTACAAGTATTAAACTCTCTTGGTTGCAGTGTTTAATGGAATGATACTTCTCACTTGAGTGAACATACAAATCAATCATTATTGTTAATTCTTCTTGAATATGTGTTTAGAAAATCACATTGGCTTAATTCTTGAATTTAGGCATGACATGAATCATTAATCAATCAAAGCAGAGCCTCACATATAGTAGAATCGGAAAGTTCACTCACTCTCAAAATTGGCTTTTATCATCAACGCTCAAAATCAAATTCAATTAAATTCTCCCATAAGCTTGCAACTGGACCAACTCGCCACCGGCTCATTTCCTCAAATCGAGATCCCAAGGTCTTATTCAAGGTTGTAACGGGGCATACGGTTGTAACATTTGGTAGGAAGAGGGAATTATTGGGCTAAAAAGTGACATGACACCATTCCACCATAGTTTGGCATGTTGCAGAATTTATGATCATCATTATTTCTATCTTTCTTTTGTTTTTCTTTTTCTATTGCATGACATTAGACTTTGTCTAATTTGCTTTGTCATTTGCAATTTATTCTTGTTGAATAGATCTCAACTTCTTCTCTTTTTTTTTTTTTTTTTTTTTGAATCGGTTTATAGCATACCGATTGATACATATTTGATGATCAAAAATTACAATGCCTTGATGGGATGGCTCATGTACACTTGGGTTTGATTTTCTTGGTCTTTTTGTAAGGCTAGGAGTAATATAGTAGCTTCAAAGAAAAATTAGGTTTAAAGGCTCAGATTGGTTGATCCTAAAGGGAAAATGTTTTTGGGTTTGGAATTCAAACGAAAGCCAAAATTTTGGGTTTTTCTAAGTGCCTCGATCATATGCTCGATTTCGGGAATATGGCATGGTCTTGAATCGATCCCAATTGCAAGTTCTAGTGCCCTTTAATCGAATTGATTCACACAATCAAAGAAGTATTGAGTAAAAATGACTCGGCTCAGATCTCACAAGGGACGGTTTGATCATGACATGCTTTTATTCTCAAATTTAACCTTTGAAAAATTCTTACAACTTATTCAATCAAATTCTCAACATGAAAGTTTGTTAGTCTTTCAAGTGATCATATCATTGGACTTTTATAGCTCAAAACTTCAAGAATTTATGTCATGCATATTTTTAATTGTTTTATCCCAATGTAATAGTCTGAAGATTTCGTCATTAGCCTAAATTCATCATGTGAATTTAGGTGACAGATTTATGCTTGTTTTATGCCGGTTTGTTTAATTGAAAGCAGTAAAAAGACACTGTGAACATGCAAGCATGTCACAGCTTGTTTTTGGCGTGACAGTCACTTATTCATCTTGGACTGCCACACATCTTTTTTTTTTTCGAATAATGGAGAACTCAAGACGAAATTCTCTTGTGGAAAGCAGTAAATGTACGACTGCCCAAAATACGTCGTACACCCATCATAACAGAT
This sequence comes from Hygrophila difformis, assembly GCA_030278955.1. Classification (NCBI taxonomy): domain Eukaryota; kingdom Viridiplantae; phylum Streptophyta; class Magnoliopsida; order Lamiales; family Acanthaceae; genus Hygrophila; species Hygrophila difformis. Next base: position 20,293,486 of record JAOANR010000001.1, on the reverse strand, counting down.
AATTCTAAGGTTCGTTATACAGCACACGACCTTAATCACAGCCAAACATCAATACAGACAAAGCTGTACACTTGGATAGGTTAGCGTCAAAGATCAGTCAAAAAGTTACCAAAATACGGTCCCAGTCAGTCCAGTCAAAAGTGAATCTTTACAGATTCCGTCCATCTTCACCATCTTTCCCTTCTATCCTTGGAAGAAAATTCTGGTCCAATGGACATAATTCGTCAAGCTGCAGGGTACGCAGAAATCTACCATGTCATCCTCATCTTCCTCCATTACCCTGGTGCAGTAGACCCTTGGTCCCTGATTTCCAAACAGGTCGGGTGTCTCCAGGCTATCAGCCAACCATGCGAAGACGTTAGTCCCAACGTATTGCATGACGAACCTGCTGGTTATGATCCTGTCGATCATTGACACTCCCTGCTGGACTTGTTCATTGTCCAGCTTGCTGAGCAGCATGTATCCCCGGACAAAGATTGAGGCCTTGTGGTTGTCCTCAATCCCTTCCTTTAGCAGCTCACAAGCCAGAGTCTCGTTTCCTGCTCCGAATGCCTGCAGGGCTGGGATGAGTTTCAGGTTGTAGTTGCCAGCTTCTTCGCATTTGACCATGAGTGCTTCCTTTTGCAGTTCCATCCTCTGTTCCCACATCTTGACGATGGTGGTCTCCAGTTCACACCTTCTATAGACAATGGGAAGATCAGCTGCATCCTTGAGCTTGGTGCACACTTCTATGACCCTCCACACTTTCTTGATGCAATCCTCTCCGATACGGGAGAGGATTTCTCCTAGGAGCTCCACTGGCAGATCCAGTAGTTGGGTTTCTTCCTCGTGATCTTCGTTTTGGGCTAGGGGAATGATGTCTCTGAAAAGACATGGAGAGATGATTAGGTCTGAGACCCTCAGCCTCATACCTTCAGCCACTTCAAAGTACAGTTCACTTTCTAACACCTGTCTCACTTGAGGTACACTATGAAAGTCCAAGGGGTCAGATTATCAAATCTACTCTTATTACAACAAAAATAAGGAAAGTAAGAGAGATAAGGATCTTGGATCCTTAGAAATTTTTCTTAGACTATAAATAGTCTAAGATGTTTTTGGTTGGTCAAAGGACCAAAAAGAGAAAATTTCGTAGGTTATTGAGCCTACGAAGGAATTTGATTTTTTTATCACTTAAAAAATGATATAAATCATGTGAGGTAGGGAAACTAAGAGATTAATGATGAAAATCGAATGCAAGCGATAAATTATGCAATTACTAGTATGTACAATGGACCATGACCAAAAATAAGAAATAAAAATAAAAGTAGACATGCATACATACAAAAGGCGATTTTCGGATTTTTATGAAAAGGTGTTGACTTGTTTATTTAATGAAATTGGGGGTGTGAGTGGTCTCCCATTTGGATTTTGTTTTGGAAAGTGAGTTTTTAAGGAATAAAACAAAACATTCCTTACAAGTATTCCCCACTTGTTCCAAGTTGACAAAGATCAAACACTTAAACAAAGAGTATTCTGAAAATTTGTCTTTTTATACATAAATGCCATGCCAAAAGCATTGGAAAAATTTTGGCATGGTTTTGTCTGTAATACCATGTTTCCGTATGTGCAAACGTCAACCTTTGGGGTTGAGTTTGCCATGTGTGGGCAACATGTACCCGACAAAAGCATTCATTACCAAAATACTCATATAACAATATACATGCAAACATCAACAGAAACGAGAACAGTTGATCCATCTATACTACTGTAATGTACTAATGTTACCAACAAAACTCATGCTTTAAAAACATGAATTTTGCAGATATCATCAATATGCATTTCGAGTCATCATTAACAACTTCTACCGATCAAAACAACACAGTGGACACATGAAACTGTCTACGGTTTTAACTCTACTCACAGATTACGCGAACACTAACACAGAATAGACAAATATGCACATAAACACCTAAATGAAAAAAAACAAAACCATTAAAACTAAACAGAAGCCATATTTTTAAGGGTTTTGAAACCCTTATTTTCAAAAATGAAAACACCCAAATCATAGAGACGTTCGAACCCTCAAAAATGGCAGTTTGAACTTAAAGCACAAAAACAACCCTAGTTCACCCTACCCTGTTCTAGGTCATCCCCGCACAAGTGTGACTCGTTCCGACCCTATTCCGACCATTTTCAACATGAAAAACAAACACATTCCACCCCCATCCCCGATTTCGCAAAGAAGACGAAGAGGCAAAAAACTGTAAAGTGAAACCGAGCGCGAAATCGAAAAAGAACACTCACCCCCTGCTCCCACTTGGATTAGACGACGAAGCCGCCATTTCCGATGAGTTTGAACGGAGGAGAGATCGAAAAGTGCGACTGGTTTCGCGAGGAAGACAGTTTTTCGCGAGAGAGAAAGGATGGTTTTCGGGAGAGTGAGAAGTGAAAGTGAGGGAACTGAGAGGGAGAAAGGGTATAAAAAGGGTTCGGAAGGGGAGTTCGAATTATTGCATCAATTCGAATTAATTCGAATTGATGCACTCTGTGAGGGATGCGAGTTATTCAGGCCAATTCGAATTAATTCGAATTGGTTTGAAAGGCAAAATTACACAACAAGTTTGAATTGTGAATCAATTCGAATTAATTCTAATTGACTCATAATTCGAACCTGGTGGTAAAGACCAACTTTGCATAGGAATGCTTTTGTGAGCTAATTCGAATTATTGGTGTAGTTCGAATTAATTCGAACTTCCCCACAATTCGAATTGCTCACTTGCCTAAGAGAATGCCTTTTGTATGCCAATTCGAATTATAGGGCAATTCGAATTAATTCGAATTGCCACTTGGCCTACTAAAATATCCAAAAATTCTGCCTTGGGTGCCAATTCGAATTTGCATGGCAATTCGAATTAATTCGAATTGCCTGCATAATTCGAATTAACTAATCCGAATGTGAAAAATTTCCAAGGCAAAATGTCTTATGTGGTATGTTCCAAGCAATTCGAATTAATTCGAATTTTCTTGAAATGAAAATTAAACCACATTCAAGACTTAGGAAAAATTTGGATTTTCGAAAATTTATGTTCATCAAGATGAACTTAGAATCTAAAACATATTGCTTGCATAATTTAGGTTGGGTTAATAGTTTTACTTTATGAATTTATTCTGGATTTTAGATTTCTCTAAATTCCAGAGTTAATTTTCATTAAATATAATATTAACCCAACCGGGAACCTGGTTTTTTTTTTGGAAGCTTTATCTTTCTTTTTGCTGGTTCCTCGAATTCCTGCAAACAATTATGAAAAGGTATTAGGTTTTCTCCAAATATCAACATTCTCACATTTAGAGTCTTAGTACTCTAAATGTTCAATTGATTTTTGGATACTTTGTCCCAATAAAAATAAGTGAAGAAAGTAATAAATAAGTAAGTAAATATATGTATAATATTTATTGAACATAAGCCGGTTCTGTTGTCATCTGAGCTTCTTTTTCGGGGTCGAACTGCCCAAGATACTCCTTCAGTCTGTGTCCATTCACCACCAGCTCTCCTTTGTCAGTTCGGATCCTGACAGCTCCACTTTCAAACACGTGCATCACTTCGTATGGCCCTTCCCATCTGGATTTAAGCTTTCCGGGGAATAGCTTCAACCTAGAATTAAATAACAAGACATTCTGGCCAACATAGAAGTGTTTAGATTTAATACGACGATCGTGTACCTTCTGGGTCCGCTCTTTATAAATCCTCGAGCTTTCATAAGCTTGCGCACGTATTTCCTAAATTTCATTGAGGTCCAACTTGCGCTTACTCTGAGCAACTCGGGAGTCAAAATTGAGCATTCGTACGGCCCAGTAAGCCTTATGCTCTAGTTCTACGGGCAAATGACAGGCCTTTCCGAAGATGAGTCTGTATGGAGACATCCCAATGGGAGTCTTGAATGCAGTGCGGTATGCCCATAAAGCATCATTGAGCTTACGTGACCAATCTTTGCGAGTTGTCCCCACAGTGGCCTCGAGTATGTGTTTGATTTCGCGGTTAGAGACCTCGACTTGACCACTGGTTTGGGGATGGTAAGGCGTGCCGATCTTGTGGAGAATCCCATTTTTGCTCATAAGATTTGCAAATGCTTTATTAACAAAATGGGTTCCTCCATCTGATATGATCACCCTGGGTACACCAAATCTATTGAAAATGTTATTTTTCAAAAATTTGACGACCTGGTTGCCATCATTGGTTGGCAGTGCAACAGCCTCAACCCACTTGGAAACGTAATCGACAGCTACCAAGATGTAATGGTTCCCATCAGATGTCGGAAATGGTCCCATGAAGTCAATACCCCATACATCGAAAATCTCGAGAGTGAGAATTCCTTGTTGAGGCATCTCATCCCTCTTGGAGATATTCCCTAGTCTTTGGCATCTGTCGCAAGCTTTAACAAACGCTTTGCAATCCTCGTAAATGGTAGGCCAATAAAAACCGCACTCGAGTACCTTATGAGCTGTTCGAGTGGGGCCATGGTGACCTCCATATTCCGATTCATGGCATTTCTTAGCGATTTGATAAGCCTCGTGCTCAGTTACACATCGTCTAATAATCGAATCTGCACAATGCTTGAAGAGGTAAGGGTCTTCCCAGAAGTAGTTAACTACATCTCGGTTGAACCTCGCTTTGTGGCCTCTGCTTTGAAATGGTGGGGTTATTCCGCATGCTAAAAAGTTAGCAATATCGGAAAACCACGGGCAAGCTTGATCATGAAGATGCAAGGCAAACAGTTGCTCGTCCGGAAAATTCTCATTTACGGCTAGCTCATTTTTGTCATTTTCTAGTCGAGACAAATGGTCAGCAGCACCATTGTCTCTGCCTTTTCTATCTTTTATTATAATGTTGAATTCTTGCAGCAAAAGTACCCACCTGATTAATCGAGGTTTGGCGTCTTGTTTGCTACACAAGTATCTCAGTGCAGAGTGATCTGTGTACACTGTGGTTTTCGTACCAATGAGATATTGTCTGAATTTGTCAAACGCAAAAACCACAGCATACATCTCCTTCTCCGTGGTGGTGTAGTTAATTTGGGCCTCATTCAGGGCATGACTTGCGTAATGAATTACGCAATGCTTCCCTTCCTTATGTTGCCCTAGAACTGCACCCACGGCGAGATCACTTGCATCACACATTACCTCGAAAGGTATTGACCAATCGGGTGGTTGCACTATTGGAGCGGAAATCAACATTCCTTTGAGCGTGTCAAAGGCTTGAACACACGCTTCATTTATTACAAAAGGGTTTTCTTTACACAGCAAGTTAGTGAGCGGCTTGGCAATTTTAGAAAAGTCTTTAATGAATCTCCGGTAGAAACCGGCATGCCCTAAGAAACTCCTAACTGCTTTTATTGAATTAGGCAATGGTAGGTTTGAGATGACTGAGACCTTAGCCCTGTCGACTTCGATGCCTGCGCGCGAGATACGGTGACCCAACACTATTCCTTCGGTGACCATGAAATGGCACTTCTCCCAGTTCAAAACTAGGTTGGTGTCCTCACACCTTTTCAGAATCTGTGCAAGATTAGTCAAACATTCATCAAAAGTATCTCCATACACAGAGAAGTCATCCATGAAAACTTCAATGCATTTTTCGATAAACTCTGAGAAAATTGACATCATGCATCGTTGAAATGTGGCAGGCGCGTTACAAAGTCCAAAAGGCATGCGCCTGTACGCAAAAGTTCCGTAGGGGCACGTGAATGTGGTCTTATCGTGATCCTCGCTAGCTATTACAATCTGATTATAGCCAGAGTACCCATCCAAAAAGCAATAGAACTCCCTTCCGGCCAACCTCTCCAGCATCTGATCGATGAATGGCAAGGGGAAATGGTCCTTCCTGGTAGCGGTATTGAGCTTCCGGTAGTCGATGCAAACTCTCCAACCGGTCACTGGACGCGTCGCCACTTCTTCTCCTTGCTCATTAGTCGTTACACAGATCCCCCCACGTTTTGGTACGACCTGCACTGGGCTAACCCATTTGCTATCAGAGATAGGATAGATGATACCAGCATCTAAGAGCTTGATAACTTCTTTCCTTACCACTTCCTGCATATGGGGGTTCAGACGCCTTTGTGGTTGCCTTGAGGGCTTATACTCCTCTTCCATTAAAATTCTGTGCATGCAAACAGAGGGGCTTATTCCTTTTATGTCAGAAATGGTCCATCCGATTGCATGTACATATTTCTTTAGAATGTCTACCAGAGCTTTTTCTTGTTCTTGTGTCAGCTTGGCTGACACAATCACCGGTAATCTTTTATGTTCAGCGAGAAAAACGTACTTAAGATGATCCGGAAGTATTTTAAGTTCAAGCTCTGGTGGGCATTCAACGGAAGGCAGTAATTTGCGAGAAATGGGTGGGAGAGAGAGATCAGATTTACCTTCAGGATCCTGTGTCAGTACAGGATCCACTTCCTCCTCAGCAGTGCTTTCCTCTTCCTCCGGGATGAACTCAACTCCATCGAATTCTTCAAAGTCCCCAGAGATAGGATCCTCGAAGTGGACAGCGTTGCAGCTCCTTGGTTGCTCCGCACCTTCAGGCTTCAGTACCTGTTTTGAAACTTTGCTTGGCTCATCAGTCACAGAGTCTATGCTCTCATCCTCACTCCTACTATCTATTACATCAAAAATGGAACAAGATCCCTCAGACGGGAACTTCTGCAGCTTTCCCATGTTGAAATTCAATTCTTCTTCTCCGACTCGGAGCTTGATTTGATTTGATCGAGCGTCTATAAGTGCACCACCGGTTGAGAGAAAGGGGCGGCCTAAGATCAGTGGCATCTCGTAGTCCTCCTCTATATCCAAAATAATGAAGTCGACGGGGAAGAGAGTCCCTCCCGTCTTGACAATTACGTCCTTCAGGATTCCGATTGGATGGGTAATTGATCGGTCTGCCAGCTGTAACTTCATTGTAACCGGTTCAATTGTCCCCAAGTGAAGACGTTTCACCATGGCAAGTGGCATGACGTTGATGCTCGATCCCAGATCGCACAATCCTTTTCCAACATTAGTTTTCCCAATGTGGATCGGCAATGTAATACATCCTGGATCTTCCTTCTTCTCCGGTAGCACTCTTTGGATAATGGCACTGCAGCTGCTGTTCAAAATCACTACTTCCTCCTGCTCAACTTTTCTCCTCCCTGAAATCATTTCTTTAAGAAATTTAGCATAGACGGGCATTTCTGAAATCATTTCGACCAATGGAATAGTGATCTCGACAGCTTTCAGTCTTTCTAAAAACTTTTTAAATTTTTCATCTTGCTCCTTATTTTTAAGACGTGCCGGGTATGGCACCCTTGGCATGTACTTATTATTGTTTGTTTTTGGTGGTAAAGAGAAGGAAGTTGTACCTTCAACCCTACCCTTTTCAGCTCCCCTTGCAGCTTCAGCCTGCGAAATAGCTGTTTCTGATTTGTCCTCGACCAGTCCAATACCATCTCCTCCTTCGATCCTTTCACTTTCTTTTTCACCCTCCACTAGATCCTTTTCCTCCTCGGCCGTCTCTTTTCCATGTCCAACAATTCCTTTTAGGGTCTTGCCTCCCCGCAATGTGATTGCTTTACACTGCGGGTTAGCTTCAGTACTGCTTGGAAGTGTTCCTTTCCCCCTGTTCTGTAGTTCCTTGGCCAATTGGGTGACTTGCGTCTCCACATTCTTGATTGATGACTGCAGTTGTTGATTTATATCCTTCTGGTTGGCTATAAACTCAGTCATCAGGTTCTCCAAACGAGATGGTGGCCTTTGGTTATATTGCTGATTCTGATCAGGTTGGGATTGGAAATTCTGGCCTTGGTTCTGATTAGGCCTCTGTTGAATTTGAGGTTGGAAATTCTGATTCTGATTTTGAAAGTTCTGCACTCTTTGCTGGATGAATCCTTGGTTTTGAGGTCTGAAGTTTTGCTGTGGGTTTTGGAACTGGTTGGGCTGGTTTGGCTGCAACAAATGCGCGTTAAGTGCATTGTTGTTGGAATAAGAGAGGTTGGGATGGCGATTTTGGTAGTTCCCGGCATAATTACAGTTTTCGGTAGCTATCTGTTGGCATGTGTCAGTTGGGTGAGGTCCCTGACACAGTCCACAGACAATTCCCGATTGCTGTGTTTGAACTTGGTCTGATGAGGTTCCTGCCTGGGAAGCGTCCGTTCCCTTCCCCTTATCCTGACTCAGCTGTATTGCAGCTACCTGTTCTTGCAATTTTTCAAAATCTGTTTTCCCTTCACTTACAGCAAAGACTTTTCTAGGAGGGTTCTCCTTCCTATCGTCTGTGTTTAGGATGGATCTGTTGACAGACATTGTCTCAATCTTCTCCCAAGCTTGGTCCATAAGCAAGTGGAGTAAATGTCGTCCGCCAGCCGCGTCTAACATTGTTCTCCATGGATGGGTGAGTCCTCCGTAGAATTTCCTCAACTGCTCCCAGGGTGCGTACCCATGTTGGGGTCATCGCCTGATGAGGCCCAAGAATCTTTCCTTCGCATCATATAATGACTCGTCTGGCTTCATTTTAAAATCTCCAATCTTAGCTCGTCCTTCCTCAATCTTTGATTCTGGAAAATACTTCAGCAAAAAGCTCCTCACCAAGTCTGCCCAAGTGCTCCGCAGATTGATAGGCAATGACTTATACCAGTCCCTGGCACCACTATATAAAGAAAATGGAAATAACATTAGCCTTATAGCATCAGAAGAGACTCCTTGATTTTTGATCGTGTCGCAGAGTTCCAGGAAGGTCTGGAGATGATCATGAGGGTCCTCATGATTTGCACCGCAGAACTGATTATTTTGCACTAAATTAATGAGTGCCGGTTTGAGCTCGAAATTGCGTGCAGGAAAATGCGCTCTCCCAGGTCCATCCAAATAGGGCTCTACTATTGGTTGCATGAAGTCTGCTGCTGCTTGCTGCTGTTGTTGATTTCCTTGTTCAGCTTGGTTCTGGTACTGTTGGTGATAATTTGGAAATTGCTGGAAGTTATGTGGATCTTGTGGGTTGTTCTGAAACTGATCTGGATTGAAAGCTTGGTTGTGGTATTGTTGGTTTGGTATGTTTTGGTTTTGGTGAAATTGGTTTATGGGTGGTGGTGGTTGTTGGTGGAATTGCTGGTATTGCTGCTGATTAGGATTTGGTAGATTCTCCTCTTCGTTGGCACGATTAGGATGCTCTACCACTCCTCCGTCAGCTCCATTACCAGGGTTATTTGGTGGTTGGTCTATGGGTAAGATCGGGGGAATGTTTTGGTTTTCTGCCATATCTGATAGATCGCTGCTCGATGTTTCAGGTGAAGTGCGGGTCCAACGCTCCTGCTCTTTCCGTCTTCTGGCTTCTGCCCTCAGTTGGCGAGCGGTCCTTTCTATTTCTAGATCGAACGGTAGCTCCGGTAATGTGTTCCTTCTCCGTTGCATAAGCAGTTGGTATCAAGCTTTTGACAGTACCTGTACAACCCCCAGGTTAGTAATGGTTCAAGAATATATACAAGAACTATCTATGAGTAAATCAGGAATGTAATTCTCCTAGTAAACGGCGCTGCATCCTCCCCGGCAACGGCGCCATTAAACTTTTGACGAGTTTCGCCAACACGAGTAATTTTCTGAAAATTCCTTTACTGGTTTATTGCTTAAGGAGGAAACTGTGATTTCAAATGGTGCCTCGAGAGTCCCCGGCAACGACGCCATGAAACTTTCGCTCTAGTTTCATTTTGCTACTGGGGGGTTGAAGAACCGTCTATATACAATTTCCAAGTTTGGATTTATTACATGAAAAGATTTATGATTGAGGGAATGGGTTTAAGAATATATTAAGATTTCCCTTTTTATTACTCCTGTGGGGTTCAAACGGCGCTGTGGTTCTTCCAGCCATGAAACTTTTGACAAATATCACGGTGCAACAGGGATGGACCTTCAGTCTGTCACCCTGAAAGTCCCTGATATCTGCACCATGATGCTTCTCTTAATTTCATTTCAAGAAGATATCTGCCATGAAATTCTTGAACATCTTCCCACTGTATGAGTATTTTCCCAAAATGTTGTTTTTAATTACTCGTGTCAAGAAACTGTGCTCCCGAAAGCGCACGGGTCAAAAATTGCAGTAATTTATAGTAAGTACCGGATCGTTCACTGGAGGATGTGCGATGGAAGCAGGGCCCACGTCGTTTACTAAGATTTTCCACTCGGTTACTCGTTTCAAGTTTTGTAAGGGTTTCTAACAACTACTTGACATAATTCAAACCAGATCATAAAAGCAGTAAAAATTATTCTACAAAGCATGATAAACTAGATCGAAGAAAGCAATTAAATCTATACTACGAAAGCAATATAAAATTATGCTACACTATCTAGAAAGCAGGTTTAAATATGACAGAATGGACAGGGAGGAAATAATAAAGATTGGACAAGATTCAGATGAAACACAATTAAACTTCCATTTTTATACACAGATCTTAGCTTGGGATAATCCTCTAGTTAGCTAACTCTCATGCTTTCTACACCATGTTCCCTTTAACAGACAGGTACTTATGGTGAGAATTTACATGCTCTTACGACCTCAATTTCTAAGATACCACAGACTCACAACTGCCCTCACATGGCCATGTTAAGGCGTATTATTCATCTGTGGTGGATAAGCAACACCTGACACATCATTAGTTGACATGCCAAGTACTCCTATCATTCCCCCATGTCACACCCAAAGCTTCAAATCACGTCCCAAACCATTCCATAACTCTCAAACCTTTTAACAGATGGACAGCCCCTAATTCTTCCGAATGACCTCTATGAAAGCATTTAAAAGGAAAGCAGTAAGAAAGCTGTAAAGAAAGCATTTAAATCTATCACTCGGAAGCATTAAAAACGTCTCTTTCCGTTAGTATAAAAGAGCCCCTGGTCTTGGTGACCAGATGCAGATCAAGAACCCCCGAAATATCAATAAGCCACAGGGCTTACAACATCTGGGTAGTTATGAGATACAAACTAAATGAAACAGATCCATAAATGAACCTATCCCGGATGTACTCACTCAAGACTCAATTCTAGACTTTGGCAGAAGAAGATAGTACTCGAAGGAATACTCAACCCTACCTTAGAAATTCACCAAGGCCTATATGTTGTTCCTCTAGTATTATTTATCACATCTCATCTACACCCAAGTGGATATTGACTTAATGCGATATCTAATATCAGATTTCCAACACACAGCAATTTCGAGAAGCAAATGAATATTTGAAAATCATTCCCTAGACAGGTACTAGACTCTCAATTAAAACACAGATCCTTTCAGTCTAGACGAGACCTAATCGCTGACTCTGCTTCTAAGCTCTCAAAATCAATCCCCAGTGGAAGATGAATTAGTCATAACTGTTGAATTTATCCCTTACTCAGATCCGGATTTTATAAAGAAATTTTTGTTGGAAGTTTATTATGCAACATCAGATTTAAATCAAGACTTCTGTGTCCAAGGGGAAGGATCCCCAAAATAATGATATAACCGGAACATCTACATAATAGTATCATGCATACAAGTATATGAAAAGGAAAACAAGGTACCCCAAAATATATGGTGGGGTTAGACAGAATGCGATGCACAAGATGGATTAGCCTGAGATGAGAAGAAATCGGCTAAAAAGGTGCCAGAGATAATTGAGGTTTTCCGGACTGCAAACATCTGCTGTCCGGTTCCCAATTTTCCCAGATGACTGATTTTAGGCAGAAAGAATCCCAAACAACGGTGACCGCCGTCATTTAGTTTTCTTTTGTCTGTGAGTGGAAAAAAAACCCACATATTTCTTGCTGTAATATTTCTCAACTGATGTTGGTCGACATCAGTTGATACTATTGCAACTTGAATTCAGGTTGAGAAATTAAGATAAAGAAAATTAAAACTGTATCTGATTAGGAATTGGCTGAGTGACTAATCGAAACTCTTAGTGAAGAGAACGCTCGCCGAAGCTTCCACCAACCACTAACCAGATCATGCAAAATAACAGACAATGAGTGACACACAGAAGACGGGTTAGTCGATATCCCTGTGACGGGACCTTTCACCAACATTAATCTATGTGTTTCTCATTATCCGTTCATACACACAATGAAAGAGAAAAATCATAAAAGTAAGAAAATATTTTTGGCATTGTGTGGGTGTTCACAATAATTGGACACTAATAGGTTGAAATGTGTAATGGATAGAAATCATATGAATTGGGCCTAGACCCAATACATCCATGCAACTTACACAAATCATGAAAGAAAATATTTTTGGAGTTCTCAAAATAGAAGGGATAGTTCAATTCGAATTATTGGGGTTATTCGAATTGAGAATGCATGAAGAATGAAGTATAATCTTACCCAATTAATCCTTGCAAAGAAATGAGATATCATCTAATTCGAATTGTTGAGCAATTCGAATTAATTCGAATTGGACAACTCGAATTGATGAAGTCCTTTCCTTGCTCAAAATTGACTAAGGCATATACCTCAAGGGGAAGGTGAATTCGAATTGTCCAGCAATTCGAATTAATTCGAATTGGGCAATTCGAATTGGTAATAGATGGAAAATAAACTAAGGCATGAAAGGATGGCAATGGATACAATGTGGTTTTCAAGCCAATTCGCATTGTTGAGCAATTCGAATTAATTCGAATTGGATAATTCGAATTGGGTGGAAACCACATGAAGAGAATAATTTTGGCTATGCAATTCGAATTTCTTAGACAATTCGAGTTAATTCGAATTGCCTCAATTCGAATCACATATTTTCAGACAACAACAATTTTTGTTCTCACAAGTATGGGTTAGGTGAACACTGTACTGTAATGATGGGTTTAGATTTACTAAATCCCTCATCTCACATCAATGTCATTTCACAGCCACCCTAGTGAGATTTTCAAGGAATAAACAAATACATGTCTAGTGGGTATTGGCAAAATTCAAAACCTACTGCTACAAACAAGGGATCAAAGATCAAAGACCCTAAAACATCTAGTTATCTAAGAACTGCATGAATAAACTAAGAACACTCAAGTTATCTAAGGTAGCATGAAATAAGATTAGGGCAGGAAGAATAAAACCTAAATAAAAATATAACAAACCTTAAAAACATCTAAAACCTAAGAACACCTATTTGAAGCTCTATGGCACTAAATCGAGCCAAAAACCCACCAAACATGCATTTATTAAGTTTGAATGTCAACTAGGACATAATAAATGTAACCTAGTTAAAACAAACAAACATACTAGCATTTATTTCTAGGGAAAGCATTAAAGAGTGCCAAAAACAAATGAATAAAACCATTTCTGGAAATTTTCCTTGTATTGACACTTTGAAAGCAAAATAAAGAACCCAAAACCATCATTAGCTTGAAGGCAGGGTTTATTCTAACTAGAAAGCATGTAAAAATATGGAAAATGGCTACTCTAAGGGTTACACAAACTGCTTCTACACTAAACTAAGTTCAAAGCATGTAAAAATTACACTACTTGCAAGAAAAAATAAACTAAACTAAACTAAACTACCTACCTAACCCTTAAGGGGTGTGGAACCTCCTGCTGTTCTTTTTGTCCCAAGCTGCTTTTTGGTTAAATTCTTGATCTCCTTGCTCTGTTGTGGAAGGTCTGCTTTTATAGACAAATTTCGAAACCCTAGGCCCACCAATGTTGTGCTCATGCTCCACAGCTTTGATGAATTTTTGAGTGCAGTTCGAATTATCTCAACCAATTCGAATTAATTCGAATTGTGGGATCTCTTCCTTGAGCTGGGATTTTGGCCTTCAGTTATCAATTCGAATTGTTGAGGATAATTCGAATTGGTCTTTTCTCGAATTGGATGAGGGTTTCTGCTTGGCTTCCTTGCTCTTGTTGGCAATTCGAATTGTTTGTGCCAATTCGAATTAATTCGAATTGGACAATTCGAATTGCATCTTCTTCTTGCCTTTTGGGTTTCTTCTCTCTTCATTCCCTAATTCGAATTAATTCGAACTTGAACAATTCGAATTAGGCTTCTTCATCCCTTCCAACACTTAACCAATTCTTTGCTCTCTTTAGCAATTCGAATTTGTTGTGCAATTCGAATTAATTCGAATTGCTCACAATTCGAATTATGCTTCAACACTTAACCAAATTTCAGTTGTGGGATTTTCAATCTTTTTCCCATCTTTTTGGATTTTTGTGGGCTTTTATTCTTTTGCCCATCTTTTCATTCCTTTTTCTTTTCTTTTTCCTTTTTTCATGTTTTTGGATTTTTCTAACACAAATACAATTTAAAATTGCATATTTTGTGTCTTTTTGTTACCGGCTCGATGTTTTTACAAACTCGCATTAATCTGTCAAATTCAACTGCTTTCTTATTGAAATAAGATGGAATCACGATCAAAATGTCCGTCTCAGACACGGAAATGGATTGGAAATAATGGACAATTTTGGCCATTATCAAAACCGAAATCGAATCGAATTCCATGTTAACCGAGGACCCCGGATTAAATACAAATATCTTATTTCGCTATTCGTCCGGTTCAAATACAAATACAAATACTTTAATTTTTTTCCCGGTTAACCGAACCGAACCGAATATATTTATTATATTTTTAAAAATTATATATATTGTATATATTATAGATTTGATGGTATATAATTATGGGAGAAGTTAGGGTGCAATCAAGACATTTGTCTTCATGTATTGCAGCCTTTCACCACCGTTTATTCACTTTGTAAATCGACGGTTGAGATTAACTTAAAGGGTAAAATGTTATTTTGACATATTACTCTAAAATATAGTTAGTAAATTTCAGCGACAACTCATATATATTTCAGCGATTTGTTAATATTTCAGCGATGGACATAATGTTTACAGTGCGCCTTCTGTGTATTTCAGCGACGTACTATAATATATTTTTAGCGACGTATGATAGTATATTTAGTATTATTCAGCGACTTGATAATGTTCATTTCAGCGATTTCATAAAAGTTGAAAATCTAATTCTTTGGATTCTAATTCTTTGAATTCCATATCCTGTCCCGTATCTGCCAAATATCCGCCGGATATAAAAATTCGAATTCGGATTTGAATATAATCGAATACGGTATCGGATGGGGTGGGAAATATTCGTCCCACTTTCACCCCTACTAATAACTTTAATCCCATTTAGATTATATCCAATAATAAAAATACATTGCCGTTTTTTAAGGAACTGTCGGCTATGATTTGTGGACATCTTTACTGCATTGCCAATTATAAAAAGAATACAACTAACAATTTTTTTTTTCTGAACAGCATGTACAAGGTAGAAAATGAGTGATGCCACACAAAATGCTCAACTAATAATATTCGATTACATAAACATACTCAACTAATAATATTCTATTACATAAACTTAATTGCGTCATACATTTATATCACTACAGGAAAACATGCTAGAATACTAGGATATGATTGACGACGGTGTAAAAATACATGCTATATCGTTTTGAATAGGGGTGGGCAAAATATTCGAACCGATTCGTTAAACCGCTAAATCAAACCGAAATCGAATCGAATTCCATGTTAACCGAGGACCCCGGAGCAAATACAAATATCATATTTCACTATTTGTCCGGTTCAAATATAAATACAAATACTTTAATTTTTTCCTGGTTAACCGAACCGAACCGAATATATTTGTTATATTTTTAAAAATTATATATATTGTATATATTATAGATTTGATGGTATATAATTATGGGAGAAGTTAGGGTGCAATCAAGACATTTGTCTTGATGTACTGCAGCCTTTCACCACCGTTTATTCACTTTGTAAATCGACGGTTGAGATTAACTTAAAGGGTAAAATGTTATTTTGACATATTACTCCAAAATATAGTTAGTAAATTTCAGCGACAACTCATATATATTTCAGCGATTTGTTAATATTTCAGCGATGGATATAATGTTTACAGTGCGCCTTCTGTGTATTTCAGTGACGTACTATAATATATTTCAGCGACGTATGATAGTATATTTAGTATTATTCAGCGACTTGATAATGTTCATTTCAGCGATTTCATAAAAGTTGAAAATCTAATTCTTTGGTTTAACATATTTCAGCGACGAGCTGTATGTATTTTAACGACGGGATGTGTGTATTTCAGCGACGGGGTGTGTGTATTTCAGCGACATGTCGCAATATTTTTTCAGCGATAACAACCTATGTGTATTTCAACGACTTAACCGTTATACATTTTTTGGATAATTTTACCCTTCTACATTTTGAACCGTTTGATTTAAATGAACGGTTGAGATTGGCGCCTTGATGTGCTGCAGGATCACTTGGTCGCACCCTAACTTCTTCCGATAATTATATCAAGAATACATATCATTATTTATTTAATTAGTTAAGTATATAATAAAATAAATATTAAAAACTAAAGTGCTAATTATCAAAATATGTCATAATAATGAGCCTATATTGATTTTTTTTTTTGTCTTTAGAAACACCCCATTATTGAAATATATCACTACACTAAGATTCGTTACATACAGTGACATATTTTAATAATACCAAAAAAATATTGGGAAAACTAGAGCCAGGTACCCATGGAAAAATATTATTAGAGTCAAAGCCCCTCCATTTCAAACATTGTGTTTTAGGCCCTATGTAATAACTTGGTAAATCACACACCAAGAACTTGGTAAAGCACATACCAATAACTTGGTAAATACATAAGGTAATCGTGGTAAATCACATACTAAAAACTTGGTTAAGCATGTATGGTATATATGGAATAACTTGGTAAACATCATAAGATATATGTGGTAAAGCGCACACCAATAACCTGGTAAACACCATAAATATTTTCGGTAAAGCACATACCAAGACTTGGTAAATACCATATGGTATATGTGGAATAACTTGGTAAACACCATAAAGTATTTGTGGTAAAGTACATACAAAAACCTTGGTAAATACCATATGATATCTGTGGTAAACCACGTATCAGTAACTTGGTAAGTACTAATATATGGTAGCTATGGTAAGACACATACTAATACAGTGGTAAACCACATATCATTAACCTGGTAAATACCATATAGTATCTAGGTAAGACACATACAAATAACGTGGTAAACCAAGTCAAACATGTGATGGGGTGCAAAGTGTAATAAAATTGGAATGGGGCCTAAAAAAATAGAAAGATTTTTAAAAAGGGTCTGGGCCCAAATTTACCGAAAAATGAAATGGATAGTTATATATATATATATATATATATATATATATATATATTTTCTTGTAGTATAATAACCAGAAATTAAAATTTACGAAACTTAAGAATTAAGAAATGAGAATTTGATTATATCTTTTTAGAGGACCAGACATAATATTCGAACTAATTCACTTAACCGCTGAATCAAATCGAAACGAATCCCCGGTTAACCGAAGACTCCGGTCACAAATACAAATATACTTAAATGAAGTGTTCGTCCGGTTCAAATACAAATACAAATACCTGAAAAATTTCGGTTGACCGAACCGTGCCGACCCCTAGTTTTGAAGCATATTACTATTGCAAAGGATAGAAATGATACCCATAAGGCCATAACACACAGCACTCTATATTGTAGCAATCTCAGTTAAGACTTGAGACACGACAATGCTTTCAATATCTTGTCTACTGCCCTTAAAGCTAGGCGGCAATTGCAGGAGGCAGCAGCTTTAAATTAAACTTGAACCATCGCCTTATCTTCCTTGCTGTTAGATTTTTTGGTAACGGCCCTCACAAATTTCTTCCACTTCTGTTTACGCATCGCATTTGCTTTCATGATCTTCATGAAACCTAAACCAAGACAATAGACGGGCAGTAGTACACCGATGGCAGTGGTGATATTCGGGTCTGGTGATGTGATTTTGATGGCCAGTACGTATGCCACCATAAAGCAAATTACACAGAGGTAGAGGAAGATGTTGTACCAGTTTAAAGGAACAACCAACAGAATAACAGTTAATGAAAAACCAAATGCTATTGAATTCATTGTTGCAAAGCCCGAGAAGTCCTTTCTCGACATCAGCAAAGGTCGTCCGTCTTTATTACCGGCCGCCATGGAGGTGGTGTTTGCGATTGTTGGATTGCGATCATTAAAACCACCAGGGGGGCTAAGGATCGCCTGGAACGTGGCGGTGGCAATTAACACTGCCACCACTAGTATGGCTTTCCTTGTCTCGCTGTTCATTCCCAACTCAGTGCGAGGGTCAAGTATCTTATTAAAAAAATAATCAAGCGGTCGGAACACCCAACTTCGGTCCAGACCGAAGTTGGATTCCAAAAGTCGTGACACCTGTATGTTATGAATAAATATAATCAATCCATTAACAATAAATTATAGGACTAGAATTAGACAAATTTAACAAAACCTGCTCGGTCTGGTCAGTCTCGTCTACAATATCCGAAATCGATTTCCCCTTCCAATCCATCAATTCCAACACTTCCTCTTTCCCCGTCCTGTGTACCCACCCAATAAAACACTTTAAAGCCCTCAAACTTTCCTTCTTGACCGCCACATGGGCTGCTGTCTCCCCCCGAACTGTCAAGTCATTGATCGAGTCGGGGAATCTCGAAAGTAACTCTTCCAGAAGTTCGTCCTCGTCTTTCTCAGCCACGTAGTGTAGTGGTGTCATCCCCTCTCTCCCGGCCACTCGAATGAGCTCAGGATCCCTTGTTATCATGGCCCGAACCAAAACCTCGTCGTTTTTAACTAGGGCCATGTGTAGGGGGCTGTAACCTTGAGGATTCAGCTTACGCCCCTGTGAAGGCATCAGCATCAGGATCTCCAATGCCACATCCCTTTTATCGTGGTGGACGGCTTTGTGCAGTGGCATCTCCATGAACACGGCATCCTTATCAGCATAATCAAGGAACTTTGGATCATCTGTTATTGTCTCGTACAGCTCCTTAACTCCCACATTTGGTGTCTGCAGCAGAGCTTCCATGGAAACTTAAGATGGATTTTATTATAAGTTAACAACTAACTACCAAGAAAGTTAACTGTCATATTTATAACGGTGGATAGAAAAACAAAGGAAGGACCCAATCCTATATATGCAATTAGTACTGAATTTATTAATTTAATAATGTTATGCTAAGCATGGTGTGTCGATGGAAGACTTCTTCACCACCTGGCTTTCCCGCCAAATTTTGTGTTCGGGGAGTTGGCGGCGGATGCGTCCAACGTGTGGTTTCCCAGTGTAACACCCCGGTTTTTCCGACTCGCGGGTGTTACCGCCACACCTCCTAAATAAGGCTCGATGTGACACATCGGGCTTATTCAGGAGATGCTATGGCTAAAACGAGTATACCAATTATCCATTTTCTACAAAAATACGTAAAGATAACAAATATAACATTTCATTAAAATGAACATCGTTTGTCATCACAATATACAGGGTAGGGATAATAATTATTTTTTTTTTAGATGATACAACATATACCAAAATCACAACGCAGCATTGTCAAAAGTCCGACATCTTCCAATATTAATGAAAAGTTTTATGCAGAAAATATGCAGCTGTAGTGCTCCCTTCCCATGTCAATCTTTAATCTTAACCTGGAAGGAAAAGAATGAAGAAAAAAAGGATTATCAGCGACGGATTTGTTGGTAAGTTCCCTATACTTGGAATCAACGAACAACCAACCAATTATAGACAGAACAAGGGTACTTCCATATCAGTAACCAGGAACTCAACAATGGGGACAACACAATAAGGGAAATCTCAAAGCAGTAACTAGGAACTCAACAATATGAACAACACAATGAGGGCTCTCTCATATCAATATCCAGCAATTCGACAATATAAATATTAATTTTGGAAGCAACCCGAAATCTCAACAGGGGCAACTGCCCAGATATAATTAACCATATCAATGGTTGCATGCATGTTAGAGGGATTCAGAATGAACCTCACAATACGTATCCTGTACTAAATCCCGGTCTCACCCGATCTCAGTTAGTTCAGGGTCACTCTCTATGGCATTTTCCAGCACCTAGTGAACACGGGTCGTCACATGGCAAGTCAACCTCAATCATGCTCATTATCTATTAATCAATAGATAATTACCCTTCAAGGGCGCCCGCAGGCCATGGATTCAACAACAAGTTAGCTTACCTCACCAGGTTCAACAAAGATTATCAATGAGTTGGTCTCACTCATATATGCCATGAAACCCCTCTACAGGATGGCTATTATAACCTATGTTGCCTTACTTAGGGCATATAGTCAAAGGATTATTTATACAGCGAGTTTCTACGTAAATCAAAGATAATTGGAACGAAGTCAAAAGGAAATATGCGTCGGAAGCAAGTGCAACAGGAACAACAAGGCTAACAAATAAAACAATGATCAAGGAACGAACAAGCGACGGCGGATATTGTAGGCCAATAAGAAACAATAAAAGCCTACTACTAGTAGGGCAAGAACGAAACATAATGCCAACTACTAAAGCAGGAACAAAAAAATAAAGGCCAACGACTAAGGCAATGACAAACCAAATAAATAAGGAAAGCCAAGCACAGACAAGCTAAATGAATAGGGAAAGCGAATAAAGGAAAGCAATAAAGGAAGCGAATAAAATAATAAGGGCTGAAAAGCATAGGGAACTCAAAAGAAGATTATAGGAAACTTACTCTACCGCAAAATTTTTTAAACTAACACCGACTCGCCTAGCAGAGCCTCAGCGTCTTCCCTGCTACTACTCTGCTACTAAAATTTAAACTAAGGTCCTCCTTTATAAAAAAGACTGAGGCTGGGGCGACGCAAATGCATCATCCCAATAATAATAATAATAATAATAATAATAATAATAATAATAATTTTAACTTTAACTCACCAAAGCTTACCAAAGGTAAGCTAGTAAGTTTTGTGAATGGATCTAAATCCATCCGGCCACCCATATATATATAGGAACTTTGATAAGGAAAATATTGTAGACTAGCCGATGTGGGATTCCATATAGTATGTATTATTAATATATTTTTTTTAAAGCCTACGTCACATACACTCTTGATATCCATCATCTTTTTTTCCCCTAATAAAACAAAACTAAACGTTTCCTTTTTATAAAAAAAAGAATATGTATGCTATGTATGTATAAGTATATTTGAATTGATAGTCTTAAATAATACTAGTAGCAATTAACAAGTCTAAAAGTACTAGTAATACACTTTACTAAATATAAATATAAATATATACATAATACTCATAATTACCTTTAAACAAAAAAATAAATCTATAATAAAATATATTATTTTTAAAAAAATGCAACATTGCTCTTTAGTAAAATTTTAATAACTACAAAAATAATCCCCAAAAATAATAATGAGGATATAATCTCGTAATAATAATAGTTGCGGGTAAAGTACAATAAAATTTCAGGGTGTTACAATCTACCCCACTTAAGAAATGACTTCGTCCCCGAAGTCAATATTTCGGTCTTTAAAAGTGAGGTAAGGAGTTACCAAAGTCAAATAAAATCGTACAATGCTGAGAGCCACGTGGTAATTTTGGATGAGGTATTACATCCTCCCTCACTTAGGATTCTAGTTATGCCCTCGTAACTACGTCGTTCTCGGGGAAGAGTTCTTGATACTTTTGTTACATCTCGGCTTCCATTTCCCAAGTCTTCTCTTCAGTGCCATGGTTCGACCAAATAATTCTAACTATACGTTTTGTCTTCTTCCTCCTTTTTCCTCCTTAGTGTCGATGATCCGAAGGGGTTTCTATTCAGAAGTGAGATCTTCAACCAAAATTATCGTTCGTGTGGAGGGCGTACGTTTGATCGTGATCGTACTTTCGCAGTTGTGAGATGTGTAGAACATCATGAATTGCACTCAATTCTAGTGGTATAGCAAGCTTATAGACGAGATTACCGACACACTCCAAAACTTATATGGCCCAATGACTCATTGAATCATTGAAATTTTAGAAAGAGGAATTTTATGAAAAGTTTGATTTTAAAAAGGAGAGATGGATTTAAAAACGCAAGATTATTTTAGTTTCAAAATACTTGTTTCCGCACTTGTTCCCGGAATCCATTCTTTTACCATTGGCATATTATGATCGAGGATTCCCCATTCCGCTTGGGCCCTTATGTCCACAAGCCACAATATGACTGCAGCGGCCTCTATACAGACACACTCCGTAGCCCCAGATAACCCATACGGATACATCCAGGAGTATAGACACATACATCATTCACTAATGATTGCAGCGGCCTCTATACAGACACACTCCGGAGCCCCAGATAACCCATACGGATACATCTAGGAGTATAGACACATACATCAATCTGACTGCAGCAGCCTCTATACAGACCCACTTTGAAGCCCCAGATAACCCATACGGATACATCCGAGAGTATAGACACATACATCAATATGAGTGCAACGGCCTCTATACAGACCCACTTCGGAGCCCCAAATGACCCATACAGATACATCTGGGAGTATAGACACATACGTCATTCCACAACATAATGTCGTTTTGTCTATGAGAGGGGGCGGCCCAGCGGGCTCCACCAAGTGCACTTACCCTCAAGAAGATTATAAGAGGGCGTCCTTCTCGATCTTTTAGCACAATGGTTTAAAAATTTCTTTTCCGGAAAAAATGATTTCCGATCATATTTCAACCATTTCAAAGTGAGTCATTTCGCAAAACACTATAGCGCAGTTTACGCCAAAATCGATTTAAAAATACATGCACCTTCAAATGAAATTTGGATTGAAGATGCCCAACACATAGAGGCAACAAATTTCATTTTTGCACTTTTTAAAATAAGAATCGGAAACAGTTCAAACGACATCTTTGTAGCACAGTGAAAAAGTCATACTACAACAAGATTTCAACAGGTCATGCTTTCATTTCAACAGTTGTTAAAAATACCAAATCATAAAAAAAAATACTGCAATTTTTTTACACTAACTAGATAACATGTATATGACCATTTTCTAAGAAGAAACCTTTTAACTTGAGCACTAATACACGTCCAAAAATGAGGATTTCAGCAAAACCTAATTAACTTCTAAATCAATGACAATGAACAAATAACCAACAGTGGATCAAAAATCCATAACTTCGATTTGACCAAAAATCACCAAATTTGACATAGATACTCAACATAATTTTGAGCATTTCTTATGAAGGAACGCTTGGCAGAAAATAAAGTTATCATAGTCAAAAAGGATCTATACTCTCTTCTTCCCATACTTCGGGTTGCGCTGTCAATTCCCAGACTTTGTGTCGTAGTTCTGCGTTCTCAGAATCAAACTAGTCAATGCTACTATTGTTTGGACGAATCCTTTAGGAAGGTCATTTTCTAAAATATTTAAATACTAAGTATAGATCTACCTACCCAAATAACCAGTGCCATGCATTGCAATTCATGTAATATTTGAAAGTATAGAATGCCTAGGAAGATGTCGTGGTTTAAAATTTCTTTTGTAGAAGTGATTTTTGAAAAATAGTAGAATGCTCTGATACCACTCTGTAACACCCCGGTTTTTCTGACTCGCGGGTGTTACCGCCACACCTCCTAAATAAGGCTCGATCTGACACATCGGGCTTATTCAGGAGATGCTAAGGCTAAAACGAGTATACCAATTATCCATTTTCTACAAAAATACGTCAAGATAACAAATATAACATTTCATTAAAATGAACATCGTTTGTCATCAGAATATACAGGGTAGGGATAATAATCATTTTTTTTTAGATGATACAACAGATACCAAAATCACAACGCAGCATTGTCAAAAGTCCGACATCTTCCAAAATTAATGAAAAGTTTTATGCAGAAAATATGCAGGTGTAGTGCTCCCTTCTCATGTCAATCTTTAATCTTAACCTGGAAGGAAAAGAATGAAGAAAAAAAGGATTATCATCGACGGATTCGCTGGTAAGTTCCCTATACTCGGAATCAACGAACAACCAACCAATTATAGACAGAACAAGGGTACTTCCATATCAATAACCAGGAACTGAACAATGGGGACAACACAATAAGGGAAATCTCAAAGCAGTAACTAGGAACTCAACAATATGAACAACACAATAAGGGCTCTCTCATATCAATATCCAGCAATTCGACAATATAAATATTAATTTTGGGAGCAACCCGAAATCTCAACAGGGGCAACTACCCAGATATAATTAACCATATCAATGGTTGCATGCATGTTAGAGGGATTCAGAATGAACCTCACAATACGTATCCTGTACTAAATCCCGGTCTCACCCGATCTCAGTTAGTTCAGGGTCACTCTCTATGGCATTTTCCAGCACCTAGTGAACACGGGTCGTCACATGGCAAGTCAACCTCAATCTTGCTCATTATCTATTAACCAATAGATAATTAATTACCCTTCAAGGGCGCCCGCAGGCCATGGATTCAACAACAAGTTGGCTTACCTCACCAGGTTCAACAAAGATTATCAATGAGTTGGTCTCACTCATATATGCCATGAAACCCCTCTACGAGATGGCTATAACCTATGTTGCCTTACTTAGGGCATATAGTCAAAGGATTATTTATACAGCGAGTTTCTACGTAAATCAAAGGTAATTGGAACGAAGTCAAAAGGAAATACGCGTCGGAAGCAAGTGCAACAGGAACAACAAGGCTAACAAATAAAACAATGATCAAGAAACGAACAAGCGACGACGGATATTGTAGGCCAATAAGAAACAATAAAAGCCTACTACTAGTAGGGCAAGAACGAAATATAATGCCAACTACTAAAGCAGGAACAAAAAAATAAAGGCCTACGACTAAGGAAGGACAAACCAAATAAATAAGGAAAGCCAAGCACAGACAAGCTAAATGAATAGGGAAAGCGAATAAAGGAAAGCAATAAAGGAAGCGAATAAAATAATAAGGGCTGAAAAGCATAGGGAACTCAAAAGAAGAGTATAGGAAACTTACTCTACCGCAAAATTTTAAACTAACACCGACTCGCCTAGCAGAGCCTCGGCGTCTTCCCTGGTTGTAACACCCCGAAATTCATCCTCATAAGGTTTCAGAATGTTACCGCCACACTTGTCAATCAGGCTCGCCCTTTGGCTAACTTAATTGACAAGTGCTACGGCTAAATATAAATTTTTATAGTATGAACTTTAAAAATAATTGCCAATTTTATAAAATATAGACATAAGAAAATTTAAAGTACTTAATACCAGAGTCATTGTTCTTTCGCACGCGGAAGCATAAACTAAAGGCAATATATAGGACATTAATATTTAAAAGTACGTGGTTCCTTAAAGCAACAATCTTTTGATGAAAGGTAATCCCATCCCCAAATGCTCATGTTATGAGATGCAGTTCACATGTCAGCTCCAATATCTGTAAAAGATAACACAACAACTTTTTATCAGTACAATGGTACTGAGTAAGTCAACCCGCTCCACTTTAAGAAGTGGGTTTTAAAATAGTGGTTGACACTAAAATAATAATAATAATAATAATAATAATTTTCACTTTTTCTTTTAAAATGATCACACACATTACCTTTAACAAAATAAATAACTTTCATTCTTACCATTGTAGCATCTATGCACGAGAGGACACCATTTTCCATATATCATATCATATCATATCGATCATAAGTCATGATCAGCATGCAGCGGACTCATATACAGACACACTCCGGAGCCTTGGGTAACCCATCACGGATACACCCAAGAGTATAGACTCATACATGCAACAACGCCGTTTTGGCACAATTTATCAACAATGCCGTCTTGGCATATTTAGAGGGGGAGGCCCCGCAAGACACATCCCTAGTGCATTAGCCCTCTATCAAGCATGGCATCTTACTCAAGTTAATAGTGCACAATGGATTTAAAAGAGTTTTATACAATTTTCCACATAATATCCTCTTTAAAAGAGTTTTCAACAATTTCACGGGAGTAACCTCATAACAAGGGCATTGAATAGTGCCAAATATCATTTCAACATATAACTCCCATATCAATATCTCATAGATATGAAAATATCATTTCATGGATCTCAAAATCCAACAATTTCTCATTTGGACCAAAAATCAAGTCCAATGTCGCAGTTTACGCCAAGTCAGTTTAAAAATTCATATGAAAGGCGATTGCTTTGAATTTAAACTGTAGATACTCGACACATAATTGAACAAGTTTCATGTTTTACACTTTTCAAAATAAGGTATGGAAACATTTCAAAAAATTGAGTTCTTTTCCGAACATGTATTCTGCCAGAAATTCATTAGTGATTCTATAATTTTTAACAGGTTTTAAAAATAGTAATTCGCGACTGAAAATTCTAAAATTTTACTACAAGGTAGATAACACATAGATAAATATTTTTCATGAATAAACCATTTGGCTTTGAGACACTTAAGACCTTCAAAAATGTGGATTTCAGAAAACACTATCATTTCTTAGATTTCAACAAAAAGAGATTTCGACCTTTCGATAAAGCGGATCCCATAACTTTTTCATACGATTTCTAAAAATTATAAAAGTTTCCAGAAATATACTCAACTCAATAAGGAACAAGTTTTATGAAGGAACCTTTGAGGGATATTGTACCAAAATAGTTTAAAAAGATGGATCTTTACGTAAACGAAAAACTGACAGATTTTGGTATAATGTGGGAGTTCTAATTTTGTATTCTTAAAACATGGATTGGGATCTCCAAAACTTAAAGTAGAGAGTGTTAACTTACTGAATTGATGTATAAGAGCAAGGATATTCAAAGATAATGGCCGTTATAACACAAGATTCGCACCACAAATTACGGGTTTCGCTGAAATTTGACAAATAGAGGGAAATCAATTTATAGTATAAAAATAAAAGATTTAGATCTCTAAGATACAAGTTTACAAGGAGGATATCTTACTAACCAAGTGTTGAGAAGAGTTAAAACTCTTAGAATGATGAAGGTTGCCAAGCCTACAAGACTCCACAATCCTTAAGATATGCTCACTATGTGGTAGAACTTTAAAGAATAAAATGGGTAGTGAATTTGGCTAATGAGATGGATGAGATTGGTGTGTTTGAAGGCTAGAAACTCCCTCTATTTATAGGCTAAGATTTGAACAATTGAACATGACACATTGTGAGAGTGATTACAACCTCACCAATCATCCAATTAAGTGTGTCTTGAGCAATAATGGTTAGAGTATTTGTATCCACTCATTTGGTCCTTATAGCCTAACAAAGAGGCTATTAATTTGGGAGGCTATTAATTTTGTCCATCATGTTGTCTATTAACATAATGGTTTGCCTATTATGGAGGCTATTAATCTTGGTGGGTTCAAGAGATAATTGATCACCTTTCTTTGCTAGCCATTCATCCAAGACACTTGTTAATCATGTTGATTTTTCATCTATTTGTTTAGGAAGAAAATTTCTTGCAATTGCTTTTAACCTTATATTTGTGTAAGTAGTGTATCATGAAAATGATTCAAGTATTAGCTTGTCTAGAAAAATCATTATTCTTGCCATTATTTAGTGGCATGCATTTATACTCAATGAGTTGGATATGATAATATAATATTTATTTTTTTATTTCAAGCATTGTATTTATATTAATGTGCTTTAAAAAGATAATATAATATACATGCATGGTTTTATTTTATTCATAACAATACTCAAACCACAAAGTCTTCATGTCATCATCAAATAAAAATCATAATCTATGAATATATTTTCTTATATATAAAAGTTAATTCTCATAGATTCACATAAAAACTCATACTTTTATTTTTATAAAAATTTATTCCATAATGAATATCAAAATACTTAAAATATTCACATACTATCCTCATAATTATTTTCAAGACCAATGTGTATATATATAAAAACTTATATATATAATTTAAACAATAGATAAAAAAAATTCCATAAACTATATAATTCTATTACCGTTGATATTGAAATTCATATTTCTTTTGGAAAAGACAAATTTACATATATAATTTTACAAGTGTTGTTTTGTAGAAAAAATCAACATACTAATTCTTTAAGCAAGTGTTTAAATATTTAATAAAAGTCTACTTAATGAATTAAAATTATTTTGGGTAATTTCTATGGTATTACACTGGTACTACTCTGCTACTAAAATTTAAACTAAGGTCCTCCTTTATAAGAAAGACCGAGGCTGGGGCGACGCAAATGCATCATCCCAATAATAATAATAATAATAATAATAATAATAATAATAATAATAATAATAATAATAATTTAACTTTAACTCACCAAAGCTTACCAAAGGTAAGCTAGTAAGTTTTGTGAATGGATCTAAATCCATCCGGCCACCCATATATATATAGGAACTTTGATAAGGAAAATATTGTAGACTAGCCGATGTGGGATTCCATATAGTATGTATTATTAATATTTTTTTTTTTAAAGCCTACGTCACATACACTCTTGATATCCATCATCTTTTTTTTTTCCCTAATAAAACAAAACTAAACGTTTCGTTTTTATAAAAAAAAGAATATGTATGCTACGTATGTATACGTATATTTGAATTGATAGTCTTAAATAATACTAGTAGCAATTAACAAGTCTAAAAGTACTAGTAATACACTTTACTAAATATAAATATAAATATATACATAATACTCATAATTACCTTTAAACAAAAAAATAAATCTATAATTAATTCACAATTTTAGATATTATTATTACAGCACATTGAATTCAATATGGTTTTTGTGATTGTATCCCAGTTTTCATATCACTGTCCTCCGCCATCAGCAATGATCTATCTATTTAAACTTGTTGGTTAACTTCTTTCAAATCTTATAAGTAGAAAGTATAAAGTATCCCAACTTTAGATTTTATAGTTAAGCTATGAACTCCTCTACCCTTCATCCCCTCCTTATTCTGTTGCCCTTTATCTATATATATTTATATCTAAAAACAATAATAGTAACATGTTAATTATCTCTCACAAAAATCCTCAGTAACTCATCTATTTCCTCTTCATTCATTTTCTGTACGCATGAACCATAAATAACTCAAACTATGTACAAATAAAAATTCTAAAAATTTGATATTTGAAAACTATAAGATGAGATGAATCCAACTAGAAGTTATTGTATAAACATGAGTCAAAGTTTAATAAACATTAGCAAAAATCAATCATTGAAAAGCCAAAACAAACAACTAAAGAAATTCAAAATAACTTTTGGTGAAGCAAAAGTTAAAAAAATAACAAAACAAACAGGCTCTAAATATAATTTTAGGGATTAAATATGATTGTTGAAAATAGGGGAAGGGAAAGTGGAGAGAAAGATGACTATACTACTTTTATATACTTATATATATTACATTCGTTCTTTTTTAAGTGTCACAGACATACATTTTATGCAATTCAACATATATTTTTATCCTCAAATCTCAATGACTCAAATTGCATTAAGTAAAAATTATGAAAATTTTATATTTTAAATCTATGCGACTAGACGAATGCAACAGATCTCACCTTACTATATTTTATTTTATGTAATTATATTAAAAACCCGAATCAAAGTTATTCAATTAGCAATTACAAAACCATCTCCGTGTCACTTAAAAAAAACAGAAGGAGTACTATATAATATATATATATATACAAAATAGTAATAAACAATACTCATATAATACTACATCCGTATCACAATGTTATTACATGTAGTAATGTGCTATTATTCACACAGATACTTTCACTTAAAGTTTTATCATAATCATACAAGTTAAAATATATCTATGTAGGATCTTGTTAGATTCATCTGGTCATATAGTTTTTAAATATGGAACTTTTAGAATTTTACTTGTACCGACATTAATTGTTAATGATTTAAATTATGTAATGGACTACGTGAAAAGTGGGTTTGTAATACATATTAATATACGATGTAAGTATATATACTAATTTCGTCCCACTAATTTATCGATAACATATAGATAATTTATCGAAAACTTTTTATTAATATATATCATCCGTCCCACTAATTTTGTCTCACTTTCCTTTTTAGTCCGTCCCACTCCAATTGTAACGTCCCGAAAAATTTACCATAAAAAAATTTTCCATCACGTCACTGCCATATCACACTTTCTAAACCGGCGGCCACCAGATTTATACTTGTGATACGTAGAAGAATAATAATTTACCTGTTTACCGAATAAAAGAGTGCAACATAGTTTCATTCATAGTCTACATAAGTCAATATCTTAAAGTCGAGAATTTAACATAAGTAGTTTTCCACATTCAAAAAACTCCAATATATAAATCCACCATAACATAAGTTCATAGTTCAACACTAGGTTCACTCATGTCCCCACTCCCCTTCATGCCCCACGTCCTGCTCTGGAGCATCTATATATATAAAAAAAAAAGAAAAAAAAAAGAAATAGCAGAGTGTCTGTACAACGTACTGAGCAAGAGATAGGTGTAAAACACAAGGTAAATAATTTTTACATTAGCAATACCACCTGAGGATATAAGATCAATACAATAATCAAATTAATAGATATACAATGATCGAATTAATAGATTAACAATAATGATATAAGAGAAAGCGAGTAAACATCACACCGTCCCATACCGGTATTTCAACCACAAGATGCAATGATGCATGATGAGATGAATGTTATGTCCTAAGTGCCTATCTATCCTAAATGAAAAATAAGGCTCCTAATGCGCATTCTAGTCCATGGTTCCAGATAAGAGAGCTCGTCTCAAATCAAATAGATAAGGGTTACGGCCCAAATCCAATCCAGGGAATAAATCCCAAAATCCAGGGAACTCGTCCCAAAGTTAGGGAATAAATCCCAAATCCTGAGAATAAATCTCAAAACCATTCGATAAGGGAACTAGTCCTAAATCAATTCCAGAAAAGGGATTTCATCCCAATTCAATTTCAGAAAAGGAACTCAATTCCAATTCAACTCCAATTTATTTAGATAATATAAATCCAAAATTCTGTTCCGAATGTGCCGAACTCAATCATAATGGCTCAATTAGCATCAAGATCTCATATTAATCGCACATGGAGATTCTAAGGCCATTATTCTAAATCTTAACTCCTAGTGTTTTCGTTACTAGTCCTCCTAAACTAAGGCATAACATTTATACAACTATCCTTGCCTTAATCCAATGCTTCTGGTTCTTCAATGTTTTCAAAACACGATTCCCCCCCGCTCCCAAGCACCACCTACATAATAATTACCCACAAGGTTAATTATACACATATTCATTTAAGGTTTCATCCTCAAAATGAACATTCCACAATCAAATCTCATCCCTATAATATGAAACACTATCCACATTCCAAAAATTCTCATGCCAATACATTTCAACAAGCTCAACCATTCTTAAATCACAAACCTCAAACACCAATTAATCTAATACCCAAGATCAACTATTCCAAGAACATGTAAATTTAATAACCAATATTTAAATTTAAACCCAACATTTCCTCTTCACTCCAATAAGGAACAACAAGTCTCAATTCACTAAATCTATCTCCATATCACTAGCATGCTCACAACTCCCAAAGAAGCAAAACAATTAACTTAAAACTCCAAACCACATTTTCCCCAAAAATTTGGAAGCATTCCCGTAAGCCCCCTTCTTTTCTATCAAACAAGAATTTGCAAAATTCCACACATGCCAACAAGAATATCCAAGCATTAAGAAATTGAAATATAAAAATATCAATTCTCCAATTTATTTTTCAAACTCTCGGCCAATACACAACAAAACCAATTTTATTTTTTTTACAAACTCCACAATCCAACTCATGCAAGCAAGAAAAAGACAAAAATACTTCAAGTACTACCAAGGTCCCACAAAATAACAACATCCCAATTTTTTTCCCAACACCACCGTCCGCTTCACTTCCCCCATTTTAACAAAATCCCAAAATTTTAACCAAAATTAGTTTCCAAAGAACATACAATACACCTATAGCTTCTCAAGGGCATGGATTTAAGTCATGAACAAGAAGAACACAAAAACCCCCAATTTTTATCCAAAGTCGTCGGACTTCACACCATTCAACAGAAAAATCAAAACCCAACTTGAAATCCACACAAGAACTTACCTATAATTTTTAATCTAACTTGCTTAAGGAATATTGGAAGAATTACCCACTTGCTCAAGAAAAATCGGTCTTCTTCTTCAGGGGCTGCGTCGAGTGAGAGTGAGGTGAATGAGATGTTTCGTTCCTCTTCCAACTCCTATTTGACCGATTAAAGCAAATATACTAAAATGTCATCCATAATCCATAAAATCCCTAGTTAACACCAATAAAAATAATAACTTATTTTAAATTAATTCAAATAATTACCCAGGGTGTTACAATCCTTCTCCCTTAGGATCATTCGTCCTCAAATAAAAAGAAGTCAAAATTCGAAAGCGTACCATTATTGGATTGGAGTCAAGTCTAATTCTGGATAGCGTGCGATCATACTCTCCTCCATCTCCCAGGTAGCATCCTCAACCCCATGTCGTGACCACAACACTTTTACCATGGGAATGACTTTGTTCCTGTAATACCATAGAAATTACCCGAAATAATTTTAATTCATTAAGTAGACTTTTATTAAATATTTAAACACTTGCTTAAAGAATTAGTATATTGATTTTTTCTACAAAACAACACTTATAAAATTATATATGTAAATTTGTCTTTTCCAAAAGAAATATGAACTTCAATACCAAGGGTAATAGAATTATATAGTTTATGGAAATTTTTGTAAATCTATTGTTTAAATTATATATATAAGTTTTTATATATATACACATTGGTCTTGAAAATTATTATGAGGATAGTATGTGAATATTTTAAGTACTTTGATATTCATTATGGAATAAATTTTTATAAAAATAAAAGTATGAGTTTTTTTTATATGAATCTATGAGAATTAACTTTTATAATAAGAAAATATATTCATAGATTATAATTTTTATTTGATGATGACATGAAGACTTTGTGGTTTGAGTATTGTTATGAATAAAATAAAACCATGCAAGTATATTATTATTATCTTTTTGAAAGCACATTAAAATAAATACAATACTTGAAATAAATAAATAAATATTATATTATCATATCCAACTCATTGAGTATAAATGCATGCCACTAAATAATGGCAAGAATAATGATTTTTGTAGACAAGCTCATACTTCAATCATTTTCATGATACACTACTTACACAAATATAAGGTTAAAAGCAATTGCAAGAAATTTTCTTCCTAAACAAATAGATGAAAAATCCACATGATTAACAAGTGTCTTGGATGAATGGCTAGCAAAGAAAGGTGATCAATTATCTCTTGAACCCACCAAGATTAATAGCCTCCATAATAGGCAAACCATTATGTTAATAGACAACATGATGGACAAAATTAATAGCCTCCCAAATTAATAGCCTCTTTGTTAGGCTATAAGGACCAAATGAGTGGATACAAATACTCTAACCATTATTGCTCAAGACACACTTAATTGGATGATTGGTGAGGTTGTAATCACTCTCACAATGTGTCATGTTCAATTGTTCAAATCTTAGCCTATAAATAGAGGGAGTTTCTAGCCTTCAAACACACCAATCTCATCCATCTCATTAGCCAAATTCACTACCCATTTTATTCTTCAAAGTTCTCCCACATAGTGAGCATATCTTAAGGATTGTGGAGTCTTGTAGGCTTGGCAACCTTCATCATTCTAAGAGTTCTAACTCTTCTCAACACTTGGTTAGTAAGATATCATCCTTGAAACTTGTATCTTAGAGATCTAAATCTTTTATTTTTATACTATAAATTGATTTCCCTCTATTTGTCGAATTTCAGCGAAACCCGTAATTTGTGGTGCGAATCTTGTGTTATAACGGCCATTATCTTTGAATCTCCTTGCTCTTATACATCTATTCAGTAAGTTAACACTCTCTACTTTAAGTTTTGGAGATCCCAATCCATGTTTTAAGAATACAAAATTAGAATTCCCACATTATACCAAAATCTGTCAGTTTTTCGTTTACGTAAAGATCCATCTTTTTAAACTATTTTGGTACAATATCGCTCAAAGGTTCCTTCATAAAACTTGTTCCTTATTGAGTTGAGTATATTTCTGGAAACTTTTATAATTTTTAGAAATCGTATGAAAAAGTTATGAGATCCGCTTTATCGAAAGGTCGAAATCTCTTTTTGTTGAAATCTAAGAAATGATAGTGTTTTCTGAAATCCACATTTTTGAAGGTCTTAAGTGTCTCAAAGCTAAATGGTTTCTTCATGAAAAATATTTATCTATGTGTTATCTACCTTGTGGTGAAATTTTAGAATTTTCAGTCGCGAATTACTATTTTTAAAACCTGTTGAAAATTATAGAATCACTATTGAATTTCTGGCAGAATACATGTTCTGAAAAGAACTCAATTTTTTGAAATGTTTCCATACCTTATTTTGAAAAGTGTAAAACATGAAACTTGTTCAATTATGTGTCGAGTATCTACAGTTTAAATTTCAAAGCAATCGCCTTTCATATGAATTTTTAAACTGACTTGGCGTAAACTGCGACATTGGACTTGATTTTTGGTCCAAATGAGAAATTGTTGGATTTTGAGATCCATGAAATGATATTTTCATATCTATGAGATATTGATATGGGAGCTATATGTTGAAATGATATTTGGCATTATTCAATGCCCTTGTTATGAGGTTACTCCCGTGAAATTGTTGAAAACTCTTTTAAAGAGGATATTATGTGGAAAATTGTATAAAACTCTTTTAAATCCATTGTGCACTATTAACTTGAGTAAGATGCCATACTTGATAGAGGGCTAATGCACTAGAGATGTGTCTTGCGGGGCCTCCCCCTCTAAATATGCCAAGACGGCATTGTTGATAAATTGTGCCAAAACGGCGTTGTTGCATGTATGAGTCTATACTCTCGGGTGTATCTGTGATGGGTTACCCGAGGCTCCGGAGTGTGTCTGTATATGAGTCCGCTGCATGCTGATCATGACTTATGATCTATATGATATGATATGATATATGGAAAATGGTGTCCTCTTGTGCATAGTTGCTACAATGGTAAGAATGAAAGTTATTTATTTTGTTAAAGGTAATGTGTGTGATCATTTTAAAAGAAAAACTGAAAATTATTATTATTATTATTTTTTTGAGTATCAACCATTATTTTAAAACCCACTTCTTAAAGTGGAGCGGGTTGACTTACTCAGTTCCATTGTACTGATAAAAAGTTGTTGCGTTATCTTTTTACAGATATTGTAGCTGATATATGATCTGCATCTCATGACATGAGCATTTGGGGATGGGATTACCTTTCATCAAAAGATTGTTGCTTTAAGGAACCACGTACTTTTAAATATTAATGTCCTATATATTGCCTTTAGTTTATGCTTCCGCGTGAGAAAGAACAATGACTCTGGTATTAAGTACTTTAAATTTTCTTATGTCTATATTTTATAAAATTGGCAATTATTTTTAAAGTTCATACTACAAAATTTTATATTTAGCCGTAGCACTTGTCAATTAAGTTAGCAAAAGGGCGAGCCTGATTGACAAGTGTGGCGGTAACATTCTGAAACCTTATGAGGATGAATTTCGGGGTGTTACAGAGTGGTATCAGAGCGTATTTTTAAACTCTAAGTATTTGTAAACTGTTAAATATAGAACCGCATGAGGTGATTCTGTCTAAGGAGTCTGGTTTTTAAAGATTGCCCGTCAGCCGGTGGCTCTACCAGTCTTTCCTGGGAATCAACTTTGTAGCTCTATATTTTAACTAGTTGGCAAATTACTTAGAAGGCGGTACCCTCTAATCTTAGCATTTCTTGGTTAAGTCAACAAGGCGAGCTTGACTAAGGGATGTGACAGTTTAACTCCGGTTTATGGATTTTTTTTTAAAAAAAAAGTCCATTTTGAGAAAGAAATATGCAAAATATTTTTCAAAGGCCCATATGGGCTATGTTAAATTTTGAAACTTAGAAATTATTTTTGGGGTGGGGACATATGCATTCATGAGCATGCATCATTTTCTATAAAATTTAAAAGAAAAAAATAAAATAAAATATATATATATATTGTTATGATATACTAAGTCAGTTGACCTTATCATAGGTGCTCGTTTTAAATTCTCTATCTTGTAATATTTTCTAGATTTATGAAAGAAAGCTTGTTATTTCATTCCTTCTGGTTAATCTCTAAATAAAGTCATACTCCTAACTTAGACATTTCTGCGTTAACTCATCCTTATACTATGACCTAACGAGTTTTAGACCATCTCCAATGCAACGCCAAAAATGGCGTTGCACACTAAATTGGAGATTGCGGGCGCTCCAATGCGCCCGCATAAATGGCGGACGGGAACGCCAAAAATGGCGTTCCCCAACAGTGCACCGCAATTTATTGCGGTGCACTGTTCATGCCGGCATTCTTTTTATTTTTTTTTATTTTTTTCCTTTTTTTATGTTTTATTTACTTTTTTATTTGATTTTTATTTTGTTTTATTTTTTTTTGTAAAATAAAATTTTTTTTGAATTAATATAATTGATAAATGAAATATTTTATGAATAGTAAAGGGAATCAAAATGGAATATTCTATTGCAGAGGGAAATTTAGAGTTGTGGGTTGGAGAGGGATAGTGGAAAACTGTAAATCTAACTGTAAAATAGAGATAATGTAACTGTAAAATAGAGATGTGGGTTGGAGATGGCCTTAGGGCATAATCATCCCTTAGACTTGAACTCACTCTTGCTTAACCATCCTTAGCAGAATGGCACCCCGTGCAAGGACTAGAAAAACCCTCCGAAGTGTTAATGCCCTCAACAACATGGAGCCACACCAAAATCCGAACATGACTAACCACGAAGTGCCAGCAGCACAGGGTGTATCCAATCAACAAGCTGTAACACCTGCACACAACATATATCACCCTGACATCATCAACAATCAGGGCGTTGGACACAACATGGTACCTCCTAATCAGGGAGCACCCAACAACAAAACCCCTCAGAATCAAAACACACCAAACTCGCTTGACAATGATCGCCTAAGGATCATTGAGCAAATGCTCATTGCCTTGGGTCAGGGTCAAATTAATCAAGCCACAGCAGCTGTGCCGCCACCTCAAGCCCAGCTCAATCACCTAGCAGTGGTGAACCAATACAGACCACCTCGTTATGATGGGCAGGAGGACCCTACTAAATTGGAGGATTGGATAAAAAGTTTTAACAAGCTACTCGAGGCGACTCGTTGCCCAGATGAGCAGAAGATTACTGTAGCCTCGTACTTTTTAGGAGGTGATGCAGATGACTGGTGGCAGTTACAGAAGAGAGAGCTAGATGATGATGAGGAGTATACATGGGAAAACTTTACAGAAGCTCTAAGAGAAAGGTTTTACCCGATGAGTACCAAAGCAGCAATGTATGAAGAGTTTCTGTCGTTACGACAAGGAGCACAATCTGTACAAGAATACTATGTCAGATTCAAGGAGTTAGTCAGATTTGCTCCTAAGCTAGTCTCCACCGATGCAGAGAAGGCACAGAAGTTCGAAATGGGAATAAACCTCTCCATTAGAGAAGTGGTGGCTGGAGTTCAGTATCCTACCCTCCAAGCGATCTACGATCGAGCTGTCGTAGTTTCTCGTGTACAACAGATGAAGAGAAAAGCCGGGGAGTCTAGCCGCGGGTTCCAAGGACAGGACAAGAGGATTCGGGACAACCGAGGAAGTAGCAGCAACAACAACCACCTCAGCAACAATAAAGGCAATATTCGAGGTGGGCAGAATCGACCCGTCCAGGGAAACAAAGGAGGGGGCTACAATGGTACTAGAAACCATGAAGGGTACATACCACAATGCCCAAAATGCAACAAGCCCCACTTGGCTAGAGGATGCCCCAAGCCGGGTACATGTTATAGATGTGGCCGAGAAGGTCATATGAGGAAGGAGTGTAAGACCCGCATTGAAAATATTACAAAAAGAGATGACCTTATCAATATCCCCACTCAGCCAAATAATCAGGATGTGCGAAACGGAAATAATCAAGGACAGAGGCCTCAGCAAAATAGAAACCAACAAGGGAACCATGGAGCACCTATAGGGCGGCTCAATGTTATTAATCAGGCAGATCTTTCAACTCAAGGGGATGTGATAACAGGTACATTTACGGCTTTAAGTGTGCCTGTTAAGGTTTTATTCGATTCTGGAGCAAGTTGTTCGTTTATCTCTTCTAGAATCTTGCCTGAATTAGAGATGCCAAAACCTAAAATGATTAACTTAGGAATTCAGTTGCCTTCGGGAAAAATTGTATCGTGCACCAAACGATACGATGGGATTCCTATAGTCATTAAGAACCTTGAGTTCTATGCAAACTTAGTAGAATTTGACCTTAAATTTTTTGATATTATATTGGGAATGGATTGGCTTACCCAATATAAAGATGTAATGGAGTGTCAGAAACACAAAATTACACTCTCTAAGACGAGAGGCAAAAAGGTCAACTACTATGTCCAACTCCCCAAACGTAAGACTAAGGTAGTAAATGCCTTAAAATTTATAGTCTTATGCAGAAAGGATATATGCTTTATGCATGCTATATCCATAACCTCAAGTTAAAGGAGAATAAAATTGATGACATTCCAGTAGTGAGGGAGTGTCCAGATGTATTCCCATAAGAAATTCCTGGAATGCCTCCAGAACGTGAAGTCGAGTTTACAATCGATCTACTTCCCGGAACAGAACCTGTATCAAAAGCTCCTTATCGCATGGCAACCCTAGAAATGAATGAACTCAAGGAGCAGCTTGAGGAATTATTACAAAAGGGGTATATACGACCTAGCACGTTGCCGTGGGGAGCACCAGTCTTATTCGTCAAGAAGAAAGATGGAGGGTTACGTCTTTGTATCGATTATAGAGGTTTAAATCAGGTAACGGTTAAAAACAAATACCCGTTACCTAGGATTGATGACCTTTTCGATCAACTTAAAGGTGCAACGGTATTCTCCAAAATAGATTTGCGATCCGGTTATCATCAACTGCGAATCGCTGAAAAGGATATTCCGAAAACTGCTTTCAGGACACGTTATGGACATTACGAATTTACAGTGATGTCCTTTGGGCTAACAAATGCCCCAGCAGTATTCATGAATCTCATGAATGATGTGTTTCGAGAATTGTTAGATCAATGTGTAGTCATTTTCATCGACGACATCTTGATCTATTCAAAGAGCAATGAAGAGCATGAGCAACACTTGCATCAGGTGCTAGAGACATTAAGGAAACACCAACTCTATGCCAAGTTGCCCAAGTGTGACTTTTGGCTAGAAAAAGTAGCATTTTTAGGCCACGTTGTATCAGCTGATGGAGTTTC
Source organism: Hygrophila difformis (assembly GCA_030278955.1). NCBI lineage: Eukaryota > Viridiplantae > Streptophyta > Magnoliopsida > Lamiales > Acanthaceae > Hygrophila > Hygrophila difformis. The sequence continues at coordinate 20,254,125 of JAOANR010000001.1, read as the reverse complement.
TGTTGACCCAGCAAAAATATCAGCAATCACCGAGTGGCCTACGCCTACTAATCAAACAGAAGTGAGAAGTTTTCTTGGACTGGCTGGATATTACAGGAGGTTCGTCAAGGACTTTTCCAAAGTTGCACGACCTCTGACTCAACTTTTGAAGAAAGGCTTGAAATATGGATGGACAGAAAAGTGTGAATCATCATTTCAAGAGTTAAAGAAACGCCTCACAACAGCACCAATTTTAACATTGCCAACAGAGAATGGAGATTTTGAAGTGTATAGTGACGCTTCAAAAGAAGGGCTAGGGTGTGTTTTAATGCAACAACAACAAGTCATTGCATATGCATCACGACAATTGAAGCCTCATGAGGAGAATTATCCGACTCACGACCTAGAATTAGCAGCGGTAGTGTTCGCATTAAAGATTTGGCGACACTACTTGTACGGACGAACTTGTCGGATATTCACCGACCACAATAGCCTTAAGTACATATTTACTCAGAAGGAGTTAAACATGAGGCAACGCAGATGGTTAGAGTTGATCAAGGATTATGATTTGGACATCGCCTACCATGAAGGGAAAGCTAATGTGGTCGCAGATGCGTTGAGCCGCAAGACTCGACACGTGGCAAATACTCTTATCTTACCTTCGGAACTATATATGGACTTGGTCAAGGTAGACACGGAGCTAGTCCATTATGGAACTGTGGAAAATGTGATTAATGCTATGACCATTGAATCTACGGTATTTGATGAAATACGCAGTGCTCAACCAGGCGACATAAAGCTTGAAAGGATCAAGAAGAAGGTTGCTGAAGGAAAAGCAATTGGTTTTGCAATCCATGAGGATGGAAGCATTCGCTTCAAAGGGAGATGGTGCGTACCGCATAAATGCGTAGAGCTAAAATGAAGATTAATGGAAGAAGGCCACAACACCCCGTATTCAGTACATCCCGGGGGTGATAAGCTTTATAAGGATTTAAAGAAGGTTTATTGGTGGCCAAGGATGAAGAATGAGGTTGTTGAGTTTGTGGCTAGATGTTTAACCTGTCAAAAGGTTAAAGCAGTACGCCAGAAGCCCTTAGGACTCATGAAACCATTGGAAATCCTGAGTTGGAAATGGGATAGTATATCAATGGATTTTGTTTCAGGAATACCACGATCACCAAAAGGAATGAATAAAATTTGGGTAATTATTGATAGATTGACAAAGATTGTGATCTTCATACCAATGAAGGATACATGGTCTATGGATCAATTAGCAAGAGCATATATCAATAACGCGGTTCGACGACATGGAGTGCCACATGATATAATCTCTGATAGAGACAACAGATTTGTCTCTCATTTTTGGACCAAGCTGCAAGAAGCTCTTGGTACCCAAATTAAAATGAGCACCGCTTTTTACCCGATGACGGATGGACAAACAGAAAGGACAATCCAAACACTGGAGGACATGCTGAGAGCATGCGTTCTTGAATTTAAAGGAAGTTGGGAAAGGCATCTACCTTTGATAGAGTTCTCTTACAATAACAGCTATCATGCTAGTATAGGTATGGCACCGTTTGAGGCACTCTATGGACGCAAGTGCCGAAGCCCATTATGTTGGGAAAAATGTGAGAATTCTATTGTGGTTGGGCCGCAACTCATTGAAGACATGGCCCAAAAGATCAAGATGATCCAAGGGAAAATGAAGGCAGCACAAGATCGACAGAAAAGTTATGCCAATGTTAGGCGACAAGACCTAGAATTTCAAGTTGGAGATAAGGTTATGCTGAAAATATCACCTATGAAAGGAGTGATGCGTTTTGGAAAGCGAGGAATGTTAAGTCCTCGATATATTGGACCGTATGACATTCTGGAACGAGTCGGAACCCTGGCATACAGACTAGCCCTACCGCCACAACTATCTCGAGTGCACAATGTGTTCCATATTTCACAGTTAAAGAAATATGTGCATGACCCAACCCATGTACTTCAACAGGAAGTAATTGAACTCAAAGAAGATCTAACTTATGAAGAGTATCCAATCCAAATACTCGACATCAAAGAAAGAACGACAAGGAACAAGACCACCCGGATTGTTAAAGTACTTTGGTCCAATCATGGTACGGAAGAAGCAACATGGGAACTAGAGGATGATATAAAGCAACGCTACCCCAATCTCTTTTTAAACGACCAAATAACAGTTTTGGGGACATAACTGTAGGCTTAAGGGGAGAAGGATGTAACCACCCGACACAATCTTGATAGGGTATGTTCAAAATCTCCTAAAACTTTTTTTTTCATTAACTTTTATCTTGTATTCCGCATATTAGATTGCCACAATAGTTTTCATCATTAAAACTTCGAGGACGAAGTTGATTCTTAAGGAGGGTGGATTGTAATACCATAGAAATTACCCGAAATAATTTTAATTCATTAAGTATGTAACACCCCGGTTTTTGGTCACCCAGGTCGGGATGTCACCGCCACACCTCCATAGCAAGACACGGTTTCTCCGAGCTTGCTAAAGAGATGCAAGGCTATGGTTTTTCAGTATTTAAAACATTCAAACAGCCCATTCATATATAATTTTAAAATAATACATCAAAGTTGCAGCGGAAAAATAATATTTACATATATGTATCGCAGCGGAATTTAAATATAGGGCCAACATGGCCTAATCACGGGTTAACAGGCCCGTTCATGCAAGATCTAGTCTAATACAAAAATTCAAAATAATATATCATCCCAAGCTTCCCGTGTATGCATATGACGATGCATAATTCTCAACTCTGGAAGAAAAAGAAATAAAAATATGGTTTGGTCAGCACTATGTGCTGAGTAAGTTAACACATACAAGATTATGAGGTTTCAAAGCCTTTATTAAATTTAATGAAAACATGTGCATAATTTAACAATTCATGTAATCGCATAATTTAGAAGACATGGATTCATAAGGTCATCAATATAGCTTGCAACGTAATTAAATAAGTTGCCATAATTTAAAAACACAATTTAATACGGATTTAGGTTTGGAATTCTCATAAACTTCTCGGTTCATATCTTTTAGAGATCACCACCGCTAGGGCTCTTATGTCCGCCAGCCTTACGCCTGGGCTCTTATGTCCACAGGTATCATGGTCGATCCAGATCTTTTAATTAGAGTTAATCCGTCCGCTAGCCATACGATCACTGTTTCGCTAGGGCTCTTACGTCAACCTAGACATACACTTGGGCTCTTATGTCCCAAGCCGCAGAGAACATTGACAGTATCTAGCTTAGTCATAACCCGCAATATTTTAATCTTCTCGTTTCATGTATCGTATGTCAAGTATTTCTATTCGTTTCAACCTCAAAGGCTAATTCCACCGTTTCAACAAGATTTCAAAATTTCGTTCGGTAAATCGCAGTTTACTCTAAAATTCGTTAAAAATCAGATTTAATTTCAAAAATCCCAAAATTTCACGACTGACTCCAAAACGTCGAGATCTACAACTTTCGTGTTTTAACTTTTTCAATCCGAGATACCTAAACAGGTCAAAACCACTAATTTTTACAGAAGTACTGTTCTGTCCGAATTTCATAAAACTCAGTTTAAAGATTTCGAATTCTACCATAGCAATTCAACTCCAAATTTAATGAAATTTTACAGAGATCATCTTAAGACAATTATCTACAACTTTTATGTTCGGCCAACGATCTAATTCGGCCTAGAACCCTAGTCAAAAACGTCAACAAGTTCGAATCTATGTTCTGTCAAGAACTTCAAGATCTAAGTTTCAGCAGTTCGGTTTGGGGTGGATTTCTTATATCAAATCATCACGAAAATTTCTGAAATTTTACGGAGGTGTTCTTAACATATAGATCTACAACTCTTATGTTCAGCGCCAAGCCTAGATCGGTCTAGATCTAAGGTAGAAATCACCAACAAGTTCGAATAAGGAATCTATCATCGTTTCAAGATCTAAATCTAACGCAGGCTCGTTTATGATCAGTTTCGGATATCAAAACACGATGAAAAATTATGAAATTTTTACAGGAGCTAGATCTATGTCTTAGGAACGTTTTTCGTGTTTTAAGTTTTCTCGTTTGAACGCTTTAAGGGGTTCGAATAAATTCACCAAAAACACTGCGCCGGTGTAGACAGATTTTAGATAGGGTTCCATTCGATCTATATGTTCGAATCTTTTAACAACCCAAAACCAAAGTAAGCGTTAACTTACAGATTGTTGAGTGTCCGGGATCGTCGATTCGGAGGCGTGGCTTCCCGTCCTCCGTTTATCCTCTCCGTTTGTCGGGTTCTTCGCTCTCGATTCGAATCGGGGGTTTGGAATAGAAAAAGATCGAATTTAGGATTCGTTTTTGAATCACATATGGAAAAGAATGGATCAAGGCTTACCACAGCGACGGGGGTCTCCAAATTTCGTCCAAGTCAGTTCCTCCTCTCGGTGTTGTGCCTCCGACGGCTCCGGGATTAGGGTTTCGACGTATAGAAAGATTTCGTAGGGTTTCGAATGTATTCGGAGCTCTTAGGAGGTCTTATTTATAGATATCTAAGACCTAGGGCGTCCAAAATCTGACCCCAAGGGTCTTGGGTCGAGAGATGTTCAACCGAAAGTCGAAAAATCCGCGTTCGGGCGAGAAAATCTCGCTTGGTTTGTTGCTGCCAGAGTGGCGCGGTCGTGGCGCGGTCTTAGGCCATCAACCGCGCGGCCAGCGCGCCACTCACGCCTGGACTCCGGTCCGGACGGGTCGTGCGATCCGTCGCGCTTTTCCTCCTCTCTTTCGGACTTCTATCCCTCTATGTTCCCCGATTCCGATTTCCGGGGTATCTTCGGGCTCCGATCTCCTATCTTAATTTTATTCGGACCTAAATTTATATTTGGACTCGAGTTATTGAGTCTATCGGTGTCGGGTCCCCGTGTACCCATTCATTCGATTAAATTGTCTTCGGCTTCTCGGGTTTTCGGAATTTTGTTTTCTTTTTAATTTAAATTTCATTTCTCATCTTCTATGATTCTTTATTCATTTATCATGTTTGTTATATTTATTTATTTATTTTATTTATTTATTTTATGTTGCAAAATTCTCGGGTATTACAAAGTAGACTTTTATTAAATATTTAAACACTTGCTTAAAGAATTAGTATATTGATTTTTTCTACAAAACAACACTTATAAAATTATATATGTAAATTTGTCTTTTCCAAAAGAAATATGAACTTCAATATCAAGGGTAATAGAATTATATAGTTTATGAAATTTTTTTTAAATCTATTGTTTAAATTATATATATAAGTTTTTATATATATACACATTGGTCTTGAAAATTATTATGAGGATAGTATGTGAATATTTTAAGTACTTTGATATTCATTATGGAATAAATTTTTATAAAAATAAAAGTATGAGTTTTTTTTATGTGAATCTATGAGAATTAACTTTTATATATAAGAAAATATATTCATAGATTATAATTTTTATTTGATGATGACATGAAGACTTTGTGGTTTGAGTATTGTTATGAATAAAATAAAACCATGCAAGTATATTATTATTATCTTTTTGAAAGCACATTAATATAAATACAATACTTGAAATAAATAAATAAATATTATATTATCATATCCAACTCATTGAGTATAAATGCATGCCACTAAATAATGGCAAGAATAATGATTTTTGTAGACAAGCTAATACTTCAATTATTTTCATGATACACTACTTACACAAATATAAGGTTAAAAGCAATTGCAAGAAATTTTCTTCCTAAACAAATAGATGAAAAATCCACATGATTAACAAGTGTCTTGGATGAATGGCAAGCAAAGAAAGGTGATCAATTATCTCTTGAACCCACCAAGATTAATAGCCTCCATAATAGGCAAACCATTATGTTAATAGACAACAAGATGGAAAAAATAAATAGCCTCCCAAATTAATAGCCTCTTTGTTAGGCTATAAGGACCAAATGAGTGGATACAAATACTCTAACCATTATTGCTCAAGACACACTTAATTGGATGATTGTTGAGGTTGTAATCACTCTCACAATGTGTCATGTTCAATTGTTCAAATCTTAGCCTATAAATAGAGGGAGTTTCTAGCCTTCAAACACACCAATCTCATCCATCTCATTAGCCAAATTCACTACCCATTTTATTCTTCAAAGTTCTCCCACATAGTGAGCATATCTTAAGGATTGTGGAGTCTTGTAGGCTTGGCAACCTTCATCATTCTAAGAGTTCTAACTCTTCTCAACACTTGGTTAGTAAGATATCATCCTTGAAACTTGTATCTTAGAGATCTAAATCTTTTATTTTTATACTATAAATTGATTTCCCTCTATTTGTCGAATTTCAGCGAAACCCGTAATTGTGGTGCGAATCTTGTGTTATAACGGCCATTATCTTTGAATCTCCTTGCTCTTATACATCTATTCAGTAAGTTAACACTCTCTACTTTAAGTTTTGGAGATCCCAATCCATGTTTTAAGAATACAAAATTAGAATTCCCACATTATACCAAAATCTGTCAGTTTTTCGTTTACGTAAAGATCCATCTTTTTAAACTAGTTTGGTACAATATCCCTCAAAGGTTCCTTCATAAAACTTGTTCCTTATTGAGTTGAGTATATTTCTGGAAACTTTTATAATTTTTAGAAATCGTATGAAAAAGTTATGGGATCCGCTTTATCGAAAGGTCGAAATCTCTTTTTGTTGAAATCTAAGAAATGATAGTGTTTTCTGAAATCCACATTTTTGAAGGTCTTAAGTGTCTCAAAGCCAAATGGTTTCTTCATGAAAAATATTTATCTATGTGTTATATACCTTGTGGTAAAATTTTAGAATTTTCAGTCGCGAATTACTATTTTTAAAACCTGTTGAAAATTATAGAATCACTATTGAATTTCTGGCAGAATACATGTTCTGAAAAGAACTCAATTTTTTGAAATGTTTCCATACCTTATTTTGAAAAGTGTAAAACATGAAACTTGTTCAATTATGTGTCGAGTATCTACAGTTTAAATTTCAAAGCAATCGCCTTTCATATGAATTTTTAAACTGACTTGGCGTAAACTGCGACATTGGACTTGATTTTTTGTCCAAATGAGAAATTGTTGGATTTTGAGATCCATGAAATGATATTTTCATATCTGTGAGATATTGATATGGGAGTTATATGTTGAAATGATATTTGGCATTATTCAATGCCCTTGTTATGAGGTTACTCCCGTGAAATTGTTGAAAACTCTTTTAAAGAGGATATTATGTGGAAAATTGTATAAAACTCTTTTAAATCCATTGTGCACTATTAACTTGAGTAAGATGCCATACTTGATAGAGGGCTAATGCACTAGGGATGTGTCTTGCGGGGCCTCCCCCTCTAAATATGCCAAGACGGCATTGTTGATAAATTGTGCCAAAACGGCGTTGTTGCATGTATGAGTCTATACTCTCGGGTGTATCCGTGATGGGTTACCCGAGGCTCCGGAGTGTGTCTGTATATGAGTCCGCTGCATGCTGATCATGACTTATGATCGATATGATATGATATGATATATGGAAAATGGTGTCCTCTTGTGCATAGTTGCTACAATGGTAAGAATGAAAGTTATTTATTTTGTTAAAGGTAATGTGTGTGATCATTTTAAAAGAAAAACTGAAAGTTATTATTATTATTATTTTTTTGAGTATCAACCATTATTTTAAAACCCGCTTCTTAAAGTGGAGCGGGTTGACTTGCTCAGTACCATTGTACTGATAAAAAGTTGTTGCGTTATCTTTTTACAGATATTGGAGCTGATATATGAACTGCATCTCATGACATGAGCATTTGGGGATGGGATTACCTTTCATCAAAAGATTGTTGCTTTAAGGAACCACGTACTTTTAAATATTAATGTCCTATATATTGCCTTTAGTTTATGCTTCCGCGGGAGAAAGAACAATGACTCTGGTATTAAGTACTTTAAATTTTCTTATGTCTATATTTTATAAAATTGGCAATTATTTTTAAAGTTCATACTAAAAAATTTATATTTAGCCGTAGCACTTGTCAATTAATTTAGCAAAAGGGCGAGCCTGATTGACAAGTGTGGCGGTAACATTCTGAAACCTTATGAGGATGAATTTCGGGGTGTTACAGTTCCGGAGTACTTTTTCCTTGACATCCAAAATCGCCACCGGGTATTCCTCGTACTCCAGATTATCTTCAAGATCCACCTCATCCGGCTGTATGATTTTATCGGGGTCTGCTACAAATTTCCGAAGTTGAGATACATGAAAAACATTGTGTGCATTCCCCACCTCAGTTGGTAGATCCAATTTGTATGCAACTTTCCCAACTCTCCTGATAATTTCATATGGTCCAATATAACGAGGACTCAATTTACCCTTCTTACCGAACTTCCGAACGCCCCTCATCGGAGATACCCTCAACAATACCCAATCTCCTACAGCAAATTCGATTGCTTGCCTCTTCAAGTCTGCATAGTTTCTCTGCCGATCTTGTTCCTCCTTCATTCGATCTTTGATTATCCGCACAATATTAGTTGTGTGCTCAATCATTTCTGGTCCAGGAGTGATCCTCTCCGAGGAATCATCCCAACACAATGGAGTCCGGCACCGTCTACCATACAATGCCTCAAATGGTGCCATCTGAATGCTTGCATGATAGCTATTATTGTAGGCAAATTCAACAAGCGGGAGGTGATCTACCTAAGTGCCCTGAAAATCCATGATGCACGCTCTTAACATGTCCTCAATCGTTCTAATAGTCCTTTCTATCTGCCCGTCCGTCTGTGGATGCCAAGCGGTACTCATACTGATCTTTGTACCAAAAGCCAATTGAACATCTCTCCAAAATCTTGACAAGAACCGCGAATCCCTGTCAGAAAATATCTCCCGAGGTACGCCAAACCTCCTCACAATGTGTTCTATATATGCACTAGTTAGTTGGTGCATACTCCACTTGAGCCTCATAGAAATAAAAACTGCGCTCTTGTCAAGCGATCCATGACTACCCAAATAGTATCCAATCCGTGCCTGGTCTTTGGCAAACCTGCAACGAAATCCATGGCAATTGATTCCCACTTCCAAGTGGGGATTTCAAGAGGTTGAAGTAGTCCCATCGGTCTCATATGCTCCGCCGTAATCCTTTGACATGTGTGTAATACCCGAGAATTCTCCAACATAAAATAAAACAATAATTAAATAAATAAACAATAAATAAATAAATACAATAAATAAATGAATCCAGCAAACAAATAAATAAATAAGGATAAGGAAATGAGAAATGAGATTTAACTTAAAAAAGAATTAAATGAATTTAATTAAATAAAAAGAATTATTAAAGGTAAATAAATTGTACACCGAAACCCGACACCAATGAACTCGAGGATTCGAGTCCAAACATCCAATTAGACCCGAGTAAAAAGTTAGAGAGAAAGTAGGAACCCGAAGATACCCCGGAAATCGGAATACGGGAGCATAGAGGGATAGAAGTCCGAAAGAGAAGAGGAAATGCACGACGGATCGCACGACCCGCCCGGACCGAAGTCCAGGCGAGTGCCGTGCGGTGGCCGCGCGGTCAAAGGGAAGAAGGCGCGCCACGACCGCGCCGTTGGACAGATTCGCCCGTGCGAGATTTTCTCGCCCGAATCCGGATTTTCCGACTTCGGTTGAACACTATTCGGCTCAAGACTCTTAGGGGCAGACCTTGGGCGTCCCTAGGTCTTATTTACCTATAAATAAGCCATCTTGAAAGCTCCGAACACTTTTCCAAAACCCTACAACTCTCTATACGTCGAAAACCCTAATTCCGGAGTCGTCGGAGGCACGAAACCTAGCGAGGGACTGATTTGGACGAAATCAGAGTCTCCTAGACGTCGTGGCAAGTTCCGATCCATTTGTCTCTTACATTTTGATTCAAAAACGAATCCTAACCTTCTTATTTTTCTTTCTACGCCCCTAATCGGATCTAGAACGTAGAACCCGACGAACGGAGAGGATAGACGGAGGACTAGAAGCCACGCCTTCGAAATAGACGATCTCGGATATCTACAAATCTGTAAGTTAATACTTACATGGTTTGGGAGTAATTAAAACACGAAACCTAAAAGCTTAGTCGAATCCTTCGTAAATCTACCAATGTATGTTTTTTACCGGCGCAACAGTTTTGATGAATTTTTCCGAACCTTAAAACGACTTCAAACGGAAAAACTTAAAACACAATAAACGTTTCTAAGGCTTAGATCTATCTGCTGTAAAATTTTCAGAATTTTTAGAGATGATTTGATATGTGAAAACCAATCGAAACCGAACTGCTTGAAATTGGATCTTGAAATTCTTGACAGAACTTAGGTCCGATCTTGATCACATTTTTTATAATAGTTCTAGACCGATTTAGATCTTTGGCCGAACATGAAAGTTGTAGATAAACGTCTTAAGAAGGTCTCTGTAAAATTTCATTAAGTTTGGAGTTGATTTGCTATGTTAGATCTTGATAATCTTGAACTGCTGTATACGAAATTCGGACAGATTGATGTTATGGCGAAAATTGACGTTTTTGACCTATTTCGGTAACTCGGATTGAAAAAGGTAAAACACGAAAGTTGTTCATCTCGATGTTTTAGAGTCAGTGGTAAAATTTCAAAATTGTTTGAATTAAACTCGATTTTTAATGAATTTTAGAGTAAACTGTGGTTGACCGAGTCAAACCTTGAAATCTTGTTGAAACGGTGAAACTAGCCTTTAAGGTTTAAACGAGTAGAAGACTCTTTGAAATAATTATATGAAATCTGGGAAATTAGGAAATCCCCTTTACAAACTTGATCTTTAAAATTACGGGGTGAGTGCTCTGCAGGGTGCCCTCCTAACGATTCACTTCGTGCCTATATGGACGATGGTAACCCCGCGCGAAATATTTGAGATATATTGCCAAAACGCCATGAGATATACGGCCTACACTCTCGTGAATATCCTTATGGGTTTCTCGAGGCTCCGGAGTGGTACTGGGTATGGCAGATACGGCTGCGGCCGCCGGTTTCCGGCTAAATTGACGAGATTGCGATGCAATCGTGAAATACTTGAAATATTAAATCTTGGGAGTAATGGGGATAGTTAAATATTTTAATTGTTGTTCTTTAAATTATTAAATGTTTTATTTAAATTAATTATGGCTTCTTTTAAATTATTTATGAATATTATCATGCTTTTATGTAAATATTAAATTAATGGCTTTTAAACCCTACGATCATGCATGTGTTAACTTACTCAGCAAGGTGTGCTGACCAAACCATTCTATTTCCCTTTTTCCTTACAGAGTATGTGGAATGATCATGAGCACGTTCATGCATGGGGGAACCATATTTTTGCAAACTTTATTATTTAAATTCTTGCATTAGACATTAGAATAAACGAGCCTGTTTAACCCGTGTTTTGACCATGTTGGTCGTAATTACATTTTCGCTTCAATATTATACTTAAATACTATTTCCGCTGCGCTATGAGATTATTATTTTCGAGATTATATTGTATGGGCTGTTTGCAAATATTTTCAATGCTTTTAAATACTGAAATACCTAGCCTTGCATCTCTTGAGTAAGCCGGAGAAACCGTGTCTTACTAGGGAGGTGTGGCGTGACATCCCGACCTGGGTGACCAAAAACGGGGGTGTTACAAGTTGGTATCAGAGCCCGGCTATTTTTAAACCATTATTATTTTTAAAGTACTATTAATATTTTGACTATTATTTTAAATTTTAAAGTATTATTTCCATGGAAAATTTTTATTTTAAAACCCATGGAAAAATATATATATATATAGTGCATTAAATTATTTTTGGTGGGGAATCATCATTTGCATTTCCATATTGCATCTCTTTTATGAACTTAGAATCTTGGCGAATTTCAACTTAGAATCTTGGCGAATTTCAACTTAGAATCTTTGCGAAGTTTAACTTAGAATCTTGGCGAAGTTTAACTTAGAATTTTGGCGAATATTAACTTAGATCTCTTGCTTGCGCTAGATGGCTAGTCAAGATATGATGCAGTTGATGATCAAAATGATGAACTGTAACACCCCGAAATTCATCCTCATAAGGTTTCAGAATGTTACCGCCACACTTGTCAGTCAGGCTTGCCCTTTGGCTAACTTAATTGACAAGTGCTACGGCTAAATATCTTCACATATAAATTTTTGTAATATGGACTTTAAAAATAATTGCCAATTTTATAAAATATAGTCATAAGAAAATTTAAAGTACTTAATACCAGAGTCATTGTTCTTTCTCACGCGGAAGCATAAACTAAAGGCAATATATAAGACATTAATAATTAAAAGTACGTGGTTCCTTAAAGCAACAATCTTTTTGATGAAAGGTAATCCCATCCCCAAATGCTCATGTCATGAGATGCAGTTCACATGTCAGCTCCAATATCTGTAAAAAGATAACACAACAACTTTTTATTAGTACAATGGTACTGAGTAAGTCAACCCGCTCCACTTTAAGAAGTGGATTTTAAAATAATGGTTGACACTCATTTTAAAAAAATAATTTTCACTTTTTCTTTTAAAAAGGATCACACACATTATCTTTAACAAAATAAATAACTTTCATTCTTACCATTGTAGCAACTATGCACAAGAGGACACCATTTTCCATATATCATATCATATCATATCATATCGATCATAAGTCATGATCAGCATGCAGCGGACTCATATACAGACACACTCCGGAGCCTCGGGTAACCCATCATGGATTCACCCAAGAGTATAGACTCGTACATGCAATAACGCCGTTTTGGCACAATTTATCAACAATGCCATCTTGGCATATTTAGAGGGGGAGGCCCCGCAAGACACATCCCTAGTGCATTAGCCCTCTATCAAGTATGGCATCTTACTCAAGTTAATAGTGCACAATGGATTTAAAAGAGTTTTCCACAATTTTCCACATAATATCCTCTTTAAAAGAGTTTTCAACAATCTCAAGGGAGTAACCTCATCACAAGGGCATTCAATAATGCCAAATATCATTTCAACATTTACCTCCCATATCAATATCTCATAAATATAGAAATATCATTTCATGGATCTCAAAATCCAACAATTTCTCATTTGGACCAAAAATCAAGTCCAGCATCGCAGTTTACGCCAAGTCAGTTTAAAAATTCATATGAAAGGCGATTGCTATGAAATTTAAACTGTTGATACTCAACACATAGTTGAACAAGTTTCATGTTTTCCACTTTTCAAAATAAGGTATGGAAACATTTCAAAAATTGAGTTCTTTACAGAACATGTATTCTGCCAGAAATTCAATAGTGACTCTATAATTTTCCACAGGTTTTAAAAATAGTAATTCGCGACCAAAAATTCTAAAATTTTACCACAAGGTAGATAACACATAGATAAATATTTTTCATGAAGAAACCATTTGGCTTTGAGACACTTAAGACCTTCAAAAATGTGGATTTCAGAAAACACTATCATTTCTTAGATTTCAACAAAAAGAGATTTCGACCTTTCGATAAAGCGGATCCCATAACTTTTTCATACGATTTCTAAAAATTATAAAAGTTTCCAGAAATATATTCAACTCAATAAGGAACAAGTTTTATGAAGGAACCTTTCAGGGATATTGTACCAAAATAGTTTAAAAAGATGGATCTTTACGTAAACGAAAAACTGACAGATTTTGGTATAATGTGGGAATTCTAATTTTGTATTCTTAAAACATGGATTGGAATCTCCAAAACCTAAGAAGCGAGTGTTAACTTACTGAATAAATGAATAAGAGCAAGAAGATTCAAAGATAATGGCCGTTATAACACAAGATTCGCACCACAAATTTCGGGTTTCGCTGAAATTCGACAAATAGAGGGAAATCAATTTATAGTATAAAAATAAAAGATTTAGATCTCTAAAGTACAAGTTTCAAGGATGATATCTTACTAACCAAGTGTTGAGAAGAGTTAGAACTCTTAGAATGATGAAGGTTGCCAAGCCTACAAGACTCCACAATCCTTAAGATATGCTCACTATGTGGGAGAACTTTGAAGAATAAAATGGGTAGTGAATTTGGCTAATGAGATGGATGAGATTGGTGTGTTTGAAGGCTAGAAACTCTCTCTATTTATAGGCTAAGATTTGAACAATTGAACATGACACATTGTGAGAGTGATTACAACCTCACCAATCATCCAATTAAGTGTGTCTTGAGCAATAATGATTAGAGTATTTGTATCCACTCATTTGGTCCTTATAGCCTAACAAAGAGGCTATTAATTTGGGAGGCTATTAATTTTGTCCATCAAGTTGTCTATTAACATAATGGTTTGCCTATTATGGAGGCTATTAATCTTGGTGGGTTCAAGAGATAATTGATCACCTTTCTTTGCTAGCCATTCATCCAAGACACTTGTTAATCATGTGGATTTTTCATCTATTTGTTTAGGAAGAAAATTTCTTACAATTGCTTTTAACCTTATATTTGTGTAAGTAGTGTATCATGAAAATGATTGAAGTATTAGCTTGTCTAGAAAAATCATTATTCTTGCCATTATTTAGTGGCATGCATTTATACTTGGATATGATAATATAATATTTATTTATTTATTTCAAGTATTGTATTTATATTAATGTGCTTTCAAAATAATAATATACTTGCATGGTTTTATTTTATTTACAACAATACTCAAACCACAAGGTCTTCATGTCATCCTAAATAAAAATTATAATCTAGGAATATATTTACTTATATATAAAAGTTAATTCTCATAGATTCACATAAAAACTCATACTTTTATTTTTATAAAAATTTATTCCATAATGAATATCAAAGTACTTAAAATATTCACATACTATCCTCATAATAATTTTCAAGACCAATGTGTATATATATAAAAACTTATATATATAATTTAAACAATAGATTTAAAAAATATTCCATAAACTATATAATTCTATTACCTATGATATTGAAATTCATATTTCTTTTGGAAAAGACAAATTTACACATATAGTTTTTCAAGTGCTGTTTTGTAGAAAAATCAATATACTAATTCTTTAAGCAAGTGATTAAATATTTAATAAAAGTCTCTTTAGTGAATTACAATTATTTCGGGTAATTTCTATGGTATTACAATCCAACCTCCTTAAGAATCAACTTCGTCCTCGAAGTTTTAATGAAAACTACTATGGCAATCTAATATGCGGAATATAAGATAAAAGTTAATGGAAAAGAAAGAAAAAAAAATTAGGAGATTTTGAACATACCCTATCAAGATTGTGTCGGGTGGTTACATCCTCTTCCCCTTAAGCCTAAAGTTATGTCCCCATAACTGTTATTTAGTCGTTTAAAAAGAGATTGGGGTAGCATTGCTTCATATCATCCTCTAGTTCCCATGTTGCTTCTTCCGTACCATGATTGGACCAAAGTACTTTAACAATCCGGGTGGTCTTGTTCCTTGTCGTTCTTTCTTTGATGTCGAGTATTTGGATTGGATACTCTTCATAAGTTAGATCTTCTTTGAGTTTAATTACTTCCTGTTGAAGTACATGGGTTGGGTCATGCACATATTTCTTTAACTGTGAAACATGGAACACATTGTGCACTCGAGATAGTTGTGGCGGTAGGGCTAGTCTATATGCCAGGGTTCCGACTCGTTCCAGAATGTCATACGGTCCAATATATCGAGGACTTAACTTTCCTCGCTTCCAAAACGCATCACTCCTTTCATAGGTGATATTTTCAGCATAACCTTATCTCCAACTTGAAATTCTAGGTCTTGTCGCCTAACATCGGCATAACTTTTCTGTCGATCTTGTGCTGCCTTCATTTTCCCTTGGATCATCTTGATCTTTTGGGTCATGTCTTCAATGAGTTGCGGCCCCACCACAATAGAATTCTCACATTTTTCCCAACATAATGGGCTTCGGCACTTGCGTCCATAGAGTGCCTCAAACGGTGTCATACCTATACTAGCATGATAGCTGTTATTGTAAGAGAACTCTATCAAAGGTAGATGCTTTTCCCAACTTCCATTAAATTCAAGAACGCATGCTCTCAGCATGTCCTCCAGTGTTTGGATTGTCCTTTCTGTTTGTCCATCCGTCATCGGGTGAAAAGCGGTGCTCATTTTAATTTGGGTACCAAGAGCTTCTTGCAGCTTGGTCCAAAAATGAGAGACAAATCTACTGTCTCTATCAGAGATTATATCATGTGGCACTCCATGTCGTCGAGCCACGTTATTGATATATGCTCTTGCTAATTGATCCATAGACCATGTATCCTTCATTGGTATGAAGATCGCAATCTTTGTCAATCTATCAACAATTACCCAAATTTTATTCATTCCTTTTGGTGATCGTGGTAGTCCTGAAACAAAATCCATTGATATACTATCCCATTTCCAACTTGGGATTTCCAATGGTTTCATGAGTCCTAAGGGCTTCTGACGTACTGCTTTAACCTTTTGACAGGTTAAACATCTAGCCACAAACTCAACAACCTCATTCTTCATCCTTGGCCACCAATAAACCTTCTTTAAATCCTTATAAAGCTTATCACCCCCTGGATGTACTGAATACGGGGTGTTATGGCCTTCTTCCATTAATCTTCGTTTTAGCTCTACGCATTTATGCGGTACGCACCATCTCCCTTCGAAGCGAATGCTTCCATCCTCATGGATTGCAAAACCAATTGCTTTTCCTTCAGCAACCTTCTTCTTGATCCTTTCAAGCTTTATGTCGCCTGGTTGAGCACTGCGTATTTCATCAAATACCGTAGATTCAATGGTCATAGCATTAATCACATTTTCCACAGTTCCATAATGGACTAGCTCCGTGTCTACCTTGACCAAGTCCATATACAGTTCCGAAGGTAAGATAAGAGTATTTGCCACGTGTCGAGTCTTGCGGCTCAACGCATCTGCGACCACATTAGCTTTCCCTTCATGGTAGGCGATGTCCAAATCATAATCCTTGATCAACTCTAACCATCTGCGTTGCCTCATGTTTAACTCCTTCTGAGTAAATATGTACTTAAGGCTCTTGTGGTCGGTGAATATCCGACAAGTTCGTCCGTACAAGTAGTGTCGCCAAATCTTTAATGCGAACACTACCGCTGCTAATTCTAGGTCGTGCGTCGGATAATTCTCCTCATGAGGCTTCAATTGTCGTGATGCATATGCAATGACTTGTTGTTGTTGCATTAAAACACACCCTAGCCCCTCTTTTGAAGCGTCACTATACACTTCAAAATCTCCATTCTCTGTTGGCAATGTTAAAATTGGTGCTGTTGTGAGGCGTTTCTTTAACTCTTGAAATGATGATTCACACTTTTCTGTCCATTCATACTTCAAGCCTTTCTTCAAAAGTTGAGTCAGAGGTCGTGCAACCTTGGAAAAGTCCTTGACGAACCTCCTGTAATATCCAGCCAGTCCAAGAAAACTTCTCAATTCTGTTTGATTAGTAGGCGTAGGCCACTCGGTGATTGCTGATATTTTTGCTGGGTCAACAGAAACTCCATCAGCTGATACAACGTGGCCTAAAAATGCTACTTTTTCTAGCCAAAAGTCACACTTGGACAACTTGGCATAGAGTTGGTGTTTCCATAATGTCTCTAGCACCTGATGCAAGTGTTGCTCATGCTCTTCATTGCTCTTTGAATAGATCAAGATGTCGTTGATGAAAATGACTACACATTGATCTAACAATTCTCGAAACACATCATTCATGAGATTCATGAATACTGCTGGGGCATTTGTTAGCCCATAGGACATCACTGTAAATTCGTAATGTCCATAACGTGTCCTGAAAGCAGTTTTCGGAATATCCTTTTCAGCGATTCGCAGTTGATGATAACCGGATCGCAAATCTATCTTGGAGAGTACCGTTGCACCTTTAAGTTGATCGAAAAGGTCATCAATCCTAGGAAACGGGTATTTGTTTTTAACCGTTACCTGATTTAAACCTCTATAATCGATACAAAGACGTAACCCTCCATCTTTCTTCTTGACGAATAAGACTGGTGCTCCCCACGGCGACGTGCTAGGTTGTATATACCTCTTTTGTAATAATTCCTTAAGTTGCTCCTTGAGTTCATTCATTTCTAGGGTTGCCATGCGATAAGGAGCTTTTGATACAGGTTCTGTTCCGGGAAGTAGATCAATTGTAAACTCGACTTCACGTTCTGGAGGCATTCCAGGAATTTCTTCTGGGAATACATCTGGATACTCCCTCACTACTGGAATGTCATCAATTTTATTCTCCTTTAACTTGAGGTTATGGATATAGCATGCATAAAGCATATATCCTTTCTGCATAAGACTATAAAATTTAAAGGCGTTTACTACCTTAGTCTTACGTTTGGGGAGTTGGACATAGTAGTTGACCTTTTTGCCTCTCGTCTTAGACAGTGAAATTTTGTGTTTCTGACACTCAATTACAGCTTTATATTGGGTAAGCCAATCCATTCCCAATATAATATCAAAATCTTTAAGGTCAAATTCTACTAAGTTTGCATAGAACTCAAGGTTCTTAATGACTATAGGAATCCCATCGTATCGTTTGGTGCACGATACAATTTTTCCCGAAGGCAACTGAATTCCTAAGTTAATCATTTTAGGTTTTGGCATCTCTAATTCAGGCAAGATTCTAGAAGAGATAAACGAACAACTTGCTCCAGAATCGAATAAAACCTTAACAGGCACACTTAAAGCCGTAAATGTACCTGTTATCACATCCCCTTGAGTTGAAAGATCTGCCTGATTAATAACATTGAGCCGCCCTATAGGTGCTCCATGGTTCCCTTGCTGGTTTCTATTTTGTTGAGGCCTCTGTCCTTGATTATTTCCGTTTCGCACATCCTGATTATTTGGCTGAGTGGAGATATTGATAAGGTCATCTCTTTTTGTAATATTTTCAATGCGGGTCTTACACTCCTTCCTCATATGACCTTCTCGGCCACATCTATAACATGTACCCGGCTTGGGGCATCCTCTAGCCAAGTGGGGCTTGTTGCATTTTGGGCATTGTGGTATGTACCCTTCATGGTTTCTAGTACCATTGTTGTCCCCTCCTTTGTTTCCCTGGACGGGTCGATTCTGCCCACCTCGAATATTGCCTTTATTGTTGCTGAGGTGGTTGTTGCTGCTGCTGCTTCCTCGGTTGTCCCGAATCCTCTTGTCCTGTCCTTGGAACCCGCGGCTCAACTCCCCGGCTTTTCTCTTCATCTGTTGTACACGAGAAACTGCGACAGCTCGATCGTAGATCGCTTGGAGGGTAGGATACTGAACCCCAGCCACCATTTCTCTAATGGAGAGGTTTAATCCCATTTCGAACTTCTGTGCCTTCTCGGCATCGGTGGAGACTAACTTAGGAGCAAATCTGACTAACTCCTTGAATCTGACATAGTATTCTTGTACAGATTGTGCTCCTTGTCGTAACGATAGAAACTCTTCATACATTGCTGCTTTGGTACTCATCGGGTAAAACCTTTCTCTTAGAGCTTCTGTAAAGTTTTCCCATGTATACTCCTCATGATCATCTAGCTCTCTCTTCTGTAACTGCCACCAGTCATCTGCGTCACCTCCTAAAAAGTACGAGGCTACAGTAATCTTCTGCTCATCTGGGCAACGAGTCGCCTCGAGTAGCTTGTTGAAACTTTTTATCCAATCCTCCAATATCAGCTCCAATATCTGTAAAAAGATAACACAACAACTTTTTATCAGTACAATGGTACTGAGTAAGTCAACCCGCTCCACTTTAAGAAGTGGATTTTAAAATAATGGTCGACACTCATTTTAAAAAAATAATTCACTTTTTCTTTTAAAAAGGATCACACACATTACCTTTAACAAAATAAATAACTTTCATTCTTACCATTGTAGCAACTATGCACAAGAGGACACCATTTTCCATATATCATATCATATCATATCATATCGATCATAAGTCATGATCAGCATGCAGCGGACTCATATACAGACACACTCTGGAGCCTCGGGTAACCCATCATGGATACACCCAAGAGTATACACTCATACATGCAATAACGCCGTTTTGGCACAATTTATCAACAATGCCGTCTTGGCATATTTAGAGGGGGAGGCCCCGCAAGACACATCCCTAGTGCATTAGCCCTCTATCAAGTATGGCATCTTACTCAAGTTAATAGTGCACAATGGATTTAAAAGAGTTTTCCACAATTTTCCACATAATATCCTCTTTAAAAGAGTTTTCAACAATCTCAAGGGAGTAACCTCATCACAAGGGCATTCAATAATGCCAAATATCATTTCAACATTTAACTCTCATATCAATATCTCATAAATATAGAAATATCATTTCATGGATCTCAAAATCCAACAATTTCTCATTTGGACCAAAAATCAAGTCCAGCATCGCAGTTTACGCCAAGTCAGTTTAAAAATTCATATGAAAGGCGATTGCTATGAAATTTAAACTGTAGATACTCAACACATAGTTGAACAAGTTTCATTTTTTCCACTTTTCAAAATAAGGTATGGAAACATTTCAAAAACTGAGTTCTTTACAGAACATGTATTCTGCCGAAAATTCAATAGTGACTCTATAATTTTCCACAGGTTTTAAAAATAGTAATTCGCGACCAAAAATTCTAAAATTTTACCACAAGGTAGATAACACATAGATAAATATTTTTCATGAAGAAACCATTTGGCTTTGAGACACTTAAGACCTTCAAAAATATGGATTTCAGAAAACACTATCATTTCTTAGATTTCAACAAAAAGAGATTTCGACCTTTCGATAAAGCGGATCCCATAACTTTTTCATACGATTTCTAAAAATTATAAAGGTTTCCAGAAATATACTCAACTCAATAAGGAACAAGTTTTATGAAGGAACCTTTCAGGGATATTGTACCAAAATAGTTTAAAAAGATGGATCTTTACGTAAACGAAAAACTGACAGATTTTGGTATAATGTGGGAATTCTAATTTTGTATTCTTAAAACATGGATTGGAATCTCCAAAACTTAAGTAGAGAGTGTTTACTTATTGAATAGATGTATAAGAGCAAGGAGATTCAAAGATAATGGCCGTTATAACACAAGATTCGCACCACAAATTACGGGTTTCGCTGAAATTCGACAAATAGAGGGAAATCAATTTATAGTATAAAAATAAAAGATTTAGATCTCTAAAGTACAAGTTTCAAAGATGATATCTTACTAACCAAGTGTTGAGAAGAGTTAGAACTCTTAGAATGATGAAGGTTGCCAAGCCTACAAGACTCCACAATCCTTAAGATATGCTCACTATGTGGGAGAACTTTGAAGAATAAAATGGGTAGTGAATTTGGCTAATGAGATGGATGAGATTGGTGTGTTTGAAGGCTAGAAACTCCCTCTATTTATAGGCTAAGATTTGAACAATTGAACATGACACATTGTGAGAGTGATTACAACCTCACCAATCATCCAATTAAGTGTGTCTTGAGCAATAATGGTTAGAGTATTTGTATCCACTCATTTGGTCCTTATAGCCTAACAAAGAGGCTATTAATTTGGGAGGCTATTAATTTTGTTAATCATGTTGTCTATTAACATAATGGTTTGCCTATTATGGAGGCTATTAATCTTGGTGGGTTCAAGAGATAATTGATCACCTTTCTTTGCTAGCCATTCATCCAAGACACTTGTTAATCATGTGGATTTTTCATCTATTTGTTTAGGAAGAAAATTTCTTGCAATTGCTTTTAACCTTATATTTGTGTAAGTAGTGTATCATGAAAATGATTGAAGTATTAGCTTGTCTAGAAAAATCATTATTCTTGCCATTATTTAGTGGCATGCATTTATACTTGGATATGATAATATAATATTTATTTATTTATTTCAAGTATTGTATTTATATTAATGTGCTTTCAAAATAATAATATACTTGCATGGTTTTATTTTATTTACAACAATACTCAAACCACAAGGTCTTCATGTCATCTTAAATAAAAATTATAATCTAGGAATATATTTACTTATATATAAAAGTTAATTCTCATAGATTCACATAAAAACTCATACTTTTATTTTTATAAATATTTATTCCATAATGAATATCAAAGTACTTAAAATATTCACATACTATCCTCATAATAATTTTCAAGACCAATGTGTATATATATAAAAACTTATATATATAATTTAAACAATAGATTTAAAAAATATTCCATAAACTATATAATTCTATTACCCATGATATTGAAATTCATATTTCTTTTGGAAAAGACAAATTTACACATATAGTTTTTCAAGTGTTGTTTTGTAGAAAAATCAATATACTAATTCTTTAACCAAGTGATTAAATATTTAATAAAAGTCTCTTTAGTGAATTACAATTATTTCGGGTAATTTCTATGGTATTACATGAACATTCACCTTGATTCCCAACAAACCATAGAACAAATGAAATACTGTATGGCTCAACTGGAGGCCAATTTGCACCACATGGGCAACTTGAGAGAGGCGGATCACCACCGCATAAACCAACTCGAACGCCAACTCCAAACCCTCACTACACAAAACCTAATACTGAAGGAACACATCGATGCCCATGGGCAAGACTTGAACACTATCTTTGACGATCTACTGCCGCCAAGTTCGGAGGAGGAAGACCCGGAGGAGGATCCCGCTACCCCACCGTAGGATGTCTTGAGACGCTAGGAATTCTATTTATAGTAGATACTATTTTGCTAGGGAAATATCTCTACTTTTGTACTAAAATTTCTTTTGAGGAAATAAAATGCCCAATTTATTTATAATAAATCGAAAAAAAAAACCGGACAGACCTGTCCGTACAAAAAAAAATTGAAAAAAAATAATAAATTAAAATAAAACCCAGAACCGTACGACGCTTCTTAGCTCGATCGAGCACCACGTGCGAAATTACGAAGCACATGCATATTTATAGAAATTATTTAAACTATAGTTTCACAAGTCCTAATCCACCCTATTTGTACCAGAATGGCACCCAGAGGAAGAGGAAGAGGAAGAACTCAACCCGCTCCCCAAACCACCACTAAAACACCTACCGAAATACCTCCAAATGTCACGGAACCGGCCCAACCTGTAGAGGAACAACCCCAAGGTGCGTAGGACGCCCCCGCACCGAACAATGTGGGCGATCGTCTTCGGACGATAGAAGAGGTTTTGATTGCGCTAGGAAACGCGCAAGTCAACCAGGGCCAAGCTGCGGCGGTACCTCCGCCCCAAGCTCGCCCTAACTACCTGGCTATGGTGAATCCCTACCAGCCACCCCACTATGCTGGTGAGGAGGATCCAGCCAAACTGGAAGAATGGATCCGAACCTTCGACAAGCTGCTGGGAGCAGTCAAATGTCCGGAAGGAGAGAGGGTGCATGTCGCTTCGTAATACTTGGGAGGCGAAGCGGACGACTGGTGGCAGGCAACTCAAGCCAAGCTGACTGAAGATGACGAGCCCTACTCTTGGGCGGAAATGATGGAACTACTCAGGGATCGATTCTATCCCTTGAGTACTAAAGCTGCCATGTACGAAGAATTTCTGTCACTGAAGCAAGGAGGCCAAACCGTACAAGAGTACTACACCCGATTCAAGGAGCTGGTGAGGTTCGCACCAAGACTCGTACCCACGGATGCAGAGAAAGCACAGAAGTTCGAGATGGGACTGAACCTGTCTGTTCGCGAGGTGATCGCGGGGGTACACTACCCCGATTTGAAAGCTGTGTATGAACGCGTTGTGGCAGTAGCACGTGTGCAGCAACTGAAGAGAAGGGTGAGTGGGGAGTCCAGCAGGGGTCCCCAAGACAAAAGAAATCGGGACTCGAGAAGCGAGAACAACACTGGAAGGAACGAACAGCGGAGAGGGTCGAATATGCCTCAACAAGCCAACAATGGGAGAAGGTTTAACCAAGAAGAACCCGTACCACCCTGCCCAAGGAGTGGACGACCATCTGACGAGGGGATGCCCTCAACAGGGCGCCTGCTTCCGATGTGGTCGAATGGGTCACATGCGTCGAGAGTGCCGAACTAGGCTTGAAAACATAACGAAAAGGGAAGACCTGGTCACGGGGCAGGAACAGCCTCAGAACCAAAATGGGCGGAATAGGAATAACCAGGGGTATAGACCCCCTCAAAACCAATTTAGGCCGCCGAATCAGAACCAGAACCAACGACCTCCGCCACCGCAGAATCAAAACCAACAGCAAAACCAGCAGCAGAATGCGAATCAGCAGGGCAATCAAGGACGCCCTGTGGGGAGGCTCAATGTGGTTAACCAAGCGGACGTGCCTGCGCAAGGAGAAGTGATGGGATGTACCTTTCACGTTTTGAATACACCCCTTAGAGTTCTATTTGATTCTGGAGCTAGTTGTTCGATCATAGCATCAAGGATAGTGCCTGAGTTAGATCTACCTAAGTGCGAGTTAAATTAGCTTAGGAATTCAATTGCCTTCTGGAGAAGTAGTATCTTGCTCTAAACGATATAACGGAATTCCTATAGTGATAAAGAACGTAGAATTCTTCGCGAACTTAGTAGAATTTAACTTAAGAGACTTTGACATCATACTGGGGATGGATTGGTTATCCCAGTATAAAGCGGTGATCGAATGCCAAAAATAAAATATCACCTTGTCAAAAAGTAAGGGAAAGAGAGTTATCTTTTACTCTCAGCCCCCTAAGAAGAGTAACAAAATCGTTAGCGCACTTAAACTAAGTAACTTGATGCGTAAGGGGTATGAACTATATGCGTGTTATGTGCACAACCTTGAGGCGGAAGAGAACAAGGTTGATAGTATACCAGTGGTAAGAGAGTACCCGGATGTGTTTCCTGAAGACATCCCAGGAATGCCACCTGAGAGAGATCTTGAGTTCACTATAGATCTCATTCCGGGCACAGAGCCTGTCTCAAAAGCTCCGTACCGGATGGCACCACCGGAAATGAAGGAGTTAAAAGACCAACTCGAGGAGCTGTTAGGAAAGGGGTATATACGGCCGAGTACTTCCCCCTGGGGAGAACCGGTTTTATTTGTTAAGAAGAAAGACGGAGGATTACGTCTTTGCATAGATTACCGAGGATTAAACCAAGTGACCATCAAGAATAAATACCCTTTGCCGAGAATTGAGGATCTATTTGATCAACTGAAGGGAGCTTCAGTATTCTCGAAGATCGACTTACGATCTGGGTATCACCAGCTGAGAATTGCCGAGAAAGACATTCCGAAGACGGCGTTTCGAACTCGATATGGTCACTACGAGTTCACAGTGTTATCCTTTGGGTTAACAAATGCTCCGGCAATGTTCATGAACCTCATGAACAATGTATTTCGAGAGCTGTTAGATCAGTGCGTAGTGGTGTTCATTGATGACATCCTGATCTACTCGAAAAACGAGGAGGAGCATGCCCAGCACTTGCACCAAGTGTTAGGGACCTTGCGAAAGAATCAGCTATACGGCAAAGTGTCCAAATGCGATTTTTGGTTGAAGGAGGTAGAATTTCTTGGACATATAGTATCCGCTGATGGAGTTTCAGTGGATCCGGCAAAAGTCTCTGCCGTAACTGAGTGGGCAACTCCCAAGAGCCAAACCGAGATAAGGAGTTTCCTTGGATTAGCCGGGTACTATAGACGGTTCGTGAAGGATTTTTCGAAAATCGTACGACCTTTGACCCAGCTACTGAAGAAAGGAGTAAAATACGTGTGGACAGAGGCTTGTGAGACAGCGTTTCAAGAACTGAAGAAACGACTCACAACCACACTCGTATTAACACTACCATCAGAGAATGGTGACTTCGAAGTTTACAGCGATGCTTCGAAGGAAGGTTTAGGTTGTGTCTTGATGCAAGACTCGAGAGTCGTAGCGTATGCATCACGCCAACTGAAACCTCACGAGGAGAATTATCCGACACATGACCTGGAGTTGGCAGCGGTCGTTTTCGCTCTAAAGATATGGAGACATTATCTTTATGGGCGGAAGTGTCGAATGTTCACCGACCACAAGAGCTTGAAATATATATTCACTCAGAAGGAGTTGAATTTGAGACATCGAAGGTGGTTGGAACTTATTAAGGACTACGATTTAGAGATAGCCTACCACGAGGGGAAGGCGAATGTGGTAGCCGATGCCCTAAGTCGGAAAACCCAACACGTGACGAACTCGTTGGTAATTCCGCCGGCATTGTACATGGAGTTAGCAAGATTGGAGTTAGAACTTGTGCATCCTGGCACAGTGAGTGAAACGATCAACGCCATGGTCGTAGAAACTCCAATATTGGACGAGATTAAGCTCGCCCAACCGGGCGATGCGAAACTCAAGAAGATAAGGGGGTATATTGCCGAAGGAAAGGCAATAGGATTTGTTGTCCATGAGGATGGAAGCATTCGTTTCAAAGGGAGATGGTGCGTGCCCCTTAAATGTGCCGAGTTGAAGCGAAGGTTGGTGGAGGAAGGGCACAACACCCCATATTCAGTGCATCCCGGAGGCGACAAACTTTACAAAGATCTGAAGAAGATCTATTGGTGGCCGGGAATGAAGAAGGAAGTGGCAGACTTCGTGGCGAAATGTCTCACCTGCCAAAGGTTAAGGCAGTGCGACATAAACCCTTAGGATTGATGCAACCACTAGAGATTCCAAGTTGGAAGTGGGATAGCATCTCAATGGATTTTGTCTCGGGATTACCCCGATCACCTAAAGGCATGAACAAGATTTGGGTGATTGTGGATAGGCTAACGAAGACAGCCATATTTATCCCGATGAAGGACACGTGGACTATGGACCAATTGGCCCGAGCCTACATTGATAATGTGGTACGACGACATGGAGTACCACATGACATCATTTCCGATAGAGACAGCAGATTTGTCTCTCACTTTTGGACGGAGTTACAAAAAGCTCTCGGTAATCAAATCAAAATGAGCACCGCATTCCACCCAATGACGGATGGTCAAACCGAGAGAACAATCCAAACACTAGAGGACATGCTGAGAGCATGCGTGTTGGAATTTAAGGGAAATTGGGAATCCCATTTACCCTTAATCGAATTCTCTTATAATAATAGCTACCATGCTAGCATTGGCATGGCACCTTTCAAGGCGTTGTATGGACGAAAGTGCCGAAGCCCGTTGAGCTGGGAAGAAAACGATAAGTCGGTGGTAGTGGGACCACAACTTATCGAAGACATGGCTCAACAAATCAAAGTGATTCAAGGAAAAATGAAAGCCGCTCAAGACCGTCAGAAGAGTTACGCTGACGTGAAACGACGAGACCTAGAATTTCAAGTGGGAGATAGGGTCATGTTAAAGATATCACCCATGAAGGGGGTGATGCGCTTTGGCAAGCGAGGAAAGTTGAGTCCTCGATACATAGGACCTTACGAGATTCTAGAACGAGTCGGAAATCTAGCCTACCGACTGGCTTTACCGCCACAATTAAATCGAGTTCATAATGTCTTCCATGTCTCACAACTAAAGAAGTATGTGCCGGACCCGAACATGTACTTCAACCGGAGATAATTGAGCTCGATGAAGATTTGACTTATGAAGAAGTCCCAGTGCGCATTCTCGACACTAAGGAACGAGTAACGAGGAACAAAACCGTCAAAATGATCAAGGTTCTTTGGTCGAACCACGAAAATGAGACGGCAACTTGGGAGGTAGAATCCGACATGAGAGAACGCTACCCGACATTGTTCCAAACCGATAACGACACAGTTATGGGGACATAACTGCAATCTTAAGGGGGAGAGGATGTCATACCACCTATTTTTCGTGCATTTTTGTAAACTTTTGAACTACGTTATGGCTTGATCCCTTCACAGGGTACGTAGGCAGCTTAGAAGTTTTAATTCTAAGTTCAGTCACAACATAATAAAACAAATAAAAGACCTTAGCACGAGAAAAGCCGAAACACAACTTCGAGGACGAAGTTGATTCTTAAGGAAGGTAGACTGTAATACCCGAGAATTCTCCAACATAAAATAAAACAATAATTAAATAAATAAACAATAAATAAAATAAATACAATAAATAAATGAATCCAGCAAACAAATAAATAAATAAGGATAAGGAAATGAGAAATGAGATTTAACTTAAAAAGGAATTAAAGGAATTTAATTAAATAAAAAGAATTATTAAAGGTAAATAAATTGTACACCGAAACCCGACACCAATGAACTCGAGGATTCGAGTCCAAACATCCAATTAGACCCGAGTAAAAAGTTAGAGAGAAAGTAGGAACCCGAAGATACCCCGGAAATCGGAATACGGGAGCATAGAGGGATAGAAGTCCGAAAGAGAGGAGGAAATGCACGACGGATCGCACGACCCGCCCGGACCGAAGTCCAGGCGAATGCCGCGCGGTGGCCGCGCGGTCAAAGGGAAGAAGGCGCGCCACGACCGCGCCGTTGGACAGATTCGCCCGTGCGAGATTTTCTCGCCCGAATCCGGATTTTCCGTCTTCGGTTGAACACTATTCGGCTCAAGACTCTTAGGGGCAGACCTTGGGCGTCCCTAGGTCTTATTTACCTATAAATAAGCCCTCTTGAAAGCTCCGAACACTTTTCCAAAACCCTACAACTCTCTATACGTCGAAAACCCTAATTCCGGAGTCGTCGGAGGCACGAAACCTAGCGAGGGACTGATTTGGACAAAATCAGAGTCTCCTAGACATCGTGGTAAGTTCCGATCCATTTGTCTCTTACGTTTTGATTCGAAAACGAATCCTAACCTTCTTATTTTTCTTTCTACGCCCCGAATCGGATCTAGAATGTAGAACCCGACGAACGGAGAGGATAGACGGAGGACTGGAAGCCACGCCTTCGAAATAGACGATCCCGGATATCTACAAATCTGTAAGTTAATACTTACATGGTTTGGGAGTAATTAAAACACGAAACCTAAAAGCTTAATTGAATCCTTCGTAAATCTGCCAATGTATGTTTTCTACCGGCGCAATAGTTTTGACGAATTTTTCCGAACCTTAAAACGACTTCAAACGGAAAAACTTAAAACACAAAAAACGTTCTTAAGGCTTAGATCTATCTGCTGTAAAATTTTCAGAATTTTTAGAGATGATTTGATATGTGAAAACCAACCGAAACCGAACTGCTTGAAATTGGATCTTGAAATTCTTGACAGAACTTAGGTCCGATCTTGATCACGTTTTTGACATTAGTTCTAGACCGATTTAGATCTTTGGCCGAACATGAAAGTTGTAGATAAACGTCTTAAGAAGGTCTCTGTAAAATTTCATTAAGTTTGAAGTTGATTTTCTACGTTAGATCTTGATAATCTTGAACTGCTGTATACGAAATTCGGACAGATTGATGTTATGGCGAAAATTGACATTTTTGACGTGTTTCGGTAACTCGGATTGAAAAAGTTAAAACACGAAAGTTGTTCATCTCGATGTTTCTAAGTTAGTGATAAAATTTCAGAATTTTTTGATTTAAACTCGATTTTTAATGAATTTTAGAGTAAACTGTGGTTGACCGAGTCAAACCTTGAAATCTTGTTGAAACGGTGAAACTAGCCTTTAAGGTTTAAACGAGTAGAAGACTCTTTGAAATAATTATATGAAATCTGGAAAATTAGGAAATCCCCTTTACAAACTTGATCTTTAAAATTAGGGGGTGAGTGCTCTGCAGGGTGCCCTCCTAACGATTCACTTCGTGCCTATATGGACGATGGTGACCCCGCGCGAAATATTTGAGATATATTGCCTAAACGGCATGAGATATATGGCCTACACTCTCGTGAATATCCTTATGGGTTTCTCGAGGCTCCGGAGTGGTACTGGGTATGGCAGATACGGCTGCGGCCGCCGGTTTCCGGCTAAATTGACGAGATTGCGATGCAATCGTGAAATACTTGAAATACTAAATCTTGGGAGTAATGGGGATAGTTAAATATTTTAATTGTTGTTCTTTAAATTATTAAATGCTTTATTTAAATTAATTATGGCTTCTTTTAAATTATTTATGAATATTATCATGCTTTTATGTAAATATTAAATTAATGGCTTTTAAACCCTACGATCATGCATGTGTTAACTTACTCAGCAAGTTGTGCTGACCAAACCATTCTATTTTCCTTTTTCCTTACAGAGTATGTGGAATGATCATGAGCACGTTCATGCATGGGGAACCATATTTTTGCAAACTTTATTTTTTAAATTCTTGCATTAAACATTAGAATAAACGGGCATGTTTAACCCGTGTTTTGACCATGTTGGTCGTAATTACATTTCCGCTGCAATATTATACTTAAATACTATTTCCGCTGCGCTATGAGATTATTATTTTCGAGATTATATTGTATGGGTTGTTTGCAAATATTTTCAATGCTTTTAAATACTGAAATACCTAGCCTTGCATCTCTTTAGTAAGCCGGACTAACCGTGTCTTACTAGGGAGGTGTGGCGGTGACATCCCGACCTGGGTGACCAAAAACCGAGGTGTTACAATGTGGGAAACTTTGCTACAAATTCTGCTATCTCCTTTTTCATGCCCTTCCACCAATAATTCTTCCGAAGATCTTTATACATTTTTACTGTCCTGGATGAATGGAGTAATGTCATGAGCTTCTTGCAATATTTTCTTTTTCAGCTCTTCACAGTCCTTCGGTATACACCACCGATCCCCACAACGGACCATCCCCTGATCATCTACTCTAAATCCTTCCAACCCGTCATTATAGATTTGGATCTTCATCTGCCTCATTTCTTCACTCATAACTTTCCTTACGCGGATTTCCTCCAATAACGATGGCATAGCAATCATCGCACCTAACTTTCCTCTCATCCCAAAAGGAACCACAATGATCTCCTCTTTGTTCAACGCCTCCCTTATTTCCCAAGGAAGAATTACTGCATTCATTACTGGACCCTTCCTACTCAAAGCATCCGCCACCTTATTTGCCTTGCCCTCTATTTACTGAATGTTCGTATCGTAGTCTTGTAAAAACTCCAACCATCTACGTTGTCGACCACTCATTTTATCAGAGGTTTAAAGGCATTTCAAATTCTTATGGTCGGAGAAAATATGGCACTTCGACCCGTATAGGTAATGCCGCCAAATCTTTAGTGCATGCACCACCGCAACCATCTCCAAATCGTGCGTGGGGTAATTCAACTCGTGGGGTTTTAATTGGCGGGAAGCATAGGCTATCACTCTGCCACGCTGCATGAGAACACAACCAAGACCCCTGTGCGATGCATTTGTATAGACATCAAACTCGCCCGATTCATCAGGGAGAGCAAGTACCGGCGCCTCAACCACTTTTTCCCTCAAGAGTTCAAAAGCCCTTTGACAATCCTCATTCCATCGGAAGTCAGAATTCTTCCTCAACAATTGAGTTAACAGTCTGGCGATCTTAGAGAAACCCTCAATGAACCTTCGATAGTACCCTACCAAACCAAGAAAACTGCGAACTTCACTAACGTTAGTGGAGGATTGCCATTTCAATACTGCTTCTACCTTTGCAGGGTCGACAGAGATTCCTTCTCCTGAAACAATATGCCCCAGGAAAGCCACCTTCTCCAGCCAAAACTCACATTTAGAGAGTTTAGCATACAGTTGATGTTCTCTAAGTGTCTTTAACACAGTCCGAGGATGTCTTTTATGCATCTGCACACTAGGCGAGTAAACCAAAATATCATCAATAAATATCACAACGCACACATCCAACCAAGGACGGAAAATTCTATGCGTCAAGTCCATGAACACTGCGGGGGCGTTTGTTAATCTAAACGGCATAACGGTAAACTCAAAATGTTCGTACCGCATCCGGAAGGCTGTCTTATGCCGATCCGCCTCCGCTACTCGAATCTGATGCTACCCAGAACGAAGATCTATCTTAGAAAATGTTGTTGCGCCTCTCAATTGATCAAAAAGATCCTCAATTTTCAGCAATGGGTATCTGTTCTTCACTGTAAGCTGATTTAACCCCCGATAGTCAATGCACATCCTAAGACTCCCATCATTCTTTTTGACAAAAATGACTGGAGCTCCCCAAGGCGAGCTGCTAGGCTGAATATAGCCCTTCTCCAACAATTCCTTAAGTTGTTCTTTTAACTCTCTCAACTCTGTTGGAGCCATTCGATACTGTGCCTTGGCGATTGGCGCTGCTCCAGGTACCAAATCAATGGTAAAATCGATTTCCCTGGCAGGGGGAAGTCCTGGGATTTCATCTGGAAAAACATCTAGAAACTCAGACACCACCGGAATATTTTGAATCGTCGGCTTGGGGTTACCGACGTTTGCCTCATGCACATGGCATAAATAAACTTGATATCCTTTGCAAACGAGAGATGCAAAAGTAACCGATGAAACTACTTTACTATTGGGTGGATAATAGTTAGTGGGTTTATCCTCTTCATCAAGGAAAGAAATTCTCGGGATCCCACAGTTAGAAAATGTTATTGCCCCTCTCAATTGATCTAAAAGATCCTCAATTCTCGGCAATGGGTATCTGTTCTTCACTGTAAGCTGATTTAAACCCCGATAGTCAATGCGCATCCTAAGACTCCCATCATTCTTTTTAACAAAAATGACTGGAGCTCCCTGATGCACCCTGTGAAACCACATTTAAATGAGCTTGAATTGTATCACAATATGTCCAAAATGAGTGCATTTTACCTTAATTCGTTGCACATTGAGGTGTATTTCATGTGTTTTTATTTTTCAAGTGATCATGGTTAGATTTGGCTTATTTAGGTTAAATTTACTATGTTTTTATGTGTTTTTAATAAGACTTTGCAAACCTAATGCATTGCAATGTTGTTTCAGGCATTTAAATGATGAAAAGCGATGTTCGGAAGCTTTATTTTGGAAAATAAGGAATATTTAATGTGATATGCGCCAAGATTCAGACTTAGAAAATTTCGGAGTTGAAATCTTCCCAGGAGGCTCCGCACAGGCATTGCGGAGCCTAAATTGCCTTCCGAGCACCGAAACGGAGCCTGGGTTGGAAAATTAGCAGGAGGCTCCGCACAGGCATGGCGGCGCCCAAATCAGCTTCCAAGCACCACATCAGGCACCGTTTCAACACTTAGAAAAATTTCAGAGGTGAAAAAGCTTAAGAATGCTCCGCACCTTCTTGGCGGCTGTAACACCCCGGTTTTTGGTCACCCAGGTCGGGATGTCACCGCCACACCTCCCTAGCAAGACACGGTTTCTCCGAGCTTGCTAAGGAGATGCAAGGCTATGGTTTTTCAGAATTTAAAACATTCAAACAGCCCATTCATATATAATTTAAAAATAATACATCAAAGTTGCAGCGGAAAATAATATTTACATATATGTATCGCAGCGGAAATTAAATATAGGGCCAACATGGCCTAGTCACGGGTTAAACAGGCCCGTTCTTAAGAGATCTAGTCTAATACAAACATTCAAAATAATATATCACCCCAAGCTTCCCGTGTATGCATATGACGATGCATAATTCTCACTCTGGAAGAAAAAGAAATAAAAATGGTTTGGTCAGCACTACGTGCTGATTAAGTTAACACAAACATGATTACGGGGTTTCAAAGCCATTATTTAAATTTAAAGGAAACATGTGCATAATGTAATTTGTTCTACAACATGATAAAATAATCGCAATACATAATTTAAAGGCATAATTTAAATAAGGAAAATGCTAAAGTATTTCAGGAGTTCACTCTTCCTCTTTTATTCGATATAATCTAGTATAACTTATTCTCGGGGAATCGAGCCCGCAAGAAAACAGACAATCGCCCTTGGCGAATCGAACCCGCAAGAACTCACATACATCCTAGGGAATCGAACCCGTAGGAATCAACACATATTCTGGGGAATCGAACCCGCAGAAAGACACACCCTGGGGAATCGAACCTGCAAGGTTTGACACGGACATCCTGGGGAATCGTACCCGCAGGAGAACATACAATCGCCCTTGGGGAATCGAACCCGCAAGAACTCAAACACACCCTGGGGAATCGAACCCGCAAGGTTTGACACAGACATCCTGGGGAATCGAACCCGCAGGTCAAACAAGTTTCGTAAATTTCACGAGTTTCGTCAAGAGTTCAAGATTTGACTCGGTCAACCACAGTTTAATCTAAAATGCGTCTAAAATCAGATTTAATTTCAAAAATTCCGAAATTTCGCGTCTGACTCCAAAACGTCAAGATCTACAACTTTCGTGTTTTATCTTTTTCAATCCGAGATACCTAAATAGGTCAAAAATACTAATTTTCACAGAAGTATAAATCTGTCCGAATTTCTTAGGTCACAGTTTAGAGATTTCGAATTCTACCATAGAAAATCAACTCCAAAATTAACGAAATTTGACAGAGATCATCTTAAGACATATATCTACAAGTTTCATGTTCAGCAAAAGATCTAATTCATCCTATTTCTATTGTCAAAAACGCCAACAAGTTCGGG
Source organism: Hygrophila difformis (assembly GCA_030278955.1). Classification (NCBI taxonomy): domain Eukaryota; kingdom Viridiplantae; phylum Streptophyta; class Magnoliopsida; order Lamiales; family Acanthaceae; genus Hygrophila; species Hygrophila difformis. Next base: position 20,219,716 of record JAOANR010000001.1, on the reverse strand, counting down.
CCAAGAATCTGTCAAAATTTCAAGATCCATATCCTAGCAATTCGGTTTCGGGTGGATTTCATATACCAAATCATCACGAACAATTCTGAAAATTTACGGAGGTGTTCTTAACGCATAGATCTACAACTCTTATGTTCAACACTAAGCCTAGATCGGTCTAGATCCAAGGTAGAAATCACCAACAAGTTCGAACTAAAGTTCTGTCACCGTTTCAAGATCTAAACTCAAGACAGGTCTGTTTGTGGTCGTTTTCGGATATCAAAACACGATGAAAAATTATGAAAATTTTACGGTACATAGATCTATGTCTTAGGAACGTTTTTTGTGTTTTAAGTTTTTCCGTTTGAAGTCGTTTTAAGGTTCGGAAAAATTAGACAAAACTGTTGCGCCGTTAAAAATCACATATGGACAGATTTACGAAAGATTTGCTCAAGTTTCTAGATTTTAATATTTTTTTTACTACTCCCAAAACCGTGTAAGCGTTAACTTACTGATTTACGGATGTCTCGGCTCGATGATTCGGAGGCGTGGCTTCCACGTTCTTCGTTCTCCCTCCGAGATCCTTCGTTTTTCCTCAACGCGTCCGGATCGGGGTTTAGAATAGGAAAGAGATTTAATTAGGATTCGTTTTCGAATCTTGAATGGAAAAGAATGGACAAAAATGGTTCGAATCTTACCCCGATGATCGAAGACTCCTAATTTTCGTCCAAGTCAGTCCCTTGATTCGGTTTTGTGCCTCCGACGACTCCGGAATTAGGGTTTTGTGTGTAGAGAGATTTCGTAGGGTTTTGTAAAGATGTTCGGGGCTCCCAAGAGGGTTTATTTATAGATATTTAAGACCTAGGGCGTCCAAGATCTGACCCCAAGCGTCTTGAGTCGAGATATGTTCAACCGAAAGTCGAAAAATCCGCGTTCGGGCGAGAAAATCGCGGAACGGCCGCAACTGCCAAGTGGCGCGCTCTTGGCGCGGTGAACCCCTAAAGACCGCGCGGCGACCGCGCCGTCCTGGCCTGGACGGTCTGGGCCGGGTCGTGCGATCCGTCGGGCGTTTCCTCCTCTCTTTCGGACTTCTATCCCTCTATGTTCCCGGATTCGGATTTCCGGGGTATCTTCGGGCTCCGATTTCCTATCTTAATTTTATTCGGACCTAAATTTATGTTTGGACTCGAGTTATTGAGTCCATCGGTGTTGGGTTTCCGTGTAACCATTTATTCGATTAAATTGTCTTCGGCTTCCCGGGTTCTTGGAATTTTGATTCCTTTTTAATTTAAATTTCATTTCTCATCTTTTATGATTCTTTATCCCTTTATCATGTTTATTATATTTATTTATTTATTTATTTTATTTATTGCATTTATTTTATGTTGGAAAATTCTCGGGTATTACAGTCTACCCTCCTTAAGAATCAACTTCGTCCTCGAAGTTGTGTTTCGGCTTTTCTCGTGTTAAAGTCTTTTGTTTGTTTTATTGTTTTGTGACTGAACTTAGAATTAAAACTTCCAAGCTGCCTACGTACCCGGTGAAGGGATCAAGCCATAACGTAGTTCAAAACAATTTGAATATGTTTATTTATTCATTCGGAATACATATCGTCAAAAATAAATGTCTATTTTATGGGGTATTACATCCTCTCCCCCTTAGGACTTCAGTTATGTCCCCATAACTGCCTACTTATTATTCTCTTCCTTGATCTCCTTGTTGAGGGTTTACCAATTCTATCCTCTTCTCAATCATCTCCTCACGGACATTACATTCTCTAATCATGTGGTCTTCCCCACCACATCTATAACAAGTCCCACGCCTTGGGCACTCGCGCACCAGATGGGCTTGATGGCATTGTGGGCAACGGGGTACGACTGTACGACGTATGCCATTTCTCCCATTATAGAAATCCTTATTCTCGTTCCTATCTTGTCCACCGTTATTGCTCCGATTCTTCTTCTCAAATCCTTGTGAGTCCTTGCTCGTCTCCCCATTTTCCTTACGCTTCAGTTGCTGGACTCGATCAGTTGCTACAGCTCGGTCATAAACCGTCTGCAGGTTCGTGAATTGTCCTACTGCAAGTATCTCCCGGATACTAAGGTTCAGGCCCATCTCAAATTTCTGAGCCTTGTCAGAGTCGGTTGGTACTAACCTCGTAGCAAATCGTACTAACTCCTTAAACCGGGTGTAATACTCCTGCACCGTCCGTCCCTCTTGCTTCAGTGATAAAAACTCTTCGTACATTGCCGCATTGGTGCTCATGGGGTAGAATCGGTCCCTTAAATCCTCCTTAAGTTTAGTCCACGAATAAGCTTCTTCAGCTTCCTCTAAATTCCTCTGGAGGTCTTGCCACCACTCATCGGCTTCGCCTCCTAAGTAGTAGGTTGCTACTCGTGTCTTTGCCTCATCAGGACATTTGATAGCATCCAAGAGCTTATCAAATGTACGGATCCACCCCTCTAGTTTGGCGGGATCCTCCTGCCCATCATAACGTGGTGGTTGATAGGGATTCACCAACGCTAGATAGTTGGTTTGGGCTACGGGCGGAGTTACTGCTGCAGATGTCCTATGCACCTCCGCATTTCCTAATGCTACTAGGAATCCCTCTATCGTTTTTAAACGTGCTTCCATATTATTGGGCGCTTGAGGCACTTGCTCTCCTAGGTTCTGAGGACTTTCACTGTTGTTGGGCGTGTTGGAAAGGTTAGCGTCAGTGCCATTTGGACTCACCTTCCTTGGTTTCCTCCTAGGCGCCATTTTCTGTTATAACGTGTAGAGTTTAGATAGATCGCTCGGACAAGACGTTTTGTAAATTTCAAATTTCAAATTTTCGGATTTGTTGTTTGGAAATCCAAACAAGATTTTTGGAATAGAGAATGTTTTAATAAAGACTTGATTTTTATTGTTCCACATGAAGAAGTTTTCTAATTTGTACAAGGGTAGGAATGGCTAAGGTCGAGGATTGTTATGTTTAGGCGAACGCATAGATCAATGAGATCTAGAACTAAGGCAAGATCAGTCTCTAGTTATTGTTTCTGGTTCGATGTCATGCCTCAAGATTATATAGGTGTAACAAGAGATCTAAGTTAATTTCGCCAAGATTCTAGTTATAATTCGCCAAGATGCTAAGTTAAAATTCGCAAAGATTCTAAGTTCTCTACATAAAAGAGATGCAATATGCAAATGCGAGTGATGATTTTCCCCCAAAAATAATTTATGCACTATATATATATATTTTTCCCATGGGGTTTAAAATAAAAATTTCTCCATGGAAATAATACTTTAAAATTTAAAATAATAGTCAAAATATTAATAATAGTTTAAAAAAAACATAATGGTTTGAAAATAATAGTTTAAAAATAGCCGGGCTCTGATACCACTCTGTAACACCCCGGTTTTTGGTCACCCAGGTCGGGATGTCACCGCCACACCTCCCTAGCAAGACACGGTTTCTCCGAGCTTGCTACGGAGATGCAAGGCTATGGTTTTTCAGAATTTAAAACATTCAAACAGCCCATTCATATATAATTTAAAAATAATACATCAAAGTTGCAGCGGAAAATAATATTTACATATATGTATCGCAGCGGAAATTAAATATAGGGCCAACATGGCCTAGTCACGGGTTAAACAGGCCCGTTCTTACGAGATCTAGTCTAATACAAACATTCAAAATAATATATCACCCCAAGCTTCCCGTGTATGCATATGACGATGCATAATTCTCAACTCTGGAAGAAAAAGAAATAAAAATGGTTTGGTCAGCACTACGTGCTGAGTAAGTTAACACAAACATGATTACGGGGTTTCAAAGCCATTATTTAAATTTAAAGGAAACATGTGCATAATGTAATTTGTTCTACAACATGATAAAATAATCGCAATACATAATTTAAAGGCATAATTTATATAAGGAAAATGCTAAAGTATTTCAGGAGTTCACTCTTCCTCTTTTATTCGATATAATCTAGTATAACTTATTCTTGGGGAATCGAGCCCGCAAGAAAACAGACAATCGCCCTTGGGGAATCGAACCCGCAAGAACTAACATACATCCTAGGGAATCGAACCCGTAGGAATCAACACATATTCTGGAGAATCGAACCCGCAGAAAGACACACCCTGGGGAATCGAACCCGCAAGGTTTGACACGGACATCCTTGGGAATCGAACCCGCAGGAGAACATACAATCGCCCTTGGGGAATCGAACCCGCAAGAACTCATACACACCCTGGGGAATCGAACCCGCAAGGTTTGACACAGACATCCTGGGGAATCGAACCCGCAGGTCAAACAAGTTTCGTAAATTTCACGAGTTTAGTCAAGAGTTCAAGATTTGACTCGGTCAACCACAGTTTAATCTAAAATGCGTCTAAAATAAGATTTAATTTCAAAAATTCTGAAATTTCGCGCCTGACTCCAAAACATCAAGATCTACAACTTTCGTGTTTTAACTTTTTCAATCCGAGATACCTAAATAGGACAAAAACACTAATTTTCACAGAAGTATAAATCTGTCCGAATTTCTTAGGTCACAGTTTAGAGATTTCGAAATCTACCATAGCAAATCAACTCCAAAATTAACGAAATTTGACAGAGATCATTTTAAGACATATATCTACAAGTTTCATGTTCAGCAAAAGATCTAATTCATCCTATTTCTATTGTCAAAAACGCCAACAAGTTCGGTCCAAGAATCTGTCAAAATTTCAAGATCCATATCCTAGCAGTTCGGTTTCGGGTGGATTTCATATACCAAATCATCACGAACAATTCTGAAAATTTACGGAGGTGTTCTTAACGCATAGATCTACAACTCTTATGTTCAACACTAAGCCTAGATCGGTCTAGATCCAAGGTAGAAATCACCAACAAGTTCGAACTAAAGTTCTGTCACCGTTTCAAGATCTAAACTCAAGACAGGTCTGTTTGTGGTCGTTTTCGGATATCAAAACACGATGAAAAATTATGAAAATTTTATGGTACATAGATCTATGTCTTAGGAACGTTTTTCGTGTTTTAAGTTTTTCCGTTTGAAGTCGTTTTAAGGTTCGGAAAAATTAGACAAAACTGTTGCGCCGTTAAAAATCACATATGGACAGATTTACGAAAGATTTGCTCAAGTTTCTAGATTTGAATATTTTTTTTACTACTCCCAAAACCGTGTAAGCGTTAACTTACTGATTTACGGATGTCTCGGCTCGATGATTCGGAGGCGTGGCTTCCACGTTCTTCGTTCTCCCTCCGAGATCCTTCGTTTTTCCTCAACGCGTCCGGATCGGGGTTTAGAATAGGAAAGAGATTTAATTAGGATTCGTTTTCGAATCTTGAATGGAAAAGAATGGACAAGAATGGTTCGAATCTTACCCCGATGAACGAAGACTCCTAATTTTCGTCCAAGTCAGTCCCTTGATTCGGTTTTGTGCCTCCGACGACTCCGGAATTAGGGTTTTGTGTGTAGAGAGATTTCGTAGGATTTTGTAAAGATGTTCGGGGCTCCCAAGAGGGTTTATTTATAGATATTTAAGACCTAGGGTGTCCAAGATCTGACCCCAAGCGTCTTGAGTCGAGATATGTTCAACCGAAAGTCGAAAAATCCGCGTTCGGGCGAGAAAATCGCGGAACGGCCGCAACTGCCAAGTGGCGCGCTCTTGGCACGGTGAACCCCTAAAGACCGCGCGGCGACCGCGCCGTCCTGGCCTGGACTTCGGTCTGGGCCGGGTCGTGCGATCCGTCGGGCGTTTCCTCCTCTCTTTCGGACTTCTATCCCTCTATGTTCCCGGATTCGGATTTCCGGGGTATCTTCGGGCTCCGATTTCCTATCTTAATTTTATTCGGACCTAAATTTATGTTTGGACTCGAGTTATTGAGTCCATCGGTGTTGGGTTTCCGTGTAACCATTTATTCGATTAAATTGTCTTCGGCTTCCCGGGTTCTTGGAATTTTGATTCCTTTTTAATTTAAATTTCATTTCTCATCTTTTATGATTCTTTATCCCTTTATCATGTTTATTATATTTATTTATTTATTTATTTTATTTATTGCATTTATTTTATGTTGGAAAATTCTCGGGTATTACAGCGGCGCCTAAAACAGCCTCCAGGCGCCACTTTTGGCACCGCAATCAGAAAATTGGGAAAATTGTCAGGTATGCCGACTCTTCTTGGTGGTGCCTGAAACCCCTTCCGAGCGCCGTTTTGGGCGCCACAGTCGCGGTTTGGAGGTTTTCTAACCTCCCGAACACGGTTTTAAAGCCCGTTTCTTCCTCATTTTCGCCAGGCAGACTATTACTTTCATCAAAAACACTCTAAAAACTCTCTGCAGCTTTGGAGAAGAAGGTCGATAACACCGAACCATGCCGGAGGAAGTGATCGGAATGTCTTTCTGACTGTGTTCTTCGCATTCTAGGTGTTGTTTTCCTTTTTCTCGCTTTGTAATGTTTAGGATTTGCTATTAAACATAATTTCTTCCTACTGTTTTCATGTTTGTAAATGGATTTCTATGTTGTTCGTGTTAGAAGTGTTCTAGAACGGGAGTTCAGAATCACTTTTGAAGTACGAATTTATGTTTTATGGAAGCAATAGAAATAATCGATGTTTATATTTTAAATCTGGATTAATCTGCTATGATGTTGAAATCTGAATTAGAATTATTTGGGGAATGTATTGTATGATCGATAAATCTGTTTTGGTAGAATTCTAAATTTCATGTTCACAATCTGCTAAATTTCAAATGATCGATCATTCTGCATATTCTGTCTACATTAATATGATAACAATCCTAATCTGTTCACATTCTAAATTTAGTATTAAAATCCACTTTACCATGTTTTATCAATATTTTACCATGTTTATTAGATTATTTACACTATTCTGCATAATTAAATGTTAGAATCTAATCTATATGATTTCTGCTTGGAAAAAAGGCCAAATATATCCGTTTTGTTTTAAAAAAAAAACCAAATCTATCCTTTTTTAATTTTATTACCGAATTTATCCTCTACATATGCTAATTATATCTGGAAATATCCTAAATTCACTAATCGTGGAATGGCTGCTGACGTGGCAATAAATTAACTTAAACCCTACACGCTGGATGGGATTTGAAGTGTCTCTCAATTAGGGCTGGGGAAAAATACCGAGTATACCGCATACCGCACATACCGTATCGAAAAAAGAAATATCGAAATTTTCAGTATACCGTAATTTTCGATATGGTATTATACCGAAAAAAAATTTCCGTACCGTATACCTTACCGAACTTTACGGTATGAAAAATTTCATACCGTTGCCGTATCGAACATTTCGGTATACCGATCTTCGGTATACCGAAAGTTTCGGTATGAAATATTTCCATACCGACATTCCGGTAAGTTCGGTATATACCGCTATACCGAACATTCAGTACATACCGACATACAGTATCGCGGTATATACCGACATACCGAATATTCACTACATACCGACATACCGGTATTGCGGTATATACCGGCATACCGAACTTTCGCTATATACCAACATACCGATATTACGGTATATAACGGTATCACGGTATATACCGAAACCGTGGTATATACTAAAGTTCGGTACGGTAGCGATATACCGCGGTATCAAAAAATTTATACCGTTACCGTACCGAAATCTTACGGTACGGTATGATACCATACCGAAAATTATGGTATACCGAAAATTTCGATATTTTCGGTATTTTTTCGATACAGTCTGTGTGGTATGCAGTATATTCGGTATTTTTCCCCAGCCCTAATTGAGACACACTTCAAATTCGATCCAGCATGTAGGGTTTAAGTTAATTTATTGCCACGTCAGCAGGCATTCCACGATTAGTGAATTTAGGATATTTCCGGATATAATTAGCATATGTAGAGGATAAATTCGGTAATAAAATAGAAAAAGGATAGATTTGGCTTTTTTTTAAACAAAAAGGATATATTTGGCCTTTTTTCCATTTCTGCTTTGCTAAATCGGAAGATAAAAAGTGGAAATTAGATTTTAGTACCGGTCTTGTGAATAAATCATATTAAAATAGATTCTGGCATGTAAACGCTGATTTGGGAAATAAAATGTGTCGTATGATCACTATAGGAAAATTTGTATGCTTGGGAAAGACTCAAATTTATGCCTAGACTGATGATTGCAGAATGTTAGATAATTTAATTTGCTTCCATGAAGTCTGTTTTTACAAATTATGAAAATTAGGAAATTGGCATATATTTAATCTTTATAAAATAATTAAATTTGCTAAAATTAATCTTTTAGACATTGGGAAATGCTAAATCATTATGCATTTTCGCTTTTATATAAAGATGGCATGTTCTAAATCATTACAAGCATATATCTTATTTTTATTTTTATTATTTTAAATTTTTAACTTGCTTTATTTTAAATTTAATGTCACTATTTTTAATTTAATCAACTCTAGAATTAAACAAACTCTTTTCAAAATATAATATATATTATTAATGAACTTAAAATGACTAAGTTTTCTCCAGAATGAAATAATATTCTGAATTCCCTTGGGTTCGACCCGGTATTCACCGGTTTTTATTACTTGATGATGACCATCCGCTTGTGGTAAAATATGAATAGTGAGAATCACTCATCAAGTTTTTGGCGCCGTTGCCGGGGAATTATTGTGAAAATTATGTTGTTTTAAGTTCATTTAAATATATTTATGTTATTTCTACTTTTTAAATATTTTTATAACTTTTTTTTCTATTCTATGTCGTGCAAGGGCATTAAGCTAAATTCCTGAAAGTTGAAAGAATATTGAGTTCTCATCAAACATAGAGGAAGATTTGCAAGAGAACAAGTGTGAGGATGGTGGCGAGTTGTATGCAAAACATATAATTGAGGATTTCAAGTGGATAGTCTCGATTGAAAAGCCACCTACACTTTATTTAAAGGTATTACCAACACACTTGAGGTACGTATTTCTTAATAAATTAGATGACTTTTAATTAATTGCATTACATCAAGTGTTGAGAACGGATGCTAGAGCTAAAGTTTGAGATAAATTCCACCTCTTGACAACATTACAACTCTAATGAGTTTTTTTTTTTTAAAGGGAATGCTGATATTATACAATGTTTATCAATAATCCTCCTATGATTGCATTACCTTTATTTAAATTGTTGTTTAAAGATGTGCAATTTGACCTTATAACTCATGAATGACATGATCATGGAAGTGCACCCACCATCTAGAGCTTTAATTTAGAAAATGATGCATTTATCTTTGAAAGCTAATTAGAAAATGGAATTCACATACTGTCGTTGCATGCTTAGTAATAGTTGTTTATGTCTTTTGCTTAATATGTTTGATTTTATTTTATTTTAGTTTATATGCTTTAGTTAAGAATAAATAATGGTTCTTGCATGATTTGCATTATATGTAATTTGAAGTGATTCTTATGCAATTGAACTGAGACGAGATAAGAATTGGAGTGATCAATAACTGAAAGAATTTTTGTGGTGATTTAAATAAAATAGGAGAAAAGACTGAAATAAATTGATGAGAAGGGTTGATGAAAATGAACATAATTTCATAAATATTTATAGGAGATTATTAGAATTAATTAGGGTAATTTTGCTTAATAGATGAATAGGAATATAGATGGAATTATATGTTTCGATTAAGCAAATCACACCCTATTTTTTTTGCTACAAAATTTGCTCAAAACTGAATTTTAGATGCCACTCTTCGTAAATGGTTTTCGAAAACTCAGTTAAGCACCAAAGTAATACAATCAAGGCATTTTGGGCGTCATTTTCACCAATGACGCGTAAAAACTTGTTTGAATACCATATGTAGCATAAAATGGGAACCACTGGGTTTTTGCCAAACTCGGATTTTTACAAACTTTTATGCTTCAAATTCATTCCAATTCATCCTCAATTCGCTCAAAATTAATCTTTGATCCTCTAATTGGGTTAAAAACCTACCCATTTAATTTAAACCTTAAAACAATAATAAAATAGCCATCTCCCTCCTGTTCTCTCTTTCACATTCCTCTCTCTATTGAATCTCACAACCGCAGTCATGATTCTCAATTTTCCTTCCACCACAGTTCCTTTAAAAAAAATAAAAAATAAAAAATAAATATAATAATAATAATAATATATTTTTGTTTGTCTCTATTATCATATTTATGGTTTATGGATGTTTTTATTTTCATTTTATGTTACGTTATGCTTATTTGTTTAGGTTCTTAATTTTGTTAATAAAATATGCCCACCATATTTCTAATTTAATAATTAAGTAGTGCATGTTATGTGGTGAAAGTAGAAGCTGAAATGTACTCGATAATTGAAGTTGAAGTGGAGGCTCAAGAACCCTAGCTTCTCAAATTTGGGGATTTCTTGTCGAAGTGCTTCAAAGTTTCAATTTGGGGTAAGAATAGCTATCCTAGTTCAATAATAATCCAATTTTCTGATTTGGTATGTGTTATTGTTAATATTTGTGTTGTTAATTAAATTTTGGGTTATGTAGAATGTGGGATTAAAATTGATTTCAGTGTATAAATCCTTATTTAAAATGCACAATATGAATGTTAGAACATATTTTCAAGCCCTATGCCAACACTTATAGAGTGTTTGTAAAATTTCAGATTACATCTCTTTGGAAAATGGTATTAAAGTATCTAAAATCTGAAATTTTCTTATAAAAATGGGTTAAAATAACATGTTTAATCTTTTAAGTTGATCTATGAATATTGTTAAGCATGTTGTTTTAATCTACATTAATAAATTTTGGTAAAAAGCTTGAAACTTCATGTTTTTCTAATTTATGAAAAAGAAACATTTTTATTATAAAAACTTATCCTATGAATTTTTAACTAAAAAGGCAAACTTGTGTTATTTAAAATAATAAACCAAAAGTTCTTGATCATTATTTCGAATCATTAATAAGAACTAGTTTGCTAATTTGGTTAGCTTTAAGCATTAAATCTGAAATTTTTAACAAAAAGGGAGTTTTTATAACTTAAAAATGTGTTCTTTTTAATAATAAGTTTTAAGTTCTAAAAAGTGATTTTCTTAAATTTGTAAGAGACTTAGAACTTATAGCTTTTAAAATAAAATATATTGGTGTTGTTTAGATCCCACATTCTATGTTGATATATGTTTGCTTTATATATTGCACCTAAGTTAAACTTTTGGTTTAAACTTAAGTGTGAGGATGGGGAGCAATGCATATATTTGACACTAACCCGAAGTTTTTGTGTAACCAAGTTCCACAAATAATGTATAAGAAATACCTTGCTACCTGGTTGGATGTTTTTTATATGAATATTGGTTTGCTCTGCTATGCACTACTTGGGTGTTTTATTCATATTTAATATGGTGAACATGTGGTTAAGTTTATATTTATGTTTAAGTTATGTTTATGCATGTTATTGAATTCAATAAAATAGCTCTTACTGATATCATATGGGATTGAGTCGTTTTGAAGTGTTAAATGGATCAATGGAGTGTATTTGAACATGATTGAGAAGTAGAAGAGGTAGGATTGGTACTGTTGATTGATATGGAGATGTTGGATATCATGGGGACAAATTTAGGAAAAATAGCATCTGCCCGAATTTGCTCAAAATGCGCCACACATACTGTGTGGCGTATGTGTGGCGCCTAAAGATGCCCTTAAGCGCCATATCTAGCACCGCAAAAATGGGAATTTTCCAAGTTTGCTTCAGGATGCGCCGCATCAACTGTGCGGCGCCCAGATCCCCCTTCCAGCGCCACTTTTGGCGCCGCGGATTTAATTTTTCTCTGGAATGCACCACACACACTGTGTGGCGCCTAAATCAGCTTCCAAGCGCCACATTGGCGCCTCAGACGCGAATTTTGCCTAATTTTGATATCTTTACCCGGTCCAAATCATATCCAATAGAATTTTAAAGTTCAATGGGTCAGGTATTTACTCAAAACTCATATATATACTGGATTTATCCCGTTAGGCTCCATAATTTGCCTCCTCTTCAGAACTCAGACGTATTATTCCACAAATTGCTCCTCTTAATCTTCAAACCCTAGGTATTCTAATTCATATTAACTCTCTTAAATTCTATTTATGCACTTACTGTTGATTTATTTGTGATCGTTGTTGAGAGAATTTCAGAAATTGTGATATATTATACACTGTGGGATATATGTTTATAATGTGAGATGTATGTTTATTAAGACTTTATGAATCTCCAAAGTGCAAGTAGTAAAATCAGTGAATTAGGAAGTATATTTCACATTCAAAATCTGAGAGCTTCCACCTATTTAAAAGATGTGATCAATTTTAATCTAAATTTTTAAATGCTTCTTACATTCTTATTTTTAAAATTAATAAGCTTGAATCTCACATTTTAATCCTTTTATTATGCACTTAAACTAAACTACTAGTTCAGTTTAAGTGTGAGGATGGAGGGGACTTTCGTTAATAATCATGATCTGAAAACTCTTCATCTACAGGTCTATTTAGTTTATTCAATGCATAAACTATTTATTTAATACATTATCCAGGGATGAGTTATCATGAAGAATGAGGGTATATTTTGCTATAGTTGTTGGCATTTTGCTGTAAATTCTGCTCTAGAACTTTGATGTTTTGCTTTTGGTGAATTCTAAAATTTATTATCTATCAAATCTCTCCATACTTAATAAAGTTGCTGGAAATTGCTGTTAAATATTATAATTTGAGTTATGGATGGTGTTTTATGATTCTGATAACTTTGGAATTCTCATATGCACTAACAATCATATTTTCTTAAGTAATTGCTATATATACTTATTAGAAGCAGGATATGCCAACAAAGGAGCAAGATGACAGCCGTGATGATGAAGTGAAATTCAGAGTCCTAAACATTCCAGGTGTGATCTTTTCATGTTTTATGTTTACTGATTTGAATGGAATAAATTTGTAAGAGCTTAGTTATGTTTTTAATATTTCTTTATGCTTTGAATAAATATGGTAAATGATGTAGGTTGGTGATAATGGCCAAAATTGTCCATTATTTCCAATCCATTTCCGTGTCTGAGACGGACGTTTTGATCGTATTTCCATCTTATTTTAATAAGAAAGCAGTTGAATTCGACAGACTAATGTGAGTTTGTAAGAATAATAAGATGGTAATGAAAAAACACAAAATTATGCAATTTTAATTGTATTTGTGTTGGAAAAATCCAAAAACATGAAAAAAGGAAAAAGAAAAGAAAAAGGAATGAAAAGATGGGCAAAAGAATAAAATAGCCCACAAAAATAAAAAAGATGGGAAAAAGAATGAAAATCCCACAAACTGAATTTTTTGGCCAAGTGTTGAAACTCAATTCGGACTACGCAATTCGGTCTAGACCGAATTGACCATGTAGACCGAATTGCTGAAGAAAAGAAGAAGAAAATGGACAAGAGTTGAAGAAGAGAAGCAGATTAACCAATTCGGTCTGTGGCAATTCGGTCTAAACCGAATTGACCCCTAGACCGAATTTCACTATGGAAAGAAGAAGACCCTGAACACAAAGGAGAGATGCGATTCGATCTGTGCAATTCGGTCTAGACCGAATTGCCTCAAAGCAAGGAAGCCAAGCAGGAGCCATCATCAATTCGAAAAGGTCAAATTCGGTGTACACATAGACCGAATTGATTAGTGAAGACCATTTCCCAGCTAAAGATCAAGAAGGAAGACCTCATGCAATTCGAATTGCACCAATTCGGTCTAAACCGAATTGCTTGAGGAGACCAAATCACATTCAAAATTGCATCTAATTGAAGCTGTGAGCACGTGGGAAATGCATGACACTGTTGATGGGCCCTGATGAGCCTAGGGTTTCGAGCAAGAAGTATAAAGCTGACCTTCTTCACCACTTGGAGGGGCATCCTGGAGACTTTAACACATTTTAGACATTGGCTGGAGACAAAGAGGAGGCAGAGCTCCCCACCCTTTAAGGGTTAGTTTTAGTTAGTTAGTTAGTTTATATTTCTCATGCAAATAGGTTAGTTTGTAATGTTTTCTTCTCAGGCTAGTTTGTAGAAGCGGTTACCACCCTTAGTGTAGCCATTTCCACATTAATTTACATGCTTTGTAGTTAGAATAAGCCCTACCTTCAAGCTAATGATGGTTTTGGGTCATTTACTTGCTTTCAAGTGCTAATACAAGGAAGATTCCAGAAATGGGGTTTTTATTTTTATGTGTTTGGCACTCTTTTAATGCTTTCCCTAGAAACAAATGTTAGATAGTTTGTTTGATTCAACTAGGTTGCATTTATGATGTTCTAGTTGACTTACATTCTCAATAAATGCATGTTTAGTGGGTTTTTGGTATGTTCTTATGCCTTAGAGCTTCAAATGAGTGTTCTTAGATTTTAGATAATTTTAGGGTTTGTTAGATTAGTTTTAATGTTTTATTTTACTATTCTTGTTCTACAATTGTTTTAGTTTATTGTTGCCTTGGATAATGTAAGTGTTCTTGTTTTCATGCATATAGTTCTTAGACTTTTAAGTGTTTTAGGATCTTTAATCTTTGAATTTCTTGTTTGTACTTTTAGGGTTTAATTCATGCTATTACCCATTGTACATGCATATATCTTTATAACCACAAAAATTCACAAGTGTGACTGCGAGATGACATTGATGTGAAATGAATGATGTGGTCAATCCCATCTATCATAAACCGCATCAGCTTAGAAACCGCATGAACACTTGTGAGTAAAAAAAATACACTTATGTGAAAAATAGTATGCAATTCGGTCAAAGATAATTCGGTCTATACCGAATTGCCCATGAAGACTGAATTGCATAACAAAAAGTGTTTCTTTCATGTGATTTACAAGCAATTCGGTCTATACCATTCGGTTTAGACCGAATTGCTCACATAGACCGAATGTGTAACACCCGAGGAAAAACAAATTCAAATTGTTTTGAACTACGTCATGACTTGATCCCTTCACAGGGTACGTAGGCAGCTTAGAACTAATTTCTAAGTTCAGTCACGAAATAAATCACAAAAGACATCACGAATTAGACCACAAGGACGATAGGGGATGTTGAAACCAATTTAGACTAGGCTAAGTAGGACCCGGAAATGTTGCGAGCGATAAGCCGGACTCGTAACAAGATTAAGGAGAAGATTCCGCAACGAAGACGCCCCAGGGAATCGAGCTAACACGTAGAAAACCGATAGGGGAAAGCGAGGGAAGACCCGACGGAACACGCGGAGCCGAACCGGCCGGTCCGGCCGGCCCGCGCTGTCCGCGCGCCGCCGCGCGGCCACTGCGCGGCCAAGGGCGTCGCGACGCCAGGCCTGGCACGCGTGCTCCGCGCGGACAAAAGCTTAGGTGCGCGCCACCAGCGCGCCAGAGGTGCTGAAAGTGTAAACTTTCCTTCCATGGCGATTTTCTTGCCAAAAACCACACCCCTAACCATGGCAATCGAATCTCAGCCTTGGGGAAGGCTTAAGAATACCCTAGGGGCGCCCCAAACCCTAGGTTTTCAGTAAACATTCAGCCTCCACCCTCAATTCCCTCTCCAAGTTCGAAACTCTTTCGACACCACTTTCCGGCAAGTATTCCGGCGACGACGGGACGACCGGGACAAGCCCCTGCCCTCTAGACTCTTGGTAAGCCATTGTGCAACGTTTCAATTCGTCCATAGATCTCAGAAACTCATATTCTAACCCTTTTCCCTTACTACGATTTCCCGTCGGAAAACGAACAAAAAGCGATCGGAGAAGTTGGCCGTTCGTCGTGACCCTAGGACGTCCGGAAACCCAATCCAGCGACCCTATCATCATTCTAAGTAAGTTAAAACCTTACTCACAAATTTTCGTGGTTGTTTGTTGTTTAAATCTCGAGATATAGGCTTGTAACAAAAATCGGTTTTCAAAAACCCTATTTTCGTCCAATTTTAAAGACTCGCCAAAAACTCGACCTTCGGGAATTCAAACCGAAAACTTGTCAACATAAAAGTTGTTCCTAACACCTTTATCTATCTTGTGTCCAAATTTCAGCCATTGACATTAAGTTTTGCTATCCCAATTTTCGCCATGAACTTTCTGTATCAAACCGAACGATTCAAATCTGTGACAGATTCCTTCATTCAACTTGATGCATGTTTTTCACCCATTTTTCGAATGATTTAACTTTGCATTTCTAAACAAAAGTTGTAGATAATTGTGTCTAGATTATGCCTACAAAATTTCACGAATTTTGGTGTTCATTTGATATGTCAATCGGCCAAGTTTTTCGAACTGTTTTGAATTCGTTTTAAGGGCCATGAGTATGCAGTGAGTTGCACTCGATTTTTGAGTACCAAGAATTCATTATTTCCAAAAACTTAAAACATGAAAGTTCTTCCTTAATGTGTCGTGTAGTTACTGTAAAAATTTCACATCGATTGGTTTTGAAATGAATTTTTAATCGGCGTTACACGAACCTGTGACGACAACAGTTTTTAAGACGTAAATTATTCTTTGCAATAAACTCAAATTTTAACTCACTTCGGAACCCTATTTCCAAAAACTTAAAACATGAAAGTTGTTCGTGTGTGTGTTTTTGAATTACTGGCCAAGTTTCAGAATTTTTGGAGGAAAAACGAATTTTAAATTAAGAAAGGCGTGAACTGCCTCGAATAGGTTTTTTTGAACTTGAGAAAACTCGAACTATGAAAACGCGATATCGATCCTTTGATAACTTTGAAATACGAACTTTCGAAAAATCCCGTTCACTAGGCTGAGCCGATCTTCATACTATCATTATCTTTGAGACTGCCTCGTTAGTGGTCTCCTTACTATCTGAGATTGCCTCGTTAGTGATCTCGCGCGCTGTATTTGTGGATCGCCTCGTTAGTGGTCCTACTATCTTTTTGGATCGCCTCGTTAGTGGTCCTACTATCTTTGAGACTGCCTCGTTAGTGGTCTCCCATTGTTTGGACTGCCTCGTTAGTGGTCCTATGTTGAGATTGCCTCGTTAGTGATCTCCCGGTATGGTGTCCTCTTCTTAGTTTACGGGATGAAAAGTAAAAGACTCGTGTGAGTGTTTCATTATGCTTAAATCGTATTTATCCTGTCTTTAATTACGTATTTAAATTTTATGCATCTTAAATTATGCTTTAGATTACGCTTTTAAAAATTTAGTTCTTTAGTCATGATTTTCCCGCTGCTAATAAATCATGTATTTTTAAATTCTCGTACGATAAGCGAAATCTTTAGTTTAAACACTTGTAACCCCTTTTATTTGTTAGTTAGGGATTAACTTACTCAGTATATTTTTATACTGACAACCGTTGTCATTTTTCTTTTACAGAGTATGTCGAGTGACGCATACGCATGCACTTGGGGGAAATTATTTATGAACATTTTAAATTTCTGCATCGTACTGTTTTTACCGGGTCTGTTAAACCTGAGGATTTGGCCATGTTGGCCGTGATTTTGCTTTCCGCTGCACTTCCTTTATTTACTTTTCGCGCATGATGATTACTACTATCGTGTTAAGTATTATAAATTTCCGGACTAAATCTTGAAATGTTTTTAAATCTTTTCATACCCACAAGCCTTGCATTTCCTTAGCAAGCTCGGGAAGCCGTGTCTTACTAGGGAATTGCGGCGGTGACATCCCGGCCTGGGTTATCAAATCCGGGGTGTTACAGAATGGGCTTTGGAGACCACATTGTATTCACGCCATCCCTTCATGCCTTGGTTTATCTTCTGTCTCTCACCAATTCGAATTGCTAATTCGGTCTAGACCGAATTGACTTGGCAATTCGAATTACCCTCATTTTTGAAGCAAATGCCTTAGCCAAATTTGAGTAAGGGAATAACTTCATCAATTTGGATTGTCCAATTCGGTTTAGACCGAATTGCTTTGACAATTCGAATTAGATGATGTTTCATATCCTTGCAAGGATTAATTGGGTAAGGTAATACTTCATTCTTCATGCATCTTCAATTCGGTCTATATTGCACCTTATCCAGTAGACCGAATTGACCTCTTCCCTCTATTTTAAAACCCAAAAATATTTTATTTTCTTGAATTGTGTAAGTTGCATGGGTGTATTGGGCTTAGGCCCATTACATCTAATTTTATCCATTACACATCTCAACCCATTAGTGTCTAAATTATTGTGTGATTAACACTCACACAATACCAAAAATATTCTTTTAATTTCATCTTTTCTTTTTATTGTGTGTATGAATGGGTAATAAGGAATATCAAAGATCAATGTTGGCAAAAAGGTCCCTTCACCGGGATAACGATTAGTTCGTCTTCTGTGTATTAATTATTACTCGTTATTTTGCATGGTTTGATTAGTGATTGGTGGAAGCTCCGGCAAAAAGGTCCTTTTAAAGGGATAACGATTAGCCACTCAGCCAATTCCTAAGCAGACAGTTTTCTTTTTATTATCTTAATTTCAAAACCTGAATTCAAGTTGTAGTATTATTAAATGATGTCGACCAACATTATTCGAGAAATATTACAGCGAGAAAATATGTGGGTTTTTCCTCCTTTCATAGACAAAAATGAGCTGAATGACGGCGGTCACCGTCACTTGGAATTCTTTTCTGTCTAAAAATCATTCCATCTGGAATAATTGGGAATCGGATGGCAGATATTTGCAATCCGGATAACCCCAATTATTTCTGGCACTCATTTTAGCCAAATTCTTCTTATATCAGGCTAATCCATCTTTGTGTACCAAATTCTGTCTAACCCCACCATATATTTTGGGGTATTTTATCTTCTTTTCTCTTATACTCGTATGCATGATATTATTATGTAGATACTGTGGTCAATATTATTTTGGGATCCTTCCCTTGGACACAGAAGTCTTGATCTAAATCAGATGCTACATAATAAATTTCCAACAAAAAATCACTTTATAAAATCCAGATCTGAGTAAGGGATAATTTCACAGTTATGACTAATTCATCTTCTGCTGGGGGTTGATTTTGAGAACTTAGAAACAGAATCAGCGATTAGGTCTCATCTAGACTGAAAGGATCTGTGTTTTAATTGAGAGTTTAGTACTTGTGTAGGGAATGATTTTCAAATATCAATTGGTTTCTCAAAATTGCTATGTGTTGGAACTCTTATATTAGATATCGCATTAAATCAATGTCCACTTGGGTGTAGATGAGATGTGATAAATAATACTAGAGGAACAACATGTAGGCCTTGGTTAATTTCTAAGGTAGGGTTGAGTATTCTTTCAACTGCTATCTTCTTCTGCCAAAGCCTAGATTTGAGTCTTGAGTGAGTACATCCGGAGCATATTCATTTATGGATTTGTTTCATTCAGTTTGTATCTCATAAATACCCAAATGTTGTGAGCCCTGTGGCTTATTGATATCTGGGGAGTTCTTGATCTGCATCTGGTCACCAAGACCAGGGGCTCTTTTATACTAACGGAATGAGATAACTTTTAAAGCTTCCGAGTGATAGGATTTTAAATGTTTTCTTTACTGCTTTCTTTACTGCTTTCTTTTAAATGCTTTTATAGAGGTCACTCGGGAGAATTAGAGGTTGGCCGCCGTTTGTAAAGTTTAAGAGTTATGGAATGGTTCGGGACTCGATTTGAAACTTTGGGTGTGACCGGGGGAATGATAGGAGTACTTGACACTTCAACTAATGAGGTGTTAGGTATTGCTTTTCCAACATAGATAATTAATGTAGCTTCACAAGGCCTGTGAAGGGAGTTATGAGTCTGTGGTATCTTAGATTTTGATTTCTTAAGGGCATGTAAATTCTTACTATAAGTACCTGTCTATTAAAGGGAACACAGCATAGAAAGCATGAGAGTTAGCTAACTGATGGATTTTCCTAAACAAAGATCTGTGTATTAAAATGGAAGTTTAATTGTGTTTCATCTGAATCTTATCCAATCTTTATTATTATCTCCATGTCCCTTCTGTCACATTTTAAATCTGCTTTCTAGTGTAGTGTAGCATAATTTTACATGCTTTCTTAGAATGATTCTATTGCTTTCTTAGAATATTTTATCTGCTTTTGTAGAATAGATTTGATTGTTTTCTAGATTAAATTTACCATGCTTTGTAGAATAATTTTAATTGCTTTCATAGTCTAGCTTAAATTATTGTCAAGTAGCTTTAGAAACCAATGCAAAACCTGAAACGAGTAACTGAGTGAAAAATCTTAGTAAACGACGTTGGCCCTGCTTCTATCGCACATCCTCCAGTGAACGATCCTGTCTTACTATAAATTACTGCAATTTTTGACACCGTGCGCTTTCGGGCCACAGTTTCCTACATGAGTATATACAAACGTGACAACCTATAAGCATATCCCTAATCCCTACTCCATCTTCATAATTGGTTTCATTAAATAAAATTAAACCGGGATTATACTCTTTTAGAAAATACTCATATAGTGGGAAATTGTCAAAAGTTTCATGGCGCCGTTGCCGGGGAGGATACAGCGTCGTTTTATTAAGAGAATTACACTCCTGATTAATCATAGTTGGTTTTGTGTATATATTTCAAAACAGAGTAGTACCCTCAAATCAATTAAACATTTAGAGTACTAAGACTCTAAATGTGAGGATGTTGATTTGAGGAGAAAACCTAACAAATGTGGGTATTTTCTTTTTCTTGCAGGAATCATGGAGCCGCCAAAATGGAAGCTCCACCGCTGCTCCATCGCCCATCCACCTCATTATCCTCAATGCTCTGAGGAAACCCTCATCACTGGTGAAACAACAAACGGAGCAGCAGACCTTCGTACTCCCATTTGCTCACCACCATCGGACAAGCCACGGCCACCATCTCACTTGCCGTCGCCCCTGTTCCGACTGAGCATCTAAACAGGTTCCCGGTTGGATTAGTTCTATAATTGACCGAAGATTATATCCGGAATTTTAAGAAATTTAGAAATCGAATAATTTTCACAAGCACAGAATTAATCCAACCTAAAATTTCTGCAAGTCAAAATCATTTACATATTTATATATATATATATCTTGTGCGTATTATATTAAATAATTCGGGTATTAATCAATTAACTCACATTTAGAGTACTAAGACTCTAAATGTGAGGATGTTGATATTTTTGAGAAAATCCGATAAATTATTTTGTGTTGCTTGCGGGAATTTGTGGGACCAACCAAAAAGAAAAATAAAGCTTCAAAAAACCAGGTTCCCGGTTGGATTAATACTGAATTTAATGGAAATTAGTTTTGGAATTTAAAGAAATTTAAAATCCGGAATAAATCCATAAAATAGCAGTGTTGATCCAACCTAATTTATGCAAGCATTTTTAATTTTAGATTAATATTTTTGTATGTAAATATGCATGCTCAGTTGTTCAATTTGTAGAAAATGCATGATTTGAGAAAATGTTAAAAACTGAAAATTCAAATTTTTCTAAGTGTTGCCTCGGTAATTTACCAATTCGGTCTCAAGCCAATTCGGTTTAGACCGAATTGACCCGAAAGATCGAATTGATCCTCCAAGGCACACATTCGATGTTAATATGGCCAAGTAGTGATTCGGTCTAATCAATTCGATCTACACCGAATTGAATTCAAATAAACCGAATTGATCTACAAAAGGCATTCCTTTATTCTTTCACTCATTCCTGCAAGTGAACAATTCGGTCTACAAGGCAATTCGGTTTAGACCGAATTGCCCAAATAGATCGAATTGACTTAAAGCATTCTTGAATTCTCTCAAGTGTCTAATTCGGTCTACCCACTCCAATTCGAATTAGGAGTCAGTTCGGTCTAAACCGAATTGATTTCAAATACTTCATTGCGTGTGAGTTGTTTGTGCCTTTCCCTTCAATTCGGTCTACAAGTCAATTCGGTCTAGACCGAATTGACTTAGAGACCGAATCCCTCACAAACAATTGGAAACTCCATCAATTCGGTCTAGACCGAATCAATTCGGTCCATCAATTCGGTCTAGACGGAATTGATGATTTGGTCTCCAATAGATTGAATTACCTCCTGTCCCACACCCTATATATACCCTTTCCCCCTCTTCCTTCTCATTTTCACTTTCCCACACTTCGAACTTTTTCCCAGTTTCTCTCTTTTCACGAACCGTTCGCCTTCCTCGCGAAACCAGAACTACGAGGATTGCAAGGCGTTTGTTAAGGCTTGCGACAGATTCCAAAGATTAGGAAATATCTCCAAGAGGGATGAAATGCCTCAAAAAGGAATTCTCATCCTTGAGATTTTCGACGTATGGGGTATTGACTTCATGGGACCATTTCCGACATCTGATGGGAATCACTACATCTTGGTAGCTGTTGATTACGTGTCCAAGTGGGACGAGGCGGTTGCGCTGCCAACCAACGATGGTCACCAAGTCATCAAATTTTTGAAAAATAACATCTTCAATAGATTTGGTGTACCTAGGGTAATCATATCTGATGGAGGAACCCACTTTGTCAACAAAGCTTTTGCAAATCTCATGAGCAGAAGTGGGATTCTCCACAAGATCGGCACGCCTTATCATCCCCAAACCAGTGGCCAAGTCGAGGTATCTAACCGCGAAATCAAACACATACTCAAAGCCACTGTGGGGATAACCCACAAAGATTTGTCACGTAGACTCAATGATGCTCTATGGGCATACCGCACTGCGTTCAAGACTCCCATTGGGATGTCCCCATACAGGCTTATCTTTGGAAAAGCTTGTCATTTGCCTGTAGAACTAGAGCACAAGGCTTACTGGGCCGTAAAAAACGCTTAATTTTGACCCACGAGTTGCTCAGAGTAAACGCAAGTTGGACCTCAATGAAATTGAGGAAATACGTGCGCAAGCTTATGAAAGCTCGAGGATTTACAAAGAGCGGACCCAGAAGTTACACGATCGTCGCATAAAGTCTAAACACTTCTATGTTGGCCAAAATGTCTTGTTATTCAATTCTAGGTTAAAGCTGTTCCCCGGAAAGCTTAAATCCAGATGGGAAGGGCCATACGAAGTGGTGCACGTGTTTGAAAGTGGAGCTGTCAGGATTCGAACTAACAAAGGAGAGCTGGTGGTGAATGGACACAGGTTGAAGGAGTATCTGGGGCAGCTCGACCCCGGAAAGGAAGTCCAAATGACATCGGAGCCGGCCTATGCTCAATAAATATTTATATCTATACATCTATATAACTATTTATTATGTGTTTATTCGTCTCGAACGATAAGTATCCAAAAATCAACTAAACATTTAGAGTACTAAGACTCTAAATGTGAGGATGTTGATATTTGGAGAAAATCTAATAATTTTTCTTATGTTTGCCTTACAGGAATTCATGGAACCAACGAAAAGAAGGATAAAGCTTTGAAAACCAGGTTCCCAGTTAGATTAATACCAAATTTAATGGAAAGTAATTTCGGAATTTAGAGAAATTTAAAATCCGGAATAAATCCATGAAATAATGGTGTTAATCCAACCTAATTTATGCAAGCAATTTATAATAGAGTAATATTTTTGTTTTAATGTGTGCTTTCAGTGTGTTAATTTTTAAGAAAATCCATAATTTCAGAAAATTTGAAATTTGAAAATTTTCAAAATTTCTAAGTGTTGAATGCGATCTATTTTGTATCTCAAATCAATTCGGTTTAAATCGAATTGTTTGAAACAGATCGCATTTAAAGTGTGCCTTGGAAATTTTAACCAATTCGATCTCCAAGCTAATTCGGTCTACACCGAATTGGCCCTAGAGACCGAATTGGCTTCCCCAAGACACATCCTCCATCCTTGTGTAAATTTGGCCAAGTAGCAATTCGATCTATGGCAATTCGGCCTAGACCGAATTGATTTTGAATAGATCGAATTGATCTACAAAAGGCATTTGTGATTCCTTAGTTTTATTTATGCAAGTGAGCAATTCGATCTATAAGGCAATTCGGTGTAGACCAAATTGCCCATATAGATCGAATTACCTCACAAAAGCATCCCCCTTTAGTTTTCCTAAGTAACCAGATTCGGTCTTCTTGCTGTAATTCGGTCTCTAGACCGAATTGACTTTAAAAGACTGCATTACAGTAAGAGTGTGTTTGCTTCCCCTTCCAATTCGGTCTCTATGCCAATTCGGTCTAGACCGAATTGGCCTAAGAGACCGAATCTCTCACAAACACCTGGAGACCACATCAATTCGGTCTAGACCGAATTGATGGTTCGGTCTCCACTAGACCGAATTAGCCCAATCTCCTACCCCTTTATATTCCTTTTTCCCCCTCTTTTCCCTCACTTTCACTCCTCGCACTTCGATATTTTCCCCCGTATTCCCTCTCGCGAACTTCGTCTCCCTCGTGAAACCAAAGCTCGAGCCAGAGCTTTCCTTTGATCAACTCCATTCAAAGTGTTTGAAAATGGCGTCTTCTTCGTCTAATCCTACTGGGAGTGTCGGGTAAGTTTCCTATTTCGATTTCACACCCTGTTTTCGCGATTTCCAGTGTTGTTCTTCCATGTTTTTGCGAAATTGGTAATGGGGAAGGAAATGAAGCCTGTTTTCAAGTTGGGGATGGTCGGAATGTAGTCGGAGTATAGTGGGCATGGTCGGAAATAGGATAGAACACAATAGGCAAAACCTAGGGTTTTGTGTTTATGTTCGAAACTGCCATTGTTGTGATCCTTTAGTTTTCTGTGGTGTTGGGGATGTCTTATTTCGAAAATGAGGGTTGCAAAACCCTCAAAAATCATGTTTTTGTTCATTATGTGGTTTTGTTGTTCTGTTTTTGTTGTCTGTGTACATATTTGGTTAACTGTGTTTGGGGTTAAAAATCTGTGAAAATGGAAAACACAGTGGTTTGTCTTTTCTTTACAATCACTGTGTTATTTTACTGGTTATGTGATAATGTTGATTGGATATGCATGTTGATGGTACTGTCGTATCTATGTTCTTGGAACATGATTTAATGGGCTAATTTTTGCATGATCATGGTATGAATGGATTGTCTGTGTTTTGTTTTCATTTATGCATGTACTGTGTTTTGTGTATTTTGTCAATAAATGTTTTTGTCGGGTACATGTTAACCACAAATTGCAAACTCAACTCGAAAGTTGATATCTCAACTCGAAAGTTGATGTTTGCACATACGGGAAACATGGTATTATAGACAAAACCATGCCAAAATTTTTCCAACACTTTTGGCATGGCATTTATGTCTAAAAAGACAAAAAGTGGTAGAATGTTCTTTTCTTTTAAAGTGTTTGACTTATGCTTATTATTTTGGGCTAAATGGGGAATATTCAAATGGAACATCTTGTTTCATTCTTTAACACCCATTTCCCAAAACAAAATACAAATGGGGGACCACTCACACCCCCAATTTTATTAAATAAACAAGTCAACACTTCTCATAAAAATCCAAAAATGACCTTTTTGTGTATGTGCATGTCTATTTTATTTTTATTCTCCATGATCCATTACTACATGCTAGTGATTGCATAATTTGTCATGTGCATTTGTTCCTCACCATTCATCATCTTGCTACCTATTTCACATGATTTAAATCACTTTTTAAGTGATAAAAATCCAAATATCTTTCGTAGGCTTAATAGCCTATGAGATTTTACTTTTTGGTCCTTTGACCACTCCAAAACCCTTTTAGACTATTTATAGTCTAAGAAAAATTTTGTAAGGTTCCCAGATCCTTATTTCTCTCACCTCTCTCTCTATTTTGCTGCAATAAGAGTTGGATTTAAAAATTCAACTCTATGTCTTTTTATCTAATAAATTCAAGTAAAAACCAATTAACTCACATTTAGAGCTTAGCTCAAAATGTGAGGATGTTGATTTTCCAACTTGGATATGTTTATCAAAAATTTGCTAAAAATAGTTCCAACTCTCTCATTCAGCGACCTATGTTTAGAACTAGCTGAAGGAGTGAGACTACTGGTATCAGACTTGTTTACTACTCCATGTCTTTCCAGAGGCATCATTCCCGCAGACCCGAATCAAGATCAAGAAGGAAGAACTGAGCTGCTGGACCTTCCGGTGGAACTCTTGGGGGAGATCCTCTCTCGCATCGGAGAGGACGACATCAAAAAGGTGTTCACTGTCAGGGAGGCATGCAAGAAACTCAGGGATGCGGGAGATCTTCCCATTGTCTACAAAAGGTGCGAGCTGGAGACCACCATCGTGAAGATGTGGCAGCAGGGAGTCGAAGAGCAGAAAGAGGAACTCCTGCTAAAGTGTGAGGAAGCTGGGAACTTCAACCTCCAGCTCATCCCAGCTCTGCAAGCATTTAGAGCGGGGGACGAGGGTCAAGCCTGCGAACTACTGACGGAAGGGATTGAGGACAATCATAAAGCCTCAATCTTTGTCAGGGGGTACATGCTGCTCAGCAAGGTGGACAACGAACAGGTCCAGCAGGGGGTGGCAATGATAAACAGGATAGTGACTGATAAATCAGTCATGACATATGTGGGGACCAATGTCTTTGCATGGCTGGCTGATAGCCTGGAGACTCCTGACCTGTTTGGCAACCAAGGACCCAGAGTTTACTGCTCAAGAGTGCTGGAGAATGGCGAAGCAGACGAGGGTGATTGCTGCGTGCCCTGCAGCCTAACAAACTTCGTCCACTGGAGCAGGATCTTGTTTCAGGGTTAGAAGAGAAGGATGCTGAAGGTGGACTGAATCTGTAGAGATTCACTTTTGACTGGGCTAACTGGAACTTTATTTAGGAGATCTTTTGACTGCTTTTTAATGCTAACTTTACCCAAGTGTATAGCATCTCCTGTAATTAATGTATTGGTGAAGCACAGTGATTAAGGTCGTGTGATGTATAACGAACCTTGAAGCTGTTAATTATGATGGTCCGAAGTGTATTTTGGAAGCTAGTATTTATTGCTTTCCACAAAGAGAATTTCGTCTTGAATTCTCAAATATTTTTGAAAAAGATGTGTGGCAGTCCAAGACGAATAAGTGACTGTCACGTCAAAAACAAAGCTGTGACATGCTTGCATGTTCATAGTGTCTTTTTACTGCTTTCAATTAAATAACCAGCATAAAACGAGCATAAATCTGTCACCTAAATTCACGTGTTGAATTTAGGCTAAGGATGAAATTTTCAAACTATTAAATTGGGATAAAACAATTAAAAATATGCATGATATAAATTCTTGAGGTTTTGAGCTATAAAAATCCAATGATATGATCACTTGGAAGAAAAACAAAATTTTCATGTTGAGAATTTGATTGAATAATTTGCAAGAATTTTTCAAAGGCTAAATTTAAGAATAATGGTGTGACATGATCAAACCGTCCATGTGAGATCTGAGCCGAGTCATTTCTACTCAATATTTCTTTGTCGTGTGAAAATCAATTCGATTAAAGGACACTAGAACTTGCAATTGGGACCGATTCAAGACCATGCCATATTCCCGAAATCAAGTACATGATCGAGGCACATAGAAAACCCAAAATTTTGGCCTTCTTTTGAATTCCAAACCCAAAAATATTTTCCCTTTAGGATTAACCAAGTTGAGCCTTTAAGCCTAATTTTTCTTTGAAACCACTATACTATTCCCAACCTTATAAAAAGACCAAGAAAATCAAACCCAAGTGTACACGAATCAATTCCATCAAGGCATTATAGTTTATGATCATCAAAAATACCAATCGGTACTCTTAAACCGATCAAAAAAAAATGTGTGTGTTGAGATTCATTCAACAGAAATAAATTGCAATTGACAAAGCAAATTAGACAAAGTCTAATGTCATGCAATAGAAAAGAAAAACAAAAGAAAGAAAGAATTATTGATGATCATAGATTTTAAATAAAAACATGCCAAGTTATAATGGAATGAATTCATGTCACTTTTTAGCCTAATAATTCCCTTCCATACCAATGTTACAACCGTATGCCCCGTTATAACCCTTGAATAAGACCTCGGGATCTCGATTTGAGGAAATGAGCAGGAGGCGAGTTGGTCTAATTGCAAGCTTATGGGAGAATTTATTTGAATTTGATTATGAGTATTGTTTAAACGCCAACTTTGAGAGTGAGTGAAATTTCCGATTCTACTATAAGTGAGGCTCTACTTTGATTAATTAATGATCATATCATACTTGAATTCAAGAATTAAACCAATGAAAATTTTCTATACATATATTCAAGAAAAAAAATTAACAATAATGATTGATTTGTATACCTATCCAAGTGAGAAGTATCATTCCATTAAACACTGCAATCAAGAGAGTTTAATACTTGTAATTTTGATTGTATTATCCCAATATAACAAGAATGAAATTTTTGAAGCCACGCAAATGGATTGAATATGCAGAGCCCATGCTCTTAGGAGCACTGACTCTGACTGCTCGGGGACGATCAGTATTAAATGTGAGGATGTTGATAATGGCCAAATTTGTCCATTATTTCCAATCCATTTCCGTGTCTGAGACGGACATTTTGATCGTAATCCCATCTTATTTTAATGAGAAAGCAGTTGAATTCGACAGATTGATGCAAGTTTGTAAGAAAAATAAGCTGGTAATGAAAGACACAAAAATATGCAATTTTAATTGCATTTGTGTTAAAAAAATCCAAAAACATGAAAAAAAGGAAAAGAAAAGAAAAAAGGAATGAAAAGATGGGCAAAAGAATAAAATAGCCCACAAAAATAAAAAAGATGGGAAAAAGAATGAAAATCCCACAAATTGAAATTTTGGTTAAGTGTTGAAGACCAATTCAGTCTATAAGCAATTCGACCTAAACCGAATTGCTCATTAGACCGAATTGCTGAAAAAAAGAAGAAAAAGAGAAGTGTTGAAGAAGAGAAGAGCAACCAATTCGGTCTAAACCGAATTGACCCCTAGACCGAATTGCACCATGGAAAGAAGAAGACTTTGAGCAGAACAGAAAAGAAGGAGTTCGATCTATGCAATTCGGTCTAGGCTGAATTGATTGCATAGATCGAATTGCCTTAAAGCAAAGAAGCCAAGCAGGAGTCATCTTCAATTCGACAAGGCCAATTCGGTCTACCCATAGACTGAATTGATGGATGAATACCACATTCCAGCTCAAGATCAAGAAGGAAGACCTCATGCAATTCGAATTGCATCAATTCGATCTAAACCGAATTATATGAGGAGACCGAATCACATTTAAAATTGCAGCTGTGAAGCACGTGAGAAATGCATGATGGGCCTAGGGTTTCGAGAAGAAGTATAAAAGCTGACCTTCCTCAACACAAAAAGAGATACGAATCCTTACACACTTGGACAGTTTGCTGGGAGACAAAAAGGAGGAGCAGAAGGTTCTTCACCCCTTAAGGGTTAGGTAGGTAGTGTAGTTTAGTTAGTTTATTTTCATGTTTGTAATGTAGTTTTATTGCTTTTGAGCTTAGTTTATTTTTCATAGAAGCTTGTTACCACCCTTAGTGTAGCCATTTCCATAAACTTTAAATGCTTTGTACTTAGAATGAACCCTACCTTCAAGCTAATGAATGGTTTTAGGGTTAGTTACTGCTTTCAAGTGTCAATACAAGAAAGAATCCAGAAATGGGTTTTCATTTCAAGTGTTTGGCATTTATTTAATGCTTTCCTTAGCAATAAATGGTAGAATGTTTGTTTGTTTCAAGTAGGTTACATTTATTATGTCTTAGTTGACTTACATTCTCAATAAATGTATGCTAGTGGATTTTTGGCTTGATTTTACACCTTAGAGATTCAAATAAGTGCTCTTAGGTTTTAGACAATCTTAGGTTTGATTAGAATTTATTTCCATGCTTTTCAGTTGATGTTTTAGTCTCGTTTATTAGCTTATTGTTGCCTTAGATAATGTAGGTGTTCTTATTTTTAAGCTTTTGTTCTTATTTGTTTAGTAGATGTTTAAGTTCTTGATCTTGGATTGCTTGTTTGTAGTTTTAAGGTTTGTTTCATGCCAATACCTGCTAGCCACGTAACCTAGGTCTATTTTCCTTAAAAACACTCATTAGTGTGGCTGTGAGGTGACATTGATGTGAGATGAAGGATTTGGTAAATCTTATCCATCATGAACCACACAATGTAAACCGAACCTGCACTTATGAGAGAAAAGACATGCAATTCGATTTGAGGCAATTCGGTCTAGACCGAATTGCCCATGAGAATGGAATTGCATAGTAAAAATATTTGTTGAATGTTTTACCTAAAAATTCATATGCAATTGCAATTCGGTCTATACCGAATTGCCCATGAGACCGAATTGCATAGCAAAAAGTGTTGTCTTCATGTGGTTCTCTAAGCAATTCGGTCTAGGTAATTCGGTTTAGACCGAATTACTCATCTAGATCGAATTGGCGTTGGAAACCACATTGTATGCATTCCATCCCCTCATACCTTAGTTTATTTTCTCTGTCTCACCAATTCGAGTTGTCCAAATTCGGTCTAGACCGAATTCAATTGACAGTTCGAATTACCCTCTTTTGGGGTAAATGCCTTAGCCAAATTTGAGTGAAGGAATGACTTCATCAATTCCACTTGTCCAATTCGGTTTAGGCCGAATTGCTTGACAAGTCGAATTAGAGGATGCTTCATGACTTTACAAGGATTAATTGGGTATGGTGTTACTCCATACCTCATGCATCCTCAATTCGGTCTCTTTTGCATTTTGTCCAATAGACCAAATTGCTTTCTTCCTTCTATTTTAAAACTCCAAAAATATTGTATTTCTTAAGTTGTGTAAGTTGCATGGGTGTAGTGGGCTTAGGCCCATCACACCTAATTTTATCCATTACACATCTCAACTCATTAGTGTCTATTCATTGTGTGATTAACACTCACACAATACCAAAAACATTTTCTAAATTTTGTTTATTTTCCCTTTCATCGTGTGTATGAACAACTAGTAAGAAATATATCAGACTAATGTTGGCGGGTATTCCCACACGGATAACTAACTCGTATTCTGAGTATTAATTATTAGTTGTTATTTTGCATGGTTCGGATAGTGGTCGGTGGAAGCTTTGGCGGTTCGTCCATCCGGGATTATAACAGCTGTTCAGCTGACTCCTATCCGGATACAGTTTTCTTCCCTTTATCTTAATTTCAAACCTGAATCTAGAACTGTAGTAATAATAGATGATATATGTCAATGTCATCTAATAATTATTACAATAATAGAACATGTGGGTTTTCATCCAGATTCACAGACAGTGAAGTCTAAGATGACGGCGGCAACTGTCATTTAAGGCATTCTACTGTCTAAAAATCATTCCATCTGGAGTACTTGGGACACGGACAGCAGATGTTTGCAGTTCGGATAACCCCAATTATTTCTGGCATTCTCTTTAGCCAACTTCTTCTTATATCAGGCTAATCCATCTTTGTGTATCAAATTCCGTCTAACCCCACCATATATTTTGGGGCAGTTATTTTACTTCTCATATACATGTATGCATGATATTATTATGTAGATATTGTGGTCTATAATATTTTGGAGATCCTTCTCCTTGGACATAGAAGTCTTGATTTAAATCAGATGCTGCACAATAAATTTCCACAAAAATCACTTTATAAAATCCGGATCTGAGTAAGGGACAATTTCACAGTTATGACTAATTCATCTTCTACTGGGGGTTGATTTTGAGAACTTAGAAGCAGAGTCAGCGATTAGGTCTCTCCTAGACTGAAAGGATATGTGTTTTACTTGAGAGTTTAGTACCTGTTTAGGGAATGATTTTCAAATATCTATTTGCTTCTCAAAATTGTTGTGTGTTGGAAATCTTGTATTAAGTATTGCGTGGAATTAGTGTCTACTTGGATTCGGATAAGATGTGATAATTAATATTAGAGGAACAACATATAGGCCTTGGTTAATTTCTAAGGTAAGGTTGAGTATTCCTTCAACCACTATCTTCTCTCACCAAAGCCTAAAATTGAGTCTTGAGTGAGTACATTCGAATAAACCTTCTGTAACACCCCGGTTTTTGGTCACCCAGGTCGGGATGTCACCGCCACACCTCCCTAGCAAGACACGGTTTCTCCGAGCTTGCTAAAGAGATGCAAGGCTATGGTTTTTCAGAATTTAAAACATTTAAACAGCCCATTTATACAATTTAAAAATAGTACATCAAAGTTGCAGCGGAAAAATAATATTTACATATATGTATCGCAGCGGAATTTAAATATAGGGCCAACATGGCCTAATCACGGGTTAGACAGGCCCGTTCATGCAAGATCTAGTCTAATACAAAAATTCAAATATAATATATATCATCCCAAGCTTCCCGTGTATGCATATGACGATGCATAATTCTCAACTCTGGAAGAAAAAGAAATAAAAATGGTTTGGTCAGCACTACGTGCTGAGTAAGTTAACACATACATAACTATGGGGTTTCAAAGCCATTATTTAATATTTAAAGAAAACATGTGCACAACACCACATAATTTAACTTATTTATCTAACAATAATTAAATGGCATAATTTAAAGGATGGAGATTTTATAAGATCATAAATATAATTTGCAAAGCAATATAATTATAGGACATAATTTAAAAGCATAATAATAACATAATATTTAATTTCATCTAATCCATATCCAATAGCATAATTTATCTCAGGCTCTATTTAATAACACATATCACATGGTTTAATCATAAAAGCCATAATTTAAATAAAGCATTTAAATAATTTAATTTGACAACAATATCATTTAATCTAGTTTAATTTAATTTAGAATCCCCATTACATTCCCGATTTGGTATTTCAAAGTTTCACGATAGCATCGCGATGTCAACAAGTTTAGCCGGTAGCCCGGCGGCCGCAACCGTATCAGCCATACCCAGTACCACTCCGGAGCCTCGGGAAACCCATACGGATATTCACGAGAGTGTAGGCTCTAAGTTTCGCCATTTAGGCAATCCATATCTCAAATTTAGCGCGCGGGGTCACCATCGTCCATTACGGCACGAAGTGAATCGTTAGGGGGCACCCTGCAGAGCACTCACCCCTAATTTTAATTTATCAAGTTTGTAAGGGGATTTAGTTTTTAAAATCTGCCTTCCATTGTATTAATTTAGAAATAATATCTCAATTCGTTTCAACCCTAAAGGTGAATTCCATGTTTCAACAAGATTTCAAGATTTCGTTTCGGTAAATCACAGTTTACTCCAAAATTCGTCTAAAATCAGATTTAATTCCAAAAATTCCAAAATTTCATATCTGACTCGGAAACATCAAGATCTACAACTTTCGTGTTTTAACTTTTTCAATCCGAGATACCTAAGTAGGTCAAAATCGCCAATTTGCGGATAAGAAGAAATCTGTCCGAGTTTAATACATCACAGTTCAAATATTTCAAATTCTACCATATCAATTCAACTCCAAATTTAATGAAATTTGACAGGGATCATCTTAAGACATTTATCTACAACTTTCATGTTTGGCCAAAGATCTAAAACAGCCTAGATCCTATGTCAAAAACGTGATCAAGATCATTCCTAAGTTCTGTCCAAGATTTCAAGATCTAGAATCAAACAGTTTGGTTTCAACGGGTTTTCATATATCAAATCAACTCCAAAAATTCTCAAATTTTTACAGTAGCTAGGACTAAGTCTTAGGAACGTTTTTCGTGTTTTAAGTTTTTCCGTTTGAGTTCGTTTTAAGGGTCGGAAAAATTCAA
The DNA here is from genome assembly GCA_030278955.1 of Hygrophila difformis. Taxonomy (NCBI): domain Eukaryota; kingdom Viridiplantae; phylum Streptophyta; class Magnoliopsida; order Lamiales; family Acanthaceae; genus Hygrophila; species Hygrophila difformis. The sequence continues at coordinate 20,186,171 of JAOANR010000001.1, read as the reverse complement.
CAAATCTGTTGCGTCGGTAGAAAAACAAAAGTGGACAGATTTATGGTTCTTGTTGAATCTTTTAGGTTTCCAATGTTTTAAGATCTCCCAAAACCATGTAAGGTTAACTTACAGCGTCTATGAACGTCGGGGATGTCTAGTTCGGAGGCGTGGCTTCCAGATCACCGTTTCTCCTCTCCGTTCGTCAGGTTCTACGATCTAGATCCAATACGGGGTGTAGAAGGAAAAGAACCGAAGTTAGAATCCGTTTTCGGATTGAAACGTGAAAAGATTTATTGGACTAGAGCTTACCACAACGTTTGGAGACCTTGGATTCTCGTCCAAGCTGCTGCCTCCGCTTGGTGCTTTCCGTCGACTCCGAATTTAGGGTTTCGAACGTATAGGAGATTGTAGGGTTTTGTAAACTTGTTTGGGGCTCCCAAGGGGCTTATTTATAGAATTCTTAATCCCTAGGGCGTCCACAACCGACCTAGAAGTCTGGAGTCGAGAGATGTTCAACCGAAAGTCGAAAAATCCGCGTTCGGGCGAGAGATTCACGCAACAAACGAATCTGTGGGGTGGCGCGGTCGTGGCGCGCTAAAGCCACTTCACCGCGCGGCCACCGCGCCGACTTCGCCTGGACTTCGGTCCGGGCGGGTCGTGCGATCCGTCGTGCTTTTCCGCCTCTCTTTCGGGTTTCTATCCCTCTATGCTCCCGAATTCCGATTTCCGGGGTATCTTCGGGTTCATACTTTCTCTCTAAATTTTCGCTCGAGTCTAATTGGATGTTTTGGACTCGAATACTCGAGTTCATTAGTGTCGGGTTTTGGTGTACCATTTATCCATCCTTTTGTTTAATTAAATTCCTTTAATTCCTTTTTAAGTGAAAATCTCATTTCTCATTTCCTTATCTTTATTTATTTCTTTTATTTGCTGGATTTGTTTATTTATTTATAGTATTTATTTTATTTATTATTTATTTATTTAATTATTGTTTTATTTTATGTTGGAAAATTCTCGGGTATTACAGTCTACCCTCCTTAAGAATCAACTTCGTCCTCGAAGTTGTGTTTCGGCTTTTCTCGTCTCGTGCTAAGGTCTTGTGTTTGTTTTATTGTTTTGTGACTGAACTTAGAATTAAAACTTCTAAGCTGCCTACGTACCCGGTAAAGGGATCAAGTCATAACGTAGTTCAAAACAACTTGAATTTGTTTATTTATTTATTCGGAATACATATTGTCAAAAATAAATGTCTATCTTACGGGGTATTACATCCTCTCCCCCTTAGGACTTCAGTTATGTCCTCATAACTGCCTACTTATTATTCTCAAGAAGGTTCGGGTCAAGGTTTTAATGAGCAGTGCGTTTGAAATGGATTTGTTGTTTGGGAATCCAATAAATTTTTTTTTGGAATAGAGAGTGTTTTAATAAAAACTTGTTTTTTATTGTCTCCACATAAGGAAATTTTCCAATTCGTACTAGGATAGGAATGGCTAAGGCCGAGATTTGTTATGCTTAGGCGAGCGCATAGATGAATGAGATCTAGAACTACGGCAGATCAGTCTCTAGTGAGCGTTTCTAATTCAATGTCAAGCGTCTAAGTGATCTAGTGCAAGCAAAAGATCTAAGTTAGAACATATCGCTTCTAGGTTCTCTAAGGTATAGAAAAAAAAAAATGTGGGATGCACATTCATATGATGATTTCCCCCCAAAAATAATTCATGAACTACATATTTTTTTTCATGGGTTTTAAAATAGAAATTCATTTCCATGGAAATAATGCTTTAAAAATTTAAAAATAATAGTCAAAATCCTTGGACCTCTATATTGGGTCAAAAAGAATTATAATTCGGGCTCAAAAATAATTTGGGCTAGGAAACTTTAAAAATAAAGATAATAATTTGGGCTTCTATAATAATTTAAAAATAATAATGGTTTAAAAATAATAGTTTAAAAATAATAATAATAATAATAATAGGTTTATAAATACTAATTTAAAAATAAGCCGGGCTTTGATACCACCTTGTAACACCCCGGTTTTTGGTCACCCAGGTCGGGATGTCACCGCCACACCTCCCTAGCAAGACACGGTTTCTCCGAGCTTGCTAAAGAGATGCAAGGCTATGGTTTTTCAGAATTTAAAACATTTAAACAGCCCATTTATACAATTTAAAAATAGTACATCAAAGTTGCAGCGGAAAAATAATATTTACATATATGTATCGCAGCGGAATTTAAATATAGGGCCAACATGGCCTAATCACGGGTTAGACAGGCCCGTTCATGCAAGATCTAGTCTAATACAAAAATTCAAATATAATATATATCATCCCAAGCTTCCCGTGTATGCATATGACGATGCATAATTCTCAACTCTGGAAGAAAAAGAAATAAAAATGGTTTGGTCAGCACTACGTGCTGAGTAAGTTAACACATACATAACTATGGGGTTTCAAAGCCATTATTTAATATTTAAAGAAAACATGTGCACAACACCACATAATTTAACTTATTTATCTAACAATAATTAAATGGCATAATTTAAAGGATGGAGATTTCATAAGATCATAAATATAATTTGCAAAGCAATATAATTATAGGACATAATTTAAAAGCATAATAATAACATAATATTTGATTTCATCTAATCCATATCCAATAGCATAATTTATCTCAGGCTCTATTTAATAACACATATCACATGGTTTAATCATAAAAGCCATAATTTAAATAAAGCATTTAAATAATTTAATTTGACAACAATATCATTTAATCTAGTTTAATTTAATTTAGAATCCCCATTACATTCCCGATTTGGTATTTCAAAGTTTCACGATAGCATCGCGATGTCAACAAGTTTAGCCGGTAGCCCGGCGGCCGCAACCGTATCAGCCATACCCAGTACCACTCCGGAGCCTCGGGAAACCCATACGGATATTCACGAGAGTGTAGGCTCTAAGTTTCGCCATTTAGGCAATCCATATCTCAAATTTAGCGCGCGGGGTCACCATCGTCCATTACGGCACGAAGTGAATCGTTAGGGGGCACCCTGCAGAGCACTCACCCCTAATTTTAATTTATCAAGTTTGTAAGGGGATTTAGTTTTTAAAATCTGCCTTCCATTTTATTAATTTAGAAATAATATCTCAATTCGTTTCAACCCTAAAGGTGAATTCCATGTTTCAACAAGATTTCAAGATTTCGTTTCGGTAAATCACAGTTTACTCCAAAATTCGTCTAAAATCAGATTTAATTCCAAAAATTCCAAAATTTCATATCTGACTCGGAAACATCAAGATCTACAACTTTCGTGTTTTAACGTTTTCAATCCGATATACCTAAGTAGGTCAAAATCGCCAATTTTCGGATACGAAGAAATCTGTCCGAGTTTAATACATCACAGTTCAAAGATTTCAAATTCTACCATATCAATTCAACTCCAAATTTAATGAAATTTGACAGGGATTATCTTAAGACATTTATCTACAACTTTCATGTTTGGCCAAAGATCTAAAACAGCCTAGATCTTATGTCAAAAACGTGATCAAGATCATTCCTAAGTTCTGTCCAAGATTTCAAAATCTAGAATCAAACAGTTTGGTTTCAACGGGTTTTCATATATCAAATCAACTCCAAAAATTCTCAAATTTTTACAGTAGCTAGGTCTAAGTCTTAGGAACGTTTTTCATGTTTTAGGTTTTTCCGTTTGAGTTCGTTTTAAAGGTCGGAAAAATTCAACAAATCTGTTGCGTCGGTAGAAAAACAAAAGTGGACAGATTTATGGTTCTTGTTGAATCTTTTAGGTTTCCAATGTTTTAAGATCTCCCAAAACCATGTAAGGTTAACTTACAGCGTCTATGAACGTCGGGGATGTCTAGTTCGGAGGCGTGGCTTCCAGATCACCGTTTCTCCTCTCCGTTCGTCGGGTTCTACGATCTAGATCCAATACGGGGTGTAGAAGGAAAAGAACCGAAGTTAGAATCCGTTTTCGGATTGAAACGTGAAAAGATTTATTGGACTAGAGCTTACCACAATGTTTGGAGACCTTGGATTCTCGTCCAAGCTGCTGCCTCCGCTTGGTGCTTTCCGTCGACTCCGAATTTAGGGTTTCGAACGTATAGGAGATTGTAGGGTTTTGTAAACTTGTTTGGGGCTCCCAAGGGGCTTATTTATAGAATTCTTAATCCCTAGGGCGTCCACAACCGACCTAGAAGTCTGGAGTCGAGAGATGTTCAACCGAAAGTCGAAAAATCCGCGTTCGGGCGAGAGATTCACGCAACAAACGAATCTGTGGGGTGGCGCGGTCGTGGCGCGCTAAAGCCACTTCACCGCGCGGCCACCGCGCCGACTTCGCCTGGACTTCGGTCCGGGCGGGTCGTGCGATCCGTCGTGCTTTTCCGCCTCTCTTTCGGGTTTCTATCCCTCTATGCTCCCGAATTCCGATTTCCGGGGTATCTTCGGGTTCATACTTTCTCTCTAAATTTTTGCTCGAGTCTAATTGGATGTTTTGGACTCGAATACTCGAGTTCATTAGTGTCGGGTTTTGGTGTACCATTTATCCATCCTTTTGTTTAATTAAATTCCTTTAATTCCTTTTTAAGTAAAAATCTCATTTCTCATTTCCTTATCTTTATTTATTTCTTTTATTTGCTGGATTTGTTTATTTATTTATAGTATTTATTTTATTTATTATTTATTTATTTAATTATTGTTTTATTTCATGTTGGAAAATTCTCGGGTATTACAGTCTACCCTCTTTAAGAATCAACTTCGTCCTCGAAGTTGTGTTTCGGCTTTTCTCGTCTCGTGCTAAGGTCTTGTGTTTGTTTTATTGTTTTGTGACTGAACTTAGAATTAAAACTTCTAAGCTGCCTACGTACCCGGTAAAGGGATCAAGCCATAACGTAGTTCAAAACAACTTGAATTTGTTTATTTATTTATTCGGAATACATATTGTCAAAAATAAATGTCTATCTTACGGGGTATTACACCTTCATAGGTCTGTTCCACTCATGTTTGTATCTCATAACTAACCGAATGTTATAATCCCTATGGCTTACTGATATTTGGGAAGTTCTAAATCTGCATCTGGTCACCAAGATCAGGGGCTCTTTTATACTAACGGATTGTGATGATCTTTTAAGACTTCCGAGTGATAGGTTTTTAAATGCTTTCTTTATTGCTTTCTTTACCGCTTTCTTTAAAATGCTTTCATAGAGGTCACTCGGAAGAATTAGAGGTTCCTTAACGTGTTTTGTAGTTACTGTAAAACTTTCGCATCGATTGGTTTTGAAATGAATTTTTAATCGGCGTTGCACGAACCTGTGACGGAACCAGTTTTTAAGACAGAAATTAATCTTTACAATGAACTCGAATTTCGACTCACTTCGGAACCTTATTTCCACAAACTTTAAACATGAAAGTTGTTCGTGTGTGTGTTTTTGAACTACTGTAAAAATTTCAGAATTTTTGGTGTGAAAACAAATTTTTAATCAAGAAAGGCGTAAACTGCCTCGAATAGGATTTTTCGAACTTGAGAAACTTGAACTATGAAAACGCGATATGGATCATTGATAACTTTGAAGTACGAACTTTTCGAAAAATCCCGTTCACTAGGCTGAGCCGATCTTCATACTATCATTATCTTTGAGACTGCCTCGTTAGTGGTCTCCTTACTATCTGAGATTGCCTCGTTAGTGATCTCGCGCGCTGTATTTATGGATCGCCTCGTTAGTGGTCCTACTATCTTTTTGGATCGCCTCGTTAGTGGTCCTACTATCTTTTGAGACAGCCTCATTAGTGGTCTCCCATTGTTGGACAGCCTCGTTAGTGGTCCTATGTTGAGATTGCCTCGTTAGTGATCTCTCGGTATGGTGTCCTCTTCTTAGTCTACGGGATAAAATGTAAAAGACTTGTGTGAGTGTTCCATTATGCTTAAATTGTATATATCATGTCTTTAATTATGTATTTAAGATTTATGCATCTTAAATTATGCTTTAAATTACGCTTTAAATTAAGTCCTTTAATCATGTTTTTCCGCTGCTAATAAATTACGCATTTTTAAATTCTCGTACGGTAAGCGAAATCTTTAGTTTTAAACACATGTAACCCCTTTTATTTGCTAGTTAGGGATTAACTTACTCAGTATATTTTTATACTGACAACCGTTGTCATTTTTCTTTTACAGAGTATGTCGAGTGACGCATACGCATACACTTGGGGGGAATTATTTATGAACATTTTCGCTTTCTGCATCGTATTACTGTTTACCGGGTCTGTTTAACCCGAGGTTTTGGCCGTGTTGGCCGTGATTACATTTCCGCTGTATTTACCTATCCATGCATGATGATTTTTTTTTTTACTATCGTACTTTGATTTAAGTATTAATAAATTTCGGATTCATTGTTGAATGTTTTTAAAACTTTGTATACCCATAAGCCTTGCACCTCCTTAGCGAGCTCGGGAATCCGTGTCTTGCTAGGGAGATACGGCGGTGACACCTCGGCCTGGGTTACCAAATCCGGGGTGTTACAGATAATGATTATTTGGTATGCATACTCAAGTGAGAAGTATCATTTCATTAAACACTGCAACCAAGAGAGTATAATACTTGTAATTTTGATTGTCTTATCCCAATATAAAAAGAATGAAGTTTTTGAAGCCACGCAAATGGATTGAATGTGCAGAGTCCATGCTCTTAGGAGCACTGACTCTGACTGCTCGGGGACGATCAGTATTAAATGTGAGGATGTTGATAATGGCAAAAATTGTCCATTATTTCCAATCCATTTTTGTGTCTGAGACGGACGTTTTGATCGTATTTCCATCTTATTTTAATAAGAAAGCAGTTGAATCCGACAGATTAATGTGAGTTTGTAAGAATAATAAGATGGTAATGAAAAAATACAAAATTATGCAATTTTAATCGTATTTGTGTTGGAAAAATCCAAAAACATGAAAAAAGGAAAAAGAAAAGAAAAATGAATGAAAAGATGGGCAAAAGAATATAATAGCCCACAAAAATAAAAAAGATGGGAAAAACAATGAAAATCCCACAAACTGAATTTTTTGGCCAAGTGTAGAAACTCAATTCGGACTACGCAATTCGGTCTAGACCGAATTGACCATGTAGACAGAATTGCTGAAGAAAAGAAGAAGAAAATGGACAAGTGTTGAAGAAGAGAAGCAGATTAACCAATTCGGTCTGTGGCAATTCGGTCTAAACCAAATTGACCCCTAGACCGAATTGCACTATGGAAAGAAGAAGACCCTGAACACAAAGGAGAGATGCGATTCGATCTGTGCAATTCGGTCTAGACCGAATTGATTGCATAAGACCGAATTGCCTCAAAGCAAGGAAGCCAAGCAGGAGCCATCATCAATTCGAAAAGGTCAAATTCGGTGTACACATAGACCGAATTGATTAGTGAAGACCATTTCCCAGCTAAAGATCAAGAAGGAAGACCTCATGCAATTCGAATTGCACCAATTCGGTCTAGACCGAATTGCTTGAGGAGACCAAATCACATTCAAAATTGCATTTAATTGAAGCTGTGAGCACGTGGGAAATGCATGACACTGTTGATGGGCCCTGATGGGCCTAGGGTTTCGAGCAAGAAGTATAAAGCTGACCTTCTTCACCACTTGGAGCGGCATCCTGGAGACTTTAACACATTTTAGACATTGGCTGGAGACAAAGAGGAGGCAGAGCTCCCCACCCTTTAAGGGTTAGTTTTAGTTAGTTAGTTAGTTTATATTTCTCATGCAAATAGGTTAGTTTGTAATGTTTTCTTCTCAGGCTAGTTTGTAGAAGCGGTTACCACCCTTAGTGTAGCCATTTCCACATTAATTTACATGCTTTGTAGTTAGAATAAGCCCTACCTTCAAGCTAATGATGGTTTTGGGTCATTTACTTGCTTTCAAGTGCTAATACAAGGAAGATTCCAGAAATGGGGTTTTTATTTTCATGTGTTTGGCACTCTTTTAATGCTTTCCCTAGAAACAAATGTTAGATAGTTTGCTTGATTCAACTAGGTTGCATTTATGATGTTCTAGTTGACTTACATTCTCAATAAATGCATGTTTAGTGGGTTTTTGGTATGTTCTTATGCCTTAGAGCTTCAAATGAGTGTTCTTAGATTTTAGATAATTTTAGGGTTTGTTAGATTAGTTTTAATGTTTTATTTTACTATTCTTGTTCTACAATTGTTTTAGTTTATTGTTGCCTTGGATAATGTAAGTGTTCTTGTTTTCATGCATATAGTTCTTAGACTTTTAAGTGTTTTAGGATCTTTAATCTTTGAATTTCTTGTTTGTAGTTTTAGGGTTTAATTCTTGCTATTACCCATTGTACATGCATATATCTTGATAACCACAAAATATTCACAAGTGTGACTGTGAGATGACACTAATGTGAAATGAATGATGTGGTCAGTCCCATCTACATAAACCGCATCAGCTTAGAAACCGCATGAACACTTGTGAGTAAAAAAAATACACTTATGTGAAAAATAGTATGCAATTCGGTCTAAGATAATTCGGTCTATACCGAATTGCCCATGAAGACTGAATTGCATAACAAAAAGTGTTTCTTTCATGTGATTTACAAGCAATTCGGTCTATACCAATCGGTTTAGATCGAATTGCTCACATAGACCGAATGGGCTTTGGAGACCACATTGTATTCACGCCATCCCTTCATGCCTTGGTTTATCTTCTGTCTCTCACCAATTCGAATTGCTAATTCGGTCTAGACCGAATTAACTTGGCAATTCGAATTACCCTCATTTTTGAAGCAAATGCCTTAGCCAAATTTGAGTAAGGGAATAACTTCATCAATTCGGATTGTCCAATTCGGTTTAGACCGAATTGCTTTGACAATTCGAATTAGATGATGTCGCATATCCTTGCAAGGATTAATTGGGTAAGGTAATACTTCATTCCTCATGCATCTTCAATTCGGTCTATATTGCACCTTATCCAGTAGACCGAATTGACCTCTTCACTCTATTTTAAAACTCCAAAAATATTTTATTTTCTTGAGTTGTGTAAGTTGCATGGGTATATTGGGCTTAGGCCCATTACATCTAATTTTATCCATTACACATCTCAACCAATTAGTGTCTAAATTATTGTGTGATTAACACTCACACAATACCAAAAATATTCTTTTAATTTCATCTTTTTTTTATTGTGCGTATGAATGGGTAATAAGGAATATCACAGATCTATGTTGGAAAAAAGGTCCCTTCACCGGGATAACGATTAGCTCGTCTTCTGTGTATTAATAATTACTCGTTATTTTGCATGGTTTGATTAGTGATTGGTGGAAGCTCCGGCAAAAAGGTCCTTTTAAAGGGATAACGATTAGCCACTCAGCCAATTCCTAAGCAGACACAGTTTTCTTTTTATTATCTTAATTTCAAAACCTGAATTCAAGTTGTAGTATTATTAAATGATGTCGACCAACATTATTCGAGAAATATTACAGCGAGAAAATATGTGGGTTTTTCCTCCTTTCATAGACAAAAATGAGCTGAACGACGGCGGTCACCGTCACTTGGAATTCTTTTCTGTCTAAAAATCATTCCATCTGGAATAATTGGAAACCGGATGGCAGATGTTTGCAATCCGGATAACCCCAATTATTTCTGGCACTCATTTTAGCCAAATTCTTCTTATCTCAGGCTAATCCATCTTTGTGTACCAAATTCTGTCTAACCCCACCATATATTTTGGGGTATTTCATCTTCTTTTCTCTTATACTCGTATGCATGATATTATTATGTAGATACTGTGGTCAATATTATTTTGGGATCCTTCCCTTGGACACAGAAGTCTTGATCTAAATCAGATGCTACATAATAAATTTCCAACAAAAAATCACTTTTTAAAATCCAGATCTGAGTAAGGGATAATTTCACAGTTTTGACTAATTCATCTTCTGCTGGGGGTTGATTTTGAGAACTTAGAAACAGAGTCAGTGATTAGGTCTCATCTAGACTGAAAGGATCTGTGTTTTAATTGAGAGTTTAGTACCTGTGTAGGGAATGATTTTCAAATATCAATTGGTTTCTCAAAATTGCTATGTGTTGGAACTCTTATACTATTAGATATCGCATTAAATCAATGTCCACTTGGGTGTAGATGAGATGTGATAAATAATACTAGAGGAACAACATGTAGGCCTTGGTTAATTTCTAAGGTAGGATTGAGTATTCTTTCAACTGCTATCTTCTTCTGCCAAAGCCTAGATTTGAGTCTTGAGTGAGTACATCCGGAGCATATTCATTTATGGATTTGTTTCATTCAGTTTGTATCTCATAACTACCCAAATGTTGTGAGCCCTGTGGCTTATTGATATCTGGGGAGTTCTTGATCTGCATCTGGTCACCAAGACCAGGGGCTCTTTTATACTAACGGAATGAGATAACTTTTAAAGCTTCCGAGTGATAGGATTTTAAATGCTTTCTTACTGCTTTCTTTACTGCTTTCTTTTAAATTCTCTTATAGAGGTCACTCGGGAGAATTAGAGGTTGGCCGCCGGTTGTAAAGTTTAAGAGTTATGGAATGGTTCGGGACTCGATTTGAAACTTTGGGTGTGACCGGGGGAATGATAGGAGTACTTGACACTTCAACTAATGAGGTGTTAGGTGTTGCTTGTCCAACATAGATAATTAATGTAACTTCACAAGGCCTGTGAAGGGAGTTATGAGTCTGTGGTATCTTAGATTTTGATTTTTTAAGGGCATGTAAATTCTTACTATAAGTACATGTCTGTTAAAGGGAACATAGCATAGAAAGCATGAGAGTTAGCTAACTGATGGATTTTCCTAAACAAAGATCTGTGTATTAAAATGGAAGTTTAATTGTGTTTCATCTGAATCTTGTCCAATCTTTATTATTATCTCCCTGTCCCTTCCGTCACATTTTAAATCTGTTTTCTAGTGTAGTGTAGCATAATTTTACATGCTTTCTTAGAATGATTCTACTGCTTTCATAGAATATTTTATCTGCTTTTGTAGAATAGATTTGATTGTTTTCTAGATTAAATTTATCATGCTTTGTAGAATAATTTTAATTGCTTTCATAGTCTAGCTTAAATTATTGTCAAGTAGCTTTAGAAACCAATGCAAAACCTGAAACGAGTAACCGAGTGGAAAATCTTAGTAAACGACGTGGGCCCTGCTTCTATCGCACATCCTCCAGTGAACGATCCGGTCTTACTATAAATTACTGCAATTTTTGATACCGTGCGCTTTCGGGCCACAGTTTCCTACATGAGTATATATACAAACGTGACAACCTATAAGTATATCCCTAATCCCAACTCCATCTTCATAATTGGTTTCATTAAATAAAATTAAACCGGGATTATACTCTTTTAGAAAATACTCATATAGTGGGAAATTGTCAAAAGTTTCAGTTGGATATGTTAAATATGCTAGATTAAATTGTGTTTTCACAGTGTGCTATTATTTGAATTACCACATCACAGCCAATCTTAAGAAAATCCGAATAAGTCTAACTGTTCTGCTTAGATCCGATTTTACAACTTAATGAGCATTATGATTCTTAGTTTAAAGTCCTAGACTTTGTTAAATTGTCATGCTAGTTGTTCGAACATTAGTGACGATTCTATTTACTTTGCAGAAAACTTTTTGATTAATTAAACTGCTTTACTTGTCATGTGGAGAGTTATCGTTATTTATATATGAATATGCTCGTTCAAAGTCTTCTTAAATGCTTAATTACAATAAATTCAGAGTAAAACCCCTATGAAAAAAAAAAACAACAAACAAATAGCAAATCAAATCTTGCAAAAAGAAAAGAAAGAAAAATTAGGAAATGCAAGATCAAAAAAAAATCGAAACTGAAATAAAGGGATATTAAACAGAAATTTATAAACTCTTGACTACATGACTGGCACGTATTCTTAGACATGAGTAGCTTTTGGAATTCAACCGTCTACAACTCAGCCAAAGTGTCTTTGAATAATTGTGAAACCGAGTCATTAATTGAGCATATTTGAAGACGGGAATAGAAAAGCATATTTACATTATTCACTCTCCCATTTCGAGTAGCTATGTGTGATTAATCAGCTTTTTGTATTGTAAGTGCTTTGGATATCTGGTTTTGACAACTGATGCATGACAATTTACCTTGTTCTAGCACATTAAACCTTTGAACCCTTTTAGCTTATTGCGTTGTTGAAATCTATGATTTGGCAGAACTGTAGAGACTTCATCTTTATTATTTTGATTGGCATGTTAATGTGTTAATTGATTTCATTGCTCAAGGGACGAGCAATATTTAAGTGTGAGGATGTTGATGCACCCTGTGAAACCACATTTAAATGAGCTTAAATTGTACTAAAATATATCCAAAATGAGTGCATTTTACCTTAATTCATTGCACTTTTAGGTGTATTTCATGTGTTTTTATTTTACAAGTGATCATGGTTAGATTTGGCTTATTTAGGTTAAATTTGCCATGTTTTATGTGTTTTTAATAAGACTTTGGCAAACCTAATGCATTGCAATGTTGTTTCAGGCATTTAAATGAAGAAAAGAGGATGTTCGGAGGATGAATACTGTCAGATCCGGATTTTACAACTCTGAAATGTGCCCAGGAAGCGCCGGATCAACATAGCGGCGCCCAAACAAGCTTCGGAGCGCCAATGCATGCGCCAAGATCAGACTTAGAAAAATTCGAAGTTGAAATCTTCTCAGGAGGCGCCACACGTGCTATGCGGCGCCCAAAATCCCTTCGGAGCGTCAACCAGGCGCCGTTTTAACACTTAGAAAAATTTCAGAGGTGAAAAAGCTTCAGGATGCACCGCATGTGCATGGCGGCGCCGGAAATGGCCTTCGAGCGCCACTTTTGGCGCCACATTGGAAAATTGCCAGGATGCGCCCCACATGCATGGTGGCGCCTGAAACCCCTCCCGAGCGCCACTTTGTGCGCCACAGTCGCGGTTTGGAGGTTTTCTAACCTCCTGAACACGGTTTTAAAGCCCGTTTTTTGTCATTCCCTTGATGGCAGACTCATAATTCGACATATACATCTCTGTAACTTTGGAGAAGAAGGCCGATAACACCGAACCATGCCGGAGGAAGTGATCAGAGCGTCTTCTCTGACTGTGTTCTTCGCATTCTAGATGTTGTTTTTCCTTTTCTCGCTTTGTAATGTTTAGGATTTGCTTTTAAACATAATTTCCTACTGTTTTCATGTTTGTAAATGGATTTCTATGTTGTTCGTGTTAGAAGTATTCTAGAACGGGAGTTCAGAATTACTTTGAAGTACGAATCTATGTTTTTATGGAAGCAATAAAAATGATCGATGTTCATATGTTTAAATCTGGATAAATCTGCAATGATGTTAGAATTTGAATTAGGATTGTTGTTCTACTGCATAAAATGGATCGATAGTTCTGTATTCTCTTTAATCTGATGTCTATGTCATTAATCTGCAATTCAGAATTGATCGATCTTTTTTTATTTTTCCACTTACAGTAATCTGGCAATATCCTAATCTGTTTATATTCTAATATTAGTAATATAATTCATTTTACCATGTTCCTATTAATGTTTTACCATATTTATTAGATTATTTACACTATTCTGCATGATATGAATGTTGGAATCTAATCTGTATGATTTCTACTTTGCTAAATCGGGAGATAAAAAGTAGGAATTAGATTTTAGTACCGGTCTTGGGAATAAATCACATTAAATGGATTCTGGCATGTACACGCTGATTTGGGAAATGAAATGTGTCATTTAAACACAATAGGAAAATTTGTATGCTTGGGAAAGACTCAAATTTACGCCTAGACTGATGATTGCAGAATGTTAGATAATTTAATTTGCTTCCATGAAGTCTGTTTTTACCAATTATGAAAATTAGGAAATTGGCATATATTTAATCTTTATAAAATAATTAAATCTGCTGAAATTGATCTTTTTAGACATTGGAAAATGCTAAATCAATATGCAATTTCTATTTTATATAAAGATGACAATATTTAAAATATTACAAGCATCTCCCATTTATATTTTTATTAATTAAAAATTTTAACTTGCTTTTATTTTAAATTTAATGTCACTGTTTTTAATTTAATCAACTCTAAAATTAAACAAACTCTTTTCAAAATACAAAATATATATTTAATAAACTTAAAGCAATTAAAATATTCTCCAGAATGAAATAATATTCTGAAATTCCATGTGGTTCGACTCGGTTATTTACCGATTTTTATTACTTGATGACAACCATCCGCTTGTGGTAAAATATGAGTAGTGAAACTCATCAAGTTTTTGGCGCCATTGCCGGGGAATTATTGTGAAAATTATGTTGTTTTAAGTTCATTTAAATATATTTATATTATTTCTACTTTTTAAATATTGTTATAACTTTTTGCTATTCTATGTTGTGCAAGGGAATCAAGCTAAATCAGTGTGTGATCCTGAAAGATGAAAGAATATTGAGTTCTCATCAAACAAAGAGAAAGATTTGCAAAAGAACAAGTGTGAGGATGGCGACGAGGTGCATGCAGCATATAAAATTGAGGATTTCAAATGGCTAGCTTCGATTGAAAAGCCACCTACACGTTATTTAAAGGTATTACCAACACACTTGAGGTACGTATTTCTTAATAAATTAGATTACTTTTAAGTAATTGCATTACATCAAGTGTTGAGAACTGATGCTAGAGCTAAAGTTTGAGATTAAATTTCACTTCTTGACAACGTTACAACTTTAATGAGTTTTCTTTAAAAAGGAATGTTGATATTGTACAATGTTTATCAATAATTCTCCTATGATTGCATTACCTTTATTTAAATTGTTGTATAAAATTGTGGAATTTGATCTTATAACTTATGAATGATAGGATCCTGGAAGTGCACCCACCATTCAAAGTTTTAATTTTTTTTTAGAAAATAGTGCATTTGTCTTCGAAAGCTGATTAGGAAAGGAAATTCGCATACTGCCTTTGCATGCTTAGCAATAGTTATTTATGTCTTTTACTTAATATATTTGATTTTCTTTTATTTTAATTTATATGATATACTTTACAATTAAAAAATAAGAAAAAACATAAAAATGAAAAAAAAAAAGATTATATATATATATTATAATGTGTTGTTTCTTGGCATATTACAATATCAGTATACTTGTTATGAATTTAAACATAATATGCTAGGATGGACTATTATTTTAATTAATTAGGTTATTTTAATTCTGTTTTATTTGCATGTTCTTGTTTTACTTATCTATGTTATGTCTTATTTTGTTTAATTGTTGTGTTATTTATTTTGCTAATAAAATATGCCCACCATATTTCTAATTTAATAATTAAGTAGTGCATGTTATTTGGTAAAAGTAGAAGCTGAAATATACTCGATAATTGAAGCTGAAATTGAGGCTCAAGAACCCTAGCTTCTCAAATTTGGGGATTTCTTGTCAAAGTGCTTCAAAGCTTCAATTTGGGGTAAGAATAGCTATCCTAGTTCAATAATTCGTCCAGTTTTTTGATTTGGTATGTGTTATTGTTAGTATTTGTGTTGTTAATTAAATTTTGGGTTATATAGAATGTGGGATTAAAATTCGTTTAAGTGTATAAATCCTTGTTTAAAATGCACAATATGAGTGTTTAGAACATATTTTTAAGCCCTATGCCAAATTTATAGAGTGTTTGTAAAATTTCAGATTACAGCTCTTTAGAAAATCTTATTACAGTATCTGAAATATGAAATTTTCTTATAAAAATATGTTAAAATAACATGTTTAATCTTTTAAGTTGATCTATGAATATTGTTAACCATGTTGTTTTAATCTACATTAATAAATTTTGGTAACATTAAAGCTTGAAACTTCATTTTTTCTGACTTATGAAAAAGAAACAATTTTATTATAAAAACGCATCCTATGAATTTTTAACTAAAAAGGCAAACTTATGTTATTTAAAAAAATAAACTAAAAGTTTTTTATCATTATTTCGAATCATTAATAAGAACTAGTTTGCTAATTTGGTTAGCTTTAAGCATAAATCTGAATTTTTAACAAAAAGGGAGTTTTTATAACTTAAAAATGTGTTCTTTTTAATAATATGTTTTAAGTCCTAAAAAGTGATTTTCTTAAATTTGTGAGAGACTTAGAACTTATAGCTTTTAAAATAAAATATATTGGTCATTTAGTTGTTTCAATAATCTCACATTCTAGGTTGATATATGTTTGCTTTATTCATTGCACTTAAGTTAAACTTTTGGTTTAAACTTAAGTGTGAGGATGTGGAGCAATGCATATATTTAACACTAACCCAAAGTTTTTGTGTAATCAGGTTCCACAAATAATGTATAAGAAATACCTTGCTACTTGGTTGGATATTTTTGCTATGAATACTGGTTTGCTCTGCTATGCACTAATTAGGTGTTTTATTTGTATTTAATATGGTGAGTATGTGGTTAAGTTTATATTTATGTTTAGGTTATGTTTATGCATGTTTTTAATTCTAATAAAATAGCTCTTACTTAAATCATGGTAAACTGGAATGTTGTGAGCTGTTGGTTTGATAATAGGAAAGTAAATAACCATGATAATTGATGAAAGAAGTGGGATTAATGTTGTTGAAGTGTCGAATCTTTATGATTTTACACAATGCAGGCATTAAAATCAATACATTATGATGTATAGATCATATTTAAATAAAAAAAAAAGAAGCTAAAAATTTTATCTAATTAAAAGGTATGATCTAATTCAATCTAACTTTTTAAATGCATGCTATATTCTTATTTTTGAAATTAAAAAGTTTTAATCCCACATTTTAAATCTTTCATTATGCACTTAAACTAAACTGGTAGTTCAGTTTGAGTGTGAGGATGGAGGAGTTTCTATTATGATCACACTCCCGAAATTCTTCATCAACAGGTACATTTAGTTTATTCAATGTATAAACCATTTATTTAATACATTATCCAGGGTTGAGTTATCATAAAGAATGAGGGTATATTTTGCTATAGTTGTTAGCATGTTGCTATAAATTCTGCTCTAGAACTTATGATGTTTTGCTTTTGGTGAATTCTGAAATTTATTATCGATCAAATCTGTCCATACTTATTAAAGTTGCTGGAAATTGCTGTTAAATGTTATAATTTGAGTTATGGATGGTGTTTTATGATTCGGATTACTTTGGAATTCCCATATGCACTAACAAGCATATTTGCTTGAGTGATTGCTATATATACATATTAGAAGCAGGATATGCCAACAAAAGAGCAAGATGACAGCCGTGGTGATGAAGTGAAATTCAAAGCCCTAAACATTCCAGGTGTGATCTTTTCATGTTTTATGTTTACTAAATTGCATGGGAATAAATGGATAAGAGCTTAGTTATGTTTTTAATAATTCCTTATGCTTTTAATAAATATGATAAATGCTAGTAGGTTGGATATGTTAAATATTTTAGATTAAATTGTGTTTTCACAGTGTGCTATTATTTGAATTACCACATCACAGCCAATCTTAAGAAAATCCGAATAAGTCTAACTGTTCTGCTTAGATCCGATTTTACAACTTAATGAGCATTACGATTCTTAGTTTAAAGTCCTAGACTTTGTTAAATTTTCATGCTAGTTGTTCGAATTTTGGTGACAATTCTATTTATTTTGCAGAAAGTTTTTGATTAATTAGACTGGTTTACTTGTTATGTGGAGAGTTATCATTATTTATATATGAATATGCTCGTTCCATGTCTCCTTAAATGCTTAGTTACAAATAAAGTCAGAGTAAAGCCCCTATAAAAAAAATCAAATAAAAAAAATCAGCAATTAAATCTTGCAAAAAGAAAAGAAAAGAAAAATGAGAAAATGCAAGATTAATAAAAAAAAAACTGAAATAAACGGGTATTAAACAGAATATTCATAAACTCTTGACTATATGACTGACACGTATTCTTAGACATGAGTAGCTTTTGGAATTCAACTGTCTACAACTCAGCCAAAGTGTCTAGAATAATTGTGAAACCGAGTCATTAATTGAGCATATTTGAAGACGGGAATAGAAAAGCATATTTACATTATTCACTCTCCCATTTCGAGTTGCTATGTGTGATTGATCCGCCTTTTGTACTGTAAGTGCTTTGGATATCTGGTTTTGACAGCTGATGCATGACAATTTACCTTGTTCTAGCATATTAAACCTTTGAACCCTTTTAGCTCATTGCGTTGTTGAAATCTATGATTTGGCAGAACTGTAGAAACTTCATCTTTATTATTTTTTTGATTGGCATATTGATGTGTTAAGTGATTTCATTGCTCAAGGGACGAGCAATATTTAAGTGTGAGGATGTTGATGCACCCTGTGAAAACACATTTAAATGAGCTTGAATTGTATCACAATATGTCCAAAATGAGTGCATTTTACCTTAATTTATTGCACATTGAGGTGTATTTCATGTGTTTTTATTTTTCAAGTGATCGTGGTTAGATTTCGCTTATTTAGGTTAAATTTACCATGTTTTTATGTGTTTTTAATAAGACTTTGGCAAACCTAATGCATTGCAATGTTGTTTCAAGCATTTAAATGATGAAAAGCGATGTTCGGAAGCTTTATTTTGGAAAATAAGGAATATTTAATGTGATATGCGCCAAGATTCAGACTTAGAAAAATTCGGAGTTGAAATCTTCCCAGGAGGCTCCGCACAGGCATTGCGGAGCCTAAATTGCCTTCCGAGCACCGAAACGGAGCCTGGGTTGGAAAATTAGCAGGAGGCTCCGCACAGGTATGGCGGCGCCAGCACCACATCAGGCAGCGTTTCAACACTTAGAAAAATTTCAGAGGTGAAAAAGCTTCAGAATGCTCCGCACCTTTTTGGCGGCGCTGAAACTTTTGACGAGTTTCATCAACACGAGTAATTTTCTGAAATATCAGGTTTGGATTTATTAATTGAAAAGAGTTATGATTTAGGGAAGGGGTTTAAGGATATGTTAAGATTTCCCTTTTTATTACTTATGTGGGGTGTTTTAATCTCAAACGGCGCTGTGGTCCTCCCCGCCATGAAACTTTTGACAAATATCACGGTGCAAGCGGGATTGACCTTCAGTCTGTCACCCTGAAAGTCCCTGGTATCTGCGCCATGATACTTCTCATAATTTCATGTCACGAAACCACCTGCCATGAAGCTTTTGAACATCTTCCCACTGTATGAGTATTTTCCCAAAATGTTATGTTTTTATTTACTCGTGTCAAGAAACTGTGCTCCCGAAAGCGCACGGGTCAAAAATTGCAGTAATTTATAGTAAGTACCGGATCGTTCACTGGAGGATGTGCGATGGAAGCAGGGCCCACGTCGTTTACTAAGATTTTCCACTCGGTTACTCGATTCAAGTTTTGCAAGGGTTTCTAACAACTACTTGACATAAATTAAACCAGATCATGAAAGCAGTAAAAATTATTCTGCAAAGCATGATAAACTAGCTCGAAGAAAGCAATTAAATCTATACTACGAAAGCAATATGAAACTATGCTACGCTATCTAGAAAGCAGGTTTAAATATGACAGAAGGGACAGGGAGGAAATAATAAAGATTGGACAAGATTCAGATGAAACACAATTAAACTTCCATTTTTATAACAGATCTTAGCTTGGGATAATCCTCTAGTTAGCTAACTCTCATGCTTTCTGCACCATGTTCCCTTTAGCAGACATGTACTTATGGTGAGAATTTACATGCTCTTAAGACAACAATTTCTAAGATACCACAGACTCACAACTGCCCTCACATGGCCATGCTAAGGCGTATCATTCATCTGTAGTGGATAAGCAACACCTAACATATCATTAGTTGACATGCCAAGTACTCCTATCATTCCCCCATGTCACACCCAAAGTTTCAAATCAAGCCCCAAACCATTCCATAACTCTCAAACCTTTTAACAGATGGACAGCCCCTAATTCTTCCGAGTGACCTCTATGAAAGCATTTAAAGGAAAGCAGTAAAGAAAGCTGTAAAGAAAGCATTTAAATCTATCACTCGGAAGCATTAAAAACGTCTCTTTCCGTTAGTATAAAAGAGCCCCTGGTCTTGGTGACCAGATGCAGATCAAGAACCCCCGAGATATCAATAAGCCACAGGGCTTACAACATCTGGGTAGTTATGAGATACAAACTAAATGAAACAGATCCATAAATGAACCTATTCCGGATGTACTCACTCAAGACTCAATTCTAGACTTTGGCAGAAGAAGATAGTAGTCGAAGGAATACTCAACCTTACCTTATAAATTCACCAAGGCCTACATGTTGTTCCTCTAATGTTATTTATCACATATCATCTACACCCAAGTGGATATTGACTTAATGCGATATCTAATATCAGATTTCCAACACACAGCAATTTTGAGAAACCAATTGATATCTGAAAATCATTCCCTAAGCAGGTACTAGACTCTCAATCAAAACACAGATCCTTTCAGTCTAGACTAGACCTAATCGCTGACTCTGCTTCTAAGCCCTCAAAATCAACCCCCAGTGGAATATGAATTAGTCATAACTGTTGAATTTATCCCTTACTCAGATCCGGATTTTGCAAAGGAATTTTTGTTGGAAATTTATTATGCCGCATCTGATTTAAATCAAGACTTCTGTGTCCAAGGAGAAGGATCCCCAAAATAATGATATGACCGGAACATCTACATAATAGTATCATGCATACAAGTATATGAAAAGGAAAAGAAAACACCCCAAAATATATGGTGGGGTTAGACAGAATGCGGTACACAAAGATGAATTAGCCTGAGATGAGGAAAAATCGGCTAAAAAGTGTGCCAGAGATAATTGGGGTTTTCCGGACTGCAAACATTTGCTGTCCGGCTCCCAATTGTCCCAGATGACTGATTTTAGACAGAAAGAATTCCAAACAACGGTGACCGCCGTCATTTAGTTTTCTTTTGTCTGTGAGTGGAAGAAAAACCCACATGTTTCTTGCTGTAATATTTCTCAACTGATGTTGGTCGACATCAGTTGATACTATTGCAACTTGAATTCAGGTTGAGAAATTAAGAAAAAGAAAATTAAAACTGTATCTGATTAAGAATTGGCTGAGTGACTAATCGAAACTCTTAGTGAAGAAAACGCTCGCCGAAGCTTCCACCAACCACTAACCAGATCATGCAAAATAACAGATAATGATTGACATACAGAAGACGGGTTAGTCGATATCCCTGTGAAGGGACCTTTCACCAACATTAATCAGTGCGTTTCTCATTATCCGTTCATACACACAGTGAACGAGAAAAACATAAAGGTAAGAAAATATTTTTGGTATTGTGTGGTTGTTAAGCACACAATAATTAGACACTAATGGGTTGAAATGTGTAATGGATAGAAATCAGATGGACTGGGCCGAGGCCCAATACATCCATGCAACTTACACAATCGTGAAAGAAAATGTTTTTGGAGTTTTCAAAATAAAAGGGATATTTCAATTTGAATTATTGGGGTAATTCGAATTGAGAATGCATGAAGGATGAAGTATTACTTACCCAATTAATCCTTGCAAAGAAATGAGATATCATCTAATTCGAATTGTTGAGCAATTCGAATTAATTCGAATTGGGCAACTCGAATTGATGAAGTCCTTTCCTTGCTCAAAATTGACTAAGGCATATACCTCAAGAGGAAGGTGAGTTCGAATTGTTCATCAATTCGAATTAATTCGAATTGCACAATTCGAACTAGTAAGAGATGGAAAATAAACTAAGGCATGAATGGATGGTATGCAATACAATATGGTTTACCCAGCCAATTCGAATTGTTGAATCAATTCGAATTAATTCGAATTAGAGAATTCGAATTGGTTGAGAATCACATGGAGGAAATTTTTGGCTATGCTATTCGAATTTATTAGGCAATTCGAGATAATTCGAATTGCCTCAATTCGAATTGCACATTTTCAAATAACAACAATTTTTGTTCTCACAAGTATGGGTTAGGTGAACATTGTGCTGTAATGATGGGTTTAGATTTACTAAATCCCTCATCTCACATCAATGTCATTTCACAGCCACCCTAGTGAGATTTTCAAGAAATAAACAAACACATGTCCAGTGGGTATTGGCAAGATTCAAACCCTATTTCTACAAACAAAGGATCAAAGATCAAAGAACCCTAAACATCTAGTTATCTAAGAACTACATGAATAAACTAAGAACACTCAAGTTATCTAAGGCAG
Source organism: Hygrophila difformis (assembly GCA_030278955.1). NCBI lineage: Eukaryota > Viridiplantae > Streptophyta > Magnoliopsida > Lamiales > Acanthaceae > Hygrophila > Hygrophila difformis. The sequence continues at coordinate 20,163,961 of JAOANR010000001.1, read as the reverse complement.
CATGAAATAGGATTAAGGCAGGAAAAATAAAGCATAAAAATAGATATCAACAAACCTAAAAACATCTAAAATCTAAGAACACTTATTTGAAGCTCTAAGGTACAAAATCAAACCAAAAACCCACCAAACATGCATTTATTAAGTTTGAGTGTCAACTAGGACATAATAAATGTAACCTAGTTGAAACAAACAAACATACTAAGCATTTATTTCTAGGGAAAGCATTAAAGAGTGCCATAACACATGAATAACACCATTTCTGGAAATTTTCCTTGTATTGGCACTTCGAAAGCAAAATAAAGAACCCAAAACCATCATTAGGTTGAAGGTAGGGTTTATTCTAACTAGAAAGCATGTAAAAATATGGAAAATGGCTACTCTAAGGGTTATACAAACTGCTTCTATACTACACTAAGACCAAAGCATGTAAAGATTACACTACTTGCAAGAAAATAAATTAAACTAAACTAACTACCTACCTAACCCTTAAGGGGTGTGGAACCTCCTGCTGTTCTTTTTGTCCCAAGCTGCTTTTTGGCAAAATTCTTGATCTCCTGATTCTGTTGTGGAAGGTCTGCTTTTATAGATAAATTTCGAAACCTTAGGCCCACCAATGTTGTGCACAGCTTTCTTTGGATGAATTGTTGAGTGAAGTTCGAATTATCTCAACCAATTCGAATTAATTCGAATTGTGAGATCTCTTCCTTGAGCTGGAATTGTGGCCTTCAGTAGTCAATTCGAATTGTGGTGAAGAATTCGAATTGGTCTTTTCTCGAACTGGATGAGGGTTTCTGCTTGGCCTCCTTGCACCTATGGCAATTCGAATTGTTTGTGCTAATTCGAATTAATTCGAACTAGACAATTCGAATTGCATCTTCCTCTTGCCTTTGGGTTTCTTCTCTCTTCATTCCCTAATTCGAATTAATTCGAACTTGAACAATTCGAATTAGGCTTCTGCATCCCTTCCAACACTTAACCATTTCTTTGTTCCCTTCAGCAATTCGAATTGTGTGCAATTCGAATTAATTCGAATTGCACAATTCGAATTGTGCTTCAACACTTGACCAGAATTCAGTTGTGGGATTTTCAATCTTTTTCCCATCTTTTTGGATTTTTGTGGGCTCTTTTATTCTTTTGCCTATCTTTTCATTCCTTTTTCTTTTCTTTTTCCTTTTTTCATGTTTTTGGATTTTTCTAACACAAATACAATTTAAAATTGCATATTTTGTGTCTTTTCATTACCGGCTTGATGTTTTTACAAACTTGCATTAATCTGTCAAATTCAACTGCTTTCTTATTACAATAAGATGGAAACATGATCAAAATGTCCGTCTCAGACACGGAAATGGATTGGAAATAATGGACAATTTTGGTCATTATCAACATCCTCACATTTAATACTGATCGTCCCCGAGCAGTCAGAGTCAGTGCTCCTAAGAGCTTGGACTCTGCATATTCAATCCATTTGCGTGGCCTCAAAAATTTCATTCTTCTTATATTGGGATAAGACAATCAAAATTACAAGTATTAAATTCTCTTAGTTGCAGTGTTTAATGGAATGATACTTCTCACTTGAGTAGATATACAAGCCAAATCATTATTGTTAATTCTTCTTGAATAGGTGTTTAGAAAAATTCATTGGCTTATTTCTTGAATTTAAGCATGACAGGATCATTGATTAATAGAAACAGAGCCTCACCTATAGTAGAGTCGGAAATTTCACTCACTCTCAAAGTTGGCTTTTAAACAATACGCTCATAATCAAATTCAAATAAATTCTCCCATAAGCTTGCAACTGGACCAACTCGCCACCGGCTCATTTCCTCAAATCGAGATCCCGAGGTCTTATTCAAGGTTATAACGGGGCATACGGTTGTAACCTTTGGTAGGAAAAGGAATTATTGGGCTAAAAAGTGACATGACACCATTCCACCATAGCTTGGCATGTTGCAGAATCTATGATCATCATTATTGCTATCTTTCTTTTGTTTTTCTTTCTTTTTCGATTGCATGACATTAGACTTTGTCTAATTTGCTTTGTCATTTGCAATTTATTCTTGTTGAATGGATCTCAACTCTCTCTTTTTTTTTTGAATCGGTTTATAGCATACCGATTGATACATATGTGATGACCAAAAATTACAATGCCTTGATGGGATGGCTCATGTACACTTGGGTTTGATTTTCTTGGTCTTTTTATAAGGCTAGGAATAATATAGTGGTTTCAAAGAAAAATTAGGCTTAAAGGCTCAAGTTGGTTAATCCTAAAGGGAAAATGTTTTTGGGTTTGGATTTCAAACGAAGGCCAAAATTTTGGGTTTTCTAAGTGCCTCGATCATCTGCTCAACTTCGGGAATATGGCATGGTCTTGAATCGATCCCAATTGCAAGTTCTAGTGTCCTTTAATTGAATTGATTCACACAATCAAAGAAGTATTGAGTAAAAATGACTCGGCTCAGATCTCACATGGACGGTTTGATCATGTCATACCTTTATTCTCAAATTTAACCTTTGAAAAATTTCTTGCAGCTTATTCAATCAAATTCTCAACATGAAAGTTTGTTAGTCTTTCAAGTGATCATATCATTGGATTTTTATAGCTCAAAACTTCGAGAATTCATGTCATGCATATTTTTAATTGTTTTATCCCAATGTAATAGTCTGAAACTTTCATCATCAGCCTAAATTCAACATGTGAATTTAGGTGACAGATTTATGCTTGTTTTATGCCGGTTTGTTTAATTGAAAGCAGTAAAAAGACACTGTGAACATGCAAACATGTCACAGCTTGTTTTTGGCGTGACAGTCACTTATTCATCTTGGACTGCCACACATCTTTTTTTTTTTAAATAATGGAGAACTCAAGACGAAATTCTCTTGTGGAAAGCAGTAAATGTACATCAGTCACAATAGATTTCCATGGTGAGGATGGAAAGTGCACTGAATGAATGGAAAATCTAATGCATGATGTTTGCAATGGGGCTCGCACGAATGTGATCACTTAGCTCAGTCCTTCTTCTCCGTGGGATGTGTGGAGGATCTGGTAGCATCTCTTGGATGTGATGGGAACTTGCTGAGGATGGTCTTCATCATTTCGGCTTGATTGTCGAACATCCTGGCTTGACTGGCGAACACTGCTTCGAACATTTTTCTATTCTTTTCCTCATTCTCAATCCTTTCTTGATGCTGCCTGGCTGCTTCCTTTCTGAACTCCTCTTCTCTCTCAAACATTCTCAGCCTAAACTCTTCCTCTTTCTGCATTTGTTTCTCGTGAGTCGAAACAATGGCATCGGCCAAAGATTTGACACTCTGCATCATTGACTCTCCCATTCTGCTCACTGCTTCTAGAGTCTGAGACTCAGCTGGATATTGAGACACAGTTGGGCTTCTGCGCGAGGGTCGGACTGGATGTCTTCGTGATAAGCTTGGAGTGGAAACATCAGTTCCAGGATGAGTGGCAGTGGGAGCAGGTTCTGTTGGTGCGACTGCAGCTTCTTCTGTTGAAGGTACCGCTTCAGGACGGTCCTTCTTCTTGTGCCCTTTGCGTCCGGCTGTTGATGTCCTCGGAGTGTATCTGGATTGAGCGTCTGATTCTTCCGGCATAATGTATGTAACTGGTTCAGTTATCCTTGTCTTTGGGACTGGGATCGGCCGGCTCATATCAATAAGATCGCTCTCTGCAAAAACTGTTAGATCTACTCCTTGGGCTTCACAAATTCTCCTGATGAGGTTGGGATAGCATAAAGCAGCAGCTCTGGTGCCTGTGACTTTTGTTGTCATGACATGGAAAATCTGCTCCCCCACGTTGATCTTTAGTCCATGCCAAATCTTGGCAAAACCCTTCAACATTCGACCAGCTGTTTCATGTGCTTGAGGATTTGGCCTAATCTTCGACATGTAGAAGTCATAGGAGGGTTGAAATTCCAGCTTCAGGTGCTTTGCTTTGAAGGGGATTTCACCAGTGTAGCTCTCAGCAGTAAGGGACCTAGTGATGTTGTCGTGATATTGCCTGTCAGCTGCCCTGCTTGCTCCCTTCTCGAAATGTTCAGATGTCGGGATTTCTGACCTCCAGTTGGGTGTGCCAAGGAAGTTGTTCAAGTATTCCCCCGAGATGTTTATGTCAACTCCTCGCACCCAACTTGTCTTTTGTGTGGCATTGATGTTGCAGTAGAATTCCCGGACCAATTCTGCTATCCCGGGTTCAGCGTGATGCTTAAGGAACTCAGTCCATCCGTGATTTTCTTTCAATGTAAGCAGCATTGGATGATCAATCAATTCTGGACTGAACCCTTTATCAGGGACAAATACTCCGCTTAGTGCCATGTATCGTCCTGCATTCTGCTCATTCCCGTTGAACCTCCTCATTATGTCAGCATCATCCGTGATGCGGAATTTTTTGAACTTCTTTGTAGATACACCCAGTCTGCCCCTTGAAGTTGAGTTGACCCAATAACCAGCCGATCGCACTGATCCGGTCGATTCTTGGGTTCCTTCAGTTCCTGCTTGTTCTCCATCGGAGTCAGAACTTTCCCTTGGTTGTTCCCTCTGTTCAGTTTGTTCGTGCTGTTCTGACTCATCCTGCCTATTCGGTTGTGGCTCTTCCTCAGTTTGCCTCAACTCAGTCTCTTCACCTCCTTGAGTTGCTCCCTGCTCGTGTGCATTACATGGATCTTCGGGAAATACGGAGTCTAGAAAATCCTCGTGGAGATACGGATCGTCCACATGTTGATATTCAGTTTGTGATGCCTCGACCTCCCTCCTGATGGTCGAATCTTCGAACTCCTCCCCCATATCATCTCCTTGTTCCACGGGGATGTTGAGATCGTATTGGAGTATTTGCTGAAATGACTTGTCCTTAAAGTAGTTTTCTATGGTTTCCAAGTCCGTTTGCTTGTCACCACTACTACTTTCAGTTCTCGCTGCTTCTTGCACTGTGGGTTGCGGTTGAGTAGTGGCTGCCGCTAGAGTTTGTGCAGTTATGTCATTCAAATCACTCGCAAGCTCGGCGAACTTCTTCTTTGATTCTTTAAACCTGACATTGCCCTCGTGCACCATTTCCTCTATCTCCTCTGTGGGCCGCATTGCCTCCATTGTTTTCTCAACATCCGCATTTGCGTCATTTCTGTGAGCAGTTGATCTTTTTACTTGTTCCTCCTTCTCCCTTGCCCATTCTGCTGGCTCAGCTTTCACCTTAACAGGAATAATGTCGGTTCCGCTGATTATCTGACAATCATCGTCCCCGACCTCAACCTGTGTTTCAGTGTCAGCTCTCTTCTTCTTCTCCAGCTCAGCCTGCAATTTCTCAGCAGCTTTTCTATTTTCCTCTTCCTCTCGGGTTTTTCTGATATTCTCCTCCATCTCTGCCTTCCTGGAGTCTTCTTCTGCTTTCTTGGCCTCCTCTTCAGCTGCCTTGGCCATTTGTTCTTTCCAAAGTCGATTTTTCTCGACCCTTGCAGCTTCCATTTTCTGCTTCCACTCCTCCGTCTCTTTTGCCATTTCGATCTCAGCCTCCTCCTTTTCCTTTCTTGCTCTTTCAACTTGTCGGGCATCGTACTCGGCTTTCCTCTGTGCCTCAATCTTATCCATCTCAGCTTCCTCTTGAGCTATCCTTGCTGCTTCTGCATCGGCTTCTTCCTGAGCCTTCTTTGCCAATTCTGCATCAGCTTGCATTTGGGCCTCACGCTGTTGTTATTTCTTGGATAACTCAATGGCTTGATCCTTGCCTCTGTCTTTTTGTTTGGGAGGCTCATCATAGAATTTGGGCACAGGGGGAATAATCCTTGGCTGATTCAGAGGTTCTTGGATTCTGATCTGAGGTTCAGCAGACTTTTCAGAATTTTCTTTATCTGCCAACCTTATCAGTTTTCTCTTCTTTTTGGGTGGCTCTGGTTCGGATTCAGTCTGGGAGGGTTCAGACGGCAGGCTCAGATTGCTCGGAGGTCGGATCAACATAGTCATCAATGATCTGTTCTTCATCCTCAACATTCAGTCCCAATTCCGGTCCTTTGATCTTCAGAAATTTTTGGATGAATTTAGGTTCAGACATGGCTGTGAGTTGCGCAGTCCATTTTAGTGTGAAATATCTGCCTAGGACACCTTGGAATCCCGTGTTATACTGCAGACGAGGCCGGTGTTCTTGACAGTGCCTCAGACCTTCTGCATCCATTTCACGTAGCAGGTCGAGGAACCTCTTTTTCATTTCCGTGTACAAGGTGTCCACGATGTCTGCCTCTTTCTCCTTTAGATGTCCTAAGTCTCGGACTGGTGGAATGTTGAGATACTCTAAACACTTGTTTTTGCCCATGACTGAGATCTGTTTCCTCTTGCGTCCCATTCTGTCCCATGATCTGTTTTGAATCATTGCGATGCATTCAGCTCTCATTAGCTCGAAATTGGGCATCCCCTTCATTGTGGTCTCTCGGGGCTCAACTGCCGGAATCCTTTGTGGTAAGAAGACTGGCAGAATCTCCACTTTTCCCGGTGGTATCACGATTCCCGGTTTTAGTACAGACTCCCTGATGTCCTTTTCCCATTTTCCCCATGCAGTCATGTATTCCCCCCACAGTTTCCTGGCTGCTTTTGTTTTCTCAATGATCGAATCCAGCATTGGAGTGTGGTGGGCTTGTCCGTAGTTCAGTACCGCCTGGAGAGAATCCCTGAAGTTGAATGTCATTTCAGTATGACGTTCTTTTGCATGCAATGTCAGCCATAGCTGCTCCTCCGGTCCGCAAATGGTCCCATTGTCGAATAGTTCCTTCTTGTATGTAAATGGGAAGGTCTCCGGCATGGAGAGTACACCAGTTGACGCAACTAAGTATGGTGGAGGTGTCTTGGGGGCATAATGCATTTTCACTTCCCTAGAAATGGGTGGTTGGATGAGGACTGGCTCAAAGGCTGTAGCTCTCCTATCTCCGAAGTGGATTTCAAGCATTCTGTTCCAATAAGCCTTCTGTCGTTTCATCCTCCAAACCATCCGCTCATAGTGAACTCTCGGCTCATTAAACCGTTGATCATACCTTGCCTCATCGAACTCTTGGTTCCAGAAGTTGCATACATGTTGGCAAAAGTCTCTTTCGAGGCCTGTTGCTCTATCATTTCTTTCTTCCTCTGGAATCGTATTCCACCAATGGTCCTTCATTTCGAACCTCCATTCAATCTGGTGGTCCATAGGCAAGTTATGCTCATTCCTTATGGCCACCCTATTTTCCTCTGCCTCTTTCTTCAGCCTCTCGATTTCCAAGAAGGCAAGATCTGGAGTTGTCTTTGGAAGCCCCATCAGGGAATCTATAATGAATTGATCCCTGGAGAGAAGAGAGTTGGAACTATTTTTAACAGATTTTTGATAAGTGGATCCGAGTTGAAAGTCAACATCCTCACATTTAGAGCTAAGCTTTAAATGTGAGTTAATTGGTTTCTAATCGAATTTATAGAAAGAAAAACATAGAGCTGGATTGTTAAATCTAACTCTTATTACAGCAAAAATAAAGAAAGCAAGAGAGAGATAAGGATCTTGGATCCTTAGAATTTTTCTTAGACTATAAATAGTCTAAGTTGTTTTTGGGTGGTCAAAGGACCAAAAAGAGAAGATTTCGTAGGTTATTGAGCCTACGAAGGAATTTTTTATTTTTCTCACTACTTAACAAGTGATTTAAATCATGTGAGGTGGGGAAGATAAGAGATTAATGATGAAAATCGAATGCAAGCGATAAATTATGCAATTACTAGTATGTAACAATGGACCATGACCAAAAATAAGAAATAAAAATAAAAGTAGACATGCATACATACAAAAGGTGATTTTTGGATTTTTATGAAAAGTGTTGACTTGTTTATTTAATGAAATTGGGGGTGTAAGTGGTCCCCCATTTGGATTTTGTTTTGGACAGTGGGTTTTTAAGGAGTAAAACAAAACATTTCTTACAAGTATTTCCCACTTGTTCAAAGTTGACAAAGATCAAACACTTAAACAAAGAATATTCTGAAAATTTGTCTTTTTATACATAAATGCCATGCCAAAAGTGTTGGAAAAATTTTGGCATGGTTTTGTCTGTAATACCATGTTTCCGTATGTGCAAACGTCAACCTTTAGAGTTGAGTTTGCCATGTGTGGGCAACATTACCCGACAAAAGCATTCATTACTAAAATACTCATATAACAGTATACATGCAAACATCAACAGAAACGAGAACAGTTGATCCATCTATACTACTGTAATGTACTAATGTTACCAACGAAACTCATGCTTTAAAAACATAAATTTTGCAGATATCATCAATATGCATTTCAAGTCATCATTAACAACTTTCTACTGATCAAAACAACACAGTGGGCACAGGAAACTGTCTACGGTGTTAACCCTACTCACAGATTACTTAAGCACTAACACAGAATAAACAAATATGCACACAAACACCAAAATGAAGAAACAAAACCAATAAAACTAAACAGCAAACCATATTTTTAAGGGTTTTGAAACCTTATTTTCAAAATGAAAACACCCCCATCACAGAGACGTTCGAACCCTAAAAAATGGCAGTTTCAGCATAAATCCCTAGAAACCTAGGTTCTGCCTACTTGGTTCTAAATCATCTTCGAACACGCCTACCCTATTCCAACCACATTCCGATCTTCCCTTTTGTAAAAACAGAGCACATTCCCTCCCCAACCCCGATTTCACAAGGAATACGAAGAGACACAACTAAAAACTGTGAAAAACGAGTGCGAAGATGAAAAAAGAAACACTTACCCCCTGCTCCCACTCGGATTCGATGACGAAGATGCCATTTCCGACGAGTTTGAACGGAGGAAAGGTCGAGATGAATGACTGGTTTCGCGATGAAGAAGGGTTTCGCGAGAGAGAGAACGGGGGATTTTTGGGAGAGCGAAAAGTGAAAGTGAGGGAAACGAGAGGGAAAGAGGGTCCCTCCTGTCTTGACAATTACGTCATTCAGGATTCCGATTGGATGGGTAATTGATCGGTCTGCCAGCTGTAGTTTCATTGTAACCGGCTCAATTACACCCAAGTGAAGACGTTTTGCCATGGCGAGTGGCATAACGTTGATGCTCGAACCCAGGTCGCACAATCCTTTTCCAACATTAGTTTTCCCAATGTGGATCGGCAGTGTAATACATCCTGGATCTTCCTTCTTTTCCGGTAGCACTCTTTGGATAATGGCACTGCAGCTGCTGTTCAAAATCACTACTTCCTCCTGCTCAACTTTTCTCCTCCCTGAAATCATTTCTTTAAGAAATTTAGCATAGACGGGCATTTCTGAAATCATTTCAACCAATGGAATAGTGATCTCGACAGCTTTCAGTCTTTCTAAAAACCTTTTAAATTTTTCATCTTGTTCATTATTTTTAAGACGTGCCGGGTATGGCACCCTTGGCATGTACTTATTATTGTTTGTTTTTGGTGGTAAAGAGAAGGAAGTTGTACCTTCAACCCTACCCTTTTCAGCTCCTTTTGCAGCTTCAGCCTGCGAAATAGCTGTTTCTGATTTGTCCTTGACCAGTCCAATACCATCTCCTCCTTCAATCCTTTCACTTTCTTTTTCACCCTCCAATGGATCCTTTTCCTTCTCGGCCGTCTCTTTTCCATGTCCAACAATTCCTTTTAGAGTCTTGCCTCCCCGCAATGTGATTGCTTTACACTGCGGGTTAGCTTCAGTACTGCTTGGAAGTGTTCCTTTCCCCCTGTTCTGTAGTTCCTTGGCCAATTGGGTGACTTGCGTCTCCACATTTTTTATTGATGACTGTAGTTGTTGGTTTATATCCTTCTGATTGGCTATAAACTCAGTCATCAGATTCTCCAGACGAGATGGTGGCCTTTGGTTATATTGTTGAGTCTGATCAGGTTGGGATTGGAAATTCTGGAAATTCTGGCCTTGGTTCTGATTAGGCCTCTGTTGGATTTGAGGTTGGAAATTCTGATTCTGATTTTGAAAGTTCTGCACTCTTTGCTGGACGAATCCTTGATTCTGAGGTCTGAAGTTTTGCTGTGGGTTTTGATTTGCAAACTCGTTGGGCTGGTTTGGCTGCAACAAATGCGCGTTAAGTGCATTGTTGTTGGAGTAAGAGAGATTGGGATGGCGATTTTGGTAGTTCCCGGCATAATTACAGCTCTCGGTAGCTATCTGTTGGCATGTGTCAGTTGGATGAGGTCCCTGACACAGTCCACAGACAACTCCCGATTGCTGTGTTTGAACTTGGTCTGATGAGGTTCCTGCCTGGGAAGCGTCTGTTCCCTTCCCTTTATCCTGACTCAGCTGTATCGCAGCTACCTGTTCTTGCAATTTTTCAAAATCTGTTTTCCCTTCACTTACAGCAAAGACTTTTCTGGGAGGATCCTCCTTCCTATCATCTGTGTTTAGGATGGATCTGTTGACAGACATTGTCTCAATCTTCTCCCAAGCTTGGTCCATAGGCAAGTGGAGTAAATGTCGTCCGCCAGCAGCGTCTAACATTGTTCTCCATGGATGGGTGAGTCCTCCGTAGAATTTCCTCAATTGCTCCCATGGTGCGTACCCATGTTGGGGGCATCGCCTGATGAGGCCCAAGAATCTTTCCTTCGCATCATATAATGATTCATCTGGCTTCATTTTAAAATCTCCAATCTTGGCTCGTCCTTCCTCAATCTTTGATTCCGGAAAATATTTCAGCAAAAAGCTCCTCACCAAGTCTGCCCAAGTGCTCCTCTGATTGATAGGCAATGACTTATACCAGTCCCTGGCACCACTATACAAAGAAAATGGAAACAACATTAGCCTAATAGCATCAGGAGAGACTCCCTGATTTTTGATCGTGTCGCAGAGCTCCAGGAAGGTCTGGAGATGATCATGAGGGTCCTCATGATTTGCACCGCAGAACTGATTGTTTTGCACCAAATTAATAAGTGCCGGTTTGAGCTCGAAATTGCGTGCAGGAAAATGTGCTCTCCCAGGTCCATCTAGATAGGGCTCTACTATTGGTTGCATGAAGTCTGCTGCTGCTTGCTGCTGTTGTTGATTTCCTTGTTCAGCTTGGTTCTGGTACTGTTGGTGGTAATTGGGAAATTGCTGGAAGTTATGTGGATCTTGTGGGTTGTTCTGAAACTGATCTGGATTGAAAGCTTGGTTCTGGTACTGCTGGTTTGGTATGTTTTGGTTTTGGTGAAATTGGTTTACGGGTGGTGGTGGTTGTTGGTGGAATTGCTGGTATTGCTGCTGATTAGGATTTGGTAGATTCTCCTCTTCGTTGGCACGATTAGGATGCTCTACCACTCCTCCATCAGCTCCATTACCAGGGTTATTTGGTGGTTGGTCTATGGGTAAGATCGGGGGAATGTTCTGGTTATCTGCCATGTCTGATAGATCGCTGCTAGATGTTTCAGGTGAAGTGCGGGTCCGACGCTCCTGCTCTTTCCGTCTTCTGGCTTCTGCCCTCAGTTGGCGAGCGGTCCTTTCTATTTCTAGATCGAACGGTAGCTCCGGTAATGTGTTCCTTCTCCGTTGCATAAGCAGTTGGTATCAAGCTTTTGACAGTACCTGTACAACCCCCAGGTTAGTAACGGTTCAAGAATATATACAAAAACTATCTATGAGTAAATCAGGAATGTAATTCTCCTAGTAAACGGCGCTGCATCCTCCCCGGCAACGGCGCCATGAAACTTTTGACGAGTTTCATCAACACGAGTAATTTTCTGAAATATCAGGTTTGGATTTATTAATTGAAAAGAGTTATGATTTAGGGAAGGGGTTTAAGGATATGTTAAGATTTCCCTTTTTATTACTTATGTGGGGTGTTTTAATCTCAAACGGCGCTGTGGTCCTCCCCGCCATGAAACTTTTGACAAATATCACGGTGCAACCGGGATTGACCTTCAGTCTGTCACCCTGAAAGTCCCTGGTATCTGCGCCATGATTCTTCTCATAATTTCATGTCACGAAAGCACCTGCCATGAAGCTTTTGAACATCTTCCCACTGTATGAGTATTTTCCCAAAATGTTATGTTTTTATTTACTCGTGTCAAGAAACTGTGCTCCCGAAAGCGCACGGGTCAAAAATTGCAGTAATTTATAGTAAGTACCGGATCGTTCACTGGAGGATGTGCGATGGAAGCAGGGCCCACGTCGTTTACTAAGATTTTCCACTCGGTTACTCGATTCAAGTTTTGCAAGGGTTTCTAACAACTACTTGACATAAATTAAACCAGATCATGAAAGCAGTAAAAATTATTCTACAAAGCATGATAACTAGGTCGAAAAAAGCAATTAAATCTATACTACGAAAGCAATATGAAACTATGCTACACTATCTAGAAAGCAGGTTTAAATATGACAGAAGGGACAGGGAGGAAATAATAAAGATTGGACAAGATTCAGATGAAACACAATTAAACTTCCATTTTTATACACAGATCTTAGCTTGGGATAATCCTCTAGTTAGCTAACTCTCATGCTTTCTGCACCATGTTCCCTTTAGCAGACAGGTACTTATGGTGAGAATTTGCATGCTCTTAAGACAACAATTTCTAAGATACCACAGACTCACAACTGCCCTCACATGGCCATGCTAAGGCGTATCATTCATCTGTGGTGGATAAGCAACACCTAACATATCATTAGTTGACATGCCAAGTACTCCTATCATTCCCCCATGTCACACCCAAAGTTTCAAATCAAGCCCCAAACCATTCCATAACTCTCAAACCTTTTAACAGATGGACAGCCCCTAATTCTTCCGAGTGACCTCTGTGAAAGCATTTAAAGGAAAGCAGTAAAGAAAGCTGTAAAGAAAGCATTTAAATCTATCACTCGGAAGCATTAAAAACGTCTCTTTCCGTTAGTATAAAAGAGCCCCTGGTCTTGGTGACCAGATGCAGATCAAGAACCCCCAAGATATCAATAAGCCACAGGGCTTACAACATCTGGGTAGTTATGAGATACAAACTAAATGAAACAGATCCATAAATGAACCTATTCCGGATGTACTCACTCAAGACTCAATTCTAGACTTTGGCAGAAGAAGATAGTAGTCGAAGGAATACTCAACCTTACCTTATAAATTCACCAAGGCCTACATGTTGTTCCTCTAATGTTATTTATCACATCTCATCTACACCCAAGTGGATATTGACTTAATGCGATATCTAATATCAGATTTCCAACACACAGCAATTTTGAGAAACCAATTGATATCTGAAAATCATTCCCTAAACAGGTACTAGACTCTCAATCAAAACACAGATCCTTTCAGTCTAGACTAGACCTAATCGCTGACTCTGCTTCTAAGCCCTCAAAATCAACCCCCAGTGGAATATGAATTAGTCATAACTGTTGAATTTATCCCTTACTCAGATCCGGATTTTGCAAAGGAATTTTTGTTGGAAATTTATTATGCCGCATCTGATTTAAATCAAGACTTCTGTGTCCAAGGAGAAGGATCCCCAAAATAATGATATGACCGGAACATCTACATAATAGTATCATGCATACAAGTATATGAAAAGGAAAAGAAAACACCCCAAAATATATGGTGGGGTTAGACAGAATGCGGTACACAAAGATGAATTAGCCTGAGATGAGGAATAATCGGCTAAAAAGAGTGCCAGAGATAATTGGGGTTTTCCGGACTGCAAACATTTGCTGTCCGGCTCCCAATTGTCCCAGATGACTGATTTTAGACAGAAAGAATTCCAAACAACGGTGACCGCCGTCATTTAGTTTTCTTTTGTCTGTGAGTGGAAGAAAAACCCACATGTTTCTTGCTGTAATATTTCTCAACTGATGTTGGTCGACATCAGTTGATACTATTGCAACTTGAATTCAGGTTGAGAAATTAAGAAAAAGAAAATTAAAACTGTATCTGATTAGGAATTGGCTGAGTGACTAATCGAAACTCTTAGTGAAGAGAACGCTCGCCGAAGCTTCCACCAACCACTAACCAGATCATGAAAAATAACAGATAATGATTGACATACAGAAGACGAGTTAGTCGATATCCCTGTGAAGGGACCTTCCACCAACATTAATCTATGCGTTTCTCATTATCCGTTCATACACACAGTTAACGAGAAAAACATAAAGGTAAGAAAATATTTTTGGTATTGTGTGGTTGTTAAGCACACAATAATTAGACACTAATGGGTTGAAATGTGTAAAGGATAGAAATCAGATGGACTGGGCCGAGGCCCAATACATCCATGCAACTTACACAATCGTGAAGGAAAATGTTTTTGGAGTTTTCAAAATAAAAGGGATATTTCAATTTGAATTATTGGGGTAATTCGAATTGAGAATGCATGAAGGATGAAGTATTACTTACCCAATTAATCCTTGCAAAGAAATGAGATATCATCTAATTCGAATTGCTGAGCAATTCGAATTAATTCGAATTGGGCAACTCGAATTGATGAAGTCCTTTCCTTGCTCAAAATTGACTAAGGCATATACCTCAAGAGGAAGGTGAGTTCGAATTGTTCAGCAATTCGAATTAATTCGAATTGCACAATTCGAACTAGTAAGAGATGGAAAATAAACTAAGGCATGAATGGATGGTATGCAATACAATATGGTTTACCCAGCCAATTCGAATTGTTGAATCAATTCGAATTAATTCGAATTAGAGAATTCGAATTGGTTGAGAATCACATGGAGGAAATTTTTGGCTATGCTATTCGAATTTATTAGGCAATTCGAGATAATTCGAATTGCCTCAATTCGAATTGCACATTTTCAAATAACAACAATTTTTGTTCTCACAAGTATGGGTTAGGTGAACACTGTGCTGTAATGATGGGTTTAGATTTACTAAATCCCTCATCTCACATCAATGTCATTTCACAGCCACCCTAGTGAGATTTTCAAGAAATAAACAAACACATGTCCAGTGGATATTGGCAAGATTCAAACCCTATTTCTACAAACAAAGGATCAAAGATCAAAGAACCCTAAACATCTAGTTATCTAAAAACTACATGAATAAACTAAGAACACTCAAGTTATCTAAGGCAGCATGAAATAGGATTAAGGCAGGAAAAATAAAGCATAAAAATAGATATCAACAAACCTAAAAACATCTAAAATCTAAGAACACTTATTTGAAGCTCTAAGGTACAAAATCAAACCAAAAACCCACCAAACATGCATTTATTAAGTTTGAGTGTCAACTAGGACATAATAAATGTAACCTAGTTGAAACAAACAAACATACTAAGCATTTATTTCTAGGGAAAGCATTAAAGAGTGCCATAACACATGAATAACACCATTTCTGGAAATTTTCCTTGTATTGGCACTTCGAAAGCAAAATAAAGAACCCAAAACCATCATTAGGTTGAAGGTAGGGTTTATTCTAACTAGAAAGCATGTAAAAATATGGAAAATGGCTACTCTAAGGGTTATACAAACTGCTTTTATACTACACTAAGACCAAAGCATGTAAAGATTACACTACTTGCAAGAAAATAAACTAAACTAAACTAACTACCTACCTAACCCTTAAGGGGTGTGGAACCTCCTGCTGTTCTTTTTGTCCCAAGCTGCTTTTTGGCAAAATTCTTGATCTCCTGATTCTGTTGTGGAAGGTCTGCTTTTATAGATAAATTTCGAAACCTTAGGCCCACCAATGTTGTGCACAGCTTTCTTTGGATGAATTGTTGAGTGAAGTTCGAATTATCTCAACCAATTCGAATTAATTCGAATTGTGAGATCTCTTCCTTGAGCTGGAATTGTGGCCTTCAGTAGTCAATTCGAATTGTTGTGAAGAATTCGAATTGGTCTTTTCTCGAACTGGATGAGGGTTTCTGCTTGGCCTCCTTGCACCTATGGCAATTCGAATTGTTTGTGCTAATTCGAATTAATTCGAACTAGACAATTCGAATTGCATCTTCCTCTTGCCTTTGGGTTTCTTCTCTCTTCATTCCCTAATTCGAATTAATTCGAACTTGAACAATTCGAATTAGGCTTCTGCATCCCTTCCAACACTTAACCATTTCTTTGTTCCCTTCAGCAATTCGAATTGTGTGCAATTCGAATTAATTCGAATTGCACAATTCGAATTGTGCTTCAACACTTGACCAGAATTCAGTTGTGGGATTTTCAATCTTTTTCCCATCTTTTTGGATTTTTGTGGGCTCTTTATTCTTTTGCCCATCTTTTCATTCCTTTTTCTTTTCTTTTTCCTTTTTTCATGTTTTTGGATTTTTCTAACACAAATACAATTTAAAATTGCATATTTTGTGTCTTTTCATTACCGGCTTGATGTTTTTACAAACTTGCATTAATCTGTCAAATTCAACTGCTTTCTTATTACAATAAGATGGAAACACGATCAAAATGTCCGTCTCAGACACGGAAATGGATTGGAAATAATGGACAATTTTGGCCATTATCAGGCGCCTAAAACAGCCTCCAGGCGCCACTTTTGGCACCGCAATCAGAAAATTGGGAAAATTGTCAGGATGCGCCGACTCTTCTTGGTGGTGCCTGAAACCCCTTCCGAGCGCCGTTTTGGGCACCACAGTCGCGGTTTGGAGGTTTTCTAACCTCCCGAACACGGTTTTAAAGCCCGTTTCTTCCTCATTTTCGCTAGGCAGACTGTTATTTTCATCATAAACACTCTAAAAACTCTCTGCAACTTTGGAGAAGAAGGCCGATAACACCGAACCATGCCGGAGGAAGTGATCGGAATGTCTTTCTGACTGTGTTCTTCGCATTCTAGGTGTTGTTTTCCTTTTTCTCGCTTTGTAATGTTTAGGATTTGCTTTTAAACATAATTTCCTACTGTTTTCATGTTTGTAAACGGATTTCTATGTTTTTCGTGTTAGAAGTGTTCTAGAACGGGAGTTCAGAATCACTTTTGAAGTACGAATTTATGTTTTATGGAAGCAATAGAAATAATCGATGTTTATATTTTAAATCTGGATTAATCTGCTATGATGTTGAAATCTGAATTAGGATTATTTGTGGAATGTATTGTATGATGGATAAATCTGTTTTGGTAGAATTCTAAATTTCATGTTCACAATCTGCTAAATTTCAAATGATCGATCATTCTGCATATTCTGTCTACATTAATCTGATAACAATCCTAATCTGTTCAAATTCTAAATTTAGTATTAAAATCCACTTTACCATGTTTTATCAATATTTTACCATGTTTATTAGATTATTTACACTATTCTGCATTATTAAATATTAGAATCTAATCTGTATGATTTCTGCTTTGCTAAATCGGGAGATAAAAAGTGAAAATTAGATTTTAGTACCGGTCTTGGGAATAAATCATATTAAAATAGATTCTGGTATGTACACGCTGATTTGGGAAATGAAATGTGTCGTATGATCACTATAGGAAAATTTGTATGCTTGGGAAAAACTCAAACTTATGCCTAGACTGATGATTGCAGAATGTCAGATAATTTAATTTGCTTCCATGAAGTCTGTTTTTACAAATTATGAAAATTAGGAAATTGGCATATATTTAGTCTTTATAAAATAATTAAATTTGCTGAAATTGATCTTTTTAGACATTGGGAAATGCTAAATCATTATGCAATTTCGCTTTTATATAAAGATGGCATGTTCTAAATCATTACAAGCATATATCTTATTTTTATTTTTATTATTTTAAATTTTTAACTTGCTTTATTTTAAATTTAATGTCACTATTTTTAATTTAATCAACTCTAGAATTAAACAAACTCTTTTCAAAATATAATATATATTATTAATGAACTTAAAATGACTAAGTTTTCTCCAGAATGAAATAATATTCTGAATTCCCTTGGGCTCGACCCGGTATTCACCGGTTTTTATTACTTGATGACAACCATCCGCTTGTGGTAAAATATGAGTAGTGAAAATCACTCATCACTCCCCAAGGCGAGCTGCTAGGCTGAATATAGCCCTTCTCCAACAATTCCTTAAGTTGTTCTTTTAACTCTCTCAACTCTGTTGGAGCCATTCGATACGGTGCCTTGGCGATTGGCGCTGCTCCAGGTACCAAATTAATTTCCCTGGCAGGGGAAGTCCTGGGATTTCATCTGGAAAAACATCTGGAAACTCAGACACCACCGGAATATTTTGAATCGTCAGCTTGAAGTTACCGACGTTTGCCTTATGCACATGGCATAAATAAACTTGATATCCTTTGCGAACAAGAGATGCAAAAGTAACCGATGAAACTACTTTAATATTGGGTGGATAATAGTTAGTGGGTTTACCCTCTTCATCAAGGAAAGAAATTCTCGGGATCCCACGGTCCAATCGGGCATGGTACTTGGATAACCAATCCAGACCAAGGATCACATCAAAGTCTGACAATTGCATCACCATCAAATCAGCCTTAAATTCTCGGTCTTCGTGCCCCTTGATTTGTATAGAAACTCCCGACAGTAACCATTCACTTTCAATGATATCTCCCAATGGTAATGACACCAGAAGATAGGATGGTTCGAGAGGACCACCGTCATGAGTAGAGACGAACGTTGCGGAGATAAAAGAGCATGATGCCCCAGTGTCATATAATGCATAAGCCAGAAAACGATCAACTAAAATAGTACCTAAGCAAGCATCAACATGGCACAATAGAACAATTATGGTGAAAATAAAATAAAGGAAGAAATAATTTCAACAAAATCTTACTAAGCAACACTTACCTGTGAGCACGTCGTCTCGGCCCTGAGTCTCAGCACGCTCCAGTATGTTAAGACGGCCTCCTCGGCCTCTCATCGGCCCTCTACCCCGCTCCTGTCCACGACCACGCTGAGCCAAGGATGAGTTGCCTGAATGTTGTGATAACTGAGGGCATTCACCACGGTAATGTCCCTCCTTCTAACACTGCCAACATAATACTCCTGGATAAAACGTACTCGGACCTGACTTGTCCTTCCTCCCCTTGATAGTCCTACTAGGTCCTGCAGTGGCTTTCCCTTTATCCTTCCTAGCAGTATGCCAATTATCCTTGATTTCAACCCTAGCCCGCTCAACAAAAAACGCCTTATCATACGCGGTGGAGAAGGATGTACACTGAAGTCCTGAACTAATTTGAATATCTGGTCGCAATCCATCAACAAATCTGGAGATCCGAGATCTCGCATCTGGTACAAACTCTGGGGCATAATTCATGAGTTCCACAAACCTCTGATGATAGTTTGTAACTGACATATTCACCCCCTGGCGTAACTCCAGAAATTCCCGTTTTTTAGCATTTAACATTTGGGGCGTGTAAAAATTGTCTCTTAGCGCACCGCAGAAATCCCCCTAAGTGAAACCAACTCTGGCCAACAATTCAGTCTCATGTGCCCTCCACCAATTAAGAGCCGGTCTAGCCAGAAACTGACATCCCACCTGAACCATTCTATTAGTCGGACAACTGATGTTCTAAAAAATCTTACCCATCTGATAAGACCACTCATCCAGTGCCATTGGTTCCGTTCCTCCTCTGAAGACTGGTGGTTGATAATGCCTTGCCAAGTTCATGTAGTCAATTGGTTGTTGCGGATGATGCGCATGTCCCGCTGCCTGATTGGCATTTTGCATGTAATCAAACATTTGCTGCACAAACTGTTGAGCATCGAAAGGCATAGGTCCAGGTGGAGGAGGTGGTACCTGATATCCTTCAAAATGGTAGTCTCCAACTGCCCTCTCATTACCATCCCGATGTATCTCATCCTCGTCTGACGAACCGTTACCCTTTCCAACACCATAAGCTCCCCGGTCTCCAATCATAGGTCCGGGATATCTGCGAGGTCTCCCCCTACGTGGTGGCATCTGCACTAAAAAACATTAATACCTCATTAATATACTGATAAGCCGAACTAATACATAACACAATGTAATGTCCGGTTGAAATGCAATAGATCTCCAGAAGTTCCCTTGAATTTTCAACCATAGTTATATCCCAAACCATGGTTAAGCTCACAAGGTGCAATGTATGACTGTCAAAATGTAAACGCAAGGCACAAAGTAAAACATAAAGAATGCAACGTACTCTACATGTTTTCCCCTCTCACAGCTCACCACAAGCATTTATTCAACAATTTAGCACTTTAAAAAGCCTCGATGGTCTGATACCAACATGTAACGTCCCGGAAAATTTACCGTAAAAAAATTTTCCATGACATCACTGCCATATCAAACTTTCTAAACTGGCGGCCACCCAATTTAGACCTGTGATATGTAGCAGAATAATAATTTACCTGTTTACTGAATAAAAGAGTGCAACATAGTTTCATTCATAGTCTACATAAGTCAATATCTTAAAGTCGAGAATTTAACATAAGTAGTTTTCCACATTCAACAAACTCCAATATATAAATCCACCATAACATAAGTTCATAGTTCAACACTAGGTTCACTCATGTCCCCACTCCCCTTCATGCCCTACGTCCTGCTCTAGAGCATCTATTAAAAAAAAAAGAAAAAAAAAAAAGAAATAGAAGGGTGTCAGTACAACGTACTGAGCAAGAGATAGGTGTAAAACACAAGGTAAATAATTTTTACATTAGCAATACCACCTGAGGATACAAGATCAATACAATAATCAAATTAATAGATTAACAGTTAGATTTTGGCAGTTAGGGTAGTGAGGTGCTAGAGCATGTTGCCCTCCTCTTTCTTGATCTTGCGGTATCTATTGGAATTGATGTTGCTTGTATTTGTTTCCTGCTATTAGCCTGGTATTAGTTTGATATCCAATAGGATTTTCTCTCTTTCCCCATGATCTGTCCACCGTCTTCTCCCTACCCTCATTCAGGCACTTTTCTCCTTTTCCCTACATACAGCCTATTCCTGTTTTGATTTTCCTAGTCCCCTTGTTTTGATGCACTAAATTGAATAACATATGCAAGGGAGATGAGATTATGATGCAATTTTTGGGATTGTCACTTTGAGCCGTCACTTGAAAGCACAATGGTACAATGGGGAGATTGAGGAAAGGCAATTAAGCAAGGAAGTTGTCTGCTGCTGAAACTATTAAAGTTAGGGAACAGACTGCGGAGAGTATTTTGGGGAAGAACAATGAAGAGGTTTTATGAGAAGAGGCCACAAGATGAAGTGTGATGGTAGTGGAGGTGTATCAGTCAATTGTAATTGAAATTGGTTACTGAGATTGTTTTTGAGAGTGTGTTGTAGTCTGTTGGTTAGAGAATTACTGTTCTTCCGACAATGGATGTTGGACTCCCTTGTTATTAGCTTGTACTCCACCTTTGGTATTGAATGGAATAAAATGTCTCTTTTTCCTCAAAAAAAAAGAAAAAAAACAGTAATGATATAAGAGAAAGCGAGTAAACATCACACCGTCCCATACCGGTGCTTCAACCACAAGATGCAATGATGCATGATGAGATGAATGTTATGTCCTAAGTGCCTATCTATCCTAAATGAAAAATAAAGCTCCTGGTGCGCATTCTAGTCCATAGTTCCGGATAAGAGAGCTCGTCTCAAATCAAATAGATAAGGGTTACGGCCCAAATCCAATCCAAGGAATAAATCCCAAAATCCAGGGAACTCGTCCCAAAGTCAAGGAATAAATCCCAAATCCAGAGAATAAATCTCAAAACCATTCGATAAGGGAACTAGTCCTAAATCAATTCCAGAAAAGGGATTTCATACCAATTCAATTTCATAAAAGGAACTCAATTCCAATTCAACTCCAATTTATTTAGATAATATAAATCCAAAATTCCGTCCCGAGTGTGCCAAACTCAATCATAATGGCTCAATTAGCATCAAGATCTCATATTAATCGCACATGGAGATTCTAAGGCCATTATTCTAAATCTTAAATCCTAGTGTTTTCGTTACTAGTCCTCCTAAACTAAGGCATAACATTTATACAACTATCCTTGCCTTAATCCAATGCTTCTGGTTCTTCAATGTCTTCAAAATACGATTCCCCCCCGCTCCCAAGCACCACCTACATAATAATTACCTACAAGGTTAATTATACACATATTCATTTAAGGTTTCATCCTCAAAATGAACATTCCACAATCAAACCTCATCCCTATAATAAGAAACACTATCCACATTCCAAAAATTCTCATGCCAATACATTTCAACAAGCTCAACCATTCTTAAATCACAAACCTCAAACACCAATTAATCTAATACCCAAGACCAACTATTCCAAGAACAAGTAAATTTATAACCAATATTTAAATTTAAACCCAACATTTCCTCTTCACTCCAATAAGGAACAACAAGTCTCAATTCACTAAATCTATCTCCATATTCACTAGCATGCTCAACAACTCCGAAAGAAGCAAAACAATTAACTTAAAACTCCAAACCACATTTTCCCCAAAAATTTGGAAGCATTCCCGTAAGCCCCCTTCTTTTCTATCAAACAAGAATTTGAAAAATTCCACACAGGCCAACAAGAATATCCAAGCATTAAGAAATTGAAATATAAAAATATCAATTCTCCAATTTATTTTTGAAACTCTCGGCCAATACACAACAAAACCAATTTTATTTTTTTTTTACAAACTCCACAATCCAACTCATGCAAGCAAGAAAAAGACAAAAATACTTCAAGTACTACCAAGGTCCCACAAAATAACAACATCCCAATTTTTTTCCAACACCACCGTCCGCTTCACTTCCCCATTTTAACAAAATCCCAAAATTTTAACCAAAATTAGTTTCCAAAGAACATGCAATACACCTACAGCTTCTCAAGGGCATGGATTTAAGTCATGAACAAGAAGAACACAAAAACCCCCAATTTTTATCCGAAGTCGTCGGACTTCACACCATTCAACAGAAAAATCAAAACCCAACTTGAAATCCACACAAGAACTTACCTACAATCTTCAATCTAGCTTGCTTAAGGAATATTGGAAGAATTACCCATCACTTCTCAAGAAAAATCATTCTTCTTTAGGGCCTCTCCAACCCACCCTGCATAATGGCATTTATGCAAGGTGGGAGGCAGGGTGGGTGCTCCAACCCACCCTGCAAAAATGGGGTTTGCTCCCTCTCAATTGAGAGGGAGCTATCCCTCTCAATTGAGAGGGAGCTACAGTGTTCCGCTCAATTGAGCGGAACACTGTTCACAGGTCGCTGGCCTGTTTTCTTTCTTTTTTTTTTTCTCTCTTTTTATTTAATAGGTTTTAAGTTTTATTGTTTATGTTTTGACCCCCAAAGGGTGGAATTGTAATTATAAAAGTTTATTTTAATTTTAAATTTATATTTAAAATTTTTTATTTTAATTATATTTCATTTTTAGATTTAAATATATTTTGTGTGTAATTATTGTTGAATCACTAAATTTAAATATTAAACACTCATTAAATAATAATAAAAACTTTTAAATTACATAAAATGCATTAAAAATTATAAATAAGAATAATAATATGAAAATAATAATTTTGAATATTATTGTGAAGTAGAATAGGTTAAAATTATAAAATGTTGGGTGTTATTTGTAAATATGAAAAGTAATATAAAATAATATATAAAACGGAATATGTGGAGAATATTCTTTGACCCTGCAAAAATGGAGGGTTGGGTTGGAGATGCAGTTACTGTAGCAGTCCTGCAAAAATAGAGATTTGTACTATAGTTCCTGCAAAAATGGAGGGTGTGGTTGGAGATGGCCTTAGGGGCTGCGTGGAGTGAGAGTGAGGTGTATGAGATATTTCTTTCCTCTTCCAACTCCTATTTGACCGATTAAAGCAATGGGTAATGGGTTGGATTGAGTGGGCTTGAGAATGGTTTGGACTTGTACAATTAATTTAACAAGTAAAATCCTAGTAAAGCACCAATACTCTTAATCAAAAAGTATTTGGGTTTAAGCAAATATACTAAAATGTGATCCATAATCCATAAAATCCCTAGTTAACACCAATAAAAATAATAACTTATTTTAAATTAATTCAAATAATTACCCGGGGTGTTATACCACTTGTCTCATTTCCTTCTTAAGAAATAATTAAAAACAAACTCACTCCCATCATATCACATAAAATAAATAAATTTATTAAAATTTCAAACACATAATCATCACACCACACATAAATAAATCAATTAAAAATTCAAACTCATTACAATCACACCACTTAAATTCCTAATTTACCATCACTTTAACACTAATTTATCCTTACATTAAATACTAATTATTCACACATAAAAAAATTTGTCTAAAGGTTTTGAGACACTTTTAACGGGACAGAGGAAGTAATATACATATATAATATAATATATATATATATATACATAGTATAATAGATAATATATACTTCCTCTGTTTCTTAATGTTTGCTAAGGACTCACCCAGCACGCAGTCCAATGTACATTTTAAACCATTATAACTCAAGTTCAGTACAAGTAAAAATTTAAAAGTTTGATATCTAAAAACCATAGGACGAGACGAATCTAATAAGATCTTGCTTGGCTATATTTTAACTTGTATAGCTATGATAAAACTTTAAGTCAAAATATTTGTGTGAACAATGTCACATTTGTAAATGGAGCAATCTTTAAAAGATGGAGAAAGTAATAGATAAACTCCTATTATATTGTTTTTTTGCTTATATCAAAAAAAGATTATAGTGTTTCTTTAAAATATTACTCCTAAATTTTTAGGATATCCAAACAAGACCCAGTCTCCAATAGGGGTGGATCGGTACGGTATACCGAAAAAATTTCGTCGTACCGTATATCGTACTGAACTTTACGGTATGAAAATTTTTATACCGTTGCCGTACCGAACCTTTCGGTATACCGATCTTCGGTATACCGAAAGTTTCGGAATGAAATATTTCCATACCGTTGTCATACCGATATCTCGGTAAGTTCGGTATATAACGCTATACCGAACTTTCGGTACATACCGACATACCAGTATCGCGGTATATACGGATATACCGAACATTCACTACATGCCGGTGTTGCGGTATATACCGACATAACGAACTTTCGCTAAATACCAGCATATCGGTATTGCGGTGTATACCGTAAATCGAACAATTGGTACATAACGACATACCGATACCGCGGTATATACCGAAGTTCGGTACAGTAACGGTATACCGCGTATCAAAAAATTTATACCGTTACCATACCGAAATCTTACGGTATGGTATGATACCGTACCGAAAATTATGGTATACCGAAAATTTCAGTATTCTTGGTATTTTTTCGGTACGGTATGTGCAGTATGCGGTAAATTCGGTATTTTTCCCCAACCCTAGTCTCCAACCATGCGTCCATACTCCATATCCCGTATTTGGGCTTCTGAAAGATAGTATTGGGCCGAAGTGACCCGGTATTATTTCCGGTCTAGGTCGGGTTGTCTTCTACTCGTCGGGTCATGACTCGTGACTTGAAGTCGGAGCTTTAATGGCAAGAAAACGCTTCGCCGACGCCAAACCTTAAAACAGTTAAATCTGCCGCCGAGGCCGAGGGCGGAAACCCTGGCCGCCGATTCCTATGGAGCCGCCCAATCCGCACTCCATCCGAGTGCTCGCTCGTCCTCCTCCTTCCCCGACTCTTCCTCCTATCTCTCCCCAAACCCCTCCGCTGCCGACCGCGGAATCCCGGACCGGTGTTGTCGTCGTCGGATTTATCGGCAGGCGACACTGTGATGTGGCTCACCTCATCAACAAAGTAATTGATTCCAACGTCTTCGGCTCTGGGAATTTGGAGTCCGCATTCGACAAATTCACCCCGGAGATGAGTAGTTGGTTCGAGAGCAGGAAATTGAGCTATTATCATGACGAGGGTCAGGGGATTCTGTATTTGCAATTTTCGTCAGTTCGTTGCCCCATGAGTGAGGTCGGATTGATTGAGTTTGAGTCCGTTTTAGAGAACCAGGAGTTGGGGGATCTTCAGGGCTTGCTGTTTATGTTTTCTGTAAGTTTTATTTATTTATTTGATTGTTCTTTTCCATTTGTTAGAGTTAGCGTGCATTTGAATTATTATATCCTGTTAAGTAGGATATTTATTTACTTCTTTCTTTTTTCCCGAAAAAAGCAAGCCTTGTCATTTGTCAAGTAGGATTGGAGTGTATATTTACAATGTGACAATGGTGTATCCTGAAAAAAAAGATACTTGGAGAACAAATTTACAAGAAGGAAATGAACCCGCTAAAATGTATAACTGTTGGTTGACTAAAATGTTCAATACTTGACTACCATATTGATACCAAAAAACAAATGATTTATCATCTTTAAGCAAATGATTCAATATTTGGGTGATTGATTGTTGATGAAATAAGGGCTTTAGTTGGTTGTCAATTTACAGAAGATTTTCAAATTATCAAGAGGCTATTTTGACCTTATTGCTTCAAATGTGGATCCATGAAAATGGGGAATGATTAATGGTACTAAAATTGGTGCTGTTGATCTGTTTGCTTGGTTTTGAGTGAGGTGTGACCTGTGAATTTTGGAGACTCATCTACGTTTAGGCTATATTCTCGTGTAAGGATTAAGAAGTGGTTACTAAGTTGAAAATCTACATATCACTAGACACTAGCTACATGCGCTTGCATGCAACACGTGCACATTTGTTTAAGGTTTTTCTGTTATTTACTTAAATTTTATGATTTATGCTACTATCTTATTTGGTAGTTTCAGTCTTGTAGCCCCATTGACCCCTCCAGCTGCAAATTAAATAAATTTTGAATAGGGTACTGGAATCGAAAATATTTATGCAATAATGCTAGTAGCGCATACGGTATTGATTATACATTACAATTTATGTTACACCGCTTAAATGTAACTTTTAGTAAAGGACATACTTAGTAAAGGACATCCTTCTCTAGGAATAGGAAGGGCACAGAGAATCTATAATACGCCCTGAGAGGGGGGGGGGGGGGGGGGGGTGGGGGGGGTGGAGGGAGTAGAACAAATAAATGATGACTACAAACAATATTATCAAACTTGTTGCTGAGGTAGCCTTCTAGCATTTCTGATTCTGACAATCTGGAAACAGTGGTAAAAAGGCAACAAAGACATGATGAATTGGGAAGTATATGTAAAATTTAAAGCATCTAATCTTTGAAATTAACTTAAAGATCTATGGCATTGTGGTTGACATTCTTTTATTTCCATTAGTTTACTATATACTGATAAGTTTTGCCAAATGATACAAAAATCTGAAAGGCATCTCATTCAATTTAAATTATAGAGGTTCTTTGGGGTGACAAATACACTTTCCTCTTTGCTGTTAATTTTGGGGAAAATTAAAGCGCCGTCAGTAGCTAGCCATTTGATTGCACTTTAGCTATGCAGGTTTGTCACATATTAGTATTTCTTCAAGAGGGGTCACGATTTGATACTCAACTATTGAAAAGGTTCCGAGTTTTGCAAGCTGCTAAACATGCCATGGCTCCATATGTAAGATCACAAAATATGTCACCTGGAAAATCTAGGCCAAGATCTTCAGCACACTCACAAATGTTTGTTTCCAGATCATCACCCAATTTTCCACCTGGTAAAAGCCGCGGGATACTAAATCGCAACAGTTCAGCCATTGCTGTAATGCCAGGTTTAGGTTCATATACATCCATGTTACCAGGCCAATGTACCCCTGTTGTACTCTTTGTTTTTCTCGATGATTTTGCTGAGATTCACCCTGGTGGACACATTGAAGAAACTTCTTCTGAGACATCCCAGTTGAATTCCTCTTCTGGCATGAATAGTTCAGCAAGAACAGGCCTACCCACAAAAGGATCTGGCTCTGTCATTGTACTTGCCCGCCCTGTCAACAAATCTGAAGGTGGACAGCAAAAGAAATTACAATCAGCCCTTGAGGCACAAATTCGTTTTTCCATCAAAAAATGCCGCACACTTTCAGTATTTGAAACTAGCCATGCTGGGTCAAGAAATGGAGCTAACTCTGGTTCTGCTCCTCTATTTTCCCTTGATGCATCAAAGGCAGTTTCACTTGTGGATATTTCTTCATGTGAGAGTGGTGAATCTCTCGAATTTGCTATTGGTCTTGTGGAAGAAGTATTAGATGGGAAAGCAACACCAGATTCTCTGTTGCTTGAAAGTCACAATAAAACTGAAAGCAAAGAGGACATTCTTTCGGTAAAGGATTTCATCCACAGGCAATCTGATCTTTTAAGAGGGAGAGGCAGTTTTGTTTCTAATAGTAACAGTGGAACTGCTGCCGGTGTCGGCATGGTTGCTGCTGCTGCTGCCGCAGCCGCTGCCTCTACTGCTGCTGCAGCCGCTGCCTCCACCTCAGCGTCAAATGCTTCTGGGAAGACAATTAGTTCTCCTGAACTTCCGAGCTTTGAGGTCTGGGCATCTTCGTCTCAGCTAATTCTTAATGGAATACTCTCTGCAAAACATGCTTCCAGGTGTGATAATGTAATTAACAGGATGGATGAACAAGATCCTGTTTCACCATCTGTAGAAAATTTAACCACTTCACCCAATCCGTTTGAATCAGCAATCTCTCATTTGGATAACAGTGTTGGACTTAATACTAAATTTTCAACTTTGTGGTGTGATAAAGCATTTCCAATTGCCAAGGAGGTTTATCTATCTAATCTTCCCCCATGTTATCCAAGTTCTCAACATGAGGACCATTTCAAGAAGGCCTTGCACTCATTAACCTCATTGGTAAAGGGTCCTGCCGTGCCGCATTATGTGAAAAAATTGAAGGATGAATGCACATCTATCTGGAGTTCTGGACGGCAGCTATGTGATGCAGTTAGCCTCACGGGGAAACCCTGCATGCATCAAAGGCATAACATCGAAACTCTATCCGAAGATGCGATCAAACCTCATTCAAGTGGGTTTGTATATCTTCATGCCTGTGCTTGTGGTCGTACAAGGCAGCTCCGATCTGATCCATTCGATTATGATGCAGCAAATCTTGCTTTCAGTACCTTTGCTGATTGTGATAAGCTTCTTCCTTCAGTGACGTTACCGGAAACAAGTGGTAAGGGACCTATTCAACCTTCATCATGGAATTTGATCCGGATTGGAGGTGCCAGGTATTACGACCCTTCAAAGGGTTTAATCCAAAGTGGTTTTTGTTCGACTCAGAAGTTCCTTCTCAGGTGGACTATATTTCTTGAGAAGCAGAAAGAATCTAAGCAATCACTGCTTGATAACACCCAGCAAGTCTCTTCAGATATGAATGCCAGAGTTGAAACTGTGGTAGATGAGTTTCTGACCGCTGATGCTGCTTGGTTGGGTGCTGTTGGAAGTCAATATGGATCTGGAGTACAAACGAATCTCTCTTCAGATATCACTGGAAATAATAATAAGACTATAAATACTAATAGACAGTTACCTACTTTTGCAATGAGAAAACAATTCTCTGAAGTGGTTGCTGGACCACCTGCTGCTTACAAAGCATTTCCTCCACTCTCCTCTACAAAGCAGCAACCCTTACTGGAGGCTGATAAAAGTGCTAAGCTACTTAATGCTCCAAAAAAGAATCTAGACAAACTTGATGACAATATGTACTATCAAGAATGTAAATTAAAAAGTGTCACTTCTGTTGATGTAGTTCTAAATGACCATGGCCTTGCTGGTGAATGCAATCAATGTGAAAATTCCTTTCCACAGCTTGGATACAATGCCGTTCCTGTCAAATTGAACTGCAGTGAATTGGGTAATGGTGCAAATTCCATGAAGCATTCCACAGTATATATGGGATTTGAGCATGAATGCCCCCGTGGTCACAGGTTCATATTGTCATCGGATCATCTCAATGATCTTGGTTCATCATACTTTGTGTCTGAAGAGCATGTTGCAACTTTGTCGGTGGAAAATCCAATGAAAAAGCAGGATCATACAAAATTGGGTAAGAGCAATAGTCATAACAGAACAAGACGACATTCAAATGGGACAATGATGACTGGTGGTAGTGGTAAGTCAAAAAACCTGGAGAAGACAAAAGAGAAACTTGTAAATGGAGGCATGTCTTCTAATAAGTCTATGCAATCAATCAGGCACGGAAAGCATCAGAATGAAAGGATAAGGATTCAGGGTTTTAATAAAGATCTTGGTTATGACCCTAGATCAGCTATGATTGATGATGCTGGTTGTGCGTTCTTGTTGAATAGAAGCTTGCCTATATATATGAATTGTCCTCATTGCAAGGAGTCCATTACCAATGCAGATGCAAATATTAAATTCGCAAGCACTATTTCTCAACTGCAACGGATCTTTGTGGTATAACTTCATTCTTCTTCTCTATTATGTAATATAATTTATGTGAATATCTTATAGCAAACTACTAAGTTGAGGGTGTGCCTTTAATCCCTTCATATCTATTAGGCCTTGTGCCCTTGTCTTTCTCATTCAGTTATTCAATCTTCACTCTTGTGATCATTTCAAGACATTACTGTCTGCATAGTTTCTCTATCTTGCTTCCTGCTGCTTGAATTTGTCCTTACCTACTGGTTTTGCACAGTTTATAGCTAATTTGGTTTAATCCTATCTGTCTGTTGTTTTAATTGAAAGTTGAATTGATATTCATATGCATGTGAGTGCTAAAATCATTCTTTGAGGATCTGAGGGTGTATCTAGTACCGTAATATTTTAAACCGGGTGTTCAGGTCAATGCAGTTGATAGGTTGATTATATTTTTGTCTGCTACTTCTCATGGTTCTTAAAAATTTCCAGTTATGCACTATCAACATTCCCACAGTGTCTTTTGTTGTTTTCTCACGGTGTATTTATCATTAATATGTGCAATTTATGCTACAACTTTTCTAGTGTTTGGGTTTCCCTTTCCTCATTCAGGATTATAATAGCAATCTTTTGATGTATATTCATCTTGTTCCAGGCTTTCATTTTGTACCATCAAATGTAAATGTGTGTGAGATGGCCTTTTGGAGCACTCTTCTAGTGGCCATTTTATTAGTTTCTTCCTTCTTGGGTCTTGATTATATTTCTATTTATGTTTTCACTTCAGTTTTTGAATGCTTGCTGTTTGAGAATTGACATTTCTTGTCAAGTTTGAGCTGGCCTTTGTGCAACTGGTACATAGCAAAGGCAAAATTATGTACTAAATTTGCTTTTGGATGTGTAGGTAACGCCTTCATTTCCTATCATGTTAGCTGCAAACCCAGTTATACAATTTGAGGTATGCTTAATAAAGTCAACTTATTTAACTTTCCATGATTATGATTATTTTTGCATAGCTTTTTTTGGTGCTTGCTTTAGAAAGCTTAATATGAAAATTTGTCCTTTAGAACAGTCAACACAAATCACAATATCACTGCATTCATTGC
This sequence comes from Hygrophila difformis, assembly GCA_030278955.1. Classification (NCBI taxonomy): domain Eukaryota; kingdom Viridiplantae; phylum Streptophyta; class Magnoliopsida; order Lamiales; family Acanthaceae; genus Hygrophila; species Hygrophila difformis. Next base: position 20,132,766 of record JAOANR010000001.1, on the reverse strand, counting down.
CATTGTTCATGTCCATTTTACTTTGATGATGGGGGATAGCTGTGAATTGAACAGCCGTTGCATGCTCAGCATTTGGCCTTCATGTCTTCCTATTTTTAATATTCCAGACAGCATATCCTGCCTGCCTTCATGATATAGAGACAGCTTTGAAGCTGTGGTTGTATATAAACAAATTTGGATTTATCAAAGTTGAGATTCTATAATATTCAAGCTGGCTGCTTTTCATGAATAATTGGACTAAGTGTAGATCTTACAAAAATGATATCAAGTAACAACTAATGAATACGCTTCACATAAAATTTAATGCAACCCTTTGACCCTTTCTATGTATAGCTCCCGTTTCATGCTGGCTGGAAATCTCATATTCTCTTCCTTTGTCTTATGATTTCGGAAAATTATTCAGCTTCATTTCCCGCAGCATTTTGTGCTTGACAAGTACATCTTCTTTGCAGTTATCCTGTCTGCCTCCCACTATTCCTAATCGTGAACAAAAACTACAATTCAGCTTGGGTTGCCCAGTCATTCTTCCACCAGACAGTTTTCTTTCTTTAAGGCTTCCTTTTGTTTATGGTGTAGAATTGGAGGATGGGAGCCTGCATTCTCTTAAACCTTTTGAGAATCAACCACAACTCACTGCCTATATCATGAAAGGAACTACATTGCAGGTTGTGTCAAATAAAAGCAATCTTGATCCATCATCAGTCACATAGTACAAGTAAAAGAATTGCTGCTCTTATGTTCATGTGTTTGTGATTCCCTTCTCGGTATTGGGACTCTGAAAAATTGGCGAGGTTCCTATGGGCATCAGGTAAATACTTTATATCAGAATGGTGTATTGCTGTTATGTTTAATTATGATTGTAGTCTTTAGCTGAAGGTGTTGATAGATTTAGGAATTTTAAGGCATAGATAATGAAAATGTAAAAATTGCTTGGTAATAAACACGATCCTATATTAATTATAACATGATGAGAATAGACCCATGTATTCTCTCGGGGGAGGGGGTTGAGGTTCTAGCCCGGTCCCTATCTATGAACATATTATATCTGGAAGTGTTCCCTTCCTGGGATCAGAGTTCCATGTAGTGCTGATCTGTCAGTTTTTCTCAGTTCTTTTTACTCAATGTGTCACTTGGTCTTGTATGTTGGTTAACATGAATGGGGTAAGTAATCATTAATATGTTATGGAACACTTTTAAGAAACGGTGGTTGATAATCTTGTTTTGATATTGATATATGATATTGATACTGAAGTTTGGTTCCTATTATGTTACTTGCCGGTGTTGATAATTTTACCCTGTAGATGGAGTGAAGAAGCTTGAATAGCTTCTTACAACCAGCTTGTGCTATTTTTTTCTTTTTTTTTTTCTTTTTTTTTTTTGGAGAATATACTCGAGCACTTCAATTCTATAATTTGAGTTACATGATCAAAGTAATTGGTTTGTCTAAAACCACACCTGTTGTTTTCAGATTTCCCCATGATGCCTCTGTTTGATGGGGTCCCTGGGATTGCTGGCCTGAAATTGTTTTGAGGGATCATCAGTGGACCTTGGTCGGTATGGTCTTTTGTCATTTACCTTTACATTTTAATATCTCCACTTGTGTACCATCTCTGTGTTTCTCCTTCACCATGTTCGTCTATTTGTGTTCCTCCCATCTCTGTCCCAGCTTAGTTTTGTCCTATTAACCCCAAAAACTTGCGTTGATTTAATGTCATTGAAGATGCAATAATTCAATGTGAAAACTGGGAACTTGAAAAAAGATCTATGAAGAGACGGAATCTCATTTTTATTTCAATATTATTGCGGGGGATAAACTGCATACCGACTTTTGACCCACAACATTTATTTAAAAATATCAGGGAATGTAGAAAATGAGTGGAATTCCTCTGAGTTTGATGGTACTGTAGTCGTTTCATTTGTGGCTGTGGTTGGAGAGAGTTTATGTGCATCTATTACTGTTGGGCATATCCATGTTTACAACATGAAACTAATTCACCGCCCCTGTCCCCATTTGCAGATGATGAATGAAAGCAATGTCCTTGTCCCGTTCCCGAGCAGCCATCGACTGGACTGTATGTCTGCCCATCCACCCCAACTCAAGTGATGGAGCTTAATTGCAGTATGAGCTATATGCTGAGGGGTAAGGATTTGTGCTGTGCAATGATAGTTAAATTCAAATCAACAGAGGTTGAAATTTGGGTATTGTTTTATATTGAAGTTATATGAGGAGTGGGATTTGGTTGTGACTTGTGACAAATTAAAAGAATGTCCTCAGACTGGCCTTATATGGTGTACTTATTTGATAGAGGTGAACTAGTAAGTGTGCAATGTATGTTCGATACTGTCAAAACTGCGTGATTACTTCCTCTTTTATTAAATCTAGTTAAAATTACCCCTGTGTAAACTACCGATATCAAATAAATCCTCATGTATGTTTGAATCCCCACCTGGCCTCCTATCCCTCCCCTTTGTTCCCTTTGTAATTTGTGTGGCATGGCCTCCCACCACTCTTTTCCCAGGCCTTTAATGACTTTCCCCCAAAAAAAAAAAAAAAAAATCCTCATGTTTTTGGCAAATTGGCAGATATGGACACAAGATTTTATACTCGGACTAACAAATGTTAAAAAAATTGTAGTTACATAATTACTCTCTGAATTTTTACATAATTTTACGGGATGGTTAAATCAAGAAAATACTCCTAAGAAGAATTTATTTTTATTTTTATATCATTCGAGTGAACGTGAACAAATATGATGATTTATTTATAAGGACGAGCACTTGAATGCAATGAGCAAATAGCCCATTCCATGGGAGAGAAATGTTTTTGCAATAAAATAATCTCCAAATAACAACACTAACACCACTGTTGTCTGTTCATATGGATTCATTCACACCTATGCTCTTGAGAGGGTTTGAGCTCGTGGCTAACTGATGATTCGTTATTACTCTTTTAACTAATTTTGTGTGAGTAACGGGATTAAGTTAATTATCCCTTGAATTAATTAAATAACTTGAAGATATCTAAAAATGAGTGTTACTATACACATAAGAAGTTTAAAGACTCATGGCAACATGAAAAGATTTGTAGTGTTGAGCACCTCCCCATCCCCGAGTCCATTCGTGATGTATCCCTTGAGACAGACCCTCGAATAAAATGGATTCCATCCTCCCTATCATCTGAAAATATTTTTATTTAAAAAAAAAAAAAAAAAAAAAAAAAAAAAAAAAAAAACTGTAAATATAGGGTGTGCAGAAGCAGTACAACGTGCCATCAACTATATTCCATTTCCCTCCAAACCTGGAGAAATTAAAATTTACTACTCAAATAAAGTAAGAAAAATAATGATAGCATACCAAAAACCGTAATACAGCCAGGCTGTAACATAGATCTTTGATTGAAATTAATGAAAACCATTCACATGTTTGAGGTCCACAAACACCATCATCAATTGTCTCTATACCCTTATTAATGCCCACACTTATCCTGTTTCTGTCACATGTCTATTATTATATCAACCTTTTTCTTAAATTATGGAGAAGTATTTATTCCTAATTTATTAATACCATTTTTTGTCATTACATCTTATCTAGAAAATAGAAGGATTTTTAAAATAGTAGTAGTAGTAACCAACACCAGTTGACTTGAGTGGATGTGGGCTCTAGTCGCTTAAGCAAGATCTCGGGTTCGAGCCTTGTGTATGCAAAAAACTGCTTTGGAAGAGACGCCCTTAATTGTCCTTGCAGATCCTCGAGGGATTAGTTTTGGGTCCAATGTGGCCTGGGGATACCCTGGTATTCACCAAAATAGCAGTAGTAGTAACTTTTTACGCTGAAAGAAAGTGAAAGCTAAGCCATTTCAGTGTTTAAGGAAATCAATTAGGTACCAAATGCGTGGTTCAATCCTCTTTAATGTGTAAATTCACATTATAAATGAATCACAATAGTTATGCTAAATTTCTCAACAATAATATTAATAATATTGTTGGCCCAAGAATTTCTAGGCCTGAATAAATTGGTCCAACCATGTTGAAGCGGCTCGGTCTACAAGTGCGTATTGTTATTATTGACGTCAAAAGAAGGAGTTACACAAGAACGTGCATACGGAAGTTATTAGGCCTTCCAGGACTACAAATACTGAAGTTGGCGGTTACGCAAGGACACCTCCAATCAACTCTCAAAGAGTCGCACTTTATTTTATTTTTCATAGTTTTTTATCGCTTTCCTTTACAGCTTTATGCAGTTCAATTCTTTATTGCTTACTGCAATTTCCATTCCATTTACTGCTTTCGTTGTAAACTTTCAGTTTATTTAATACAAGTTTTCCTTTTCAGTTCTTTAAGTTTTAATTTCATTAGCCTCCTTTTCAATTTCGTTTGCCTCCCTTTCATTCTCGTTTGCCTCCATTCCATCCTTGAATCTCCCGTTGCAACGAATTCGAATCTTTGAATATGTTTTCAATAGAGCATGTACATTTGAAATGGAGCATGATTAGGATGATAGTTAAATATTTAAATGAAATATTTGTCCGATTCAAATGCAGATAAAAATTCAGGTTAATCAAACTGTGCACATCCTTAATAGTCCTATTATTAACTAATTAATAGTATCTTGAATATTTCTATTATAGTACGTAATTAGAATGATAGTAGTATAAATAAGATTGTTCAATTAGGTTTCAATTTTCAAACAAACAATAATTTTATATTTTCGTCTTTATGATTGAAATAGAGCAATAGATCATGTCCTTTAGTCCCCGCATTTTTCAATATCTTTGGCCTTTTGTCCTTTTGAAATTGTTAGGGCGGCAAGGATTAAATTTGAATTTAAATAGCAACTATTAATAATTATGCTTAGTTCTTGAAATATGGCATTTATTTAAAAATAGTAATTGTACTGATATATAAAGAAAACGACAGAAATTCAAAACTTTTAGACTTGTTTAATTGATAAAAGCAATAAAAAAAATTGCATTAAAATAAACTAAACAAACTTTTATTGTAAATTATAATTATTATTATAATCATTTTCATATAGAAAATAAATATTAAAAATACATTAAAAAAATTAAATTTATAAAAATTCTAAAATGATTTGTAATAGATAGTGACGAGGAACACTACAAGAATTTTCTAGTTTATCAACCGAATTTTTTGATAAAATTTGATCACTAAAGAGATTAGCGACCGAAATTCGTTAGTTACCACAGTTTCAGCTACCAAATCCACAATTTTTCTAGTATGGAAATTTTTGTACTCCATTATTTGCCAAATCAAATGGTGTGGAATCAAGTTTCTCAATTTTTATAATAATGACGACCTGAAGAAATTAAGTAACTGCAGGTTAACCTGCAGTTTCTCCATTTTTTTATATTAATTTTCCTTCTAATTTTAACTTCTTTTTTATTTTGGCCCTCTATATAATTAAATACTATAAAATGATTTTTCCAGCACTTTCTGTGAAGACTTCTAATATTTATTATTCTTTTCGCATTCGATAAATAAAATAATAACATGTAATAATTAATCTATATTCTTGAAAGAAAAAATAATGCTATGCCCCTGCTCCAAACATATAATTAAAGGAGTCATGAAACTGCCTATAATTTTGGATTATGTAAGGTGTATTTTTTGAGATTATATAAAAGATTATATTTTAAAATAGAAATGTGTTAATATATCTAACTTTTTTGAATTTAATCGCGCGGGTTTTGGAGTTATGAAGGGAGAACGACAAGTACCTCCAATTATTGTCCCAAATTAAACTGTCTACACTCATTAGCGCCAAAAATTAAATTTTGAAATATTATTGTCCTATATCTTATCACTGACTTTTTGTGGTATAATAATAGGTTTATAATTTGGACCATTAATTTACTTGCAAATTAAAACAGTCGCATTCATGAATAGCTGGATATCTGCCCATCTTCAAAATAGTATATTTGCTCATCATATACAGATGTAATAAAATGATGTGCTTGACCTTGAGAGGCCCATATACTATGAATCAACATGTCTGTTTGAAAATTAGTTGTTATTTGTTTACTGATAATGTGAGTAATTTGAGTAATAAATTAGTTAAAATAGTTGTTTGGCAATTTTATGACAATTTTTTTGCTTAGAATAAACTAATTCCAAAATGCTACTATTTGGAGCGTTTTCAAAAAAAAGGTAATTGAATACTATTTTAAGTTATTTTATCTTTTTAAATAAGCTAATTTATTTTAATTAACTTATTTGTCAAACAGGGCAACATAATTGGAAATGCTTAACTGCATTATAAGATCGTGGCCTTGGTGAGCAATATAACCTCTAATCAAGCTATCAATTACTTATTTTCTCCATAATTAGTTAGTCCATTTTACGGCCACTATATTCTACTCCCTCCGTTCCACTATATAACATGTCATGTTTGACTTTGTGACACTGTTCATTGTTTAGCTTTAACTCAATTTTATTGCAAGTATATATTTGGAAAAAAATAGTCGGGTTGGGTCTTGTTAGAATCGTATGACCATGTAGTTTTAGAATATATATTTTATGAAGTATAATTTTTCATTGTACATATTTTGAGATATTAATAATTGAAAAGGTGTATTGGATTGTGTGCATAAGTCAAATAAGACAAGTTAAATGGAACGGAGGAAGTATTTAGAACCAAAAAAACAAATGCACTATATTAGTGATCCCTCAAAAAGCATCGCTAAGCATCACTAACTTGACAATTTTTTTTTCTACGCATGTTTTAACGACACCTAAGCATCGCTAACTGTATATATGTATATATATATATATTAATATTTTATTTTACTTTATTGCCACTTTAAAGCAATTTTTGGCCGTAGTTTTTGAATAATAAATTCGTGTGTCAAATGATTAAAATTATCCCAAGCCCTTAGTTTTGGCGGGTTTATAATTGTTAATGAATTTAATTGATAATAAAATGAAGAATATAGTTTGAAATGAAAAGAAATTAATAATACATTCTTTGTTCCACATGCTGTTTATACTATAGTCTCTATATATATTAGGTGACAATGAAATTTTGAAAAAACAAGAGCTAGGGAATAGTAAGTTGCAGTGATGAATTAATTCAGAGCACAATAATGACAATAATAATTGGTGGTTCAGAAAATTAATTTAAATTTACAGTAGGGAACCCACCAAGCGAGTACGAGATGTATAAAAGCACCATTGACCAACACATCCAATTGATCCCTTCTGCCTGCTGCTGTTACATATTAGTGTGAGGGAAAATAGCGGTGAGAGTTATTCCCACACAAACTATAAACGAGCAAAAGATGAGGAATAAGGAGTGGAGTATCGAATTCTTAATCGTAAGGTTGAAAATTAAAAGATTTGACCCGCCAAGTCATCATCTCTTAGTATCAACTTTGAATAGAGTAAATAGTATTTTCCTACTCCTACAACTAGCTAGCAGTATTTACTATTATTTAAAATCAAATACTGGCACAATTTATTATTTTTTTTTCATGAAATAATGGGATTTTTTTTTGGACTCTTTTAAGATCTAAAAATAACCTTTTAGCTTGAATCTATATACATAGTTATAGTTACGTGTGTTGAAATTAAATAGTGAATCAAATTTATATTTTTTTTAAAAAAAGAGCATACTACATGTTATTTTTAGGTGAATAGTGGGTATTCTTATGTTTCTGTTAACCCAATAATAAATTACGATCTACTAGTTAAGGCCCAATGTATAATAGTCTATGTATCGAGCCTGGTTCACAGCCTGGGGATCGGCATGAAGACAAGGGTCATGGAGCAGACGTTTGAGTGCCAGCGTTGGCATGGAGACAAGTGTCCTGGAGGCAGCCGTTTGAGTGCCAGCAGAAGGGGTGACATGAAAGACAAGTGTCCTAGAGAAGATCGTGGTGGTATCTGACAGTTGAGTGGCTCCGCTTACAAAAGCCGAAGGAAGGCTCATTTGGAAGGTTCCTTCAACTTCACAGAGAAAATTTGCTTTCTTTATCTGCAGTTTACTTTCTTTTCAATCTGCAAGTTTTATTTTGTTGTTTTCATTCTGCAATTCCTTTACCGCTTTGTTTACATTCCTGTAATCTCTTTTCCTACTCTGTAATCTCTTCAAAGTTATCAATCAAAAGAGGTTCCTACACCTCTGCAAATTTCTACGTTCAACAAATTGGCACGCCCAGTGGGACTCGAAGTGGAAACCATATCCGCTTAGAGGTTGTTTATGCGTCTCAGATCAGGAAAGTTGGTGAGTGATCTTACACAGAGGTTTGAAGAAATGTCTCTGCAAGAGAAGACACCTGTTAGAACGTCGTCTGAGGATGTGATTGAGACGAAGAATGCTTCACAACCACAACAGGGGATCATGCAGACCCCTACATTTTCAAAACAAATGCGGCTCTCGATGACAGAATCGATGGCCGAGTTCATGCCTCTACTAACGAGGCATTTTATGGATGTTTTGCGGCCTGCTATGGCCGATCAAATTGACCGAGGCATCAATGCCTTGCGGACTCAACAGGAAGCAACTGCTCCTGCAACCGCTCCTGTAAACGGCGCTAACACGCCGCCATGTTCAGAGCCGTCAGGCGGCCAACTACGGACTTGGGGAACAGCACCCAGTCAGCCATCACTCCCCGATGTGGGAGGCTTGGCTAGTCCGTTTGCAAATCCATACCAGGCAGCATACACTTTCAACCCAGCGGCACCCGTGATGCCGAGTCTTGGATATGCAGCACCTCCAGCGCCCATCTATGCGACATCAGGCTGTTTAGTGGCCTCCAGTGTGTCTCCAGGCTGTACAGCGGCCTCTGGTGTCATTGGTATGCAGCCACGACAAGCGGCACCTCATGTGCCGAACATTCCAGTTGTACCTTACATGGCGACGCAGCCTTGGGGACAAGCAACTAACCCTGGGGGCAGACGCCACCGCAAGGGGGGCAGACACCAAAACATTGTGGGCAGACACCACAGAATGCAACACAAGCTGCTGTGGCTCCTACTACACCCCCAGTGGCGATGCCGCCTGCGCAGACGCCAACGGTGTCACCCGAGTTGCTTGCGGACATGATGCAGCAGCACTTCGGGATCCAATTGAGGCCGATGGAGCGGCCTACATACCGAAAGCCGTACCCTAATTGGGTAGACAGTATGCAGCCATACCCACGAGGCTTCAAGATGCCTGAATTCTCCACATTCTCTGGGGATGAAGGCAAGTCTACCATGGAGCATGTGGGCAGGTTCACTTCACAGTGTGGGGAAGCGGCAGCAAATGATTGGTTGAAGCTGAGGCTCTTCAGCTCGTCGCTTACAGGCCCTGCATTCGCGTGGTATGCATCTCTGCGGCCTAATTCAATTCAAAATTGGGTCGATTTGGAGCGAGCTTTCCATGACAGATTCTATACGCGCCTGTCACAGGTGAGCCTCGCAGACTTGATTAATGCGAAGCAATATGCCAATGAGACGGCAAGTACCTTCATTAACAGGTTATAGCGGCTTAAGGGCCGATGCACTATAGCAGTCCCTGATAGGGAAATAGCCAATATTGCAGTAGCAAACATGTTACCGAAATTAAAGGAACATTTAATTGTGCAGGATGCTACTGATCTTGTCCAGCTGGCCGAGAGAGCGGCTCGCCTGGAAAAATTCCTGGAAGAACAGGAGAAGAATCGTTCTACGCGTCGGGTACACTTTAAGGAAGTGAAATTCAGCGACGAGGTGGACGAGACTGTGGAGGTGGCTGTTGCAGAGCTAGTGCAGACAGCCAAGCCACATACATGTGCGGCCCTCAGGCCGCCTAAGCAAAAAGAGGCCAAGTACAGGCCTGATGAAGATCTTTTCAATATGGGCAGGGCGGACCAAGTGTTCGATGCCTTACTCAAAGACGGGGTAATTAAGCTGCCTGAAAGGGAGAAGTTACCAGTGGCCGAAGAAATTCGGGGCCGATCGTTCTGTAAGTGGCATAATTCTTATACTCATAGCATCTGCAGGAGTTTTAGGAGCGCCATTCAGAATAAAATTAAAGAGGGACGTCTAAAAATTGCGGGTATGAAGGTGGATGTTGAGCCATTCCTCAGCTGCATGTTGGCGGCTCAGGATTCATCCCAAATCCAGGTGATGGCGGCTCCTGTAGCCGGACTGACAAGGGGAAAGATCTGATCCCTACCAAGGTCAGGATGTGCAGCTTCGTGGGAGAAGCTACTCAGCCTGCCGGATTCCTAACGGCGGATGTCACCATTGGATCAAAAACATTGAAGGTAGCATTCTTCGTGGTAAAGTCTAGGACGTGTTACTCTGTATTTCTAGGACGTGATTGGATCCACATGGCGCAGTGCGTCCTATCCACGCTGCACCAACAACTACTCATTTGGGGTGGTGATCAGGTAGAGTTGGTGGAGGCAAACCCTTAGCCCTTTGTTGGACCAGACATCAACAATGACGAGGCAATCTTCTACCTGGAGGATGTCCAACCAGCCTCAGCCCTAATTGGTGTGGACTTAGATATAGAGTCCATCGATTTTACTTCAAGCGGCTTTAAGTTGCATTCTGCAGACAGCCGACAAGACACCTCAAATCCCTTATGATGTGCAGCCAGGATGTTTACAAAGACTTGTTACAGCGGCTTGCTGCCACTGAAGTACTGATGGGTGCCGAAGACAAGTCCAAAAGCCTGACTGACAGCCGGCCATCCGAGTGGCCATTTCCTGTGAAGCGGACTTTGCCTAGTTTGGAGGCCAAGGAACCACTTGTAGACATCAACCTCGGGATGCCTTAGGCCAAGGATGTAATCAAACTTGGAAAACCGTGGGGCGACCCGACAAAGCGGCAAAGCCAGACGAACTCGAGGCCACTGAAGGCCCAAAGTGGCGGCCAGAGGAGGCTGTGTGGCGGCTGAGGGTGATCCAGGTGCAGCATGAAGCCGCGAAGCAGAGTCCTATATCATCTAACAACAGTATTAAATGTGTTCGGAGAGGATACGAACTAACAAACAAGTGAAGCACGAAACGAATCTGAGGCGCCATGGTCGTGGCAGCTGGCTTAAAGGCAGATGGCGGCTGAGAGACTCTGTCTGTGGCGGCTGGGACCCTGTCTGTGGTGGCTGAAAGCTGGTCCATGGGGATTGAAGAGACAGCGTAGCAGATGGCGTCCGGAACTGTTTGATGGCGGCCTGGGAAGCTCCTGGTGGCAGCTGGAAGGGTCCTGATGGCGGCTGAAAGGAGCCCGGGTGGCGGCTGAAAGGTCTTCGGTGGCGTCTGAGGCTTGTATTGTGGCGGCTGGCGTGTCCAGTGTGGCGTTTGAGTCTCGCAACGGGGGTCGAGGCTTGTTCGATGCTGAGGCTGAGGCTGCTGATGCTGAGGCTGAGGCTGAGACTGAGGCTGAGGCTGAGGCTGAGGCTGAGACTGCTGAGACTGAGACTGAGGCTGAGGATGCTGAGGCTGAGACTGAGGCTGAGGCTGAGGCTGAGGTTGAGACTGAGGCTGAGGCTGCGAAGTAGCAGTCTGAGGCTACGAAGTAGCGCTGAGCGTGAAAGAATAAGCAAGATACGAACTTGTGACGCCATAACACGGCAACGACGGCTTGGGCATGCCAAGTGGCGGCCTGACAAGGCGAAGTGGCGGCCTGGACCTTGATAGCGGTGTCCTGGATTCCTAGGGATGGCGGCTGAGGTTGCCTCGGTGGCGGCTGAAGGGTGTCAAATGGTGGCTGAAGCCTTTGAAGTGGTGGCCTGGACCTTGATGGCGGCGTCCTGGATTCCTAGGGATGGCGACTGAGGTTGCCTCAGTGGCGGCTGAAGGGTGTCAGATGGTGGCTGAAGCCCTTGAAGTGGCGGTTGAGTTCGAGCAAGGAGGATGGAGGCCGGAACCGTTCAGGTGGCGGCTGAGGGTCTCTTGATGGCGGCCGGGAGGCAAATCGTGGCGGCCCGAGTTGAAGCAGGTGGCGGCCAACCCAAACAAAGGTAGATGGCGGCTGAGGCCTTGAAGGTGGCGGCTGAAGCCTTCCAAGTGGCGGCTTAGAGGCCTCCAATGGCGGCTGAAGGTATGTGAGTGGCGGTTGGTCCGAAGTCTCCCTTGGCGGCTGGACAAAGAGCGAATGGCGCCTAAGGAATTTGAGGTGGCGGCCAAGAAGGCCCGGGCGGCGGCCCTTGTTCAGACGGCAGCTCACGCACGATGGCGGCCCGGCATGGGCAGGTGGCGGCCAGAGAAGCATCGAAGGCGGCCAGGCAGTGCACGATGGTGGCTAGGACCTTGGGGATGGCGACCGAGATTTTGGATGCGAACTGGTGCGAGAAGAACCCTGGCATCTGAACGAATAGGGAACGGCGACCGAAGGGATCAAGGTGGCGACTGGCACATGGACAATGGAGGCGGGGAGCTTGCTGATGGCGGCTGAGCTACCAAGGACGGCGGCTGGCGCATGCAGGGTGGCAGCCGAGGAAGCTCGGGCGGAGCAAATTTTTGTCCTCTAGTGACCTGGGTGAATGGGCCAGGCCTAGGTCAAACGCGCAAATTCGTCTTAAAAAACCCTAACAGACAAATTGCGCGAGGGGGGCATCTGTTAACCCAATAATAAATTACGATCTACTAGTTAAGGCCCAATGTATAATAGTCTATGTATCGAGCCCGGTTCACATCCTGGGGATCGGCATGAAGACAAGGGTCCTGGAGCAGACGTTTGAGTGCCAGCGTTGGCATGGAGACAAGTGTCCTGGAGGCAGCCGTTTGAGTGCCAGCAGGAGGGGTGGCATGAAAAGACAAGTGTCCTAGAGAAGATCGTGGTGGTATCTGACAGTTGAGTGGCTCCGCTTACAAAAGCCGAAGGAAGGCTCATTTGGAAGGTTCCTTCAACTCCACAGAGAAAATTTGCTTTCTTTATCTGCAGTTTACTTTCTTTTCAATCTGCAAGTTTTATTTTGTTGTTTTCATTCTGCAATTCCTTTACCGCTTTGTTTACATTCCTGTAATCTCTTTTCCTACTCTGTAATCTCTTCAAAGTTATCAATCAAAAGAGGTTCCTACACCTCTGCAAATTTCTACGTTCAACAGTTTCATCGGGCACAAAACTAATTCATGAATTGCTTAAGCTGATATAGACCCATACCACTCAGGTCAATTGTATTTTGTTCAAAAGTATACATGTCGGACCTATCTCTCTCTCTCTATATATATATATATGAAGTATATAACATTCAAATATTTCTTAAAATATTTTTGAATTTTCAAATGAATATAATATTTTTAATGTATGAAAGTTTTGTAAATCTACAAAACAAGCAGTAAGGACACTACAATTTTTCTTGTTAAAATTGGTCATCAGTTACAATCAATTAGACCGACTAATCCCATTCGGAGCGTAATTGGTTCGTGCATGCTACAAATTAGTACTTGTAATGATAATTAATTAATTGAATAATTGATTAAAGTAGGGTACTTTATAGTGTATATGATGTGGTTGGAAATGATCTGAATTAATAAGACAAAATTAATTAGGAATAGAGTTCTAGAGCATTCCGAGGGGAAGCTCTCCAATATCACAGTCGCACCGCAGGACGGATGACGTGGCCCTTATCCATAAAGCACACGTGGCACCTTGTTGGTGGCTGTTGCCCCGCTGTATTAATTTTTAGCTGGTGTGTGTGGTGACTCTGTGGTCCCCTCCACGGTCTCCACTCTCCCAGTCTCACTCCCCTCCATTTACCATTTTGCCCCCACCCTCCAATTTGTCAGATATTGTTTTCTCTGATGGACAATTATGCCCCCTTTTCATCCTCCCATTTTTGTTTTCTTATTAGGCATGTCCACATCTCGACCATTCTTACTTTATTCAGATGTTTTTCTGTAAGATGAAAATAACTCAACTTTACTCACGGACAAGAAGAATTCTCTCGGTAATTGATTCGATTTCATAGGGCATGATTGTCTTTTAATGAGGATGAGCCAAAATAACCCAGGCCCTATTTAAGTCCGCCCTGGGCTTAATACATGATGTATTGCCTCTTAATTCACGAAAAAGTGGGAGAGGATTGGGATCGGGAAGGGTAGGATTGTCCTTTCGTAACTCAAAATTAATTAAACACTCTAAAGAGAAGCAAATGCAATGGTGCTATACGCAAACGCGGGGATCGATCCTCAGCCACTTGTCAACATGATTTGCATAATTGCATCGTCTATAATTTTCATCAGCGAGAACATAGTAGTATATATAATTCCACAAGATGATATTATACACAAATATATATATAGATATGATTTCTAGCCTTTATAGGTTGTTTAAAAATATCTATTTAATAATATAAAACAAAATAGTCTAACACACACACACTTTCCCGTCCAAATCTTTTCCACTCACAAAATCCATTTTTTTACACTCTCTCTCACACACTGAAATATTTACCGCACTGCCACTGGACCGTGCTCCACCTCGCTGATTATTACAAAATTACCCCGGACCGTGCTCCAACAATCCATATATCTCATTCTCTTATAAATATGTGTCTATTACAATCCCCTCAAAATCATATCCTTACATCTTCATTTAACATTTCTCTCAATGTTCCATTTAACAAATATCCTCTCACAATTTTCTAGCTTTTATTATTCAAATTCATGTTTATTTCTCCCTATTTTGCTAATATTTTTGTTCTCTTTTGTTGTTGTTTTGGTGACAGTTATTGGGAAAACGAGAGTACAAACTCAAATGACGAAGAGCATTTTCATGTTTATTTCTCCATATTTTACTAATATTTTTGTGCTCTTTTGTTGTTGTTTTGGTGACAGTTATTGGGAAAACGAGAGTACAAACTCAAATGACGAAGAGCATTTTGAACGGATGAAGAGATAAGGATTATTCATAACCATACAAGAATAAATCAGTTGTTGCGACATCTTTTTCATGTCAAATAATCGGCGACTTCCCATTTCACTTCATCTTTTGGGGAAAGATTTGTTTGGCTATTGTTGGGTGGTTGTTAAAGGGAGGTTGGGGGTTCAAATCCCACCTCCAACAACCCACCATGGGGTGCTTGGCGGGAGGCCTGGACGCACACATGGGGACCGGTTGGGGTGCATGGTCTGCAGGCCCAGCCCGGGGTAGGGTTGTTACATAAAAGTGCACTTTTATGTAACAACCCTACCCCGGGCTGGGCCTGCAGACCATGCACCCCAACCCCTCCCCATGTGTGCATCCAGGCCTCCCGCCAAGCACCACATGGTGGGTTGTTGGGAGTGGGATTTGATCCCTAGACCTCCCCTTTAACAACCACCCTAAGGTAAGGTTGTTAACCATGTGGGCTGCACAGCCCACATGGTTAACAACCTTACCTTAGGGTGGTTGTTAAAGGGGAGGTCTAGGGATCAAATCCCACTCCCAACAACCCACCATGTGGTGCTTGGCGGGAGGCCTGGATGCACACATGGGGAGGGGTTGGGGTGCATGGTCTGCCTCAGCCCACATGGTTAACAACCTTACCTTAGGGTGGTTGTTAAAGGGGAGGTCTAGGGATCAAATCCCACTCCCAACAACCCACCATGTGGTGCTTGGCGGGAGGCCTGGATGCACACATGGGGAGGGGTTGGGGTGCATGGTCTGCAGGCCCAGCCCGGGGTAGGGTTGTTACATAAGTTTTTGTGGAGAGATTTGTTCCACCAAGTGTAAATAATTTGATGAATTTAGTTTTTGTAGCATTAGGTTCTCACAATCTTTTGTGTTTCATTCAGTAAGAGATCGTCTGAAATTTGTCTATATCATTTTTATCTATTTATTTCTCACAATCTTTGGTGTTTCATTCAACTGAGTATTGTATACAAATTAAACACAATGCCTAGCACAATCTACATTTTTTGTAAGATAAGTTTTTATTTGAATTGAATTAATGAAAATATGCTCATTTTCCACATTATTGAAATCATTTTCCAAAAAGGTAAATTATTTCTATTCTCTATTGAAATCAAGTTATTATTTCCATATAAATTATTCTATTTAATTCAAGTGATTACTTTACTTAATATGGAGGGACTATCGGATAAGATTACTTTTGAAATGGGAAGAAAATCGGGAAAAAAATCAATAGATTTTTGAATTGATCAATGAATAAAATTTGGAAACACAATATTAAATTATAAAATAGAAACTAAATTTTAGAACATGTATTTTTTAAAAATATATAATTTTTAGTAAATAATTCCAAAAAGTCAAATTATTTATATTCTCGATTATTAGTGAAAATGAAGCCCTAATTTTTAGTCAATAATCCAAAAAAGGTACAAAATATAATATAAAGTAATCAAATCAATGATTGATTAAGATTAAATGAAATTATGAATAATTACTTCAATAATTATTCGCATTAACATTAATCATATTATATTCACAATTAATGTAATGATCAATGGATATTAAGACTAAATATCAATGAAGAAAATTTTGGAAGAAAATGGAAACACAATTAATAATTATTGTGTTAAATTATTAAAATCGGGAAGAAAATCGGGAAGAAATACCAATGGATTTTTGAATTGATCAATGAAAAAAATTTTGGAAACACAATATTAAATTTTAAAATGGAAACTAAATTTTAGAATATGTATTTTTAAAAAAAACCATTCTATATTAGTATGATTTATTATTATTAATTAATTTATACATATCTATTACAATTATTTAAGGATAGTCCTACAATTATATAAGGTTCTTCCTATATTTTTATTAATTCAAGTGATTACTTTACTTAATGTGGAGTATTTATCGGATAACATTACTTTTGAAATGGGAAGAAAATCGGGAAAAAAAAAATCAATGGATTTTTGAATTGATCAATGGAGAAAATTTTGGAAACACAATATTAAATTATAAAATGGAAACTAAATTTTAGAACATGTATTTTGTTTAAATACATAATTTTTAGTAAATAATTTTAAAAAGTTAAATTATTTCTATTCTCGATTATTATCTCAATGAAGCCCTAATTTTTAGTCAATAGTCCAAAAAAGGTATAAAAATATAATATAAAGTAATCAAATCAATGATTGATTAAGATTAAATGAAATTATGAATAATTCCTTCAATAATTATTCGCATTAACATTAATTATATAATATTCACAATTAATGTAATGATCAATGGATATTAAAACTATTATTATTGAATAAAATCGGGAAGAAAATTAGGGATTACAAGAATTAATCAATGAAGAAATATAATTAATGTTAACAAGTGATTACTTTAATTAATGTGGAGGAATTATTATCGAATAAGATTACTTTATATTTAGTTAATTGAATAACACAACTTATTGAAACTAAATATCAATGAAGAAAATTTTGGAAGAAAATGGAAACACAATTAATAATTATTGTGTTAAATTATTAAAATCGGGAAGAAAAATCAATGGATTTTTTTAATTGATCAATGAAGAAAATTTTGGAAACACAATATTAAATTATAAAATGGAAACTAAATTTTAGAATATGTATTTTTTTAAAAAAATAAACCATTATATATTAGTATGATTTATTATTAATTAATTTATACATATCTATTTATTATGTATTTGGATAGTTAAAAATCATGTCAAAAATGATAATTTATTTTAATTCTGTATATTTATTATGTATCGTTTCGTAGACATAACAATATTAGATAACTAATAATAAACTTTTATTGAAAATATGTTACCATTTAGGTGTTACTTCTATCAAATTAAATGAGGTTATAGATATAAATTATTGAATCCGATATATTTTATATAGATATGGTTGAATGAGGTGTTATTTCTAGAAAAATAAAATATGTATTATTAATTATATGGTAATAAAATCATGATGGAGAAATCATGATGGTAATAAAATATGTATGTAATATGTATTAATTATTTATTCGTGCAAAAGAGATGTGCGGTGATGGGGAAAGCATATGCAAAATTTTTACAATGGTGATGATGAAGGAAAATAAAATATTTAGGATATTGAATATAATTTGTCTATGAAATAATTTTTAATTATATTGCAACTAAATCTTTCCTTATAAATTTATCCGTATTATGAAAACTCAATATCAAATAAAAAAATGGAAACTAAGGATTGCCCCATAAATAAAGCAAAGATGATGAGGTAATTGATTTTCATTGATTATATTGATATATTGATTACATTGATTAAATTAGTTTACATTGATTAAGATTTCCATTGGATAAATAAAAATGAAATGTTGACTATAGGCAATGAAATGATTATGGAAAGAGTAAAGAATAATCGTAACAGATGAGATGATCAATGAAAATAAATAAATTACCCCTTAAATAAAGAATAATTAATGTAATTTAGCCCTTAACTATTACTATAATTTTTACAAATACGTTATTTTATTTATTTGTGGTGGATAATGAATCCATATTAGGAATTTATTTGTGATGGTAATAAAATATTTAAGATATTGAATATAATTTGTCTATGAAATGATTTTTACTTATATTGCAACTAAATCTTTCCTTATAAATTTATCCGTATTTTGAAAACACAATATCAAATAAAAAAAATAGAAACTAAGTATTATCCCATAAATAAAGCAAAGATGATGTGGTAATTGATTTCCATTGATTATATTGATTACATTGATTAAATTAATTTACATTGATTAAATTGATTTCCATTGGATAAACAAAAATGAAATGTTGACTATAGACAATGAAATGATTATGGAAAGAGCAAATATAATCGTAAAATATGAGATGATCAATGAAAATAAATAAATTACCCCTTAAATAAAGAATAATTAATGTAATTTAGCCCTTCAACTATTACTATAATTTTTACAAATACGATATTTTATTTATTTGTGGTGAATAATGAATCCATATTAGGAATTTATTTATGGATGGAATAATTAATATGCCAAAAATATAGCACGGATTAAATCTAATTTAACTAGAAAAATAAAATATGTATTATTAATTTTATGGTAATAAAATCATGATGGAGAAATCATGATGGTAATAAAATATGTATGTAATATGTATTAATTATTTATTTGTGCAAATGAGATTTGTGGTGAAGGGGAAAGCAGGTGCAGAATTTTTACAATGGGGATGATAGAGAGAAATAAAATGTTTAAGATATTGAATATAATTTGTATATGAAATGATTTTTAATTATATTGCAACTAAATCTTTCCTTATAAATTTATCCATATTTTGAAAATACAATATCAAAAAAAATTGGAAACTAAGTATTACCCCATAAATAAAGCAAAGATGATGGGGTAATTGATTTCCATTTATTATATTGATTACATTGATTAAATTAATTTACATTGATTAAATTGATTTCCATTGGATAAACAAAAATGAAATGTTGACTATAGACAATGAAATGATTATGGAAAGATCAAAGAATAATCGTAAAAGATGAGATGATCAATGAAAATAAATAATTTACCTTTTAAATAAAGAATAATTAATGTAGTTTAGCCCTTCAACTATTACTATAATTTTTACAAATACGATATTTTATTGGCAACTAAATCTTTCCATATAAATATATCCGTATTTTGAAAACTAAATATTAAATAAAAATGAAAACTAAATATTAGAATATGTATTTTTTAAAAAATAAACCATTCTAAATATGTGGTTTTTAAATTTTAAAAAATATGTGTTTACTTTATTAGATCCAAAAATCATTTATATTTAAATCATGTACACTAATAAAGAATGAAATGATCCCATAATTAAAAGGTGGAATTTGGAAAACATTATTACTAATTGGATATTTAAAAATCATGTCAAAAATGATAATTTACTTTAATTCTGTATATTTACTATATATCTTTAGTAGATCTTATAATATTAGACAACTAATTATAAACTTTATTAAAATTCTGTTACCATTTATGTGTTATTTCTATCAAATTAAAAGAGGTTATTGATAAATTATTGAATCCCATATATTTTATGAAGATGGTCGAAATTTATGTTAATCATTGCAAATTTATTTTATTATGTATATATCAAATAATTTATTACCATATTGGCCACCTTGTAAAATTTGGAAAGAGATCCCGCCTGTTCAATTTAAGTGCACAATTTTTTAGATTAATTAATAATAGAAAAAGATGATGGAAAAATTAATATGCCAAAAATATAGTACGGATTAAATCTAATTTAGCAAGAAAAATAAAATATGTATTATTAATTATATGGTAATAAAATCATGATGGAGAAATCATGATGGTAATAAAATATGTATATAATATGTATTAATTATTTATTTGTGCAAATGAGATTTGCGGTGATGAGGAAAACAGATGCAGAATTTTTACAATGGAGATGATGGAGGGAAATAAAATATTTAGGGTTTTTAATAACTAACAGGAATTAGATGTATACATTGGCTAATAACTAATAAGAATTCGAAACATCTGCCTGAAATGAATCAGGTCATCCCATTGGACAAAAAAGAGCAAGGCTATTTCGCACAAAATATTTTGATTTTGTAGAAACTTCCAAGATTATCTTGATATGGATATTGAATATAATACCAATGGCATGTAGTTTCTCATACTTAAATGAATTTCTTAACTTTAATTTTGGCTTTGAATATAGCTTGCACTTTGGGCTTTAATTTAGAAAATGGAATGCAAGTATGCGACACGGGCTTAATTTTCACTTGAAAATTAAGGCATGTTGGTGATGATTTTTTGAATCAATTGTTTTGTTTCTTAGTTTTATTTCCATGTTTACTGCAATTATGAACTGAATCTTAATCATATACAATTACCATTTTACAGAATGTTGTGACAAACAAAAAACTAATCTCTACAAGCACATGAAAAATTTATATCCTGCCATCAATGGGGAATGTGGTTGGCTTTGTTTCATCTAGATTTGCTAAAGTTATTGACAAAATTCTTGGTCATCCCTTCGAACTTCTGTCTGGAAAAAATTGCAAGTAGAAATACTCTGTCTATACTTCCATTCTCATTCAAAATATAAATGCTGCATTTATTAAACATATACATAAAGACTAGAGAATTTTTTCCAATGACGATAATATATTGAACAAATGAGGCATGACTGGACAATGTAACTTTCTAGCCGTTCCAGATGTTATGTTTGAATGTATTGTAGCACAAATTGATGTTTTTTCTGAGTATCTGAAGGGTATCTATTTCGATGCTGCGAAATCTTTATTGAGGATGTTTCTTGCGAAACCTTTGTTGAGGAAGTTTCACGATGTTTAGTTTTGTGATATTATGAAGGGTCTTATCGGACTGACTAATAAATTTAATCGTCATTGATGTCTCAAAATCTTCAAGTGATGAGCTATGATGGATTTTGTTAACACGAATGTTTGAATCGAAGTTTAAGGTTTTGCTCTATGATACGGATGATTACATATTGTTTGATAAATTTTATTAACCGCTTTATAATTTATCTTTTTCAATGAAGCATTGTTTGATTCTTTAAATATTAGCCACTTTAAAATGAATCTTATACTTGATTGTCGCAATGCTAATAAATATACAGGAATTGTAAGTGCATTACATTTATTCTTAGGCTTTTTTTTTAAAAAAAGTTCTAATTTTAAGATTTATAAACTTTATATTAATTTTTTGGTCCAGGCTTACATATTCGTTGTGACTGATCTGTTCTATATAATCTAATTTATAAAACCTATGGGCTATGAAACTGTATTTTTTTTTATCTTACTTGCTGATTTAAAATTTAATTGTATTTTATTTTCAAAAAACTTTAATTGTATTTAAAAACATATTTACTCCATAATTTGTATTCGATGGAATTAACAATCGCCAGTTTTAAATAAGTTACATTTTTTTTGACATGCTGATAATGATAAGGGCAATTTTATTCCTGTGGTTGGTGACATGAAATTGTCAAGCAATTCATTACTTTTAGAAATGCTATGGGAAAGGAATGTAGGACGTTATTAGAATATTTTTTTTCTTTTTTCTTTTAAAAAAATTTGTTTTGTCATCTTTATTACTTTTACGTATGTATAAATTATTTTCTTTAGAGGAGCCGGAGCAAGAAAATAAATAGGAAAACTTTGATATTCCTTCAACCTTGACAATTAAACCTCAGTTTTACAGTCAAAACTATTATTCCTTTAATCTTGATCAATTTCTTATTCATTACTTCAATCATCAACTATTTTACCCAAGGTTGTTAAGATCGGGATCCTATAGGGGATCGTTTTTCTGTTTGCAAGATCGGGATCGTAGGATCGAATCGGGATCCTAAGATCTTATGAAATTGCAATAATGGATAAACTCAGTTATGAATACTAACAAGTAAAAGCATTATTTTGTGTGTTTATGAATCTTACAAGTTAATTAATACAATACAGTACAAAAATATCACAATCAAACATAAAATATTTCCACATACATACATATTATGTTTTTTTTACACATTATATATAAGGAATACAAACTCTTAAGTTTAAAATTAAAGAAACAAGTTATTTTGATCCTAAATCATAAAATACTACAAAAATTTTATGTGTTTAAGAGGGTAAGATCGTAAGATCGTAGAAGCGTTTGAGGGAGTATGACCATAAGATCGTAACATTCTACTATCAAGATCGGGATCTTATGAATTTTAAGATCCTACAAGGATCGGGATCGTTTTAGAGATGTGTGATCGTAAAATCGTAAGATCCTAAGATCAGGATCGGGATCTTAACAACTATGATTTTACCTTATACATTTTCTCTCATTCAATCGTGAGGACAATTTATTCTTTTGTTGAATCTCTAGATAATTTTTTTATATATATATTTTAGAAACTTCTCTTCCCGCGCATCGCGCGGGCGGGTAATACTAGTATATATATATACACACACGTAGATATGAGTAATCACTAATTAAAGAGAGTTAGGGCCCGTTTGGATTGACTTTTGAAAAAAGCAGAAGCCAAAAGTAGAAGCAGAAGCAGAAGTCAAAAGCAAAAGCATGTAACTTTTGTGTTTGGATGGAATGTTTGAAAAGCGGTTTTTTCTAAAAAATATGTTTGGATGAATAAAAATGAAAAATGCTTTTAGAGTGTGGTAATTACCAAAAAGGATATGCTACTTAATATGATAATAAGATATATTTATAGTGTAATTTATATTAAGTAGTGAGGGTATTTAAGTCCTTGCACATTTTACGAGGTGCTTTTGGCTTCTGCTTTTAGGAGAAGCACCCTGGGCTGCTTCTTCCAGAAGAACTTTTTTCGCTTTTCGAGGTGCTTTTGCTTTTTCTTAAAAGCCAAAACAAACACCTAATTTCTACTAGAAGTGCTTTTGGCAGAAGCAAAAGCCAAAAGCACCTCCCTAGAAGCCAATCCAAACGGGCTCTTAGTAGTCGGGTGGATCACTTGATCACTCTTGTGTATAATTACTATGCCATGTATATAAATACATTGAATTCATATTGTTAGAATAATCATATGTTCGGTGATTGCAAATAATTTGGCCAAATCAACATTGAAAAAGCCCCGGTCCACAGATGAGCATAGTTATTAGCGACGATTAAAACTGGGCAATTACATAGTCAAACAAAGCACGTGATTCTTGAAGTTAATAGGGCTTCATGATTACAAATATTGAAGTTTGGCGGTTACGCAAGGTCACCTTAAACCCTACGCACGCTGCACTTTTATTTTCTTTCATAGCTTTCTACAATTTCCGTTCTATTAGAATTTTAGACTTTTGGTTTTAGTCTTTGGAATTCAAAATTAATTGCGGAAAATAGTTTTAAATTGGAAAAATTTTGAATAATAGTAATTGATGTTTGAGTTTAAAATTAGAGTTCAGATATTGAAGTTTAAAAAGTTAAAAGCTGGGGAATGGTAGAGTTTAGAGTTTAGCGATGGAGTTTAGATATTGAGATTAGAAAAGAAAATATTTATTATTTGTAATAATTTTTAAAATTTCAAGTACTAAACGCTAGCATTTTTTTTAATCAAAGCCTTTAATAAATTATTTTATCAAGGCAAATCACATTTTCACTTGGAGAAATTAGGGTCTTGAGGGTCATTTTTAATAAACAAAATTTATGGGATAATAATCTCATTGAACTACGTGGGATTAATTCAATCGTGAAAATTCGCTTTTTGATACCATAGGATATGCCATTTCTCCATTTTTTGGTATTGCGAAGGTTATAAATGTTTTTTTGCACCACATTTATTTCAATGAAAATTGGACTTTTTATGTACTAGTGTCAAAATTTGTTAATAAAGAAGTCTAATTTTTATCAAATTTTGGCACTGCTGTCAAATTTGGATATTGAAAAAGTTTAATTTTGCGGTACCAAAAAGGAAAATTTTGCAACTTTGGTATCAAAAAGTAGAGAAGATAGCATCCTACTATTTCCACAAAAGAAATTTTTCTCACTTTAATCACATGCGTTAGATTAAATAGTTAATCTCTTAGAGATGAAGACTTATCTAGTGATTAAGTACTCTGACTTCTAACATTTCGGTTGGAGGTTCGATTTTCCACCCGGTCCCCTATCACTGTCCTTTGTCCCTTTGTAATTTGTGTAGCATGTACTTCCACTATGTCTTTTCTAACTTATATAGGCTGTGAGGCAAAAAAAAAAAAAAAAAAAAAAAAAAAAAAGGGTTGTTAATTGGCATGGAGCCATGGAGGGGACAAGATGTTGGACGAGCAAGCGATCCAATCTGTTGGTGCAGTAATGCATCATATAGCTGGCTATCTAGCTAGGTCATAATTTTGAGTATCCTAATTTTATGGGAGCCGAATAATACTTCCTCCTACGAATCGTTTTGTTTCTTAGGGCCAATTTTTCATATATATATATATAGTTCAATGCATATTTTAAATCATTAATAATTCAATTTCGGTACAAGTAAAAGTTCTAAAAGTTCGATATTTAAAAATTACAAGACGAGACAAATTTAACAAGATCCATTTGGCTATATTTTAATTTATATAACTATGATAAAACTTTAAGTGAAAGTCCATGTATAAATAATAGTACATTATCAAACGTAATAAACATAAACATGAGGAGACGGGGTACAATAACCAAACCCAATAAAACGTAAATCTCTCCCTCTAAACTCTGAGTTTCCTAATTTATGAAGTATTTGAGCAAGCTAGATGAATATAATCTGGTGGTGCTTCAGTTGTAGCGACTTAAATGGACACCTGCTCCTTACAGGCTAATTAATTGTAATAAACAAAAACAAGTAATATCATCAACCAAAACACTAGTTAACTGAAGTAGGGATAAAGCATAAGGTACAAGATTAAATTAAATAATATGGAATATCACAAAAACAAAAACAAAAAAAAGGTTAATTGAATAATTGCAATTACATCTCAGTTTTGGACTCATTCTTAAATCAACAATTTGGGTTAGTCATTTCGAATTTAACGATCATAAAACCAGCCAATTGCAATATAGAATTATAAGGCTCATAAGTAGGGGTGATTATCTTGTGTATGTCGAGCCTGAACAGTGTAATTCGAGCCTGTACAGTAATAAAATTTAAAGTTTTAGCCCGAATTTAACTAGGCTAGATAGTATATAATTTGAATTTAAATTGACAGTTTTGCTTATTATGCTGTAAAATATAAGTTTGTTAGGCTTGCTAAGGGCCTGTTTGTTTTGGCTTGTAAAAAAAAAGGAGAAGTTAGTAGAAGAAGGAGAAGGAGAGAGAATGAGAATTCAAAAGCAAAAGCAGATCAAATAATTGTTTGGATGAATATTATTAAAGTTGCTTTTCAACGGAAACATGTTTGGATGAATTGTACGTAGAAGGACTTTTGATAAATTAAAATTACTAAAATGGACATAATTAAATATTATAAGGATATTTATAATTAATTTTATTTCCTTTTTAAATAGGGTTATTCTTGTATTTTTATTACTAAATGACTTCTCCTTTTAAAAAAAAGTAACCCCTACCTACTTTGAAAAAAAAGTAGAATATTAACTTTTGCTTCTCCTTTTATTTTAAAAAAAAAAGTCAAAACAAACAGCTAAAAAAATTCAGAAGAACTTTTGGGAGAAACAAAAGTCAAAAGGAGAAAAATTAAGGCAAAACAAACAGGCTCTAAAGCTTAAATTGTGCCTAATATTTTTTCTATTTTTATATTTTTAGAATTTAATAATTTAATCAAATTTTGATCGAGTATCGAGTGAGTTTTCCCCACCCCTACTCCTAAGATTAAACAAAATGGCATACTTCCTCCGTCTCGTTATGATATTTAAGTTAGGTATGTGGTACTATTCACACACAGACTTTCACTTAAAGTTTTATCATAGTTACACAAGTAAAAATATAGCCAAGTGAGATCTTGTTAGATTCGCCTCGTCGTGTAGTTTTTAAATATCGAACTTCTAAAATTATTTTCACTTGCACCAAATTTGAGTTATTAATGATTTAAAATGTTCATTGAACGGCAAAAAAAATTGGAATGTAAAAAACATATCGAGACGGAGGATGTATATTTTTATAACAATTCAATAATATACTGATATTTAACCATTTAAATTGAGGATGGAATTAAGCCCTTTCCCGAGTTATCAATTATAGCTTCTACACATAGGCTTAGGGTTTAGGGTATGCCTGAATTATATTTATAGCTTCTAAACATAGGCTTTCCGAAACCTTTTCCCATCGAAGAGCTTATCAGGACGCCTTTATCGCCGCACCGTTCCCTGTCGAAGAGATTATCAGGGGGAGCGAAAAGGTTCTGGTGCTGGCCAGTAGATACTGGGATTGATAAGAGCCACTAGATCATTATTTATATAAAATCAACGGTGTAGATATGATAAGGACTTTTATGTAATTTCATAAGATTATATTTTATATATTTTTTTAACTTTTTACTTTTTTACAGGTCATGATTACTTCTTCTTTTTTTTTTTATTATTTGCTACGGGCCCATCCAGCACGCAGTCCAATGTATATTTTAAATCATTAATAACTCAAGTTCGGTAAAAATATAAATTCTAAAAGTTTGATATTTAAAAAATACATCATGAGACGAATCTAACAAGATCTCATTTAACTATATTTTAACTTGTAACTATGATAAAACTTTAAATCAAAGTGTGTGTGTGAACAGTATACAAAACTCCAATGGGACAAATAAAACGAAACACAGTAAGTATATAACATTCTGTCTGAACTACTTAACATTCTGTTCCAAATTACTTAACATTCTGTTCTCGAACATCCAACATTCTGTCTTGTTTTATATACCATCCTTTTTTTTTAGTTATGACATTCTGTTTTGAATTATCTAACATACTGTTTTGTGTAGAGAGACATTCTGTTTTGAAATATCTAATATTTTATTATGTGTTAGTCTTGACATTCTTTTTTAAAGAATCAAGCATTCTGTCTTTGAGGTTGCGACATTCTGTTAGACAAATAGTAATACACATAACATGAAACATAATGACTAAAATCATAAAACAGTGGCTAAAATCATGAAACAGAATGGTTTAAATATTGTCACATTATGTCTTGAATTGTCTAACATTCTTTCTTGAATTATCTAACATTCTGTTATTTACAAAGTGGCATTCTCTCTTGAAATGATATTCTACTATTATATTTTAGTAGTCATGTTTCTTTCAAATAAACATTTTGTCTTGAAGTATCAAATATTTATGTATTGTGCCATATGACATTCTGTTTTGTGTGAAATAACATTCTGTCTTAAGTTATCTAATATTCTTTTATATTTTAGTCGTGGTGATTACAAAAGATTTTTTCTACAAATTTAAATTTGGAAAAGATTTATGTATAAAAAATGATTAGTGGGAAAGATTTGAAAAAAATTTCTGCAAAAAGTAAAAAGAAAAAGTAAGAAAGTAATCATTGTTACAATTCCAATATTTAAATTATAAAAGTATAATTACATATTTAACCTTCACCTCAATCTGAACCATTGATAAAATTTAGATCCAAGGGTCACAATATATTCCAGTATGTACTGGAAAATGAGATTCCAGTACAAGAACCCAATCGCAGGGGGAGGGGCGCTCTTTCGGATAATAAAACTATAGTACCTAATTTTTTTGTAGGAAAAAAAAGGTTAAATACGTTCATTTTCTTTTCTAAAAATCTAAATTAGTCTTTTTTTATTTATTTTATTACCAAAACAGTCTGCTACAAATGCTAATTATGTCTAAATCAGTCAATTTTTCACTAATTATGCCCTAATTGCTGACGTGGCAAGGGTTTAAATTTAAACATGACACGTGGGCATAATATTAGTCATTTTTATTTTATCTTTTGTCAATTTAGTACTAAACTTTTGTTTTATTTCATTCAGTCCTCTATCCAAATCAATTTTTATATTAATTGACTTCCAACCTTTTAAATTATTTCATTCAGGCACAGAACCTTAAATTTTAATTATTATTAGTCCATTTATCAAATAAATGCCCAACATACTTCCGTAAATAAAATTAAACACCAAACCTCATACATACATTGGGTCTGACTGCCTTGTTACCGGGTCTTTTAAGCTCCGGGTACAGACTCCCTCCAACCACCCGACCGCAACCGATGGTTCATTGGTTCTGATTTCCTTCAGCAACAATCAGTACAATCCTACTTTGTTTTCTACTTTAGGACGTAGTAAGGTTTGAGTAAATAATTTAATTTTAATTTTGTGTAAATAATTTAATTTTACTTTTTGGAAGGTTATGGATGCAGGAAACTTGGACAATAAAATTTAGGCAATTTTTGAATATTTTTAATAATATTTGAATAATATTTTTATTATTTTTAAATAAAATCAAGGCTTTTTATATCCATAACCTTTCAAAAATTAAAATTAAATTATTTACTCAAACCTTGATACGTCCTAAGGTAGGAAACAAAGTAGGATCGTGCTGATTGTTGCTGAAGGAAACCAGAACCAATAAACCATCGGTTGCGATCGGGTGGTTGGAGGGAATCCGTGAAATCCCGGAGCTTGGAAGACCAGTAACAAGGTAGTCAAACCCAATGTATGTATAAGGTTTGGTGTTTAATTTTATTTATGGAAGTATGTTGGACATTTATTTGATAAATGGACTAATAATAATTAAAATTTAAGGTTCTTGGTCTGAAATGAAAAAAATTGAAAGTTTGGAGGCTAATTAATATAAAAATAATTGATTTGGGTAGAGGACTAAATGGAACAAAATAAAAGTTTAGGTCTGAATTGGCAAAAGATAAAAGGAAAATGATTAATATTATGCCCACGTATCAGGTTTAAATTTAAACCCTTGCCACATAAGCAATTAGGGCATAATTAGTGAAAATGGACTGATTTGGACATATTTAGTATTTGTAGCTGATTGTTTTGGTAATAAAAATAAAAAAGGACTGATTTGAATTTTTGAAGAAAAAAAATGTACGTATTTAACATTTTTCTATTATTTCTAGCCATCCCATTATCTCATCCGTAAATTGAATCTGTAATATTATAACCTAACAATAATGCATCATTTAAACTAGAATACAAAACTAAACCACATGAAATTCAACTAAACAGAGATTAAATATTACCTTCATCAATTAAAATCTCAATTATTCCATTTAAACAAAATGCAGTTGGCGTGAGTGCAATGAGGCCCGAGCAGTTTAAACAAAGGTAGTAGGTTCGAGCCTGCTTTGGGAGAGACAAACCTTCAATATCCACCAGATTATTGAGGGACTAGTCTTGAGTGTGGTATGGGGATACCTGGTAAATGCCAAAAAATTATTCCATTTAAACATAACTTTATATATATATATATATATAAAAATTAAAACATTCATTTCTAAATTCAACTAACCATAAACTTAAACATTTAAACATCATATCATGGTAAAACCATCAAATTAACCAATAAAATATTCATCATAAACTCCTAAAATGGAAATGAAGAAATAAGAATTAGAGAGGAAAACAAGTAAAAAAAAAAAATGGATGAAATTATAAATCAATAATACTATATTTTATTATATTTTTATACAAAAACATGTATTCGGGCCAGGACGGGACGCGGATGACTCACTCTACTCACTATCCCGGACTTGAAAAAAATTCCATTTCGCGTTTGGGATCAGTTGTATGTACCCCAAAATTTTGGCACTTCGGTTTTTCCCATTGTTTTCTCTTTTGCCATCCCTATTCTTGATCGCTTTTCTACCAATTTCCGTCCTATATATATGTGTATATTAATTTTTAATAAATTAGATTATACTTCCTCCGTATTCAAATAATTCTAACATTTCATATTTTCATGCAATCCAATACACATTTTTAAAAAGTAAGTAATATTTCAAATTTTATAAAATAAAAAATTATAAAAATTTAGTATTATAAAACTATGTGATTAGACGAATTTTATAAGATGTCACTTGACTATGTTTTATCTCATGTAACTATGTTAAAAAGTCGGATCAACGTTACTCAATGAATAGTGTTTTACTATGCCAATGTTAACATTTTTCAAATAGGGAGGGAGTATATAATTAAAAATTATAAGAATGTGATATTTTAAAAATATGTAATTTTATACTATAATTACTTAATATTTAATTAAAATTACTTAATAAAAATATGTGATTTAAAAATATGTACTCCCTCCATCCCATTACAATTGTCTCATTTTGACTTTTGACACTATTCATTGATCAACTTTGACCTAATCTTATTGCACTTCAAAAATTTTAAAAAAATAGTTAATTCCGGTCTTGTTAGATTCCTCTAATCATGTAGTTTTAGAATATACATTTTACATAATTTTTTTAGGTATGTGTATTTTAAGATATTAGCTGTTAAATGCATTGGATAGAAATAATGGGACAAAGAGAATAATATTAGATTAAAATTACTAAATAAAAAGTAATATCTATACAATGGATTTGTTAACACATAAAATATATAAAAATTCGGGCCCATTTTATGCATAAGAATGGCTGGGAAAAGGCCCCAAAAAGGGCCCAATAGCCTCTAAAATATGTCCCGAGAATGTAGCTCACGGGAAGGTTCTCGAGCAACAGTGGCCCGAGGAATGTTATTGTCCGAGCGATAGAATTCGCATAAGTTCAACCTGTAGTGAACATGGATCTATGGATTAGTGTCCCGAGCAAATGTCCCCGAGCAACAGTACACTGTTTCATGAAGAAACGCACCTTTCCGCAAGCAGACATGACTACCCGCGAATAGAGGCATCCTCTCCACCAGTTGCATCTCTACTGAATAGACACGACTGTTCACCACACCCTTTGCACATTTATAAATATGACCTCTTGTATTTGTAAACACACCGAACGTCAATCAAATCCAATTTACTTTCTTTACTTTACTTTCCTTTTACTGCTTTCATTATCGCTTTCATAAATATGTAGAAGCCCTTAATTCATTTAAGGCAAATGAAACCCTTGACCCGTTCAAGGCAAAGCAAAGCTCTTGACCCGCTCAAGGCAAATCCAAGCTCTTGACTTGGTTTAAGGCATGGGATACTCCTCATGCCGCCTTCCGACCTTGGAGGCGCCGTCTAGATGACTACAACTTACCCAGACGAGTGGTAACAAAATGGCGACCACAATGAGAGATAGGCCCGGGGGCCTACTCCGATTCATTCGCATTCAGGCCAGTTTAATGGCTTGCAATGGCATGATTTTGAAAAAAATGATTGCCAATAAAATTGACGATAGTCTTACGAGACAACTGCCGAGGCATTTTCCAAATCGTAATATGCCAACCTTTTGGCATAATCAAACTCCATATCTACCAAATAATTGTGGATTTGTAGTACCAACTCCGTTTAATCAAACTCCTTATTTACCATTTAATGGTGGATTCGGAGGACTAATTCCATGTAATCAGCTGTATGCCTATTTAGGGCAATCTAACTGTGGCAATTTTATGCCATATGTAGTTTATGGATATCCAAATGGTGTATATGTTATACCTAATACTACATCAAAAGTTGGAAAAGTCAAAGCGGAAAATGATTATTTGGAGGCTAGCGTTATTGTAGTTAGCTATTACAGAACTTAGTTGTTGGGTAAATCTGATCGCAACTATAATGTTAGAGAAGAAGTTCATGGCAAATATGTGGATAAAACAGACAAAGTATTACGCGGAATGCACAATAACTTTGCTGAATCGGCAGAAAATCTAAGAAATGCAGTGCAAGATGCAATATACTATGCATTTTATCCCGATAGTGCAAGTGATTCTACGGATGATGAATCTAATACACAAAGTAACTTCCCGTTATTTTGGCAGCCCCGGATAATGAAGAAGACAACCTTGTGGAAGGCCAATTAGTGGCTAAATCTGAAAAAGAGACATCCTGGATGCTTGATGATTCAAACGGTGAGGAATTTTCAAACAAAATTTATTTATCAAATATTGCTGATATCGGGTATATGGACATGGCTTATCATTGGGATGAGCTTTCACAGAGGATTATCCTGAAAATGCATCAGACACCGTTTATTCTGAAATATATCCTCCCGCACCAATCCGTTATTCCTATGAAGTTCCGTCGATTTCTACGATTGGACTACGCCAATCGGTGGTGTTTCAAAGGATTCGCAATTAGAGAATCTCGGTGTTACCAATAGTTTTTACTGGTCTCGTCCTCGTGTCATCGACCAGCAAAAACTAGGGGGGCCCTGTTAACACATAAAATATATAAGAATTCAGGCCCACTTTATGCATAAGAATGGCTGGAAAAAGACCCAATAACCTCTAAAATATGTCCCGAGAATGTGTCTCACGGGAAGGTTCCTGAGCAACAGTGGCCCGAGGAATGATATTGTCCAAGCGATAGAATTCACATAAGTTCAACCTGGAGTGAACAGAGATCCACGGATTAATGTCCCGAGCAACAGTACACACCGTTTCACAAAGAGACGCACCTTTTCGCGAGTAGACATGACTATCCACGAATATAGGCATCCTCTCCACCAGTTGCATCTTTATCGAATAGACACGACTGTTCACCGCACCCGTTATATATTTATAAATAGGACCTCTTTATTTGTAAACACAACGAACGTCAATCAAATCCAATTTACTTTCTTTACTTCACTTTCCTTTTACTGCTTTCTTTATCGCTTTCCTAGATATGTAGAAGCCCTTAATCTGTTTAAGGCAAATGATGCCCCTGACCCGTTCATGGCAAATCAAAGTCCTTGACCCGGTCAAGGCAAATCCAAGCCCTTGACTTGGTTCAAGGTATGAGATAGTCCTCATCCCGCCTTCCAACCTTGAAGACACGGTCTAGAAGATTACAACTTACCCCACACCTTGAAGACACTGTCTAAAAGATTACAACTTACCCAGACGAGTGGTGACAAGATTTAAAAAGTAAAGGAAGAAGTATTACATACACACCTTAGATATTAACAGTAGAGTCGTTAAATTTTATAGAGTAATTAAGCTCATTATCTTCATTAATCGAGTAATATTCACTTAAAATATAAACATCATGACTTCTTGGTGGTCACGTGGCATTAATGAGTAGTCCAACCAAAAGGGCATAATAGTCCAAACGATAGTTCAGCCAGATCCAAAAAATCAAAAAAGGGCAGAAGGGGAAAATTGCCTTTGTCGTGATCACCGGCCACAATAATTCCTTCCCGACCGGAAACCGGCGAGTCCGGTCGCCCCATCCCATGCACTATCGGTATAAAAACCCCTACGCTTCCCATGACTAACCCATCTCCCATATCTCTTTCAGAATTCAATCACAACCGTCCATTTATTTCCCACCATCATCATGCCTGCCCCCAACGAGTACTTCAACGTCCCATTCCGTCGCCTCGCCGTCGGCAACCAGGATGAGTTCCGCCAGCCCAACGCCGTCAAGTCCGCCCTCGCCGAGTTCATAAGCACCCTCATCTTCGTCTTCGCCGGCTCCGGCTCCGGCATCGCCTACAACAAGCTCACTAACACCGGCGCCGCCTCCCCCTCTGGCCTCATCGCCGCCGCCATCGCCCACGGCCTCGCCCTGTTCGTCGCTGTTGCAATCTCCGCCAACATCTCCGGCGGCCACGTCAACCCAGCCGTCACCTTCGGCCTCTTCGTCGGCGGCAACATCACCCTCATCCGCGGCATCCTTTACATCATCGCTCAGCTCCTCGGCTCCGCCGCCGCCAGCGCCCTCCTCGTCTTCACCACCGGATTGGTAATTAATTAAATTATACTCCCTCCGTCCCATTCCAAATGTCCTACTTACTATTTTTGGATGTCCCATTACAAATGTCTTCTTTCTATAAATAAAAATAATTTTCGCCTCCAACAACTATGTGGACCCCACCATATACTCACAAACCAACTCTACCTTAATTCTCGTGCCCAACAGTAACAAGACACTTGGAGTGGGACGGAGGGAGTACTATATATTTCTTCTGTTTTAATGAATATGCAACATTTACTCTGCACATATAGTCCAATAAATATTTTTAATCAGTAATAATTTACATTGTGTACAAGTAAAATTATAAAAAATTGATATTCTAAAACTACAAGATGAGATGATTCTAACAAGAGTTCACTTTGGCTATTTTTTTTCTTCTTCTATAACTATTGTTTTTATGAATATGCAACACTTACTCTGCGCGCATATAGTCCAATACATATTTTTAATCCGTAATAACTTACATTGTTTACAAATAAAATTATAAAAAATTGATATTTTAAAACTAGTATTCTAACAAAATTTCGACTATTTTTTTTCTTCTTCTATACGTGAATCGAAATTAATAATGAATAATGCCAAAATGTAATATTCATAAGAATAGAGTAGTATAATTGATGCTAGGGTTTTTAATTAAACCCTAATTTATTGTTAACTAATGCTGATTTATTTTGATGCAGCCGGTGCCGACATTCTCCGTCGTTGAAGGTACATCCGTCTGGGCCGCCCTAGTTTTCGAGATCGTCTTGACATTCGGGCTCGTCTACACCGTCTACGCCACCGCTGTCGACCCGAAGAAGGGCGAGATCGGAATCATTGCGCCCTTGGCTATTGGTCTGATCGTGGGAGCAAACATCCTCGCCGGCGGGCCCTTCACCGGCGCGTCGATGAACCCGGCGGTGGCGTTCGGGCCTGCTTTGGTGGCTTTCAGCTGGGCAAGCCACTGGATTTACTGGGTCGGGCCTCTGGCGGGCGCCGCCATCGCTGGCGTTGTGTACGAGGTGTTCTTCATCACTGATGCTCCTCCCCCGCCGGAGTTCTGATCGGGGTATTAAATGAACGGTTGAAATTTATCGCGCGCATTTGTACGGTCTGGATTTGTTCATGTTGGTGAGGATCGTTTTCATTTTTAATTATTAGTTGCTATTTAATTTGGTTATCTTATAATTGTGGTTTGAATTATTGGTGACTTCACTTGTAAGATTAGTACTGTTTTCCACTCTCTGTATTTGCGCACTCGTTATTTTCTGCCCTCAATAATTTGTACGTATTTATTTCTCCATCTCGAAGTTTCTCTTATTTTCTTCCCTTCATTTAATGTCTAATTTCCTTATTAGTATTTCCACAAGGACGATAACCATCAATGATATTTTTAACTAATTAAGAAATTAAGTTAAAATTAATTGAATATACTTCCTCTGTCCCAGCTAAGATGTCATTCTTTGACTTCTGCACATAATTTAATACATTTTTTAACCGTTAATATCTCTAAATATATACAAGTAAAGATTATGTAAAATATATATATATTCTAAAACTACACGATTAGACGAATTTAACAAGATGAATCTAAGAATATTTTGCAATAAAATTGAGTCAAATTGAACAATGAACAATGTCAAAAAGTTAAACTAGACAAATTTGCTGGGACGGAAGGAGTAGTAAATATCATCTCTTGGAATCATTACACAAGTTTAGCTAGCTTCGATGCATACGAGTTTTTCCTAAAATGTCGGCAGAATAGGCCAATGAAATTTAAATTGATCGAGTGTGACATTTGATTAATTTGATACCAAAATGACATATGTTTTTGTGTAATTGGTTTAAATCCCCAACACGAGTTGCACCTGCATAATTCAACTTTTATATTTAGTCTAAATTTTTTTGAAGTCATCTAAATTCATGACAATATTAATAATATCATGTGATATGGAGTAATTAATTACTTCTCCACTAATTACTAAAACTTAAATGATCTGTATTATACAGCTTTTCCAGAATGCATTGAGGATATTTTTACAAGTGAAAATTTTTATGAGTGCACCAACTTTTCCAGTTTGGAAAAACCCTTGCAATAACTCTATGTGGACCATAAGAGGCAGACAGATTTGTCCATTTTCTAACACACCTTTCTCTTAATCCAACGTAGAAAGATGCCCAATCCCATATACTCCCTCCGTTTTTTTTTAAGTTCACCATTAGCATAGTAGATACTATTCATTGAGTAACTTTAATTCAATTTTTTCATATAGTTATATAAGATAAAACATAGTCAAGTGAGATCTTGTTAGATTCGTCTAATCACGTATTTTAGAATATCAAATTTTTATAATTTTTACTTATATATAATATGAGATATTGATGATTGAAAATGTGCATTGGATTGCGTGCAGTGCAGGATGGGTGAAGTTAAAAAAAAACGGAGGGAGTATCAGTTAATGTCTGGCTCATAATTTCAATTTCATATATATATATCTTTCTTGTTATAATATCAAATTGTTTTCTATGAATTTTGAATCATTTCAAATTCATGGGAATATTATAATATACTTTATATTGAAAGCTGAAACAAGAAATGGTTTGTAGAAATATACTTCATTTTGTCATTTATCAATGGGCGGCGAATATAATCAGCATAAAGATATGCTTTACCTTTCCCACCAAATTGTTTTATGTTTTCTACTATAAATTATCTAGCTGTTTACTGATTACGACATTTCATGTCTATTGTAATTATCATCCACATAAATACAGAAGAATTGTCTTTTAAATATAAAAAATATACTTCCTCTGTTTTTTAATGTTTGCTACGGACCCACCCAGTACGCAGTTCAATGCACATTTTAAACAAGTTATAACTCAGGTTCGGTACAAGTAAAAATTCTAAAAGTTCGATATCTAAAAACTACAAGACGAGACGAATCTAACAAGATCTCACTTGACTATATTTTAACTTATATAACTATTATAAAACTTTAAGTTGAAGTGTTCTTGTGAATAGTGCCACATTTGCAAATGTAGCTTTCTTTTAAAACGGAGGGAGTATATGTTTTGCTTCCTTCACCAGTATATACACAAATCACAATACATTAAGAGTATATATGTGTGTTTAAATAATTTCTCTCTGAACAATTATCCATGATACCATAAAAGAAGAGCAAACTCAGAGCATGGGACGGATACGGGGCGGGAGACCTGGAAAAGAGGATTCAGAATATTTCCACTGAACTCAGGGAATTGGAGGACGGATTAAAGGGACAGGAAACGGAGGAGGATCATAGACTGAGGTGGTTAGAGAAGAAGTCAGCCCTTAGTAATTTATATCTGGCCGAAGAACGCCGTTGGATGCAGAAATCCAGGATTAGATGGTTGAAAGAAGGGGACCGAAACTCCAAATTTTTTCATTCGATAGCAGCTCTTAACAAAAGAAGAAACCATATTGGGGTCATGAGGAGGGACGGGATTATTGTGGAAGACCCACGTGAGATCAAGGATATGGCGTATGAATACTTCAAGAAGGCCTTTGCGAAACAACAAGCTGAGGTGTTTCATGCAGACAATTTGGGATTGAGCAGACTGGAGGAACACAAAAAACAGTGGTTAGCGAGGGCTTTTACCATGGAAGAAGTGAGAGAGGCCGTATGGTGCTGTGACGGGAACAAGGCCCCGGGTCCGGACGGGTTTAATTTAGGATTCTTCAAAAAATATTGGGGCGTAATCAAAGACGATGTGTTCCAGGTCTTTAGAAGGTTTGAGAATAATGGCAATCTTCCCAAGGAAGCTGGAGGGTCGTTCATAGTTTTAATCCCGAAGGTGGCTTGTCCTATGGTGTTTTCTGATTTCCGGTCCTATGGTGTTTTCTGATTTCCGGCCGATATCTTTGGTAGGAAGCATTTATAAGATGATTGCAAAAGTATTGGCGCGCCGGCTTAAAGAGGTGCTGCATACCCTAGTCGGACCTTCTCAAATGGCTTTTGTAGAAGGGCGTCAAATTCTGGATGGTGTCTTAATTGCTTCTGAGGTGATCCATTCTACCTGTTGCTCGGGACGGAAGGGGTTTGTAATTAAATTGGATCTCGCCAAAGCATACGATAATGTTTCTTGGGCTAATTTGTTTCGGGTGATGGAGGCGATGGGATTTGGAGATAAATGGATTAGTTGGATGCAAGGGTGTATTTCAACAGCTACCGCATCAGTCCTCATTAATGGATCTCCAACAAAGTTTTTTAAATTGCAAAAGGGGTTGAGACAAGGAGACCCACTATCCCCTTATTTATTCGTACTGGTGGCAGAAATTCTGAACAAGCTTATATCAAAGGCGGCTGAACAGGGGTTGATCGCGGGTCTGAGGTCGAGCAAGGAGGGACCTGTCATCACACATCTACAATACGCCGACGATACTATTATTTTATGTGAAGGCAATCTACATCAGGTGGTTGTTGTAAAAAGGTTACTGATCTGTATGACTCTAGTTACAGGGCTTCGAATAAATTTTGGCAAAAGCAACATTGTGGGGATCAACTGTTCCAGGGAAGAGGAGGAGGAAGCAGCGGCGTTACTGGGATGTGGAATAGGGAGTTGGCCGTTGAAATACCTAGGGATCCCAATCGGGGTGCGGGTTAATAGCTCGTCTATATGGCAGCCTATTTTGGAAAAAATTGAAAAGAGGTTGGCGGGTTGGAAGGGGAGAATGCTATCTCAAGCGGGGAGATTATGCCTTATTAAATCGGTAATGCATAGTCTCCCTACTTATTACTTATCAATCTTTAAGGTACCTAAAATGGTGGCGGATCGATTGGAGCAATTAAAGAGGCGATTCTTTTGGAATGAATGGGACGGGGAGAGACAGCTGCACACCATCGGATGGGAAAAGATCTGCAGTAATAAAGAGTTGGGGGGACTGGGCATTTGGAATACTAGGGAATTCAACTCAGCGTTGTTAATGAAGTGGAAATGGCGTTTTGGGATGGAACAAACAATGTGGAAAGAAGTAATAGACGCTAAATATTATAAG
Source organism: Hygrophila difformis (assembly GCA_030278955.1). Lineage (NCBI taxonomy): Eukaryota > Viridiplantae > Streptophyta > Magnoliopsida > Lamiales > Acanthaceae > Hygrophila > Hygrophila difformis. The sequence goes on along the minus strand of JAOANR010000001.1, from coordinate 20,093,577 downwards.
AACACATCTCCCTTGATTCCGGGAACCAAGTTCTGTCGAAGTATGTGGGGGCGTATTTGTGGAGCATGGGAAGAGGGGTGTCTGGAAGATTATAATGTGGGATTCAAAATTCAAGTGGGAAATGGAGATAGAACACGGTTTTGGCATGATGTGTGGGCGGTGGAGGGACAAACACTAAAAGATCTCTTCCCTAGGATCTTCGCACTTGCTGCTATGAAAGATGGTAAGGTTTCAGAGTTTGGAGAGTGGAGAGGGTTCGAGTGGGATTGGAAAATTCAATTGAGAAGACAACTTTTTGAATGGGAACTGGAGATATGGAATAACATGATGATGGTTTTAAGTGGCTTGTGTCTGAACAGATATTTGATAGACAGGGTAGTCTGGTCGCAGGCATCTAACGGGAGATACACAATAGGATCCACCTGGAAACGGGAAGAGAGTTGGTATGGGGAGGACTGGAGTAGATTTTGGAACAGATTGTGGAAATTAAAATGTCCAGAAAAGGCCAAGTTGTTATTGTGGAGGGTCATAAATAAAGCAGTCCCAGTTCGGGAAATTCTTGCACATAGAGGCTGCCTTGCAGGATCCAGCATGGAGTGTGTTCTCTGTGAGAAGGCCATAGAATCGGTGGACCATCTTTTTTGTCAATGTGAGTTTGCAGGAACCCTATGGCACCAAGGGATGACCTGGTTCGGTGTGGTGGGGGCGTGTCCAGGAAGGGTAGAAGATCTGATGGCATGGTGGATGAGTGTATATTTGAAAAGTGATAGGAGAGAGGGGTGGTTGTGTACAGGTGTTGCTATCTGTTGGTTTGTTTGGAAACTCTGGAACGAACACATATTCAAAGGCAAACAGTCTGGAGTTAGTGAAGCTATTAATGAAATAAAATACCGTGCTAGCCTGTGGTGGAGAGCAGCAGTGAAGGACACGGGAGCATGCATTAATGAAATGGAAATCTGTTTCCCTGCGGGTCTCATGAAGCCGTCGACTGTGAGAACCAAAGTACCTAGGCGTGGGATTACATGGATGCGTCCAGAGGTGGGGTGGTGGAAGATTAACACGGATGGTTCTTCTTTGGGTAATCCGGGCCCGGCAGGAATTGGAGGGGTAATTAGAAATGACTTGGGCGATATAATTTTTATTCTGTCCGATTACATCGGATGCGGGGATTCCACAGAGGCTGAGTTGACAGCCATAAGCCGGGTATGCAAAGCTTTGATCCGAGATCAAGGTTTCCCCCTACAAAAACTACTCTTCGAATGTGACTCCAGTAATGTCGTCAATTGGATAAAGGATCCTCTGACAATCCCTTGGAGATTTAAGGGTTTGATGGGACCAATTTCGACAATTTTCAATCATGCAAGATTGGTCAGAATCCAACACATACTAAGAGAAAGTAATGATATAGCCGACGAGTGGGCTAAAAGAGGGGCCAAAGGTGAAGGCATAGGGGAGGTATGGCAATAATTCCACAAGACTTGGAGTTGGGACCGGAGCTGGTAACTCACAAATATATATCCGAGGGAAGATAGGGAACAAGGAGTTATTCCAAATTTTGGTACTGACATCAAATTGGGTACAAGCTTGTCTGTGAGGTCGTTTGTGAGGTACCTGATGGCCCAGAGGGGCCGGAGAAAATCTATGGTCAGTTTGGAGTTGAGCGGATGATTTTAGAAAGATGGAGCGGGTGTTTGTTGTTGGTGAAGATTGGGATGTCCTAACTGGAGCTGTGAAAGTTTTTTTTTTTAAAAAAAAAAATGGAGACATCGAAGGGAGATGAGACCAGGACCTTACTGTTGCACTATTGCTTTGTTCTATGTTTATTTATTTCTTTTTCAGGTTGGCGAAGTTGATGGAGCTCCTCGGAATCGGCTGATGTATCTGATTGCTGTTATGGCTGCTGTGGATGGTGAAGTGCAATGCCATTGATGCGGATGGTGCCTTGTAAAATCATCTAAACTCGAGTGTGGATTACCTGTGGCATGGAACAAAACTCATTACCTACACGGCTGTCCAAGGAAATGGAGGAAGGCTGCTGGTCTTGACCTGAGATAGATTCTGGTTCAGGCGCCTCAAAGTTGATGAATGCCATTACTTAACCTGGAGGCCGCGTATGCTCCTCGGTGTGCCACATTTGCTGACAATATTTGACACAGATGACACTATTGCTGATTACTGGAAGTTGCTGCTTGAGTTTGCTGCTGCCGTTGCGCATTGATGCTGCTGCTACTACCTTTCGGTGTGCTGACATTGTTGAGTAGAATCACCAAGCTGAATCAAGGAACTCTTGCATTGAATATATGAAGCCATCTGACAAATCTCCCGGTGAGAGCTGAGCCTAAATATATCTTTGGTGCGTGCATATGTGGTGCTCACGTAGACATTCTAGATCTTGCTTTCATTCATGTTGAACATGCATATAATCACATCAGCACATTGAAAATGACAAGGGATTCAGGTCTACCCCTTTTCTTTGGCCTTACCTTTTCTGCAACCCTTCTTTCATCACATAGCTAGCCTGGTTGAACCCCATAGGTACACCTTTCTACCCAGTTTGCAGTTGGTGTCCAGAATTCCCTTCTTTTAGTCATACAGTTCCCGGTACCTCTGGGTTTTTAGAATCATCTATAGAGTCTCATTTGAAATTCTGTCGTTGATGCAACCACTGTTGGGTAGTACTACATTTCGTCCTGCAGAAATATGTAAGATAAGGAAAAAAAAAAGAAAAAAAAAAGAAAAAAAAATAGAGAGAAAAAGAAAAAGGAAAGGAAAAGATAAATCATATCATTTTAAAGAAGTGGAGTGATTGGTGTTCCTGTCAACATGAAGGGTTGGGGTTGCCACCATTTGAAGAGCTTTTTGAGAGATAGCTTTTAGCATAGAAAGTTGAGAAGAATCCCATGTTTTATTTTGGGCATGTCTATTTGGTTCTGTTCTTCAATCTTGCTGTGATAATTTGGTTGCATCACTGGTAGGATTTCTGTGTGATCTTTGTAGATGGTTCCTTTATCCCAATTTATGCTCACCCCGTCCTTCCTCCCATAGACATGGCCAAGTTATCACCTTCACCTTGTCCCTTTGATTTGATGCATTGATGTTGAATTTTTTCTGCATGGAAATGTGATCTTAATGCAAGCCTATGGGATGGCCAATTTGAATCACCGATTGAGGATCATATGGCCTATTCCTATTTTTGAGAAGTGAACGCGTGCACCTTTTATGTTTTGAGGTCAGTATGGCTTGATATATTCTATGCGGGAAGGATTTGATTTTGGCTTTGGGGAGACTGCTGTAGAGTCATTGGAAGGGATTATGTGCACAAAAGAATCTGGCATACCGGAGAATTATTAATGGAATCTGGGGCCGACTAAGGAGGAGAATTATTCACAGGAATCGAGATCTGCGGCTTCATGTTCTGTGGGTTATCAATTCCGCTTTGGTGTTGACAGAAGGACTCAAATCTCTTCTGGTTGATTGCTGGATTCGTCATGGTGAATGGTCTTGTTTGATGTCTCCTGTTTCAGTTTCTTCATGATTCGTCTCATGTAGATAAGCTGCTTTGTATTTTGGTCCTATAATTATGTCTGTGGAAATGCTGCTGTTGGTGACATGCACTTCCCTCGTAAGGGCTTGTATTTGATGTAGCAGTAATGCCTTGTCTTTTGGCATATGAAATAAAGTTCCTTTTACTCTCAAAAAAAAAAAAAAAATGATACCATAAAAGAAATATAGTTTTCACTTTTCTCCACATAGTGAACACTCGACAAATTTAATTAACACTGTTCAATTACCCCTCCTTTAATTTCAAGACATGTCGTTTTGCAGCATGTTCGTGTTCATTAGTAAAAACCTTGATACAATTTTAAATAAAAATATATTTAAACTTTTAAACGGCAATCAATTTTGGCAGTAGTTGTTAACAGTCGTACGTATATTGTTTTGGAGCTTTGAATTTGAGTATCCTAACTTCCTGTGTGTTGTTTGGTATTATCAATTACCAATTTTCTCTTATATTATGTTTCGGACGACCATGTGGTTAATTAAATAATTTAATCTGACTTATTAAGAAAACATTGTAATTTTATAAATGAAAAATTTAACCAATTTGATTCACTAGAAATTAAAGAAAATCACCACCAAGCACGATGGCCTGCTTAGCTTTTTCTTGCCTCTCATCACAAGGCGACGACCAACCAGATAGTAGTATAAGGCCATCTCCAATGGTACACTAAAACCTAAAATGATTTGGCATATTCTATCCAACAATACCCTAAAACCAAACATATTTTAAGTTTTTTGAGTTTTATGAATAGTAAATACTCAAATTTGAGTATTTACTATTCATAAACCTATATCACTTTTTGTAATTAAATTAATTGCAATTTCATCCCTCTAATTGTTGCAAATTGAATAACATATTAATTTAGAAATAGAAAATAAATTTTTATTCTAATTTTGTATTATAATTAATAATTTTATAATTTATACAATTTTTTTTTTAAAATTTACTTTATATCTAGTTAGATTAAAGATTTTAATTTTTTTTTGTTTTTAAGCATTTTATTTTATAAATAAATTTTAAACATAAACATAACTAATTTATATTGGCATAATTAATGAGTATTGAATCTGTGTGGGTTAATGTGAAGTATTTTATAAGAAATGATGCGTATGATTGAAAAAATAAATAAGTTTGTATAGGAAAGAATATATAGAGAATATTCTTTTGAGTTTAAATTTAGTGTAAATGGTTGGAGATGAGTTACTGTTTGATGTGACATTTACTGTAAAATGAGTTTGAGTATAGTGTTGGCTATTGGAGATGCTCTAATTAAAGAGTATTCATGCTGTCTCAACTAACCCAGAATTGAAGTGTGATGCCTTTCATCTTTTTAATTTCTGTTACTTTATTAAAAATAAAAAATAAATATTTATATGTTATCTAGATTGTATATTTAACGGAAATATATAATAAAAAATAATTAAACAAATATACTATAAAATTAATTAAATACAAAATTTAAACAAATAAAATTTTAATTAATTAAAGAGTAGATATAATTTAAAAATTAATTAATAATACATAAATGCATAAGATTTTATAATTAATATAACACAAAATTAAGTCTAGCAACAGCCGCCTGAATTTTTAAAAAAAATATTAATTTTTTAATAAAATTTTAAATTATTTTATACAGTATTTTACTAATAAATATTTTAAAATTCTTTATATATATGTAATTATTTTAATACATATTAAAGTATATAAAAATATTTTTTTCTGGTGTAAGTATATAGTAATATAATAGTAATTAATTAGAAAACATACAAGAATTATATACTCCCTCCATTCCTTTTTAATTGTCTTTTTTTAGAGATTAAAAAGTGTTCCACAATAGTTATCAATTTTATATAGTTATAGATAGTTATGATATATTTTTACTATATTGTCCTTCACTTTACATAAATGCTATTTGTTGACATTTATTAATAATGCATTTAGTTGAATGGTAAAAATATAAACTTATGAGTTAATTAATGCAAATATTAGTTATTAAAATTGAGCTGAAAGAGGCAACTATTTAGGAACGGGTGGAGTCAATGGGGGTCCTATGCATGGGCTTGGGGGTCCGTCGCCCCTCGAGTTCAAAATTTGCCATTAATTTTTATATAATTATGTAAATTTTAATTATAATATAGCTCATTTTTCTGTAATTCCGACCCCCAAGCTGAAATTGTGTAATTAATTTTTTATATAATGTTGTGAATTTTAACTATGATAGAATATACTTTTCTATAATTTACATGAGGAATAAGGTGGAGGAGAAAGAAGAAGTATTATGTTTCTTTATTGGTGGGCATTCTTTTTTTAATATAAACTCATCTACTCTCTTTAATCTTAATAAAATATAAAAAAACAAAAAATAAAAACAAATGTGGGCCCAATATAAAGTTGAAACTAAAGTTGTACTACTAAATTACTCGAATTTTTAACAAACGGGTATATTGAAGAGTTTGTTTTTTACCCTACCAGAAGACGTGAATGTAAGTGTAGTTGGCATTGTTTAAATCTTCGATCGGCTCTCTAATAAGTCTTGCAAAAAAAAGAAATATGGTTGAGCTTATGGTTGACACTCCTTCTGTTTGGTTTATCGGCTTATGCTATTAGCATTGTTGCTACTGTTTAAAGATATTCTTCCACATTGAAGTTTATTTTATATGTTGTGAGGGAAAAAAATTAGTATATTAAAGTTCGCCCCAGCCATAAGAGTCTTCGTCCGCCACTGGGTGGAGTATAAAAAAAAGACATTTGGGTGCCTAGTGGCACACATTAATTTTGACACATGCATTGGGATGCCCTTATACAGTTGTAAGTTGTAACGCCAATGGCATGTGGATATATATTAAAACAAAACGTGAAAGTTGATCTATCTATATTGCGATGAGCCAGCCATGTTGAAATATTTAATTTTCTTCAGGTAAAAGAATTATAGGCCAACTTTGGATGACTCGACTGATGATTACTTGCCCATTTGCCACTGCTTATATATTTTTTACTTCTAACATCATACATGGAATGGAAGCCCTACTCCCACTAAAGAATTATTGAGCACATCGCCATTTATAGTAGTAGTAATATTTATTTAAGGATAATGTTTCCCTAATTACAGAAACTTTTCACTGTTTCAGACAGTAGCTTACCATACCAATGTCCAAATAAGGTTATATAAGTGGCAACAGCCTGGACAGAGGGAAAAAAAAAAATACTTATATCATCAAATTTCTGTCAGAACTGATGGGTTGAATAGCCACGTCCCATTAATTCCCACACTCTTATAGTATAACGAAATACTACTACTACTACTACTATCTCAAATTAAAATAACTGTTTCAATTCATGAATTCGAGTTTATAACACTTTGACAATAAAAATTATCTTGAGAGACTTAAAATTCACCTAAATTTGGTACTAAAGTTAAGGATTGATTCGAAATCTATTTGTAAAATTTTCTATTAATCCAAATAAAGGGAATAATTTATTTTTATGAATTTTAAATATCTTTCAAATAAAGGTGTCCAGTCCTACCAAAAAAAAAACAAAATAAAGGTGTCCAGACATACCATTACAAAACAACACTAGAGTCATAAACTATATGTGTATATGTTGTGAAGTGCATGATTGCGCTGGTACTAACATATTTTGGGCCATTGTATTTTCGTCCTTTCGGGTCTAGAGTTGGGCCTTGTATTTTTATTGTTTTCGGGTCTAGAGTTTTGTGTATATATAAAATCCGTCATTGTAAATTGTATTAAAAAAAACATATAGTGAAAATATCTGGCTTGATATAGCCCCGAATGTAGGAGAAATAAAAAAATGGGTAACCAATTCTTGTGTATTCTTATTTATTTTTCATAACATTATGCAGACACAAAATGATTCCACACATGGACAGGGAAGAACATTGCACATTCCATTCCAAAACTTGCCCTCATTTGATCTATATATATATATATACTAGAATTCGTATTGCGCGCGCTACGCCGCGCGGACATTCTGTGTATTTTAATTATTATGCAATCAGTGTGTATGATGTTCAGGACACCTGAGAAGTGGTATGTGATCAGGACACCTGAGATCACAATTTATCAAGTTTGCAAGCTATGAAGCATAAAGAATTTCAGTAAATGTTATGAATCAGGACACCTGAGATCTTAAAAGATGAAAAAATACAATTTGTATCTTGGACTGTAGTGTGGTGGAGAGGGGAACCCAGGGAGATGGCATCCTTGAACGATTTGTGAGGCCTCACTGAGTCATGCCTGGGTTAACGTGCCAAACACAAAACATTTAAGTGAATTGGCTTCGCAATTTTGATCTCATCCATGCAGGCATTCCATCATCTGCAAGACGAAATAGCACTACTGACTGTCCAGTTCAATTTATATTTGAAGGCTAAGATAAACAAAAGAGGAAATGAACGCGAATTCAACCCCAATTGATCCTGAATTCAACCTCAGATATTAGAAAATTGACCTATTATAGGTCAACTTGATCAGCCTCCTTTGCTTCCTGTGGCATCTGCAATGGGATCATAGTAAAATATCAGTACAGTTAAAATGAGGTAAAGATATAGCTTTGAATATCCATTACACATAATTAACACAATAAAATGAGAAAATATAGAAAAAGGAATCATATAGAAATTCCAAACTATAACATACAAGATTGCGGGAATTCAGACAATCAAAAGAAAAATAGGCTGGTTTATTGATGTCTCCTTATTTATTGGCCTGCAGAATAAATCCATAATTTCTTTAAAAAAGTATGCACGGAAAAGTTTAATTTATTCGATTCCATTGGAAGATGGTAAGAGCAATAACAAACTTCAATTGAAATAATAGCAGTTACGGCCACAAATGAATGAAAATTCTACTCAAAGAAAAATATTGAAATAATAGCGGTTACGGCCATATAAAGAACGGTGAGACAACAAAAACCAACACTTGACTTCCAAAATGTAGCTTAATCAATTGAGACGCAAAGCAATGTTTTATAATATTCAAGAGTAACCCATCTAAGGCAAAACAAAATTCGTGTCTTCAGTTGGGTGAATGCAATCAACAAATAAAAAAACATTTAGACACACACATCAAGGAAAAACTATATTTTGAGCATCAGCACTGAATTCATGCATATCACCAGTGCTAGAACAAAGAACACTCCAACAATCATGAACTGAGGTGAATTCTAAATAAACAAAAACTAAATTGTAGTTATGCAACCATGCCAACTAACACATAACTTATTAGGTAAATATCATGGAATTATAGTATTAAAGCACATATTAACCTTATTTTGGATGCCTTCTTCCACACCAAAATTTTGATCCTTGGGAGTGACGAAATGATGTTCGATATGGAGAGAGCCATCTCTCAACTCCTTCCAGCTTATGAACCGGTGTTCTGAACAAAAAATCAAGTAGCCTAGCAACGTATAAATTTTTTTAAGATCTTATCTACTAAATATTCTACAAAATATCTCCATGTCTGCTAAAAAAAACAAGCAAGAAAATTGCAAGGATGTCCCAAAGTAAATTTAATTATTTGAAGAGCAGTTGCCAAGCAATTTATACGAAAATTATAAATCTATAAATATTTTTTCATAGATCCACTGAGAAATTGGAATGCCAAAATTAGCTAAACTCATTTGGTGAGTGTTCTTTTTTCTTTCAAATTCTGCTGGGGAGCAATTTATATGAAACATGTCCATCAAATTACATATAAACTTTAAAAAAATAATGGTAAGCTAAAATCAAAGAAAGCAGCAGTGACAAAAATATCCAAAAAAATAATAAAACTGAATGATTTGGTGAGCAAAGCAATAAATAAAATATATTGGGGAAAGAAATCCCACAGCACTGTCAATCAAATAAAATCACATACCCCAACTCTGGAGGTCAGTTAAAACTGTTGATGCATCATTGGATTAAACCACGACTGTGTAAAAAGGCGATAAAGGTAATGGAGGGCAGAAGACCTGCAAGGGAAAAGTCTGTTGCGACCCAGCACCATTATTGCAAATGATATAAATTCAGCGAAACTATATGATTTAGGTTAGATTTTTCAATTATTCAATACCTTCAAGAACTATCAACTTTGATTTGAATGCACTGAATTTCAAGAAAAAGTCTGTTGCCACTGAAGCGCATCACAAACTCATAGAATCGTCCTTCAAGTGGCAAAAAAAATATATCAAATGCACAGCCAACGGCAGCAAGAACACACATAAACACACATACGAAGAAAATAAAGAAACACAAGAAAAATAAAAGATGGAAACTTGAAGCGATTGTCATTATACGTTGAAAAATCTTGTAAGATGAATCTAAGAAATTGGAATACATACATTGTCATTGCACATTGCCATGGAAATAATAAGTTTTTTCCATTAAGCACGTAATGTATATATATATTTGATATATATATAAGGCTTTGAAATATTGCAGGGCTTACTGTATAGGAATCTGCAGCTCCGAGAAATGTGAATGAGCATAGTTTGATATGCGTAGCACATACTTTGATCTAAAAGGGAAATGAATTATATATCAGTAGAGGTATTTTCAAGCTCTCAATCGTGTAAAATAAAGGTGGAAATCTGGGGGAAAAGTGCGAAGTGGCTAATAATGCAAGACAATCAATTAAAATGTATTCGCTGAAAGATGAAAAATAATTAACAGCCCAACCTGTCGTGGAATGCTATCTTTGCAAGAGGTCTTCAATATTATAAAGCGGAGCCAGTAAAAAAATTGAGAACGAAGGTAACTATAATAAGAATAGAAAAGATCATTAAACCAACAGAAGTGTGAAAAATTAAAATAAAAAGGCAATGGAATTTCCAGTCTGTGGCACGTAGAAGGGATTGAAGTAGACATAAGTAATTTAAGGAACATTATTTCATATAAAGGAATTAACGAAATAAAGAAGAGTGGTGAAAATTATAATCATTATTGCAATGAGGCTCTTAAGCTGAATAAATATTGAGGATTATAATTAATGGTGGTGATGAATTGTAGACTTTTTTATGAAGAAATTTTAAGGAGACAGTTACCATAGTGAATGAGCCAGATACCACAAGCATTCTTGTAGCAGGATGGATATGAGTGCATTCTATATATGGAGAATGGATGCAAATTCCTGTTTTGTAGGACAAGAAACCTACAAATTTTACCGGCATCAGATCATGCATGTAATAGCAATATATTATAGAAGCTAAAAGTACGAAGCATGTGACACAATGTGCATGAAGTATACATGGAATCTTCCACAGGTATGGATGAAAACGGTACGGATACGGTCGGATAGTGTCGGATACGGATATTATCCATATTTTTTTCGACGAATTCGGTATCGAATACGGATGGGCCGGATACGAATACGATTTCGGATATTTCGGATTACGGATACGGTACGGATACAGGACGGATATATGATGGATACGGATTCAATCGGATACAGATATCGGATAATTTTTTATAATCTTTTTTGAAAATTTGATATTTTTTAATTATTATTAATAATTTTTAATTATTAAATAATAATATATTAATATATTCGGATATCCATATTTAAAATCCGGATAATATCCTATCAATTTTCGGATACGGTCGGATATTCTCGGATACGGTCAGATATTTTCGGATACGAATACGAATGCGGATATTAAAATACGGATTCGGATTCGGATACGAATATTGAAATATCCGGCCGGATAGTCGAAAACGGAATCGGATTCGAATATAATCGGATACGGCATCGGATCGGTCGGATATTTACCGTACCGCTTTCACCCTGTGGACCACAGGCGTGTGAGTTGAGTTCAGACTATTTAGTTTTTAATCCCTGCCGCCTGTAAAAGTTCTTGATAAACAATATTCCGGGTCCATTCGACAAGAAAATTTCCTTCTGTTACGATTTGATCAGGTGGACGAATTGTTATGTATAGAGTATCAAATGAGCGCGCACGAGACAAAGCTACATATAATTGGCCATGCATGAAAACAGGTTCTTTGGTTGCCAACCTGGCTGGCCATATGGATTGATGAAAGGGTATTGAACAGGATCATAGGCAAAAGAGTAATAAGACACTTTCTTAGGGGGACCATTGAATGGGTAAACCTGTATATCTCGAGTTAAATCAGCATCAGTTGATTGTCCATCTTTCCATATAGCAGAGATTTCATCAACTGTTGGAAGGTTATAGACCCGTTTGTCCAATCGTGAAGCTGTTTTTAAGAAAATTTTATATTCATCTAGACATGGAATTTAATGGAGCTGTCTAAAGAATCTTGCATAAGGATTTGATTCTGTGATATTTATCAAGAGAGCAAGGAGATCTTTGTTGAGATTTGGATTTTCATCCATTCGTTTCGCTAGTTCAATTCCAGCATCATGAAAGTAAAGCTGGAGATTTTTTGGTGTATCTGAACAGGGGAATAACGAATTAATGAAGTGGTGCATCATTCCATTCACGCGGAATACATACACATTTTGTTCATTTCGTTGCATATTGACATCATATTTGACACCCAAAGTTGAGAAAGAGAAAGCGTTATTATATGTACGTATATATGTGAGAAAAGGGTCAGATAAAGCATGTCTTCGAAGGAAAAGGTCCTTGAGAATAGGATGGGGCAATAATGGGTCCAAAGAGAATGTCCCAAATGCACAGCACAATCCCTTAGGCTCACCATTGAAAAGTAAAGCACCACATGCATTGCAAATCGTAGGTGATGGAGGTACCCAAGCTGAATTCAAAATTATTTTTCTACGAACCTGTGCAGGCCCAGATGAATATTGCCCACGGCTCCTTCGTATCTCGCTGTTCCGGCTGTTCACCGCAGGTCATAGGTACTGCATCAGTCCCCAGTTGCTGGACAGGCCGACCAGTACGGGTTCTGGGGTGCTGGTGCCGATAGCTCTGCTGACCTTGCTCGAGATTGCCCTGCCAGCAAAGGATTCAATATAAGAGAATGAGCAATAAACCAGATTGAATAAGGGAAAGAGCACGAGGTGACGTATGATGATGAAGCTTAAAGCAAGCAGGCAATAAAGCTTAAAGCAAAAGTCCACATTTTTTGCTGAAATGTCATATTGAGCATTTGAGACCATTTTATTAGGCATTCAATGGACAATCGTTTGAGTAGTGGAATGAGAAACATCAAGATTATTGAACCGAAAGACATCAATGATAAGACTTAGTTTAAAAATAGATCAATGATAAGAATTTATTTGGTGGTAATTATTCGACATAAACATAAGTCCAGCCCTACTATCTAAATTTTACTAATGGTAAAATTCAAGGAAAGATAGTGGACTGAAATATCATATGGGTGGTCATTTGACTCACATAAAGGACCAACAGCCATAAAGCTTAGATTAACATTATTCTCCCACAGTTTATGTTATTGAAAATTCGAATTACCAAACTATATAAGTGTGTATATGTGGAAAGATAGGAAAACTAAATAGAATATTAGATCAAAGCAAATATCTTAATTTGCCATACTTAAGTGGGGCTTCTGAAAGAATTCAAACAATCAACAGCAAATCTAGTACTAATGGTAATGGTTAATAGATTTAATGATACAATTTCAGCAAAACTGGCACAATAATAGCATTTCAGCATCCTATTGATGAAAGTCCATTCATTTAATTCTCTTGATCTCATATCCAAAGCAAAACGCAAAACTGAAGAAATTAAAATGGATATGTGAACTGATAATTGAGGCAATGACTTTGCCTTATTTGTTCATTTTCTTCCAAGAGAAAATGAGAAATTGTACATCAATATTCTTTCCTCTATAGCTCCCAATCCCCATCCACCATACCACACCTCAGCTCGCTCTCTCTCTCTCTCTCTCTCTCTCTCTCTCTCTCTCTCTCTCTCTCTCTCTCTCTCTCTCTCTCTCTCTCTCTCTCTCTCTGCATCCTTTTACTTCGGATAGTTCATAAGAACAAAAAACTAAGGTCTTACACCATAATGATGAAGGCAAGTAAATCATTGAAGAGTAAAAAGTGAAAATTAAATGATTTAGTCAGCTTAGATGGGTAATTTGTTGTTTATTGATGTTTGCTAAATTAAGAGCTACCATGTGATTCATAGATATTTAAAGATAGTAGCCAAACCACCACCAGAAAGCAAAACCAATTCTAGGGTTTCCCGGTGTCATTGATGAAGAAAGGAAATAGCTAGCTTATTTACCAGGTAATAAGAGAGTAAACGACAAAACAAAGATCATTAAAAGTAGTATTTATATTTATATATGGTTTTCCAAAACAAGAAAACATGTCAGCAAACGGAAAATCAAACTTTAAAAAAACGAACATTAATTGTGGTACATTACAAATGCAATGGCAAATATTGTTTCAAACAATTTCAAAGCACCATTCTGATTATACACCACATGAATAAAAATTATATTGCTGTTAAACGTTACTAAGTGCCAATAGACATGATTAAGTCATTTAAAAACAAACCGAGGGCATTTAAAAAGCTCGGTTGATGGGGAACCAATTACACCTGGATCATAAGTCATTTGCACAGAGTTGGAATGTAGGACTCCGAGAAAATACAATTTATTGGACACATACCTCGCGTGGAACACAAGGCTGCCCCGACCTACGGCGTCGACTACTACTGGATGGTTCACCCGACTGCAATGCAGTTCCCTATAACGCATGCCTACGGGCAGCCCGAGCTGCACGGTTGCTGACACGGGCTATATGATTGCTGGAATCTCCTTGCCCCGGTTCCTGCAAGGAAGAATTACATCAACCAATGTGTTGAGGTAGATCGCAAATAATGACAGAGAATATCTCTTTAAAGGAAAATAGAAAAGGGGATTGAGGGCAATGATTATATATTGGTGTGAACCTGGGTGCGAAGACGCTCCAAAAAGGGCAGGCCAGGTGTGGCACCTTGCTCGGCCATGCTTGAGGAAAGGCGAAGGATGTCAGTACGATAAGCAAGAACCAAAGCCAAGACCACCAATTAAAAATTTCCACAAACAGCCCGTAGGTGTAGGCATAAACAGCGCAAGGCTGAGCAGCATAAACGATCAGTCGAAAAGTGCGGAGAATGAAAGTGGACAAATTAAATAGTGCAATAAGACAAACAATGAAACAAAGGAGCAGAGTCCGAAACACTCATATCTCGATCAAAAGGCCGAGAACAAAAAGTGAAGCTTCGAATATATGAAACAATCTGTAGCCTCACAATTCCTCAACATCGAACAACACAATCCGAAAAATCCCCAAACTGAATTGACTTCAATAAGAGACAAACCTAATTAATATATAAATGAACTGACAAAAAGCAGAGTCCAGAACCATCTCAAGACAGAAATATCACATTGCTTTTGGCATAATCATGATCATCATCCAAATTTTTTTCACCCCAGTTTAGGAAGATTAAAAAACACAAAAAAGTAATGAAATGTGAGCAGCAGGCTATTAAATCAAAGCATATTCTAGCTCAATTCAGCTCAATCATCATTTTCACGGTTGAAGTTCAACTTATGCATCAAGTTAAAACAGGATGCTGGCTTCTTACTAATGCAATTCTTCTGAGTAATAATTCTCACAATCTGAGGCTCATTTTATTGTTCTTACAGGCATGTGCTAAATACAACCCCAACCAGATCATGTTTCAGACTCAATACATGACATCTCGAATAATTCTTCTGCAAGTTGAGCTTAGAGTTAATTATTTTTGGACAAACTAACACTTAGTAAACATGGAAATAAATTGTCAAGATATCTAATACAAATCTTGTAGGCATGATGAATCAATCACGAGAAGTCATAAATGATAATGTCCACACATTCAATATGTGGCATGCATTGGACAATTTTTTGATTTACAAATAATCATTCATAAATGCAACCTCTCCATTTTCAATGTTGTATTTGATTCCAAAATCCTGGAAAACTGAAGAAGGTAATAATATTAGTATTAGTTTAGCACATTCAGTAATCAGTTGCTTTGATATTTAAATTTTATAACTAATGCTTACATCTCAAACTGAGCAAATCATAGTATTGCAGTTTGATTTTTTTGGTGTCAAATTGAAACAAACCATGCCATTTTCAACCCCGAAACTAATTGTGGTCACTGGTCATACCTAATCACTTGCAACTCTTAAGTAAAGATCCTCCATACCATTTCATATTGATTCGCCCAACCTCTAGAATTCAACAACTAAACTCGACCTGTTATTCCTGAGTCGAGTCGGGTTCTATTTAACCTGAGCACATTCCTGTTACATATGGATTGATTAGTAGGTTTCTATGATTTAACCCATGAACTATGCTATTATGAAAACTCAAATTAATTTTACTACTAAACAGAAGAGTTTGTGTAGTAATCAAACCAGAGTGTCACAGTGCATTTCATAGCTTGGGGGATGACTTTTCACAACAACAGAAGATCAGCAATGGTGTGATAATGCCATTTATTTTTTCTCCTGAAGTAGTGCAGGCTGCTCTGCTAGCGTCAATTAAAATTGTTAGAAACTTCAAGTTAGAGTCAAGATGAAGACCAAGTGGCTGAAAAACAAAAGAAAGTGGAAAGATATTCAAGTCACAACCAGTTTGTCTTCGTGGTAAGTGGTCTCCAAGAATCTGAGAGAATGAGTAGCAAACAGCACTACGGTAGATTACTAAGGTGCTAGGGTCCCTTTACATGGGAAAAATTCAACTCCATTTCATAGTGTGAATTGATTAGAAGAAAGATACAGCTGCTGAAACTATGTTGAAATCCACAATATTTCAAATCCATTCATTTCTATTCCTCTATAAATCCAAACACAACACAAGAAACTTGTGAAGGACAGCAAGAAATTTGACATAGCAAAAGCAGCAATGCAGCAGATATGTGAGAAATACTAATATTTTGACCTATTCTCACCAGTAACACCATAAGCAAAGATGTTATCCTTGAACAGATAACATGGCATTTAATTTTATCTAGATAATAGCCAGCTTCAAAGTTCATGAGCTGCAACTACTATTGCAAACTGTTAAATGTTCTCTTTACTCCTTTGAATTGCCAGAAATATTGCATCCCATGCGATAGTTTCATTAGTTTTATTAAGTACACCTTACTGGTGCAATTTTTTGAATCGAAATGAAATAACATAATAGCTCTATATCAGTGCTCTGTGGGTTTAACCAATCAATGTTAGACAGACATTTCATATATTATACATCAGCTATCTACAAACTAACTCTTATAATTTCTTGAGTTTCCACCGAGCTTCAGAAACTTTGCTTGAAACACGTCAACATTCAACAACAAACAAAAATACCAAAAACTCACCAAGAGACTGAGATTTGGACAGTCCGTCGGCAGTCGGTAGGATCAGAGCAATCCGAAAAATCCCCAATCCATACCCACAGAAGCATAAGAAACAGCAAATAATTTGAAGCCCGAAACACAGAAATCTAAACATCATCCAGCTTTTCTAGGGCAGAGCAAGCATCGGAAACAAAATTTAGAAGAGGATTGATAACACAGAAAGGTCACAGCGCAGCAAAAGAAAAATGGGAAATTGCACAACAAAATCGGAATGAGGAAAGCAACAAACACGGTAAAAATAGGGCAATTGGAAGACGGCAATGGAAAAGGAAATCTATGCAAAACGGAATTAAGGCAAACGGAATTAGCGTACCTGGGGCCACCGCGTGCGCCGCGGCGGGGAGGGGGGGTCGGCGCAGGCAAATTCTGGCGGGCTGGTGCGTGGGGCGAGGCGGGCAGCCGACAGTGGGGGCGGGCGGGCGACGGCGAAGCAGGGCTGGTGCGTGGGGCAAATTGGGCGGCCGACAGTGGGGGCGGGGTTCGCAATGCCGAGACGCCGAAGAGCTCCGCAAGGAGAGACGGGAAAGGACGATGGCGAATCAGCGAGAGCGCAGGAGGAGGTTCTTGGGATGAGGATAAGATTAAGTTTGGGGAAGGGCACGTCAAGTAATTTCGTGCAACTTGAATAGTACTATTCCTCCCCAGGTACTGTTCATTAAAAACCTACATATATATATATTAGATATATATATATATAGAAGTTAATGTAGTTAGCATGATCTGTTTGATATCGAACTTCAAAAAATGAACCTAAACTATATATCATATATATATAAATGACACTTTTGTATGAATAGTACTATTTGTTTTCCTTCAAATTACGCGTGCTGCCATTCCAAGTTGTCATTCTAGAAACCCATTTGCCCGCTTTGAAGAGACGGACGAATCTGGATAATTTGCTCGACGCTTCGCCGCTGCGCCCACCCTCCTTCTTCGCCTCCACTCGCCGTCGCCATTGCCCGCTGCGCCCACCCTCCTTCCTCATTCCACGCGTTTGATTTTGGCTCGACTCGCCGTTCCGCAGCGCCCGTCAACGCGGCGCCACCCACGGCTGCCGCCCCTCTGCAGTCGTGCCCACCATCGCCGGCCGGAGTCGCGCCCGGACCTTTGCCGCCGTCCTCGCGTTTTCCCTGCTTCCGCGCCTTCAAGTTCGCCTCAATTTTCCTCCGCCCTAAGTCGTCAGTCTTGCCCCCGCCCGATCCGGTAGAAAGATTTCCGCCGTTCGAGCCTCTCCACGCACAATTACGTTTCTGCTAGGGTACGAATCTCCTCGGTTTGTAGGCCATTGGCAACTACGTTTCTGCACAGTGCCGCAGCAGTCCAATTCCGACACTGGAATCCTGCAATCGACGCAGGGTAATCTTTTTGCCCTAGGTTCTTCACTCATAAATTTTTAGTTGTGTTCCCTCCTGCCTTTCCCGCTTCTCTCTCTCTCTCTATATCTGTGACTGTATTGAAGGAGATGCATTCGGGATTTGCGATTCAGAAATTTCAATTTTTATTATAAGAATAGGATTTTTATCATGAAGTTTACTTCATTTGGATTGGATTTGTAGTGAAAATTTGCATACCAAATGTTTGATAAAATGCTAAAATGAAAATTTTGGTTTGCAGGTTATTGTAGGTACGTCGTTTCACTTATTAAATTGGAACAGACGTTGGTGGCTATTTCCCCCGCCCGGTCCGGCAGAAAGATTTCCGCCGTTCGATCGTCTCCACGCGCAACCTCCCCGTCCCGCAGCAGCCAACCTGCGCGCGCCACCACCACCGCCGCCTGCGTAGGCCATCATCTCCTCAGATTCAAGTCTTGAAGAACGGTGTCGTGAAGTTGCAGAAGCACGGTAATTAATTGAAGCGTAATTCTTTCCAGGGATTTTTAGTATGCATTACGTAGCGGATTAGCTTCTTCGGCTTAAATTGGAATTAGGGCTTGCGATCGAATTACTGTTATCTTATCTCTTTCCTGCTGTCCGGGTTTGGAAATGTGTTCATTTCGTGCTCCTTGGTATGACACTTTTATACCCTCTTTTTATAGCCATTTGCGCAAATGATTGCAATTTTTTACCATATGTATGATTTGATATATTTGTGTGCATCCAGTGAGAATGATGCGCTGCTATCATTCCAGTTTAGTAGAGGCTTGAAGAACAAAATTAAGAATTTTTCAAGGCTGATTATCTTAAATTTAACCATCAAATTTGATGATTTAAAAGCACTGTTCTAAGAAGCATGGGTGAATTACGAAAACTGGTGTCTCAAGGGATAGCTGATGGAGCTGGGATTCGTGCAACAATATGGAAGGTATGGGAATTAAGTTATAGGAATTTGTTCATCTACAAATTTATAAGATTCATTATTAGAAAGGTGTTTTATGACTTTCTTTGCTGCTTATTTTTTCGTTTCATTTAAATTTATGAAGGGATTGATTTTGTTGCTCAGGGAGAATGGTTGGTCTGTGTGGAGTAATATTCTTGCCATTTGCTGTATATATACAGTATTTTTAGGTCGCCATCACTTACAATTTATGGGGATCTTGTATTCTTGTAGGGGATTTCATCCATAGGGTTAGTTATTGTTTTTTATGTTTGCTTCTGTTGATTATGGTTTCTTTGCCCCCCTTCGATTCCAGGTTTCTTATACACACAATCAATTCATATCAAGGAATGTGAGGTATTATGAGTAGTAAAAATAGTTAGTGACTAGTGAGAATGAATGAACTCAAATTTGTGAGAATGAATGCCCTCTCCATAAAACACACATTCATTCTCAATCTCAGAACTCACAAAGTTATAATCATGAGAGTAGTTTACCCATGAAAAAGGGGCTTCCCATCCTGGGAGTGTTCAGGTAAGATATCCTGGAGGTGCTTATACCATGGTTTGTCAGTATCATAGATGTGCAATCAGCTTGATAATATTGCTAGGTTCATAATATTTCCAATTTATGGTGTGTCAATTTTAAGTATATCAATTTTCCTTTACTTTAATTAGAATTAGAATGAGTTTCTTTGTATAATTTTTTTTTTTCAATTTCTTATTCGTGTCATCCTCAAATATATTTATGCATGATTTTCCACTTTTTTGTGTTCATCAGGATCTACTGAACTAGCTGTCGTTGGTGTATCTGGTGCTGTTTTCAACTTGGTTTCTAAATTAGTTATAACTTTGCTCAATATCACTGAATCGTTTGTTGCTGAAGAGCAATCATATGTTCTAAAGGCAATTGATGACCATGGTCAGACTGCTGGAGGTATTCTTTTACCTTATCATACTTGATAATATTATACCTTATTTTCTTATCCTCTATTCGAGCAGTCATTTTCTTGGATCAATTATCTTTGTTATATGCTTTATTTACACAAATTTCCTAACAGAAGAGAAAAGCAAGGTCATCTTCCCGTCACTGCCGAATTCTCTTGTGCTTGCTGTGGAGAGAAAAGCAAAGTTATATGCTTCTCCAGTTTCTTAATGAATATGTTGGGTATACCTGTTCTATGTCTCTTTATCTAATCATTGCCTTTTGTTTTAATGTTAACCTATTTGGTCTTTAAATCTTAGTCAGGTTGAATGATTTTCCTTAACAGTGGCTTGAATCTGATATCATGGTATTTTAACTTGATTTGACAAAATTTTCACAAGAAATCAGTATGATTGAGCTGTTACAATCTTTCTTGATGATGTTTCAATATCTGTTGATGAGTGACTGGTCTATATTTGGCCTACTGCAGGATTCACCAATGCATAACCCAGCCGATCAATTTTTCAAACCGAGGGCATTGGAGCCCCAGCAATTGTGGTAGCACTTGCTGTTGAAAGGAAGTTTCTGTGGATTCAAGAATACAAAGATACCCTTCATATATTACTGCCAGAGGCATTCCAGGGGCGAATCCCTTTGGTAAGTGCAAAAGTTGTAAAAATGTTTAAAAGTTGTATACTCTATTTCTCTATATTCACTTTTTTACCTTTTATTATGGGACATTCTATTCAGTCATTGTTGGAACGTTTAACGGTTTATTTCCCTTTATAAATCTGTCTGTCCTGCAAATGTTTGAGATTGCATAGGATCTATTTTGATTACCTGCATATGTTTGAGATTGCATATGATCTATTTTGATTAGGATATTTGTTTAGGTTATATCCTTGATCAATTATGGAGTTGAGTATATGTGATTTACTTCGCCGTCTGCCTGGTCACATCCTCATTTTAACTGGGATGTTTTTATTCATTGTTTCATCAGATATCTTCACTTTTTATATAAGTGTCCATCTTACTTTGCATGCACACTTTTCATGTTAGTGTCCATCTCACCGGAGCGCAGCTCAGCACGCTGCCGCTCGCTCACCCGTCCTCAGCCGCTGCGACAAGCGCTGCCACCTTTATTTTTCCCTTGTTTGTTTGAGTTTGTTGTTTTGTGCCCAGGTATTACATAAATAATTCAGTGTCCGTTGAGGGCCTATGTTTTTCACTTTCATTTGGTCGGTTTTATTTTGTGTGGTAATGATTTTGACTTTACAGGTTAACTTTAAAGTGTTTCTTGCAAATGGATGTGCTTGCTCTGCCCTCATCTAATTTTGGTCTTCCTCATAACTTTTAATCTCTATTGTTGGTCACTCGATTTTTGCCAACTTAACAACAAACAATCTACAACTCAATATCCAGAATAGCATTTTTGTGTATGCTCTCACCAGGAGCCAAGTCCATACCTTCCCATGTAAGTAGAATCTGTTCTTCGCATTGATGAGTCAATGAGTTAATGGCATCAAGGTTTATTTGCTGAACTCATTCGTATTGCATGCTGTCATTTTTATCAATCATTCCAAACGCGGGGCGTACCCCGCCCTATACGAGTTTAATTAGCTTCGTAGTTTTTAGTTTAATTAATTTACGGTATTAGGGCAACCGTAAATTTTGGAATACTCGTAAGGCATGTATTACCACAATTTATAGTCTTTCGATTAATACATTATTTTTCCATAATTTGGGTGACTTGGCACTTAAATGTAAGGATTATTATTTGTTACTGGTTTAAAGCTTTTAGGGGTTTAATTAGTCCGATTGTCAGTTGCGCCTTCTCAGCTTGAGTTTGAGCCGGGCTTGATGATGATTGGGGATTTAATGCCTGGGCTTGTCCTGCCAGGTTTGTTTTGGGAATTCCCTGAGATCGGGACCAACATCTTCATTTTCATGCACTTTTGTGCAATGAAGAGGGGCCAGGCCACCTTACTTTTTGTGAGAACAAGGTGTAATGTAATTTAGGTACGTAATTCAACTTAGTTCTATAAAATCATTTGAAAATTGTATCTTTAGCTTTGGTGGGGTTGTTGCTAAATCTTAATGGATTTACGCACTAAATATGTTCGATAAATTGCTAAAGTTGTTCTTGTGCCCTTGCATGTATCTATGTCTTTCTTGCACATTGTTAGTTACTTCTTCAGTCACACTTGATTGATAATAAATAGGGAAATTATTTTAGCTAAACTAAAAAGGATTGAAGAGTTTAGGGTTTAATTCTGGTTACTTTCTGCTATAAATCTCTAAATGCCATTGTTCATAAATTTTGTTACAAATTTCAAGCAGTTCTGATTGTTCAAATTTTTGTTTCATTTTAATTTTTATTTTTTTTATGATAACAGGAGACTGAAAGGCCTTAACTTTGGAGTATATTATCGACTATGTGCAGTCAGTCCAAACCAAGTTGAGGTGATCTATTTCCACCTCTTTTGGTTTAGTTTCTTTGTTCGGGAAAGGTTTGTTCCTATGTCTAATCCATTCTATCCCTATCATTAGTTTTAATTGATGATGTTGGCCTTCTATTAATCCTATGATTTGTTTGATTATCAGCCCTTCTATTAGGGACCATATATTCCATGGTTGGTAATTGAATTCTGGTTTAGTTCTCTATGGAACCCCCAATGATCTGAATACAATTAGGTGGTAAAAGTTTAAGTTTCTCTGTATGGTTTTTCTTCAAGTGGTGAGTGGAGGTGTCAACCATTCAGAGCTCTCCCCAGTTGGGCTTGACTAAATTTCTTGTTCCATGGATCTACAAAATCAGGTACAATATCTTTCAATTCTTTTCTGTTAGTTTAATTTATTTATTATTACCTCCAGAAAAATATGTTGCGTTGTATTCAGTATATATGGAAGAGATGATTGGAAAAGAAAATTGATACTTTCTTAGTATTAAACTTGTCAAGAACGTTGTTTATTGGTTCATGCTGTGTCATTGTTTGTGACAATTTATTTATTCAAGGTGCTCTTCTATTTGCAGAAGGAGTATGATGCTGTTTCGCCCATCTTTGTAGTAATTGACATTGGAAGATATTGTGCACATGGATTTTCAGTATCATGAGAACAATAGGGAAAGGAGAATTGGTCTCTTTGCTCCTGGTGTAGCTAGCATTACTTCAGGTACTGCATTCGGTTCTCGCATACTTATCTTCACTAAAACTTTGCTTCGAATGTGCAATGTGTGCTTCACTGGTTTTGCTTGATTTTGTGCTTTTTGCTCCGTTGCTTAACTGTTGAGTGGTTTGATTAATTTCCCTTCAATCTTGTGTTCCTTGCTGTTTTGCTTCATTGTTTGGTTTCTCCAATTATTTTCGTTCCAGTGGTGCTCCAGTGTGGCTTAGTTCTTTTGCCATTGATTTGTTTTCATTCGTCCTCTTTTCCTTTTTATTTTACTAAGATTTGTTGTACTGCATAAGCTTGAAAATTAAGCAATGAATTATGAAGTTAGAGATTGTGCGGTCCTGGTCATATTTTAATTTCAGTCAAATGGAATATCATTCTATGTGATGCTTGTTGCCCTAAATCGCCATAGCCCTTGCCAATTGAACACCTACGTGAGTTGGTGTCAACTCCACCTTATTATTAGTTCATTAATGAAGCTAATAGTTTTAATATTTATTAGTTTTGTGGGGATTCTTTTTTTTTCAAATTCCTCAATCATTTGTTAGCTCCTGCCCTATTTTCAAATTGTTTTTTGTTCAGCTTTTATTTTCATTTGTCTTGTTCAGCTTTTATTTTCATTTGTCTTGTTCAGCGTGAGAATGTGCGCATTGCTAACAATTATTTGCTCAGCATTCGTTTTGTCGTTTTTATTTCCTATGACTTGGACTGTGAAATGTTTAAGGCCTATATATTTTGAGCACCTGAAGCTAAATGTTTAGAAATTGGTCTTCTGATGAAATGTTTGATCACTGAGCGCTATTCTTACTTGACAGGTAAGGTATGGCCACCAGGGCAAATCTAATATGATGATTTTTAGGCTGAAAGATAGAACTTGAACATTTCATTGTGTGTGCTTCTTCATTTCGAATAATTGCAATAATAATGCAGATTCTTGTCACTCCTTACTTGGTTGACACGAAGGCACCAGCAAATTTGTTTTGCTCATCAAATATGTCTTTTCATTAAAAATTTGTAATTATTTGTTACTTGCCAAAATGTATGTGATTTTGCCTCATTTTCCACTCAAGCTCTGTATTCTATTGATCTCCATTGCTTTTTCATTGACTTTTGAACCAATGGAAGAATACATTTTCCCTGATATCTTTATGAATGAGGAAATTGATGACTAGATGAGCCCAGTCACAGCTTTCAACTCCATCAATGAATCTGTTGATATGAGGGAAAGTTGTAACACCAAGATTAATTCAAGAGCGTTTAAGTTACCTTAATACTTTCTCATCAATCTTTTCTTATTCCCATTTATTATTAGTAATATATTGTGATTTTGTGAGGCCTTATTATATTCTTTGTATTTTCAGTATTGAAGCTGCTTGTGCCGCACATCCTACGACTGATGTATTCATTAACTTTGCATCTTTTAGAAGGTTAGTCTTGTCTGTTTTTTCAGTATCTCACTTGTAGATGCTTTGGTTCATGTTTAATAATTTACTATGATTTTGCAGTGCTGCCGCTTCATCTATGTCTGCTCTCAATCAACCAACTATCAAAGTTGTTGCCATTATTGCTGAAGGTGTCCCTGAGTCAGATACGAAGCAGTTGATTGCTTCTGCAAGATCGAACAACAAGGTAACTAGTGTTAATGTGTAACTGAATTCATTTTTCTCGTGGTCACAATAAGAACGAATACTGGATGATGATGTGGAATGTGGTTCAGGTTGCATTGGTCCAGCTGTTGTTGGAGGCCTCCAAGCTGGAGCATTTAAGCTTGGTGATACGGCTAGAACTATTGACAACATAATTAAGAATAGTCCCAACAGCAATTCTGATCCTCTCCACAAAAATTGCGGTAAATTCCAACATTAAATATAAGAATAGTCCCAACATTCTCTTTCCCGCTTTCCATGCATCTCTTCTCCTCCATCCTACACCTCGCCACATTACAAATCGTCCACAGTCCCGCGCGGCGTATGCGCGCGCCTTAAGAGTTCTAGTATATATATATATACAATTAATTGAAATGCCACTAATTAACCAACTTATAAGATAAATTATTCAAAACACCGCTCATGACTAGGGTTTCGTCTCCGCCACCCTTTGTGCGGCCGCCGTCGCCCGTCGAACCAGGAGGAAAGCCGCCTTTCGCCGAGATTTTGCATCAGGACAGGATGGAAACTGACTCCTCTACTGTGCCGCTGCCGCCAAGACAAGATTTAGTTGCAGAAAAACTTATCCGTGTTGGTTTCGTGGATGGGAATCCTACTTTGCTCGATTTTGTGATTGATGAGGAATTGGATATCGAGGCCGGCAAGGCATGGGAGGATGCCTTGGTGATCAAGTTACTTGGGACGACTATTGGGTATTTGACTCTCAAGGATCGCCTCCAAAGGATGTGGCAACCGTCTGACACTATGGATATCATTGACGTGGGGTTTGGTTGCTTCATTGTCAAGTTTTCCGCTGCTGCGGATAGAGAGAGGGTGGTGAATGGGGACCCTTGGTTATTGTTTGATCACTATTTGGCGCTGATGCCATGGACAAGGTCGTTTGATCCTAGTACGACTCAAGTGAACAAAACGCTTGTATGGGCGCGAATGAATGGTCTTCCCATGCATCGCTACAGGGATGATATTTTGTGGGCTATTGCATCGGGGTTAGGAGATGTGTTCAAGGTGGATAAGAGCACGATGAATTCAACAAAAGGCCGCTATGCTCGTGTTTGCGTGGCTCTTGATCTTGAGAAGCCGGTTAAGGGGAAACTCCGGGTTAATGGTCGATGGATCCCTATATCTTATGAGGGATTGCATCTTATTTGCTCGAATTGTGGACATTATGGCCACTTTGAAAGGGATTGTCCCAATAAGAAGGAGGCTGTTAATACTGAGCAGGAGCGGGGGGTTGGCCAAGAAAATGCTGGAGTGACTGAGGATGCGGCTACTGGTGTGGACGGACCAGGCGGGGGGCCTGCGGATGATAGGTTGACGCAGGCCGAGGTTGATGAAGCTCCTGGACAGGGACAGGAGTCGGAACCTGCCTTTGGCGAGTGGATGGTTGTTCGTTGTCGACCTCGTCCTCCCCGGAAGCAAAGGATGCAGGGGGGACAAGCGGGGGCAAGCACGGGACCTGAGATACCTATGAATCATGATGCCTAGGTGCGTGATCCCCGTAAGGGGAAAGGAGTAGTGGATGAGCAAACTAGTGAACTTCGGAAGGCTAGCTCTAATCCCATGAATTTGGATGAGGAGGTCGAGGCTGTGCCCGAATCTCCCAACATCAACAATTGTTACGTGGGGCATGGCGTTGAAACTTCTAACTCGGGGGCGGTGGCGTTGGTGCCCGCTGTTCAGCCTCGTCTTCCTGGGGCTTCAACTACTGGGAGGCGCAATGTTCAAATATTGAAGAGGCCTCGAATCGAGAAACTGGATGCTCAAGACTCATCGGATGATGATGAGATCTTGCCGCAAGCGACTGGTGTTGGAACGGAAGGAGGGGCTGCCCATATAGGGAGATTTGGCCCGTTGCTTGGTATTGAGGATGCCCAGGATTCGGATGTATGGGTGGATGCAGATGATGCAAGTACTTGTTAAAAGGTGCTCTTTCATGCAGATGTATCGGTCCGTTTATATATCATTTTTTATGGATTTTAAGGACTTTTCCATTATTGTCTGGAATGTATGTGGGTTAATGAGCCGTACGGCGCAAAGATGGATGTGTGAGTTATTGAGGGATCACAAACCTGACATTATTGGTGTGCTGGAGCCGAGAGGGCCTTTTTGTCACCTGAGTAGTTTCTTCTCCCGCCAAGGGTTCTGCCCGGTGGTTATTCAAGAAACGCACGGCATGGGAGGGGGACTTTGGATTCTGAAACGGATGGGATTGGATTGCATGGTCACTGTAAAGGATAACCGCGACAGAATGGCCACGTTGGAGTTAGTCCGGGGTGCTGCGCAGTGGTTGTTCACGACCATTTATGTGTTCCCTAACTATCAATGTCGGCGAGCTAACTGGACCGCTCTTGAGCAGCTGGCAGGGACTATTAATGAGCCGTGGATTATTATGGGGGATTGGAACGAGATTTTGGAGGAAGATGAGGTTCAAGGGGGAGTGTTCTTGCCGGAGAGAGCTGCAGAACTTACGAGAGGTCTTTCATGTTTGTCATCTCATGGGGACACCTGTTGCTGGCCCTAGCTTTACATGGTCTCGTATGGCGGGGGGTGGTCGTCGAATTAGCAAAAGGTTGGATAGGAGTATGGCGAATTTTAATTAGTTGTGTATGTTTGAGGAGGGTTGGTGCTCAGCTTGCCGTGCATGGGTTCGGACCACTGTCCGCTTCAATTAATTTGTGGCGAGCGGAGTGCCCCCACAGTGCGCCCTTTTCGATGGGAAGCCGCTTGGGGTCTGCATAAAAATTATAAAGGGGTAGTGGGCGGCTGTCGTGAGGGCGGAGGAAGTGAATTGAAGGATGTGCTGGATCGTGTGCGGGACAAATCAGTGGAATTTAATCGGGATACCTTTGGCAATATTCGAGACCGGAAGAGGAAGCTCAAAAACCGAATATTGGGAGTCCAAAAACGCCTTGTATCAGTGGATTCGGCTTGGTTAATCCGGCTTGAAGGGGAATTGAAAGCTGAATTGGAAGACATTTTACAGCAATAGGAGACTCTATGGTATCAAAAATCTAGAGATCGTTGGGTGAAACTTGGGGATCGGAATACTAGGTATTTCCATGCACAAACACAAGTGCATCGTCGTCGTGGTCGTATTTTTGGCCTGGAAATAGGCAAGGTTTGGGAGCACAACTTAAACTTTTGACAATTTCATCAACACGAGCTTTTTCTAAAATATCCTAAGTTAAATTTATTAAATGAAAAGAGTTATGATTCGTGGGAAAGGGGTTTAAGGATATATTTCACTTTTTATTACTCATGTGAGATACTTTGATTTCAAACGGCGCTGTGGACCTCCCCGGCATGAAACTGTTGACAAATTTCATGGTGCAGCCGGGATAGACAATTCAATCTTGACAGACATCAATGCTCAATACTTAATATAGTATCATTTATTGCATCTGTCTGCCACACTGAAGGTCCCCGGCAACGGCGCCATGAAACTTTTCATAATTTCATGTCATGAAGTTCCTTGCCACGAAACTTTTGACAAGTTCCCACTATATGAGTATTTTCTGAAAAATCATAATCCTGGTTTTCAGTTTTATTTAATGAAACCAATTTATGAAGATGGAGTTGGGATTAGGGATATATTATAGGTTATCACGTTTTTATTACTCGTGTTAAGAAACTGCGCCCCCGAAAGCGCACGGTGTCAAAAACTACAGTAATTTATAGTAAGACCGGATCGTTCACTGGAGGATGTGCGATAGAAGCAGGGCCCACGTCGTTTACTAAGATTTTCCACTCGGTTACTCGATTCAAGTTTTGCAATGATTTCTAACAACTACTTGACAATAATTTAAACTAAATTATGAAAGCAGTGAAACATTAGTCTACAAAGCATAGTAAATTTACTCTCAAAAGCGATTAAATTCTGTTCTAAGAAAGCAATAAGAAATATGCTAAGAAAGCAAATAAAATTATTCTATGAAAGCAAATTTAAAAAGTGACAGAAGGGACAGGGAGAAAGTAATAAAGATTGGACAAGATTCAGATGAAACACAATTAAACTTCCATTTTAATACACAGATCTTTGTTTGGGATAATCCTTTCAGTTAGCTAACTCTCATGCTTCTTATACCATGTTCCCTTTAACAGACAGGTACTTACAGCAAGGATTTACATGCCTTAAGACCTCAACCTCTAAGATACCACAGATTAATAACTGCCCCTGCCGAGGTATGTTATTCCTCCATGGTGGATAAGCAACACCTAACACATCATTAGTTGATATGCCAAGTACTCCTATCATCCCCCTTGTCACACCCAAAGTCTAAATCTAATCCCGAACTAATCCACAACTCTTAAACCTTACAACCGGCGGCCAACTCTAATTCTTCTGAGTGACCTCTATGAAAGCATTTTAAAGAAAGCGGTAAGAAAGCATTTAAAAACCTATCACTCGGAAGTCTTAAAAGTCATCTCATTCCGTTAGTATAAAAGAGCCCCTGGTCTTGGTGACCAGATGCAGATTTAGAACTTCCCAAATATCAGTGAGCCACAGGGCTTATAACATTCAGTTAGTTATGAGATACAAACATGAGTGGAACAGATATATGAAGGTTTATTCCGAATGTACTCACTCAAGACTCAATTTTAGGCTTTGGTGGGAGAAGATAGTAGTTGAAAGAATACTCAACCCTACCTTAGAAATTAACCAAGGCCTATATGTTGTTCCTCTAATATTATCTATCACATCTTATCCGAATCCAAGTGGACACTGATTCGATGCAACATTTAATAATAGATTTCCAACACACAATAATTTTGAGAAACAAAAAGATATTTGAAAATCATTCCCTAAACAGGTACTAAACTCTCAATCTAAACACAGATCCTTTCAGTCTAGGTGAGACCCAATCGCTGACTCTGCTTATAAGTTCTCAAAATCAACCCCCAGTAGAATATGAGTTAGTCATAACTGTCGAATTTATCCCTTACTCAGATCCGGTTTTTGCAAAGTGATTTTTGTGGAAATTTATTATGCAGCATCTGATTTAAATCAAGACTTCTATGTCCAAGGAGAAGGATCTCCAAAATATAACAGACCACTATATCTACATAATAATATCATGCATACATGTATATGAGAAGTAAAATAAATTACCCCAAAATATATGGTGGGGTTAGACAGAATTTGTTACACAAAGATGAATTAGCCAGAGATACGAAGAAAATGGCTAAAGAGATTGCCAGAAATAATTGGGGTTATCCGGACGGCAAACATCTGCTATCTGGGTCCCAAGTATTCCAGATGGAATGATTATTAGACAGTAGAATGCCTTAAATGACAGTTGCCGCCGTCATCTTAGACTTCACTGTCTGTGAATCTGGATGAAAACCCACATGTTCTATTACTGTAATAATTATTAGATAACATTGGCATATATTATCTATCATTACTACAACTCTAGATTCAGGTTTGAAATTAAGGTAAGGAAAAGGAAACTGTATCCGGATAGGAATCAGCTGAGCAACTGTCATAATCCCGGATGGACGAACCGCCAAGGCTTCCACCGACCACTATCCGAACCATGCAAAATAACAACTAGTAATTAATACTCAGAATACGAGCTAGTTATCCGTGTGTGAATACCCGCCAACATTAGTCTGATATATTTCTTACTAGTTGTTCATACACACAATGAAAGGGAAAATAAACAAAATTAAGAAAATGTTTTTGGTATTGTGTGAGTGTTAATCACACAATAATTAAGACACTAATGGATTGAGATGTGTAATGGATAAAATTAGATGTAGTGGGCCTAGGCCCAATACACCCATGCGACTTACACAAATCAAGAAATAAAATATTTTTGGAGTTTTGAAAGTAGAAGGAAGAAAGCAATTCGGTCTATTGGGCAAAATGCAAATTAGACCGAATTGAGGATTCATGAGGTATGAAGTAATACCGTGCTCAGTTAATCCTTGTAAAGTCATGAAGCATCCTCTAATTCGAATTGTCAAAGCAATTCGGTCTAAACCGAATTGGACAATTCGAATTGATGAAGTCATTACTTCACTCAAATTTGGCTAAGGCATTTACCCCAAAATGAGGGTAATTCGAATTGCCAATTGAATTCGGTCTAGACCAAATTGGACAATTCGAATTGGTAAGACAAAGAAAATAAACTAAGGCATGAGGGGATGGCATGCATACAATATGGTGTACAAGATCAATTCGATCTATGGGAGGAATTCGGTCTAAACCGAATTCGCACAGACCGAATTGCTTGTGCACCATATGAGAACAATTTTTGCTATGCAATTCGGTCTCATGGGCAATTCGGTATAGACCGAATTACCTAGATCGAATTGCATATAAATTTTTAGATAAGACATTCAACAAATATTTTTGCCATGCAATTCCATTCTCATGGGCAATTCGGTTTAGACCAAATTGCCTCAAATCGAATTGCATGTCTTTTTTCTCATAAAAGATATTTTGAACTCATAAGTGCAGGTTCGGTTTACATTGTGTGGTTCATGATGGATAAGATTTACCAAATCCTTCATTTCACATCAATGTCACCTCACAGCCACACTAATGAGTGTTTTAAGGAAAATATGTATAGTAGGTTACGTGGCTAGCAGGTATTGGCATGAAACAAACCTTAATTCTACAAACAAGCAATCAAAGATCAAAGACTTAAACATCTAATAAATAATAAGAACACATGCATAAAAATAAGAACACCTACATTATCTAAAGCAATAATAAGCTAACATAAAGAGAATAAAACAACAACCGAATAAACATAGGAATAAATTCTAACAAGCCTAAAATCATCTAAAACCTAAGAACACTCATTTGAATCACTAAGGTGTAAGAACAAGCCAAAAACCCACTAGACGTGCATTTATTGAGAATGTAAGTTAACTAGGACATAATAAATGTAACCTAGTTGAAACAAACAAACATTCTAACATTTATTGCTAAGGAAAGCATTAAATAAGTGCCAAACACTTGAAATAAAAACCCATCTCTGGATTCTTTCTTGTATTGACACTTGAAAGCAACAAATAACCCTAAAACCATCATTAGCTTGAAGGTAGGGTTCATTATAACTACAAAGTATTTAAAGTTTATGGTAATGGCTACACTAAGGGTAGTAACAAGCTTCTATGAAAATAAACTGAGATTAAAAGCATTAAAACTACACTACAAGCATGAAAAATAAACTAACTAACTAAACTACCTCCTACCTAACCCTTAAGGGGTGGAGAACCTTCTGCTCCTTCTTTTTGTCTCCCAGCAAAATGTCCAAGTGTGTATCAGTCTGGAATCTTTTCTTGTGTTGAGGAAAGTCAGCTTTTATACTTCTTCTCGAAACCCTAGGCCCATCAGGGCCCATCCATAGTGCCATGCATTTCTCACGTGCTCAAAGCTGCAATTTCGAATGTGGTTCGGTCTCCTCAAGTAGTTCGGTTTAGACCGAATTGGTGATATGAGGTCTTTCTCCTTGATCTTGAGCATGAAATGTGGTGATTCGGTCTATGGGTAGACCGAATTGGCCTTGTCGAATTGAAGATGACTCCTGCTTGGCTTCTTTGTTTTGAGGCAATTCGATCTATGCAATCAATTTGGTCTAGACCGAATTGCATAGATCGAACTCATTCTTTTCTGTTCTGCTCAGGGTCTTCTTCTTCTCATAGTGCAATTCGGTCTAGGGGTCAATTCGGTTTAGACCGAATTGCCACAGACCGAATTGGTTGCTCTTCTCTTCTTCAACACTTCTCTTCAACAATTTGGTCTAATGAGCAATTCGGTTTAGGCCGAATTGCGTATAGACCGAATTGGTCTTCAACACTTAACCAAAATTTCAGATTGTGGGATTTTCATTCTTTTTCCCATGTTTTTGATTTTTGTGGGCTATTTTATTCTTTTGCCTATCTTTTCATTCCTTTTTCTTTTATTTTTCCATTTTTTATGTTTTTGGATTTTTCTAACACAATATGCAATTAAAATTGCATATTTTTGTGTCTTTCATTGCCAGCTTATTATTCTTACAAACTTGCATCAATCTGTCGAATTCAACTGCTTTCTCATTAAAATAAGATGGGATTACGATCAAAATGTCCGTCTCAGACACGGAAATGGATTGGAAATAATGGACAATTTTGGCCATTATCAACATCCTCACATTTAATACTGATCGTCCCCGAGCAGTCAGAGTCAGTGCTCCTAAGAGCATGGACTCTGCATATTCAATCCATTTGCGTGACTTCAAAAATTTCATTCTTATTATATTGGGATAATACAATCAAAATTACAAGTATTAAACTCTCTTGATTGCAGTGTTTAATGAAATGATACTTCTCACTTGGATAGGTATACAAATCAATCATTATTGTTAATTTTTCTTGAATGTATGTATAGAAAATTTCATTGGATTAATTTTTGAATTCAAGCATGACATGAACATTAATCAATTACAGCAGAGCCTCACATATAGTAGAATCGGAAAGTTCACTCACTCTCAAATTGGATTTTAAACCATACGCTCATAATCAAATTCAAATAAATTCTCCCATAAGCTTGCAATTAGACCAACTCGCCACCTACTCATTTCCTCAAATCGAGATCCTGAGGTCTTATTCAAGGGTTATAACGGGGCATACGCTTGTAACATTAGGTAAGGAAGGATATTATTGGGTTGAAAAAGTGACACGAATCTATTCCACCTTAATTTGGCATGTTTTTATTTAAAATCTATTATCATCAACAATACTTTCTTTCTTTTGTTTTTCTTTTCTATTGCATGACATTAGACTTTGTCTAATTGGCTTTGTCAATTGCAATTTATTTATGTTGAATGAATCTCAACACATTTTTTTTGATCGGTTTATGAATATCGATTGGTATTTTTGATGATCATAAACTCTAATGCCTTGATGGAATTGATTCGTGTACACTTGGGTTTGATTTTCTTGGTCTTTTTATAAGGTTAGGAAAATATAGTGGTTTCAAAGAAAAATTAGGCTTAAAGGCTTAGATTGGTTAATCCTAAGGGGAAAATATTTTTGGGTTTGGATTTCAAACGAAGGCCAAAATTTTGGGTTTTTCTAAGTGCCTCGACCATATGCTCGATTTCGGGAATATAGCATAGTCTTGAATCGGTCTCAATTGCAAGTTCTAGTGTCCTTTAATTGAATTGATTTTCACACAACAAAGAAATAATGAGTAAAAATGACTCGGCTCAGATCTCACATGGACGGCATGATCATGTCATACCTTTATTCTTAAATCTAGCCTTTGAAAAATTCTTGCAATTTATTCAATCAAATTCTCAACATGAAAATTTGTTTTTCTTCCAAGTGATCATATCATTGGATTTTTATAGCTCAAAACCTCAAAAATTCATATCATGCATATTTTTAATTGTTTTATCCCAATTTAATAGTTTGAAAATTTCATCCTTAGCCTAAATTCAACATGTGAATTTAGGTGACAGATTTTATGCTCGTTTTGTGCCGGTTATTTAATTGAAAGCAGTAAAAAGACACTGTGAACATGCAAGCATGTCACAGCTTGTTTTTGGCATGACAGTCACTTATTCATCTTGGACTGTCACACATCTTTTTCCAAAAATATTTTTGAGAATTCAAAACGAAATTCTCTTTGTGGAAAGCAATAAGTACTGGCTCGAGCTCTGGTTTCGCGAGGAAGACGAAGTTCGCGAGAGAGGATTCGGGGAAATATCGAAGTGTGGAGGGTGAAAGTGAGGGAAAAGAGGGGGAAAAGAGAATATAAAGGGTTAGGAGAGTGGGCTAATTTGGTCTATTGGAGACCGAACCATCAATTCGGTCTAGACCGAATTGATGGTTCGTTCCAAGTGTTTGTGAGAGATTCGGTCTCTTAGGCCAATTCGGTCTAAACTGAATTGGCATAGAGACCGAATTGCAAGAGGAAACAAACACACACTTGCTGCAATGTGGTCTTTTGAAGTCAATTCGGTCTAGACCGAATTGGTCTAGAGACTGAGTTACAGCAAGAAGACCGAATCTGGTTACTTAGGAAAAATAATGGGGGATGCTTTTGCGAGGCAATTCGGTCTATATGGGCAATTCGGTGGTCTAGACCAAATTGCCTTATAGATCGAATTGCTCACTTGCATAAATAAAACTAAGGAATCACAAATGCGTTTTGTAGATCAATTCGATCTATTCAAAATCAATTCGGTCTAGACCGAATTGCCATAGACCGAATTGCTACTTGGCCAAGTTTACACAAGGATGGAGTATGTGTCTTGGGAAGCCAATTCGGTCTCTTAGGCCAATTCGGTCCAGACCGAATTTGCTTGGAGATCGAAGTGGTTAAAATTCCCAGGGCATACCTCCATTGTGATCTGTTTCAAATAATTTGATGTAGACCGAATTGGTTTGAGATACAAAAGAAGATCACAATCAACACTTAGAAAAATTTTGAGAATTTTCAAAATTTTAAATTTTCTGAAATTATGGATTTTCTTAAGAAAAAGCATACCGAAAACACACATTTAAACAGAAGTATTACTCTATTATAAATTGCTTGCATAAATTAGGTTGGATTAACACCCTCATTTTATGGATTTATTCCGGATTTTAAATTTCTCTAAGTTCCGAAATTACTTTCCATTAAATTTGGTATTAATCCAACCGGGAACCTGGTTTTTGGAGCTTTATCTTTCTTTTTGTTGGTTCCATGAATTCCTGCAAGGTAAACATAAGAAAATTATTAAATTTTCTCCAAATATCAACATCCTCACATTTAGAGTCTTAGCACTCTAAATGTTAGTTGATTTTTGGATACTTATCGTTCGAGACGAATAAATATGTAATAAATAATTATATAGATATATATATATATATATTTATTGAGCATAGGCCGGCTCTGATGTCATTTGGACTTCTTTTTCGGGGTCAAGCTGTCCTAGATACTCCTTCAATCTGTGTCCATTCACCACCAGCTCTCCTTTGTCAGTTCGAATCCTGACAGCTCCACTTTCAAACACGTACACCACTTCGTATGGCCCTTCCCATCTGGATGTAAGCTTTCCGGGGAACAGCTTTAACCTAGAATTGAATAACAAGACATTTTGGCCAACATAGAAGTGTTTAGACTTTATACGACGATCGTGTAACTTCTGGGTCCGCTCTTTGTAAATCATCGAGCTTTCATAAGCTTGCGCACGTATTTCCTCAATTTCATTGAGGTCCAACTTGCGCTTACTCTGAGCAACTCGTGGGTCAAAATTAAGCGTTTTTACGGCCCAGTAAGCCTTGTGCTCTAGTTCTACAGGCAAATGACAGGCTTTTCCAAAGACAAGCTTGTATGGGGACATCCCAATGGGAGTCTTGAATGCAGTGCGGTATGCCCATAGAGCATCATTGAGTTTACGTGACCAGTCTTTGCGGGTTATCCCCATAGTGGCTTCGAGTATGTGTTTGATTTCGCGGTTAGATACCTCGACTTGGCCATTGGTTTGGGGATGATAAGGCGTGCCGATCTTGTGGAGAATCCCACTTCTGCTCATGAGATTTGCAAAAGCTTTGTTGACAAAGTGGGTTCCTCCATCAGATATGATTACCCTAGGTACACCAAATCTATTGAAAATGTTATTTTTCAAAAATTTGATGACTTGGTGACCATCGTTGGTTGGCAGCGCAACCGCCTCGACCCACTTGGACACGTAATCGACAGCTACCAAGATGTAGTGATTCCCATCAGATGTGGGGAATGGTCCCATGAAGTCAATACCCCATACATCGAAAATCTCAAGGATGAGAATTCCTTTTTGCGGCATTTCATCCCTCTTGGAGATATTCCCTAATCTTTGGCATCTGTCGCAAGCCTAACAAACGCCTTGCAATCCTCGTAAATGGTAGGCCACTAGGAACCACACTCGAGCACCTTGTGAGCTGTTCGAGTGGGGCCATGGTGACCTCCATATTCCGATTCATGACATTTTTTAGTGATTTGATAAGCCTCGTGCTCAGTTACACAACGTCTAATAATCGAATCTGCACAATGCTTAAAGAGATAAGGATCTTCCCAGAAGTAGTTAACTACATCTTGGTTGAACCTTGCTTTTTGTTTCTTGCTCTGGAAGGGTGGAGTTATTCCACATGCTAAAAAGTTAGCAATGTCGGAAAACCATGGACAAGCTTGATCATGAAGGTGCAAGGCAAACAGTTGCTCATCCGGAAAATTTTCATTGACGGCTATCTCATTTTTATCATTTTCTATTCGAGACAAATGGTCAGCAGCACCATTGTCTCTGCCATTTCTATCTTTTATTATGATGTCAACTTCCTGCAACAAAAGTAGCCACCTGATTAATCGAGGTTTGGCGTCTTGTTTGCTGAACAAGTATCTCAGTGCAGAGTGATCGGTGTATACTATGGTTTTCGTACCAATGAGGTATTGTCTGAATTTATCAAACGCGAAAACCACAGCATACATCTCTTTCTCCGTGGTGGTGTAATTGACTTGGGCTTCAGTCAGGGCATGGCTGGCGTAATGAATCACGCAGTGCCTTCCTTCCTTATGTTGCCCAAGAACTGCACCCACGGCGAGATCACTTGCATCGCACATGACCTCGAAAGGCATTGACCAATCGGGTGGTTGCACTATTGCAGCAGAAATCAACATCTTCTTGAGCGTGTCAAAGGCTTGAACACACGCTTCATTTATTACGAAAGAATTTTCTTTGCAAAGCAAATTAGTGAGCGGCTTGGCAATTTTAGAAAAGTCTTTAATGAATCTCCGGTAAAAACCGGCATGCCCTAAGAAACTCCTAACTGCTTTTATTGAGTTTGGTAATGGAAGGTTGGATATGACTGAGACTTTGGCCCTATCGACTTCGATGCCTGCGAGCGAGATGCGGTGACCCAACACTATTCCTTCGGTGACCATGAAATGGCATTTCTCCCAGTTTAAAACTAGGTTAGTGTCCTCGCATCTTTTTAAAATTTTTGCAAGATTTGTCAAACATTCATCAAAAGTATCTCCATACACAGAGAAGTCATCCATGAAAACTTCAATGCATTTTTCGATAAATTCTGAGAAAATAGACATCATGCATCGCTGAAAAGTGGCAGGCGCATTGCAAAGTCCAAAAGGCATGCGCCTGTACGCAAAAGTTCCATACGGGCACGTGAAAGTGGTCTTATCATGATCTTCACTAGCTATTACAATCTGATTGTAACCAGATTACCCATCCAAAAAGCAGTAGTACTCCCTCCCGGCCAACCTCTCCAGCATCTGATCAATGAATGGCAAGGGAAAATGATCCTTCCGCGTAGCAGTGTTAAGCTTCCGGTAGTCGATGCAGACTCTCCAACCGGTTACTGGACGTGTCGCCACTTCTTCTCCTTGCTCATTAGTCGTTATGCACATCCCCCCACGCTTAGGTACTACCTGTACTGGGCTAACCCATTTGCTGTCAGATATAGGATAGATGATACCAGCATCTAAGAGCTTGATAACTTCTTTCCTTACCACTTCTTGCATATGGGGGTTCAGACGCCTTTGTGGTTGCCTAGAGGGCTTGTACTCCTCTTCCATTAAAATTCTGTGCATGCAAACAGAGGGGCTTATTCCTTTTATATCAGAAATGGTCCATCCAATTGCATGTACATATTTCTTTAGAATGTCTACCAGAGCTTTTTCTTGTTCTTGTGTCAGCTTAGCTGAAACAATTACCGGTAATCTTTTATGTTCAGCGAGAAAAACGTACTTAAGATGATCCGGAAGTATTTTAAGTTCAAGCTCTGGCGGACATTCAACGGAAGGCAGTAATTTGCGAGAAATGGTTGGGGGTGAGAGATCAGATTTACCTTCAGGACCCTGTGTCAGTACAGGGTCCACTTCCTCTTCCGTGGTGCTCTCTTCCTCCTCCAGAGTGAATTCAACACCGTCAAACTCTTCAAGATCCCCAGTGATAGGGTCTTCAAAGTGAACAGCGTTGCAGCTTCTTTGTTGCTGAGCACCTCCAGGCGTTAGTACCTGTTTTGAAACTTTGTCCATCATCACAGTCATAGAGTCTATGCTCTCGTCCTCACACCTACTTTCTATTACATCAAACATGGAACAAGATCCCTCATTCGGGAATTTCTGCAGCTCCTCCATGTCAAAAGAGATTTCTCGATTGTCCACCCTCAATGTGACTCTTCCAGATGTGGCATCAATCAGTGCACCGCCAGTGGCAAAAAACGGGCGTCCCAGGATAAGTGGCATTTCAGAGTCCTCTTCAATGTCAAGGATGATGAAGTCAACCGGGAAAAGAACTTGACCGGTCCTGACCACCACATCCTTGAGGATTCCTACGGGTTTGGTGATTGATCTGTCTGCCAGTTGCAGTTTCATCTTGACTGGTTCAATCTCTCCAAGCCTTAGGCGAATTGCCATGGCTAGAGGCATCACGTTGATGCTGGATCCTAGATCGCATAACCCCATGCTCACTTTGTCCTTTCCAATCTGTACTGGTAGCGTGCAACACCCAGGGTCCTCTTTCTTTTCGGGTAGCTTCCTTTGAACTATGGCACTGCATGTGCTGTTGAGAATGATCACCTCCTCCTGCTCTACCTGCCTTTTCCCTGAAATCAATTCTTTCAAGAACTTAGCATAGGTGGGCATTTCTGAAATCATTTCCACGAGAGGAATGGTTATCTCTACAGACTTTAACCGTTCTAGAAATTTCTTCAATTTAAGGTCATGTTCCTTATTTTTAAGACGTGCAGGGTACGTGAAACTTTTGACAAGTTTCATTAACACGAGCTTTTTCTAAAATATACCAGGTTAGATTTATTACAAGAAAAGAGTTATGATTCACGGGAAAGGGTTTAGGGATACATCAAGATTATTAGTCTTTTTATTACTCAAGTGTGGTGCGTTGGTTTCAAATGGCGCTGTGGTCCTCTCTGTCATGGAATGTTGACAAATCTCATGGCATAGCCGGGATAGGTTGACCTTCAGCCTGTCACACTGAGGATCCCCGGCAGATATGCCATGATGCTTCTCATCAATTCTTGCCATAAGAGTTCCTGCCATGAAACTTTTTGACAGATTCCCACTACATGAGTATTTTCCAAAAAATCATGATCCTGGTTTAGGTTTTATTTAATGAAACCAATTTATGATGGCGGTGTTGTGATTAGGGATATATTTATACGTAGTCATGTTTTTATTGCTCGTAGTTAAGAAACTGTGCCCCCGAAAGCGCACGGTGTCAAAAATTGCAGTAATTTATAGTAAGACCGGATCGTTCACTGGAGGATGTGCGATAGAAGCAGGTCCCACGTCGTTTTACTAGATTTTCCATTCGTAATTCTCAATAGGTTTGAAAGATGATTAATACCTACTAACATGAATTTAAATTAGATCTTGAAAGCAATTAAATTAATCTACAAAGCAAATAAATCTATTCTAGAAAACGGATCAAAATTATTCTAGGAATGCAGTAAACATTATCTACGAAAGCAGGGAAAAGGTGCATTGTGCCAACCGTGAAGTTGAGTCACAATGTAGACAGAAAGGACAGGAAGAAAAGAATGAAAATTGGACAAGAGTGAGATACAACAATATTAAACTTCCATTTTCATACGCAGATCTTTGTTTGGGATAATTCTATCAGATAGCTAATTCTCATGCTCTCAATAAGGCTTTCCCTTTAACAGACAGGTACTTGCAATATGAGTTTACATGTTCTTAAGACCGCAAATTCTAAGATACCACAGATTCGTAACTGCCCTGGCCTGGGTGTGTTACTTCATCTGTGGTGGAAAAGCAACACCCGACACATCATTTATTGAAGTGCCAAGTACCACTATCATTCTCCCATGTCACACCCAAAGATTTGAATTCAGCCCTAAACTATCCCTTAACTGTCAATCCTAGTAGCAGTTACACAACTCTCAATACAACCGAGTGACCTCTAATGAAAGCGGTTAAAAGAAAGCGGTAAAGAAAGCATTTAAACCTATCACTCGGAGGTTTTGAAAATCTGACCCTGGTAGTAAAAGACAGCTCCCCATCAGAATGAAGGAGTATGGATCAAGAATTCCCGGCTCTCAGTGAACCACTAGTGTGTTCACTTCTTTCCGGGTGATTATGAGATACAAACTAATGAAACGAACTAATAAATTTGTTTGTTCCGGATGCACTCACTC
The DNA here is from genome assembly GCA_030278955.1 of Hygrophila difformis. NCBI lineage: Eukaryota > Viridiplantae > Streptophyta > Magnoliopsida > Lamiales > Acanthaceae > Hygrophila > Hygrophila difformis. Next base: position 20,052,426 of record JAOANR010000001.1, on the reverse strand, counting down.
AGGACTCAAAAGTAGGCTTTAGCAGAAGAGGATAGCAGTTGAAAGAAAACTCAACCCTATCTTGGAAAATAACCAAGGCCTGGATGATGTTCCTCTAAGATTATTTACTACACTGTATTTGAATCCAAGTGGACTCCATCTCGGTGTAGCACTTAATCTTACATTTCCATCAACCTGCAATTTTGGAAAATAATGGATTTGAAAATCATTCCCTGTCAGGTACTAGACTCTCAGTTAAAACACAGACCCTTTCAGTCTAGGCGAGACCTAATCGCTGAATCTGCTTCTTAATTTCCCAAAATACAACCCTTGACAGAATATGAATTAGTCATAACTGAAGAATTTATCCCTTACTCAGATCCGGATTTTATAAAGAGGTTTTTGTTGGAAATTTATAAAGCAATATCTGTTTAAGATCTAGACTTCTATTGTCCAAGGGAAGGATCCCAAAATAAGTACAGACCACAATAGTATATAATATTATCATGCATAAAGATATATGGAAGTGTAAAATTAATTGACCCAAAGTATAAATGCGGGTCTAAACAGAAGGTGAAACACAGAATGAAGTGGTCAAGGGACCAAAGTAATGGCAGAATAATCAGGGGGACTGCAAACATCTACTGTCCAATTTCCTAATCACTCGGATGGAGCGAATTTAGACTGCTTAGACCCTATAATGGTGGTGTCAACACCAGTTGGGCCTCCACTGTCTGTGAATTCGGATAAAAACCTACATGCTTCCCTTCTATAATGATCATCAGTTGGCATTGACTGATGCCAACTGACTCCCAGTACGGATTGGGATTCAGGTTTGGAAATTAAGATAATAAAAATAAAACTGTATCTGGATGGGAGTCAGCCGAGCAGCTATTATAACCCCGGATGGGCGAACCGCCAAGGCTTCCACTGACAGCCATCCAGACCATGCAAAATAACAATTAGTAACTAATATCCAGAATACGAGCTAGTTATCCATGAGGGAATACCCGCCAACATTAGTCTGATGTATTCTTTACTAATGGTTCCACACAACACACGAAGACAAAATAAATAATAAATAAAAGAAGATCCCTTGTATGAGAGACATTGGTTTCTCATGCAAGGTTGTGGATTGGGTCCACAATTGATGGTCTTAAATAATCCTTCCTACCATAATTAATTACAGTCCAGATTATCTGTTTAAGCCATCGAGATTTTGTTTATACAAGAATGTTTTAATGGCAATTGAACAAAGGTCCTTTAGTCATGATGATTATTGAAGTTTGATTATTGCTAATCTCAATCTTTAATCATTAATGAGTCAAGGGTTCAATCAGTTAAGTGATGCAAATGGAGAATCAAAATTTGGGCAGCATAACACCCTATATTGCAATTCCAGAATGTTACATCCTAACCCGTGGGGCTATGATGTGAGTGTTGCAATATAAAATAGGGAGAGAATGAAGTTTGTTTGAGATTAAATAGAGGGAGAGGAACCCTTGTCGCGATATCATAAATTTTGTCGCGGACCGAGATCCGCGACATGGACATCCCGACAAGTTTTTAGAATTTTTGGCAGCATAACGCTTCTTTGTCGCTATGCAAGATTTTGTCGCGGAACGTGGTTCCGCGACAAGAGTGACATCGCGACAAAGTGTTTTCAGAAAATTCCTAAAGCATTTGAACCCTTGTCGCTATGCATGGAAATTTTGTCGCGGAATGTGGTTCCGCGACAAGGTGTTCAAAGATCAAGGAACATGGCATAATTTTTCTGTCTCAGAATGGGATTTTGTCGCGGAACGTGGCTCCGCGACAAGATGATTCCGCGACAAAAAGCCATGCAGACAAAATGCAAGAGTTTGGCTCCTTTTTCGCTGTGCATGGACAGTTTTGTCGCGGAACGTGGCTCCGCGACAAGGTATTCCGCGACAAAGGGTTTTAAATTATGGAGACAAGTGTCTTGAAACACCTTGGTCGCGTAACAGCCATTTTGTCGCAGAACGTGGTTCCGCGCCAGAAGGCGGTTGGCGCCCAAGGTGGTTCAGGACAAAAGTCAGAAAAAGCAGAAATGAACAGTGGCATGCAAACAGCGTGATCTCACCCTATTTCAGATCAAAAAGCTATTCTAAGCTAAAAATAAGCAAGAAACATTCAAAATAAAGAAGAACATGCTTAAACAAAAATAACAAGGATGGACAGAATATTAAAATAAAGCAGGAGTCCTAATCTAGGGTTTGATCACACATCCACACAACATTATCCATAATATGCCAACAGTAAATATAAAAATAACAAAATGGGGGTCAAATGACCCCAAAATGAAAAAGAAAGCATAAATCCATGGGGTGTGAGACCCATTTCATGATTTGGGACACAAATGATGAATGTTTTCCCATATTATTGAAGAGGTATTGTTAATACCCATGATTTGGGTATTACAAACCCTAAAACAAGAGTTTAGAAACCAAAACATAGTGTAAGAATGGCTATCTAAGCAACTGTGAACAGTAAAAACACTAAACTAAGCTAAACTAAGGGCAAAAATTAAATAATACATGAAAACAAACCTAAACTACTCTACCTAAGGAGGAACTCCTAAGCTTGCCTGCAAGAGCTCTACAAGAATTTTTAATCTCTTTTCTGTCCACCTTAGCTCATGGGAGACACCTCATATTTATAGAAGTGTAACCCTAAGCCCATGGGCCTTGATTCTAGCCCATTGTGTCTTAAGACATCACACACATCACAGCTTTGTCTCGGAGCATCAAGTTGGTCGCGGAACACACTGCATGTGGCAAGGCTTCTCGACTGGGTCTTGTGTCTCTATTTGTGCATCTTGGTCGCGGAACATGCCTTTGTCGCGGAGCATGCCATCGCGACAAAGGTCATCGCGCCAAGGGGCTTGGCTGGTCTCCTCTTCATTTGGGCCACTTGGTCGCGGAACATGCCTTTGTCGCGGAACACTGCATCGCGCCAAGGGGCTTCCGCGACAAAGGTCTTCCTGGGCCTGCTGGATTGGGCCAGATGGGCCGAAAATATTCTTTTTGTGGGCTTTTCTATCTTTTTCCCATCTTTTTGTTTCCTTTTCTTTTTCTCATGTTTTTGGATTTTTCTAACATAAATGTGTAATAAAATTACATATTTATGTATTTTTCACACCAGCTTAATTTTTTTACAGTTATGCATAAATCAGTCCAATTCTACTGCTTTCTTATTTAATATAAGACCGGAATGCGATCAAATGCCCGTTTCAGACACGGAAATGGATTGAAAATAATGGTCATTTCTGGCCATTATCAACATCCTCACATTTAATACTGATCGTCCCCGAGCAGTCAGAGTCAATGTTCGTAAGAACACGGACTCTACATATTCAATTCATTTTCGTGGCTTCATAAATCACATTCTTTTTGGATTGGGATAAGACAATCAAAAACTACAAGCATTGAATTCCCTTGATTGCAGTGTTCAATGAAATGATACTTGCTCACTACATCGGGCCTACAAATCAAACATTATTATCAACCTTTCATGAATATCATGTTTGAAAAATGCAAAGATTAGGGATGAGAATTAGAGGATGACATGAACATGTGTAATAAGACAAAGCCTCACATATAAGAGAATCGGAAAAATTCACTCACTCTCAATTGGGATTTAATCATGAACGCTCAAAATCACATTTAATTAAATTATCCCATAAGCTTGCAATCAGACCAATTCGCCACCGGCTCACTTCCTCAAATCGAGATCATGAGGTCTTATTCAAGGGTTGTAACGGGGCATACGGTTGTAACATTAGGTGGGAAAAGGGAATTATTGGGCTAAGAAGTGACAAGAATTAATTCCATCATAATTTGGCATTTTTATTTAAAATTTATGATCATCAATGTTTCTCTCTTTTTGGTTTTCTTTTGCATGACATTAGACTATTGTCTAATTGCTTGTCATTCACAATTTATTGATGTTGAATGAAATTCAACTTTTTTTTTTTTGATGAATCGGTTTATAGAATACCGATTTATAGTTTTCATTGATGATAAAAAATTGTAATGCCTTGATAGAATTCATCCTTGCACACTTGGGTTTGAATTTCTTGGTCTTTTTGTAAGGCTAGGAATAATATAAAGGGCTTCAAAGAAAAATTAGGCTTATAGGCTCCAATTGGTTAATCCTAAAGGGAAAATATTTTTGGGTTTGGATTTCAAACGAAGGCCAAAAATTTGGGTTTTTCTAAGTGCCTCGATCATATGCTCGATTTCGGGAATATGGCATGGTCTTGGATCGGTCCCAATTGCAAGTTCTAGTTTCCTTTAATCAAAATGATTCACACATCAAAGAAAATGAATGAGTAAAAGTGACTCATGGCTCAAATCTCACAAGGTTGGGTTAATTCATGTCATACAATATTCTCAAATTTAATCCAAGCTTAGTTCTAACAACTTATTCAATCGAGATCTCTAACATGCAGATTTATTACCCAATAAGCTGATCGCATCATTAAATTTTTATAGCTCAAAACCTCAGGAATTCATTTCATGCATGTCTTCAATTATATTATCCCAATTTGAAAGTCTGAAAATTTAATCATAAGCCTAAATTCAACTTGTGAATTTAGAGCAAGTTTATGCATATTTTTGCTGGTTATTTAATTGAAAGCAGTAAAGAGGCACTGCTGACATACTGAGTATGTCAACAGCATATTTTTGGCCTGACAGTCACTTATTCATCTCGGACTGCGCAGACATCTTTTCAAAGGAAAGCAGTAAAGAATTGTTCAGTGGTCTCAAAAACTGAGTTCCAATTTAGGGAAAGCAAATAAATACAACCGAGGCAAGGGATTCTCGTGCAGTTAATACAAACCTGCACACACAAAAGGAGGGGATCCCTTGCAGATTACTACTACTAAAATGGAAATGAAATAAAGCCAGGTAAAGTGGAACTAGGATTCTTCCTTTCTTCTTCAAGGCATGTATCGGAGCCAGAGGACACAGCTGGAAAGCTCACAACGCAGGCACCAATCGCGGTTTCTCAGAGGTGCATGCCATCTTGGGCAGTAGACTCTGACTCCTTGGCCTGCCCACAGTTGTGGGTTGTCTGGGTTGTCTGTTATCCAAGCGAGGACGTTGGTGGAAGTATACCGAAAAACTGATCGATCTGTCACCATCCTGTCGATCATTCTGATCCCCTGCTCAACTTGGCTTTCATCCGTCTTACTCATAAGCATCAATCCGCGGGTGAAGATTGACGTCTTATGGTTGTCCTCAAGTCCCGGGCGTAGCAGTTCACAAGCGCGCTCCTCATTCCCCTCTGCAAATGCCCTGAGTGCTGGGATGAGCTGAAGATTGAAATTTCCTGCCGCTGTGCATATTCGCAGGAATCTCTCCTTCTGCCGACGGATCCTTACTTGCCATCTCTTCACAGTGGAGGTGTTAACCTCGCATCGCTTGTACACGATGGCAAGGTTTCCAGCATCCCTGAGCTTCTTGCATACACGTTGCGCGGCAAACACCTCCCTGATTTCATCCTCTCCTATCCGGGAGAGAATCTCACCAAGGAGTTCGAGCGGTAGGTCCAGCAGCTTGGTTCCCTCTGGAGCAGGGTCTAGAATGGGAGGATTACCCCTGAAAAGATAAGGAGTGATGAATCCAATTTTTATGTAATTTTCGGAGATTATTCAAGTTCAGAAACCAACATCCTCACATTTAGATCTTTGCTCTAGATGTGAGATTATTAAATTTCTGACTTGAATTTTAATTTAAAGCACATGTAAATAATATTTGGTTTTAAATGGGCTAAAGAGCCCAAAATAAAATAAAATTGGCCATTGGGCCTAAAATCTTTTTAATGGGCCATTGGGCCCAAAAGTTTTCAGTTTTATTAAACAAGTCCGAGACACTTGTTGGAAGTGGAATGAGATGGATAGATGGAAATGGAATGCTCGAATATTGGAATGTGCAATGGAGACGTGGCGGAACGGATCTGCTGTTTCTGGATAGCTTGGACTGTTTGGACAGTTAAAGCATCCAAAAATTTGCAAACACTGTTTTTAATTTTAAAAATGGTTGACTTGTTTTATTTAACAAAGGTGGGATGTGAGTGGTCCCATTTTGGATTTTTGAAAAGGATAGCAGTTGGGTGACAAAAATACTGCTATCTTGCTCACTCTAGTGTTCCATTGGGAACAAAAGACTCAAGTCAAACATTAAACAAAAATAACTCTTTTTGTCTTTTTCTAAAAGTTGCTTTTATTAAAAGTGGAAGCTTCCTATTGGGTGTTTGTACTATGTTTCCATAAACAAACAAACATTTATTCCCATGAGATTTCTAACATGGGGACAAATGTGCCCAAAGAGATCTTACCTCTTTTATTACACCAACTCAACACTGTGCACATCACATCAGGATCAATCAAACCAACAACATCAAGATATTCAAAACAATACCCAAATGTTCATCAGTTTGTTCTTTCCAGTTTTAAAACTTCAAAAAACTTATCCATTACCAGTTTTTCAAAACAAGTTCTCAAAAACTTCAAAATGGTGCTCATAAACGGGAGCACTCAAAAACCTCCAAAAATATGAAAACAAAGATGCTAACGGGCTGCATTGCACGATGAACACAACAAAAATGAAAATAAAACAAGAGAGCCCGAGGTGCCATGAACACAAAATGGGTTTACCCTGCCCTCCTTGGCTCGGGTTGGGGCATGGGTCCAAGGTTTGGGAGGAGTCCATAAAATCGATCCATGGTTTCCCCTTAGAAAAAGAGTGAAGGTTGCGAAGAACACGTGGTGTTCGTTCGGATGAGAGAAAAATGGGGGAAAAGAAGATGAAGAAGTTGGAGGAAGTTGAAATGACAAGGGAAAGTGAAAAGAAACTGGAGGGGGTGGGGGGTATAAATACTTGAACTTTTGTCGCGGAATCCGAGACTTTGTCGCGGAACTAGGTTCCGCGACAAGGCATAGCGACATCAGAGAGGTCGCGGAGTTGAAGATTGGTCGCGGAGTCATGCTCCACGACAAGGCTACCGCGACAAAGCTCAGTATGGAGACAAGGTCAACGCAGATCATGTCGCGGAGCAGGGCTTGGTCGCGGAGTCATGCTCCGCGACAAGGTGCATCGCGACAATCACCGGAGAAAGGTTAAGAAGGAAAAGGGAGTTTGTCGCGGAACAGGGCCTGGTCGCGATGTATGACATCGCGACAAAGGACCTTCCGCGACAAAGAATTTTTTTGAATTTTCAAATTTTCTTGGACTGGGCCCGAGTGTGATGTGGGCCTGAGTCCATTTTATTTGATTTGGGCTGAATAAATTCAGTCCAAGTAAATTCAAAATGCTGGGCTGAAAATTAAACAATCCACTTGCATAAAATTAGGTTGGGTTAGTTCCATTTATCTGTGAATTTTGTTTCGGGTATTGAATCTCTTCAAATTCCGAAAACGTTTTCTTAGACTTATGGAACTAATCTAACCAAGAACCTGGTTTTTCCATGTTACTCTTATCTGCTCCTCTTTTTGGGGGTTCCGAACTTCTGCAAGATAGATGAATGAAATGCATTAGATTTTCTCCAAATATCAACATCCTCACATTTAGAGTCTTAGTACTCTAAATGTTTAATTGATCTTTGGGTACTTGCTCGTCATGAAATAAGTACTGTAAATATATACTATATATATATATATAAACTAAAATTTTTGTGTTTTTAAATGCTGTTTCTTATTGAGTGTAAGCCGGGTCTGCCACTGCTTGGCTTTCTTTCTCCGGATCGAATTGTCCAAGATACTCTTTTAATCGTTGTCCATTCACCACTATATCGCCCCTGTCAGTTCGGATCCTGACAGCTCCATTTTTGAACACCTCTAGTACTTCATGTGGTCCTTCCCATCTAGATTTGAGCTTTCCGGGGAACAGCTTCAACCTAGTATTGAACAATAACACATGTTGGCCAACATAAAAATACTTAGGTTTAATCCGGCGATCGTGCAACTTCTGGGTCCGCTCCTTGTAAATTCGAGAGCTTTCATAAGCTTGCGCTCGTATTTCCTCAATTTCGTTGAGGTCCAACTTACGTTTGCTCTGAGCAACTTTCGGATCGAAGTTAAGCGTTTTAACGGCCCAGTAAGCTTTATGCTCTAGCTCTACGGGCAAATGACAGGCTTTTCCGAAGACCAGCCTATATGGAGACATCGATGGGAGTCTTATATGCTGTGCGGTATGCCCATAGAGCATCATTGAGCTTACGTGCCCAATCCTTACGGGTTATCCCGACAGTGGCTTTGAGTATGTGTTTGATTTCGCGATTGGATACTTCGACTTGACCACTAGTCTGAGGATGGTAAGGCGTGCCTATCTTATGGAGGATTCCATTTTTACTCATTAAAGTTTCGAAACCTTTATTAATAAAGTGTGTTCCTCCATCAGATATCACCACCCTAGGTACGCCAAATCGACTGAAAATGTTGTTCTTGAGGAACTTGATGACTTGGCTACCATCATTGGTCGGTAATGCGACTGCCTCGACCCATTTGGATACGTAATCGACAGCTACCAAGATATAGTAGTTTCCACCAGATGGTGGAAACGGTCCCATGAAGTCAATGCCCCATACATCAAAGATCTCAAGTGTGAGAATCCCCTTTTGAGGCATCTCATCCCTCTTGGAGATGTTTCCTAATCTTTGGCATCTGTCACAGCCCTTAACAAATGTCCTGCAATCCTCATAGATGTGAGGCCAATAAAATCCACATTCGAGGACCTTGTGGGCCGTTCGAGCGGGACCATGGTGACCTCCATATTCTGATTCATGGCATTTTCTGACAATTTGATAGGCTTCATGCTCGGTCACACATCGCCTGATTATTAAATCAGGGCAGTGTTTGAAGAGATAAGGTTCTTCCCAGAAGTAACTTAATACATCTCGTCTGAACTTATTCCTCTGATGATAGTTCGAAAACTGCGGGGTTACTCCGCACGCCAAGAAGTTAGCGATGTCGGAAAACCATGGACAAGCTTGATTATGCAGATGCAACGCGAACAACTGTTCGTCCGGGAAATCTTCATTGACGGCTTTTTCCTTTTTATCATTATCTAATCGAGATAAGTGGTCAGCAGCACCGTTATCTCGACCTCGCCTATCTTTTATTATGATGTCAAATTCTTGCAACAGAAGTACCCACCTGATTAATCGAGGTTTTGCATCTTGTTTGCTAAACAAGTATCTCAATGCTGTATGATCAGTGTATACTATGGTCTTTGTACCTATCAGGTACTGTCTGAACTTGTCAAATGCAAAGACTACAGCATACATCTCTTTCTCCGTTGTGGTGTAGTTAACTTGGGCTTCATTCAGGGCATGACTTGCGTAATGAATTACGCAGTGTCTCCCATCCCTATGTTGTCCAAGAACTGCGCCTACGGCGAGACCACTAGCATCGCACATTACCTCGAAAGGTATTGACCAATCGGGTGGTTGCACTATCGGTGCAGAAACCAATATCTTCTTGAGCGTGTCAAAGGCTTGGACACACGCTTCATTTATTAAGAAAGGATTTTCTTTAAAAAGCAGATTAGTGAGCGGCTTGGCAATTTTAGAGAAATCCTTAATGAATCGCCGGTAAAAACCGGCATGCCCTAAGAAGCTCCTAACTGATTTGATCGAGTTAGGAAGAGGGAGATTGGAAATGATGGAAACTTTGGCTGGGTCAACTTCAATGCCTGCACGAGAAATGCGATGACCTAACACTATGCCCTCAGTGACCATAAAATGGCACTTTTCCCAATTTAAAACCAAGTTAGTGTCCTCACACCTCTTTAAAATCTTAGCAAGATTGGTCAAACAATCTTCGAACGTATCTCCATACACAGAGAAGTCATCCATGAAGACCTCAATGCATTTTTCGATAAATTCAGAGAAAATAGACATCATGCATCTTTGAAAAGTAGCAGGTGCATTGCACAAACCAAAAGGCATCCGTCGATAGGCAAAAGTGCCGTACGGGCAAGTAAAAGTGGTTTTCTCATGGTCTTCACTGGAAATAACAATCTGATTATAACCAGAATAACCATCCAAAAAGCAATAAAACTCTCTCCCTGCCAACCTCTCAAGCATCTGATCAATGAATGGCAATGGAAAATGGTCCTTGCGTGTGGCCTCATTCAGCTTCCGGTAGTCGATACAAACTCTCCATCCGGTCACTGGCCTGGTTGCAACCTCTTCTCCTTGCTCATTCTTGGTTATGCACATCCCTCCTCGTTTGGGTACGACCTGCACCGGGCTAACCCATTTGCTATCAGAGATAGGATAGATTATACCAGCATCTAAGAGCTTGATAACTTCTTTCCTTACCACTTCCTGCATAAGGGGGTTCAATCGCATCTGAGGTTGACGGGAGGGTTTAAACTCTTCTTCCATTAGAATCCTGTGCATGCAAATAGAAGGGCTTATTCCTTTTATATCAGAAATGGTCCAACCTATTGCATGTACATGTTTCTTAAGAACGTCCACCAGAGCGTTTTCTTGCTCTTGGGAGAGCTTAGCCGAAACAATCACGGGTAACTTTTTATGTTCTGCGAGAAACGCGTACTTGAGATGATCGGGTAGTGTTTTAAGTTCAAGCTCTGGTGGACATTCAACGGAAGGGAGTAGTTTGCGAGAATTGGGTAGTGGGAGAACAGATTTACCTTCGGGATCCTGCATCAGTACAGGATCCTCTTCCTCCTCTTGGTTGGCGTCATCATGGAAGTCGATGCCGTCAAATTCCTCCAAATCCCCTGTTTCGGGATCGGCAAAGTGAACGACTTTGCATCCTTTGTGCTCCACGCCAGCAGGCTTCAGTACCTGCTTTGATAGTTCATCCAGCATCATTTCACAATCAAGTTCAGAGTCTGGCTCTTCCCTAACTATTACATTTTCAAATGAGAAACAAGAAATGTCATTCGGAAATTTCTGCAATTTCTCCATATCAAAGATGATCTCCTCGCCATCGACCCTTAAGGTGACTTTTCCGGATTTAGCGTCAATCAGTGCACCACCAGTGGCTAGAAATGGGCGTCCAAGGATAAGCGGCATTTCAGAATCCTCTTCAATGTCGAGGACGATGAAGTCGACCGGGAAAAGAACCTGCCCGGTTTTGACTACAACATCCTTAAGGATTCCTACGGGCTGAGTGATCGATCTGTCTGCGAGTTGCAGTCTCATCTTGACCGGTTGAATTTCTCCAAGCTTAAGGCGAACAGCCATAGCTAGTGGCATCACATTGATGCTTGATCCTAAATCACAAAGCCCCATACTCACTTTGGCCTTTCCGAATTGTACTGGAAGTGTGCAACATCCGGGGTCCTCTTTCTTTTCAGGCATTCTCCTCTGAACGATGGCACTGCATGTGCTGTTGAGAATAATTACCTCTTCCTGCTCAACCTGCCTTTTTCCTGAAATTAATTCTTTCAAGAACTTAGCATAGATGGGCATTTCGGAAATCATTTCTGTGAGAGGAATGGTTATCTCTACAGACTTTAATCGTTGCAGAAATTTCTTGAATTTAAGATCATGTTCTTTATTTTTAAGCCGCGCAGGATAAGGAATCCTGGGCATGTACTTGTTATTAGCAATTTTTGGTGGTGAAGGGAAGGAAGTTGTACCTTCACCTGTACCTTTATCTGTTTCAGCCATTTCAGGCGCGGCTTCAGTCTGCAATTCGGCTGTCTCTTTTTCCGCTTTATTCCCATTATCAGCTTCCTTACCAGCATTGTCAACAATATCATCTTCTTCAAATTCCGCTCCAGTATCTGCTCCCTTTGGTCCAGCTAGTACTCTTCCAGATTTCAAGGTTATTGCCTTGCATTGCGGGTTCTTTTCCGCAGTACTAGGCAATGTTCCTTTGTCCCTTTTCTGCATCTCATTAGCCATCTGTGTAACTTGGGTCTCCACATTTCTGATGGAGGCCTACAGTTGATTGTTGATCTCTTTCTGACTAGTGATGAAATCAGTCATCAGATTCTCAAGCCTTGAAGGAGGCTTTTGATTCTGATTCTGATTTTGATGCTGATTCTGATTCCACTGGCCTTGGTTTGGGACAAACTGAGGCTGGAAACTCTGATTGGGCTGAAAGTTCTGGAAATTCTGAGGTGGCCTCTGCTGGATCTGAGGTTGGAAACCTGGATTCTGAAAATGTTGGCCCCTGTTCTGATTGAATCCTTGGTTCTGCTGAGGGTTGAACTGTTGTTGCTGTGGCTTGTTCAAGAGATGTGAGTTTAAGGCGTTGTTGTTTGAATAAGACAAATTCGGGTGTCTATTTGGAAAGGCTCCTGCATAGTTACAGCTCTCAGCTGTGACTTGCTCGCATGTGTCAGTTGCATGAGCACCTTGACACAGTCCACAGATCACATCAGTTTGCTGTCCCTGCGCAGAACTTCCAACTCCTTGATTTACAGACAACGCTGCCACTTGCTCTTGAAGCTTTTCAATGTCTGACTTCTCTACTGTACCTACAGCACATAAACTACGAGGGGGAGTGAGATTACCATCATCAGTTAGAACAGAACGGTTTACACTCATGGCTTCAATCTTTGCCCAGGCTTGGTCCATCGGTATGTAAAGCAAATGTTGACCACCAGCAGCATCAAGCATGGATTTCCATGCTGGAGTCAGACCACTGTAGAACTTTCTTAATCTTTCCCAGTCATGGAAGCCATGTTGAGGACACTTTCTGAGTAGGTTGAAGAATCTTTCCTTTGCATCATACAAGGACTCGTCTGGTTTCATTTTGAATTCCGCAATTTTGGAGCGGCATTCATCCACCTTGGACTCCGGGAAGTATTTTGCTAGGAAGTTTCTGATCACATCTTCCCATGTAGACTTCTGATTTACGGGCAGTGACTTGTACCATGTTCGTGCTCCGCTTGTCAGAGAGAAGGGGAATAGCCTTAGTCGAATAGTGTTTGCGGGTACATCACGATTCTTGATCGTGTCACACAATTCTAGGAAGGTTTGCAGGTGATCATGGGGATCTTCATGACTTGCTCCGGCAAACTGGTTGCTCTGGACTAGATTGATTAGGGCCGGTTTCAGTTCGAAATTCCTGGCCAGGAATGGAGCTTGTCCAGGAATGTTCAGATATGGCTCTAAAATCGGCTGCATGTAATCAGCAGCAGCTGCTGCTTGATGATTGTTCTCAGGCCCGCCTTGGTACTGCTGTGGGTAGTAGTTCTGAGGCATGAAATAGTTCCTCGGATCATTGAAATCATTCGGATTCGGGGGATTCTGATGGGGGTTATGGTATTGCTGATTCTGTTGGTTTGGGAAATTTTGCTGATTTGGTTGGTTTTGGTTGTTTGGTGGGTTTTGGTTCGGGTTGGGAGGGGGTGCCTCGAAGTGCTGCTGCTCCATGTTTGGTGGATTCCCACCTCCTTGTATGATCTGGGGAGGGGGATCATCCAAATCATCATGATCAGCATCTTCGGGGTCTTCCTCAATGTTGTGAAGTGGGGGATTGGGTTGAATGATTGGTGGGATGTCAGGGTTTGCCATTTCGGAAATATCGCTGCTGGTGCTTGGCGAAAGTAATGCCTGTCGTTCTCGTTCCCTTCTTCGTTTAGTCTCTGCCCTAAGACGTCGAGCTGTCTTTTCTATCTCTGAAATAAACGGGATCTCGGCTGGCGTCTGCTTCCTCCTTTGCATAGAACAACGGCTTCAATAATGACAGTACCTGTACAATCCCCAGGTTAGAAGTGGTTCTGAAGGTGAATATTTATAATTATATGTATAGGCTACTCTAGGAGCAATGAGGAATGTAATTCTCTAAATAAAACGGCGCTGCATCCTCCCCGGCAACGGCGCCATGAAACTTTTGACAAGTTTCATTAACACGAGCTTTTTCTAAAATATACCAGGTTAGATTTATTACAAGAAAAGAGTTATGATTCACGGGAAAGGGTTTAGGGATAAATCAAGATTATTAGTCTTTTTATTACTCAAGTGTGGTGCGTTGGTTTCAAATGGCGCTGTGGTCCTCTCTGTCATGGAATGTTGACAAATCTCATGGCATAGCCGGGATAGGTTGACCTTCAGCCTGTCACACTGAGGATCCCCGGCAGATATGCCATGATGCTTCTCATCAATTCTTGCCATAAGAGTTCCTGCCATGAAACTTTTTGACAGATTCCCACTACATGAGTATTTTCCAAAAAATCATGATCCTGGTTTAGGTTTTATTTAATGAAACCAATTTATGATGGCGGTGTTGTGATTAGGGATATATTTATACGTAGTCATGTTTTTATTGCTCGTAGTTAAGAAACTGTGCCCCCGAAAGCGCACGGTGTCAAAAATTGCAGTAATTTATAGTAAGACCGGATCGTTCACTGGAGGATGTGCGATAGAAGCAGGTCCCACGTCGTTTTACTAGATTTTCCATTCGTAATGCTCAATAGGTTTGAAAGATGATTAATACCTACTAACATGAATTTAAATTAGATCTTGAAAGCAATTAAATTAATCTACAAAGCAAATAAATCTATTCTAAAAAACGGATCAAAATTATTCTAGGAATGCAGTAAACATTATCTACGAAAGCAGGGAAAAGGTGCATTGTGCCAACCGTGAAGTTGAGTCACAATGTAGACAGAAAGGACAGGAAGAAAAGAATGAAAATTGGACAAGAGTGAGATACAGCAATATTAAACTTCCATTTTCATACGCAGATCTTTGTTTGGGATAATTCTATCAGATAGCTAATTCTCATGCTCTCAATAAGGCTTTCCCTTTAACAGACAGGTACTTGCAATATGAGTTTACATGTTCTTAAGACCGCAAATTCTAAGATACCACAGATTCGTAACTGCCCTGGCCTGGGTGTGTTACTTCATCTGTGGTGGAAAAGCAACACCCGACACATCATTTATTGAAGTGCCAAGTACCACTATCATTCTCCCATGTCACACCCAAAGATTTGAATTCAGCCCTAAACTATCCCTTAACTGTCAATCCTAGTAGCAGTTACACAACTCTCAATACAACCGAGTGACCTCTAATGAAAGCGGTTAAAAGAAAGCGGTAAAGAAAGCATTTAAACCAATCACTCGGAGGTTTTGAAAATCTGACCCTGGTAGTAAAAGACAGCTCCCCATCAGAATGAAAGAGTATGGATCAAGAATTCCCGGCTCTCAGTGAACCACTAGTGTGTTCACTTCTTTCCGGGTGATTATGAGATACAAACTAATGAAACGAACTAATAAATTAGTTCGTTCCGGATGCACTCACTCAGGACTCAAAAGTAGGCTTTAGCAGAAGAGGATAGCAGTTGAAAGAAAACTCAACCCTATCTTGGAAAATAACCAAGGCCTGGATGATGTTCCTCTAAGATTATTTACTACACTGTATTTGAATCCAAGTGGACTCCATCTCGGTGTAGCACTTAATCTTACATTTCCATCAACCTGCAATTTTGGAAAATAATGGATTTGAAAATCATTCCCTGTCAGGTACTAGACTCTCAGTTAAAACACAGACCCTTTCAGTCTAGGCGAGACCTAATCGCTGAATCTGCTTCTTAATTTCCCAAAATACAACCCTTGACAGAATATGAATTAGTCATAACTGAAGAATTTATCCCTTACTCAGATCCGGATTTTATAAAGAGGTTTTTGTTGGAAATTTATAAAGCAATATCTGTTTAAGATCTAGACTTCTATTGTCCAAGGGAAGGATCCCAAAATAAGTACAGACCACAATAGTATATAATATTATCATGCATAAAGATATATGGAAGTGTAAAATTAATTGACCCAAAGTATAAATGCGGGTCTAAACAGAAGGTGAAACACAGAATGAAGTGGTCAAGGGACCAAAGTAATGGCAGAATAATCAGGGGGACTGCAAACATCTACTGTCCAATTTCCTAATCACTCGGATGGAGCGAATTTAGACTGCTTAGACCCTATAATGGTGGTGTCAACACCAGTTGGGCCTCCACTGTCTTGAATTCGGATAAAAACCTACATGCTTCCCTTCTATAATGATCATCAGTTGGCATTGACTGATGCCAACTGACTCCCAGTACGGATTGGGATTCAGGTTTGGAAATTAAGATAATAAAAATAAAACTGTATCTGGATGGGAGTCAGCCGAGCAGCTATTATAACCCCGGATGGGCGAACCGCCAAGGCTTCCACTGACAGCCATCCAGACCATGCAAAATAACAATTAGTAACTAATATCCAGAATACGAGCTAGTTATCCATGAGGGAATACCCGCCAACATTAGTCTGATGTATTCTTTACTAATGGTTCCACACAACACACGAAGACAAAATAAATAATAAATAAAAGAAGATCCCTTGTATGAGAGACATTGGTTTCTCATGCAAGGTTGTGGATTGGGTCCACAATTGATGGTCTTAAATAATCCTTCCTACCATAATTAATTACAGTCCAGATTATCTGTTTAAGCCATCGAGATTTTGTTTATACAAGAATATTTTAATGGCAATTGAACAAAGGTCCTTTAGTCATGATGATTATTGAAGTTTGATTATTGCTAATCTCAATCTTTAATCATTAATGAGTCAAGGGTTCAATCAGTTAAGTGATGCAAATGGAGAATCAAAATTTGGGCAGCATAACACCCTATATTGCAATTCCAGAATGTTACATCCTAACCCGTGGGGCTATGATGTGAGTGTTGCAATATAAAATAGGGAGAGAATGAAGTTTGTTTGAGATTAAATAGAGGGAGAGGAACCCTTGTCGCGATATCATAAATTTTGTCGCGGACCGAGATCCGCGACATGGACATCCCGACAAGTTTTTAGAATTTTTGGCAGCATAACGCTTCTTTGTCGCTATGCAAGATTTTGTCGCGGAACGTGGTTCCGCGACAAGAGTGACATCGCGACAAAGTGTTTTCAGAAAATTCCTAAAGCATTTGAACCCTTGTCGCTATGCATGGAAATTTTGTCGCGGAACGTGGTTCCGCGACAAGGTGTTCAAAGATCAAGGAACATGGCATAATTTTTCTGTCTCAGAATGGGATTTTGTCGCGGAACGTGGCTCCGCGACAAGATGATTCCGCGACAAAAAGCCATGCAGACAAAATGCAAGAGTTTGGCTCCTTTGTCGCTGTGCATGGACAGTTTTGTCGCGGAACGTGGCTCCGCGACAAGGTATTCCGCGACAAAGGGTTTTAAATTATGGAGACAAGTGTCTTGAAACACCTTGGTCGCGTAACAGCCATTTTGTCGCGGAACGTGGTTCCGCGCCAGAAGGCGGTTGGCGCCCAAGGTGGTTCAGGACAAAAGTCAGAAAAAGCAGAAATGAACAGTGGCATGCAAACAGCGTGATCTCACCCTATTTCAGATCAAAAAGCTATTCTAAGCTAAAAATAAGCAAGAAACATTCAAAATAAAGAAGAACATGCTTAAACAAAAATAACAAGGATGGGCAGAATATTAAAATAAAGCAGGAGTCCTAATCTAGGGTTTGATCACACATCCACACAACATTATCCACAATATGCCAACAGTAAATATAAAAATAACAAAATGGGGGTCAAATGACCCCAAAATGAAAAAGAAAGCATAAATCCATGGGGTGTGAGACCCATTTCATGATTTGGGACACAAATGATGAATGTTTTCCCATATTATTGAAGAGGTATTGTTAATACCCATGATTTGGGTATTACAAACCCTAAAACAAGAGTTTAGAAACCAAAACATAGTGTAAGAATGGCTATCTAAGCAACTGTGAACAGTAAAAACACTAAACTAAGCTAAACTAAGGGCAAAAATTAAATAATACATGAAAACAAACCTAAACTACTCTACCTAAGGAGGAACTCCTAAGCTTGCCTGCAAGAGCTCTACAAGAATTTTTAATCTCTTTTCTGTCCACCTTAGCTCATGGGAGACACCTCATATTTATAGAAGTGTAACCCTAAGCCCATGGGCCTTGATTCTAGCCCATTGTGTCTTAAGACATCACACACATCACAGCTTTGTCTCGGAGCATCAAGTTGGTCGCGGAACACACTGCATGTGGCAAGGCTTCTCGACTGGGTCTTGTGTCTCTATTTGTGCATCTTGGTCGCGGAACATGCCTTTGTCGCGGAGCATGCCATCGCGACAAAGGTCATCGCGCCAAGGGGCTTGGCTGGTCTCCTCTTCATTTGGGCCACTTGGTCGCGGAACATGCCTTTGTCGCGGAACACTGCATCGCGCCAAGGGGCTTCCGCGACAAAGGTCTTCCTGGGCCTGCTGGATTGGGCCAGATGGGCCGAAAATATTCTTTTTGTGGGCTTTTCTATCTTTTTCCCATCTTTTTGTTTCCTTTTCTTTTTCTCATGTTTTTGGATTTTTCTAACATAAATGTGTAATAAAATTACATATTTATGTATTTTTCACACCAGCTTAATTTTTTTACAGTTATGCATAAATCAGTCCAATTCTACTGCTTTCTTATTTAATATAAGACCGGAATGCGATCAAATGCCCGTTTCAGACACGGAAATGGATTGAAAATAATGGTCATTTCTGGCCATTATCATTACGACACCCTTGGCATGTACTTATTATTATCAATTTTTGGTGGTAAAGAGAAGGAAGTTGTACCTTCACCCATACCCTTTTCAGCTTCATTTGCAGCTTCAGCCTGCGAGTCAGCTGTATATGATTTATCCTTTACCAGCTCAACACTTTCATCTCCTTCAACCTTTTCCTTTTCCTTTTCCACCTCCAATGAAACCTTTACTTTCATAGCTTTCTTCTTTGCAGATCCAACATTTCCCTTCAGAGTCTTGCCTCCTCGCAATGTGATTGCCTTGCATTGCGGGTTGGCTTCAGTGCTGCTCGGCAGTGTTCCTTTCCCTCTGTTCTGCAATTCCTTGGCCAATTGGGTGACCTGCGTCTCCACATTTTTGATTGATGACTGCAACTGCTGGTTTATCTCCCTCTGATTGGAAATAAACTCAGTCATCAAATTCTCCAGGCGAGATGGTGGCTTTTGGTTGTATTGCTGATTCTGATCAGGTTGGGCTTGGAAGTTTTGGAAATTCTGGCCTTGGTTTTGGTTGAGCCTCGGTTGGATATGGGGTTGAAAGTTCTGGTTCTGATTCTGGAAGTTCTGAACTCTTTGCTGAACGAATCCTTGGTTCTGAGGTTTGAAGTTCTGCTGAAGGTTCTGGTTTGCGAACTGGTTAGGCTGGTTTGGCTGTGTCAACAAATGCGCGTTGAGTGCATTGTTGTTGGAATAGGAGAGGTTGGGGTGGCGGTTCTGGTAGTTCCCTGCATAATTGCAGCTTTCGGTAGCTAGTTGTTGGCATGTGTCAGTTGGATGTGGTCCCTGACATAGCCCACAAATTGCTCCCGATTGCTGTGCTTGCACTTGGCTAGATGAGGCTCCTGCCTGAGAAGTACCTGCTCCCTTTCCTTTCTCCTGCCCTAGCTGTATCGCAGCTACCCGTTCCTGCAATTTTTCGAAATCCGTTTTTCCTTCACTCACAGCAAAAACTTTTCTAGGAGGGTCCGCCTTCTTGTCACTGCTGTTCAATACAGATCTGTTGACAGACATTGTCTCAATCTTTTCCCAGGCTTGATCCATGGGCAAATGGAGTAAATGTCTTCCGCCTGCAGCGTCCAACATCATTCTCCATGGATGGGTAAGTCCTCCATAGAATTTTCTCAGTTGCTCCCACGGTTGATATCCGTGTTGGGGGCATCGCCTCAAGAGGCTGGCGAACCTTTCCTTTGCGTCATACAATGACTCGTCCGGCTTCATCTTGAACTCTCCAATTTCCTCTCGTCCCTCGTCTATCTTGGATTCAGGAAAATACTTTAACAGGAAACTCCTCACCAAATCTGCCCAGGTACTCCTCTGATTTATGGGCAATGATTTATACCAATCCCTGGCACCACTAAACAAAGAAAAGGGAAACAACATTAGTCTTATAGCATCAGGTGAGACTCCCTGATTTTTTATTGTGTCGCAGAGCTCCAGGAAGGATTGGAGATGATCATGGGGATCCTCATGATTTGCACCGCAAAATTGGTTGTTTTGCACCAGGTTGATGAGTGCCGGTTTGAGCTCAAAATTGCGTGCAGGGAATTGTGCTCTCCCAGGTCTATCCAGAT
This sequence comes from Hygrophila difformis, assembly GCA_030278955.1. Taxonomy (NCBI): domain Eukaryota; kingdom Viridiplantae; phylum Streptophyta; class Magnoliopsida; order Lamiales; family Acanthaceae; genus Hygrophila; species Hygrophila difformis. Next base: position 20,032,321 of record JAOANR010000001.1, on the reverse strand, counting down.
AGGGCTCCACGATGGGCTGCATAAAATCAGCTGCTGCTTGCTGCTGTTCATTTCCTTGCCCTGCTTGGTTTTGGTACTGCTGGTGATAGTTGGGATTCTGTTGGAAAATATTATCGGGATCATGAGGGTTGTTTTTGAACTGGTCCTGATTGAAGGCTTGATTCTGGTATTGATGGTTTGGCATATTTTGGTTTTGTTGGTTATATAGGTTAGGGGGTGGTGGTTGTTGGTGGAATTGCTGATACTGTTGCTGATTTGGATTAGGTAGATTTTCCTCCTCGTTGGCACGATTCGGGTGTTCTACCATACCCCCATCAGCTCCATTACCAGGATTATTGGGTGGTTGGTCTATTGGTAAGATCGGGGGAATGTCCTGGTTCTCTGCCATATCGGATATTTCACTGCTTGTGGTTTCGGGTGAGTTACGAGTCTGGGCTTCCTGCTCTTTCCTTCGTCTGGCTTGTGCCCTCAGTTGGCGAGCGGTCCTTTCTATTTCTAGATCGAACGGTAGCTCAGGCAATGTGGCCTTTCTCCTTTGCATAAGCAGTTTGTATCAAGATTTGACAGCACCTGCACAACCCCCAGTCAGTAATGGTTCAGGAATATATACAAAAACTATCTATGAGTAAATCAGGAGTGTAGTTCTCTTAATAAACGGCGCTGCATCCTCCCCGGCAACGGCGCCATGAAACTTTTGACAATTTCGTCAACACGAGCTTTTTCTAAAATATCCCAAGTTAAATTTATTAAATGAAAAGAGTTATGATTCGTGGGAAAGGGGTTTAAGGATATATTTCAATTTTTATTACTCATGTGAGATACTTTGATTTCAAACGGCGCTGTGGACCTCTCCGACATGAAACTTTTGACAAATTTCATGGTGCAGCCAGGATAGACAATTCAATCTTGACAGACATCAATGCTCAATACTTAATATAGTATCATTTATTGCATCTGTTTGCCACACTGAAGGTCCCCGGCAACGGCGCCATGAAACATTTCATAATTTCATGTCATGAAGTTCCTTGCTACGAAACTTTTGACAAGTTCCCACTATATGAGTATTTTCTGAAAAATCATAATCCTGGTTTTCAGTTTTATTTAATGAAACCAATTTATGAAGATGGAGTTGGGATTAGGGATATATTATAGGTTGTCACGTTTTTATTACTCGTGTTAAGAAACTGTGCCCCCGAAAGCGCACGGTGTCAAAAATTGCAGTAATTTATAGTAAGACCGGATCGTTCACTGGAGGATGTGCGATAGAAGCAGGGCCCACGTCGTTTACTAAGATTTTCCACTCGGTTACTCGATTCAAGTTTTGCAATGATTTCTAACAACTACTTGACAATAATTTAAACTAAATTATGAAAGCAGTGAAACATTAGTCTACAAAGCATGGTAAATTTAATCTCAAAAGCGATTAAATTCTATTCTAAGAAAGCAATAAGAAATATGCTAAGAAAGCAAATAAAATTATTCTATGAAAGCAAATTTAAAAAGTGACAGAAGGGACAGGGAGAAAGTAATAAAGATTGGACAAGATTCAGATGAAACACAATTAAACTTCCATTTTAATACACAGATCTTTGTTTGGGATAATTCTTTCAGTTAGCTAACTCTCATGCTTCCTATACCATGTTCCCTTTAACAGACAGGTACTTACAGCAAGGATTTACATGCCTTAAGACCTCAACCTCTAAGATACCACAGATTAATAACTGCCCCTGCCGAGGTATGTTATTCCTCCATGGTGGATAAGCAACACCTAACACATCATTAGTTGATATGCCAAGTACTCCTATCATCCCCCTTGTCACACCCAAAGTCTAAATCTAATCCCGAACTAATCCACAACTCTTAAACCTTACAACCGGCGGCCAACCTCTAATTCTTCCGAGTGACCTCTATGAAAGCATTTTAAAGAAAGCGGTAAAGAAAGCAGTAAAGAAAGCATTTAAAAACCTATCACTCGGAAGTCTTAAAAGTCATCTCATTCCGTTAGTATAAAAGAGCCCTTGGTCTTGGTGACCAGATGCAGATTTAGAACTTCTCAAATATCAGTGAGCCACAGGGCTTATAACATTCGGTTAGTTATGAGATACAAACATGAGTGGAACAGACCTATGAAGGTTTATTCCGAATGTACTCACTCAAGACTCAATTTTAGGCTTTGGTGGGAGAAGATAGTAGTTGAAAGAATACTCAACCCTACCTTAGAAATTAACCAAGGCCTATATGTTGTTCCTCTAATATTATCTATCACATCTTATCCGAATCCAAGTGGACACTGATTCGATGCAACACTTAATAAAAGATTTCCAACACATAATAATTTTGAGAAACAAAAAGATATTTGAAAATCATTCCCTAAACAGGTACTAAACTCTCAATTTAAACACAGATCCTTTCAGTCTAGGTGAGACCTAATCGCTGACTCTGCTTCTAAGTTCTCAAAATCAACCCCCAGTAGAATATGAGTTAGTCATAACTGTCGAATTTATCCCTTACTCAGATCCGGTTTTTGCAAAGTGATTTTTGTGGAAATTTATTATGCAGCATCTGATTTAAATCAAGACTTCTATGTCCAAGGAGAAGGATCTCCAAAATATAACAGACCACTATATCTACATAATAATATCATGCATACATGTATATGAGAAGTAAAATAAATTACACCAAAATATATGGTGGGGTTAGACAGAATTTGTTACACAAAGATGAATTAGCCAGAGATACGAAGAAAATGGCTAAAGAGATTGCCAGAAATAATTGGGGTTATCCGGACGGCAAACATCTGCTATCTGGGTCCCAAGTATTCCAGATGGAATGATTATTAGACAGTAGAATGCCTTAAATGACAGTTGCCGCCGTCATCTTAGACTTCACTGTCTGTGAATCTGGATGAAAACCCACATGTTCTATTACTGTAATAATTATTAGATAACATTGGCATATATTATCTATCATTACTACAACTCTAGATTCAGGTTTGAAATTAAGGTAAGGAAAAGGAAACTGTATCCGGATAGGAATCAGCTGAGCAACTGTCATAATCCCGGATGGACGAACCGCCAAGGCTTCCACCGACCACTATCCGAACCATGCAAAATAACAACTAGTAATTAATACTCAGAATACGAGCTAGTTATCCGTGTGGGAATACCCGCCAACATTAGTCTGATATATTTCTTACTAGTTGTTCATACACACAATGAAAGGGAAAATAAACAAAATTAAGAAAATATTTTTGGTATTGTGTGAGTGTTAATCACACAATAATTAAGACACTAATGGATTGAGATGTGTAATGGATAAAATTAGATGTAATGGGCCTAGGCCCAATACACCCATGCAACTTACACAACTCAAGAAATAAAATATTATTGGAGTTTTGAAAGTAGAAGGAAGAAAGCAATTCGGTCTATTGGGCAAAATGCAAATTAGACCGAATTGAGGATTCATGAGGTATGAAGTAATACCGTGCTCAGTTAATCCTTGTAAAGTCATGAAGCATCCTCTAATTCGAATTGTCAAAGCAATTCGGTCTAAACCGAATTGGACAATTCGAATTGATGAAGTCATTACTTCACTCAAATTTGGCTAAGGCATTTACCCCAAAATGAGGGTAATTCGAATTGTCAATTGAATTCGGTCTAGACCGAATTGGACAATTCGAATTGGTAAGACAAAGAAAATAAACTAAGGCATGAGGGGATGGCATGCATACAATATGGTGTACAAGATCAATTCGATCTATGGGAGGAATTCGGTCTAAACCGAATTCGCACAGACCGAATTGCTTGTGCAACATATGAGAACAATTTTTGCTATGCAATTTGGTCTCATGGGCAATTCGGTATAGACCGAATTACCTAGATCGAATTGCATATAAATTTTTAGATAAGACATTCAACAAATATTTTTGCCATGCAATTCCATTCTCATGGGCAATTCGGTTACCGAATTGCCTCAAATCAAATTGCATGTCTTTTTTTCTCATAAAAGATATTTTGAACTCATAAGTGCAGGTTCGGTTTACATTGTGTGGTTCATGATGGATAAGATTTACCAAATCCTTCATTTCACATCAATGTCACCTCACAGCCACACTAATGAGTGTTTTAAGGAAAATAGGTATAGTAGGTTACGTGGCTAGCAGGTATTGGCATGAAACAAACCTTAATTCTACAAACAAGCAATCAAAGATCAAATACTTAAACATCTAATAAATAATAAGAACACATGCATAAAAATAAGAACACCTACATTAGCTAAGGCAACAATAAGCTAACATAAAGAGAATAAAACAGCAACCGAATAAACATAGGAATAAATTCTAACAAGCCTAAAATCATCTAAAACCTAAGAACACTCATTTGAATCACTAAGGTGTAAGAACAAGCCAAAAACCCACTAGACGTGCATTTATTGAGAATGTAAGTTAACTAGGACATAATAAATGTAACCTAGTTGAAACAAACAAACATTCTAACATTTATTGCTAAGGAAAGCATTAAATAAGTGCCAAACACTTGAAATAAAAACCCATCTCTGGATTCTTTCTTGTATTGACACTTGAAAGCAACAAATAACCCTAAAACCATCATTAGCTTGAAGGTAGGGTTCATTATAACTACAAAGCATTTAAAGTTTATGGTAATGGCTACAGTAAGGGTAGTAACAAGCTTCTATGAAAATAAACTGAGATTAAAAGCATTAAAACTACACTACAAGCATGAAAAATAAACTAACTAACTAAACTACCTACCTAACCCTTAAGGGGTGGAGAACCTTCTGCTCCTTCTTTTTGTCTCCCAGCAAAATGTCCAAGTGTGTATCAGTCTGGAATCTTTTCTTGTGTTGAGGAAAGTCAGCTTTTATACTTCTTCTCGAAACCCTAGGCCCATCAGGGCCCATCCATATTGCCATGCATTTCTCACGTGCTCAAAGCTGCAATTTCGAATGTGGTTCGGTCTCCTCAAGTAGTTCGGTTTAGACCGAATTGGTGACATGAGGTCTTTCTCCTTGATCTTGAGCATGAAATGTGGTGATTCGGTCTATGGGTAGACCGAATTGGCCTTGTCGAATTGAAGATGGCTCCTGCTTGGCTTCTTTGTTTTGAGGCAATTCGATCTATGCAATCAATTTGGTCTAGACCGAATTGCATAGATCGAACTCATTCTTTTCTGTTCTGCTCAGGGTCTTCTTCTTCTCATAGTGCAATTCGGTCTAGGGGTCAATTCGGTTTAGACCGAATTGCCACAGACCGAATTGGTTGCTCTTCTCTTCTTCAACACTTCTCTTCAACAATTTGGTCTAATGAGCAATTCGGTTTAGGCCGAATTGCGTATAGACCGAATTGGTCTTCAACACTTAACCAAAATTTCAGATTGTGGGATTTTCATTCTTTTTCCCATCTTTTTGATTTTTGTGGGCTATTTTATTCTTTTGCCCATCTTTTCATTCCTTTTTCTTTTCTTTTTCCTTTTTTCATGTTTTTGGATTTTTCTAACACAATATGCAATTAAAATTGTATATTTTTGTGTCTTTCATTGCCAGCTTATTATTCTTACAAACTTGCATCAATCTGTCGAATTCAACTGCTTTCTCATTAAAATAAGATGGGATTACGATCAAAATGTCCGTCTCAGACACGGAAATGGATTGGAAATAATGGACAATTTTGGCCATTATCAACAACCAGGATAATTTGCAGGCCCATGCAATCCAGTATTTCTCAGACATGTTTGCTGCTCACCCTGAAACTGCAGTGGTGAATGAATTGGCGGTTTTGTCTCCTATCACCGAGGCCCAGAAAACCGACCTGGAGAGTGGGGTGGCCGAGAAGGATGTTAAGTTGGCACTTTCCTCCATGCGCTCGTGGGCGGCTCCGGGGCCGGATGGGTTCCCAGTAGGATTTTACAAGGAGTACTGGGAGTATATGAAGTCACCTGTTGTTTCGATGGTGAGGAGCTCATTCCAGACTCGCAAGATACTAGAGGGGCTCTCGCACGCTTTTATGAGTCTTCTGCCTAAGATTGCTGTGACGAATACTATTCAACAATATCGACTGTTAATGTTATGCAATGTCTCCTTTAAAATCATTACTAAAATCCTGGTTCAACGTTTTCGGCCTATCCTCTGTGATATTATTAGTCCATTTCAGTCGGCCTTTTTACCAGGCAGAGGTACAACGAATAATGGGCTTCTACTTCAGGAGCTTGTCTCATCATTGGAACAATCGAGGAGTGGTTGTAGAGGCGCCATTTTGAAGATTGATCTAGCCAAAGCTTATGATACGGTGCGTTGGGATTTTTTGGAATCCTGCTTACGGGAATTGGATTTGCCGTCTGGGTGCAGGGAATTGATCATGGAGTGTGTGACGACGTCTAGTTTTTCGATCCTGTGGAATGGTTCTCCCATTGGTAATATTAAGGTTGGCAGAGGTTTACGACAAGGTGACCCTCTGTCTCCATATCTATTTGTTATTGTTAGGAGAAATTATCGAAAACTATCTTGGAGGAGGTGGAGCTGGTAATTGGCGGCCTCTTAGAATGCGGACAGGGGGTTTGGGAGTGTCTCATTTGATGTTCGCGGACGACCTGATCTTTTGTTCTGAGCTTGGGGAAGATAGTATTCGGTGCATGGCGGGTGTCTTGAAAAGATTTGGATCCAGATCAGGGTTAAATATGAATGCTTCTAAATCTGCGGCGATCATGTCCTCTAACGCTTCTAATGCTGAGAAGGGGTGGTGTAGTGAACACATGGGAATTCAAGTGGTTTCGGAGCTTGGTAGATACCTTGGTTTCCCTATAATTCAGGGTCGTATGAAGCTGGCTCATTTCGCTTTCCTTGTTAAACGAATAGAGGACAAATTGAGTTCATGGTCCAGTTTCCTTCTTAACAAGGCGGATAGGGTGACGAAAGCACGGGCTGTTTTGGCCGCTCTCCCTGTCTATTCTATGCAGATTCATCTACTACCCCAGGGGGTTTGTCAACATATAGATAAGATCATTCGACGTTGGATATGGAAGGGTGATGTCGGTCGAGGATTCACCTAGTGAATTGGAAGACAGTGGCGGCTCCCAGACAACAAGGGGGTTTGGGCATACGTGGAGCTCGACAAACAAATTTGGCATTACTTGGCCGGTTAATTTGGGATCTCCTCTTTAATTCAGGCAAGCTGTAGGTTCGTATGTTAAGGGATAAGTATGGATTAGCTGAGGGCAATTTTCCACAGTCTCATTATCGGGGTACTAAAGTTTGGAAGATGCTATTCAAGGTTGGCGAGATCTTCAAGAGAGGTTATGGGGTTCGCATTGGAGATGGTTCTAGTTCGGTGTGGTACAGTCCGTGGTGGAAGGGTGTCCCTCTTGGTAATTTGGTTCCATATGTCCATTATAATGATGTGCACCTTACTTTAAAAGACATTATCCATGACGGGAGGTGGACGCTTAGGGAGCTGTATACAACGCTGCTCGCTGAGGTGCGCCTTGAGTTGAATCAGGCTGCTGCTCCCCTCTTATCCTCCTCTGCCTATGACACTTTACACTGGCAGGGGGATGTGAATGGTATCTATACGGTGCGTTCAGGGTACTCTTGGCTGGAGGGGGAAGGGGGTTCAACACACGGTTGGGCATGGATGTGGAAGGCAGGGATTCCGGAAAAGCTTGGCTTCCTCATTTGGATGATCTGTCATGGGGCGCTTCCTCGTAATGCCTTGCGGTTCCGACGGGGCATGGCGACTTCACCGCTTTGTTCTATTTGCGGGGCGGATATAGAGGATTGGTGGCATTCACTTTTTAAATGCCATTGGGTGGGTGAAGTTTGGCGCAGGAGTGGGTTAGGGCCATTCCCTGATGTGCAGCCGGTGGGGGGAGATGGTGTGCGCCACTGGCTGGAGTGGGTTTATCGGACCAAAGGCAGTAGCTTCTTGGCAATGTTATGGGTAGTGTGGAAGGAGCGTAACGCCCGTATCTTTCGTGGCTCATGCAAGCTAAGGTGACGAATCGGGTTCTTGGTCAGGCACAACATCTTGCCAGGATCTTGGAGGTGGGGTTGGCGACTCAGCATAGAGAGCGGGTCATGCGAACTGTATGCTGGAAGCGCGGGGACGATGAGGGTTGGTTGCTCCATTCGGATGGTTGTGTGTTCATGGAGGAGGGTGTGTCAGGATATGGTGCCGTGATCCGGAGCTCGGCGGGGGGTGTGGAAGGAAGGCTGCTCGGGCCAGTTGCGGAATCGCTGCATACTGGAGGTGGAAGTTTTGGCGTTGAAGTTCGGGTTGGAACTGGCCGCGAGGAGGAGTATTCGGCTTCGATGTTGCTATGTCGACTTGCTTGAGGTTGTTCAGTTGGTGGCTGCTCGAGGTTGTTTCCAGCACACATATGGACATATCATTGAGGATATCAGGAAGCTGTTGCAGGGAATGGAAGATTGTGAAGTTCGGCATGTTTATCGAGAGGGTAATCAAGTGGCAGACGCTCTTGCTCGCAAGGCGGCGAGGTTGGAAGAGTTCTACACTACGTGGGCTTTTCCTCCTGATGAGGTTCAACAGGCTTTGGCACTGGATGCTTCGGATACTTTGTTCTTTCGTACCTAGCTAGCTTTTATTTTCTGTTTTTTTCCTTTTATCTTTGCTCGCCTCCTCAGGATGTATCACCAAAAAAAAAAAAAAAGATAAATTATTCGAACCTAAAACTTATTATAGGCATAAATGCATTTAAGAGAAATTTACAAGAAGAAACGCACGGTTATCTCCGGATGGATTATATTCCATTGCCACACAGGGCTGTTATTACCTAGAAATTAAAACAACCACAGGACAAGATCAAGATCATATCCGACATGGTGTGGATTCAATAAGACATCATAGATTGATGAGATATCTCGAACTCAAAACCCTGATTAATGAAAACCCTGGCAATCCACAACTCCAAATCCTGCGACCTAATAATTGCATTCTCCATCTCCCTTTCCTTCATCTGCTTTCAATTTTTTCACCATCATCAAATCAACATCAAGAAGGAATTCAGAGGACGACTTAATTGAATAAACTTACTTGGAGAGTGCACGTCAGCACATAGTTTTCTGCAATAGTAGTTGTCAAGTTAGAGCTCTGGACGACCATGCTCGTGAGGGCTTCGATGCCCTTGTAAAGCGACGCAGCAACGCCGTGCCCTTTGTTCGCGATTATTCTAATGTAGAAGCCTCTTTCGTGGATTTGAAATACATCCATCTGCTCATCAGGTATTACATTATCATATCGTATTTATAATTAGTCCCACATCGTGTGCGTAATAAGCCTGAGAATTTTCGTTCGGTACCTGGAATATCTTCTTGGTAATGGGATACATAGTTTTGAGATTGGTTTTGTTTGAACATTGAGGGGCTCTGTCGCCGACACCCCGCGACAACGACGATGAAGAAGATTCTAGAGAGGCTATTTCAGCTTTGAGGTTCTTCTCCTGAGCTTGCAAGGCTTGGACATACGACACGGCATCGCCGACAATTGAGGCTTTATCCATCTGCATTTGGGATGTTGGGAGAGATCAATTTTTGCCCGTCATAAGACAAAATGTATGTAGTAAAGTTTTTCCAACTAATAAAGTGATAAAAATTCGAGAAATAATTGGAATTTAGAACTTGGAATTTCTATTTAATAATAAAAAAATAATATTAAATTGAGATAGATTTAGGTATGTGAATTTTGTACTTCCTCCGATTTGTTTTGATATAATTGCATCATTTGCATAGTATTTACTATTTATTCAGTAGAACTTTGATCAAATATTTAAGTAGTTATCCAAGATAAAATATAGTCAAGTGAAAAATTATTGAATTATATTTGTCGAATAATGTAATTTTAGAATATCAATTTTTTTATAATTTTTACTTGCATACTTTGAGTTATTAAGATTTAAATCGTATTGTGGGTTATGTGAAACGCATAAAAGAAGCGATTATTAAAAAAGAGGGTACCATTAGAGTTTAAGACCCTGTTTGGCAAAACAGCTAAATCCAATCAGCTAAGTTGTCTCACAATATGAGATAAAATAGCTTATTTAAAAAGACAAAATAACTTAAAATAGTGTTCAATCAGCTGTTTTTGAAACCGCTGCAAATAGCAACATTTTGGATTTTAGCTTATTCTAGGCAAAAAGTTAGTCTCGAAATTGTCAAACAGCTAATTTTAACTAATTATTACTCACAGAATCAGTTAACAGCTACAGCTAATTCCCAAATAGGGCCTAAAATTTTGAGTTTCTAGATTATAATTTTACAAAAGCTACAAATTGGTGAGGGATAATTTGTAGAGTTTAGCAATATATAGTATTCAGAGTTTAGCGGTTACAGTGGAAAATTGTTTGGTACTTATAATTTTCTTTTTTAAAAACTAAATTTTCAAACAAGAAAACATTTCAAGTAAAGTTATATTGACATGTTACATGTTGTGTGCGTCCTTCCCTATTTATGATACTGGAAGAAGGGGCATTTATTATTTTTATGAATAAAACCAACTACCCCTACATACATGCATGCAAGGTTGTTAAGATCGGGATCCTATATGGGATCGTTTTTCTCTTTGCAAGATCGGGATCATAGGATCGAATCGGGATCCTAAGATCTTATGAAATTGCAATAATGGATAAATTCAATTATGCATACTAACAAATAAAAGCATTATTTTGTGTGTTTATGAATCTTGCAAGTTAATTAATACAATACAGTATAAAAACATTACAATCAAATATAAAATATTTTCACATACATACATATTATGTTTTTTTACACATCATACATAAGGAATACAAGCTCTTAGGTTTAAAATTAAAAGAAACAAGTTACTTTGATCTCAAATCATAAAATACTACAAAAAAATTTTGCGTTTAAGAGTGTAAGATCGTAAGATCGTAGAAGCGTTTAAGGGAGTATAACCATAAGATCGTGACATTCTACTATCAGGATCGGGATCTTACTAATTTTAAGATCCTACAAGGATCGGGATCGTTTTAGATAGGTGTGATCGTAAAATTGTAAGATCCTAAGATCAGGATCGGGATCTTAACAACTATGCATGCATGAAACCAACTTGTAATATCCTACTGTATTTCTTTATCGAAATTATTCTACTGTTATTAATAACTGAAATGGTACCTTAGTCTGTATTTGCTCTTCAACAAAAAAATAACTGAAATGTTAATATCCATACAATGAATCTAGTTTACATTCCAACACTGCATGCACCTTCCATTTGTAGACTAAGCTCCATGTTTTGTTTTTATTTCCATTTCAATCCACATACACTTGTCACAGATGGATTTGTTTTATATAGTGTTTTTTTTTTTTTTTTGTTGCTAAACTTTGTTTTATATACTATTCCAAAATTAGGAATCATATGGATTTGTTTTATATAGTAACCATATGTTGAAAGTTATTAGGAATCAAAATTAAAATTCAGGAGATCAAATTTGTAATTCCAATAAAGATACAACGAAGTACAATACTTCTTTCGTCAATTCAATGCAAATGTTAAATTATTAATAAATCAAGTTCGGTATAAGTAAAAATTTTAAAAATTTTACATTTAAAAAGTATTACAAGATTAAACGAATCCAACAAGCTTAACAAGCTTGACTACAATGAATAGTAGCAAACTATAACCCTTAAAAAAACAGAAGGAAGTACTCCCTCCATTTTCCTATAATTGTAAGGGATGAATAGTTACTATTCATTAAGTAACTTTTATTCAACTTTTTAACACACTTATATAAGATAAAACATAGTCAAGTGAGATCTTGTTGGATTCGTCTACTCTAGTAGTTTTAGAATATCAAATTTTTATAATTTTTGCTTTTACACAATTTGAGATATTAAGAATGAAAAATATGCATTGGACTACGCGAAATTCATAAATGTTTCGACTTTTAAAAAACGGAGGAAGTATATGTGAAGTTGCTGACTCACTCTATAACCAAAATTCAACCATACAATTACTGCAGGGGCAAACGACATTGCATGAAAAAATATACCCTCTTTGTCCCATTTAACTTGTCTTATTAGATTTCTGCACTCAATCAGATGCGCATTTTGAATCTTTATTATCTCAAAATATATACAATGAAAAATTATATAAAATATATATTATAAAACTAAATGGTCTTACAATTTTAACAAGACCCAACTTAACTATTTTTTTCAAATATATACTTACAATAACATTGAGTCAAAACTGAACAATGAACATTGTCAAAAAGTCAAACAAGCTATGTTACGTGGGACGGAGGAGTAGTAATTAATTCTCAAAGAAAAAATTAAATGAAAGTAAAACAAAACCTTAGTGATATTAGGAACGAGGGCACGCAAAGCATAGAGCTTTTCCTTCATTCTTCCTCTCCTCTTCCTCTCCGAAATTAATGTTTTCGATCGATCGCCCTTATTACAGCTCTTCTTCTTCGTCTTCGAGACATTGTTCATATCACCGCCGATGACCCCATCGGTTATCTCCTCCCTCGTCAGGCGGCATTCATCGGTCTGTATTAAGCTAAAGTCGCCTTCCTCATCAGCAGCAGCTTGCGCTTTTGCGATGCTAAAATCGAACGACGATTCGACACGAGGGACGCCATCGCTGAAACCGGCAATATTGTTGTTCTGCTCATGGTGGCCTACAACAGCAGCATCAATTTGAACATTGTTAAAACTCTCATCACCACGAATAAGATCCACAAACTGATCGAAATTGGCTTCATCCATGAAATCTATGGGTCCTAAGTCATCACTTGCATATGGAAACGTATCATGAAAATGAAAAGGGTTTATGACTCCTGTTCCCCTTTGATGATATCCCTCCATTTTTTTGGTACTTGAGAGTTTTTTTTTTTTTTACATGTATTTTCTTGCCAGGGTTTCTATGATGTATTTATACAAGGACAGTGGGGTCAACTGCAATTTTGGGACAAAAGTGACCTAATTATTTGTAATTAATTAAAGTATTCATTTTGTTTTTTTCGCTTTTTTTTTTGTGGTGGGGGGGTGGGTAGCTAAATTAGGTGTTTGTTCAAAATTATGAATTACAGTATAGTTTTGAATTAAATAGATTCTACATATTTCATTATTCAAAACAAAAATGACCATAGCTAGTACAGTGGTGATTGAGACTGAATTTGATAGGGTAAACTACGGGTCTTCATGTAACTTTTGGAAGAAAAAAAAAACAAAAACGGGTTTGGAACCCAAGCAACTTTTTTTTTTTCCTCAAAAAAAAACTTTTGGAAGCATTGGAATTTTATATTTTATGTCAAAATAATAGTCTCACTGTTTAGACTAGTTTTTAAAGACTATGGTTGTGAAATGAAGCTTTGCAAATATAAGTTCTTTAGGTAGTGTTTGTGAAGAGCTGCCCAATTATTCCAGCCCAATTACTATTTTAACCTGATAAACTGCCACGTTAACCCAATAAATTTGCCAGAATTATATACACTACTAGAAAAATTGTGTATTTACTAGCTGAAACTGTAGCAGCTAACGAATTTTGGTGGTAAAAACTGTGGTAGCTAATAAATTTTTGTTTCAAATTCGGTCAATGACCTCTTTAGAAACCAACTTTTATAAATAAAAAAAAAAATCGATAGCTAGAACAGAAAAGTCTTGTTGTAATATAAATGAATATTTTTATTATACAATTATACTTCACTAAATATTGCTTATCCCAATTAAAAAGAACAACACTAAATATTTATATAAAATTAAAAGCTTCAGCTTTCCAATAACTTTAAACTTGTAGTTATAGCTTTGCGTATAAAACAGAATGTATGGTTCAATCCCCAACGGTGATGGAAAGGAAATGCAACCGCTTTGATCCAAAAATGACCTAGTACGTCGTCCATATGTAATGTAAATAAATCAAATTCAAAATTGGATATGTAATGTAAATAAATCAAATTCAAATTTGGATTTATGCTAAGGATAATATATATTTATAAAGTGTGAAACGAATCTGGAATGGCATATTAAGGACTGAGTATTTAAGCCACAAGGAGTTGACGCGTCACAAGAAGTGAAATATTTTATATATGAAGAAATTGAGGAAGCATATATATATATATATACAATTATTGTAGTCAACGTCATTGGTGATTAAATATTAATAAAATTATTTGGATAGGAGCAACATCTGACTCTGTCACAAGCCACAGGGACATGTCTAATTAGGTACTGATGTCCAGAGCTTAATCACTGAGATTACCATGTCCAATACGAGTATATAGGTATAAGCATAAGCTCGTGGTGACTGTGTGTATAAATGCCGAACATGTACGGTCAGAACGTGGCTAAATCCACAACTACAACATATTTTATTTCGTAACACGACCTCCACACATGGTTTGCCCACTCCCTCGTCCCGGTTCTGAAATAGTTTTGTCCCACAGAAAGATTTAAAATTTAATTTGATTATCCGCTGTTCTAAGGCACGCAAAAAAGATAAATAAATGAAAAGGAAGAGGAAAAAACAAATTAAATGGCCATAGGCTATATAGGAAACTGCTACAATTAAAGGTAAACATAATTGGATTCATAAATCCTTAATTTGTAAAAACCAAACGCAGTTGACCTGAATGGTGTGGGGCTCTGGCAACTTAAAAAGATGTTTCATGTCCCAGCCTTTATGTAGAGGCAATCCTTCAATGCCTACCAGATCCTGGAGAAATTAGTCTTTGACTCAATTTGGTGAATATCCGGATATCCCCATATCACATTGAAGCCAAGACGACTAATCTCCCGAGGATCTGCATGGACAATTAAGGACGCCTCTCCCAAAACAGTTTTCTGCATACACAAAGCTCGAACTCGAGACTTTGCTTCATGCCCGTGCCTATTTGGAGGCAGAAGAGACAATGGTCTCAGGCCCACTAATTTTAGGGGCCCATTTTTTTAAGAAAAATTTAGTATATATATATGTTGCGGAAGTGTACCCAAATTAGCCAAATGCAGCAAAATAAACAGACACAGAGAATTTACGTGGTTCGGTCAAATCGACCTACATCCACAGGCAAAAGGAGAAACAAATTTACTATGAGGGGAAATATTACAAAAAAGGGTTTGGACAATAATTTTCGGACCCACAAAACTCACTCAACAAATGTAGACTCTCACAAAAGAAAAGCCTACCAAAACACACTCACTCTCTGGGCTAAAAACTACCCACTAAATTGAAGAAGCAGAGAAAGCTTTGAGCTGTGAGCTCCTTTGCTGCTGCTTACTTCGTTTGTGTTGGTGTGATTTCCTTCAGAAGTAGTGCCTGTATTTATAGGCAGAAAAGGGCATGGACTGGCATTTATGAGGGAGCTGCCCAACCCTCAACCCCCAACCACCATCCAACACCTCTTAAAAGCACCACCTAACAAATCTCCACCTTGGTGCGACTTAAGCATAGTCGAATAATGAGCAGACTCCACCTTGATCTCAAACTCTCCCCGAAAACAAATGTACCCAAACCATGCACACAAATGTGCCAAACGGTACTCCAACTCTTCTTTTGCCTCCAAATTTCCCATCATGGGAAAACAAAATGCCTCGAAGAGGCAATCAGCAGCTCAAAACATTTAGCAAGTCCAAACAATGTCGAAACTTGCTATGAGGTACTGGCTTAGTGAACATATCTGCAGGATTATCTGCCGTAGCAATCTTCTGTACTTTGATCCTCGATTCCGATCTCAGAAAATGATATCTCACGTCAATGTGTTTGGTTCTCTCATGATGAACATGATCCTTAGCCAAACATATTGCACTAAGGTTATCACAAAACACAATTGCTTGATCTTGATGTAGACCAAGATCGCCAACCAGTCCTTTTAACCAAATTCCCTCTTTGGCAGCCTCTGTCAACGCCATGTATTCTGCCTCCGTGGTAGACAGTGTTACTGTAGCCTGCAAAGTTGCTTTCCAACTAACGACAGAGCCTCCAAGAGTGAAAACATAACCAGTCATTGATCTCCTGCTATCCACATCTCCAGCATAATCAGAATCAGAATACCCAACCACCGAACACTGCAAGTCGCCTCCATAAATGAGACCAACATCAGATGTACCTCTCAAGTAGCGAAAAATTCGCTTCACAGCAAGCCAATGCTCTTTTCCTGGGTTCGCCATGAATCGGCTAACCACGCTGACTGCCTGTGCCAAATCAGGTCTAGTGCACACCATGGCATACATCAAACTGCCCACTGCACTAGAATATGGAACCTTTGCCATATACTCCTTCTCAGCTTCAGATTTAGGTGCAAAGGTAGCTGAGAGTTGTGTATTAGTAGCACATGGAGTATTCAAAGGTTTCGCCGAAGACATTCCAAACTTTGACAGAACCTTCTGGATGTAGCTTTTCTGTGACAAGAAAAGCTTCTTCTGATCTCTATCTCGATAGATCTCCATCCCCAGAATTTTCTGCGCTGCACCCAAATCCTTCATGTCGAACTCTGCACTCAGTAGCCCTTTTAATTTCTGAATATCGGCCTTGTTCCGTGCAGCAATGAGCATGTCATCTACATACAGAAGCAAATAGATGATCGAACTATCTTCCAACTTCTTGTGATAAACACAACAATCATATGGACTTCTGTTGTAGCCAAGCTCAACCATATAGCTATCAAATCTTTTATACCACTGTCTCGGAGATTGCTTCAGACCATATAATGGTCTCTTCAATTTGCAAACATGGTTTTCTTTTCCTGGTACAAGAAAACCTTCAGGCTGAGACATATAGATCTCCTCCTCCAATTCCCCATGAAGAAAGGTTGTCTTCACATCTAGTTGTTCGAGCTCCAGATCCTGATGTGCTACCATAGCCAACAGGACACGAATGGAAGTGTGTCTGACCACAGGTGAGAAAATCTCGTTGTAATCAACTCCTTCCCTCTGAGTAAATCCTCTAGCAACTAGTCGGGCTTTATATCGTACGCCCTCAGTTGGTGAGACACCTTCCTTCCTTTTGAAGATCCATTTGCAAGTGACAATCTTCCTTTCAGGTGGTTGTTTGACTAGCTCCCAAGTGTCGTTCTTATGTAACGACTCCATTTCATCTCCCATTGCAACAAGCCAATGTACAGACTCACCACATGATACGGCTTCGTTGTAAGTGGAGGGCTCAGAATAATTTAAATCTTCAGCTGTTTGTAGAGCATAGCAGACAAAATCTTGATATCTGCTAGGAGGTTGGACGCCCACCCTTCTAGCACGATCATAAGCAATTCCTTGCTTCTGCACATCAGCTGAACTCGATGGTAGGTTCGTTTTAGGTGGCTCAACTTCCATTAATTGATTTGAATCCAAGTGCACTTCCTGCTCTTGCTCAAGCTCTCGTTGTTCATCTGAATCATCAGGTGAAAGTTGAAGCTCCACCTTACTGTCAGCACCCGAATTTTCTGAGACATTCACCACCTTCGTAGGCATACTGAGGATAGAATTCTCGTCAAACACCACACTTCTGCTCAAGATAACTCTTTTCTCAGAAGGTGACCAAAATCTGAATCCCTTAACTCCATCTCCATATCCTACGAAAACGCCCTTCTTTGCTCTGGGCTCCAGTTTTCCCTCGCGTATGTGATAATAAGCCGCACATCCAAAAGACTTCAAATTCGAGTAATCATAGGAATTACCCGACCAAACCTCATAAGGAATCCGACAATCAATTCCAGTATGAGGTCCCCGATTGATCAGAAAGCAAGCAGTGTTAACTGCTTCTGCCCAAAAGCTCCTTGGCAATCCAGAATTTAAGAGCATGCAGCGTGCCCTCTCCAAAAGCGTCTGATTCATACGCTCTGCCACTCCATTTTGTTGTGGAGTGTTCCTGACTGTGTGATGCCGTGCAATTCCATTGTTTTTGCAGAACTCATTAAATTCCCTCGAACAGAATTCCAAACCATTATCAGTTCGAAGCCTTTTAATCTTCTTGTTGGTCTGGTTCTCTACCAATGCCTTCCACTGCTTGAATTTCAAGAAAGCTTCGCCCTTTTCCTTCGTCATGATTACTCAAGTCATCCTTGAATAATCATCGATAATGGACAAAAAGTATCTGCTGCCCCCAAGCGACTCAACTCGTGAAGGACCCCAACAGTCAGAATGAATGTAAATCCAACGTCGACTTTGTTCTGTGAGTTGCCTTTCCAAATTTGGTACGATGTAATTTACTAAATGTGCAGTGCTCACAGAACCCGAACTCAGCTAACTTGTGACCTTCAAGAAGACCACGACTTGACAGGATCTGCATTCCCCTCTGACTCATATGCCCAAGTCTAATATGCCATAACTTGGACATATCAGAAGTATCAGCAACAGCAGCTACAGAATCTACTACAGTAGATCCCTGCACAACATACAGAGATCCATGCAAGACTCCTTTCAAAACCACGGACGATCCCTTCATGATGTAGAGTTCTCCATGCTCCCCTTCGTATCTGAAACCTTTATTGTCAAGGACTCTTAAGGATATCAGATTCTTCTTCAGCTTTGGAACATGTCTGACATCGTGCAAAGTTGCAATTTCACCGGCATGTGTTCTAAGCTTGATAGAACCAATCCCAGCTGTCTTACAGACAGAATCATTTGCCATAAAAACATTTCCTCCATCGACTGGTTCGTAGCTCGAAAACCACTCTTTGTTAGGACACATGTGGTATGATGCTCCAGAATCAAGAACCCATACATCATCTTGCGATGGTTGCACGCTTGTGACCAGAGCCAAATGATCCTCTGGATCTGTATCGCCGTTGACCGCAACAGAGACAGACTCTTGTTGCGCTCCCTGTTGTTGTTTCTTCATCATCTTGGGACACTGGGTCTTCCAATGTCCTTTCTCTTTACAATAATTGCATACATCACCTGGCTTGGGACCTTTAACAAAAAACTTTTTCTTCTTTTGTTTTACAAATTTTCCATGTCCCTTGCCACTGCTAACAACGAGCCCAGCAGCCTGATCTTCTACATTACTCGAAGATGCCTTATGGCGCAATTCCCTACTATGCAGAGCAGCACGTACATCTTCTAAACTGACAGTATCTTTACCAACTATAAATGACTGTACAAAATTTTCAAATGATAGTGGTAAAGATACTAATAATATCAATGCAGCATCTTCGTCCTCGATAACGACATCAATATTACGCAACTCCAGCAAGATAGTATTTAATCTATCGAGATGGTCTCGAAAAGATGTACCTTCCTGCATCCGTAGGCTGAACAAACGTTGCTTTAGTAGCAACTTATTGGTTAAAGACTTCGTCATGTAAAGACTTTCGAGTTTTAACCATAAACCAGACGCCTTTGTCTCCGTTGCAACTTCGGTAATGACATCATCTGCCAAGCACAGTAAGATGGTTGAATGAGCCTTCTCCTCCAGGCTCACCATCTCAGCATTATCTGGATCTACCTTTTCTTTTAATGGAGCCCACAGGCCTTGTTGCTTTAACAAAGCCCGCATTTTGATTTGCCATAGGCTAAAACTATTCCTCCCCGTGAACTTGTCAACCTTAATATTTATGGCCGACATTTTGCTAACAAGAGGCACAAACAAATCTCACAAAAGGGTAGCTTAACCGAGATGCGTTTCTGATGTGGAAGATCAGATTAACTGCGACCACAGAGCATACTACGCAATCAGGGCTCTGATACCAGTTTGTTGCGGAAGTATACCCAAATTAGCCAAATGCAGCAAAATAAACAGACACAGAGAATTTACGTGGTTCGGTCAAATCGACCTACATCCACAGGCAAAAGGAGAAACAAATTTACTATGAGGGGAAATATTACAAAAAAAGGGTATGGACAATAATTTTCGGACCCACAAAACTCACTCAACAAATGTAGACTCTCACAAAAGAAAAGCCTACCAAAACACACTCACTCTCTGGGCTAAAAACTACCCACTAAGTTGAAGAAGCAGAGAAAGCTTTGAGCTGTGAGCTCCTTTGCTGCTGCTTACTTCGTTTGTGTTGGTGTGATTTCCTTCAGAAGTAGTGCCTGTATTTATAGGCAGAAAAGGGCATGGGCTGGCATTTATGAGGGAGCTGCCCAACCCTCAACCCCCAACCACCATCCAACACCTCTTAAAAGCACCACCTAACAATATATATATATATATATATATATCATAGTCATAACGTGTTTTACATACAGCCTTAATTTAGCCTTAATTTAGGGCCGGAGACAGATTTTTTAGCAAATAAATCGCGTTCGCTAGTCATCGTGGATCAGAGCAGATTGAAAGAACGCAAGACGTAAAGAAGGAGAAATACTTCTCCATTCCGAACCGAGGGAAGCAGTACAGCATTGACCGTTGACGCCCCCCATTCAACTCCTCTTCTTCAGAATTCAGATCTTCTCCTTCCACCGTTCTGTTCTCCCCTTTTCCTATTCCTTCTTCAGTAACTTCAGTTTTAACTTCATTCTAGGTTGCCAATCTCTTCATTCCAATTTCGTGTTCGACCTCCCCGTGATTTCCTCTCTAGGTGCGTAATTTTTATCTCCACATTCTAGGTTGAAGATTAGTTTTAACTTTGAAGATTAGTTTTAACTTTGAACATATGTAGTCTTTTGATAAGTAGAAATAGTATTTAAATATCACATTGTTCGCTTTTTTTGTTATATTAATATTTGTTTATATTATAAGTAGTGTTGTCGTAAATTGGGGCCCCTTCTAAAAAATCGACTCAGGCCCAAAATTTGTTAGGATCGGCCCTGCTTTGCTTAAGCGACTAGAGCTCAAATTCACTCAAATCAACTGCTATTAGTTGTATAAAGAATATTTTGATAAAGATGAATTGAGTTGAGTTGCACTAAAGTCTTCAATTTAATTTTCCAATTCCTCTATGTTTTTTTTTTCGGGGAAGAATTCCTCTATGTTTGTATTACTTTTCTTTAATTATTCGCTTTATAATTTATGAAGTATTCCTTCCGTCCCACTAAGTTTGACACCTATTGCTTTTTTGGGTGTCCCACAAAGTTTGACACCTTTACATTTTTAGATAAATTAAATTAATATAAGTTTGATTAGAATTTTAATTATTGTCATATCCCATTAAAAGTAATTATTTTTACTATTATGAACAAATTCCAATATAATTTTACTTTTCTACACAAAGTCCCTTGTATTTCTTTAATTATTAATATTTCAAAATTGGTACAGATAACAATTGTAAAAAAATATATATTCTAAAACTACACGATTAGACAATTCTAACAAGACCACACTTGATTATTTTTCTCTAATTACATCATTACGATAATATTAAGTCAAAGTTAAATAATAAACAATATCAAAATTTATTAGAATTTTAAATACAAACACTCACACCACTTTAACTACTAAACCTCACCACCTAAATTACCGTGCCCAAAAGAAAGGTATCAAACTTCGCGGAACGGAGGGAGTGTGTAGGTAGTTTACTTATGCGTTTTTAAATAGTGGACTGGGGAAAAAAAAATAAATGAAGAAGTTGCAGTATTCAGAAATAACTTTTGCAATATTTAGTTGAGAAATCTTACAATTTGGACAGTACATTAGATGAACGAAATGATACTCTACTAACTAAAGAAAAAAAAAAATCGAGAATGTGTGATGAATACGATTACATGGTCACTCGCAATTCAATAATGAAGCAAGTGTGAAATATGATTGAAGTCAAATAGGGAATATTAATAGGTGATGTAATTTCGTTGAAACAAGAAGCGAAAACCGGGGGATGAGCTGAGCTTTCCCGTTGTCGGTTTCTTACCAGTTAGCACATACTACCTCTGTTCTCTTTTAAATGCACCATTCATGCATTTCACGCCGTTCAAGACACATTTTTAAAGGTTAATAACTCAAGTTGTATATAAATAAAAATTATAAAAATTTGATATTATAAAACTACGTGATTAGACGAATCTAACAAGATCTCACTTGACTATATTTTTTCTTATACAACTATGTTAAAAAAATTGATCAAAGTTACTCAATAAATAGTAATTACTATGCAAATGTCTCACTTAAATGAGAACGGAGGTAGTAAATTGTAGTACTAAACGCTTTTTATCTATTTTTTTCTTTGGATAAAACAGGGCCACAGTTAGATCATTATTGTTAGTAATTTTTTTTTTTAACATCTTATACATGCTAGGAAAAGATGATGGAATTCATACCATAAAAATTACAAAGCGATAAATGGAGAATAACGGGCCGCATGGGAAATCGAACCATCGACCTATAGATTGAGAGTCCGGGACATGACCTCATTGCCGTAGATCGAAACTTGTTTAGTGACAATATCCGGATTAGTGTTGTCTGAATTTTAGGGTTAGGTAACATGATGATTAGGAGAATAGGGGTGTGAAGATTGGTGAAGAACAAGAACACACACAAAAAGGATGATTATGATTTAAGAAGATGAGACTAAGTGTAAAATAAAAGATAATGAAACTTGTGAATGAAGGGGACCCGAACTTGCCAAGGGAAGTGAGTCAAGCTCAAGACAAATGGCTTCCTTCAAGTGCATCATTCATTGACAATCCATCGAGCAAGTTTCCAACTTGATGGCGTGAGGGAAATGAACATAAGTTCAAGACAAACATGGATGGGGGAGAACACTTTTGAAAGAGTGCCCTCGGTTGTGAACTTTGAAAATATGAGAGTTGATTTCAATATTAAGCAAAGTTGTTTACAAATGAAAGGGGAGGTCATATATATAGGCCAAGCCCCTTGGAAAACAAGAGAAATGAAAAATGCATCAAAATTGGCCTAATTCGGTTTAGGGGGAATCAATTCGGTCTATGGTGTAAACCGAATTGGTATGGCCTAGATCGAATTGGGACCAAACCTATCTATTACAAAAGAGAAAGGGATGCCAATTCGGTTTAGACCGAATTGGACATTTACAAACATTACAAGTAATAATAATAATAATAATAATAATAATAATAATAGTCAGAGGGCAATTCGGTTTATGTGATGCAATTCGGTTTAGACCGAATTGGCCAATAGACCGAATTGGGAGTCTTGGAAAATAATTGCTGACTGATGCGGTATAGGCAATTCGGTCTTAGGAAGCAATTCGGTCTAGACTGGATTGGGTTATACCGAATTGAGAGAGAGTGGGCAATTTTTCTAAGGCATGGGGCAATTCGTTTTAGGCCAATTCGGTCTAGACTGAATTGGCTATTTCGAATTGGCTAGACCGAATTGGTCTCAATGCCTTAGCCAAATTTCACACGTTCTTATTTTCTATACTATTTACAAAATATGTCCTACGTCCAGTGGTGGTTCCGGCTGCTTTCCGGTCACTTTTCCGACGAACTCCTTTTTGGGCCTGTTCATGCTTGTTGGGCTTTCCTTGTGCATCCTAAGGCCTTCTTCCATCTTTATTTAAATCCGATGTGAGGAATCCATATTAATGGATTCCGAGCTTGTCCGGTCTTGATCTATCCTGATCATTATTTTCAGTTTTTGGGATTCCTGGGGTTCCAGGTTATCTGCTTCCTACAAGAAAAAATTATACAGTGCATCAGAAAATTTCTTGGCCTTTTGTTTGGACACTGGCCCTTCGGGGATTATTGGAATAACTAATCCATTGGTTCTGGCGACTACGCCATCCCCACCCCCTTGGGAAGGTTGAGACATCAACCGATCAGAATCCAACTCATCATCTCTTTCGAAAAGAGATAAATCAGCAACATTGAAAGTCGGATTAATATTAAAGTCATCAGGAAGCTCAATCCGATAGGCATTGTCATTGATTTTCTCTAGGACTTTGTAAGGTCCTGTCCCACGAGATGCAAGTTTGCCATGTGTTTGTGCAGGAAAGCGTTATTTTCTCATGTGCACCCAGACCCAGTCTCCTGGTTTCAGCAACAGCCTTTTTCTGCCCCTGTTGGCAAATTTGGCATATGTCTCTGATGCCTTCTGAAACTTTTGACAATTTCGTCAACACGAGTTTTTCAAAAATATCCCAAGTTAAATTTATTAAAAGAAAAGAGTTATGATTCGTGGGAAAGGGGTTTAAGGATATATTCCCTTTTTATTACTCATGTGGGAAACTTTGATTTCAAACGGCGCTGTGGAACTCCCCGGCATGAAACTTTTGACAAATTTCATAGTGCTGCCGGGATAGACATTTCAATCTTGACAGACATCAATGCTCAATACTTAATATAGTATCATTTATTACATCTGTCTGCCACACTGAAGGTCCCCGGCAATTGGCACCATGAAACTTTTCATAATTTCATGTCATGAAGATCCTTGCCATGAAACTTTTGACAAGTCCCCATTACATGAGTATTTTCTGAAACATAATAGTCCTGGTTTTCAATTTTATTTAATGAAACCAATTTATGAAGATGGATTTGGGATTAGGGATATATTATAGGTTGTCACGTTTTTATTACTCGTGTTAAGAAACTGTGCCCCCGAAAGCGCACGGTGTCAAAAATTGCAGTAATTTATAGTAAGACCGGATCGTTCACTGGAGGATGTGCGATAGAAGCAGGGCCCACGTCGTTTACTAAGATTTTCCACTCGGTTACTCGATTCAAGCTTTGCATAGGTTTCTAACAACTACTTGGCAATAATTTAAACTAGACTACGGAAGCAGTAAAAGATTATTCTACAAAGCATGGTAAATTTAGTCTAAAAGCGATTAAATCTATTCTAAGAAAGCGGTAAGATTTATGCTAAGAAAGCAGGTAAAATTATTCTATGAAAGCAGATTTAAAAATGTGACAGAAGGGACAGGGAGAAAATAATAAAGATTGGACAAGATTCGGATGAAACACAATTAAACTTTCATTTTAATACACAGACCTTTGCTTGGGATAATCCTTCCAGTTAGCTAACTCTCATGCTTTCTAGACTATGTTCCCTTTGACAGACAGATACTTACAGTCAGAATTTACATGCTCTTAAGACCTCAATTTCCAAGATACCACAAATTAATAACTCCCCTTGCAATGCCTTGCAAGAGTATGTTAGTCATATGTGGTGGACAAGCAACACCTAACATATCATTAGTTGATATGCCAAGTAATCCTATCATCCACCTTGTCACACCCAAAGTCCAAACCTAACCCCGAACTAATCCATAACTCTTAAACATTACAACCGGCGGCCAACCTCTAATTCTTCCGAGTGACCTCTATGAAAGCATTTTAAAGAAAGCGGTAAAGAAAGCAGTAAAGAAATCATTTAAAACCTATCACTCGGAAGTCCTAAAAGATCATCACATTCCGTTAGTATAAAAGAGCCCCTAGTCTTGGTGACCAGATGCAGATTTAGAACCTCCCAAATATCAGTAAGCCACAGGGCTTATAATATCCGGTTAGTTATGAGATGCAAACATGAGTGGAATAGACCTATAAAGATCTATTCCGAATGCACTCACTCAAGACTCAATTTTAGGCTTTGGTGGGAGAAGATAGTAGTTGAAAGAATACTCAACCCTACCTTAGAAATTAACTAAGGCCTATGTGTTGTTCCTCCAATATTATTTATCACATCTTATCCGAATCCAAGTGGATACTGATTCGATGCAATATTTAATAGAAGAATTCCAACACACAGTAATTTGAGAAACCAATAGATATTTGAAAATCATTCCCTAAACAGGTACTAAACTCTCAATTAAAACACAGATCCTTTCAGTCTAGGTGAGACCTAATCGCTGACTCTGCTTCTAAGTTCTCAAAATCAACCCCCAGTAGAATATGAGTTAGTCATAACTGTCGAAATTATCCCTTACTCAGATCCGGATTTTATAAAGTGATTTTTGTGGAAATTTATTATGCAGCATCTGATTTAAATCAAGACTTCTATGTCCAAGGAGAAGGATCTCCAAAATATATAAGACCACAATATCTACATAATAATATCATGCATACATGTATATGAGAGGTCAAATAAATACCCCAAAATATATGGTGGGGTTAGACAGAATTTGATACACAAAGATGAATTAGCCAGAGATACGAAGAAAATGGCTAAAGAGATTGCCATAAATAGTTGGGGTGATCCGGGCAGTGATAATGGCCAAAAATGACCATTATTTTCAATCCATTTCCGTGTCTTAAACGGGCATTTGATCGCATTCCGGTCTTACATTAAGTAAGAAAGCAGTCGAATTGGACTAATTTATGCATAATTGTAAAAATAATAAGCTGGTGTGAAAAAGGCATAAATATGTAATTTTATTACATATTTATGTTAGAAAAATCCAAAAACATGAGAAAAAGAAAAAGGAATGAAAAAGATGGGAAAAAGAGAGAAAAGCCCACAAAAAGAATATTTTCGGCCCATCTGGCCCAACCCAGCAGGCCCAGGAAGACCTTTGTCGCGGAAGCCCCTTGGCGCGATACAGTGTTCCGCGACAAAGGAGGGGTTCCGCGACCAAGTGGCCCAGATGAAGAAGAGACCAGCCGAAGCCCCTTGGCGCGATACCTTTGTCGCGATGCCCTGTTCCGCGACAAAGGTCCATTCCGCGACCAAGATACATTTTTAGAGACACAAGACCCAGTCGAG
Organism: Hygrophila difformis; assembly: GCA_030278955.1. Lineage (NCBI taxonomy): Eukaryota > Viridiplantae > Streptophyta > Magnoliopsida > Lamiales > Acanthaceae > Hygrophila > Hygrophila difformis. The sequence continues at coordinate 20,005,782 of JAOANR010000001.1, read as the reverse complement.
AAGCTTTGCCACATGCAGTGTGTTCCGCGACCAAACTTGGTGCTCCGAGACAAAGCTGTGATGTGTGTGATGTCTTGAGACACAATGGGCTCAAATCAAGGCCCATGAGCTTAGGGTTTCCCCTCTATAAATATGAGGTGTTTCCTTTGAGCTAAAGGTTGGAAGAATTTTAGAAAAACTACACCTTCTTGAAGACAAGTTGGGGAGTTCAGTAGTTTAGTTTAGTTTAGGGTAGTTTAGTTAGATTTTCTTTTGTATTATTTAATTTATGCACTAGTTAGAAATAGTTTACTGCACTTGGGTTAGATAGCCAGTTTTAAACCTTGTTTTTGTTCTAAACTTTTGTTTAAGGGTTTGTGGTACTCAAACCATGAGTATGAACAACACCGTTTAATAAAATGGGAAAACATTCTCCATTTGTGTCCCAAAATCATGAAATGGGTCTCACACCCCATGAATCTTACTGTTTTCATTTTCCTTGGGTCATTTGACCCTTGTTTTTGCATTTTAATGTCACTGCTTGGTGACTTTTTCTTGGGATAATGTTGCATGCTGATGGATGATCAAGCTTAGATTAGGGTTTCTTAAGTTTTAAGTTTGCTTATTTCTATTTTGTTCAAGCATGTTCTAGCTAGATTCAAATTCTGTTTTGTTATTTTGAGCTTAGTTTAGCTTTTGAATCTGAAATGGGTGAGATCACACATAATGCATGCCACTGTTCCACTTTACTTTTCTGACATGTGTACTGGACACACTTTTGTCGCGGAACAACTCTTGTCGCGGAACCACGTTCCGCGACAAAATGGTGCTTTGGCGACAAAGGTGCCAAAGAACATTTGTTGACCATTATTTTAAAACCCTTGGTCGCGAAACACCCCTTGGCGCGGAACCACGTTCCGCGACAAAATCTTGATTAGCGACCAAGGACCCAAATACTTGTGATTTTATTCTGGAAGGGCTTTGTCGCGAAGCAACCTTGTCGCGGAACCACGTTCCGCGCCAAAATCTCTTGTTCCGTGACAAGAATTATGCCTTGTCCAATTTTCACCTTTTTGTCGCTATGGTCTTGTCGCGGAATCACGTTCCGCGACAAAAATTTTCTTTACTTAGCGACAAAACAAACCCTAAACTTTCAAAATCCCATTTCTTTTATTTCCCACCCCTTTGTCGCGAAACCTTTGTCGCGAAGCCACGCTCCGCGACACAAACCCTGCATCGCGACAAGGTGGCACCTTGTGCCAAATTCTCATTCTTCATCTCAATCCATTAATTAATTGAACCTTTGTATTGATATTTTGAGGTTGAAATCCAATGATCTCAACCCATGATTAATTTGATATAAAGAACTTTGTTCAATTCCCTATTAAAAGATTCTTCTACAAATGATTAAACTCTAATGATCTAAGTATATAATCCGGACTATAGTTAATTAATTAATTATGGAATGAGCAATTATTTAGACATGAAGAGTAATTATGGATTAGTTCCATATCCTTGCATGAGAAACCAATGTCTCTCATGCAAGATGACCCGAAATATTTTCTTTTATTTTATTCTGTCTTTTCCGTGATGTGTGAAACAGCTAGTGAGGAATATATCAGATTAATGTTGGCGGGTATTCCCACACGGATAACTAGTTCGTGATCTGTATATTAATTAATAGTTGTTATTTTGCATGATCCAGATAGTGGTCGGTGGAAGCCTTGGCGGTTCATCCCTCCGGGATTATAATAGCTGCTCAGCTGACTCCCATCCGGATACAGTTTTCTTTTCTTACTTTAATTTCAAACCTGAATCTGGAGCTGTAGTAATATTAGATGATATATGCCAATGTCATCTAATCATTATTGCAGTAATAGAACATGTGGGTTTTTATCCAAATTCACAGATAGTGGAGTCTGAGATGACGGCGGCAACTGTCATTTGAGGCATTCCACTGTCTAAAAATCATTCCACCTGAAATGATCAGAACCTGGATAGCAGATGTTTGCAGTCCGGATCATCCTGATTATTTTTGCCATCCTTTTAGCCAAATAAATTCTTCTCATCTCCGGCTATTTCATCTCTGTGTTTCACATTCTGTCTAAACCCACCTTATATTTTGGGTTATTTTATTTTACACTTCTCTATAAAGTTATGCATGATATTATTATGTAAATAGTGTGGTCATATTATTTTGGGATCCTTCCCTTGGGCATAGAAGTCTTGATTTAAATCAGATGTTTCATATTAAATTTCCAACAAAAATTCCTTTATAAAATCCGGATCTGAGTAAGGGATAAATTCAACAGTTATGACTAATTCATATCCGACTGGGGGTTGATTTCGGGAAATTAGAAGCAGAGTCAGCGATTAGGTCTCACCTAGACTGAAAGGATCTGTGTTTTAATTGAGAGTCTAGTACCTGATAGGGAATGATTTTCAGATTTATTATTTTCCAGAATTGCTGTTTGTTGGAAATCTTGTATTAAATATTACACCGAGTCAGATTCCACTTGGATTCCGATAAGGTGTGACAGATAATACTAGAGTAACAAGATTTAGGCCTTGGTTATTTTCTAAGGTAGGGTTGAGTATTCTCTCAACTGCTATTTTTCTTCTGCCAAAGCCTATTTTTGAGTCCTGAGTGAGTGCATCCGGAACGAACTAATTTCATTAGTTCGTTTCATTAGTTTGTATCTCATAACCACCCGACGAGAAGTGAACACTGCGAGCGGTTCACCGAGAATAGGGAATTCTTGATCCACATCCGGTCATTCTGACTGGGGGCTTTCTTTTACTACCAGGGTCAGACTTTCAAAAACCTCCGAGTGATAGGATTTTAAATGCTTTCTTTATCGCTTTCTTTTAAAAGCTTTTGTTAGAGGGCACTCGGTTGTATTGAGAGTTGTGTAACTATTACTAGAATTGAGAGTTAAGGGATAGTTCAGGGTTTGATTTGAATCTACGGGTGTGACATGGGGGAATGATAGCAGTACTTGACACTTCAATAAATGATTTGTCAAGTGTTGCTTGTCCACCACAGATAAATGACACGCTCTGACGGGAGCAGTTGTGAGTCTGTGGTATCTTAGATTTCGCTGTCTTAAGAGCATGTAAACTCTTACTGTAAGTACCTGTCTGTTAAAGGGAACATGGTATAGAGAGCATGAGAGTTAGCTAACTGAAGGATTATCCCAAACTAAGATCTGTGTAACAAAATGGAAGTTTAATTGTGTTTCATCTGAATCTTGTCCAATCTTTATTCTTTTCTTCCTGTCCCTTCTGTCCCATTTCAAATCTGCTTTCTTAGGATGATCTTAATCGCTTTCTTAGATTACCTTTATTGCTTTCTTAGATTAAATTTAATTCGCTTTCTAGAATAGTTTTATCTGCTTTATTTTGATTGCTTTCATAGTTTAGTTTAAATTATGTCAAGTAGTTGCTAGTCATTTCACACACTTAATTCGAGTAACCGAGTGGAAAATCTTAGTAAATGACGTGGGACCTGCTTCTAACGCACATCCTCCAGTGAACGATCCGGTCTTACTATAAATTACTGCAATTTTTGACACCGTGCGCTTTCGGGAGCACAGTTTCTTAACTACGAGCAATAAAAACATGACTACGTATAAATATATCCCTAATCACAACACCGCCATCATAAATTGGTTTCATTAAATAAAACCTAAACCAGGGTCACGAATTTTCAGAAAATACTCATGTAGTGGGAATTAGTCAAAAGTTTCATGGCAGGAAATCATATGGCAAGAATTGATGAGAAGTATCATGGCATATTTGCCGGGGATCCTCAGTGTGACAGGCTGAAGGTCAACCTATCCCGGCTATGCCATGAGATTTGTCAACTTTTCATGACAGAGAGGACCACAGCGCCATTTGAAACCGAAGCACCATACTTGAGTAATAAAAAGATTAATACTCTTGACATATCCCTAAACCCTTTCCCGTGAATCATAACGCTCTTCATTTAATAAATCTAACCTGGTATAATTTTAGCAAAAGCTCGTGTGTTAACGAAACTTGTCAAAAGTTTCATGGCGCCGTTGCCGGGGAGGATGCAGCGTCATTTATTAAGAGGATTACACTCCTGATTACTCCTAGATTAGCTTAGATCAGTCTGGTTTAATGTAATATATTTAATCCAGAACAGAAAAAGTACCCTCAGGATTAATTGAACATTTAGAGTACCAAGACTCTAAATGTGAGGATGTTGAACTGAGGAGAAAACCTAACCTAATGGGTATTTATCTGTCTTGTAGGAAATTCGGAACCAACCAAAAAGAAGGAGCAGAAAAAGCAAGGAAAACCAGGTTCTTGGTTGGGAAAATTCCACAAATCTGAGAAATTATTTTCGGAATTTAAAGAAATTTAAGATCCGAAATAAATCTTGCAGATAAATGGAACTGACCCAACCTAATTTTATGCAAGTAGATTATCTTAAATAATGGCCCAATGATTTGAATTTACTTGGACTGAATTCATTCAGGTCCAACTCAAATAAAATGGACGCAGGCCCAATATCACACTCGGGCCCAATCAGTTGAAAATTTGAAAATTCAAAAAGTTTGTCGCGGAATGACCATTTTTGTCGCGGAACAACGTTCCGCGACCAAGTGCAACTCCGCGACAAGGTTCTCCATATCATCAACCCTTGTTTGTCTTTGTCGCGGAGTGATCATTTTGTCGCGATGCCCAGCATCGCGCCCATGTGCAAACTCCGCGACAAAGTTATACTCATCCCTAAACTCTGCTTGTCTTTGTCGCGGAACATTTTGTCGTGGAGCATGACTCCGCGACAGAGTTCCTATTCCGCGACACGGGGACATCACTCCATTTTTCCTCGCCATTTTGTCGCGGTACACTTTGTCGCGGTGCATGACTCCGCGACAAAGTCCCACACTCCGCGACACCTCTAATGTCGCCAAGCCTGGTCGCGTAATCCTGTTCCGCGACCATGGGCTAGGGTTCCGCGACCGGCCCATTAGTATTTAAACCCCTCCGCCTCCCTCTTCTTCCCCACGCTCCCACACTTAGAAAATTTTTGAAAAACCTCTCGTACTCGAAACCTCTCCCGAAGTACACCACTGTGTTCTTCGCACCTTTCGAACGCCAAACCCAAGGGAAACTCTGCCCAAATTTTCGCAACCCTTATGGAGCCGTCAGAACCTTCATCTTCGTCTTCTCCGAAGCAAACCGAGCCTTGGTAAGCATTACCCACCCCTTTTCGTACGCGAACCACTGCCCTGTTTTTGTGATTTTGGGGATTCTTGCGTTATTACTCTCGATAATGTGCTAATAGGTTTCCTTATGGTCTTTTTCACTTAAGTGAAGTTCGATTTTAGGTATTGTGCGGTTTGGGCATGTTGAAATTTTGATTCCCTGCTATTTTTGTCAATGGCCGAGCATGAGTAGGAGTAGAGGGTGCTGTTTTGATGATTTGGATGCATAGGTGGGGTTCGGTTTCTGTATAGGCTTGTGACTTTGAGAATCTAGGGTTGATAGATAACATAAGCAGAAATCGAGGGCCATCTCCACCATTGTTGGGTTTTACAAGTTCTTAGGGCTCTCAGATTTTTCTACTGTTCTTATCACTGTAAATGTGCAACCTTCCTTCTGTACTGTGTTTTCTTGTTGATTTTGCTAAATCTGTTTCTAAAAATCGTAAGGCTTGAAAACTGGAACACTAATGAACATATGGGTAATCGTGATCATCTTTATGTTATTGGGTGTTTGTAGTGATTCTAGGATGAGGGTATGATCTTGTGTTTTTGCCTTACTGTGTTCATGAATTTTGCATGCCAATTTGACATTTAATGCCTTCCCCTGTTTGGCATATCCGTGTATGTGTGCTGCAAATTTGTGTGAAAAGGCATGCGTGTCTTTGTTTGGCAGTCTGTGCCACCAATCCACTTTTCAGCATTCCACTTTTTCACAAAAGACAAAAATAGTACTAGGAATTTTGGTTGACAAAGTGTCTTTGTTCCCAATGGAACTAAAAAGTGTGAGTTAAGTAGCAGTATTTTGCCACCTCAACTGCTACCTTTTTACAAAAATCCAAAAATGGGACCACACACATCCCACTTTTCATTAAATAAAATCAAGTCAACCTTGTCAAAAAGTAAAAAAAATAGTGTTTGCATTTTCTTGAACGTTTTAACTGTCCAATGACAGTCCAAACAATCCGGAGATAGCGAATCCATCCCGCCATGCCCCCATTGCACACTCCATTTTCGAGCCATCCATTCCATCATCATCATCTCATTCCATTTTCAACAAGTGCCTCGAGCTTGTTTAATAAAATTGGAAAAACAAACTTTTGGGCCCAATGGCCCACTAAAAAAAAGGAATTTTTGGTCCAATGACCACTTCATTTTTATTTTCATTTGTACTTCCCCCTTTTAATTGGACTCAATAATCCAATTAAGTTATCTCCTTCTAGATCCTAAGGCATAGTACCTTGTCTTTGGATCTTTTAATAAACTCAAAATTAAATCACTTAAATCACATTTCGAGCTTGGCAAAGCTCAAAATGTGAGGATGTTGATTTTCACACCTGAGTAGTCTTTGAAAACTCATAAAAAAATTGGATGTATCTAAGCACTTTGACCTTTTTCAGGAATGCATTGGTAGTGCACTCAGGCATCGGGTTGCCTGACTGCACATATGAGGCTGCTGGCAACCAGGCCTCAATTGATCGAACAGAGATTAAGGACGCAAGAGATGCCATCAAATCAGTTTATAAGGTGCCTCTGGACCACACTACGGACGAAAAATTGAAACTTTCGCCGGGATGGGACGTGCATATTCCTCCACAGGAAAGGTCGATAGTCGCTGCATCGATAGAAAGGGACTACTATCACTTCCTGAAGAAGTTTTGGATAAGGATGATGGGGTATGCCCCCCAAGACGAAAAGACAACTCCTGAAGTCCATCATGAGCGCATCCAATTGAGGTTCAGAGAGCACAGGGCTGTGTGGAATCGGCATGTGGAAAAGGGAACGAAAGATCCAAATATAGCTGACTTCGACATCATCATCCCTAACCAGATCGTAGATCCTCAAGTTCGAATGGCCTTCGAACACAAACACATGGATCTAAGTAGGGTTATCAACAGTGGGGCCATCATGATGTATGAAGCATTTCCATTTAAGTGGAATCCGTATCTGTTTGAAGCAAAAGGACCAGTGGAGCATAGGTGGATTACAGATCTAGCTCGGGCCAGGCATCGAGAGCTGACCTTCAACCTGTACAAGCGCCTCAAAAATGCTGAGAAATTTGAACAAAGCCGCAACACCTCACTGTTGAACACAATGAGGAAGATGATCAAGGATGCACGCGAACAATGGGACGACTTGACTACTGTCTGGGGAAAAGGCAATCCAAGTATCACTGAGTCCTTTCTGGAAGAAGGAGTAGTATTACCTGCAGATGAGGTACTTGAAACCATCTTCACACACAGAAGGTATGGACGGTACGGAACGAGCAAAGATGATGAATTTCCCCAGCACATAGCAGTACTAAGGGATCAGCTACAAGTGGATATACGAAAAGGTGGCTGGAAACCCAAAAGGAAAAATGAAAGGCAGTTCAATTTACTATCAAAAGCTGAGGCTGGGGTGTATCTCACGTACGATTCGGCAGAAGACATGTCCTACCTGGAAGGGATTCAAAAGGATCTGGTATGGGGCATGATAGATCAGTACAGGGACTCCTACTGGGAATTGATCATGGAAATGGACAAGTTTGCACTGGAATACTGTAATAGTACTGCTAATGGAAAGAAGGTCTTGCACTACAACAACAATGTTCGGAGTAAGTTCTGCTCCAAGATCAAGAAGGACTGGGAGGACCAACTGAGGAGAATCACTCAAAGGAGTTTTATTGAGGATTATTTGCAGCGCGCCGAGAAGCAACTAGGCTACGAGGGTGAACCAAACAGGGAAGAGGATCCTGACGCTGAAATTGATGCATACTTCTCCACTCCTCCTGAGGCCAACCCACAGCCTACCCAGCCAGCAGTACAGGCTTCGGCATTACCACCAAGAGGACAGACTGAAGTACAAGAAGTTGCTACGTCCGAGCCAGTGGTGCAGCAAGAAGTAGTCCGGACTCCAGTACAGCCAGCTCAGACTGAAACGACAACATCTGCTGTAGCACCTGCCACCACTAAGGCACCCATACAGCACGAGAAAACCTCCACTACTGTTGTTACATCTGAAGGTCAGCCAGCACCTCAACCGGGAACGAGGAGAAGGTTGATAAAGTCCGCTGACAAGGATAAGCCAGCAAGAGCCCCGGAAAAGAAAGTGGAGATCAAGGAACCTGAGCCAACTGTCAGGAAAGTGGTAGAGCCCACAGATCCCAAGGACAGAGGTAAAAAGCCGATGCCGCCGCCACCCCCGAAAAAGAAGCACCAGGTGATATCCGATGCTGAGCTAGCCATGAAGATGCACAATGAAGAGCTTGCATTAGCTGGTTTGCTGGATCAAGTAACAGGTGGTTCGGGAGTAGAGAAATTGACTGAGGAAGAACGCCTGGAAATGGAAAAGAAAGCTGCAGAGGAAGAGCAGATCATAAAGAATATCCAGCAGACCAGGGATGAAGAAACTGCCAGAAAGATGCAAGCTGATCTGGAAGGCAGGAAATCTGGAGAGGTTGAGCGGGGTGATGAGGAAGACTTCGAGCTGAAGATCACTGGAGAAGTGCAGGGGCGTGGATTGAAAATCAAAGAAGAACAACCTCCTGCATGGACTGGCCCCACTGCACATGAGGCTGAGACCATCCGAGGGGATATAAGGAAAAGGCTTAACGAACAGATCGAAACAAGAATCGATGCTGGAGAAAAGCCACATCAAATCAAATATCAGACAAAAGTGGGTCAAGTGATTGATCCTCTCGTGGGCACGGCCAGAATTGAAGAATTCATCACTCAAGGAGGCTCGTCGCACCAACCTGAACAGTCAGAAGGACCGCAAGATTCCATAGATCCGGTAGCACTGGCCAAAACCTTGGAAAAGCAGCCAGACGACCATCTCATGACCGCTGCGCTTAAAGAAAAGGTTCGAGGAATTTTAACTGAAGCTGCAGATGGGAATGATTCGGAAGAAGAAGCTCGGCAGGAGGAGCAAGAATTCATGGACCAAATGGCGCCTATTTTCCAACGTCCAGTTGGACGAGCTGCAAGAATTAGGGAGGAGGAGGAGGTATCAACTGATGTTGATGACCGTAACTTTCATGTAACTACATCCTCTTTACCTGTAAATTGTGAACTCAATACGATGAAACATGTAATTAAACAGGTTGAGGAGGAAGTCGGAGATGAAGCAGCTCATGGAGAGCAAGAGCCAAGTCAGAGGGGAGATGAGGCTGAACCAAGGGATGACCAGCCACAGGAGGGAGACGATCAAACAGACTGGCACACGAGCGACGACGAGTCTGTCGGATCCATTCGACCAGTCGAGTTTTGGTCTGAAAATACTGTAAGGCAAAGAATGGGCGTTTCAAAGGAATATGGGAAGAAAAAGCTGAGTGAAGAACAGGTTCAGATCAAGTTCAATGGCAACAAAGAGAATGCAGAGAAGTATAAGAAGTTGCAGAAGATGATAGTGCCGGATAAAGGGTTCAGACCCGATGCGTTGTTGCACCCCACTGTTGAGACTTTCTACAGAAATCAAGAGTGGGGTAACTTCATGCTGCATCACGACGAAGATGGCTTCGTGGAACTAACAAAGGAATTCTTCTGCAACATTGATAAAGATGCCAGAACAACATGGATTCGTGGGCAAGTGATTAACATTGCACCTGACTGGCTGAATCAGTTCTTCGGGACTCCAGAGATCCAAAGTGAATTCCCCCCTGATGAGATCATGACAAAGAGATCCAAAACGACTGAATATGCGAAGTATGCAACCTTGGCTAACAGCATGACAAGCGTGACCGCCCCTGGACACACATTCAATGCAAAATGGCTGCGGATACAGTTCATGCCAACTTACGAGTTCTACATGTCCAAAATCCGGCCCAACTCGCATCCGCACACCACATCTGGAAATGTGCTAATGGGATTTGCAAGAATGTGGAGCGGAGCAAAACTAAATGTAGGGAGGCATGTATTCGAGGTGATGATAACCAGGATAAAGGATAGACAGGTGCTATGCTATCCAAATCTGATTAGGAGAATCTGCATAGCTCAGGGAGTTGATTTGAGCGCGTTTGAGGGTGACACAGTGGTGAAAGTGAACCCACCTATCAGTGTGCCAAGACTTCCCTTGTGTGAGAGTATCAAATACTCTCTCCCCCAACTGTCCGTCAGAGGAGATTCAGACGCTCAATCCTCTTTCATATCGGGTGAGCAGGCATCAAGAAAACGAAAGAGGCAGCCCAAGACAAAGAAGGGAACACAGAACACCTGTGCTGATGCAGGACCTTCGAATGTTCAAGAGGAGCCTCCTGCGGACCAAGAACGGACTGAGATTCCAATTCCACCTCCGACTCAACCTCAATCTCAGATGCCTCCCCAAAGCCAGAACGTATCTCAGTTCCCTGCTGATTCCCAAACGATTGAGATGGTGAGCAGAATGAGTCAGTCGATGCTCGAGGGAATGAAATCCATGACTGATGTAATTTTGGCAAGCCAAGAGGGACAGCAGAAAAGGGCAGAAGACGAGCGTGAAGAGCGAAGAAGGGAGAGAGAGGAAGAACGCCAAGAGCGTAGGAGAGAAAAAGAAGAGAAACGGAAGGAGAAGTTGGAGAAGGAAAGGAGAGACGAGGAATTCAGAATGATGATGCTAGAAAAAGAAGAGAAGAATCGAAAAATGGTGGAATCACTGATCCTTAGTCAAAATCAGCTCCTGCAAACCTTACTCGAGAAGATCCCTGATGAAGCTGGCTCCTCCAAGAAATCAGACGAGAAGAAAGATGGCGATCCCTGACTCCATCATTTCTGAGCTTAATTGTAAATATCATATAAGAGAATTTCAATTCATCCATGCAAGATAGATTTGATTGCAAATGAAATCTCTTGTAATTGATATAATTACTGCTTTCAGATTGGGATTTTGCAGCCCCAACAACAATCTTTGTTTTTATTTGGTTCTTTTATTTGGTTCTTTTATTTCTGAAAAGATGTCTGACAGTCCAAGATGAATAAGTGACTGTCAGGCCAAAAATTTGCTGTTGACATGCTCTGTATGTCAGCAGTGCCTCTTTACTGCTTTAAATTAAATAACCAGCAAAAATATGCATAGAATTGCTCTAAATTCACATGTTGAATTTGGGCTTATGATTAAATTTTCAAACTTTTAAATTGGGATAATATAATTGAGAACATGCATGACATGAAATCCTGAGGTTTTGAGGTATAAAAATTTAATGATGCGATCAGCTTATTGGGTAATAAATCTGCATGTTAGAGATTTTGATCAAATAAATTGTTAGAAATAAGCTTGGATTAAATTTGAGAATATTGTATGACATGAATTAACCCAACCTTGTGAGATTTGAGCCATGAGTCACTTTTACTCATTCATTTTCTTTGATGTGTGAATCATTTTGATTAAAGGAAACTAGAACTTGCAATTGGGACCGATTCAAGACCATGCCATATTCCAAAAATCAAGCATATGATCGAGGCACTTAGAAAAACCCAAATTGTGGCCTTCTTTTAAATTCCAAACTCAAAAATGTTTTCCCTTTAGGATTAACCAATTTGAGCCTATAAGCCTAATTTTTCTTTGAAGCCCTTCATATTATTCCTAGCCCTACAAAAAGACCAAGAAAATCAAACCCAAGTGTGCAAGGATGAATTCTATCAAGGCATTACAATTTTGATCATCAATAAAAAACTATAAATCGGTATTCTATAAACCGATTCAAAAAAAAAAAAAAAAAAAAAGTTGAATGTCATTCAACACAAATAAATTGCAGATGACAAGCAATTAGATTTAGTCTAATGTCATGCAAAGGAAAAAGAAAAACAAAAGAAAGAAACATTGATGATCATAAATTTTAAATAAAAATGCCAAGTTATGATAGAATTAATTCTTGCCACTTCCTAGCCCAATAATTTCCCTTTCCTACCTAATGTTACAACCGTATGCCCCGTTATAACCCTTAAATAAGACCTCGTGATCTTGATTTGAAGAAATGAGCCGGTAGCGAGTTGGTCTGATTGCAAGCTTATGGGATAATTTAATTAAATTTGACTTTGAGCGTTCATGATTAAACCCCAATTGAGAGTGAGTGATTTTTTCCGATTCTCTTATATGTGAGGCCTTGTCGTATTACACATGTTCATGTCATCCTTTAATTCCCATCCCTAATCTCTGCATTTTTCAAACATGATGTTCATGAAGGATTGATAATACTGTTTGATTTGTAGGCCCGATATAGTGAGCAAGTATCATTTCATTAAACATTGCAATCAAGGGAATTTAACACTTGTAGTTTTGATTGTCTTATCCCAATCTAAAAGTATGTGATTTATGAAGCCACGAAAATGAATTGAATATGTAGAGTCCGTGTTCTTACGAACATTGACTCTGACTGCTCGGGGACGATCAGTATTAAATGTGAGGATGTTGATAATGGCCAAAAATGACCATTATTTTCAATCCATTTCCGTGTCTTAAACGGGCATTTGATCGCATTCCGGTCTTACATTAAGTAAGAAAGCAGTCGAATTGGACTAATTTATGCATAATTGTAAAAATAATAAGCTGGTGTGAAAAAGGCATAAATATGTAATTTTATTACATATTTATGTTAGAAAAATCCAAAAACATGAGAAAAAGAAAAAGGAATGAAAAAGATGGGAAAAAGAGAGAAAAGCCCACAAAAAGAATATTTTCGGCCCATCTGGCCCAACCCAGCAGGCCCAGGAAGACCTTTGTCGCGGAAGCCCCTTGGCGCGATACAGTGTTCCGCGACAAAGGAGGGGTTCCGCGACCAAGTGGCCCAGATGAAGAAGAGACCAGCCGAAGCCCCTTGGCGCGATACCTTTGTCGCGATGCCCTGTTCCGCGACAAAGGTCCATTCCGCGACCAAGATACATTTTTAGAGACACAAGACCCAGTCGAGAAGCTTTGCCACATGCAGTGTGTTCCGCGACCAAACTTGGTGCTCCGAGACAAAGCTGTGATGTGTGTGATGTCTTGAGACACAATGGGCTCAAATCAAGGCCCATGAGCTTAGGGTTTCCCCTCTATAAATATGAGGTGTTTCCTTTGAGCTAAAGGTTGGAAGAATTTTAGAAAAACTACACCTTCTTGAAGACAAGTTGGGGAGTTCAGTAGTTTAGTTTAGTTTAGGGTAGTTTAGTTAGATTTTCTTTTGTATTATTTAATTTATGCACTAGTTAGAAATAGTTTACTGCACTTGGGTTAGATAGCCAGTTTTAAACCTTGTTTTTGTTCTAAACTTTTGTTTAAGGGTTTGTGGTACTCAAACCATGAGTATGAACAACACCGTTTAATAAAATGGGAAAACATTCTCCATTTGTGTCCCAAAATCATGAAATGGGTCTCACACCCCATGAATCTTACTGTTTTCATTTTCCTTGGGTCATTTGACCCTTGTTTTTGCATTTTAATGTCACTGCTTGGTGACTTTTTCTTGGGATAATGTTGCATGCTTATGGATGATCAAGCTTAGATTAGGGTTTCTTAAGTTTTAAGTTTGCTTATTTCTATTTTGTTCAAGCATGTTCTAGCTAGATTCAAATTCTGTTTTGTTATTTTGAGCTTAGTTTAGCTTTTGAATCTGAAATGGGTGAGATCACACATAATGCATGCCACTGTTCCACTTTACTTTTCTGACATGTGTACTGGACACACTTTTGTCGCGGAACAACTCTTGTCGCGGAACCACGTTCCGCGACAAAATGGTGCTTTGGCGACAAAGGTGCCAAAGAACATTTGTTGACCATTATTTTAAAACCCTTGGTCGCGAAACACCCCTTGGCGCGGAACCACGTTCCGCGACAAAATCTTGATTAGCGACCAAGGACCCAAATACTTGTGATTTTATTCTGGAAGGGCTTTGTCGCGAAGCAACCTTGTCGCGGAACCACGTTCCGCGCCAAAATCTCTTGTTCCGTGACAAGAATTATGCCTTGTCCAATTTTCACCTTTTTGTCGCTATGGTCTTGTCGCGGAATCACGTTCCGCGACAAAAATTTTCTTTACTTAGCGACAAAACAAACCCTAAACTTTCAAAATCCCATTTCTTTTATTTCCCACCCCTTTGTCGCGAAACCTTTGTCGCGAAGCCACGCTCCGCGACACAAACCCTGCATCGCGACAAGGTGGCACCTTGTGCCAAATTCTCATTCTTCATCTCAATCCATTAATTAATTGAACCTTTGTATTGATATTTTGAGGTTGAAATCCAATGATCTCAACCCATGATTAATTTGATATAAAGAACTTTGTTCAATTCCCTATTAAAAGATTCTTCTACAAATGATTAAACTCTAATGATCTAAGTATATAATCCGGACTATAGTTAATTAATTAATTATGGAATGAGCGATTATTTAGACATGAAGAGTAATTATGGATTAGTTCCATATCCTTGCATGAGAAACCAATGTCTCTCATGCAAGATGACCCGAAATATTTTCTTTTATTTTATTCTGTCTTTTCCGTGATGTGTGAAACAGCTAGTAAGGAATATATCAGATTAATGTTGGCGGGTATTCCCACACGGATAACTAGCTCGTGATCTGTATATTAATTAATAGTTGTTATTTTGCATGATCCAGATAGTGGTCGGTGGAAGCCTTGGCGGTTCATCCCTCCGGGATTATAATAGCTGCTCAGCTGACTCCCATCCGGATACAGTTTTCTTTTCTTACTTTAATTTCAAACCTGAATCTGGAGCTGTAGTAATATTAGATGATATATGCCAATGTCATCTAATCATTATTGCAGTAATAGAACATGTGGGTTTTTATCCAAATTCACAGATAGTGGAGTCTGAGATGACGGCGGCAACTGTCATTTGAGGCATTCCACTGTCTAAAAATCATTCCACCTGAATGATCAGAACCTGGATAGCGGATGTTTGCAGTCCGGATCATCCTGATTATTTTTGCCATCCTTTTAGCCAAATAAATTCTTCTCATCTCCGGCTATTTCATCTCTGTGTTTCACATTCTGTCTAAACCCACCTTATATTTTGGGTTATTTTATTTTACACTTCTCTATAAATTTATGCATGATATTATTATGTAAATAGTGTGGTCATATTATTTTGGGATCCTTCCCTTGGACATAGAAGTCTTGATTTAAATCAGATGTTTCATATTAAATTTCCAACAAAAATTCCTTTATAAAATCCGGATCTGAGTAAGGGATAAATTCAACAGTTATGACTAATTCATATCCGACTGGGGGTTGATTTCGGGAAATTAGAAGCAGAGTCAGCGATTAGGTCTCACCTAGACTGAAAGGATCTGTGTTTTAATTGAGAGTCTAGTACCTGATAGGGAATGATTTTCAGATTTATTATTTTCCAGAATTGCTGTTTGTTGGAAATCTTGTATTAAATATTACACCGAGTCAGATTCCACTTGGATTCCGATAAGGTGTGACAGATAATACTAGAGTAACAAGATTTAGGCCTTGGTTATTTTCTAAGGTAGGGTTGAGTATTCTCTCAACTGCTATTTTTCTTCTGCCAAAGCCTATTTTTGAGTCCTGAGTGAGTGCATCCGGAACGAACTAATTTCATTAGTTCGTTTCATTAGTTTGTATCTCATAACCACCCGACGAGAAGTGAACACTGCGAGCGGTTCACCGAGAATAGGGAATTCTTGATCCACATCCGGTCATTCTGACTGGGGGCTTTCTTTTACTACCAGGGTCAGACTTTCAAAAACCTCCGAGTGATAGGATTTTAAATGCTTTCTTTATCGCTTTCTTTTAAAAGCTTTTGTTAGAGGGCACTCGGTTGTATTGAGAGTTGTGTAACTGTTACTAGAATTGAGAGTTAAGGGATAGTTCAGGGTTTGATTTGAATCTACGGGTGTGACATGGGGGAATGATAGCAGTACTTGACACTTCAATAAATGATTTGTCAAGTGTTGCTTGTCCACCACAGATAAATGACACGCTCTGACGGGAGCAGTTGTGAGTCTGTGGTATCTTAGATTTCGCTGTCTTAAGAGCATGTAAACTCTTACTGTAAGTACCTGTCTGTTAAAGGGAACATGGTATAGAGAGCATGAGAGTTAGCTAACTGAAGGATTATCCCAAACTAAGATCTGTGTAACAAAATGGAAGTTTAATTGTGTTTCATCTGAATCTTGTCCAATCTTTATTCTTTTCTTCCTGTCCCTTCTGTCCCATTTCAAATCTGCTTTCTTAGGATGATCTTAATCGCTTTCTTAGATTACCTTTATTGCTTTCTTAGATTAAATTTAATTCGCTTTCTAGAATAGTTTTATCTGCTTTATTTTGATTGCTTTCATAGTTTAGTTTAAATTATGTCAAGTAGTTGCTAGTCATTTCACACACTTAATTCGAGTAACCGAGTGGAAAATCTTAGTAAATGACGTGGGACCTGCTTCTAACGCACATCCTCCAGTGAACGATCCGGTCTTACTATAAATTACTGCAATTTTTGACACCGTGCGCTTTCGGGAGCACAGTTTCTTAACTACGAGCAATAAAAACATGACTACGTATAAATATATCCCTAATCACAACACCGCCATCATAAATTGGTTTCATTAAATAAAACCTAAATACCAGGGTCACGAATTTTCAGAAAATACTCATGTAGTGGGAATTAGTCAAAAGTTTCATGGCAGGAAATCATATGGCAAGAATTGATGAGAAGTATCATGGCATATTTGCCGGGGATCCTCAGTGTGACAGGCTGAAGGTCAACCTATCCCGGCTATGCCATGAGATTTGTCAACTTTTCATGACAGAGAGGACCACAGCGCCATTTGAAACCGAAGCACCATACTTGAGTAATAAAAAGATTAATACTCTTGACATATCCCTAAACCCTTTCCCGTGAATCATAACGCTCTTCATTTAATAAATCTAACCTGGTATAATTTTAGCAAAAGCTCGTGTGTTAAACGAAACTTGTCAAAAGTTTCAGGCAGCAAACATCTGCTATCCGGGTCCCAAGTATTCCAGATGGAATGATTTTTAGACAGTGGAATGCCTTAAGTGACAGTTGCCGCCGTCATCTTAGGCTTCACTATCTGTGAATTTGGATTAAAACCTACATGTTCTATTACTGTAATAATTAATAGATGACATTGGCATATATCATCTATCATTACTACAACTCTAAATTCAGGTTTGAAATTAAGATAAAGAAGAGAAAACTGTATCTAATTAGGAGTTGACTGAGTGACTAATCGTTATCTCCATGAAGAGACCTTTTCACCGTAGCTTCCACCAACCACTAATCAGACCATGCAAACTAACGAGTAATAATTAATACACAGAAGACGAGCTAATCGTTATCCCGGTGAAGAGACCTTTTCGCCAACATTGATCTGTGATATTTCTTATTACCCATTCATACACACAATGAAAGGGAAAATAAACAAGATTAAGAAAATGTTTTTGGTATCGTGTGAGTGTTAATCACACAATAAATAGACACTGATGGGTTGAGATGTGTAACAGATAAAATTGGGTGTGATGGGCCTAAGCCCAATACACCCATGCAACTTACACAACTCTTGTAATAAAATATTTTTGGAGTTTTAAAATAGAAGGAAGAAAGCAATTCGGTCTATTGGGCAAAATGCAAAAGAGACCGAATTGAGGATGCATGAGGTATGAAGTAACACCATACCCAATTAATCCTTGTAAAGTCATGAAGCATCCTCTAATTCGAATTGTCAAAGCAATTCGGTCTAACCCGAATTGGACAATTCGAATTGATGAAGTCATTACTTCACTCAAATTTGGCTAAGGCATTTACCCCAAAAAGAGGGTAATTCGAATTGCCAATTGAATTCGGTCTAGACCGAATTGGACAATTCGAATGAGTAGGACACAAAATAAACTAAGGCATGAAGGGATGGAATGCATACAATATGGTGTACAAGATCAATTCGATCTATGGGAGGAATTCGGTCTAAACCGAATTCGCACAGACCGAATTGCTTGTGCACCATATGAGAACAATTTTTGCTATGCAGTTCGGTCTCATGGGCAATTCGGTATAGACGGAATTGCCTAGATCGAATTGCATATGAATTTTTGGATAAGGCACTCAACAAATATTTTTGCCATGCAGTTCCATTCTCATGGGCAATTCGGTTCGGTTTAGACCGAATTGCCTCAAATCGAATTGCATATCTTTTCTCTCATAAAAGATATTTTGAACTCATAAGTGCAGGTTCGGTTTACATTGTGTGGTTCATGATGGATAAGATTTACTAAATCCTTCATTTCACATCAATGTCACCTCACAGCCACACTAATGAGTGTTTTAAGGAAAATAGGCATAATAGGTTACGTGGCTAGCAGGTATTGGCATGAAACAAACCTTAATACTACAAACAAGCAATCAAAGATCAAAGACCTAAACCTCTAATAAGTAATAAGAACACATGCATAAAAATAAGAACACCTACATTATCTAAGGCAACAATAAACTAACATAAAGAGGGTAAAACAGCAATCTAATAAACATAGAAATAAATTCTAACAAGCCTAAAATCATCTAAAACCTAATAACACTCATTTGAATCACTAAGGTGTAAGAACAAGCCAAAAACCCACTAAACATGCATTTATTGAGAATGTAAGTCAACTAGGACATAATAAATGTAACCTAGTTGAAACAAACAAACATTCTAACATTTATTGCTAAGGAAAGCATTAAATAAGTGCCAAACACTTGAAATGAAAACCCATCTCTGGATTCTTTCTTGTATTGACACTTGAAAGCAACAAATAACCCTAAAACCATCATTAGTTTGAAGGTAGGGTTCATTATAACTACAAAGCATTTAAAGTTTATGGTAATGGCTACTCTAACGGTAGTAACAAGCTTCTATGGGAAATAAACTAAACTCAAAGCAATAAAACTACATTACAAGCTTGAAAATAAACTAACTAAACTAAACTACCTACCTAACCCTTAAGGGGTGGAGAACCTTCTGCTCCTTCTTTTTGTCTCCCAGCAAATGTCCAAGTGTTCGGATTCAGAATTTTTTCTTGTGTTGAGGAAGGTCAGCTTTTATACTTCTTCTCGAAACCCTAGGCCCATCAGGGCCCATCCACAGTGCCATGCATTTCTCACGTGCTCAAAGCTGCAATTTCGAATGTGGTTCGGTCTCCTCGAGTAGTTCGGTTTAGACCGAATTGGTGACATGAGGTCTTTCTCCTTGACTTTGAGCGTGGAATGTGGTGATTCAGTCTATGGGTAGACCGAATTGGCCTTGTCGAATTGAAGATGGCTCCTGCTTGGCTTCCTTGCTTTGAGGCAGTTCGATCTATGCAATCAATTCGGCCTAGGCCGAATTGCATAGATCGAACTCCTTCTTTTCTGTTCTGCTCAAAGTCTTCTTCTTTCCATAGTGCAATTCGGTCTTAGGGGTCAATTCGGTTTAGACCGAATTGCCACAGACCGAATTGGTTGCTCTTTCCTCCTTCAACACTTCTCTTTTTTTCTCCTTTTCTTCAGCAATTCGGTCTAATAAGCAATTCGGTTTAGGTCGAATTGCGTATAGACCGAATTGATCTTCAACACTTAACCAAAATTTCAATTTGTGGGATTTTCATTCTTTTTCCCATCTTTTTGATTTTTATGGGCTATTTTATTCTTTTGCCCATCTTTTCATTCATTTTTCTTTTCTTTTTCCTTTTTTCATGTTTTTTGGATTTTTCTAACACAAATGCAATTAAAATTGCATATTTTTGTGTTTTTCATTACCGGCTTATTATTCTTACAAACTTGTATCAATCTGTCGAATTCAACTGCTTTCTCATTAAAATAAGATAGGAATACGATCAAAATGTCCGTCTCAGACACGGAAATGGATTGGAAATAATGGACAATTTTGGCCATTATCACCTTCAACAAGTTGTTCCGAACCTTCTCGTGCAGATCCTTGATTGCTTTAGCCCTGTCCCTGCCATTGAAGTTAAGACGCTCACTACTAGGTAGTGGCAGAAAATCGAGAGGGGTCATCGTGTTAAATCCATAAACGACCTCAAAGGGTGACATGTGTGTGGCACGATGAATGTGACGATTATAAGCAAATTCAATGTAAGGTAAACATTCATCCCAACTTTTGGAGCTCGAAGAAGTAATTATGCGCAGGAGGTTACCCAACACACGATTTACCGTTTCTGTCTGTCCATCCGTCTGAGGATGGTAAGACGTTGAGAACAAAAGTTGCGTACCCATCTCACGCCAAAAGCCTTTCCAGAAGTAGCTTACGAACTTGGCATCGCGGTCAGACACGATTGACTTTGGTACTCCATGAATACGTACTACTTCTCTGAAGAATAGATTTGAGATATGCCTGGCGTCATTGGTCTTCGCACATGGTATGAAATGTGCCATCTTGGAGAATCGATCAACTACCACAAAGATTGAATCTTTGCCTCTTGTTGTCCGTGGTAGTCCAAGCACGACGTCCATTGATATGTCCAGCCAGGGTCCTTCTGGCACAGGTAATGCTTGATATAAGCCGTGAGGTTTAACAGTTGACTTGGCCTTCAGACAGACCAAGCACTTAGCAATGAAGCGAACAACCTGGGCTTGCATCTTTGGCCAGTAGAACTTTTCAATGAGAATCCCCAGAGTTGCATCTTTCCCAAAGTGTCCCATGAGACCACCTCCATGAGCCTCTTGAATTAGTAATTCTCTGACAGATCCCTTTGGGATGCATAATCTGTTTCCGTAGTACAGAAACCCGTTTAGTTGGGAAAACTCCTTGAATCCATTCTGCTTCGTCCTCTCGTATAACACTCTGAAATCTTCGTTCAGTGGAGTACTGACTCTTGATTTGCTCAAATCCAAACAGATGAGTAGTTGCAAATGTGGCCAATGTTGTTCTTCTGGAGAGTGCATCTGCAACCACATTGTCTTTCCCTTTCTTGTACTTAATCACGTAAGGAAAGGACTCTATAAACGTGCTCCACCGAGCGTTCCTTTTGCTCAATTGTCCCTGAACCCTTATGTGCTTAAGCATCTCATGATCAGTGTTGATCACGA
This sequence comes from Hygrophila difformis, assembly GCA_030278955.1. NCBI lineage: Eukaryota > Viridiplantae > Streptophyta > Magnoliopsida > Lamiales > Acanthaceae > Hygrophila > Hygrophila difformis. Next base: position 19,984,575 of record JAOANR010000001.1, on the reverse strand, counting down.
ATTCTCTTCCTCTCAGATAGTGTTGCCATGTCCACAAAGATTGAACAACAGCATATAGTTCTTTGTCGTACGTGGAATAATTCAGTTGTGCTCCACTGAACTTCTCACTGTAGTAGGCTATTGGTCTCCCTTCTTGAAGCAACACTGCTCCCATGCCCGTACCTGACGCATCACTTTCCATTTCGAATGGTAAGTCGAAATTTGGTAATGCTAGAACAGGTGCATGAGTGAGCTTATCCTTAAGGTCGTCAAATGCTTTCTGTTGTGCTGGTCCCCATTTGAACGGAATGTCTTTCCTGAGCAGTGCAGTGATTGGGGCCGCAATGACACTAAACTGTGGGATGAATCTTCTAAAGAAACCACTTAAACCCAGAAAAATGCGTACTTCATGCACAGTGGTTGGCGGTTTCCAGTCAGTTATAGCTTTGATCTTTGATTCGTGAAACTTTTGACAAATTTCATTAACACGAGTATTTTTTAATAAAAATATATCAGGATTGAATTTATTAAATGAAAGAGTTATGATTTATGGAATGGGTTTAGGGGTATATCAAGATTGTTACTTTTTATTACTCATGCGAGGGGCTTTAATTTCAAATGGCGCTGTGATCCTCTCTGTCATGAAACTTCTGACAATTCTCATGATACAACCGGGATAAATTGACCTTCAGCCTGTCACACTGAGGGTCCCCGGCATATGTGCCATGATACTTCTCATGATTTCATGTCATGAGATTCCCTGCCATGAAACTTTCGGCAGATTCCCACTACATGAGTATTTTCCGAAAAATCATGTTTTTATTTACTCGTGTTAAGAAACTGTGCCCCCGAAAGCGCACGGAGTCAAAAATTGCAGTAATTTATAGTAAGTACCGGATCGTTCACTGGAGGATGTGCGATGGAAGCAGGGCCCACGCCGTTTACTAAGATTTTCCACTCGGTTACTCAATTCGAGTTTGTGATTGAATTACCAACTACTTGACATAATTTAAACTAAGCTATGAAAGCAACTAAAATAAAGCAGATAAAATTATTCTAGAAAGCGAATTAAATTTAATCTAATAAAGCAATAAAATTATTCTAGGAAAGCGGTTAAAATTATCCTAAGAAAGCCGATTTAAAGTATGACAGAAGGGACAGGAAGAAAAGAATAAAGATTGGACAAGATTCAGATGAAACACAATTAAACTTCCATTTTAATACGCAGATCTTAGTTTGGGATAATCCTTTCAGTTAGCTAACTCTCATGCTTCCTATACTATGTTCCCTTTAACAGACAGGTACTTACAGTAAGGATTTACATGCCTTAAGACAACAAAATCTAAGATACCACAGATAGATAACTGCCCCTGCGCAGAGGTATGTCAGTTATCTGTGGTGGATAAGCAACACCTGACAAATCATTAGTTGAAGTGTCAAGTACTGCTATCATTCCCCCATGTCACGCCCAAAGATTCTAATCAAGCCCTGAACTATCCCTTAACTCTCAGTCCTAGTAGCAGTTACACAACTCTCAATACAACCGAGTGACCTCTAACGAAAGCATTTAAAAGAAAGCGGTAAAGAAAGCATTTAAAATCCTATCACTCGGAGGTTTTTGAAAGTTTGACCCTGGTAGTAAAAGAAAGCCCCCAGTCAGGATGACCGGGTGTGGATCAAGAATTCCCTATTCTCGGTGAACCGCTTACAGTGTTCACTTCCCTTCGGGTGATTATGAGATACAAACTAATGAAACGAACTAATAACATTAGTTCGTTCCGGATGCACTCACTCAGGACTCAAAAATAGGCTTTGGCAGAAGAAGATAGCAGTTGAAAGAATACTCAACCCTACCTTAGAAAGTAACCAAGGCCTAAATGTTTTTCCTCTAGTATTATCTGTCACACCTTGTCGGAATCCAAGTGGAATCTGACCCAGTGCAATATTTAATACAAGATTTCCAACAAACAGCAATTTTGGAAAATAATCAATCTGAAAATCATTCCCTATCAGGTACTAGACTCTCAATTAAAACACAGATCCTTTCAGTCTAGGTGAGACCTAATCGCTGACTCTGCTTCTAATTTCCCAAAATCAACCCCCAGTCGGATATGAATTAGTCATAACTGTTGAATTTATCCCTTACTCAGATCCAGATTTATAAAGGAATTTTTTGTTGGAAATTTATTATGAAACATCTGATTAAAATCAAGACTTCTATGTCCAAGGGAAGGATCCCAAAATAATATTGACCACAATATCTACATAATAATATCATGCATAATTTTATAAGGAAGTGTAAAATTAAATAACCCAAAATATAAGGTGGGTTTAGACAGAAGTTGACACACAGAGATGAAATAGCCGGGGATGAGAGGAATTTTGGCTAAAGAGAGTGCCAGAAATAACTGGGGTGATCTGGACTGCAAACATCTGCTATCCAGTTCCCAATTATTCCAGATGGAAAGATTTTAGACAGCAGAATAATCTTGAATGACAGTGGTCGCTATCATTCAGACCCTTACTGTCTGTGAATCAGAGAAAAACCTACATGTTCTTTCGCTGTCTTAATTACTAGACAACATTAACCTATGTCGTCTAGTGTTGGCACAGTTTGAGATTCGGGTTTGAAATTAAGATAAAGAAAAAGAAACTGTATCCGGATAGGGGTTAGCTGAGCAGCTATTATAATCCCGGATGGACGAACCGCCAAGGCTTCGACCGACCGCTATCCAGACCATGCAAAATAACAATCTAATAATTAATATACAGACCACGAGCTAGTTATCCGGGTGGGAATACCCACCAACATTAGTCTGTTATATCTCTTACTAGCTGTTTCACACAACACGGAAAAGACAAAATAAATAAAAGAAAATATTTTTGGGTCATCTTGCATGAGAGACATTGGTTTCTCATGCAAGGTATGGAAAAGAATCCATAATTACTCTTTATGTCTAAATAATCACTCATTCCATAATTAATTAATTAATTACAGTCCGGATTATATACTTAGATCATTAGAGTTTAATCATTTTCGTAGAAGAATCTTTTAATGGGAAATTGAACAAAGTTCTTTATATCAAATTAATCATGGGTTGAGATCATTGGATTTCAACCTCAAAATATTAATATAAAGGTTCAATTAATTAATGGAGTGAGATGAAGAATAAAAATTTGGCAAAAAGGTGCCACTTTGTCGCGATGCAGAGTTTGTGTCGCGGAACATGGTTCCGCGACAAAGGTTTCGCGACAAAGGGGTGGGAAATAAGAGAAATGGGATTTTGAAAATTAGGGTTTGCTTTGTCGCTTAAGCAAAAGTTTTGTCGCGGAACATGGTTCCGCGACAAGGAGGTATAGCGACAAAGGGTTGAAAATGGGTAAGGACATAATTCCTGGTCGCGGAACAAGGATTTTGTCGCGGTACGTGGTTCCGCGACAAAGGTTCCGCGCCAGAGTCCTCCCAGAATAAAATTACAAGTATTTGGGTCCTTGGTCGCTAATCAAGGATTTTGTCGCGGAACGTGGTTCCGCGACAAGAGTTGCATCGCGACCAAGGGGTCTCAAAATTAATGGCAAGGCATAATTTTCTGTCTCGGAATAAGATTTTGTCGCGGAACGTGGTTCCGCGACAAGGGTGCTCCGCGACAAAAGCCATGCAGACAAATTGCAAGAATTTGGTCCTTTGTCGCTAAACATGGGTTTTGTCGCGGAACGTGGTTCCGCGACAAAGTGTATGGCGACAAGGGGTTTTAAAATTTTATAAAAATTTTGGCAGCATAACCCCTTATATTGCATTACATGGGTGTGCGTTGTGATCCGTGGGATCACAACGGGAAAATTACATTGCAACCCGTGGGGTTACAATGTTATGCAATACAATATAGGGGATGCAATTTTAAATAAAAATGCATAAACACTTTAATAACATCCCTTTCTAGATTTATTATACTAGAACTAAAAATAAAATAAAACAACAACCAAAATAAAAAGAAAAATAACAGCAACTACTAAACTAAAAAGCAAGATAAAACACACTGGAACAAAAATATGAAAAAGATAAACTAGGCTAATAAACCTATCAAGGGATAATATCTAATGATTATGCATTTATTAAATAAGGAAAGCAATAAAATCTAACTACAATACCAAAACATGGTTCAAAATACACCCATTGATTAAGTGTTTGAAACCCACAAACTACAAAATATAAAACTGGAAAATTAAATGAACACTAGCTACACTTATTTATTACAAAGCATAAATTAAAGCTAAGCTAAAGTCTATTTCTACATGGCATGAAAATAAATTAAACTACATCTACCTACACTAATTTTGGAGAGCACAGTGGTGCCTCCAAAACAGTAAACTAAACTAAAGTGTAGCTAGGTTACTGTTCAAGTGGGTGGGAGGATATATTTATAGAGGTGGAAAATTAGCCCTAGGCCCATTAGGCCCATCTGGTCGCTAAACAACTGCTTTGTCGCGGAACAAATTGCATAGGGACAAAACAATTTTTAGCTCCAAGATGGCGCCCAGGAGGGGGCGGGACTGGAGGTCCGGAGAGGAAAGGACGAAATTATTGTGCTTGAGGGAGTTCCGGTCCCAGGAGCTTCCAACCATTTCCACATGTGAGGATTTGAATTTGGAGAGTGGGGATGGGTCACGTGACCTTGCTTTGGTTTTCTCTGTCTGGCGCGGAGTGCGTGTCTCTGTCGCGGTCCACTTTTTCGCGGAACCATGTTCCGCGACAAACTTTTGTGCTTTGATTCTCCTCTCACAGTCTCGGAATAATTTTGGGCGCGGAGCATATTTTTGGGCGCGGAGCACTTTGTCGCGGAGTACACCTTCCGCGACAAAGGTTGATTTGCTCTCTCTCTTCTCTCATTTCATTTCTTTCTTCTCTTCTCTCTCATCTGTCTCGATTCTTTTCCTCTTCTCTTTCTTCTTCATTCCAATTTCTTTCTCCTCTTACCTCATTTTTCTTCTCTCTCGTTCATCTTGTTTCTTCTTCTTCTCTGCAACTTCTTCTTCTTTCCATTTCTTGCTTCCTGTTTCTCTTGATTTTCTTTTCACAGATTCTTGCTTGTTTGAAATTGGGGAAATGATTTCTGAGGGTTTGTTGGAGCTCGCTTCGCCGGAGCTGTGGAGGTGGATTTGAGGCGAGGGCAGTGGAGTGTTGGGGATGATGGAGGTGCTCGGCGGAGGTTGTAGGTGGAGGGAGGCGGAGGAGCTGGGCCGCGCGTGCGGCGGCGGCTGGGGTGGTCGGATGTTGGTGTGGGCTCGGAGGAGGAGATGGAGGAGTGGTGGTGATGGCGAGGCTCGGTTGGTGAGTGGCCGGAGAGGGAGGTGGAATGGCGACTGTGGTGGCGAAGGGCGAAGGAAGGAGCGGCGACTGAGGTGAGGGAGAATGGTGGCGGAAGCGGTGTGGTGGTGATGATGGTGTTGCGGTGGTGGCTCGATTTTTGGTGGTGGCTTGGTTGTTCTCGCCGGAGGAGGAAGGAGGAGTGGCAGTTTGGGGATGGTGGAAGTGGATGGACGGAGGAGTGGTGCTGGTCGGAGACGGAGATGGTGGTGGCTGTGGCGGAGGTCGGAGGTTGAGTGGATTTAATTTTGGGGGCTAAAAATGGAGGGGAGGTGCGGCGGTGAAGGGGCGGCGACGACTCGCCGGAGGGCCGCCGGAGCGGCGGTGGCGGCGCCGGAAAAGGGTTGACTAGGGTTTGGAGTTTAGGGTTAGGTTAGGATAGGCTTTGGGTCACTTGGGCTTGAAGTTGTGTATTGGGCTTGGTGGTATTGGGCTGGACTCAGACTTAATTGAATTGGATTAATTTCTATTGGTGGGCTGGATCAATTGGACTGGATTCTTGGACCACATTAGCTTAAAAATACCTGCAATTAATTTAAATTAACAGTAATTAGTAAACTAATTATTTCTTAATTAAAACAGAAAATGGAATAGAAATAACTAAACATAAAAATTAAAAATATTTACATCAAGATGTAAAAATAAAAATATAAACTAATATAAATATAATATTTATTCCACTTGATTATTTGGTTTGCGTTCCATCTAATAGACCCGTGTTTTACCGAATAGACAATATCGAACCAAATTAATCAAGTGTATGATTTTTAATATTTTTATCATGTTTTTGGATTTTTTAACATAAAATTACTGAAAATAATAATATTTTTGTATTTTTCAATACCAGCTTATTATTTATACAAACTTGCATAAATCTGTTAAATCCAACTGCTTTCTTATTTAAATAAGACCGGAATGCGATCAAATGTCCGAATTTGACACGGAAATAGATTGAAAATAATGGTCAATTTTGGCCATTATCAACATCCTCACATTTAATACTGATCGTCCCCGAGCAGTCAGAGTCAGTGCTCCTAAGAGCATAGACGCTGCATATTCAATCTATTTTCGTGGCTTCAAAAATTTCATTCTTTTTAGATTGGGATAAGACAATCGAAAACTACAAGTATTAAATTCTCTTGATTGCAGTGTTTAATAAAATGATACTTCTCACTTAATCAGGCCTACAAATCAGTCATAATTGATAATTTTTCATGAGCATCATGTTTAGAAAAATTCATTGATTTAATTCTAGAATTAAAGTATGACATGAACATAATTAAAAGCAGAGCCTCACATATAGTAGAAACGGAAATTTCACTCACTCTCAAAAAGGGTTTTATCAATGAGCACTCATAATCAAATTTAATTAAATTATCCCATAAGCTTGCAATTGGACCAACTCGCCACCGGCTCATTTCTTCAAATCGGGATCACGAGGTCTTATTTAAGGGTTAAAATGGGGCATACGGTTGTAACATTTGGTAGGAAAGGGAAACTATTGGGCTAAGAAGTGGCAAGAATTTATTCTATCATAACTTGGCATATTTATTTAAAATTTATGATCATCAATATTTTCTTTCTTTTGCTTTTTCTATTGCATGACATTAGACTATGTCTAATTTGCTTTGTCATTTGCAATTTATTTTGTGTTGAATTAAATTCAACATTTTTCTTCCCCTTTTTTTTTTGTGTTGAATGGAACTCAACAATTTTCTTCTTCTTCTTCTTCTTTTTTTTTTTTTTTTTTTTTGAATCGGTTTATTGAATACCGATTTGATGACTTGATGATCATAAATTTAATGTCTTGATAAAATTCATTCTTACACACTTGGGTTTAAATTTTTTGGTCTTTTTAGAAGGCTAGGAATAATATAGAGGGCTTCAAAGAAAAATTAGGCTTAAAGGCTCAGGTTGGTTAATCCTAAAGGGAAAATATTTTTGGGTTGGATTTCAAACGAAGGCCAAAAATTTTGGTTTTTCTAGGTGCCTCGATCATATGCTCGATTTTTGGAATATGGCATGGTCTTAAATCGGTCCCAATCGCAAGTTCTAGTGTCCTTCAACTAAAATGATTTTCACACATCAAAGAAAAGAATGAGTAAAAATGACTCAAGGCTCAAATTTCACATGGAATGGTTCATTCATGTCATACAATATTCTTAAATATAATCTTTGAAAAGTTCTTACAATCCATTCAATTAAATTCTCAACATGGAAATTCATTACCCAACAAGATGATGATATCATTAAATTTTTATAGCTCAAAACCTCAAAAATCCATATCATGCATGTCTTCAATTATATTATCCCAATTTAAAAGTTTAAAATTTAATCATAAACCAAAATCAAATATGTGAATTACTGACATATTTATACATGCTTTATGCTGGGTTTAAACATATAAAAACATAAGCAAAATAAAAATAAAAATAAAAATAACACACTTTTCTTTTTTTTTTTTTAAAGTAAAGAATCAACATCCTCACATTTTGAGCCTTGCTCGAAATGTGAGTAAATCAATTCTTACTTAAACAAAATATCAGAATTGAAATAAAATAGGAGAGGAGGGAGGGAGGGAGAAAATATTTACGCAAAAGCTAGGAAAATAATTCCGATAGCCTATTTCGTCAAACCAATTAAGTGTTCGACGATTTTAGCTATGTGTGATCGTTTGGTTCATCGAACAAGGCGATTGTTCGATGCCCAATACTTAGAAAAATTCTGATTTTCATCAAAATTGTTCAATCACATTTTTGGATTTTATAAAATTTACTCTACCATATTTACTTGCATAAATTAGGTCGGATTAATTCTGTTATTATAAAAGTTATTCCGGATTTTAAATTGCTTTAAATTCCAAGAATACTTTCGATTAATCACAGAATCGATCCAACCGGGAACCTGTTTTGCAGCTTTAATTTTCTTTTTGGTAGTTCCACAAATTCCTGCAAAGCAAACACAGAAGAAGTTATCGGGTTTTCTCAAAAATATCAACATCCTCACATTTAGAGTCTTAGTACTCTAAATGTGATTTAATTGATTCATACCCGAATTATTTGATAATATTCACAAGAGATATAAATATAAATATATGTATACATATAATTTTGACTTGCAGAAATTTAGGTTGGATTAATTCCGTCCTTGCGAAAATTATTCCGGATTTTAAATTTCTTTGAATTCCGGATATAATCTTCGGTCAATTACAGAACTAATCCACCCGGGAACCTCTTTAGATGCTCAGTCGGGACAGGGGCGACGGAAAGTGAGATGATGGCCGTGGCTTGTCCGATGGTGGTGAGCAATTGGTAGTCCGAAGATCTGCTGCTCCATTTGTTGTTTCACCAGTGATGAGGGTTTCCTCAGCGCAGTGGTGGTGTTGAGGTGGATGAGCGATGGAGCAGCGGTTGAGCTTCGTGGTTCGGATGTGGTGGAGATGACAAACACGTGAGTCTCACGTGTTGTGCAATTTACAATTGCCAATTAGTGTAGCTCCACTGCTACACTTCTCCATTTTTCTTTGATTTTTCGTTTAATAAACCTCGATTTTACAATTGGAGAGGTGTAAAATTAAACGACAGATCAAAGTAGTGTAGCCCCAATGCTACACTTCCACATTCAACTCCTTACACCAATTTCGGTGGCTCCATGATTCCTGCAAGCAAAAATACCCTATTGGTTAGGTTTTCTCCTCAAATCAACATCCTCACATTTAGAGTCTTAGTACTCTAAATGTTTAATTGATTTGAGGGTACTTCTCTGTTCTGAAATATATACACAAAACTAACACTAAACTAACTATGAGTAATCAGGAGTGTAATTCTCTTAATAAACGACGCTGCATCCTCCCCGGCAACGGCGCCATGAAACTTTTGACAAATTGTATTAACACGAGTATTTTTTAATAAAAATATATCAGGATTGAATTTATTAAATGAAAGAGTTATGATTTATGGAATGGGTTTAGGGGTATATCAAGATTGTTACTTTTTATTACTCATGCGAGGGGCTTTAATTTCAAATGGCGCTGTGATCCTCTCTGTCATGAAACTTCTGACAATTCTCATGATACAACCGGGATAAATTGACCTTCAGCCTGTCACACTGAGGGTCCCCGGCATATGTGCCATGATACTTCTCATGATTTCATGTCATGAGATTCCCTCCCACTACATGAGTATTTTCCGAAAAATCATGTTTTTATTTACTCGTGTTAAGAAACTGTGCCCCCGAAAGCGCACGGAGTCAAAAATTGCAGTAATTTATAGTAAGTACCGGATCGTTCACTGGAGGATGTGCGATGGAAGCAGGGCCCACGCCGTTTACTAAGATTTTCCACTCGGTTACTCAATTCGAGTTTGTGATTGAATTACCAACTACTTGACATAATTTAAACTAAGCTATGAAAGCAACTAAAATAAAGCAGATAAAATTATTCTAGAAAGCGAATTAAATTTAATCTAAGAAAGCAATAAAATTATTCTAGGAAAGCGGTTAAAATTATCCTAAGAAAGCCGATTTAAAGTATGACAGAAGGGACAGGAAGAAAAGAATAAAGATTGGACAAGATTCAGATGAAACACAATTAAACTTCCATTTTAATACGCAGATCTTAGTTTGGGATAATCCTTTCAGTTAGCTAACTCTCATGCTTCCTATACTATGTTCCCTTTAACAGACAGGTACTTACAGTAAGGATTTACATGCCTTAAGACAACAAAATCTAAGATACCACAGATAGATAACTGCCCCTGCGCAGAGGTATGTCAGTTATCTGTGGTGGATAAGCAACACCTGACAAATCATTAGTTGAAGTGTCAAGTACTGCTATCATTCCCCCATGTCACGTCCAAAGATTCTAATCAAGCCCTGAACTATCCCTTAACTCTCAGTCCTAGTAGCAGTTACACAACTCTCAATACAACCGAGTGACCTCTAACGAAAGCATTTAAAAGAAAGCGGTAAAGAAAGCATTTAAAATCCTATCACTCGGAGGTTTTTGAAAGTTTGACCCTGGTAGTAAAAGAAAGCCCCCAGTCAGGATGACCGGGTGTGGATCAAGAATTCCCTATTCTCGGTGAACCGCTTACAGTGTTCACTTCCCTTCGGGTGATTATGAGATACAAACTAATGAAACGAACTAATAACATTAGTTCGTTCCGGATGCACTCACTCAGGACTCAAAAATAGGCTTTGGCAGAAGAAGATAGCAGTTGAAAGAATACTCAACCCTACCTTAGAAAGTAACCAAGGCCTAAATGTTGTTCCTCTAGTATTATCTGTCACACCTTGTCGGAATCCAAGTGGAATCTGACCCAGTGCAATATTTAATACAAGATTTCCAACAAACAGCAATTTTGGAAAATAATCAATCTGAAAATCATTCCCTATCAGGTACTAGACTCTCAATTAAAACACAGATCCTTTCAGTCTAGGTGAGACCTAATCGCTGACTCTGCTTCTAATTTCCCAAAATCAACCCCCAGTCGGATATGAATTAGTCATAACTGTTGAATTTATCCCTTACTCAGATCCAGATTTATAAAGGAATTTTTTGTTGGAAATTTATTATGAAACATCTGATTAAAATCAAGACTTCTATGTCCAAGGGAAGGATCCCAAAATAATATTGACCACAATATCTACATAATAATATCATGCATAATTTTATAAGGAAGTGTAAAATTAAATAACCCAAAATATAAGGTGGGTTTAGACAGAAGTTGACACACAGAGATGAAATAGCCGGGGATGAGAGGAATTTTGGCTAAAGAGAGTGCCAGAAATAACTGGGGTGATCTGGACTGCAAACATCTGCTATCCAGTTCCCAATTATTCCAGATGGAAAGATTTTAGACAGCAGAATAATCTTGAATGACAGTGGTCGCTATCATTCAGACCCTTACTGTCTGTGAATCAGAGAAAAACCTACATGTTCTTTCGCTGTCTTAATTACTAGACAACATTGACCTATGTCGTCTAGTGTTGGCACAGTTTGAGATTCGGGTTTGAAATTAAGATAAAGAAAAAGAAACTGTATCCGGATAGGGGTTAGCTGAGCAGCTATTATAATCCCGGATGGACGAACCGCCAAGGCTTCGACCGACCGCTATCCAGACCATGCAAAATAACAATCTAATAATTAATATACAGACCACGAGCTAGTTATCCGGGTGGGAATACCCACCAACATTAGTCTGTTATATCTCTTACTAGCTGTTTCACACAACACGGAAAAGACAAAATAAATAAAAGAAAATATTTTTGGGTCATCTTGCATGAGAGACATTGGTTTCTCATGCAAGGTATGGAAAAGAATCCATAATTACTCTTTATGTCTAAATAATCACTCATTCCATAATTAATTAATTAATTACAGTCCGGATTATATACTTAGATCATTAGAGTTTAATCATTTTCGTAGAAGAATCTTTTAATGGGAAATTGAACAAAGTTCTTTATATCAAATTAATCATGGGTTGAGATCATTGGATTTCAACCTCAAAATATTAATATAAAGGTTCAATTAATTAATGGAGTGAGATGAAGGGGCTGTATAAGGGGCTGCCTTCGAGTGCTCGGGGACCAATTATCTCACACCTCCAGTATGCTGACGATACCATCTTGTTTTGTGAAGGATCAATCCAACAAGTAGTGTTAATAAAAAGATTGCTGCGGATTCTGACATTTACTACTGGACTTAGGATAAATTTTGGCAAAAGCAGCTTAAATGGCATCAACTGTTCTCTGGAGGAGGTCAAGGCAGCGGCTGACATCATGGGGTGTGGGATGGGCTCATGGCCATTAAAATACCTCGGAATTCCAATAGGGGGCAGAATCAACGGGACTGACATATGGAGGCCGGTATTGGAGAAAGTGGAAAGGCGATTAGCAGGATGGCAAGGAAAAATCCTCTCTCAGGCAGGAAGGATCTGCTTAATCAAATCAGTATTGAACAGTCTACCCACTTATTATTTATCATTGTTTAAGGTACCAAAGGAGGTGGCAGATCGCTTGGAGAAAATAAAGCGGAATTTCTTTTGGAATGAGTGGGATGGGTCTAGGAAACTACATACAATATGCTGGGAGAGGGTGTGCATGCATAGAGATGATGGAGGCCTACACATTAGAAATACGCTGGATTTTAATTCTGCCTTACTCCTTAAATGGAGGTGGAGATTTGGGAAAGAAAAGGCTTTGTGGAAGGATGTTATAAAAGATAAATACTATTTAGGAGAAAATCCATTGGTGCCCGGACTAAAGATTGGCCGATCAGTATGGGGCAAGATATGCAGCTCATGGGAGGATGTGTGCTCGATGAATGTTGGGTGCACTTTCCGAGTTATACCAGGGAATGGGGCAGGGATACTCTTCTGGTCAGACGTTTGGACTGAAAGAAACTGTACATTGAGAGACATTTTTCCAAGGTTGTTTGCTTTGTCTACTAATAAAAATGGTAAGGTGGAGGAATATGGGCATTGGATCGGCACACAATGGGAATGGAAAATCTCGCTAAGAAGGGAACTATTTGATTGGGAAAAAGCTCAGTGGGAAGAGTTGTTGCAACTATTAAACAGGACAAAGTTGAACCGATTTGTGGATGACCGTGTGATATGGCCCAAGGAAAGTAATGGATTATATTCATCTAGATCTTGCTGGAGGAGACAGGGTGTGGTTGGGAGTGTTGAGCAGCGGTGGAGGTGGAATGATTTTTGGCGGATAAAGGTCCCAATGAAGGTGAAAGTCTTGGTATGGAAGATAGCACAAAATGCTCTACCCACACGGGAGTTACTGTTTAGAAGAGGATGCTTACATTCATCAGGTACGAATTGTCCATTCTGTGGGAATGAAATGGAGACTCTAGATCATCTATTCTGTAAATGTAATGCTGCCACTGGGATATGGTACCAAGGTGTGAAATGGTTTGGTGTAATGTGGACGGTTCCAGGAAGGATTGAGAACTTGTTGGGGGAATGGCTTGAAAAGTCGCCCTTGAAGGGATGTAAGGAAGGCTGGCGTTTTATGGGGCTAGCGATCTTATGGACTATTTGGAAACATAGAAATCTCATTGTGTTTCAAGGGAAATCGTTTGATATGGACCAGGCTGTAGAGGAGATCCGATGGAGGGTAACCCTGTGGTGGAAGGTGGCGACTGATGGGAGTTACACACAATGGGGGATGGGGGATGAAAATTTTCCATCTTGTATGGTGCAGCATAAGAGACTGATTTCGAAGGCTCCCCGTGATGGTTTGACATGGGAACGACCGGAAAAGGGATGGTGGAAAATTAACACAGACGGATCCTCAATTGGCAATCCGGGTCCGGCAGGAATTGGGGGGGTTGTTCGGAATGATGAAGGGGCTATTATTTTCGGACTATCAGATTACATTGGCGTCACAGACTCTACTGAGGCTGAGATATGCGCGATAAGTAGGATGTGCGAGGCGCTAATTCGAGATCAAGGATTCCCGTTACCAAGAATAATGTTTGAAATTGACTCTATAAATGTGGTGCGATGGATTTCAGATCCAGGAAGTCTCCCATGGCGTTTTCAGAATTTGATCGGGCCCGTAGCGACACTGCTAGCATGTGCTGGAGAAGTCCGTGTGAATCATATACTCCGGGAAAGGAATGAGGAAGCAGATCGTCGGGCTAAAGCTGGTGCTGCGGGAAATGGGAAGATTGAACAGTGGTATTGAGATGCGATGCTTGGCACGGGTTGACATCTGCTGGTTTAATGGCTGCATATGCTGAGGGCGACTCGAGTGGAGGTTGCTGAGAGGAAACACACTGCCAAACTACGCTAGGAGGAACTATACTGAAGGATCACATGATGGTGAATGTATTAATGTATGTGTACAAAATATTGTTGTTTTGTTTTTTCAGGTTGTAGCTGTTACTGGCGAATTGCGATGAAGAATGATGGTGTTCCTGGGTGAATGAAGTGTCTTGTTAATTTCTGTTGCTAATGGTTCGGCTGAGAAGGATGCTACCAGGAAAATTAAAGGATGTAGTGGATGCTGTCACTTCCAAGGGATTGATGCTGTTGTTCATGGGAAATTATTGCTGTTGGCTTCATTGGAAATTATTGCTGCTGGCCTATCGTCTGATCTGTGGGTATTGATTTGCAAATATTCTTAACCGGGAATGCAAAAGAGAAATGTAGCTCTGTGGTCACATAAAGTAGTGGAGTAAGATATTGTCAAGCGACGCTGGAAGGATGAAAGATTGGAAATCGTATTACTGTATGCCTCAGTCAAGCCAACTCGGTGAGATCTACATTCATGAGCCATTTTATATATGTGAATATGTGTTATAGTGGCGGTCATTATTGGTATTCTTGACCTTGTTACAATTATTCATGTTGAGCTTGCATAAGTTTATTTCCGATGCATTGTAAAGAAGAAAGTCATGATAAAGTAGTCCTGGCATCTCACTAATCCCAACCTTGCTCTATACACCCCAGGCAACTATACCCTTGAGTCCGACCAGCTTACCCTTTCTGTGTCTAACAAGTTCCTGTAACCGAACCCATGCCTGGCCCTGTTATTGCCATGTCCTTTGGGAAAGTATGGAATGTCTGATATCGTGCATACTAAAAATCTATTTCGGTGGCGACAAATAATGCCGGAGGATATGTAAAGGAGACAGCAGCTCTGTAAAAGGGGTGGGTAGTTATCCATATAGTTCAAAAAAGGGAGGGAATAAGAGTGGCGTCTGTTGTTGGAAGTTGTCATTATTGGTGCCTCGAGGCTTTGGTTTTTGGTCTGAGTAGACTGGACAATCCCTGTTTGGGAGGAATTTTGTTTTAAAAAAAAAAAAAAAGAAAAAAAAAAAAAGGAAAAAGAAAAAAAAAAAAGAGAGAAAAAAAAAAAAAAAAGAGGAAAAGAGGAACAATAAGAACATGTTGTACTGATAAACTGTTTGCTTGAAAAGGGGCTGAGTCTTTTGCAAGTTCTAGAGTGTACTAGTAGCAGTGGGTAGAATAGTTGTTAGCATAGGTTCTCAGCTCTAGTATGTGTCTTATGATCCTGCTGGCTCCATGATTCTGTCCTCATCAACAAGAATTGATTTTTAGGGTGCACGTCATTCCAGACAGCTCCTTACTTTCCCAATCTTCCTGTCCCTATCCAGCTGTTCCTTGTTGCCGTGTCTCCCTATGTTTTGGTCCCGTGTCTCACATATTGTTTTTAACCGTTAAATTCAATGCATTGGTCTTGAACGATAAAGCAGGGGAGATGTGATGATTGTAACTAGTGGATGGAATATCATGGTGACTTAATTCATGAAAGAATAATTTGAGAGAATGCCGAAGAAGAAAAAGTGGATGGAGGTTGAAGATTGAGTGACCTTGGACGGATTCATCCTTCCAATAATGCTGCACAGGTGTATCGGTCTTTGTCTGGCTCTGGTGCAAACGAATTTGGATGTTGTCTTTGATTCGAGCCACATGTTTTTGGCAGGACACTCAAGAAGTTATGAATGTTTCTCAAATCTTTGTTCAGTTCATAGCAGGTCCAAGGCTGAGGTTCAATGCTCCTGTTGTGGAAATGGCTTATTTCGGAGGGCTCATTGGTTAAGGGTGTAAAAGTGAGGATGGCTGAGTGGCTGAGTGGAACGTTTTGGACAACCACTTCGTTGGTGGAATCCATGGGGTCTATATGATGCTGATCCAAAACGATTATACTGTTGTTTCTTTAATCTGTTGCTTTTGCTTGCCTTCAAGCTACTCTCCTTAAATTTGTGCATTGTAATTGTCCATTGGACACTGATTGTTTTGTGGCAATAAAAACATCTCCTCAAAAAAAAAAAAAATGGAGTGAGATGAAGAATAAAAATTTGGCAAAAAGGTGCCACTTTGTCGCGATGCAGAGTTTGTGTCGCGGAACATGGTTCCGCGACAAAGGTTTCGCGACAAAGGGGTGGAAAATAAGAGAAATGGGATTTTGAAAATTAGGGTTTGCTTTGTCGCTTAAGCAAAAGTTTTGTCGCGGAACATGGTTCAGCGACAAGGAGGTATAGCGACAAAGGGTTGAAAATGGGTAAGGACATAATTCCTGGTCGCGGAACAAGGATTTTGTCGCGGTACGTGGTTCCGCGACAAAGGTTCCGCGCCAGAGTCCTCCCAGAATAAAATTACAAGTATTTGGGTCCTTGGTCGCTAATCAAGGATTTTGTCGCGGAACGTGGTTCCGCGACAAGAGTTGCATCGCGACCAAGGGGTCTCAAAATTAATGGCAAGGCATAATTTTCTGTCTCGGAATAAGATTTTGTCGCGGAACGTGGTTCCGCGACAAGGGTGCTCCGCGACAAAAGCCATGCAGACAAATTGCAAGAATTTGGTCCTTTGTCGCTAAACATGGGTTTTGTCGCGGAACGTGGTTCCGCGACAAAGTGTATGGCGACAAGGGGTTTTAAAATTTTATAAAAATTTTGGCAGCATAACCCCTTATATTGCATTACATGGGTGTGCGTTGTGATCCGTGGGATCACAACGGGAAAATTACATTGCAACCCGTGGGGTTACAATGTTATGCAATACAATATAGGGGATGCAATTTTAAATAAAAATGCATAAACACTTTAATAACATCCCTTTCTAGATTTATTATACTAGAACTAAAAATAAAATAAAACAACCACCAAAATAAAAAGAAAAATAACAGCAACTACTAAACTAAAAAGCAAGATAAAACACACTGGAACAAAAATATGAAAAAGATAAACTAGGCTAATAAACCTATCAAGGGATAATATCTAATGATTATGCATTTATTAAATAAGGAAAGCAATAAAATCTAACTACAATACCAAAACATGGTTCAAAATACACCCATTGATTAAGTGTTTGAAACCCACAAACTACAAAATATAAAACTGGAAAATTAAATGAACACTAGCTACACTTATTTATTACAAAGCATAAATTAAAGCTAAGCTAAAGTCTATTTCTACATGGCATGAAAATAAATTAAACTACATCTACCTACACTAATTTTGGAGAGCACAGTGGTGCCTCCAAAACAGTAAACTAAACTAAAGTGTAGCTAGGTTACTGTTCAAGTGGGTGGGAAGATATATTTATAGAGGTGGAAAATTAGCCCTAGGCCCATTAGGCCCATCTGGTCGCTAAACAACTGCTTTGTCGCGGAACAAATTGCATAGGGACAAAACAATTTTTAGCTCCAAGATGGCGCCCAGGAGGGGGCGGGACTGGAGGTCCGGAGAGGAAAGGACGAAATTATTGTGCTTGAGGGAGTTCCGGTCCCAGGAGCTTCCAACCATTTCCACATGTGAGGATTTGAATTTGGAGAGTGGGGATGGGTCACGTGACCTTGCTTTGGTTTTCTCTGTCTGGCGCGGAGTGCGTGTCTCTGTCGCGGTCCACTTTTTCGCGGAACCATGTTCCGCGACAAACTTTTGTGCTTTGATTCTCCTCTCACAGTCTCGGAATAATTTTGGGCGCGGAGCATATTTTTGGGCGCGGAGCACTTTGTCGCGGAGTACACCTTCCGCGACAAAGGTTGATTTGCTCTCTCTCTTCTCTCATTTCATTTCTTTCTTCTCTCCTCTCTCATCTGTCTCGATTCTTTTCCTCTTCTCTTTCTTCTTCATTCCAATTTCTTTCTCCTCTTACCTCATTTTTCTTCTCTCTCGTTCATCTTGTTTCTTCTTCTTCTCTGCAACTTCTTCTTCTTTCCATTTCTTGCTTCCTGTTTCTCTTGATTTTCTTTTCACAGATTCTTGCTTGTTTGAAATTGGGGAAATGATTTCTGAAGGTTTGTTGGAGCTCGCTTCGCCGGAGCTGTGGAGGTGGATTTGAGGCGAGGGCAGTGGAGTGTTGGGGATGATGGAGGTGCTCGGCGGAGGTTGTAGGTGGAGGGAGGCGGAGGAGCTGGGCCGCGCGTGCGGCGGCGGCTGGGGTGGTCGGATGTTGGTGTGGGCTCGGAGGAGGAGATGGAGGAGTGGTGGTGATGGCGAGGCTCGGTTGGTGAGTGGCCGGAGAGGGAGGTGGAATGGCGACTGTGGTGGCGAAGGGCGAAGGAAGGAGCGGCGACTGAGGTGAGGGAGAATGGTGGCGGAAGCGGCGTGGTGGTGATGATGGTGTTGCGGTGGTGGCTCGATTTTTGGTGGTGGCTTGGTTGTTCTCGCCGGAGGAGGAAGGAGGAGTGGCAGTTTGGGGATGGTGGAAGTGGATGGACGGAGGAGTGGTGCTGGTCGGAGACGGAGATGGTGGTGGCTGTGGCGGAGGTCGGAGGTTGAGTGGATTTAATTTTGGGGGCTAAAAATGGAGGGGAGGTGCGGCGGTGAAGGGGCGGAGACGACTCGCCGGAGGGCCGCCGGAGCGGCGGTGGCGGCGCCGGAAAAGGGTTGACTAGGGTTTGGAGTTTAGGGTTAGGTTAGGATAGGCTTTGGGTCACTTGGGCTTGAAGTTGTGTATTGGGCTTGGTGGTATTGGGCTGGACTCAGACTTAATTGAATTGGATTAATTTCTATTGGTGGGCTGGATCAATTGGACTGGATTCTTGGACCACATTAGCTTAAAAATACCTGCAATTAATTTAAATTAACAGTAATTAGTAAACTAATTATTTCTTAATTAAAACAGAAAATGGAATAGAAATAACTAAACATAAAAATTAAAAATATTTACATCAAGATGTAAAAATAAAAATATAAACTAATATAAATATAATATTTATTCCACTTGATTATTTGGTTTGCGTTCCATCTAATAGACCCGTGTTCTACCGAATAGACAATATCGAACCAAATTAATCAAGTGTATGATTTTTAATATTTTTATCATGTTTTTGGATTTTTTAACATAAAATTACTGAAAATAATAATATTTTTGTATTTTTCAATACCAGCTTATTATTTATACAAACTTGCATAAATCTGTTAAATCCAACTGCTTTCTTATTTAAATAAGACCGGAATGCGATCAAATGTCCGAATTTGACACGGAAATAGATTGAAAATAATGGTCAATTTTGGCCATTATCAATTCGTCCACTTTCAGTCCATCATTTCCAACGACAAATCCCAGAAATTTCACCTCCGGCACACAGAAGCTACACTTCTCGAAGTTGGCGTACAAGCGGACTTCTCTCAGTCGATCGAGTACCTGTTGCACATGGTCCACATGATCGATTAGGGTACAGCTATAAACAAGAATGTCATCAAAATAAACTACTACAAACTTTCCTATGAATTGTCTAAGAGTCTCATTCATCAAACGCATAAATGTAGAGGGGGCATTCGTAAGGCCGAATGGCATGACAAGCCACTCATATAGACCAAACTTCGTCTTGAAGGCGGTTTTCCATTCATCCCCTTGTTGCATTCTGATTTGATGATATCCGCTCTTTAAATCGATCTTGGTAGCGCCATCGAGTTCATCTAGCATGTCGTCCAGTCGGGGAATTGGATGACGATATTTGACCGTAATAGCATTGACTGCCCAACAGTCAACACACATTCGCCATTCGCCATTCGCCATTCTTCTTTGGAACAAGTAAGACTGGAACAACACATGGAGACAAACTTTCTCGAACCCAACCTTTTTCGAGCAGTGCTTGTACTTACCGCTGAATTTCCTTTGTTTCCTCGGGATTCATGCGGTACGCAGGTCTGTTGGGGATCGAAGCTCCGGGTACAAAGTCAATGCGATGTTCCACACCTCGGAGTGGTGGTAAGCCAGCTGGCACTTCTTCCGGAAAAATATCCTGATTTTTGTCAAGCATTCTGGAAAATTCTAAAGGCAAATCAGGTGCAGTATAAACAGTTCTATTGAGAGATTCATCTGGTTTAATTAATGCAAGAAAACAGTGACTTGAGAAGTCAGGTTCTTGTGCTGCTTGTTGAAATGCTGTTTTGGTCAATATCAGACATTGATCCAAGCTTGATGAATCTTCACCTATTTTGGCTTTTCCTCTTTCTCTTGCCTTGTGGTCAGCTTCCGCTTGAGCTACTTTATTTTTCAACTTCTCCTGGTCTAATCTGACGGCTTTTACAGATAAAGGCTTAAACAGATAATCTTTTTGCCCATGTTTAAAATATAAAACATTAGATCTTCCTCGGTAAGTGGCGTCCTTATCATAAAGCCACGGTCATCCAAGCAAAACGTGACAAGCGTTCATGGGAACGACATCACATAATACTCTTTCCGAGTAGGTACCCTTTGTGATAGGGACCCATGCCTGTTGGGAGACCTTGGTTTTGCCACTGTTATTCATCCAGTGTAGTAAGTAGGGACTGGAATGCTCCTCTGTTGGTAGCTGCAATCTGCGCACAGTATACAAACTAACAATATTAGTGCAGCTTCCGTTATCAACAATGACAGTGGCATTATTGCCCTGAATGGTGCAACGACAATGGAAGAGATTTTCCCTTTGTTCGTTGGGTGAGATTTCTGGTTCTCTGTCAGTATTTAGTACTCGCATGGCTACCAGCAGATTCACATCTTCCTCATTGTCCTCATTGATGTCTGGATTGACTGGTTCATCAATTTGATAGCGCCTTGGATCTTTGTCACAGTCATCCTCATCCTCAGAGTCAACAACTTTGAATACTCCTGGTTCAACCTCGATCACAGGTCTTTCATCCTCGCCTGTATTGAGTATATCCACTCGTCTTGGATTATTGCATTCATTTGCATAATGGCCTTTCTTGCCGCATTTCCAACAAGTGACTTCTCTTTTGTCTTTGGCGGGTGGATGTTGATCTCGGCCCGGATTCCGGTTCCGATCTTCCTGGTTGTATTCCCTGAAATTTTTGCCCAGTTCAAACCTTTTAGGCCTGTAACCTCCCTCATCACGAATCGGCGACGGTGTTGGCTGGAGAATTTTGGGTTTCTCTGTCCTCTCGGGTGGTCGGATTAGCCATGGCTTGTTTGGGTTGTAACCTGTGGAAGTCCGGTGGGTTCTCCTTTTGAGTTGGGCCTCAAACTTTGCAGCTTTTCTTACCAGATCAGTGATATTCACATACCCTCTCATGTCCATTTCTTCGAAGATTTCGGGTCTCAAACCTTTTGCGAATCTGGTCAGGGTGATCAACGGATCTTCATGGAACTGTGCTCGCATCATGAGCATTTCCATTTCACGGTAGTATTCTTCAACAGTCCTTGATTCCTGCTTCAGACTGATCACCTTCATGTACATATCTAGCTTGTAGGTAGGAGGCACGAATCTTCTCTCCATGAGTTGCAGAAAATATTCCCAGTCGGTGACTTGGGGCTGTCCGGTATTGTGATGATCAATTGTGAACTTTTTCCACCAGAGTTGGGCATAATCTTTGAATTCTTGAACTGCCAACTGGATCTTCTTGAAATCAGAGTAGTTGTGGCAGTTGTAGATCATTTCCATTGTGTTCCTCCAATCGTGGAATTCATTCGGATCACCAGTCCCTCTGAAAGTGGGGATGGTGAATTTGATACACTGCAGATTGTCATCCACGTCATCGTGATCATCACGGTCCATTACAGGCGCATTCTGGTGCCGATTTTGCATAGGTGGTGGAGGCATGGCCAAAGGATCATTGATGCGTAACCCTTCGACTGCGACAGGAGGAGGAGGGATTGGAGCCATCAGAGGTGGTGTTCTTTGATAATGGCCAAAATTGACCATTATTTTCAATCTATTTCCGTGTTTAAACATGGGCATTTGATCGCATTCCGGTCTTATTTAAATAAGAAAGCAGTTGAATTTAACAGATATATGCAATTTGTATAAATAATAAACTGTTATTGAAAAATACAAAAATATTGCATTTTTATTAAATTTGTGTCAAAAAATCCAAAAACATGATAAAATATTAAGAATCTCACAATTGATTAATTATGGTTTGGTGGTATCTGTTCGGTGGAACACGAATCCATTAAACAGAACACAAGCCAAATAATCAATTGGAAAAATATCTATATATATTTATTTTTATATATATACCAGCATTTATTTTATTTATATATATAATAAAAAAAATAAAAAAAATAAAATAAAAATGAAATCAACTAATCGAAAATGAATATTTGTGTGGGGCCCGCCTCATTTTTGTTTCCCCAATTGTTGCTACAGGACATACGAAAATTTATGCCTTGTCTTCTCCAACTAGCCACTCGCCGTTGCCCGTCGTCATCTCCGGCGAAGTCTCCTATTTCCGTCCATCACCCCTGTCTTCATCTCCATTGCTCCGGCCTCCTCCTCATCCCCAACCAGCCGCTGCCTTCGCTCCCTCCTCCGGCCATCCACAAGCAGCCGGCAGCCACCTTCATCCCCTCCGACAAATCCGGCGGCCACCACAGCTCCACCAATCGCCGGCGTCCTCAGTCACATCGGACGCCGCTCACCCGCCACCATCTCGGTCTTCCTGCCGCACCTCCGTCCTCACCTCCAACAGCCGACAGCTTCCACCACCACTCCCGTTACAGCTCCGAGCTCGCCGCCCCTCACCACAGCCACCATTTCAAGCTCCATCACCACCAGATCTGTCCAACGCCATCCCTCAAGCTCTGTCCATCGGCAACAGCAGCCGTGTGGTCCCTCTACCGCCCCACAACTCTTCTCCGGTCGACCCCGAAAGCCGTAACCTTGCCGAAGAAGAAAACCCCGAAATTACTCCGGCCAACTTCACTGTCCAACGTCTTCATTCCCACAGCGAGCAGTATGACGCCATCCTCCAACACTGCTACGGCGCTAGCCTGCCTGTAGCGTCGTCCCGAGTGTAGCGCCGTCGACGTTTGCATAGCGTCGTCCCGTTCAACGTCGTCGGATCATGTAGCGTCGTCCATTGAAGAATGCTTCAGCGTCGTAGTAGTCAGCTTCCTCCAATTTCAAAATTGGCCAATTTCACATGTGATCAAACAAGTAGGGAGTCCTGGGACTTCAATTCCCACAAGTGCAAAACTTCTTGTCTTTTCCTTCCGGACCTGCGCTCCCGTCCTTTGCTGTGGAAATCTCGAGCAAGCCCAAGGCCCATTAGACTTAGGGTTTCCCAGCTATAAATAGCTGATTTGACCTCAAATAGACAGAACACACATCGGACAAAAAAATTATTTGCTGTTCTTGGGGACAACTTGGTGTTTTCTAGTTTAGTTTAGGATAGTTAGATATTTTAATTTTATGCAATGTAGAACTAGTTTAGTTTATTTTTAGTATCTAGCATGTTAATATCTTTTCATTTTCTGTAGTTAGCCATGTTTATATTTTTTTTACAGCTTGTAGTTTGTATTTTTTGGCTTCAAACACTCGACTAATGGGTCTATTTGAACCATTTTTATTATCTTCAACGTTAATGCAAGGAAAAGGATCTACCAAAAATCTGTTATGGAGTTTATTCCATGGGTTGGTTACTGTTTTATTTTCATTTTGGTCACTTGACCTATTTTTTGAGTTTTAGTTAGGTTTTATTGCTTTCCTTGTTTAATAAATGCTCAAATACTTGACATTCATCCATTTGATCATTTATTAGTTTAGGTCTTGTTTAGATTTTCATTTCCAGTTTGGTTTTAGTTTATTGTTAGTTGAGTAGTTGTTTTTATTTTATTTTTGATGTTGTCCTTATCTTTATTTTCTTTTTCTTAGGATTAGTATAGTAAATCTAAAAGTGGATGATATTTTTGTGTTTGTGCATACTCAAAAACTTGAAAATAGTGTCGTACACACCCCTTTAACCCCAAAAATTTCACATCTTTTTCACCAACCCATGACGACGCTAACCTCACGACGCTATCCTAGGATAGCGTCGTAAAAATCTGTCTAGCGTCGTAATTGGCAATTTCTGCCAATTTTCCATTTCTCCATTTTCCCACTTAATTAATTGAACCTTTACGTTAATATTTTGAGGTTGAAATCCAATGATCTCAACCCATGATTAATTTAATATAAAGAGCTTTGTTCAATTGACCATTAAAAGACTCTTCTACAAAAATTAAACTCTAATGATCTAAGTATATAATCCGGACTGTAATTAATTAATTAATTATGGAATGAGTGATTATTTAGACATAAAGAGTAATTATGGATTTAATTCCATACCCTTGCATGAGAAACCAATGTCTCTCATACAAGATGACCCAAAAATATTTTCTTTTATTTATTTTGTCTTTATCCATGTTGTGTGAAACGGCTAGTAAGAAATATAACAGACTAATGTTGGCGGGTATTCCCACACGGATAAACTAGCTCGTGGTCTGTATATTAATTACTAGTTGTTATTTTGCATGGTCCGGATAGTGGTCGGTGGAAGCCTTGGCGGTTCGTCCATCCGGGATTATAATAGCTGCTCAGCTGACTCCTATCCGGATACAGTTTTATTTTCTTTATCTTAATTTCAAACCTGAATTCCGAGCTGTAGTAATGTTAGATGATATTTGCCAATGTCGTCTAATAATTTCTGCAGTGAAAGAGCATGTGGGTTTTACTTCCAACTTCACGGATAGTGGGGATCTAAGTGACAGTGGCAACTGACATATAAGGCCATCCCGCTATCTAAGAACCGATCCACCTGGAATAGTTGGGACCTGGATAGCAGATGTTTGCAGTCCGGATAACCCCAGTTATTTCAGTCATCTTTTTAGCCAAATAAATTCTTCTCATCTCCGGCTATTTCATCTCTGTGTATCAACTCCTGTCTAAACCCACCTTATATTTTGAGTTATTTAATTTTACACTTCTTTATAAATTTATGCATGATAATATTATGTAAATATTGTGGTCATATTATTTTGGGATCCTTCCCTTGGACATAGAAGTCTTGATTTAAATCAGATGTCTCACAATAAATTTCCAACAAAAATTCTTTTATAAAATCCGGATCTAAGTAAGGGATAAATTCCACAGTTATGATTAATTCATATTCTACTGAGGGTTGATTTTGGGAAATTAGAAGCAGAGTCAGCGATTAGGTCTCACCTAGACTGAAAGGGTCTGTGTTTTAATTGAGAGTCTAGTACCTGTTTAGGGAATGATTTTCAAATATAAATTATTTTCCAAAATTGCTGTGTGTTGGGAATCTGATATTAAATGTTGCACTGAGATGGGGTCCATTTGGACTCAAATACGGTGTGATAGTTAATACTAGAGGAACAACATTCGGGCCTTGGTTATTTTCTGAGATGGGGATGAGTATTCTTTCAACTGCTGTCCTCTTCTGCCAAAGCTTATTTTTTAGTCCTGAGTGAGTGCATCCGGAACGAACAAATTCATTAGTTCGTTTCATTAGTTTGTATCTCATAACCACCCGGAAGGAAGTGAACACTGCGAGCGGTTCACCGAGAGCCGGGAATTCTTGATCCACATCCGGTCATTCTGACTGTGGGCTTTCTTTTACTACCAGGGTCAGACTTTCAAAAACCTCCGAGTGATAGGATTTTAAATGCTTTCTTTATCGCTTTCTTTTAAATGCTTTCGTTAGAGGTCACTCGGTTGTATTGAGAGTTGTGTAACTGCTACTAGGACTGATAGTTAAGGGATAGTTCAGGGCTTGATTAGAATCTTCGGGTGTGACATGGGGGAATGATAGCGGTACTTGACACTTCAATAAATGATTTGTTAGGTGTTGCTTGTCCACCACAGATAAATAATATGCCTCAGCATGGCCATGTGAGGGCAGTTGTGAGTCTGTGGTATCTTAGAATTTGTTTCCTTAAGAGCATGCAACCTCTTACTGTAGGTACCTGTCTGTTAAAGGGAACATGGTATAGAGAGCATGAGGGTTAGCTAACTGAAAGGATTATCCCAAGCTAAGATCTGTGTATTAAAATGGAAGTTTATTTGTGTTTCATCTGAATCTTGTCCAATCTTTATTCTTTTCTTCATGTCCCTTCTGTCATATTTTAAATCTGCTTTCTTAGAATAATTTTATCGCTTGCTTAGATTAAATTTAATTCGCTTCCTAGAATAATTTTATCTGCTTTATTTTAATTGCTTTCATAACTTAGTTTAATTTCTGTCAAGTAGATGATAATTAAAACACAAACTTGAATCGTGTAACTGAGTGGAAAATCTTAGTAAACGACGTGGGCCCTGCTTCCATCGCACATCCTCCAGTGAACGATCCAGTACTTACTATAAATACTGCAATTTTTGACTCCGTGCGCTTTCGGGGGCACAGTTTCTTAACACGAGTAAATAAAAACGTGACAACCTATAAATATATCCCTAGTCCCAACTCCGCCTTCATAAATTGGTTTCATTAAATAAAATTGAGCACCAGGATTATGACCTTTCTGAAAATGCTCATGTAGTGGGAACTTGTCAAAAGTTTCATGGCAAGGATCTTCAAGGCACGAAATTGTCAAAAGTTTCATGCCGGGGAGGTCCATAACGCCGTTTGAACTCAAGTTTCCCCTCATGAGTAATAAAAAGTGAACCATATCCTTAAACCCCTTTCCATGAATCATAACTCTTTTCATTAATAAATCAAACTTGGGATATATTTTATAAAAAGCTCGTGTTAACGAAATTTGTCAAAAGTTTCATGGCGCCGTTGCCGGGGAGGATGCAGCGTCGTTTATTAAGAGAATTACACTCCTGATTACTCATAGTTAGTTTAGTTAGTTTAGTATGTTTATTTCAGAACAGAGAAGTACCCTCAAATTAATTAAACATTTAGAGTACTAAGACTCTAAATGTGAGGATGTTGATTTGAGGGGAAAACCTAACCATTTGGGTATTTTGTCTTGCAGGAATCATGGAGCCACCAAAACTGGTATAAGGAGTTAAATGTAGAAGTGTAGCATTGGAGCTACACTAATTTGCAATTGTAAATTGCCAAACACATGAAACTCACGTGTTTGTCATCTCCACCACCTCCGAACTACGAAGCTCCGCCACTGCTCCATCGCCCATCCACCTCATTACCATCACTGCTCTGAGGAAACCCTCATCACTGGTGAAACAACAAATGGAGCAGCAGATCTTCGGACTACAGGTCCCCGGTTGGATTAGTTCTGTAATTGACCGAAGATTATATCCGGGATTTAAAGAAATTTAAAATCCGGAATAATTTTCACAAGCACAGAATTAGTCTAACCTAAATTTCTGCAAGTTAAAATCATATTTATATATATATATAAACCTCTTGTGCATATTATATTAAATAATTCGGGTATTAATCAATTAACTCACATTTAGAGTACTAATACTCTAAATGTGAGGATGTTGATATTTTTTAGAAAACCCGATAACCTCTTCTGTGTTTGCTTTGCAGGAATTTGTGGAACTACCAAAAAGAAAATTAAAGCTCCAAAACAGGTTCCCGGTTGGATCGACTCTGTGATTAATTGAAAGTATTCTTGGAATTTAAAGCAATTTAAACTCCGGAATAACTTTTATAAGAACAGAATTAATCCAATCTAATTTATGCAAGTAAATATAGTAGATTAAATTTTATAAAATCCAAAAATGTGATTGAACAATTTTGATGAAAATCAAAATTTTTCTAAGTATTGGGCATCGAACAATTGCCTTGCTCGATGAACCAAACAATCACACATAGCCAAAATAGTTGAACACTTAGTCGGTTTAACGAAAAAGGCTATCGGAATTTTTTTCTATCTTTTATGTTAATATTTTCTCCCTCCCTCCCTCCTCTTTTATTTTATTTGATTTGGATAATTTGTTTAAGTAGGAATTGATTTACTCACATTTCGAGCAAGGCTCAAAATGTGAGGATGTTGATTCTTCACTTAAATATAAAAAAAAAGAGTGTGTTATTTTTCTTTTTATTTATTTTTATTATTTTATATTTATACCCAGTATAAAGCATGCATAAATCTGTCTAATGAATTCACATATTTGATTTTGGTTTATGATTAAATTTTCAAACTTTTAAATTGGGATAATATAATTGAAGACATGCATGATATGAATTTTTGAGGTTTTGAGCTATAAAAATTTAATGATATCATCATCTTGTTGGGTAATGAGTCCTCATGTTGAGAATTTAATTGAATAGATTGTAAGAATTTTTCAAAGATTAAATTTAAGAATATTGTATGACATGAATGAACCATTCCATGTGAGATTTGAGCCTTGAGTCATTTTTACTCATTCTTTTCTTTGATGTGTGAAAATCATTTTGATTAAAGGAAACTAGAATTTGCGATTGGGACCGATTCAAGACCATGCTATATTCCGAAAATTGAGCATATGATCGAGGCACCTAGAAAAATCCCAAATTTTTGGCCTTCTTTTGAAATCCAAACCCAAAAATATTTTCCCCTTAGGATTAACCACTTTGAGCCTTTAAGCCTAATTTTTCTTTGAAGCCCTCTATATCATTCATAGCCTTCTAAAAAGACCAAAAATTTCAAACTCAAGTGTGCAAGAATGAATTTTATCAAGGCATTACAATTTATGATCATCAAAACCATTTATCGGTATTCAAAAACCGATTGAAAAAAAAGAGAAAAAAAAATGTTGGATTCAATTCAACACAAAATAAATTGCAAATTAGACATAGTCTAATGTCATGCAATATGAAAAGAAAAGAACAAACAAAAGAAAGAAAAATATTGATGATCATAAATTTTAAATAAAAATGTGCCAAGTTAAGATAAAATAAATTTTTGCCACTTTTTAGCCCAATAATTCCCTTTCCTACCAAATGTTACAACCGTATGCCCCATTATAACCCTTAAATAAGACCTCATAATCCCGATTTGAAGAAATGAGCCGGTGGCGAGTTGGTCCAATTGCAAGCATATGGGATAATTTAATTAAATTTGATTATGAGCGTTCGTGATTAAAACCCAATTTTGAGAGTGAGTGAAATTTCCGCATCTACCATATGTGAGGCTCTGATTTGATTTTTATATTCATGTCATACTTTAATTCTAGAATTAAATCAATGAATTTTTCTAAATATAATGTTCATGAAAAATTATCGATGATGACTGATTTGTATGCCTGATTTAGTGAGTAGTATCATTTTATTAAACACTGCAATCAAGGGAATTTAATACTTGTAGTTTTCGGTTATCTTATCCCAATCTAAAAAGAATGAAATTTTTGAAGCCACGAAAATAGATTGAATATGCAGCGTCTATGCTCTTAGGAGCACTGACTCTGACTGCTCGGGGACGATCAGTATTAAATGTGAGGATGTTGATAATGGCCAAAATTGACCATTATTTTCAATCTATTTCCGTGTCTAAACATGGGCAATTGATCGCATTCCGGTCTTATTTAAATAAGAAAGCAGTTGAATTTAACAGATATATGCAATTTGTATAAATAATAAACTGGTATTGAAAAATACAAAAATATTGCATTTTATTAAATTTGTGTCAAAAAATCCAAAAACATGATAAAATATTAAGAATCTCACAATTGATTAATTATGGTTTGGTGGTATCTGTTCGGTGGAACACGAATCCATTAAACAGAACACAAGCCAAATAATCAATTGGAAAAATATCTATATATATTTATTTTTATATATATACCAGCATTTATTTTATTTATATATATAATAAAAAAAATAAAAAAAATAAAATAAAAATGAAATCAACTAATCGAAAATGAATATTTGTGTGGGGCCCGCCTCATTTTTGTTTCCCCAATTGTTGCTACAGGACATACGAAAATTTATGCCTTGTCTTCTCCAACTAGCCACTCGCCGTTGCCCGTCGTCATCTCCGGCGAAGTCTCCTATTTCCGTCCATCACCCCTGTCTTCATCTCCATTGCTCCGGCCTCCTCCTCATCCCCAACCAGCCGCTGCCTTCGCTCCCTCCTCCGGCCATCCACAAGCAGCCGGCAGCCACCTTCATCCCCTCCGACAAATCCGGCGGCCACCACAGCTCCACCAATCGCCGGCGTCCTCAGTCACATCGGACGCCGCTCACCCGCCACCATCTCGGTCTTCCTGCCGCACCTCCGTCCTCACCTCCAACAGCCGACAGCTTCCACCACCACTCCCGTTACAGCTCCGAGCTCGCCGCCCCTCACCACAGCCACCATTTCAAGCTCCATCACCACCAGATCTGTCCAACGCCATCCCTCAAGCTCTGTCCATCGGCAACAGCAGCCGTGTGGTCCCTCTACCGCCCCACAACTCTTCTCCGGTCGACCCCGAAAGCCGTAACCTTGCCGAAGAAGAAAACCCCGAAATTACTCCGGCCAACTTCACTGTCCAACGTCTTCATTCCCACAGCGAGCAGTATGACGCCATCCTCCAACACTGCTACGGCGCTAGCCTGCCTGTAGCGTCGTCCCGAGTGTAGCGCCGTCGACGTTTGCATAGCGTCGTCCCGTTCAACGTCGTCGGATCATGTAGCGTCGTCCATTGAAGAATGCTTCAGCGTCGTAGTAGTCAGCTTCCTCCAATTTCAAAATTGGCCAATTTCACATGTGATCAAACAAGTAGGGAGTCCTGGGACTTCAATTCCCACAAGTGCAAAACTTCTTGTCTTTTCCTTCCGGACCTGCGCTCCCGTCCTTTGTGGAAATCTCGAGCAAGCCCAAGGCCCATTAGACTTAGGGTTTCCCAGCTATAAATAGCTGATTTGACCTCGCAGAACACACATCGGACAAAAAAATTATTTGCTGTTCTTGGGGACAACTTGGTGTTTTCTAGTTTAGTTTAGGATAGTTAGATATTTTAATTTTATGCAATGTAGAACTAGTTTAGTTTATTTTTAGTATCTAGCATGTTAATATCTTTTCATTTTCTGTAGTTAGCCATGTTTATATTTTTTTTACAGCTTGTAGTTTGTATTTTTTGGCTTCAAACACTCAACTAATGGGTCTATTTGAACCATTTTTATTATCTTCAATGTTAATGCAAGGAAAAGGATCTACCAAAAATCTGTTATGGAGTTTATTCCATGGGTTGGTTACTGTTTTATTTTCATTTTGGTCACTTGACCTATTTTTTGAGTTTTAGTTAGGTTTTATTGCTTTCCTTGTTTAATAAATGCTCAAATACTTGACATTCATCCATTTGATCATTTATTAGTTTAGGTCTTGTTTAGATTTTCATTTCCAGTTTGGTTTTAGTTTATTGTTAGTTGAGTAGTTGTTTTTATTTTATTTTTGATGTTGTCCTTATCTTTATTTTCTTTTTCTTAGGATTAGTATAGTAAATCTAAAAGTGGATGATATTTTTGTGTTTGTGCATACTCAAAAACTTGAAAATAGGGTTTTGCAATCGCATAGATTGCATTACCCGACCAACTATTTTAGGGTTTGCAATCGCAGAAATTGCATAACCCGAATAACAACACTCTGGGCTAGCTACGACGCTAACCACCCTACGACGCTATCCTTGGATAGCGTCGTAGGTGAGGTTTAGCGCCGTAGTTATCCAGACTTAAACAAAAATTTGGTCTTACGGCGCTAGGCCAACGACGCTATCCTCGGATAGCGTCGTAATTTTTGTTTAGCGTCGTAGGACCCCAAAATACTTCATTTCTCATAAAAACCCACCTACGGCGCTATCCTTACAACGCTATCCTAGGATCGCGTCGTCACTTAATGTCTAGGGCCGTAGCATCCCTCCTTTTTCCCAAAACTTCTTTCTTCCCCAATTTCTCAAACCACCTACGACGCTACACCTACGACGCTATCCTAGTATAGCGCCGTAGTTTAGTGTATAGCGTCGTACACACCCCTTTAACCCCAAAAATTTCACATCTCTTTCACCAACCCATGACGACGCTAACCTCACGACGCTATCCTAGGATAGCGTCGTAAAAATCTGGGTAGCATCGTAATTGGCAATTTCTGCCAATTTTCCATTTCTCCATTTTCCCACTTAATTAATTGAACCTTTATGTTAATATTTTGAGGTTGAAATCCAATGATCTCAACCCATGATTAGTTTAATATAAAGAGCTTTGTTCAATTGACCATTAAAAGACTCTTCTACAAAAATTAAACTCTAATGATCTAAGTATATAATCCGGACTGTATTTAATTAATTAATTATGGAATGAGTGATTATTTAGACATAAAGAGTAATTATGGATTTAATTCCATACCCATGCATGAGAAACCAATGTCTCTCATACAAGATGACCCAAAAATATTTTCTTTTATTTATTTTGTCTTTATCCATGTTGTGTGAAACGGCTAGTAAGAAATATAACAGACTAATGTTGGCGGGTATTCCCACACGGATAAACTAGCTCGTGGTCTGTATATTAATTACTAGTTGTTATTTTGCATGGTCCGGATAGTGGTCGGTGGAAGCCTTGGCGGTTCGTCCATCCGGGATTATAATAGCTGCTCAGCTGACTCCTATCCGGATACAGTTTTATTTTCTTTATCTTAATTTCAAACCTGAATTCCGAGTTGTAGTAATGTTAGATGATATTTGCCAATGTCGTCTAATAATTTCTGCAGTGAAAGAGCATGTGGGTTTTACTTCCAACTTCACGGATAGTGGGGATCTAAGTGACAGTGGCAACTGACATATAAGGCCATCCCGCTATCTAAGAACCGATCCACCTGGAATAGTTGGGACCTGGATAGCAGATGTTTGCAGTCCGGATAACCCCAATTATTTCAGTCATCTTTTTAGCCAAATAAATTCTTCTCATCTCCGGCTATTTCATCTCTGTGTATCAACTCCTGTCTAAACCCACCTTATATTTTGAGTTATTTAATTTTACACTTCTTTATAAATTTATGCATGATAATATTATGTAAATATTGTGGTCATATTATTTTGGGATCCTTCCCTTGGACATAGAAGTCTTGATTTAAATCAGATGTCTCACAATAAATTTCCAACAAAAATTCTTTTATAAAATCCGGATCTAAGTAAGGGATAAATTCCACAGTTATGATTAATTCATAATCTACTGAGGGTTGATTTTGGGAAATTAGAAGCAGAGTCAGCGATTAGGTCTCACCTAGACTGAAAGGGTCTGTGTTTTAATTGAGAGTCTAGTACCTGTTTAGGGAATGATTTTCAAATATAAATTATTTTCCAAAATTGCTGTGTGTTGGGAATCTGATATTAAATGTTGCACTGAGATGGGGTCCATTTGGACTCAAATACGGTGTGATAGTTAATACTAGAGGAACAACATTCGGGCCTTGGTTATTTTCTGAGATGGGGATGAGTATTCTTTCAACTGCTGTCCTCTTCTGCCAAAGCCTATTTTTGAGTCCTGAGTGAGTGCATCCGGAACGAACTAATTCATTAGTTCGTTTCATTAGTTTGTATCTCATAACCACCCGGAAGGAAGTGAACACTGCGAGCGGTTCACCGAGAGCCGGGAATTCTTGATCCACATTCGGTCATTCTGACTGGGGGCTTTCTTTTACTACCAGAGTCAGACTTTCAAAAACCTCCGAGTGATAGGATTTTAAATGCTTTCTTTATCGCTTTCTTTTAAATGCTTTCGTTAGAGGTCACTCGGTTGTATTGAGAGTTGTGTAACTGCTACTAGGACTGATAGTTATGGGATAGTTCAGGGCTTGATTCGAATCTTCGGGTGTGACATGGGGGAATGATAGCGGTACTTGACACTTCAATAAATGATTTGTTAGGTGTTGCTTGTCCACCACAGATAAATAATATGCCTCAGCATGGCCATGTGAGGGCAGTTGTGAGTCTGTGGTATCTTAGAATTTGTTTCCTTAAGAGCATGCAACCTCTTACTGTAAGTACCTGTCTGTTAAAGGGAACATGGTATAGAGAGCATGAGGGTTAGCTAACTGAAAGGATTATCCCAAGCTAAGATCTGTGTATTAAAATGGAAGTTTATTTGTGTTTCATCTGAATCTTGTCCAATCTTTATTCTTTTCTTCCTGTCCCTTCTGTCATATTTTAAATCTGCTTTCTTAGAATAATTTTATCGCTTGCTTAGATTAAATTTAATTCGCTTCCTAGAATAATTTTATCTGCTTTATTTTAATTGCTTTCATAACTTAGTTTAAATTCTGTCAAGTAGATGATAATTAAAACACAAACTTGAATCGAGTAACCGAGTGGAAAATCTTAGTAAACGACGTGGGCCCTGCTTCCATCGCACATCCTCCAGTGAACGATCCGGTACTTACTATAAATACTGCAATTTTTGACTCCGTGCGCTTTCGGGGGCACAGTTTCTTAACACGAGTAAATAAAAACGTGACAACCTATAAATATATCCCTAGTCCCAACTCCGCCTTCATAAATTGGTTTCATTAAATAAAATTGAGCACCAGGATTATGACCTTTCTGAAAATGCTCATGTAGTGGGAACTTGTCAAAAGTTTCATGGCAAGGATCTTCAAGGCACGAAATTGTCAAAAGTTTCATGCCGGGGAGGTCCATAACGCCGTTTGAACTCAAGTTTCCCCTCATGAGTAATAAAAAGTGAACCATATCCTTAAACCCCTTTCCATGAATCATAACTCTTTTCATTTAATAAATCAAACTTGGGATATATTTTATAAAAAGCTCGTGTTAACGAAATTTGTCAAAAGTTTCATTCTTCGAGCATCGGGCCCTTGCCGACGATCAAACGTCCCTATCGTAACTTGTTCCGCTTCCCTTTCGGCTATGGCCTCCTCTGCTTCAGCCATGTCAGTTCCTTGGACGTGGCTATTGCTCCCAGATGCTCCATTTTTTCCGGAGGCGGAAGGATGATAGAAGGCATCTTCCAACCTTCGTTCAACCCGTTGCATCAATCGTTGCGCCAAGGCCTCATCTAGTAATTTCATGCGTCCTGCAAATTCATTGCTCAAATTATCAATGCGCTCATTTACGGCAGTAATATTTGAAACATTAGCATCAGGAGTTTGCTTAAGGGTTTCGAAATCAGCCCTTTTAACAGTATTCTCGCTCATTGATCGTAGCATCTCCATGATGTCAGTCAAATTTGGTTCTGTGTTTCCTGCCATGATACTTAGAAAAATAATATAGATATAAGGTAGGTCAGAAAATAAGTGCTGAAATATATAGAGTGATCTCTCAATTTTGCACTGAATCCTGGTTCTCAACACCACTTCAGTGCGTCACCTGCTCAGATAGTTCAATCAGATACAAGAGAAGTACACACAGATATTTCGTACGCACAGTTCAAGAGTCAAATGAACTGTTTGACTCAATCAAGGAATGCACAGATATGTATGTGTGTACTGCAATCGGATCAAGTTCACAGTTTTAAACAGATATCGCAAGCGAAGAACAGTGATATTTGTCCCAATTTAGAAGTGGAAAAATAAAGCTCACAAGAAAAAGCACTCGAGAAATCAAACCCAATTTACTCAAATGACTTCTCGGGCTAGGTTTCACAAAATGCCAGTCACGATATCCACTTTATTGTACAAGTACTCAAGTGGCTTCTCGGGCTAGGTTTCAAATTGTGCCAGTCCGATATTCACTTTATTGTAAATTCACTCAAAACACTCAAATAAGTAAGAAGGAGAAAATAATACCAAAGATGGAATTATACCACAACACTTGAAAAATTCTGGGGTTCAATTCGGTTTAGAGGAGCCCAATTCGGTCTATGTCGCACCAGGAGACCGAATTGATGTCTTCCAATTGGTGAGTTGATGCGTAATTTCCTCCAAGCAATTCGGTCTAGGGACGATTCGGTTTAGACCGAATTTGATGGAGACCATATTGGGGTGTTGAACTTTGGCAATTTTCTTCCGTAGGAGGGTTGATGCGGTCTATGCTAGCTAATTCGGTCTAGTCCGAATTGAGGGTAGACCGAATTGCTTTCGGATTGATTGGTCCGCGATTTTTGACTTTCTTCCTCCTTTTTCGGCTGAATGTCTTGTACCTCCTTGGGCAATTAAATGCTGCAGATTTCTTTACAATATCTTCACATTAAACAAGGAGCCAAATTTGCACATGATTGGACATCTAATGATCACGGCTACACATGCTAGCCTTTCCCATGCAAGATCAAACTTACACTATTACATCAATTTGCCAAGAACAAGATGAATCTTGTCAAGAACAATATGAACACCAAGAACAAAAATCTCACTCCCAACCCCAAATACCCTTCACTGCTTGCTCTTAATAATCTTGTTTAATCCAATGAACTCAAGCAATCATGCAAGCACATTCATACATGAGATTAGGACAACAAGACTAACATCAACAACAAACAAGAGATGGAAAAATGTGGTATGGCCGAGAGTTACAAGGTACGAAATATTTTTGGGGTTTTCACAGATTTTTATATGGATGAGAACATAAATAACACACGGATAATAACAAGAAAATATGGAGAATAACCCTATTGCACCAACAAGTTTGGCTCTGATATCAAATTTTCTATATATATATATATATGCCGTAGATCGAAACTTGTTTAGTGACAATATCCGGATTAGTGTTGTCTGAATTTTAGGGTTAGGTAAAATGATGATTAGGAGAATAGGGGTGTGAAGATTGATGAAGAACAAGAACACACACAAAAAGGATGATTATGATTTAAGAAGATGAGACTAAGTGTAAAATAAAAGATAATGAAACTTGTGAATGAAGGGGACCCGAACTTGCCAAGGGAAGTGAGTCAAGCTCAAGAAAAATGACTTCCTTCAAGTGCATCATTCATTGACAATCCATCGAGCAAGTTTCCAACTTGATGGCGTGAAGGAAATGAACATAAGTTCAAGACAAACACGGATGGGGGAGAACACTTTTGAAAGAGTGCCCTCGGTTGTGAACTTTGAAAATATGAGAGTTGATTTCAATATTAAGCAAAGTTGTTTACAAATGAAGGGGGAGGTCATATATATAGGCCAAGCCCCTTGGGAAACAAGAGAAATGAAAAATGCATCAAAATTGGCCTAATTCGGTTTAGGGGGAATCAATTCGGTCTATGGTGTAAACCGAATTGGTATGGCCTAGATCGAATTGGGACCAAACCTATCTATTACAAAAGAGAAAGGGATGCCAATTCGGTTTAGACCGAATTGGACACTTACAAACATTACAAGTAATAATAATAATAATAATAACAGTCAGAGGGCAATTCGGTTAATGTGATGCAATTCGGTTTAGATCGAATTGGCCAATAGACCGAATTGGGAGTCTTGGAAAATAATTGCTGACTGATGCGGTATAGGCAATTTGGTCTTAGAAAGCAATTCGGTGTAGACCGAATTGGGTTATACCGAATTGAGAGAGAGTGGGCAATTTTTCTAAGGCATGGGGCAATTCGTTTTAGGCCAATTTGGTCTAGACCGAATTGGTCTCAATGCCTTAGCCAAATTTCACACGTTCTTATTTTCTATACTATTACAAAATATGTCCGACGTCCAGTGGTGGTTCCGGCTGCTTTCCGGTCACTTTTCCGACGAACTCCTTTTTGGGCCTGTTCATGTTTGTTGGGCTTTCCTTGTGCATCCTAAGGCCTTCTTCCATCTTTATTTAAATCCGATGTGAGGAATCCATTAATATGGATTCCGAGCTTGTCCGGTCTTGATCTATCCGGATCATTATTTTCAGTTTTTGGGATTCCTGGGGTTCCAGGTTATCTGCTTCCTGCAAGAAAAATTTATACAGTGCATCAGAAAATTTCTTGGCCTTTTGTTTGGACACTGGCCCTTCGGAGATTATTGAAATAACTAATCCATTGGTTCTGGCGACTATGCCACTCATTCCGTTGTTAATAACACCCCATAAAAAGCAAATAAATTACTATAATTTTAACGAATTATATGTTCACTAATATACACACTTTACCTATTACTTACTAAATGTGTTCTTCTCAAATTATAAATTTTCTAAAAAAATAATAAAACATTTTTTTAATATATACAAAATCAGAGAAACATATCAAATTTTAAAATATTCATATTTATAATAAGATACATATTTTTCAGGGGTATATATATAAACAATAATTTTTATACAGATATATCATATAAAATTTTATTTTTAAAATTATGATAAAATAGTTTCAAAAATAGTCCCACACTATTAAATACTAGAAAAATTTCGAATTTATCGCTAAACAATTTCAGCCACCGACCAATTTCGTGGCCGAACTTTATCAAAAAAATTTAATCACTAATTGTAGTGTTATTTTCTTTATATACGTATGTGTAGATAAATACATTTACGTATATAATTCAATAATTAAATACCAAAATCATAGCCCTTAATAATTCAACTAAAAACACTCGTCACAAAAAGAATATGCTGATGAAATTAAGAAGTTTTGCAACAGTGTGTTGCAAAACGTATATATAAGTTATGATAAAATCTTATTAGTTCATTTCCACATCAATAAAGTTATTCTACTTCTTGAATTACAATTTACAACACATTGTTGTTCTTCACCGATTAAACACTAAAATGCTTTATTAATTTTCCTTGCATGATTTTTTTGGCGCATCCGAACCAGAGAATTTTTCTTGTAGTTGAAGCATATAACTAATTATACCTTTATAAAAAGATTCCTTTTTACATTATATATTGTTAGACTCATAAGATGGACATTATTTCATGTAAAATAATAATTAAATTTAAATTTTCCTTTGCGTTATGCACGGGTTAAATACTAGTTCAACTAAACACACTTGTCACAAAAGAATATGTTGTTAATTTCATTATTATAAATATTATATAAAATTAAATTAATTAATATTCTTCTAAATATTTAAATATCATTATCTTAAAATATTTATTCGAACATTTTTAGTTATTTTAAAGGTAAAATGGGAATTTAAAGTGTGGTAGGGAGTATAGAAATGAACCCTTGAATCACATTTTGGTATTAAATACTTGAACGTAATTATGTTTTGGTATATTTAATAGTAATATACCCCTGAATTTTTAAAATACTTGAAAGTATTTAAAGGAAAAATTACGTTTAAGTATTTTTTTTTGGAGGAGCCATTAAGGCCTGGAAATGGGTGGTGGGAGCTCATGCCACGCAAATTACAGAGGGGAATAAAAGGGAGAGATAGGGGGCCGGTGCGGATCAAACCTCCAACCTTCCATTGGAAGCCTAGGGACTTAACCACTTGGGTTAAGAGCCTGTTTGTTTTGCCTTAATTTTTCTCCTTTTGACTTTTGCTTCTCCCAAAAGTCCTTTTGAATTTTTTTAGCTGTTTGTTTTGACTTTTTTTTTTAAATAAAAGGAGAAGCAAAAGTTAAAATTCTACTTTTTTTCAAAGTAGGTAGGGGGTTACTTTTTTTAAAAGGAGAAGTCATTTAGTAATGAAAATACGAAAATAACCCTATTTAAAAAGGAAATAAAATTAATTATAAATATCCTTATAATATATAATTATGTCCATTTTAGTAATTTTAATATATTAAAAGTCCTTCTACGTACAATTCATCCAAGCATGTTTCCGTTGAAAAGCAACTTTAATAATATCCATCGAAACAATTATTTGATCTGTTTTTGCTTTTGAATTCTCCTTCTCCCTCCTTCTCCTTCTTTTACTGACTTCTCCTTTTTTCACAAGCCAAAACAAACAGGCCCTAAGTCCACATCCCCTACATTCAAGTATTTGATAGTAACTAGTAATTAACCCGTCGAGACTCGACGGATATAATTATATATTTTATGTAATATATATTTATATTGTATAAAATAATCACAAATTATATTTGAGTAATGAAAATGTGTAATGATTTTATATCTATTCGAAAGATGATGTCCGAAAATGTGTAAAGAAATCATATTATATCGTCTTCTTTAGCTTCTTTAGATTAACAGATCAATAAAAATAATTATTAAAATAATATTTTTTTAATTTGAAATTTAAATTAAATAAAATAAAATTTATATATTTGTATTAAGCATAATATGAAAAATTTCCTCATAATTTGCTGAAAATTTCATTCCTGAAAATCTCATTGGTAGGGGCTAGTATAGTACTATCTTTAAAAATGTCTGAATTTGAAGTGATGCAGTTTATATTTTATATATACTCTTAAAAATTGTCGTTATAGGATCACCCGTGAAGTTTATAAGAATATCATCCGGAAATGCCACATCTAATTGTAGATCTTCAAAATTAATACCGGTCTTACCATCACCTAAATTAAGTATTCATTTCGCAGATTTTGTCATATATAAATTTTATTGTAAACAACATTTCTTGTGGTATCTTGAGTTAATCATTCTTAATTGCATATTAATACTTTGAGCCACATCTTGCTAGTGACGCGAAATATTGCAACATAACTATTCATGGCAAAACTGGTTTTGGAAGATAAAGTCCAACATTCTTTAAAAATTGACATTGACTTTTGTTTATAATCATGGCAAAACAAACTACAAGTTGAAATTTTCTCATCTGAAATCGAATCAGGAATTTGGTTAAAAAAGATAGGTTCATAATCATTCTACCAATCATGAATTTACTTTCATGCTTTCTCGAAAATTAGTTTAACCTCAATAATATGGTTTCGCATCTCGATTACTATCTACCTACTTATATTGCATACTTTATTTGATGGATCTATATTCCTAATAAGCATGATTATGCAACCCTAATTCAACGTTATTTCATGATTCGGTAATCCAGAATAATTGATTGTGTTTAGATTTTATAGTGAAAATAATTTTTTGGCATTATCTGTGTTTTCATCCTCTTGACAAATATTATTATAACTGATATATATACATTTTTATTTACAGACATACGTTTGATGATTTAATTTGATCTTATCAACAATCTCGTTGGTAGGGAATAGTATAGCAATATCTTTAAAAATATCGGGATTTGAAGTGGTGCATTTTATATGTGTATAAGTACTCAAACAATTGCCGCTATAGGATCTCCGTAGAATGTATAAAATTATAATCTGGAAATGTCACATCTAATTGTACATCTTCAAGATTAATACCAGATTTACAAATTACCATAACCTACATGAAGAATTCATTGTGCAAATTTATGTCATATATAATTTTTTTATTATAAACAACATTTATTGTAGTATCT
This sequence comes from Hygrophila difformis, assembly GCA_030278955.1. NCBI lineage: Eukaryota > Viridiplantae > Streptophyta > Magnoliopsida > Lamiales > Acanthaceae > Hygrophila > Hygrophila difformis. The sequence goes on along the minus strand of JAOANR010000001.1, from coordinate 19,943,349 downwards.
TGGGTTAATCCATCTTAATTACATATTAATACTTCGAGTCCCCTCTTTCTAGTGACACGAGGTATTGCAGCATATCACTAACATAGGAAAAAAATGATTTTTGGAGATAGAGTCCAACCTTCTTTAAAAAATGACATTGACTTTTTTTTTATAGTCATAGTAAAACAAAATGCGAGTGTGACTTTTTTCCTCTGAAATCGAATGGAGAATTTGGTTAATTCAGACGGGCTCATAATCATTCTACCAATCAAGAATTTTCATCCCAAATCTTGAGCTTTGTTTCAATGAGAAGAGATGTTGAATAATTTTCTAGGATAAATTTTTGTAGGTAGAATTCTCATCACAATCTAGTGGAATATCAATTCTATAATGTGTGGTCCTACCTCTTGGAAGGAGTATGATGTTATTTCACTGGATGCTACATACAATACAATATCATTTCTCCCACGAAGGGCTAAACATAATATTTTCTAGATAAATTATCGATAAGTGTCTTCTTATAAAAAAGAATCGACCCTCATCACTATCAACTGCATACATTATTTTATTATAAACATTCATCTTTTCATTCATCAACAAAGGTTATAGCTTAGCATGATGCGCCTTCATTTCTTCCTTATTATAATATTTCTCTTCTAGTATCAATAGATTATCTGTTTTAGATAAAGAGTAGGAAGTCTTTATAAAATGCTAACAAAAGTCATGGCAAGACGACTACAGGGGGTAATAAGTGGTTTAGTGGGGCAATCGCAAATGGCTTTTATTCGGGGAAGGCATATCTTAGACGGAGCTTTGGTGGCAGCGGAAGTAGTGCATTCGACTCAACAGGCTGGTCGTAGGGGCTTTCGTTATTAAATTGGATCTCGCCAAGGCATACGATAACGTATCTTGGGAAGCTCTAATAAGGATTCCGGAATCTATGGGGTTCGGCGCAAAATGGGTAGGATGGGTGAAGGAATGCATTGGTTCGGCTACAGCCGCTGTGTTGATCAATGGGTCCCCGTCCTCATTTTTCAAAATGCAAAGGGGATTACGACAAGGTGACCCAATATCCCCGTATCTGTTTGTTTTGATGGCGGAAGTGCTTAATTGTCTATTGAAAGCTGCGTCGGAGAGGGGGTTGATAAAAGGACTAGCTGTGGGGACGGGTGAGATGACCATATCTCACCTACAGTACGCAGATGATACGATTCTTTTTTGCGAAGGAGATATTGGTCAGGTTATAAACTTAAGGCGGTTGCTGAAATGCTTCTCATACACCACAGGCCTCTAAATCAATTTTGCCAAGAGTTCATTGCTCGGGATTAACTGCCCAGGCACATTGGAAAGGGAAGCAGCCAATGTACTAGGATGCAGTGTGGGTGTTTGGCCATTGACTTATTTGGGATTTCCGATTGGTGGGAGGATCAACAGTGTTGGGATTTGGCAACCGGTGCTAGATAAAATCGAAAAGAAGTTGGCCGGATGGAAAGGGAGATTGCTATCTCAAGCGGGTCGCCTATGCCTCATAAAATCGGTGTTGAATAGTCTTCCTTTATACTACATGTCCTTATTCAAAGTTCCGAGGACAGTGGCCGACAGGTTGGAACTTCTTAAAAGAAGGTTTTATTGGAACGAATGGGGCGGGGTTCGAAAGATTCACACTATTTGTTGGGAGAAGATTTGTCTTCCTATGGACAAAGGGGGGCTTGGTGTATGGGACAGCCTCCGGTTTAATTATGCTCTCCTTTTGAAATGGAGATGGCAGTTTGGAAAGGAGAATACGTTGTGGAAGGAGGTGATCGACTCTAAATACTACAAGGGAGAATCACCACTAATACCAGGTGCTGTTCAAAGTAGATCCTTGTGGGGTAGGATGTGTAAGGCCTGGGAAGAGACGTACGAAGGGCAGTCGAGGGGGGGATTCAAAGTACAGGTGGGCAATGGCCAAAGGTCTCAATTTTGGCAAGACGTTTGGGTGGAGGAGGGGCAGTCTCTTAAGGTACTATTCCCACGTATTTATGCTTTGGCCTTGAATAAAACAGGCAGGATAGTTGAGTTTGGAGATTGTGATGGTCTCAACTGGGAATGGAAAGTTCCTCTTCGAAGGCGTATTTTCGATTGGGAAGTGCAGGTCTGGCAAGAGTTTACTCAGGTATTGCATAGCCAACGTATCAACCGGTTCATGGAGGACAAAGTGGTGTGGTTAAAGGAGGATGGAGGCGAGCTGTCTACTAGGTCAGGTTGGGTTAGGTCGATTGGTTTTAAGTCGGGCGCTGTGGAAGGGATAGAATCTGCGCGGTTGTGGAAGGGTCTGTGGGGGATAAAAATTCCAATGAAGGTCAAGCTCTTGGCACGGGAGGTGGTTAATTACGCTGTCACGGTTAAGGAGGTCTTATTGAAGAGGGGGTGTATAGTTGGAGGCGATGTGCTTTGTCCAATCTGTAGTAATGAGGTGGTGAGTGTATGTAACACCCCGGTTTTGGTAACCCAGGCCGGGATGCCACCGCCACACCTCCCTAGCAAGACACGGTTTCTCCGAGCTCACTAAAGAGATGCAAGGCTATGGTTTTTCAGAATTTAAAACATTCAAACAGCCCATTCATAAGTAATTTAAAAATAATACATCAAAGTTGCAGCGGAAATATAAATTGTGCAGCGGAAATAAAGTATAAGGGCCGACATGGCCAAAACACGGGTTAAACAGTCCCGTTCATGCAAGTCGTAATTAAATGCAGGGATTTAAAATAGAGATTTTCCCAAATGTTCCCATGTATGCATATGACGATGCATAATCTTCATACTCTGTAAGAAAAAAAGGGATAAACGGTTTGGGTCAGCAAAAACGCGCTGAGTAAGTTAACACTTAGCATGATTTAGGGGTTTCAAAGCCTTTAATTAAATTTAATAAAAAGATGCTTGTAGGTAATACACAATTTAAGTTAATCATCCACTAATAACTAAATGGCATAATTTAAAACATAGTTTTCCACGTGATCATAATTCAACTTACATAGTAAAATGATTTGCAAGGCATAAATAAATAAATACTTAAAAACATTAAATCTTTTATTTTCCCGTTACGTAACTATTTCTCAATATTTAATTTAGCCGGCAATCCGGCGGCCGCAGCCAATTTCATAAAATCTGAGCTTTTTAATATATTTCCCGTTACGCCATCATCTCAACAATATATCATTTAGCCGGTGATCCGGCGGCCGCAACCAATTTCATAAATATCATTTAGTCGGTGATCCGGCGGCCGCAGCCAATTTCATAAATATCATTTAGCCGGTGATCCGGCGGCCTCAGCCAATTTCATAAGTATCATATCTCATTTAGCCGGTAGCCCGGCGGCCGCAGCCTATCCGCCATACCCAGTACCACTCCGTCGAGCCTCGAGTAACCCATACGGATACACTCGAGAGGGTAGGCCCGTTGGCCCTTGTGGCCAAATCCGGCATATCCAGTACCACTCCGTCGAGCCTCGAGTAACCCATACGGATACACCCGAGAGGATAGGCCCAAAAATAAGATGCCGTTTTGGCAATCTTTCGCGCGTAGTAATCATTGTCGTTTTGGCACGAAATGAATAATTAGGAGGGCACCCTGCAGAGCACTCACCCCCTAATTTTATGTAACCAATGTAACCGATATCGTTTCAACTTTAGTGTAACGGGATTTTCAAAAATATAGCTTTATCGTATTACAAGATTTCGACCGTTTGTCTAGAAATTTCAAGATCTCACAAGTTTAAAACCAATCGATGTCACAGTTTACGCCCTTTTCAGTTTAAAAATCCATTTCTTAGGCGATTGATCTTAAATTTTCACAGTATCTCAAAAACATCCCAATGAACAACTTTCATGTTTTGCGTTTTTCGTAAAAACGATGGGAAGCATGTCAAAAATCAAGTTTTCTACACAAATAGTATACTGCCAGGATTCAGGTTTGACATTGTTCAAAGATTCGACTTTTTAAATGCCAAATGGACTCCAAAAATTCTGAAAATTTACAGACACATACTAGCATGATTATCTACAACTTTTTTTTAGATCACAAAGATTAGTTCGGACTAGAAATGATAGAAATATGCTCATCAAGTTCAGTTAAGGAAACTGTCAACTTTTGAAAATTCTTTAAAAACGCAGAATATGTCCGACACGATTTGGGGTACCAAAACTCGATGAAAATCTCTGAAATTTTTACACAGTATAGCTTAAGATCTTAGGATCAAAATCTTAGTTTTGAGTTTTTCGGTTTGAACTCTTGAAGTAGGGGTTTTGGTCCAATTTCAAATCTGTCACAGTTTCAAGTTTGACTTTTAGGGCAGGTTTGTTGGAGGTCATTTTCGGATATCAAAACACAATTAAAAATTATGAAAATTTTACAGAAGTTAGATCTATGTCTTAGGAACGTTTTTCATGTTTTGAGTTTTTCCGTTTGAGCAGTTTTAGGGGTTCGAAAAATTCATACGAAAACGCTGCGCCGGGGGTTTTTCGTGTTGACAGATTTTAGAGTTTCTAAATCTCTATGTTTGGTTGCATTTTAAGTCACCCAAAAATAATTAAGCATTAACTTACAGTGGGGATAATGTCTAGGAGGTCACGGGGTCGTCCGGAATCCACGGGATGTCACGAACGAATCTCCTCCACCCGATTTATTCTTCCTTTGGCTCCGATTTGTGTTTGAATATGAAGATTCGTAAGTTAGGATGATGGTTATGATCTTAAAACCATAAGAAAACTTGATTTACATCTTACCAACAATCCAAAGCTTGCAATCCTTGATCTACACACTTCCTCGGTCGGATTTGGTTGCTGGAAAGTTGCCGGAAATTCGTCGGAAGTTCGTCGGAAAGGTGTTTTGGCTTTGGGAGAGTTTGGGAGAGTTTTTGGGATGAAGAATGGGTGTGGAGGCTGAAAATGGGGTGTTAGGGGTGGGGTTTGGCCATTAAAGGGACAAGGAATCCCGGATTTGGAGGCCTAAGCTGACAATTGGGCGGCTGCTACAGTAGCCTAGTGCTACAGTAGCCACGTGCTACAGTATATATATATATATATATTTTAAAAAAATATTAAGATTTCTTATCTTCAAAAAGAATAAAAATCATAATGTGGGAATTATCCGTGATCGTTGGGACAATTCGATAAACTCGTTTCGAGTTGCTATCTTCTGATAAATAATAAATTCCGCTCTCTCGGAATTATTACGGTTTTAATAATTTAAATCCAATTCTTTATTTTTTGGATTTAAATTTTCGATGGCGATTTCTCGGGTATTACAGTGTAGATCATCTATTCTGTAAGTGTAGTTTTGCTTGTTCCTTGTGGTATCAAATGGTTGAGTGGTTTGGCTTCGCATGTGTTATTCCTGGAAAGGTGGAACTTCTTTTTGCTTGGTTGTTGGAGGCATGCCCAGTTTATGGTAAAAGAATGTAGTGGCAGTTCACTGGCCTAGCTACGCTTTGGACAATCTGGAAATGTCGTAATGCAAGAGTCTTCCAGGGGCGGTCAGTTAGTGTGAAGGAGGCAGTAGGAGAGATTAAATGGAAGGTGAGTTTGTGGTGGAAGGTGGCGGTGAAGGAGTGTGTCCAGGATTTTGGCATCATGGAGCTGCGATTCCCGGAGGGGTTGTCTCGGCCTTACAACACTAATTTTAGGTTGCCACTGATAATGGCCAAAATTGACCATTATTTTCAATCTATTTCCGTGTCTAATACGGACATTTGATCGCATTCCGATCTTATTTAAATAAGAAAGCAGTTGAATTTAACAGATTTATGCAAGTTTGTATAAATAATAAGCTGTTATTGAAAAATACAAAAATATTGTTATTTTTATTAAATTTGTATTAAAAAACCCAAAAACATGATAAAAATATTAAAACTCATACACTTGATTAATTTTGGTTCGTTGTTGTCTATTCGGTGGAACACGGGTTCATTAAATGGAACACAAACCAAATAATCTAGTGGAATAAATATTATATTTATATTATTTTTACATTTGATGTATATATTTATTTATTTCTTAGGTTTATCTCTATTTTCACTTTCTGTTTTAATAAGAATTAAATGGTCCACTAATTACTGTTAATTTAAATTAACTACAGGTAATTTGGTCCAAAGTTAAGAGTCCAGTCCAAGTGCTTTCAGTCCATACCACCACATCCCAATTCAAGCCCAATCAAACCCATAGCCCATTACACAATTAATCCAATTTCCTTGGCCCAAACCACTTCAAGCCCACACAAGCCATTAGCCCAACCATCCTAACCCTAACCCTAACCCCCAACCCTGCTGCCGGCGGCGCCGCCGCCGCCGGCCACGCCCGCCGATCGTCTTCCTTATTACTCCGGCGAGATAGTCCCATCTCCACCTCCATTCCCGACAGCCACCATCTCCGCGAGCAGCAGCCGCCTCAGCCGCACCACCGCCCTCCGGCGGCCACCTCCATCCGACTACCCTCTCCGACCACCCATCTCCTTCTCCATCCAGCATCCCCCCCTCCATTTCCGAACATCCGCAACACCATCAACACCACCTAGTTCCGGCAACCCCAAAGAAAAGGAAAACCCACAAAATCAAACCAAAACCCCCGTCTTTTCATCCCCTCTCCGATGCCCACGGCCGCCGCCTTCCTATGTCTCAAACACCAATATCCGCCATAGCCACCGCATCCTTCCATCCACCACAGCCCCTTCACTTCCGGCGAGGCAGCGACCACCATTCTCATCCTCAACCTCCTCCGAGTCCGCCTCGACAACCACCGCTCGCCTCCACAGTCTCGCCTCCGACTGCCCTTCCATCCAGCTCGGCCGCCGCCGCTTCTCCTGTTCAACGAAGCGCCGCCGCCCCTCCATCCCTCTCATGAGATCTCTGCTCCATCTCTCCAAGCTCACTGCCTTTGCCAAAATAGAGAAATAGAGGAAGAATAAAAGAAGAAAAATAGAAGAAGAAGAAGAAAATAAGAAATGGGGAAAGAAGAAAAATGGAGAATGAAAAAGAAGGAAGGAAGAAGAAGATGAACGAAGAAGAAGAAGTTTAGGAACTGGAAAGAGAAGAAAAATTAAGAGCAAAAGAAAAAAAATGGAGGAAAGATGATGAATGAAAGAGAAAAGAAGGAGAGAGAGCAAAAATCAAACCTTTGTCGCGGAAGGGTACTCCGCGACCAAAAAATGCTCCGCGACCAAAAAAATTGCTCCGCGACTGTGAGAGGAGTAAGACACAAAAAGTGTTGTTCCGCGACAAAGTGTACCGCGACCGCGACAAAGCCTTCCCCGACAGAGACAGCCTATCGCGACAAGCAGTACTCCGCGCCAGTGAGAGAAAAAGAGCAGGCTCCCTCACGTGACTTGTTCTTTTCAATTTCCCACATGTCAAAACACTTGGGGAGTCCGTGGAGCTGAAGTCCCGCAAGTGTTAAAATGTTTGTCCTTTCCTCCTGGACCTCAAGTCCCGCCCCCTCCTGCGCGCCATCTTGGAGCTAAAAAGTGTTTTGTCCCTAGCCAATTTGTTCCGCGACAAAGCAGTTGTTTAGCGACCAGGTGGGCCTTGAATGAGCCTAGGGCTTAATCATACTCTATAAATATATCCTCTCACCCCCTTGAACAGTAATCTAGCTACACTTTAGTTTACTTTACTGTTTTGGAGGCACCACTGTGCTCTCCAAATTAGTGTAGGTAGATAGTTTTATTTATTTTATGCAATGTAGTAGATCTTAGCTTAGTTTAATTTATGCTTTGTAATAAATAAGTGTAGCTAGTGTTCATTTTATTTTTCCAGTTTTATATTTTTTGTATTTTGGGTTGAAAACACTTAATCAATGGGTGTGCTTAACCCATTTTTGGTTTTTGATGATATTTGAGAAAATGTTCCACCAAAAATGTGTTATGGATCTCCCATAATATTTATTGCTTTAGTTTTGTATTTTTGGTCACTTGACAATTTTTATTATTTTTAGTTAGGTTTAATGCTTTATTAGGCTTAATAAATGCATATCCACTTGATGTCTATCTCTTGCTAGATCTATTAATGTAGGTTTCATTTAAATTTTAGTCTCTTAGTATAGTTTAATTTTATTTCTGTGTGGTGGATGTTTTACTGCTTCTTAGTGTTTTAGATTGTTTATTTTATTTTATTTTTAGTTTAATAAGTCTAGAAAGTGGATGGCATTTTAGTGTTTATGCATATTTATTTAAAATTGCATCTCCTATATTGTATTGCACCACATTGTAACCCCACGGGTTGCAATGTAATTTTCCCGTTGTGATCCCACAACGCACACCCATGTAATGCAATATAAGGGGTTATGCTGCCAAAAATTTTATAAAATTTTAAAACCCTTTGTCGCCATCCACTTTGTCGCGGAACCACGTTCCGCGACAAAACCCATGTTTAGCGACAAAGGACCAAATTCTTGCATTTTGTTTGCATGGCTTTTGTCGCGGAATACCCTTGTCGCGAAACCACGTTCCGCGACAAAATCTTATTCCGAGACAGAAAATTATGCCTTGCCATTAATTTTGAAACCCCTTGGTCGCGATGCAACTCTTGTCGCGGAACCACGTTCCGCGACAAAATCCTTGATTAGCGACCAAGGACCCAAATACTTGTAATTTTATTCTGGGAGGACTCTGTCGCGGAACCTTTGTCGCGGAACCACGGACCGCGACAAAATCCTTGTTCCGCGACCAGGAATTATGTCCTTACCAATTTTCAAACCCCTTTGTCGCTATATCCCTTGTCGCGGAGCCATGTTCCGCGACAAAAATTTTGTTTAGCGACAAAGCAAACCCTAATTTTCAAAATTCCATTCCTCTTATTTCCCACCCCTTTGTCGCGAAACCCTTGTCGCGGAACCATGCTCCGCGACACAAACTCTATTCCGCGACAAAGTGGCACCTTTTTGCCAAATTTTTATTCTTCATCTCACTCCATTAATTAATTGAACCTTTATATTAATATTTTGAGGTTGAAATCCAATGATCTCAACCCATGATTAATTTGATATAAAGAACTTTGTTCAATTTCCCATTAAAAGATTCTTCTACAAATGATTAAACTCTAGTGATCTAAGTATATAATCCGGACTGTAATTAATTAATTAATTATGGAATGAGTGATTATTTAGACATAAAGAGTAATTATGGATTCATTTCCATACCTTGCATGAGAAACCAATGTCTCTCATGCAAGATGACCCAAAAATATTTTTCTTTTATTTATTTTGTCTTTTCCCGTAATGAGTAAAACAGCTAATAAGGAATATATCAGATTAATGTTGGCGGGTATTCCCACACGAATAACTAGCTCGTGGTCTGTATATTAATTATTAGATGTTATTTTGCATGGTCTGGATAGTGGCCGGTGGAAGCCTTGGCGGTTCGTCCATCCGGGATTATAATAGCTGCTCAGCTGACTCCTATCCGGATACAGTTTTATTCTCTTTATCTTAATTTCAAAACCTGAATTCAAGTTGTAGTATTATTAAATGACGTCGACCAACATTATTTGAGAATTATTACAACAAGAAAATATGTGGGTTTTTCTTCCATTCACAGACAAAAGGGAGCTGAATGACGGCGGTCACCGTCACTTGGAATTCCTTTTTGTCTAAAAATCTTCCCATCTGGAATAATTGGGAACTGGATAGCAGATGTTTGCAGTCCAGATCACCTCAGTTATTTCTGGCACTCTTTTTAGCCAAATAAATTCTTCTCATCTCCGGCTATTTCATCTTTGTGTTCCAACTTCTGTCTAAACCCGCCTTATATTTTGGGTTATTTACTTTTACACTTCTCTATAAAATTATGCATGATATTATTATGTAGATATTGTGGTCAATATTATTTTGGGATCCTTCCCTTGGACATAGAAGCCTTGATTTAAATCAGATGTTTCATAATAAATTTCCAACAAAAATGCCTTTATAAAATCCGGATCTGAGTAAGGGATAAATTCGACAGTTATGACTAATTCATATCCGACTGGGGGTTGATTTTAGGAAATTAGAAGCAGAGTCAGTGATTAGGTCTCACCTAGACTGAAAGGATCTGTGTTTTAATTGAGAGTCTAGTACCTGACAGGGAATGATTTTCAGATTTATTATTTTCCAAAATTGCTGTTTGTTGGAAATCTTGTATTAAATATTGCACTGGGTCAGATTCCACTTGGATTCCGATAAGGTGTGACAGATAATACTAGAGGAACAACATTCGGGCCTTGGTTATTTTCTAAGGTAGGGTTGAGTATTCTTTCAACTGCTATCTTCTTCTGCCAAAGCCTATTTTTGAGTCCTGAGTGAGTGCATCCGGAACGAACTAATTTATTAGTTCGTTTCATTAGTTTGTATCTCATAACCACCCGACGGGAAGTGAACACTGCGAGCGGTTCACCGAGAATAGGGAATTCTTGATCCACACCCGGTTATCCTAACTGGGGGCTTTCTTTTACTACCAGGGTCAGACTTTCAAAAACCTCCGAGTGATAGGATTTTAAATGCTTTCTTTACCGCTTTCTTTTAAACGCTTTCGTTAGAGGTCACTCGGTTGTATTGAGAGTTGTGTAACTGCTACTAGGACTGAGAGTCAAGGGATAGTTCAGGGCTTGATTAGAATCTTTGGGCGTGACATGGGGGAATGATAACGGTACTTGACACTTCAATAAATGATTTGTCAGGTGTTGCTTATCCACTACAGATGAATAATATGCCTCAGCATGGCCATGTGAGGGCATTTGTGAGTCTATGGTACCTTAGAATTTGTTTTCTTAAGAGCATGTAAACTCTTGCTGTAAGTACCTGTCTGTTAAAGGGAACATGGTATAGAGAGCATGAGAATTAGCTAACTGAAAGAATTATCCCAAACAAAGATCTGTGTATTAAAATGGAAGTTTAATTGTGTTTCATCTGAATCTTGTCCAATCTTTATTCTTTTCTTCCTGTCCCTTCTGTCATAATTTAAATCTGCTTTCTTAGATAATTTTAACCGCTTTCTTAGATTAATTTTATTGCTTTCTTAGACTAAATTTAATTCGCTTTCTAGAATAATTTTATCTGCTTTATTTTAATTGCTTTCATAACTTAGATTAAATTCTGTCAAGTAGTTGGTAATTCAATCACAACTTGAATTGAGTAACCGAGTGGAAAATCTTAGTAAACGGCGTGGGCCCTGCTTCCATCGCACATCCTCCAGTGAACGATCCGGTACTTACTATAAATACTGCAATTTTTGACTCCGTGCGCTTTCGGGGGCACAGTTTCTTAACACGAGTAAATAAAAAATGTGACTTTTCAGAAAATACTCATGTAGTGGGAGTCTGCCGAAAGTTTCATGGTAGGTAATCTCATGACATGAAATCATGAGAAGTATCATGGCACATATGCCGGGGACCCTCAGTGTGACAGGCTGAAGGTCAATCTATCCCGGTTGTACCATGAGACTTGTCAAAAGTTTCATGACATGAGAGGACTGCAACGCCATTTGAAATTAAAGCACCCCACCTGAGTAATAAAGAGTGATACTCTTAATATATCCCTAAACCCATTCCATAAATCATAACTCTTTTCATTTTAATAAATTCAATCCTGATATATTTTTATAAAATACTCGTGTTAATGAAATTTGTCAAAAGTTTCATGGCGCCGTTGCCGGGGAGGATGCAGCGTCGTTTATTAAGAGAATTACACTCCTGATTACTCATAGTTAGTTTAGTGTTAGTTTAGTGTATTTATTTCAGAACAGAGAAGTACCCTCAAATCAATTAAACATTTAGAGTACTAAGACTCTAAATGTGAGGATGTTGATTTGAAGGGAAAACCTAACCAATTGGGTATTTTTGCTTGCAGGAATCATGGAGCCGCAAAAAATTGGTATAAGGAGTTAAATGTGGAAGTGTAGCATTTGGGCTACACTACTTTGATCTTTCGTTTAATTTTACACTTCTCCAATTGTAATATCGAGGTTAATTAAACGAAAAATCAAAGAAAAATGGAGAAGTGTAGCAGTGGAGCTACACTAATTTGCAATTGTAAATTGCACAACACGTGAGACTCACGTGTTTGTCATCTCCACCACATCCGGACCACGAAGCTCAACCGCTACTCCATCGCTCATCCACCTCAACACCACCACTGCGCTGAGGAAACCCTCATCACTGGTGAAACAACAAATGGAGCAGCAGATCTTCGGACTACCAATTGCTCACCACCATCGGACAAGCCACGGCCATCATCTCATTTTCCGTCGCCCCTATCCCGACTGAGCATCTAAAGAGGTTCCCGGTTGGATTAGTTCTGTAATTGACCGAAGATTACATCCGGAATTTAAAGAAATATAAAATCCGGAATAATTTTCACAAGCACAGGATTGATCCAACCCAATATTCTGCAAGTCAAAATCATATATATATATATATATATTTATGTATATTTATTTATATATATTTCTATATATTTATTTATATATATCTCTTGTGCATATTATTAAATAATTCGGGTATGAATCAATTAAATCACATTTAGAGTACTAAGACTCTAAATGTGAGGATGTTGATATTTTTGAGAAAACCCGATAACTTTTTCTGTGTTGCTTTGCAGGAATTTGTGGAACTACCAAAAAGAAAATTAAAGCTCCAAAACAGGTTCCCGGTTGGATTGATTCTGTGATTAGTTGAAAGTATTCCTGGAATTTAAAGCAATTTAAAATCCGGAATAACATTTATAAGAACAGAATTAATCCAACCTAATTTATGCAAGCAAATATAGTAGATTAAATTTTATAAAATTCAAAAATGTGATTGAAAAATTTTGATGAAAATCAGAATTTTTCTTAAGTATTGGGCATCGAACAATCGCCTTGTTCGACGAACCAAACGATCACACATAGCCGAAATCGTCGAACATTTAATTGGTTTGACGAAAAAGGCTATCGGAATTTTTTTTCTATCTTTTATGTTAATATTTTCTCCCTCCCGCCCCCCTCTCTTATTTTATTTTGATGTTGATAATTTGTTTAAGTAGGAATTGATTTACTCACATTTCGAGCAAGGCTCAAAATGTGAGGATGTTGATTCTTCACTTAAAAAAAAAAAAGAAGAGTGTTATTTTTCTCTTTGTTTATTTTTATTATTTTACATTTAAACCCAGTTTAAAGCATGTATAAATCTGTCAAATGAATTCGCATATTTGATTTTGCTTTATGATTGAATTTTCAAACTTTTAAATTGGGATAATATAATTGAAGATATGCATGATATGAATTTTTGAGGTTTTGAGCTATAAAAATCTAATGATATCATCATCTTGTTGGGTAATGAGTCCTCATGTTGAGAATTTAATTGAATAAAGTGTAAGAAATTTTCAAAGATTATATTTAAGAATATTGTATGACATGAATGAACCATTCCATGTGAGATTTGAGCCATGAGTCATTTTTTACTCATTCTTTTCTTTGATGTGTGAAAATCATTTTGATTAAAGGAAACTAGAACTTGCGATTGGGACCGATTCAAGACCATGCCATATTCCAAAAATCGAGTATATGATTGAGGCACCTAGAAAACCAAAATTTTGGCCTTCGTTCGAATTCCAAACCCAAAAATATTTTCCCTTTAGGATAAACCAACTTGAGCCTTTAAGCCTAATTTTTCTTTGAAGCCCTCTATATTATTCCAAGCCTTCTAAAAAGACCAAAAAATTCAAACCCAAGTGTGCAAGAATAAATTTTATCAAGGCATTACAATTTGTGATCATCAACAAAATTTCAATCGGTATTCAAAAATCCGATCAAAAAAAAAAAAGAGAGAAAATTGTTGAGTTCCATTCAACACAAAAAAAAAAGAAGAAAAAAAAAATTGTTGAATTCAATTCAACACAAATAAATTGCAAATGACAAAGCAAATTAGACATAGTCTAATGTCATGTAATATGAAAAGAAAAGCACAAGAAAAGAAAGAAAAATATATTGATGATCATAAATTTTTAAATAAAATATATGCCTAGTTATGATAGAATAAATTCTTGCCACTTTTTAGCCCAATAATTTCCTTCCCTACCAAATGTTACAACCGTATGCCCCATTACAACCCTTGAATAAGACCTCGGGATCTCGATTTGAAGAAATGAGCCGGTGGCGAGTTGGTCCAATTGCAAGTATATGGAATAATTTAATTAAATTTGATTATGAGTGCTCATTGATAAAACCCCTTTTTGAGAGTGAGTGAAATTTCCGTTTCTACTATATGTGAGGCTCTGCTTTTAATTATGTTCATGTCATACTTTAATTCTAGAATTAAATCAATGATTATTTCTGAACATGATATTCATGAAGAATTATCAATAATGACTGATTTATAGGCCTGATTGAGTGAGAAGTATCATTTCATTAAACACTGCAATCAAGAGAATTTAATACTTGTAGTTTTTTATTGTCTTATCCCAATCTAAAAAGAATGATATTTTTGAAGCCACGAAAATAGATTGAATATGCAGCGTCCATGCTCTTATGAGCACTGACTCTGACTGCTCGGGGACGATCAGTATTAAATGTGAGGATGTTGATAATGGCCAAAATTGACCATTATTTTCAATCTATTTCCGTGTCTAATACGGACATTTGATCGCATTCCGATCTTATTTAAATAAGAAAGCAGTTGAATTTAACAGATTTATGCAAGTTTGTATAAATAATAAGCTGGTATTGAAAAATACAAAAATATTGTTATTTTTATTAAATTTGTATTAAAAAACCCAAAAACATGATAAAAATATTAAAACTCATACACTTGATTAATTTTGGTTCGTTGTTGTCTATTCGGTGGAACACGGGTTCATTAAATGGAGCACAAACCAAATAATCTAGTGGAATAAATATTATATTTATATTATTTTTACATTTGATGTATATATTTATTTATTTCTTAGGTTTATCTCTATTTTCACTTTCTGTTTTAATAAGAATTAAATGGTCCACTAATTACTGTTAATTTAAATTAACTACAGGTAATTTGGTCCAAAGTTAAGAGTCCAGTCCAAGTGCTTTCAGTCCATACCACCACATCCCAATTCAAGCCCAATCAAACCCATAGCCCATTACACAATTAATCCAATTTCCTTGGCCCAAACCACTTCAAGCCCACACAAGCCATTAGCCCAACCATCCTAACCCTAACCCTAACCCCCAACCCTGCTGCCGGCGGCGCCGCCGCCGCCGGCCACGCCCGCCGATCGTCTTCCTTATTACTCCGGCGAGATAGTCCCATCTCCACCTCCATTCCCGACAGCCACCATCTCCGCGAGCAGCAGCCGCCTCAGCCGCACCACCGCCCTCCGGCGGCCACCTCCATCCGACTACCCTCTCCGACCACCCATCTCCTTCTCCATCCAGCATCCCCCTCTCCATTTCCGAACATCCGCAACACCATCAACACCACCTAGTTCCGGCAACCCCAAAGAAAAGGAAAACCCACAAAATCAAACCAAAACCCCCGTATTTTCATCCCCTCTCCGATGCCCACGGCCGCCGCCTTCCTCTGTCTCAAACACCAATATCCGCCATAGCCACCGCATCCTTCCATCCACCACAGCCCCTTCACTTCCGGCGAGGCAGCGACCACCATTCTCATCCTCAACCTCCTCCGAGTCCGCCTCGACAACCACCGCTCGCCTCCACAGTCTCGCCTCCGACTGCCCTTCCATCCAGCTCGGCCGCCGCCGCTTCTCCTGTTCAACGAAGCGCCGCCGCCCCTCCATCCCTCTCATGAGATCTCTGCCCCATCTCTCCAAGCTCACTGCCTTTGCCAAAATAGAGAAATGGAGGAAGAATAAAAGAAGAAAAATAGAAGAAGAAGAAGAAAATAAGAAATGGGGAAAGAAGAAAAATGGAGAATGAAAAAGAAGGAAGGAAGAAGAAGATGAACGAAGAAGAAGAAGTTTAGGAACTGGAAAGAGAAGAAAAATTAAGAGCAAAAGAAAAAAAATGGAGGAAAGAGGATGAATGAAAGAGAAAAGAAGGAGAGAGAGCAAAAATCAAACCTTTGTCGCGGAAGGGTACTCCGCGACCAAAAAATGCTCCGCGACCAAAAAAATTGCTCCGCGACTGTGAGAGGAGTAAGACACAAAAAGTGTGTCGCGGAACAATGTTTCGCGACAAAGTGTACCGCGACCGCGACAAAGCCTTCCCCGACAGAGACAGCCTACCGCGACAAGCAGTACTCCGCGCCAGTGAGAGAAAAAGAGCAGGCTCCCTCACGTGACTTGTTCTTTTCAATTTCCCACATGTCAAAACACTTGGGGAGTCCGTGGAGCTGAAGTCCCGCAAGTGTTAAAATGTTTGTCCTTTCCTCCTGGACCTCAAGTCCCGCCCCCTCCTGCGCGCCATCTTGGAGCTAAAAAGTGTTTTGTCCCTAGCCAATTTGTTCCGCGACAAAGCAGTTGTTTAGCGACCAGGTGGGCCTTGAATGGGCCTAGAGCTTAATCCTACTCTATAAATATATCCTCTCACCCCCTTGAACAGTAACCTAGCTACACTTTAGTTTACTTTACTGTTTTGGAGGCACCACTGTGCTCTCCAAATTAGTGTAGGTAGATAGTTTTATTTATTTTATGCAATGTAGTAGATCTTAGCTTAGTTTAATTTATGCTTTGTAATAAATAAGTGTAGCTAGTGTTCATTTTATTTTTCCAGTTTTATATTTTTTGTATTTTGGGTTGAAAACACTTAATCAATGGGTGTGCTTAACCCATTTTTGGTTTTTGATGATATTTGAGAAAATGTTCCACCAAAAATGTGTTATGGATCTCCCATAATATTTATTGCTTTAGTTTTGTATTTTTGGTCACTTGACCATTTTTATTATTTTTAGTTAGGTTTAGTGCTTTATTAGGCTTAATAAATGCATATCCACTTGATGTCTATCTCTTGCTAGATCTATTAATGTAGGTTTCATTTAAATTTTAGTCTCTTAGTATAGTTTAATTTTATTTCTGTGTGGTGGATGTTTTACTGCTTCTTAGTGTTTTAGATTGTTTATTTTATTTTATTTTTAGTTTAATAAGTCTAGAAAGTGGATGGCATTTTAGTGTTTATGCATATTTATTTAAAATTGCATCTCCTATATTGTATTGCACCACATTGTAACCCCACGGGTTGCAATGTAATTTTCCCGTTGTGATCCCACAACGCACACCCATGTAATGCAATATAAGGGGTTATGCTGCCAAAAATTTTATAAAATTTTAAAACCCTTTGTCGCCATCCACTTTGTCGCGGAACCACGTTCCGCGACAAAACCCATGTTTAGCGACAAAGGACCAAATTCTTGCATTTTGTTTGCATGGCTTTTGTCGCGGAATACCCTTGTCGCGAAACCACGTTCCGCGACAAAATCTTATTCCGAGACAGAAAATTATGCCTTGCCATTAATTTTGAAACCCCTTGGTCGCGATGCAACTCTTGTCGCGGAACCACGTTCCGCGACAAAATCCTTGATTAGCGACCAAGGACCCAAATACTTGTAATTTTATTCTGGGAGGACTCTGTCGCGGAACCTTTGTCGCGGAACCACGGACCGCGACAAAATCCTTGTTCCGCGACCAGGAATTATGTCCTTACCAATTTTCAAACCCCTTTGTCGCTATATCCCTTGTCGCGGAGCCATGTTCCGCGACAAAAATTTTGTTTAGCGACAAAGCAAACCCTAATTTTCAAAATTCCATTCCTCTTATTTCCCACCCCTTTGTCGCGAAACCCTTGTCGCGGAACCATGCTCCGCGACACAAACTCTATTCCGCGACAAAGTGGCACCTTTTTGCCAAATTTTTATTCTTCATCTCACTCCATTAATTAATTGAACCTTTATATTAATATTTTGAGGTTGAAATCCAATGATCTCAACCCATGATTAATTTGATATAAAGAACTTTGTTCAATTTCCCATTAAAAGATTCTTCTACAAATGATTAAACTCTAGTGATCTAAGTATATAATCCGGACTGTAATTAATTAATTAATTATGGAATGAGTGATTATTTAGACATAAAGAGTAATTATGGATTCATTTCCATACCTTGCATGAGAAACCAATGTCTCTCATGCAAGATGACCCAAAAATATTTTTCTTTTATTTATTTTGTCTTTTCCCGTAATGAGTGAAACAGCTAATAAGGAATATATCAGATTAATGTTGGCGGGTATTCCCACACGAATAACTAGCTCGTGGTCTGTATATTAATTATTAGATGTTATTTTGCTGGATAGTGGCCGGTGGAAGCCTTGGCAGTTCGTCCATCCGGGATTATAATAGCTGCTCAGCTGACTCCTATCCGGATACAGTTTTATTCTCTTTATCTTAATTTCAAAACCTGAATTCAAGTTGTAGTATTATTAAATGATGTCGACCAACATTATTTGAGAATTATTACAACAAGAAAATATGTGGGTTTTTCTTCCATTCACAGACAAAAGGGAGCTGAATGACGGCGGTCACCGTCACTTGGAATTCCTTTTTGTCTAAAAATCTTCCCATCTGGAATAATTGGGAACTGGATAGCAGATGTTTGCAGTCCAGATCACCCCAGTTATTTCTGGCACTCTTTTTAGCCAAATAAATTCTTCTCATCTCCGGCTATTTCATCTTTGTGTTCCAACTTCTATCTAAACCCGCCTTATATTTTGGTTTATTTACTTTTACACTTCTCTATAAAATTATGCATGATATTATTATGTAGATATTGTGGTCAATATTATTTTGGGATCCTTCCCTTGGACATAGAAGCCTTGATTTAAATCAGATGTTTCATAATAAATTTCCAACAAAAATGCCTTTATAAAATCCAGATCTGAGTAAGGGATAAATTCGACAGTTATGACTAATTCATATCCGACTGGGGGTTGATTTTAGGAAATTAGAAGCAGAGTCAGTGATTAGGTCTCACCTAGACTGAAAGGATCTGTGTTTTAATTGAGAGTCTAGTACCTGATAGGGAATGATTTTCAGATTTATTATTTTCCAAAATTGCTGTTTGTTGGAAATCTTGTATTAAATATTGCACTGGGTCAGATTCAACTTGGATTCCGATAAGGTGTGACAAATAATACTAGAGGAACAACATTCGGGCCTTGGTTATTTTCTAAGGTAGGGTTGAGTATTCTTTCAACTGCTATCTTCTTCTGCCAAAGCCTATTTTTGAGTCCTGAGTGAGTGCATCCGGAACGAACTAATTTATTAGTTCGTTTCATTAGTTTGTATCTCATAACCACCCGACGGGAAGTGAACACTGCGAGCGGTTCACCGAGAATAGGGAATTCTTGATCCACACCCGGTTATCCTAACTGGGGGCTTTCTTTTACTACCAGGGTCAGACTTTCAAAAACCTCCGAGTGATAGGATTTTAAATGCTTTCTTTACCGCTTTCTTTTAAACGCTTTCGTTAGAGGTCACTCGGTTGTATTGAGAGTTGTGTAACTGCTACTAGGACTGAGAGTCAAGGGATAGTTCAGGGCTTGATTAGAATCTTTGGGCGTGACATGGGGGAATGATAACGGTACTTGACACTTCAATAAATGATTTGTCAGGTGTTGCTTATCCACTACAGATGAATAATATGCCTCAGCATGGCCATGTGAGGGCATTTGTGAGTCTATGGTACCTTAGAATTTGTTTTCTTAAGAGCATGTAAACTCTTGCTGTAAGTACCTGTCTGTTAAAGGGAACATGGTATAGAGAGCATGAGAATTAGCTAACTGAAAGAATTATCCCAAACAAAGATCTGTGTATTAAAATGGAAGTTTAATTGTGTTTCATCTGAATCTTGTCTAATCTTTATTCTTTTCTTCCTGTCCCTTCTGTCATAATTTAAATCTGCTTTCTTAGATAATTTTAACCGCTTTCTTAGATTAATTTTATTGCTTTCTTAGACTAAATTTAATTCGCTTTCTAGAATAATTTTATCTGCTTTATTTTAATTGCTTTCATAACTTAGATTAAATTCTGTCAAGTAGTTGGTAATTCAATCACAACTTGAATTGAGTAACCGAGTGGAAAATCTTAGTAAACGGCGTGGGCCCTGCTTCCATCGCACATCCTCCAGTGAACGATCCGGTACTTACTATAAATACTGCAATTTTTGACTCCGTGCGCTTTCGGGGGCACAGTTTCTTAACACGAGTAAATAAAAAATGTGACTTTTCAGAAAATACTCATGTAGTGGGAGTCTGCCGAAAGTTTCATGGTAGGTAATCTCATGACATGAAATCATGAGAAGTATCATGGCACATATGCCGGGGACCCTCAGTGTGACAGGCTGAAGGTCAATCTATCCCGGTTGTACCATGAGACTTGTCAAAAGTTTCATGACATGAGAGGACTGCAGCGCCATTTGAAATTAAAGCACCCCACCTGAGTAATAAAGAGTGATACTCTTAATATATCCCTAAACCCATTCCATAAATCATAACTCTTTTCATTTTAATAAATTCAATCCTGATATATTTTTATAAAATACTCGTGTTAATGAAATTTGTCAAAAGTTTCAGCCACGTAGGGGGTTGACTTGGGAACGACCCGAAAAGGGTTGGTGGAAAGTTAATACCGATGGATCATCGATGGGGAACCCGGGGCCTGCAGGTATTGGAGGAATAATTAGGGACGATGAGGGAGTTGTGATCTTTACTCTGTCGGACTCTATTGGTATTGCGGATTCTAATGAAGCCGAGGTTACAGCGGTAAGCCGTGTGTGCGCTGCTTTGCTCAGAGACCAAGGGTTTCCTTTACCAAGAATAGTGTTCGAATGCGACTCTTCGAATGTGGTGAAGTGGTTGTGCCAGTCGGAATGTTTCCCATGAAGATTCCGTAATCTGCTTAAGCCTATTTCTGATGTCTTGAAGTTTTCAGGGGGCTCTAGAGTGCAACATATACTTAGGGAGCGTAATCACTTGGCGGATGCATGGGCTCGACAGGGTGCACTAGATGTGTGTAAGGTGGAGGCATGGCATTAGAAGGATCCATGGTCTGGCTCGGATGTTAATAGATAAAGGGAGTTTCATCTGGGCCGTGGAAGTTAACCTATATACACTGATGTTGGTTCGGTTTGATTATTTTCATTTTTGCTGCAGGTATATAACTTTGTCTGCTAATGTTCGTCGCATTTTGAGCGCCGTTACCAAGGGACAACGGGATCAGTATAAAGATGGCTGCTGTTAATCTTCTCGCTGTGTGTTACTTGGAGTGCTGATGATGTACCTTTTCTACTGACATGGGGCTACTTCTTAGCGTGGTACTTAATCTAATGCTATAACTGGTGCTGTATGAAGATTCACAATGAAGGTTGATGGCAGCCGCAGAATTTTGAATGTCAATGTCTTGGAAATATGAGCCATCCGATGATCTACATAATGGCGAGATTGCTGTTGTTTTCGGGGCTGGATAGGTGCTGCAGAGTCATGTCAAGAGTGGAGTAATGATGTTGCGAAGTCTTTGTTCCTGCTGGTTTCGCCATATTCCCATGGCTGATTTGAAGTATGCGAACACTGAATACACTAAGCCTACCGACAAATCATCCGGTGAGATCTGATAATTAATAACTCTTTGATATGTGCATGGTGATGTTTCTTCTGACACTCTAGAACTTGCTATATCATACATGTTGAACTCGCAAATATTCAATTCATGGTATTGATCTCGTGTAGGGCTTTGTTTCCACCTATATGATAACATACCCCTACTACTCACATCCCATTTTCACCCAGTAAGCCTTGTTCCAACCGACCATACAAACCATACAAATCATGTTCTCCTCCGGTCTGATGCCATGCTCAGCTGTTGTCCTTAGCCATACTGTACTCTTAACTCCTTTTGGGGTCTATGGAACCGTCTACGAATTTTCATGTGTGAGTCTCTTATTGGTGCGATTGTAAGATGAGTGTTTCTTGGGGTTGGAAGGTTTTCGAAAGTAGATGGGGTTAACTGGTACCTGTCTAGTATACTTGTGTGATTGAACTAGGGAGTAAATTGCTGTTATGAGGAAATAAAAAAAAAAAAAGAAAAAAGAAAAAGAAAAAAAAGAAAAAAAAAAAAAAAAGAAAAAGGGAAAGAAAAAAGATAAAAGAAAATAGAGAGGTTTCGAGCAATCCCTGGTAAAAAGAAACAAATATATATACTCTAGTTTCATCATGGGAGTATTAAGGGAGTTTTGACCTATTGTTGGGTATAGATGTAAAGGGGTGGCTAGCAGCCTGCGGGTGTCAGAGTTGAGAGTGGAAAGAATTTCAACTTTCCGGCGCATGACATTATTATGAGGTATGGTTGGCGTGTTTTAATCTGTTAAATCACTCTTGGAGTTCGGTGTGATTATTGGATAGATGGTTCCTTAGCCCCTCTTGATTCCCACCAGCTTCTTTACCCCTGTTTGGCCCGTTTCTCACCTTGTCAAATCCCTTCGAATCAATACCATGATGTTGAATTCTTTTGCATGTGAGATATGTATGTAAAGCAAGTTTCCTGAGGTCGTCTATCTGGCTTCTTTTCTTGGGAGTTCCTTTGATATCCTTGGAATGGCTACTCTTGCTCGGATATGAGGATGTTGGCGTCGATGAGTTGGCTGATCTCTCTTTATGAAAATCTGCTATCACTATGAGCTTGGAAATTGATGAGGCATGTTGATTCGATGCTGTGAACATGTGTCCAAATTGTTAGAGGCATGTATCAGATGCTATTGCTGTTGAATGTAGTTCTCAATCACAGTGAATTGTAAGATGTAAAATATGTAGCCGGAATGTTGCATTACTAGACCTGGTTTGGGTTTCATAATGGGAATAAACATCCTTTTCCTCAAAAAAAATTATCTGTTTTAGACGTTAAAACTTCATTCAGTACTGCCATTTCAGAGAAAATTTTCCAATTTATAAAATTTGCAGCAATTAGCCTTTCAATTTCTAACAAAGCTAGATTTATATTTGTTCTTCCGTCAATTGCAAATCTGTTAAAATATATATTAATGAAGTATTCCTTAAAAAATAGATAAAAAAAATAAATTTTTATTCTTTAGTTACTGATGCACTATTCGCATCCCAATAATTCTTTATACACCCGATTCTTTCATTTATAATATGCTTTACGAAAATAACTAATTTACTCTAAATCAATTATCCATAGAATATGAATTGTCACACTTCTCTTAATAAATATAATTCTTTTGTATCATTTTAAATATAATAAAATATAAGTAAAATATATATATATATAATAAAATATAAGTAAGATCTATTCTATTTAGTACAGTATATATTTATATACAATTAGAATGATATAATTATAAAAAATATTTTTTAATGATTAGCAACTACTTCCTCCGTTCTTTTATAAGTGACAAATTGATGGTTTTGTTACTGTTCATTGAGCAACTTTGTTCAAGTTTTTAATACAACTATATAAGATAAAACATAGTCAAGTGGGATCTTGTTAGATTCATCTAATCGCATAGATTAAGAATATCAAATTTTTATAATTTTTACTTTTATGCAATTTGAGTTATTGAGATTAAAAGTGTGTATTGGATTGCATGAAATATGGGTCCGTGGTATTTAAAAAAGAACGGAGGTAGTATAGAATTGTATATTACATTTAAGAGAATTGGCATATTTTTGTGAAAATATGACCTATATATACATTAATTAATATATACAAATCTTTTCCATATATTCATTAATGTATCTTTTAATAATATAAATTCCATATATACACTGCGAATTTCATATAAATTTCAAATTTCAAATTTTTAAAAACTGAAAATTGTAGGAACTTCATATAAATTGGAAATTAAATATCTTTTAAAAATTAAAAGTTGGGATTGCATATACACAGTAATATACATTTAATATGAATAAATAAATATGTGCAATATACATTTTGATTACATCATTTACCACACCAAAAAAATATAACCAAAATTGAGACTAAACCTACACAAAATTACCGACATTACAATATGATCACCATATTGAAATATAAATACTACATAATTCTTAGTTGACAGTGTCGAACCTCGTCCTAATAACTAATAATACTATGGTGCAAAAACTGAAAATGCTTATTCATGTAATAATAATCTACAATTTTATATTAAGTCTGAAAAAGAGAATGAAAAAAAGATAGAGGGGCGTCAACCTTCTTGTGTAAAAACTCAAAATCTAAAAATAAATAATAAATGTAGCAATAAAATCTTAAATAAATAAAATACAAAATAAAATTGCAAAATAATAAACTATAAAATTGATAAAATAAAAATACAAAATTTTAAATTTTATCTTTCAAATCTTTTTAAATGTGAATAAATCTATAATGAATAAATAAATAACGCGAAAATCTAAAATTAGTAAATTTAAAATTGCAAAATAATATAAATAAAATAAAAAATATAAAATTTCAAATTTCAAATCTTTCAAATATATTTTAAAAGTGAAGATTGTGGGATTCCATATAAATTGAAAATTCCATATATATTTCAAAAACTGAAAATCTATAATGAATAAATAAATAAATGCGAAAATTTAAAAAATTAATTAATTAAAAATGCAAAAATCTATGAAAATTAGAAATTTGAAATGAAGATACCGCATTAAATTTAGGATGAGTTGTTCATTAATGCTTTAATATATATATATATATAGATTAAATAATATATACCAAAAGGTACCTGAGGTGGAAAATCCTTAATGAACCGATGTTGGGGATTACACTGCCAAAAAATAATAATAATAATAATAATAATAATAATAATAATAATAAAACAAAACAAAAGAAGAATTATAACTAATGAACTGTAAGGTAGAACTGGGCCTTCGGTGGGCCATTAAATCACATCTTTTGAGCCCAAGGCATTAGTTTCAAATCTGATTTTGTCTTATTTAATTGAAGGAAGAGGAAAGAGCATATGTGTTTACGGTTGTTGGTTGCACTTGTGAGAAAGCTAAGATTTGGGCAAATCTTGCGGTTGCAAGTTTGAATGTAGGATTTTGATTTTGAAACCTCTTAAATGGGGAATTTTGGTGTTGTCGCCTTGAGCTAATATTTGTTTTATATCATCTAATTTTTTTTATATATTTAAAATAAACAATGTATTTAATAATAGAAATTATTTTTATAGGAGTAAAAAAAAACATTATATACGTAATAGAAAAAAAAAATCAAAAAACGATGTTATTGATGATGGGTGGTGGGCAATGCTTTTGACAGCAAATAGTAGTATTTCATAATTCTAATCACAAAAATCGTGCTTGAAGGCAGGGTGCATGGCTTCATTCTCATTTCTCAATTAATTTCTCACTGGGTTTCCATGACTTCATTTATAGATTTTATTTATTTAGCTTTTTTAATTACTGTAGGTTGTTCTCGATCTAAGAATTGTGTAAATTTTTTGAGAGCAAATGGAAATTTTTACTATTAACCAACCCAGAACTGGATTACAAATTAAAGGCTTCACAAAACAGACCTCCACTCCACATACACCAAAGCACCGATCACAAAAGCATTAGTATGTATAAATAAAATCGCCGGAATGGTCCACGACCACGAAGATGATGATCCGCCTTATTACATGACATTCATCAGTTGTTACCCAGCTTCAGAACCATTTTTCTATCATCCCTTCACCCAGCCCAAAGATCAGCTGAAACATTTCGTTCCCTCAATATGTGTAGTGTACCACCCTAAACTCCCCTGCCAATTTCTGTAACACCAACACTGGTGCCATTGAACTATGTAACCACATTATACGAGTCGCACTCGAAGACCAATTTGTGGATAGGAAAGCCTTGATCTCGCACTATATGGCCTTACAAACTCGGTTGATTGCTGTTAAATCCACTGTAGTAGAATCCGTACATCCAATACTATATGAAAGAATGAAAATCACTCGCCCCTCCTCATCTCTAATAATAACTCCAATTCCCGCCGGTCCAGGGTTACCCAACGATGACCCGTCAGTGTTGATTTTCCACCAACCCTTTCCCGGGCGTTCCCAAGTCAGGAGCTCAATCCTTGAGAGATCCTCATCCGTCCCCTCCTTACCTGTGTCATCATGCCCTTAGGGAAGTTCCAATCCAAGCTGCAAATTAAAGGCTCACATCAATCTCATTAGACAACGCCTTCCACCACATTCCCACCTTGTTTCGTCCAGCATCATATTAAATATCAATCTGCTTTCCCTTGAATATAACTCCGTTCCTCGATTTCCAGATCGACCAAACAATGGCCATACTAGTTAATCTCCAAGCTTCACAGTGACTACGTTTCAGCTTAACCCCGAACCACCATTCCAACAAATTATCGATTTTACCTGCTGGTACAGCCCATGTATGTAAATTATACCAATATTGGCATGCATACATACATATACATGTATGTTTTACTGTTTTACTATGTTTCACTGTCATTACAAGAATTTTTTACTTCAATATTCAATCACCAAGGACATTAAAATCACAAAATTGCCCTTATGAATAAATTTAGGAACAAAACTTGAACATAATATTTTTTTTCAA
Source organism: Hygrophila difformis (assembly GCA_030278955.1). Lineage (NCBI taxonomy): Eukaryota > Viridiplantae > Streptophyta > Magnoliopsida > Lamiales > Acanthaceae > Hygrophila > Hygrophila difformis. The sequence continues at coordinate 19,916,832 of JAOANR010000001.1, read as the reverse complement.
GTATTACATACATGTAATTTTTCTAAGGGTACTTTCAACCTTATGATTGGGGATTCGATTCTCCACCTGAACCTCTATCCATCACTTTTATCTCTTTGTAATTTGTGAAACATGAGCTTTATGGCAAGAAAAAAGAAAAAAGAAAAAAGAAAAAGGTAGTAATTCATAAAGGAAAAAGTGAGTAAAAAAATCTGATTTAAAAAATGAACTTTATAAAAGGAAAGGAGAAAAATTGACAAATAAAACTATTTTAAAATAATCCAAAGTAAAAAGTGTAACATATAAAAGGACTTTCAGACATGCATGGTGTTTCAGATTCAGAATTACTAGTAGATGGTTTCTTTATTTTAAGAAAAGTTATAATTCAAGATTCCACGAGCTTAATTTTAAGAACCTATGTTGAATACTTGAAAAGCTTTTTTAGTTTAATTCTAGTATTTCTTGGAGATTAAAAAGCTTTTGGAAAAAGGGAAATAGTATTAGCTGTTGGGGGGTCTTTGGAATATATTCCCAGTTACATGATGCAGATTTATGTCATGATCCTACCTGCCCCTTTTCCAATTTTGCTTTTCTTTATAGGAGTGAAGACAAACCGAATATATAGAAAATGCTTGTCTTAAATAAAATGCCAGAGCACATGTAATGTTTGAGGATCAAACATCATGAAACTGAATTTGAAGGATTGGAAAAGCACAAACCCTATTATTGACCAATCTCTATTCAGTTCAATTAAATGATACTTGGTTGGACATAGGCAGAAAATTAAACAAGTGATTATTGCGAAACATGATGAGTGACTGCTGTTGAAATATCAAGGGGGGGTTGTTGAAATTTTAATGATACGGTAAAACAGAAGTGAAATCTGATTCTGTAATGATTCAGACAAGAATAGAAATAATTCAGACATTAGAAACTAATAACTCTACTGTGTGTACTTGGGACTGGAACATTTGTACTAAATTAGGGAATTAAACAGTGAATGAATGATTCCCCTTTGTGTACTTGTAAACTGTGCTACTGCTCCAAATCTCTTGATTTTGATTTACATGTATAAATTATTGTTTTCAGGAGTTAACTTCTTCGATCTATAACGTGTACTGTTCTTTGAGCTAGCTATCGTCTCTGTCCGAAGATATCTTCGACTCGATTATAACCCGAGCTCCTGAAGCCAGCCTGCAGTTCCAAAAGCATTTCAATGAGAATTTGTATCATATATGGAGAAACTGCTGAGCCAGTTAGTGAGCTCGAACTTAACTTTCTTCGATTCTGATTACGTTTTCATCGATATTTGTGTTTTTCGAAGCTTCTTGCCCGGACCAAGGCTCTGTCATAACCGTTCTTCCACAGTTGGACAGATCAGGACTAATGGCTTGCAGATATTCCAATTTCTCAGGTGACATTCTACAGTTAGAAGTGATATCATAATGCAGCCACAAATTGGATAAAATTCGCTGAAAATTTTCACTCACGTAACAAAATTACGAGCAATCTGGTGATTGAAGAAATTATTCGACTAACCTGACAGCACCATCGGGAGAACTATAGTGCTGTGAAGTGGATGCTGTGGCCGGTGGCTGAGGATTTTCTGCCCGGTGATCGCTCCCTCCCAACATGAAAGATGTCGAGAACAGAGGGGAAGAGAAATTCGAATTTGAAAGTGTGGGCTTGTAGGTTGGAATAAGGCCAAATCTGTGATCTTTCACTGAAAACGACCCACAGGAGATTAGTTGCAATATCATGTTCGAAGGCTTGAGCCTAGAGGATGATGGCGTTTGTAACCCTTCGTTTTGGAGTGATCTCAGGACGTGAAGCTTTCTCATGTCAGCCAGGATGAGTGATTCCAACGTATCAGTCCGATTGCTGGATGATGGAGGACCAGGGGTCGATGAAGGCTGAGAATCCGAGTCTATGCACATGACTGGACTCTCTTTAACCATTGTTATTTGGCTGTCGCGAGCATCATTGTTTTCGGGCTCCAGAGCACCATTTTCCGGTGAAACAACTTGTACACAATCATCATCCGGTGTTTCAACAACTACAATGGCCTTTTCATCAGTCTGAGTTGAAGCATCAGCAAGACGATCGTTCTTGTAGTGTTTGTACTCGGTCAGGCATAACGAGCCGTTCCAAGGGGAACTTTTTTCAACATTCGAATCAGGAGACATTGTTGATGAACAAGGGTGGCATACAGTAGGGGACTGCTCGCCATCCCCGGAATTTTTGGTAGCTCTGCCATTCAAGCTGGATGAAGACGACGAACACTCTTGGCTTCTGGCTGAAGATGGTTCAGGCAGTGCTTTTTGATTCTGTAATAAGATCCCCCCGGCTGGAATAAATCGGCCTGGGAAACAATAATCAATTTTCATTCAATCAAGACCTCAAGAAACAATAATTTGTATGGCATGGTCTCCCACCACCCATTTTCCTCAGCCAAAAAAAAGAGAAAACAATTCAAGAAAACATATTACCCGAATTGGATTCATCAAAGAGCTCGGAGCCCTTAAGAACATACTCCTCACCATGAGCTGGAAGGATCAAATCATCTTGTGTAAGATCATGCCATACATAACCATTTTTGTAACTCCTACATCGATGAAACAACAATATGTATGAAAAACAGCTATGCAGGGAATCCCTAAAAGCTAAGATATCAAGGAAATTCAGATCAGACAAAAAAGCCATAATGTTTTGCCCACCTCTTGCAAGACCAAGAGTACATAGAAGCCACACGGGGGCCTCTTAAAGCACCAAGCCTTTCAATGACATCTTCAAAACAAGCACCAGGAATTTTCAAACACGATTACAAAGTGTGCAACACAATTAAGCTTTGTTAAAAATGATACCTTTCAAGAATAGGCCTTTGGAGGAAGACAGAGGCACTTCCATGAAATGTGGGTGCTCGAGCTGTCGGTTCCTGCATAGGTAGTAAACCACCGGCACCTTTCGATTATTATTGTACGGATTATGCTTTGATGGTTTCTGAGCCCGCACTTTTGCTCTCTCAGGGCTCAATTGTCTGTGTCTCTCCATTCTTTCCTCCATTGCAGATTATGTCTGCAATTTCAAAATCTTATCAAATCTGAATATGCTCAACGCTGAAGGGATTTTATTCACAGAACTCCACTTCATAAATTCCAAATGTGAAAAAGGGTCCCAAATTCACTTCAATTAAGAGCTGAAAGGAAAAAGGCACAGATCTAAATCGTGGTAAAGTTGCTAGCCAAGAAACCACAGCGAATACAGAAATCAGAAATCAAGTGAAGTCACAGGTCAATTGACAAACTGAAAGCTCCACAGAATGATTTTCATTCGAAAAGAAAAAAAAAAACAGAATGAATTCAAGTGTACAAGACTGGTGTCTTAAAGAGGAATAGTGAAAGAAATAAAAAGACGGGAACCTGTGAGAGAGGCAGGAGGAGAAGCATTGAATGCGTAGTAGGCGTGAGTGGGAGCAAGTTGGGGATTGGGAACGACGATCGAGAAGAGGGGTTCGAGGGGATTGAGATGGGTGTTACTACTTACAAGTGAAGAAAGCCAGAAAGGGACTTTCGAAAGAGGGGTGTTTTTTTTGGATGTTTTGTCTTGAAATTAGATTTGGATGGTTTGGATTTATATGGTCTCGGCATCAAAATCGAAATGGGGGAGTGTTTGTTAGTGGGTTAGGAGCTTAGGGCAGCAGATCCAATGTAGTAGTAGTAGTAGTAGTAGTAGTAGTAGGTGTTTGGAGTCTATTGTCGACCCATGGACAGATATCCCTGGTGACCATTACTGTCTGGTCTCGAGTCTGGTATGTGCTTATTTTACACGCTGCCATAGCTGCGTCCTTCTTGTCTCGTTGGCTGCCCTCACTTGGGTTTTGGGTACTGTAATTGTTTGTTTTGTAACTTTGAGGGTGTTTGGATGTGTGTTTTAAAAGTTGCTGCAGCGTATAAAAATACGGAAAATCAGATAATTGTTATAACAAAACGTACTGTAGAAAATTAAGTGTTTGGATTAGCTTGTACTGTTTCAAATTGCAATAATCGAATAATCATTCAAAAGACAATAATATGGTAAAATCTATTTTTGACTAAACGCAATTTTCTTGCAGCACTAAAAAAGTAGCTGCAAGAAAGTAACATTTTCATTCTCTCAAAACACAAATAATTGATTATTGAAAGTTAATACACAAACATGATTAATTGATTATTTGCAAACGCAATAATCAGATAATCTATCCCGAAACGCATAAACAAACACCCTCTTAATTGGCATCCTCAACAGGGCCCGCCCAAGTGCTTTTGCACTGCTGATCGCAAAATCTGGCATATAAATTAAACGTCTTAGGAATTACTCCGCAGCTAATATAGGTTTAGTGGTATTAAAATAGAAAAGACGAATTTTACCTCGATTTGGAAATGATTGGAGTTTGGGTTTGAGTTTATTTTTGTTTCAAAAAATAAATGTGTCGATTCGACCCAACTTATTTTAACATATAAAATAAGTAGAACGTGAAGCTTGATAACTTTTAAGTATAGGAGTATAAATTATTCCATCCATCGTACTAATTCGTTTTAATTTCTTTTTTGTCCGTACCATTATAATTATCTCATTTACTTTTTTAGAAAATACTTAATTATTAATTGCCAAATGCACTTCCATCATATCATATCAATAATAAATAGTATACTAAAATTTCAAACATACAATTACCACATCGCACACATATAAATCAATTAAAAATTCAAATTTATTATGATCATATCACATAAATTCTTAATTTACCAATATTTTAAACACTAAGCTACCCCTACATTTAATATTACTCATTTCGTCTCATTTAACTTGTCTTGTTTGACTTAGCACACAATCCAATGCATTTTTTTAACCGTTAATATCTAAAAATATATACAACAAAAAAATTATTTAAAATATATATATATATTCTAATACTACATAATTATACGATTGTAACAAGACCCAACTCGACTATTTTTTTCAAATATATACATGCAATAAAAAATCGAGTCAAAATTGAACAATGAACAATGCCAAAAAGTCAAACATGATACGTTAGCTGGGACGGAGGGAGTAACTATCTCCACGTAAAATACTGCGTCAAAAAGTTTTAGGACACTATTAGTGGGACGGAGAGAGTAAATTTCATTTCATTGATTTTTTGTAAAAATTTTAAATATATACTTTTAAAAAGTCGTCTATTCAAAATTTATATACATTCAAATTTATCATTTAAAAGTTAAATGATTCAAAGATAATAGAAATGTGTCCGTGTGTGCATTCCAATTCACATTATTGTAAACAAGGTTGGACTTGAAGTTTAAAATTTTGAATCAAATTAATTAAGGAATTTGTTTTGAACTTGAACTCAAGCCATTATTGTTCTTACATCAAACTTCGCTGGCCTTAATCTTTTAATACTCCTGCGAGTGATAAAGCTCGCTCTCTTAATTTAATTTGTCTAGCCAAGTGTAACACCCAGAACCACATACATGAAACCATCTTTTTCTGTACTATATACCTGCCAAAAAGAATTGCAGCAATATCTTTCCAACTACAAAAAGATCAATTGGATGAGCTACGCAGTGATAACTGAGAAGAGATTGAAGTTGCCAAACCCTAGCTCAAGAAGCTAAGCTAAGCTAAGCTAAGCTTATTCATTGATAATAACGTTGGTTGTTCTTTCATTGTTAGTACATATATGCGACAACACATATTGACACCACATTACAATGTCGTCGTCAACCTACTAACAGTATAATAACTGCCAACCAAGTTAGTTGTGGCATTTGTTCTTTCATTGGCTTTACATTGTCTACCTTGTAGTAATAATTTTTGTCATTATTTTTCCAGAAACAATTATATATCGTGCCCTGATCAATTTAATGAATGAATTTTGGTCTTAATGCACTCTTCAAATAGAGAACTTATTGCTCATAAAAAAAATAGAGAACCTATTATATATATATATATATATATATATGGGCTACGTACTGCTGGGTACTTTCGGCTTATAGTACTTCTTGTTAAAAAGTGTAATTGTAGTTATATACTGGACATGTAGGCGAATAATTGTGTGGGCTAATTAATTGGATTGAGGCAAACCAACCCATGGAGTGACAAGAAAGTAAACATTTTGAGTACCCACATTTGTTAATGTGGCTCACGTATCGGCATGCAGTAATAGTGGATACAGATTCCATATTGTTATTATTATTATTGTTATTTTCTTTTTTGAAGTGGTGTTGATGGAAGTTAATTATATTAGAATTGGGGATACTATTGACAATACGAAAACACATTGAGGGAAGCTAAGTTGGGGTCTATGATAATAATATCACCATAGAAATTGAGTGGGTGCACAAATACATATACAAAAAGTTTGAGCTTAAAATTACAATTTTATTAATTTGAATGGTGCATTGTGCATCCATGCATTGATCTCCGTGTAAATCCACCCATGTGTATCCACGGTTTTGCAAATGGACTATCTAGGTTGGGGTTCGATTCCCCACTCGGCCCTTATCCATCCCCTTTATTCCATTTGTAATTTGTGTGCATGGGCTCCCACCATACTTTCCTAGCATGTATAGGTTGTTAAGAAAAAAATATACATATTTTTACTTTTTTTTTGGCATTTCAGAGTCTTTAGGAGCTTTTTAGCTCCAAAAAAGTGTCTACAAAAATAAAATTTCATTATATACACAAGCTTTTAAGTATCGGAGCTTCTAATATAAGTTTTACAAAAGGTACAACTATTTTAAGAAACAATTTATATAAAACTATATAAAATTAGAAGTTTCAATTTCTATCAAAAGTTTTAGCTCCCAATAATTAAAATTCTCAGCTAGTTATATATGCCAAACACAATTGAAAGAAATAAAATAAAATTCAGAAGTGACAGGACTACCAACATATAGTTTGACGCATGGGCAGCTGATGGATACAAAACTTCTATTATTAAGTTGACCATATACTAAGTGATTAATTCGACTCAAAAGATGTCGGCAGCGTAGGGAAAAAAATAATCAACAAATTAAGGAATTATTTTAAAAATAATTAAAATTTTAAATTATTAATCAAATAATTTTGAATTGAGATACTACAAATGTTCTTTTTTGTTCAACTTAAATTTTCTTTTAAAAAAAAATAAAATTGGAAGGGGAAAAAGCCCGTGAGCCGAATTGAAAATTATACTACATCAGTTTATGAAAGACAAAAAGACAAAATAATATAGGGGGCATGCACATATGCGTAGGCCATGGAGGATGAAAGATTACGTATGGCATAGGGTGAAATTAATTAAAGGGAACAAATTAAAGTTTATTGGATGAGAAATGAGATTAATGCTAACAAATTTGGACATCATCATTATTGCAGATATAAATGCACGCTGCATACCTTGGATTCGGTTCCATATTTAATTTAAATTCATCTAGTAATTATATATTCTCATTCAATATACGATATAGTATTACTAGAGTATTTAATTTAAATTCATCTAGTAGTAATTTAAATTTTATAGATTAGGCCGGTTGGCTACCTCTAAAATTTAAAGTGCTTTTGCATTGGTACTTTCCACCGTTTCAGAATTGGGACTCGGAAATGAATTAGTTTGTGTTTTTTTCCTCATTAAGGTACTCTTGTCTAGTTGTTTGGCTTGGGTTGAGCCAAGGACCTTTTTCTCCTCAAGGGAGGCTATCGGAAAAGGATCAAACCGATTACGGGTCCGGATTAACAATAATGCGCCCACAATTGACTGAATCTTCTTTGAATTGATCAAAAACAACAAGATACAATGGAGAATCTACCTGTTGTTAAGAAACAACGGCGGAATTCACCAAGAACAACGAACCAAACTACCAGTTGCTAAGAAACAACGGTGGATTTGGAAAATGGTAACCGCTACAAACTAAGCTAGATTCTAAGGAAAGCTGTAAAGGAAAGCTGTAAAGAAAGCAGTAAAGATAACAAGGAATTAAATTTGATAAAAGGAATTTGGGGGTTGGATTGATCTCCTCGATTTTGTGTGTGTCGACCCCTATTTATAGCCGGAGCTGGAGTAACCGCTCTCCGGCCGATCCTTCTGAGCCGAATTCTCTCTTTCTTCATTTCGGTTGTTTTGGTCTCGGCTGTTCCCTTCCTATTTCGGCCGAAATCTCTATCAGTCTTGGTTCCCTTCCTTCGACTTTCACTATGGACTATCGGCCTTACTGATCTTAAACCCATCTTCCTCTGGAACTCTCTCTTCTGGCCCATATCTTATGGCCCAATAACTCTTCGCGGCCCATCATTTCGTATGGCCCCAACAGATGCCCTCCTTACTTGGGCGGTTTTTCGTCTCGAAAAGAGCTCAAGTAATTTCTTTTTTCGTGCGCTAACCCCTCCTAAAAATCTGGTCACGCCTTTTCATTTTCCCTTATCCTTTTGAACTGCTCTCTATTCTTCTTTTCATATTCTCTCCTGTATTTTCTCCCTTTTCATCTTTCTCTTCATGGCGCAACCGACTCTTTCCCCTTCTTCTCAAAAGATCAAAGATGCTGAAGATTCCCTGGTTGATACTTCTTCGCTTCGTCCCATTGACGGCGACCTCGTTACTCTTGGGCCTCTTGCGACTTCAACTGAGGCCGCGATTTCTGTTTCTGCTCTTTTTGGGGAATCGAAGACGATCCCCTTGTTTTTGGATTATTTCTCTGTCAAACTTTTCGGCCCTCTCAGTACTTGGCCGTTGGTGACTCAGGAACATATTGCTTGGTACGAAAGGGCCCTTCCTCACTGTGGATTGGATTGGGTTAACTCTGGTGTTAATCACTTGATTAAGCTGAGTTCACAGTCTTTTCCTACTACCTATAACTACATTCAGGCCCTTCTTTGCTTCTGGAACTCATCCATTAATTGTTTCTGCTTCCCATGGGGTATAATGACCCCCACTATTGAGGATGTTAAGCTTCTTCTGGATTTACCCTCTCTTGGAAAGCCCGTCTTGGGTGTTACCGGTTCCGACAAGCCTACCACGAAAAACACCGGCTATGCTTCAGGGCTCACCTTCTCTTCATGGATTAATAAGTACCGTGGGAATAAGCCCGAATTTTCTGGGGATGAATCTGTGGCTTTTATGATGCACTTCCTTAGCCGATTCTTCTGGTGCGCTCCTGCCAAGAATGTTATTCTTAAGACCTACCCTTTAGCCAAGGCCCTTATGAAAGATACTCATTTGCCTCTCGCTGACTATTTCTTGGTGCATCTGTATTCTGGTATTTCGTCCCTGGTTCATGGATGGGCTGATGGCCACTCTAGCCGATCTCATGGGCCTCTCTGGTTCCTTCACCTCTGGCTGGTATGGCATTTCAGGGATATGTCCTGTTTTGAACCTCAACCCTTTGAAACTACCCATCCTTCTGCTAACGATCTCCTCGGGGTCCGGTTTCCCGAAATGCGTACTGAACAATGGATTTACTACTTCATGAGCCGATCCCCACTTAGTCCTTCTTCCTGCCATCTCTACTCTGGTGCTCCGGATAGTTGGGTTTCGGCTATCAACACTCCCCCTTTTGGTAGACCCCTTCTGAAGGCGTTTGCTCAAGTCTGGAATGCTTGTATCATTCCTCGTCACGTTTTTAATTGCTCGTTGTTTGTTCCCCCTGACCATCCTATCCCTTCTGAGGTTTACAATCCTCACTTAGTCAGCCGTCAATTTGGCTTTGTTCAGGATGTGGTCATTCCTCTCTATGGAGACCCAAATCGATACAGCAAATCCTTCAAAGGATTCGGCTCTGAGAATAGCCGAAATCTCTGTCGTACATGGGCTCTTCGGATTTGCAACTTTGAAGTTCGTTCTCTTGACATCCGTCCTGGTCTTTCGACCAAGCGTTTCGATGCCTGGTGGGAGAAAGCTCTTTCTTACGCTAATTTCGGCACTAACTTGCAGAGCCTCCTTATTTCTCGCGGCTTTCCAGGTATTATGATGTTTTCGGTTGTTGGTTCAGCCCCTGATTACTCCTGCGCTTCTCAAGAGGATGACCCTCTACTTCCCTTACTTAGTAAGTCGTTCTGATTTCTTCTTATTGTGTGTCGTGTATCTTTCTCAGATTTTTTCCTCTTTTTTCTCGCTTTGCAGGAGCTGCTTTGGATGATGTCTCGTCTTTTCCATCTCGTCCACGTATTTCGTCTGCTCCCGCTACTTCCGGAAAACGAAAACGTGTTGCTTCTGGTTCAGGGAAGTCGAAAAAAGAACCTGCACCTAAGACGCTGCGACGTTCGACTCGTTCGCCTCTTCCCAGCTCGGCCTCGTCTGCTGATCAGGTTTCCTACCGCTCTTTTCCTCTATCTTTTCCCCCTTGTTTACTATCATCTTCTTAGCATTTATTTCCTTTTCTCCTAGGCTCCCCGAGTTACCGTTTCTTCTGACCCTTCCGAGTCACATAATCCCTCATCTACGGCCCTTGATCCTATTGATGAGAACCCGGCCATTACTTCTAGTATAACTCCTGTTTCTTCGGCCGATATGGGACCAGGATTGACTTCTCGAGTACCTGAGGGTGACAACACTGATTCGACTGTTCCCAGTTCGACTACTTCTCTAGCAGTTGCCCTTCCCTCTTCCTCTATTGCCTCTATTCCTAACCCCTCTCCTGTCCATACTCGGCTGGGAGAATTAGCCGTTGGTAACGTTAATCCTCCTTCACCTTTCCCGGATAGGAATATTCTGGATGACTTCTTTTCCCTATCATTTGTTTCCTCTTCATCAGAATTTCCTCGTTCTTTCAAAGCCTGCTTGGATAAGCTAGAATGCTTGATTTCTGAACAATCCGACGCTTTCTCCGTCCAAACCAAGCCTATCATTTTGCTTCTCTCATATATCAGGCAAGCCTTTCCTCAAGATCTTCTGGTCTCCGGTCTATCAGATATCGTCGATGCAATGTTCACATGTCTCTTACGGATAGACTTGGAACTTCCGAGCCTCTTGGCCATCCGCAGAACACTTGAAGACGAGCAGGCTTCTCTTACCCTTCACAGGGCGGAATTTGACAAGCATGCTTCTGATTACCACTCTTATATGAGTCAGTTATCGGCCAATGATGGCCTCAGATCCAACTATTTGAATCGTCTCTCCACCATTGATTCAGAAATCAGCCGACTTCAACATGAGGCACAAGGCGTGAAGAATGCCTTAGCCGAAGTTGACCAAGAATCGGCTCACTTGCAAGGACTTGTAAAGCAGCTCCACAAATCTGCTCAGGCTCCGAGGGATAAACTCGTCAGTCTCAAAGAGAAAACGGACTATCTTACTTTGAGGTTATCCTTCAGTGACAATGTCCTTGGCGTTTTTCGTGGTTTATGGTCAAACACTCAAGAGGCGCTAGATCAGATTCGTTCTGTCGCGGTTCAACTTCCTCCTGTGCCAAATACTTCGACGGTTTCCGATAACCTTTTCGTCAATCCTCCTTCAGGGGATAATCCAAGGAATTCCGGTAATATTTAATTTGTTCTTTTGGTCTTGATGATATACGATGATTATGTCTTCCTTCTCTTTGGATTTCTCTTCTTAGATGCTCAGTGTGATCCTTTCCAAGACACTACCGACAAGCTTTTCTCGTCCCAACCGATGATCCTCTGGTTTCGGCCGAAGCTGAAGCTCGATCGTATCAGGAGTTCCAGTCAGTATTGGATCCGACTTCTGTTCGTAATTCGGCCGCTCCCCCTACCAGTGATTTCGGCGAAGACATTGCTTATGATTTGAGTGGAGACTGAACTTTTGTTGTTATTGTTTTTTGAATGTAATGACATCCCCCTTATTGTATTTCTGGCTTTTATTTCGGCCGATCCACCTTGTATACTTGATCGGCCTATTATCAAATATTTGTCTTTTTGCAGATTTGTTTCGCTGTTTTTTCCGTGTTCCCAGGGATATTCTCTGATACAATACTATCTTCTGCAGCTTTATTGGGATTCTTGAAACGTCTCATCCGTAATCAATGCTTTTCTCTTTACGTTTCCATTTTTTGCTATAAATGACATCCCCTTCATTTCTCTCTATAAATACCAACTCTTATTCTCTTCTCGTCTCATAATCTCGCAAATACCAATCATGAATACCTTGATGCTTTTAATCTCTTCTCCTCCCTGGCCTCCTTGGCCCGCTGGCTCTTTGGTTGATCCTTTACTTATAAGCCGAAAGCTCTCCTTATATGCAGCGCGAGTTCAGCTAATCCTTTTACCATTACCCTCATATGAATTGGGAACTTTCAACACTTTTCTCAACATGTATTCCGACGGTCATACTCGAGCTCTGCTCTATTTCTTCATATTGCTGTGACCTGTCGTAATCCTACTAATATCGGTCCCAAAGTCTTGGGCGGTCGAATAATAATCGCGCCTTTCTATGGGACCGAACTATCTTCTCAGCTCCGAAGGTCATACCCCTCGAACTTCATCCCTATCTTCAATGCTAAGAAGGGGGTGTCCTTGCTGGAGCAGATAAAAATTTTCTTCTTCCTGGTCTGGGAGTTGGCTTTATTGGCACAGCCATCTCTTCTCTCGCCGGCCAGAAGAATTTGGGCTTGGGAATGAATGTTGGACATCTACCACTTCAGATCCCACTGGCCTCCGTTTCTTCCTAGCCGTTTTAGCCCAGGACGTTTCCCTTGTATATTGTACTTTCGGGCTATCGACGCCGCCTTCGGCCAAAGTAGCACCCTCTTTGTACTTGTTCGTTCATGCAATAAAATCTTTATTTTCTGCTTACTTATCGTTTAATCCCAAACTTATGGATAATATTTCTTCATGTATCTTGCATTTACTGGATTTGACATCTGCTCACCATTTTCGTCCACCAAAATGTATGCTCCATTTGATAATTTCGTCTGAACAATAAACGGTCCCTCCCAATTGGGACTCCACTTACCTAATCGGCCATCCTTTTGCTTGGGTGGCCATATGACTTTCCAAACTAAGTCTCCAACTTCAAACCGCTTAAGACGAATTCGCTTATTGTACCAATCGGCCACAACATCTTTGTTTTTCTGCAAATTCTCAAAGGTTTGCATCCGATTGGAGTTAATTTCCAATATCTCATCTTTCATCGCACAATCATACTGTTCGGCCGACATTGAATCCGCTTGGCTTGTTCTCAAAGTCGGCACTGTTATTTCGGCTGGCAACACTGCGTCCATTCCATAAGTCAGCCGAAATGGTGTAAACCCAGTGGCTGAAGTTTTAGCATTTCGATAAGCCCATAATGCCTCTGTCAGCTTTTCATGCCACTTTCTTGGTTGGTCTTCGATCATTTTCTTTATAATTCCTATTAGCTGTTTGTTTGTGGCCTCTGCTTGTCCATTTCCTTGTGGGTAATATGGTGACGAATGCACAATTTTTATTCCGTATTCATCTGCAAAGGCCTTGACTTTTTCTCCCACAAATACAGTTCCTCTATCTGTTAGAATCGTCTGTGGGATCCCAGATCTATAAATCAATTGTCTCTTGATAAACTCGATCACCTCTTCTTGTGAAATACTGACATACGCCTGAGCTTCGGCCCATTTCGTGAAGTAATCTGTTGCCACTAGCACGAACTCATGTCTTTTAGATGAAGAGGGATGAATTTTTCCTATGATGTCCATGGCCCATCCTCGAAACGGCCATGGTTTGATCATTATGTGTAATTCTTCGGCCGGTAACTTCTGAATCGGCCCATGTTTCTGACATTCGCTGCATCCTCTTGCATATTTTTCACAATCAGTACCTATATTCGGCCAATAATATCCCAGCCGAATAATACTCCACTTCATCGATTTTCCTGCCCGATGTGCACCACATATTCCTTCATGAACTTCTCCCATCACCCTTCTGGCATCTTCTTCTCCAACACATCTGAGCAATACTCCATCAATAGCACGCTTGAATAATAATCCTCCTATTATGACGTAATCCATCGCTTTCCGCTTTTCAGCTGGATTAGCCTCCGAAGGATCTTCTAATGTCTGTGCTATCTTCTTTATCCATTCGGCCTTCTCTGTTTCGGCCAAATGTACTTCCACATTTCCTGCTATCGGCATTAGCCGATATCTAGCTGCGTGTTGAGCCAATTCATTGGCCACTTCGTTCTTCTCCCTTGGGATATATTCAATATATACCTCATCGAATTCTTCTAACAAATTAACCGCTTCTTCGTACAATCTAATCAACTGAGAACTCTTAACCGAAAAATCGCCTAATAATTGCTGAACAACTACTTGTGAGTCCCCTCTGATAATGATTGCTTTGACTCCTTCTTCTATCAACCGTTGTAATCCCGAAATCAACGCTTTGTATTCAGCTCGGTTATTCGTATATGACTCTGGCAATTGCACGAAATACTTGTATACCTTGCCCTCCGGTGTTTGTAGGGTAAACCCTGCTCCGACTCCTGAAGCGGCTTTAGAACCATCAAACATCATCACCCATGGTTGCAAGTATACAATTCCTATCTCATCGACTTCTTTCGGCCGATCTTGATGATCAATGTCATCGGTTATCGGATGTATCGCATGGTCAGCCAGAAAATCGGCTACAATCTGTCCTTTCATAGCCCTCAAAGGTTGATATCTCAAATCGTATGCATTTAACTTCATGGCCCATTTGGCCATTCTTCGGCTACTGACCGGATCATTCATCATAATCTTGACTATGTCAACCGAAGCCACCACTATCACTTGCCTCGGTTGAATATAATACTCTAATTTATGGCATGCATGATAAAGACTTAAACATAATTTATGAATCGGCGAGTACCTTACTTCGGCGTCCCTTAGGATTCGGCTTAGATAGTAAATCGCCCGATCCCTTCCTTCATCGTCTTTTTGTGCCAATAATGCTCCAATAGATTCTTCGGCCGCTGCTATATACAACTTCAATGGCCGTCCTAAAATTGGAGGAACCAACACAGGTGGATTCATCAAATCCTGTTTCAACTGTTCGAAGGCTTTTTGTTGGTCGACTCCCCATTTGAACTCCTCTTCCTTCTTCAACCTCAATAAATCGGTTAGTGGTTTCGACTTTCCAGCCGCATTTGCTAAGAATCGTCTCAGGAAACCGATCTTTCCGAGAAATTTCTGTAAACTCTTCTTATCATGTGGAGGTTTGGCTTCTTGAATGGCCCTGGTCTTGTTCGCATCAACTTCTATACCTTTGTTATGTACCAGGAACCCAAGAAAATTTCCTGCCTGTACTCCGAAAGCACACTTGGCTGGATTCATCTTGACTCCGTGCAGCCTCATCCTCATGAACACCTTTCGCAAATCGTTCAAGTGGCTTTCGATATCTTTGGATCTGACCATGACGTCGTCGATATAAACTTCAACACAATCCCCTATGAGGTCATGGAAAACATAGTTCATGGCTCTCTGGTATGTAGCTCCTGCATTCTTCAGTCCGAACGGCATCACTACCCATTCGTATATCCCTATAGCACCAGGGCACCGAAATGCAGTCTTGTGAATATCTTCTTCGGCCATAAAAATTTGGTTGTATCCTGAATATCCATCCATGAAGGACAACATTCCCTGTTTTGCGGCCGAATCAATCAACAAGTCAACAATAGGCATCATATACTCATCTTTTGGAGTGGCTATATTAAGATTCCTGAAATCAATACAAACTCTCAATTTTCCATTCTTCTTTATCACAGGAACAATATTTGATAACCATTCTACATATTTAGCTGGCCTAACAAACCCGGCCGCTAACAGTTTCTCTATTTCTTCTTTTATTTTTGGGACTATTTCGGGCGCTGCCCTCCTGGCCGGCTGTTTGTGCGGCCTGAACCCTTCTTTAATTGGCAATCTATGTTCCACAATTGACCGCTCCAATCCTGGCATTTCTGTATAGTCCCATGCGAAACAATCTTTAAATTCAATCAGCACTTCCTTGAATCGGCTTGTAACTTGCTGGTCCAAATTCGCACTCAAAGGGATCTCCCTCGGGTGTTCCTCTGTACCAACGTTGATCATCTTCAGAGGATCTTGCGCTCTGAAGTCTGGTGTTCTTTTCGGAATAGAATCTATGAGTTTGCTCCAACTTGCTTTTCCCTCCGAAGACGCGAGTTCGGCCGATTCGAACTCGATCGCTTGCTTCGGTTGTGGATTCATCATTTACTTTCTTCATCAAGTGGCCGTACATCGGCCTGATATCTGATCTCAAACCCCAAGTCTGTCCAATCGCACTCGACGACCTGCGGGTACCTCTCCCCAACCACTGCTAAGAATGGTTGTATGGGCTCTTCATAAAGCACCGCATCAATTCGGTCGGCTGAGCTGACTGGGAACGGAGGTTGATCACCATCTACTTCTTCCACTGTGCCATCCTTTTTCCAGAACCATACTTTCTGGTGAAGCGTTGATGGCAAACATCGGGATGTATGAATCCAGCATCGGCCTAGTAGGGCCGCATACGGGACTTCTGCATCTACCATAAAAAACATGGTCGGAATCGAGATCGTTCCGACTGTTACATCCACTAGAATACATCCTTCAGCCGCAGTTTGAGCTCCCACAAAACTCATTACCTTCATTCTCGTAGGGAGTAAATCTTCCTTCGAACGGCCTATCTTTGTCAATGTGGATAACGGCATGATATTAACAGTGGCTCCACCGTCGATAAACATTCTTCTGAGTGGTCTCCCGTTGACCCAACCTCTGACGTATAAAGGCCTCACATGCTGAGACATTTTCGCAGTTGGAGGCAAAATCGTGCCTGGTTGAGCTTCTGGAACAAATGCTTTATATCCTTCTTCAATTGATTTCTCTATTTCGGCTTCCGGCCGAAATACCTCAAGTTTATCGAAACAAAAATCCACTAGAGGTTCTTCATCACCATAGTATTCCCCTTCCTTCTGACAGAAAACCACAGCTGGTTCAGAATCCGACCAGTATTCCTCCTTTTCTTCTGTGGTTACCGTCACCATATTCGCGCTAGATCCAAAGTCGAACTTAAACTGCCCGATAGGGAGTGAATCGCTATTCGGGATGATAGTTGTCTTTGGTTTCCATTCCCTGGTTCGGACTGGTCTAGGCTTCCATTCTTCTTTCGATTTCGGGTGCTCACTTTCAGCCTTTATCTGAGCTGTTTTCGGCCGAAATTTGGTCTTGTTTTTCATTCGATCTCGTTCTTCTTTCGGCTGCTTCTCTTTCTTCGCTTCGGCTGTCTTCATCCTAGCCGAAAATACTTTATCCAGAATTCTTCCTTCGTCCGAAGAACAGTCATCTGGAAAGTCTCCTTCCATGTGCATCGTCTCATACTCCTCTTCTTCATATGCAGCAGCTGCTTTAAGCCGTTGCATTCTTCGTTTGTAAGTCCGATAGGATCCCTTCCCCTTTGGGACCTTCTTGTCTCTGCCCTCCAGGCTGCATTTTCAAATCGGTGTTGGCCGAAATGCCTTGCCTTCGGGGAGTTTTGCACCCATTGGCCTACCTGAGTATTTGCTGGTGGCCTTCTGAACCTCTTCATTTTTGGGGAAACATCTTCTTCAGGGACAGTAATCTGGATTACTGTCTTCCCATTTCTTTTATCAGCTGTTAGCTTCATCTCAGAATCCCAACCGTTGGTTATGATCTTTAAGGTTGGCCTTTCACTTACGTTCTTGACTTCCCCCTCTGAATATTTGTCCGATTGCTTAATCCATTCCTTAATCTCATAATCTCCCAATCGGTCGAACACATCCGAAGTCTTTTCCTTCTCCTTCCCCTTCTGTGGTGATCCTAACCTTTTCCATACTCCTGTCTTCTTCTGAGCCGATGGCTGACTCCCAAGCCTATCGTGCACAGAACTTTTACTGGACGATGGTCGGTCTCCCAATCGATCGTGTACAGATCTATTTTGATCAGGATGTACCATTACCATGTTCGCAGCAGGAAATGGATTCTTATCTATTGCCATGAGTCTATCCGGGAACTTCAATTTCCCATCATCTACATGCTTTTGGATCAGCTTTCTGAAGTGTCCACAAACTGCTGTAGAGTGCGTGGCTGATCCGTGGAATCTACACCACCCTGCTTCCAATTGCTCCTTGGTAGGCTGCGGATGATTCGCTTTAAACTCCAATAGCCCATTTTTCTGGCAATAATCAAATATCTCGTCCATCTGAGATAAATCAAACGAATAAAACCTTTGAGACTCATCTCTAGCCTCTCCTTCTTTTTCCTTGCCTCTGACTGGCCGAAGAGCTGGACAAGTCATCGGTTTTTTGATTACTAATTCAGCTCTTGCTATTTCGGCTAAGGCAGGAATATCATCTACGTTGTATTCCTCTTTAATTTCGCATCTATCCAAAGACTCTGCGAAAGAAGCAGCTGATTGGATAGGTTGCGATCTTCCACTCTGACTTCGGCTTGACTTGAAAGCCGCTTGTTCTGCTAAATAAGTTTCCATCCTTATAGCTTCGGCCGTGAATTCGGCTACAGTTCTTGGTCTAGTAACCATCAACCTATCTTTGATGGCAAACTTCAAATTCTGCTTCAGCATTTGAATATACTCATGTTCCGGTAGCATTGTCTTCAGTTGAGCCTTTACTGCATAAAATCTCTCGATGAACTCAGTAACCGATTCTGTCGCCTTCTGTTTAGTTGACGTAAGGTCAACAACCGATATTTCCGGACTAGTATTATAAAATCGGTCATGAAATAACCGCTCCATTTCGGCCCAAGTATTGACCGATCCTGCTGGCAAATTAATGTACCATTCGAATGCCGGGCCCGTGAGCGATAAACTAAACAATATTAGCTTATGGAAGTCGTTTTGAGCGATCCTGGTGCATTGAGCCGTAAATCGGCCAATATGTTCGATCGTAGATCGACCGACTTCCCCTGAAAATGTGTTGAAATCGGGAACCTTTACTCCTCTAGGCAATGGATATTGCTCTTCAATATAATCCGGATAAGGCTTCCGGTACATCGGCCGATTCTCCTGGCCGATGAGATTCCCAAACTGTGTGCGAATAATCTCAACAATAAGCTCTCTATCAACCAACTATGGCGGATTTGGTTGTTGGGGCATATATTGCTGTTGTACCACTGGAATAGGCGGTTGCACCGCCGGTTGATGCGGTTGATTCTGTTGGTGACCAAATCTCAATGGTGGAGGAGCAAAAGGACGTGGTCCTTGCCCTCCAAGCGGCCGATAGGCCTGCTGCTGGAAATTATGGGGAGTTTGCGTCGCAGGTGGCTGATTCTGTGCCATCTGTGCTTGCTGCGTTCCCATCGGATACGTACTCCTTGCCAATTCGGCTCTAAGTAACGCTGGCATTGCTGCCAGGATGTTGCCTTCTATTTGCCGGACCGAATTGGTAACCGCCGCTTCTACCATAAACTGGACTTGATCACGGAACCGCGGGGTCAAATCGTCATTTGAGAACTCTTGGTGGTGGAAGCTTGAAGGTCCGGGGAATCCGGGGGGAATTCTACGTCTGTAGTGCGCTCTTCCTGGATCGGCGGCAAATCAGTCCTTGCCGACGTGTTAACTGCTGGAGTTGCTTGCGTCTCAAACGTCATTTTGAGTCCCACTGGGCGTGCCACTGTTTGGCTTGGGTTGAGCCAAGGACCTTTTTCTCCTCAAGGGAGGCTATCGGAAAAGGATCAAACCGATTACGGGTCCGGATTAACAATAATGCGCCCACAATTGACTGAATCTTCTTTGAATTGATCAAAAACAACAAGATACAATGGAGAATCTACCTGTTGTTAAGAAACAACGGCGGAATTCACCAAGAACAAGGAACCAAACTACCAGTTGCTAAGAAACAACGGTGGATTTGGAAAAAGGTAACCGCTACAAACTAAGCTAGATTCTAAGGAAAGCTTTAAAGGAAAGCTGTAAAGAAAGCAGTAAAGATAACAAGGAATTAAATTTGATAAAAGGAATTTGGGGGTTGGATTGATCTCCTCGATTTTGTGTGTGTCGACCCCTATTTATAGCCGGAGCTGGAGTAACCGCTCTCCGGCCGATCCTTCTGAGCCGAATTCTCTCTTTCTTCATTTCGGTTGTTTTGGTCTCGGCTGTTCCCTTCCTATTTCGGCCGAAATCTCTATCAGTCTTGGTTCCCTTCCTTCGACTTTCACTATGGACTATCGGCCTTACTGATCTTAAACCCATCTTCCTCTGGAACTCTCTCTTCTGGCCCATATCTTATGGCCCAATAACTCTTCGCGGCCCATCATTTCGTATGGCCCCAACACTAGTCTTATTAGGTCTGGTTTGATTTATAATTTGGTATGAGTGGATCTCATCTGATTTGAATGGATATGATCTAATCTTATTTTAATAAAAATAAATAATAAATTTATGTAATACGTTGAGCATAATATGATTTATGTTGTAACTAGCATACCCGCCCGCGCAATGCGCGGTAAGTAAACTTTATATATATTTTTTAAAATAACATAAGATTTCAAAAATTCAAATATGGTACGTATTACATAAAATTTGGTTCATGTGGGGTTGGAGACTTAATCAAGTGGTAACTCCCCGAACACCCAACCTATAGGTTAGGGGGTTCGAATCACCATCCAGCCCCCTATCCATTCCCTTTGTAATTGTGTGGCATGAGCTCCCACCACCCTTTCCAAGCCTTCAATGGCTTCTTCAAAAAAATTTGGTTCATGCTAATTTTCTGACCACATTATTGAGAAAAAATGTGATAAAGTGATTTAACAACTTTGTCAATTAAGTTATTTTCCTAATATTGTTGCTTTATTGATTTAGTGGGTGTTTCTTTGTGCGTTTTGGGCCGGATTATCTGATTATTGCGTTTGCAAGATGCAAATAATCAGTTAATTTTGTTTGTGTACTAACTTCCAATAATCTATTATTTGCGTTTTGAGGAAATGAAAACGTTATTTTCTTGTAGCTCCATTTTGGTGCCGCAAGAAAATTGCGTTTAGACAAAAATAAATTTTACCATATTATTGCCTTTTGAAGTAATGGAAAATGCAAATCCAAACACTTTTTAATGATTATCTGATTATTACGATTTGAAACAGCATAAGCTCATCCAAACACTTAATTTTCTACAGCATGTTTTGTTACAGCAATTATCTGCTTATCCGTTTTCTAAACGCTGCAGCACTTTTTAAAACGCACATCCAAACATCATCTTAGCACATAATCAATTTGATTTTACATTATTTAATTTATAGTAATACATTTTTGCCTGATACAGATTATGTAATATATTTGATTTTATATTTTTAAATTTATAATTTCCTATATATAATTTTAACTCCATTTTATATTTTATATGTTAATTTATTATTATATATTACACTAATAATGCTACTGGACTACTTGACCAATGGCCTGCCTCCCGCACCTGGCGAGACGTCTTTGACCGATGTTCAGTTCATCATGTACTTTGCGATGGTAAAATGGTCGGGGATTGTCTAGCAAAATGTGGTGCATCTTTAGAAGAATTCTACACTACTTGGACATTCCTCCAGACTTCACACACAGGGTGTTAGCGGCGGATTCTTTCGGCGTATGGTTCTCAAGAGCGTAAGTGTTAGCTCATTTTTTTCCTTTCTACTTTTTGGACACCTTTTTTTGTTGCTCTTTTTTCCCTTTATTTACTTTTCAATTTGTTATTTGGCGTCAGCTTCCCAAAAAATAATAATAATCTTAGAACATTGTTCACATAAATATGGAGTGACTAATGCAAATCTAATCATGAATATATAATTATCATATTATACTATATTATACTTCTTCCGTTTTTTTTTAAGTGTTACACTTTCCTTTTTTGGGTGTTTCATAATAAATGCTACATTACCATATATAGAATGCTTTTAAAGGTATAAAATTTCCACTTAAGTACTTTTGTTCCTTGCATTGAATCTCGTGTCATTTTCTTATGTTACACTTATTTTGAAATGAAGGGAGTATTATATTATATGTAGGGATGAAAACGGTACGGATATGATCGGATAGTATCGGATATGAATATATATTATCCCCATTTTTTTTCTCAGATTCGGATCGAATATAGATATGCCGGATACAAATACATGTCGGATACAGATTCAATTGGATACAGATTATCGGATAATTTTTAATCTTTTTTGAAAATTTGATATAAAAATTATCGAATAATTTATATTTTGTTATAATGATTGATAATTATTAACTAATAAATAATAATATGTTAATATATTCGTATATCCATATTTAAAATCTGGATAATATTTATCAATTTTCGGATACGGTCAGATATTTTTGGATACGAATACGAATGCATATATTAAATTACATATTCAAATTCGGATGCGATATTGAAATATCTAGTTGGATAGTCGGATACAGATTCAGATTTGAATATAATCGGATATGGCATCCGATCGGTCTGATATTTACCGTACACCTTTAACCCCTAATTATAAGTATATATATTACACAACTATATAGTACTATATGTATTCAATTAGACGAAGTTAAAAGATGTTGTATATCATAGTAGATCTTTTTAATTTATGTAGTATTATTATACCTTTTATATTAATTAATAATTTCTTTAAAAGTACAGGATCAATATCTAACATATATATATACTACCTCCGTTTTCATGAAAATGAAATATTTGGTGTTTTGACACTATTCATTATTCGGCTTTGATTAGAGGGTTGACATGGGAAAGACCGGGGAAAGGGTGGTGGAAAGTAAATACAGATGGATCGTCGATTGGTAACCCGGGGCCGGCCGGAATTGGAGGAGTGATAAGGGATGATGAGGGTGTAGTGATCTTGGCTCTATCAGATTACATAGGCATTACAGATTCCACTACTGCGGAGGTTATGGCCATCAGCCGAATATGCTCTGCGATTATTCAAGCGCAAGGTTTCCCCCTGCCTAGGATCTTGTTCGAGTGTGACGCTTCTAATGTGGTTAAATGGCTTAGGCAACCGGACTTGTTCCCTAGCCGCTTTCGTCAGGCCATTGGGCCTATCCTTGCGATATTCCAATTTGCTGGAGGAACCAGGGTACATCATATATTCCGAGAGCGCAACTCTATGGCGGACGAGTGGGCTCGGAAAGGGGCTTCTGGAGGTGACAAAGTGGAAAAATGGAGATAGGCAGGGGGGATGTGCATTTGTTTGGGGAGTAATGGAGACGGCAAAACACTGGTTTTGCCTTGTTCGACTTACCTTTTCTTGTTTTGCAGGTGAAAGAATCATATTGGGACTGCTGAGAGAGTTGGAGGATTGAATAGAAACTGTCAAGGGTATTGAAGCAAACTGGGTTGCTGGCTGCGACTGAGGATGTTGTTAACAGTTATTGATGCTGAAAGATTCTGAGGGATCATTGCTAGTGCCGCTGTACATGCTCCACTTCGGAGTCAGATTTTGTTGTTAAAGCTGGAGCGCCTCGAGACCTATGAGAATTGATTGCTGATTGTAACAGATGCGGAAATGTTTAACTGATGCATTAAATCCACGAAGCCTTTGGATGCGTACAGAGGTGATATTCTTCTTTACACTCTTGAACTTGCTTTATTTTGCACGTTGATCCTGCTTTTTCCATTACGGTGTGTCGGATAGATAAGGGCAATTGGACATTGTTATTGCTATAACCCTCCCTGTAATTCATTCTACCCCATGTGATCCATGACCGAGCCTATTGATATATCCTAAGAATCCTATATGTCATGGTCTCTCGGTTGTTATCCCCCCACCCTAAATTATCTTCTACCCACTGAGAAGTTTGCGTCCATCTTGTTCCCTGAACTCCACCCTTCCTTACCCTAGCCACACAGACCTATTTAGCCATTGGGAACTACAGGTACTATCTAAGCTTTGCCACATAAATCCTTCTGTGTTGCAGCTTTGGAGTAAGGATATGTAGAGCGGTAGTTTGCCTCGAAATATATGGACGAGACTCTAATAATTTTGTGTATTGGATGTTCATAATGCTGGGCGAATTAAAATAGCATCAGAATTGATGGATGTTGTGCTGATCAAGCGCTTTTAATTGAGGTAGTCGGGAATAAAAGAAAAAGAAAAAAAAGGAAAAAATAGAAAGAGAAAAAAGAAGAAGAAAAAAGAAAAAAAAAAGAAAAAAAGAAAAAAAAGGGGGGGAAAGAAGGTTATAAATCGGTGTTGGAAAAAATACAAGGGGATTCGGTTCCAGAAAAGGGGCTTCGCTTGTGATAAAGCAACTCGAAAAGGATAGCTTGGGAGTTATGTTAGTGATTTCCTTCAAGTATCTTTTGAAGACTGACTTTGAGCACATAGTTTTGAAGAAGTCAATGTGCAACACGCCTGAATTTTAGTGTGTGCAATGCATAGATAGTCCCTATTTCCCATTAAATGATGCCTTTACCCGACCTCAGCTTTACCCTATTACATCAATATTGCTCCTTTATCCGATGCATTAGTATTGATTTTGAAGCAGGGGAGATGTGCTTTGAAGCAAGTTTTTGATTGTCTATTAGAATATCATTTGAATGTTCTATTAATTGCTCAATTTGAGTAAATAAGATCATACCCCTTGCTGCTGGAAATTCCTGATGGGCATGGAGATTCAAAGGCAAAGAATGTGCAGCTCGTATGGCTATTCTAAGTACATGACGACTGATATTGACTTATGCTGGAGCTGATCAGATGGGGACATGTTTGATAGAGGAATGGCACTAGATGTAGTGTTCATAAATCTTAAAATGCCTACTGCAGAGGATGTGTGTATGTCGTGGTTTTCTTTGAAGAATAAAGATTCAGCTACCTAAAGCCGAGGCAGGAACAGAAAGAGTGGAAGCTTGGTGACGAATTTGCAAACATTGGAGTTGGCCTGGAGGAATCTGTTCAGTAGTTGAAGGGAGTGCCTGGATCAAAGCATGGTTGGAAATAGCAGATGGTTTGCCCAAGTGTTATTGAAATTGTTTAGTTGGTGTGATTTGGTATGTAGCCTTATGTTTTACAAGAATGTACACCGTTGGTTATCTATTTTGGTGGAATATAATCATTACTTTTCTTCTCAAAAAAAATTATTCGGCTTTGATTCACGTTTATACAATAGTTATAGAAAGAAAAACATAGTCAAGTGAGATCTTATTAGAATCGTTTCATCTCGAAGTTTTATAATATCAAATTTTTATAATTTTTACTTATTTACAACGTGTGTTATTAACTGTTAAAAACATGCATCGGACTGCGTGCGCAGAGTGAATGTTGCACATTCATAAAAACAGAGGAAGTATATATCAACCATTCAAAATTAGATTGAGATCTTCTAAAATAATAACAAATCACTATGCTAAATAAAAAGTTGGGAAAAAATAAACAACTAATTTAAATTATTCCTTATCCAATTTATTAGATTATTCTCGATTTTCTCGAATTCAATTAAATAATGATTATTTTCTACTTTATAGTGAACTTAAATAAATTAAAAATATATAAAAATTAAAAAATGTATCCAAAATGAAAGATGTCGAAAAGGGAATAATCTATTAACAAAATGGAAAAAATACATAAATAAAAAAATAAAGTGGAAACATCTCCAAATTTATTCTCTTCAGTTGTTTTCTTTCAAATTTCAAATAAAGACAAAAAAATAAACAATAACAAAATCAACATAAAATAGATTCATGATATACAAAAATTTTGAGTATAATACAAAGGATAATTATAAAAATAATTTGTAGAGTATGACTTCATTGCAATATTGAATTACAACATGTAATCCTGTAAAAGTCATTGGAAAACCATTAGAAACATATATTTAACAGTATGTAAGAGAAAACAAAAAAACCACTAATATTCACATTCGAGCAAAAAAAAATCTTACGTGAAGAGCAAGACGACGAATATATTGCAATATGAAAAAAATTAACCTGCAACAAAAGAAATATTAGGAGAGCATTGGCGTGGGAAACATTGTAATACATGAGAAGAAGAAATAAAAAAATATTGTTTAAATATAAAATCAATGTTGAGAAGACATAAACAAAGAATGAACAAATAAAATGTGAGGTGGTGAGAATTTCAAGACAACCATGATATTAGATAAATGAATGGAATATTTACAGAGAAATAGGAGGAGGTTTGGTGGAGATATATATGCAAATATTGGAGGAATCAGGTTTGGTGGAGATATATATGCGAATATTTATAGAGAAATAGGTACGGATATGATTGGACTATATTTGTTTATATATATATATTGATAATAGATAATAGATATATTAAAGAATTTATAGATATGAATATATAATATAATATATATATGGTCTTTATCCAAATGAATTTTATGTTTTCATATCTTATATTAATTAATATTGGATATTAATAAATATTTATGGATATTTCAATATAGAATATTAAAATTTTAGGATTAAACATTGTTGGATGAATTAAATGTGATTGTTGAAAAAAGGGGGTGGGGAAGTGGGGGAAAACTTGACTATATTATTTATATATATATATAGATATAGATATAGATATATATCTTGAATAATTAAACATTTCGTATGTTGTAATATATATCTTGAATAATTGAACATTTTCGTAGTGGTAGACCCCAATGGTGCAATCCGATTACGGTACAATTCCTTTAAAATTATGCAATGTACAAAAATCATAAAAAACCTCTATCGCATCACACAAAATATTTTTCTTATCACATATTATTCCATCACGTAAAACATCTTTCTCATCACACAAAACATACTATTTATAATATAATGTTATATGCAATTTAGAGCTAAGAATGAGTTAAGCAGGCCTGAATATCACATATTCGAGCTCAAGCTCGACAATTGAACATATTTTAAAGCAAGTTCGAGCTCAGCTCGCTAATTATAAATAAGCCTACACGAACCGACTCAAACATTTAAACTATATATTTTTTAAAATTTGTATATATATATATATATATATATACTAGAACGCGGACGTCGTGCGCTACGCCGCGCGGATTGTAGGTGCAATGGACCTGTTATGCTGCACCCCCGACGCTTCTCATGGGTATATCTTAATTGCAATTCATAGGTGTCAGATCATCTGCACGCTTGATATACACTTTGTTTTTGGTGTCTAGTGAGTATGCTTGCCAGAATTGCAGAGGTATTGTCTAGTAAAAAATAGATAGGTCAGTGATTTGTGTGGATCTGCTAAACACTAAAAGAAAATAAAAAAAGTTAAATTCTACAATGAAAAATTAAATCCTACTGCTTCGTGTAGGAGAGCACTTTTACCAGGGAGCGGTCATGGGCAGGTCTGATATTAATAGTGAATGAAGTGGGAGAGCTGACATCTTCTTCAGATGAACTGGGTGGGTCGTTTGTGTCTGGGGAAGGAAGAACGTGTGTTGCACTGTTATGTGATAATAAGTGATGTAGTAATAGAACGGAAGGCTGAAGTCTTTTAACCTGAAGAGATAATTGTGTAGGCCAGGTGGGAAGGATCAGTAGCTTAAATGTTATGCCTGGTGAAGCTTGAGTTGTAGCGGTATGGTCTGAACCTCGTTAATGTGACTGCATCTCCAGTTTTCAGTTCATTAACACGGGCAAACTGGTCCCATTGCTTGTCGTCAGATATGACTAAAGTAGGATAAGCAAAGGTTAGCTCAACCTCCCAGCTACCAGTTGATGTCTCGATAATGATTGTTGTATCGTGTTGCCCACCTTCAAAAGTATCTGCAAAGCTCTCAGGCAGGGACTGCACAAAGCGAGAAGAATAGATTCTTTCAAGAACTGAACGGATATGACTATGGACAATGTACAATGCATAGAGGTTGGCATTCATACCGTAAAGCCTTTAAAATCATCTTCAAGGATGAATGTTGTCTCCATCAAGCTTTTTTGCTGTTAGCAAACCAAAATAACCATGAATGGTATGCAGATATGAACAAGAGTTCAAAAACAAAATCATTTGCAACTCTTAGACTGTAATGTCATCCAATACTGTTGACAAAAATTACAAGCTGTATTTAGAGTTCATATTGCTGAAAAGCTGTTACATTCATTTAATCAAAATCCCATAATTGTAATGGTATGCAGATATAAACTACTTTTACAGTCCTTTATTGAAAATCCCATATTCAGTTGTGATAAACCACAGTAGTAAAAATAAGAATCAATGAAGGGTTTCTCAAGGGAGCTTCAATGATGTTAAATGAGAACAAATGTAAAGGATGCCAGAAGGATAACAATAAAAATCCTGCAAAAATCATTTTGTGAATTTTAAACTTGGGAATAAGAATAGGTGAAGTAAAGAAAGCAAGTAATGGCATCATAAGTGAAAGAAACACAGACACACAAAAAAACCTGCACAAAGAAGACAAACACAGACACACCGTGGCAATCCAATGCTAAACTGCTCCAACAGTAAGGCATGAAATCAGATATAACCGAATTGCAATTAGTAAGGCAGCAAATCATTACATTATAAACGTGTCAAAAAAGTCCAAGCAATCAGCAATCTATATAGAGAGTTGCTTCCATCAAATTAAAAGCCTATATACAAATTCCTACCCACACCCACAGCCACAATCTCACACTTAGAAGGCAGATCGACTTCCAACAAATTAAAATCCTAGATACAAATTCCTACACACACCCACATCCACAATCTTACACTTAGAAGGCAGATTCAATTCAATGCAATGGCCTACAAGCTACATCAACTATGATTTATAGCAAAACAAGACCTTAAATTTATTTAAGGAAAAAGCCAATAAAACATTCAACTTTGGTACGCCACAATAAATAAAAATGGCATGTAAGGGAAAGGCTAAAAAGAGAAAAGCTAAATTTAATGGATGTCAAATGAAGGGTGGGTGATTGAGAGGAGCTAATTGAGTTATGCAAATTCCTCTGCACTATTCCATTCAAAAAAAGTAAATCTTCCAAGTTATGGCACATAAGAACCAAAAACATGACTTTACTGAAAGGAAAATCCTATTTGCAATTCTTTAGACAACAAAATAAGATGTTAAGTCTTTCTACAAAATAAAATCCTCTTAAGACTAATCGTATAAGACCAAAATATCTTTTAATCCAATCATTAAGATAACTCATAAAGTTTAGCTAAGCATGAATGTGCAGTTCAATGAAGTCCATAAAACAAAATACAAGGTCACACAAAAATAAAAGTTCAAAAACTATGAACAGAAGTTCAGAATCATTCAGACCAATGTAATCCTTCGTCACTGAGTAAGGACTTTGGAAGTTAACTATTACTTTTGACTTGAGAAAAATTCAGTTTATACTACCATGATATCTGCCTTTCTACCATTAAAAATTTTAACGTTTGATTTCATGCCTTTCTACCATTTCTTCTGAAATGCTTGCTAATTCAGATTCCAAAGACAAGTCCTATAAGTAGTGACAAAGAAAGTAAATGGACTAACCGAAAAAGCTTTGGAAAACAGAATGTGCATCACAAAATCAATTCGACGCAAAACTCAAAACTCTAGGGCATGGATTGGGAAGAAATTAAAAGGGAGGAAATTAAAGTAGATAGACCTGTTTCGTTTAGAAATTTGGAAATTAAAAATGCGAAGAGACAGAGATGCAAGCAGCCACAACAATTACAAGTGAACACTAAAGAACAACAAAGAGCTGAATGAGTATTTAAGAAGAGATCGAGCTTAAAGAATTTAAAAATTTGGATGAAATCTGAATGTTGAATAAGATAAAATGTCAAACTCCTTCCATCAAATAAAAGTTTAGTATAGACATTGTTTTCCATGTATTCAAGTAGCATGGAGAAGAATAAAAAGGCAATTATTCTCTATGAATAATAATAATAATGGTCCTATATTATTATTATTATTATTCTCTATGAAGAGACAACAAGGGCTACAAGGATTTTCTTGTTCAAATCCTGGTGGTGCACTACTTTAACATGTGCAGCTTCTGATGAATACAAGAAACTCAATTAAGCATTAAAAGTTCAAAAGTTGAAATTATGCATCATCATACACTCCTTCACTCATCCCTTTCTACAAACTAAACATTGAACAAAATAAAATGAAATGAATTTTCAAAATAAAAAAAGTCCAGCATCCTGAGAAGAAAGTCCATTCTTGGAAATCTGGGCAAGGAATGATGAGGGTTTCATTACAATAAATTCTCCAAAGTAGGGTTTTAAATCAAATTAGGGCAGAGCAAAACAACATTTAAGAAAACCTCAAAAGAAAAAAAAAAAAACCCAAAATCTCACATCCAATGTTTCAAATTGCAACATACCTGGAGATGGGCATTCAGATAAGAAGAATTCGTGAACAATGGATCTGATTCAGTGGGAAGAACAGGGTCAGTCACAGGCGGGTCAGGCCACACATCAACTGGGAAAGAAAATGATGAAGGAACAATGCACAACTCTGAATGATGGAATTAATTTTAAAAATTATTCAAAAATAATTTTGGAATCATCAGATAGGAGCGAAAGACAAATGATTTTTAATCACAATAGCCTCAGAAGGAAGGCAGTAGTGTCATCGTAATCATGTAGTAATTCTCATGAATAAATAGCAACATTAATCATCCATGGCTATGGAGTTTCAGTTATATGGTTGTCAAAAATTAAATCAATCATTGGCAAGGCCAACAAATGAAAATAAAGTCATCAAAGATATACAAGAAAACTTGAAATTGTCTAAAAAGCATCAAAGTAAGAAAGATGGATAAAATTGAAAGACTCAGTTTAAGGGTGATTTTTTTTTTTTTTTTAGGGAACTCAGTTTAAGGGTGATAATATAGCAGGCTGGTCAGCAAGGCATATAAATCAATGCCGTTACGATGAAAGAGACTTATCACAAGATAATCTGTCATTGCCCACAAATCAAGAAACGAAATTAAATAAATTGGACATCAACTACACCAAATTTGTCGAGCCCCTAAATATCAACAAATATCAACCAATAACAGCAGAGTCTATTTTCTATCAAGACTCACGTGTGGAGTTGTGGAAACAAATTCATTCCACCCCAAATACATCAACACAAAGTTGCAATCTTAACCTAATTACAGCCCCTCCACAAGCAATGGAATCAAAATAATTACTACTATAATATTTCAAACTCATTGTCATTAAATTTTAAGATCAATACGAGCCACATATCAAAATTTAAGAGAAAAGGCCTACATTTTTTTAAACATAAATTAATTACAATACTGTCTTTAAAATTTATCCTTAAATTACTAATAAAACACATTTTTGAAAAAAAAATGTTAAAAAATTATATAAACAGACAGGTTTTAAATTTGTAAACGATAACAACGTTCATTATATGTTACTTCTCGTATTTGGATGCCTAATAATTATACTCATATTTAAAGCAAGCCGGAAAAACAAATGGAGGATAATGCTCTCAGTAAAAGGAAGCAAAAAGCAGCAAACTCAATTGGAAGAGTTTGACAGAAAGCCTTCATCTTCCCTCCGTACACGAATAAACAACAATTAGCCATTCATCCATCCATAGAGAGAAGATTCATTAAGCCACAGCCAAACCTAATCCAAAAAACCACTTCCGCCGACCTAAAATCAAATCGGAAATCATCGCCATAGTCCTCTTTAGTGTGGTTAAAGCAAATCAATCATCATCGAGCATTAATAATGAAGAGGATAAAAACTTTAGGGGAAAAAGATATAAATCCAACTGTGGAAACTACGAGAAAACGCAAGATCCAACCACAAAATATATGTCCTAAATAGATGTCCCGAATCGTCGTCCACCCTGATAGCCATAAAAACATATTATTCCATTCTTGTGACTACAGTATTTTTATAGCACATCTTCGCACTTAAACGCCTAACCAACAGGGAATGCTTTCATCTTCGCAGTTCTCTACGGGCCACGACTTATAAAATTAATGGAAGATAGCGAAACAGAAACAGCTACGCACAACGCAAAAACAACATAAAGGAGTGAAGCTAATCAGTAAATGCCATTATCCTTGAAACTTAATTCAAAAAAACTCAACAAGAAAAAAGTCACAAATGGACGCCATAAGAACAAGCCTACGCAAATGTTCAAGACAAATACTTCTGAAAAAAATATTGGAGAAAATTCTTAAATGGATCTTTCAAGATTTTCATTAGGTCAGACAAATCAAAACATGTAGTCCCCTATGGAAAAATAGTGCTAGAGAAATCGGAATCCAAAAGTTTCCAATGGTACCTGTGAGAGTTTCTTCGATCCAAGGGAATGGCTTTTGTGGGACAGGGAAAACGGTTGTGGCAGCAGGGCCCATGGCAGCAGCGAAGCGGAGACGAGAAGCTTAACGGTGAAGGAATCGTGGCCTGCCAGCATTAATGGCCGAGGGCAGTGCGGCGATTTCGATTGGAAGGCTACAGGGAAGGTGATGCAATTGGGTGCTTCCTGGGGTAAATTTCAGCGCAAAGACAATAAGTGCATCCAGTGGCAGTGAGACGCAAAGGTCAGACCAACGGGGGTTGGGCTTCAATATGTGGTAGGGAAGCTGTGGGGAAAGAGCGAGGAGCGAGCAGGGAGAGAGGATCGGCGGCACGGGCGGGGCATCGGCGTCGCATGGGCGGAGGAAATTAGGGCAATGGGAAGAATCGGCGGAGGAAGCGCGGCGCCCGAAGCACGCAGCGTGCGGGGTAGGCTAGTTCGAAGGCGGCGGTGAAGACGCGGTGAATGGGAGTCGGGAACGGCAGCGCTGCTACTGCAATAGTGAGGGCTCTTGGCGGCGGAGGATGAAAATTGGGGAAATTGTGCGTTGTCTGATGAGGAAGAAAAGTGAAAAGTAAAAGAGAACAAGGGCACAACTGGAATTTCACTTTAAAAAATTACTGTTCATAAGGCCATTACCAGCTTCACATTTATATATACTCGGAAAAAAAGCCAAATATATCCTTTTTGTTTAAAAAAAAAAAGCCAAATCTATCCTTTTTCTATTTTATTACCGAATTTATCCTCTACATATGCTAATTATATCCGGAAATATCCTAAATTCACTAATCGTGGAATGTCTGCTGACGTGGCAATAAATTAACTTAAACCCTACACGCTGGATTGAATTTGAAGTGTATCTCAATTAGGGCTGGGGAAAAATACCGAATATACTGCATACCGCACATACCGTATCGAAGAAATACCGAAAATATCGAAATTTTCGGTATACCCGTAATTTTCGGTATGGTATCATACCGTACCGTAAGATTTCGGTACGGTAACGGTATAAATTTTTTGATACCGCGGTATATCGCTACCGTACCGAACTTTGGTATATACCATGGTATCGGTATATACCGCGATACCGTTATATACCGTAATATCGGTATGTTGGTATATAGCGAAAGTTCGGTATGCCGGTATATACCGCAATACCGGTATGTCGGTATGTAGTGAATGTTCGGTATGTCGGTATATACCGCGATACGGTATGTCGGTATGTACTGAATGTTCGGTATAGCGGTATATACCGAACTTACCGGAACGTCGGTATGGAAACGGTATGAAAATATTTCATACCGAAACTTTCGGTATACCGAAGATCGGTATACCGAAATGTTCGGTACGACAACGGTATGAAATTTTTCATACCGTAAAGTTCGGTAAGGTATACGGTACGGAGAATTTTTTTCGGTATGATACCGTACCGAAAATTACGGTATACCGAAAATTTCGATATTTTTCTTTTTTCGATACGGTATTTGCGGTATGCGGTATACTCGGTATTTTTCCCCAGCCCTAATTGAGAGACACTTCAAATCCCATCCAGCGTGTAGGGTTTAAGTTAATTTATTGTCACGTCAGCAGCCATTCCACGATTAGTGAATTTAGGATATTTCGGGATATAATTAGCATATGTAGAGGATAAATTCGGTAATAAAATAAAAAAAGGATAGATTTGGCTTTTTTTGAAACAAAAGGGATATATTTGGCCTTTTTTCCATATATACTCCTATAAGATAGGGAAAACTAGGGCCCGGTACCCATGGAAAAAATATTATTAGAGTCAAAGCCCCTCCATTTCAAACATTGTGTTTTAGGCCCTATGTAATAACTTGGTAAATCACATACCAAGAATTTGGTAAAGCACATACCAATAACTTGGTAAACACATAAGGTAATCGTGGTAAATCACATACTAAAAACTTGGTAAAGCACGTATGGTATATGTGGAATAACTTGGTAAACATCATAAGATATATGTGGTAAAACGCACACCAATAACCTGGTAAACACCATAAATATTTTTGGTAAAGCACATACCAAGACTTGGTAAATACCATATGGTATATGTGGAATAACTTGGTAAACACCATAAAGTATTTGTGGTAAAGTACATACAAAAAACTTGATAAATAACATATGGTATCTGTGGTAAACCGCGTATCAGTAACTTGGTAAGTACTAATATATGGTAGCTA
The DNA here is from genome assembly GCA_030278955.1 of Hygrophila difformis. NCBI lineage: Eukaryota > Viridiplantae > Streptophyta > Magnoliopsida > Lamiales > Acanthaceae > Hygrophila > Hygrophila difformis. Next base: position 19,882,477 of record JAOANR010000001.1, on the reverse strand, counting down.
TGGTAAGACACATACTAATACAGTGGTAAATCACATATCATTAACCTGGTAAATACCATATAGTATCTAGGTAAGGCACATACAATAACCTGGTAAACCAAGTCAAACATGTGATGAGGTGCAAAGTGTAATAAAATTGGAATGAGGCCTAAAAAAATGGAAAGATTTTTAAAAAGGGTCTGGGCCCAAATTTACCGTATAACATATCTATATATATATAAAAATAATATAGTCCAATTTCCCCCCACTTCCCCACCCCCTTTTTTCAACACCTCATCCAACTTTTCTCCTCAATTTTCAACAACCTCAATGGAAATAATTAAAATAAAAAATTTAAAATATAATAGATAATAATCATATATATTATCCTGATATATATTTGAATTACCCATAATATACAATTACAAGTTTAAATCTAATATTTAAAATTTAGAATTTGGATTTAGTCTAACTAAATTTAAAACTTTTTAATTGATTTCCTAATATATATTTGAATCTGAAGATAATATTTTACATATATATATATATATTATATATATATTTAAATCATATAGATATATTTAAATCACATATATATTAATATATTTATAACTATAATATACTAATAACATATTGCTGATTTTCCATCTTTCTAATTGAGATCACATTTACATATATATATCTAATATATCTAATATATATATATGCGAAACGAGTGGTGAACAGTACTTTGGCGGTACTATTCATTGAACAGTGAATGTGGGACGACGTCGTTGTGTTTGTCCTCCAACTTTCACTTAACCTACTCTGCGATTGTGTTCTCCGCTGTCCAGCAAAATCGACCCTCCCTCCTCCAACATTCTCTAACTTTTTCGTGCTCAGATCTCCACCACTCCGTTGGTCTCGCAGTGGAGGGCGAGCAACATGGCTGCTTATTCCGATCTCCAATCTCCGATCTCCATTATCCAAACTCGGCTCTCCAAGAAAATCCCTGCGTCTCGTCGCGTCTCCGTTGGCCGCCCCGCTTTCATCGCCCAGGGCCGTCCCCGCGGCGCCGTCGCCGTGTGCACCGTCGTGGACCTCCGACCCCTCGTCGATCGCATCCACACCGGTATTGTATTCCAGATTTGGGATCGTGTCTCTCTCTTCCATTCACGGTTTCCTTCGCCTAATTTGCGGCAATCTTCTGCCGGTTTTCTCATTCCCATTGACGCCGTTCCAGTGGACAACAGGGAGCAAAGGTGTAAGCTTTATTTCCATTTTGTTCATTTTCTCCATATCTCCGTTTCTTTTTATGATTGCCTGGATAACCTCGCCGCGGGGGGGGGGGGGGGGGGGGGGGGGGGGCTGGGGGGGCTTAGCGGGCCGGAATTGGGGCGTGGCCGGGAGGAGGAGGAAGCAGACGAAATTGGGGAAGAAAATTAGGGCGAGGAGGAAGCACGCGAATTTGGGCATGAAAATTCCAAATCTGGAATTTGGAAATGGGCCGTCTGCGCGAATGAAATTTGGGGAATAAACTTTTAGGGCGGCTGCGGTTAGCCTCTGGGGGTTCCATCTTTTTGTGGGTGTACTTTGCAATCTTCACTTAGGTAGAGATTACAATCATTTATTTGAAATCTGATCCTACATTTTTTTGGAATATGTTCGGCAAATTCCTCATCATGTATAATGGAATTGGCTACTTTTTGTTTCTAAATATGTTTTATCTTAGAAGTTTCCTGGTTGGGTTCGTTTCTTTGATTTTTGTCATGATGTGGTGATTATGGAAATCTAGGTTTTATCTACGGTAGGGTTCTGCAAATTCCTCATCATGTATGGTGTTGTCTGCACCCAGCGAGTACTAGGTTTCGTGGTAGGCTTCTGCAAATTCCTCATCATGTATGGTGTTTTATAGCATCATTAAATCTAGGTTTTGGATGCAGTTACTTGTCTAAATTCTGGTCCTGCATTTTTTCCACATAACTGAGTAGAATTAGATTGATGTTCTATTGATGTGAATTTATTGAAATTATGTTCTTCTACGCTGTTCTCCGTTTCATCTTCTGCTCCGTGTGAAAATTTATGTTCGTCATTCTGTCATATCGTTGCTTTCAGATAGCTCGTGTTGGATTATTTCTTAGCATTGTGATGTCTTGAAAAGTCAAATTAGGGTCATCCTGTTAATGTAATATGTAACTAATAAAAAGTTGCAATAGGAAAGGCCAATCTAATTTCAGTTGATGGTTTCTATGAATCTTATTCTCTCCTCTTGATTTGCAGGTGAAGGACTTGTTAACTTTAGGACCGCTATTGTTAATTCAGATAGTGTTCTGCTTCATTGGAGACCCGAGGATGCCGATCCCTGTGGATGGAAAGGAGTGCAATGTGATGCCAAGTCAAGAAGAGTTACAGCCCTGTGAGTTTCATGATACTAAAGTTGTCTTATTGAATTCCATATATTATGGGGAGTACTACTTTAATGGGATTCAATATTAATACTGGAAAAATTTTGGGTTTCAGGATTCCACACCCCCCCTCCCCCCACAAAAAAAATAATAAAATAAAAATGAACCCCAAAAAAAAAAACTCCTTGCCTATGCTGTGAGATATGCAACTTATTGATAATTCAATCCAGGTATGATATTAGACATTAACATTGCAGGACTCTCCCAAATCACAAATTGAGTGGACCCATATCAGCTAATATTGGAAAGCTAGAAAACCTGCAATTCATGTATGTGTCGTATGTTTGTCCTCTAATTTTTCTTCTTTAAATCCTTATTGCACCTGCTGATGCTGAGTTTAACTATTATGTTAGATCTCTTCATGAAAACAATTTATACGGAGCAATCCCCCCAGAAATTGGGAACTGTACACAGCTGCAATCCTTGTAAGTATCTTGTGTGTCCAGTGATTATATTCTGTGCTGATGAGCTCATATTAATTTTAAATTCTGTTTACAAGATTTCTAACATTGCAATTTCACTTTTTTTGTAAACTCATCATCTCCAACCCACTTTTGTTTTATGATCTTTATCTCTATTGTGAGATTGGGAAAATTATATTCCCCATATAAGTTGTTTGATATGGCATACTTGGAAAATACCTTAATATCAGATCGGAGCTTAAGTTTGAGGAACCAGGAAAGGGAAAAGTAGCATGAATCAGCACTTACCAGTATGATGCAATAAATTGCATTATGTACTCTCACTAAATTCGATAACCAATCATAGTTTGACCCAACTCATGGTTAATATAATATTTGAATTCTTATCAACCTGAAATTCACCTGTTCCAGTATTTATTTGTAGAAGAGTAGAACTCCAAACCAATTTATTTGTAGAATAATATTTGAAGATGACTTGGGCCCAGCATCATATTTTTTATTGTGTTCAATATGAACTATATATCGGCTATCGCATAGGCATAGCTTCTTAGTGGAGTATCTGGTCTCCCCACTTAATTATTATTCAAACATTTCTTCAAATATTAATTGCATCAAATGGCATCATGTTTTCTACATCATGACACAAATGACATCATGTTTTCTACAGAATTCTATTTCCGCTTTGATAAATTTACTGTAGTTAATAGCCTTTTTGAGAAAAACATACTCCATTATACTGGAACAAAAATGTGATCACCGTCCACAGTGACCAGGAGTTACCGGCCAATTTCATTTTATTGTTCTTGGATAACGACACATGACCCAAAAAAGTCATCAACAACATATCATGGATGAACAAGCCCATGCAACCCAACACCCCTTTTCCGAAGAAGTTGGGACACAACCCGCCCAACAATGGACTCCCCTCCAACAGCATCACAGGACTGCTCTTCGTTCTCAATCAATCAAAACACAGGTGTGCACCAGTCCTCGACGCGTGTAAGGTTTAAACTACAATTTTTGTACATCCTTTGCTTCTTGCAATTTATACATCTCACTTTAATTTTTTTTGAAAAGCATAGATGAGCCTCGAAAGTATACGAAGAAGCCAACAACTTCAAGATGTAGGACCCGTTGAATCCAGCAGCCGTCAAGCGCGCAACGCTTGCCGTCGTGCTCAGGCAACACACAGACAGACAGAAATGCAGCCAAATGAATTAACTGCAGCCCACCCGAACAGCAGGTTTTGTCGTTCTTCTCAAACACCTGAACAAGAGGTATAAACATTCACTTCATATTTTGTTTACATCATCTCGATAATTTTTTTTGTTGTTTTTAATTTTTTGTTTTTTTAAAAAAAACCTTTACTTTTTATAAAGATGTTCACTGTTGCCAATTTGTTTCCTATTACCTATTGCCAGGGGTTTGTCACAAATTCATTTTTCACTATATGTTCTGCTGCTGAGTTTTGGATCAAAATCTGATTGTGTATATTAGTTTAGAGATTTTTTCTTTTTTGGATTTTATGGCTATTCAGATACTACTGATAAGCATTCTTGCTATGTTAAAAACAGGTGCGATTTATGTTAATTATTTTTAATTGTCATTTTGCCATAGGTTTTGGACACTCCTGCTTTGCAAGATGATTTTTATCTTAACCTTGTTGACTGCTCTTCACATAATGTATTTGTTGTGGGCTTGGGGAACTGCTTGTATCTGTGGCATGCTTCTAGCAGCAAGGTAATACTTTATTTATTCAATCAATTTCCTGTATAACAATCTCATAAATTTATGAAGCTGGAATTTGGAATATTTAAGCAAGCAGTTAAGTTGTGAGACTTAGGAATTGATGATAGTGTCTGTTCTGTTGGCTGGGCACAGCGTGGTACACATCTCGCTGTTTTTTTGGAAGAGCACACATCTTGCTGTTGGAACTTTCAGTGGAAAGCTCCTTTTTCACTATATGTTCTAGCAAAAAGAATAAAAAGATTAATTGGTTCATAAGTGATGATTCTAATTTTATACTGTTTCACATCATTTCAAAAGAATCCCGATGGGGGTAAACTATTTTCATGTGAAGGTTGTTGGCCTGCTTTTTGTTGCGACCACGACAATGAATTTGTCTAATTCATTAGCCTGGGAGCTTTTACAAAGGATTGCATGTGTCATCAAAGATTACCTTGGTGTTCTTAATGAGGAATTCTAAGAAAAAATTTTGTGCTTGTATATGAACTGCTTGATGAAGTCATAGTAAGTATTACTAAAAGTGCATTATAGTATGCAATTGCATTTTGTCTCGTTCAAAAAAGGCATACCAAGTAATGAATGTGTTCTGCTTGCAGATTTTTCCATACAGATTTTTCCACTGGTCTTGTGTTGTATAGGATGCATTCTTCATTGGCCAGAGCAAGAAATATCATGGTACATATCATGTTACAGACTACAAAGTCTCTCAATATGTCTCTTTAACGCATATAAATCTTTGCACATATCAATGAGTTTTCTCTACAATTCTCCTATCATAATCACACCTAAATGTGTGCCTCTCTTGCACTGAATGCGACTGTGCAGGCCGCACAATAATCAAGACCCAACAGTAAAAAAAACATCCGTGGACTGAACAAGAGGAACCAAATCCAGGACACTAGCATCATGTTTACTTCTACTTCAACACACCAACTCATTGACGGCCCAAGGAAGCAACATTTGCTGCTATTTGCATCAAATATTACTAGCATCTTCCCTTCATCAACACGACCTCCTATAATTCATTCGCCGGCGCGCGCAGCGTAGCGCGCCCTGGACGAATTCTAGTATATATATATATGGGACTTTCTAATGAATAGTGCCCACGAGGAATAGTACTATTCTGTTTCTCACAAATTACGCCGTGCCATTCTCCCAATTTGTATTTTCTGTACCCGTCGTTCTCGTGTTGCCCTAATATATTCTTCCCATCCCTGACGCCCTACTCCTTCGTGCCGCTCTTGCTCCTTCCGAATCCAGCGGCGCCGCTGCACCCTTGAACGCCACCGCCGTCTCATCCCTTGTGCCTCTTGCCGATCGCACCTGGCCTTTCGCCAATAGGGATTGGATTGGTTTCAAATCCGAGTGTTGCCGTCGCCGAAGTAAAACGGGGATACTGTCACTGCCCATCGACTCCCAACCCCCCCTTCCCTCAGCGCGCTAGCCTCGCAGTCGGAGGAAGGGATTGTCTCCTGCGTACAGGCCACAGGTATTGATTAAATTCAGCCCCCCTTCGCATGCTCCTCACACATTCCGTCGTTCACTGTTCTTGATTAAATTCTTGGATTTGGAGTTGCTTCCCTTATTCAGGTAACCGATCATTGTGCTTTATTTGTGCTAAGTTTTCTCCTTTTCTGTGGGTTTCATATCATTCATCTATCTACTGATTTTTTTAAATTAGGTGCAGAAATTAGGGCTTTAGTTTTTAAGAATTGGATGATTTTCATTGTGAATGAGAATGCGCTTGGGTTTCTTCTTATCGTTTTGTGCACGGATGCAAAGCATGTGAAAAGTTGGGCGACGAGGCTGAAATTGATCCCTCGGTGATTCTGTGATTAGATATTAGGGATTTGTATATAATAGAGCTTATTCATCGCAGCAATGTTGTAGTTCTGGGGATCCACACAGATTATTTCGTTGAGAGTATATGCAATAGCTGCCCTGAATGAATTCAACAAGATGTGGCCTCTTGTTCTACCAATCAAAGAATTGATCTTTTGTCCTCAATTTATCAGTATACCCCTTTACATGCACTAGCGAAGTTTTACCATTTTTCTTGGGATAAAATTTCTTTTGGAATTCATAAACCACACAGGCCTATTGTGTGATCATGTTGGGCAAAATATAACAAATTACTCTAATTCTGACATATTTAGGAAATCTTTGTTCAGCTTTCAACAAGAAAACCATGTTTTAGTTTTGTTTGGCTATTTTGAACAATTAAAGGAATATTCACGTGTGAACGACTTGGTCCAACAATTTGGCTCTTTTTTCCAGAACCTTTTCTTGAAGTTTCCACTTCCACCACCTGGTAACTTGTTACTTCCTTTGCTGCTGGTTGGTTGTACAAGTGCAAATGCGTTTATTTTTAACATTGATTACACAGCAATTGTGTGTCTGATTTGTGGAATTTTTGGAGCAACACTTGAAAGTTATATGTCAAATTCATTTAGATTTATATTGCTGAAGTCTCTGGCATTTTGAAGATCATTATTCGGTGAATGTCAGGTAACTATGATTTCTTCTCCTTTACATTCGATTTCAGTTTCGATTTCATTATTCCTGCGCACACCATCCTCACCGGTGCGTCCCTCTCTTTGTGCCATCCTAGCACTGCAAATTTGAAATTTCAAAGGTACCCTACGCCTTCCTTGTTGTCTTTAATGTTGAATCATCTCTATTGTACCATTCCACTTACACATAATCAAATTAGTCTGTGTTCATAGATTTGGGCTCACATTAACGGGGCTTCGAAACCAATTTAGGGGGAACAACAGGTTCGATTCTTCTATTTGTTATTCAGGTAAGGTTTCTTCTTCTTTCCAATTTGATTCATCCGGTTTGGGTCGGAGAGAAAAAATCCAGTGATTTGGAGTGTAATGGGATGGTTAGCCCTTTTTTTAAATTCTTCTTAAGTATAAGATGATGTCTGTGTCGATTCTCTTAATCTTTCACTAGCATGTTTCGTTTCTGTGTTTCACCATAGGCTTTCAAGGATAGATTTGCGTGACATTTTCATTGGCTTCAAGGTTCACATTTTAAGCTGACTTCATGTTTCTGATTCTTCCTTTGACTCAAGATAACAATTAGGATGTTGTATGAAACCTTTAGGGGACAATTTGTCCTGGCATGGCAATTTTAAATATTTTTATTATTTTCCTTGGATTTTAAGTTACAAAACAAAATCATTAACCAGTGGCAAGAACCAAAATAAAGTGCTAATACAGTGCTTGCTAATTGAGTTGCTTGATCAATCATGCTTGCTAATTGTTATACCTGTACTTTCGTTCTCTCTTAATTTCACACTTAAATTAATCTTAGTTATGCTTTTGTTTTAATTTTGAATGTCTTATTATAGTTCAATAATGTTTTTTCTTCACCGGGCGAATGCGAAAACAAGGACTGGTGGTACTCTTTTTTGTTTCTTTATTTATTTTTATTTTTGGATGTTATTAAGGTCGATATGTTAAATTCTATCTTGATTTGTAGATATGATACTACTCGATTTACCCCCTTGAGAGGGCTCTCAATAGCAGCACTGGTTTTTTGCTCTCTTCTTTGCTGTAAGATTTTTATGCATTACAATATTATGCCATCTCTAATTTTCTTCTCAAAATTTCATTACTTCATTTATCCTTTTTTTTCCTCCGCCTGTCATTTTATCTCATTGTGTATTGTCCGTGTTTAACCCACAACACATGGCAGAGGAGGTTCATTTTTTTTTAAAGATGGTGGAATGTTATGGTTCACGGACTTGAGAATTCCAGAGTTCAACCATTAATTTCAATAAGCAGTCTCCTTGCATTAGGGGCCATATATTTATGCATCAATTCCAAAGCACATACGCTACCTGCCAATTGCTAAATCCAGATATCAACGAATAATTCATATTTATCGTTCTTCATTATAATCATATCGATTTATTTAAAGACATGCCTAATTCAGCCATGGTGCTGTGTTGTGCTTCATTCATAAATGTATATAGTTGCCCCACATGTTGCCATCTGAAGAAGCATTCGTTGCTGCTGTTTCGGCTCTTGGTATTGAGAATAAAGATGGGCTGGTTGTTTATGATGGAAAGGGGAGATTTAGTGCAGCGCGTGTCTGGTGGTGAGTTTTTAAGTTTTGGCTTGGCATTCCGAAGTCAAAGAAGATTGGTAAAAATGCTAGAATTATGTTGATTATGATTGATAGAATAGTCTTAACATTCTTCTTGGATGGAGGCCTACCAAGATGGCGTGCTTCGGGATATGATGTTGAGTCAAGTGCATCAAGTGATGCTATCCTAAAAGCTAGTGCTGCTAGTGAGGCCATAGAGAATGTATACCAAGGGCAGAGGGTCTGTTTTGTTTTGTGTTTGTGTATATGTACTCTCCGAATTATCCTCAATTGTGTTCATTCTGTTGTAGATTTAGATGACTTTTTGGTTGACGTTAATCTCGAACAGTTTTTTAGATTTCGTTGTTCTGGCTTTGTATTTGGCTTCTCATTTTATAAACTATTGCAAGTAATCAGGATGCCTTAAGTACTATGTGAATGCAACAATTTAAGTAATATGTTATGATTTATTGTTTATTTGAAATAAAATTTAGGTGTTGCGCCATATATAAATTTATCCAATGATTGTTTTCATAAGGGTTTGTGTTCAATTAATATTTTAGAAGATACTCCAGGTAAGAAAGCATTCTTCTCTAATCTTTTATTTTTTTTAATGAAATAAGTATGTTTCATAAGTAATTTCTATATGTAATGTTGGATCTTTAGGACTATTACGGAACTATTAATGCAATTTTATTTTACTGCACGATTATATTGCTTGCAAGTTGACAATGAATTCTTTGGAGAGAATCACTATTATGTGAACCCACTATTAAACATATCTAAAATAAACTCTTCTACATCCAATCCCTCTACAGGTTAGTATCAAATTTGCACATTATCTTTTTTTTTTTATCTATTTCAATTACAATCTTATCTTTAATTGTTTTGATACGCATATAATGAAATCAATTATGTTTGTCATAAAACAGATTATTAAGATGGTGGTGATCCTATCCATCAATGTGTGCATTGCGATGCACTTTTTCGGTATGATGAAAGAGTTAACAAACACTTTAAACCTAAAAGACCAAAGTATCATGTATGCTGCTTAAATAGCCAAATAGTTCTCCCAATTTACCAAATCCTTCACAGCTACTATCTGAATTATATTTTGAAGACACTGGAAGGGGTAGAAATTTCTTGAAACATATATGGGCCTACAATTGTATGTTTAATTTTACATCAATGGGAGGAAAAATTGACCACACCATAAATTCTGGCTCTTCTCCGCCTAAGTTTCATTTGAGTGGTCAAAACTACCATTTAATTGGTAGTTTACTACCAGCTGAAGGATTACGTGCTATATTTGGTCAACCTATATATATCGCTGAGAATGAGGATCAAAATATGATGAATCTATTGAGGTTTGTCTTCTTCATTAAAAACTTATTCTTCTATATGTATACTTATTATTTAATGAAATTAAATTGTATACTTTATTTTATAGTAAAACTTAATTTAATTGTGTTTCTTTTTATTTCTGTAGGGGAAATGATGGCTCAGAAGAACTTGACATTGAGATTGTTAGGGATATTAGAAAAATGCTCGATGATCATAATGTCCTGAAAAAATCAAATATCATATGAATGGCTAGAGAGAGATTGAACATTGATGGTAACCAAAACATCAAACTCCGATTTATAGGCAAAAGAGGATGTGAAGGTCGTACATATAACTTACCATCTATATCAGAAGTTGTAGCTCTAATTTTTGGAGATTTTGATGAAAACATTGAAGAGAGTTTTAATTGTTGAAAAATTAAGATTTATTTAAAAAAAGGGGAAAAACTGTGTATTTTTTTAACATGCCCTATAAATTAAGAAAAGTAGCACTCGCCCGTGCAATTCGCGGGAAGAAAATTTATATATTTTTTAAAACTAATACTACGTGAATTGTGTGGGTCGGAAATTTTACTTTGTCACATTTTTTATCAATAATATGTGGTCTGGAAATAGGCATAACCCAATTAAATTTAATAAAATATTTAAATTTCGCTCCTTGAAAAAAAAATATATTTAAAATTTTAAAATACTATGCCATTTTTTAAAAAAAAATATATAAATTTACTTCCCTCGCATTGTGCGGGCGGGTGTGCTAGTACATAACATTATAACGAAACCTTCTTTACAAGCCTAAATAAACTTAAACGAGTCTATCCTACTCAGCTCATTTATTTTACGCGTATTACATTACGAGCCGAATTTTTTTTTTGGGGGCGTAATATGGAATTTTATTCAAATATGGCAAAACACAGTACATCAAGCTCCATACAAAATATCCTTGGCCAAGATTACAATAACCGGTTTTGAAGAATGAAATAGACCTCTAGCATCTCCAGCCCTTACAGTGAAAGCAACGAAGCTGTAGCGCCATATCAAGAAATATCCAAATTCTCAATCTGCAGCAGGGCGGCACAACTAAATAACCAAAACAGTCCTTCCATTCTTACCGAGAAAAAGAAAGAGAAAAACTCCATTGCCAAGACAGCCCAATAGTGGAAAAATTCGTCCTTTTGTAGCAACCTCGGTACTGCATCTGCAATGGCCCTCCTAGACAGCGAAAACTCATGTCGCACAAGCTCTCGAGGGCGACTCCCAGTATTTTTTCGTGTAGTGAATCACAGTGACATCCCTTACTCTTGTTACAATCGGCATATTTCCCCTGCTATTGTCCACAATCAATGTATCGGGCTAAAAACAAGAGATATTATAGGGCCATGGTAGGGTGTAGAAGGATGAAAGAAGGGAACTCTAGGGGAAGAGTGGCCTGTCTGTAATGCTCACAGTGGAGTTCTAGTCGTGTTGCACAGATAAATAACAAACTGTACATCCAAAATGGCATAGCCAGTACCATTCTCACGATACTCTGAGTGCTCTCTTCACTTGCCACTCAAAACTTCTCTTCACTAGCAAATTCAAAACTGAGGCACCCTTCGCTAGTCAAATATCCCAGAATATCCCAGAATAACACAGCTTTCCTGAATTTTTCTTTTTCTTTTTTCTTTCTTCCTTTTTTTTTTTGATATATGATTGCCTCTTTTCCTTTCAATGTTTTTTTTTTCTTTCTTTTTTTTTCTTTTTCTCCTACGATGTATATATATTGTTGCAAGTGATAGGCACAGTTCAAATAGACTCTTTGAATATGTTATCCCAGTATTTGTCCGTAACCACTTCCAATATTCAGAGGGAGCATTGCTCCAGTATTTCTAATTCTGATATAGACACCCCTCCCTTAAACATCATAGTAAGTTCTCACCCCCCCCCCCCCCCAACAGATCTCCATCTCCTCTAGAGTACTAGGCACAAAGATTTGCACGCACGAAAGAACTTTCCATATGAGCATTAACAGGCAAAACCAAAATTCCCCCAGGTGTATAGGGACTATATGGCTGTGGCAGGTTTTGTTATAGGGCTTGAAATGTGGATATAGGGGCAGGAGGAAATATCGTGTAGGTTCGGTACTTGCTTGGGCAATTTGGAAAAAGAACGTTTCCAAGAGGGTTCAAACAATCGGCCGTTTCACAATACGTCTAAGTGAGCAATGCAGGTTCAACATGAGTGATTGAAACAATTTCTAGGATGCCAAAGTGACCATCACTAATTAACGTATGTGGAAAGCACATAAGACTCAAGGCGCAGGTCTCACCGTTTTTGCTTAACAGTTTACTTGATTAGGTCACAACATATTTTTCTTTCCTTCCATTTGTGTCTTGCACCGATTACTCTATTTATCCAGGAGACTTCAACTCTTTTTGTCTATCCCAAGCAAGTATATATGCAACCGCAGCCTCTAGACCGGTCAGAATTCCAGCAACAGTATCCTTCTGCAGATGAGTAGCAATGGTTCCCTCCAAGGCCCTACACCGCAGCAACCTGAAGAAAAAAAAAAAAAAAGAAACAAAGCAGCAGCATTTATCTATTAAGTGAGAACCGCAGCCATACAGAACAATCGGGCCATTAAAGTCACCAACTCAAAGAGCAGAATATGATACGCCGTTCCGCCACTAATTCTCCTTGACTCCCATCTTACATCCGCCCAGCCTTCCCTCTGTCTGATTCATGTCCTCCACACATGACCACCCTCGAATTTCGCTCCTCAGCTAAGTTCTTTAGACCAATCTGCAGCAAAGTTCTTAAAACCATTGTTCAACTTTCTGCTCTCCTTGAGCTCCAAGACGAGCCCAGTGGTCCGCCAACTCGTTCCTTTCCCTTAGGATATGTTGGATTCTAACCTCCCCACCAAATTGAAAAAGCGACACTATGGGATCCAGAATGTTATGGAATCTCCAAGGAGCAGTACCTGGTGTTTGCAACCAGCGGACAACATTGGAAGAGTCGCATTCGAAAAGTATTTTAGGAAGTGGAAAGCCTTGGTCTCTTATGATCGCCTTGCACACTCGACTTATGGCTGTGATTTCCGCTTCGGTAGAGTCCGCTTACCAAGTGAGTCAGACAGTATGAATATAACTATTCCAGCCTCATCTCTTATAACTCCGCCTACACCCGACTGTCCCGGATTGCCAATAGAGGATCCGTCCGTGTTTACTTTCCACCACCCCCGGCATGGTCTTTCCCAAACTAGTCCGGCCCGGTTTGCCTTGGGATATTTGATTACATGTCGAGACAAGTTCCCAGGGAAGCTTGAGTCCAAGCCGTTCATGTCAACACCTGTCCCCCCAGATTCCAATTGCCACCACAAATTAATTCTCCATCTAAGCTCTTCTGCAGCCCCCTTAATATCCAGCTGCTGTCCTTTGAAAATTATTGCATTTCTTTGTTTCCAAATTGACCATATTATTGCCACTCCCATCAATGTCCACGCCCTCCAGTTGCTGTTCTTCCTGGAATTCCCGAACCACCAGTCGATCAATGCATGAGACGAGCCAGGTATTGCCCATTCTACCCCGAACCAAGCCACCCCTTTATACCACATTTTGTTCATCTCTTCACATTGGCAAAATAGGTGGTCGATGGACTCGGTGGCCCTTCCACAACAGGCACATGTTACATCAGCTCCCTGTAGAACTCCCCTCCTTACAAGTGTTTCTCGAACAGGTAAGGCTCCTTGTACTAATTTCCAAGTTAGTAGCTTAGCTTTCATGGGACATTTGATTTTCCAAAGAATACTCCAAAACCATCCTCTGTCAGAAGCAGCATCACCTGCCACGCATGGCCAACATGATCTGACTGTGAAAGTTCCACTGCTGGTCTTGCGCCATCTGATCCGATCATCTATATACCGACTTATTTTGTGTGAACTGATTAGCTGCGTCAGGTTATTCCATACTTCAACTTCCCAATCGAATAGCGGCCTCCTCAAACATATGTTCCATTCCCACTCAAAGCCTATCCACTTGCCACACTCAGCAATCAGGCTGTTCTTGTTCACCGCCAGGGCATAAACTCTAGGAAATAGGTCCTTCAGTTTATACCCACCCTCTATCCACTTGTCATGCCAGAAACGCGATTTGCCTCCACTTCCCACCTGAATTATAAAGCTGCTGTCTGGTGCCCCAAAATCCTCCCAAGCTCGACAAATCTGTCCCCAAAGCGATCTCCCAGGTTTTGGATCAGGTATCAATGGGGCTTCTCCACCGTAGTATTTGGCGTCGATTACATTCTTCCATAAGCCAACTTCTTCCCCAAAACGCCACCTCCATTTTAACATTAATGCAGCATTGAAATTCTGAATATCCCTCACACCGAGTCCGCCTTCGTTTTTTTGTTTACAGATTGCTCCCCACCCAATGGTGTGAAGCTTTCTAGCCCCGTCCCATTCGTTCCAGAAGAACCTCCTTTTGATGCTCTCCAATCTGTCCGCCACCGACCTTGGGGCCTTGAAGATCGAAAGATAGTAAACAGGAAGGCTTGATAGTACTGACCTTAATAAGCATAGTCTGCCGGCTTGTGTCAACATCCTACCCTTCCACCCACTTAGCCTCTTTTCCACCTTATCAAGGACCGGTTGCCACAGAGCCACTCCGTATGTTCTCCCCCCTATTGGAACGCCAAGGTATTTGATAGGCCAAGACCCAACAGCACAGCCCAATACCGCTGCTGCATTGCTAATTTCCTCATCAGAGCAGTTAATTCCATTAATGCAGCTCTTACCATAATTAATTATGAGTCCAGTAGACAATGAAAGACAGATGAGAATCCTCTTGAGAAGTACAATTTGGTGAACATCGCCTTGACAGAATATTATTGTGTCGTCTGCATACTGGAGGTGTGAGATTTCCGGACCATTTATTCTTACTTCCAGTCCTTTGAACAACCCAGCCTCCCTCGCCCGCACCATCAATCTGTTAAGCACTTCCGCCACTAGAATGAAAATGTAAGGGGAGAGGGGATCCCCTTGCCGAATGCCTTTTTGTAATTTAAAAAACTCAGTAAGGGAACCGTTGATTAGTACTGCTGCCGAAGCTGAGGAGATGCACTCTTGCATCCAATCAATCCATACGCTGCCAAACTCCATTGCCTTCATCACCCGGATTACCGCCTCCCACGACACATTGTCGAAAGCTTTAGCGAAGTCTAGTTTGACGATGAACCCTTTCCTGCCAGTCATCTTTGTCGAGTGGATCACCTCAGATGCCACCAAAACTCCGTCTAGAATCTGTCTCCCCTTAATAAAGGCCATTTGGGACTCCCCTACCAATCCGCCGACAACTGCCTTCAGCCTCCTGGCTAGAACTTTTGCAACTATTTTATAGATACTCCCCACCAAGGAGATGGGTCTGAATTCACTGAGAGACAGCGGGTTTTCCACTTTAGGGATAAGCCGTATAAAAGAACTCCCCACACCCCTAGGTAGCCTGCCGTCTAGTTCAAAGTTGTGGAAGACTTCCATTACATCCTTCTTTACCACACTCCAATATTTCTTGAAAAATCCCAAGTTGAAGCCGTCCGGCCCCGGGGCTCTGTTCCCGTCGCAGTCCCATATTCCTTCCCGGACCTCCTCCTCCGAAAATCCCCTGGCCAACCAGAGCCTGTCCGTTTCTCCCACTGTTGGGAAGCCAATGCCAACGAAATCAAAGACTTCCTCATCTTGTTTACTAAACGACTCCTTAAAGAACCTATAGGTCGCTTCCTTGATCTCATTTGGGTCTTCTGTTATTTCCCCATTAACAGTAATGGCTCCAATGTGCCCCTTTTTTCTGTTGATCGAGGTGATCGAGTGGAAGAACCGGGTGTTTTGATCACCATCCTTGAGCCACTTAATGCGTGATTTCTGCCACCATCGCCTCTCCTCCGCAATCAGCGCATTTTTCAATTCGCCTTTCTTCGTCATCCAAGCTTTTCTGAGGTCCTCTGCCCCTACCTTCCCCAAAAGCTCCTCCTCCAGGTCCCCAATCTCTGCCTGTAGGCTAGCTAATTTTCTATCGAGAGCTGTAGCTTCGTATCCATCCCAGGTTTTGATTTTCATTTTTAAAGCCTTTAGCTTGCCAAGTAGACTGCGCCCTCGCCCTGTTCCTGCTGCCTCCCAACTTTCTCGAATTAAATCGCTAAATCCCTTGTCTTCCATCCAGTAGTTGTAGAATCGGAATGGTTTCGGGCCCCAAGACTTCTCCCCGAGCACCAAACTAATCGGGTAATGGTCTGATAGAACATTATCTCCCCTTCTCTGCACCAGATCGCCTGGCAAATTAAACCAACCCGAAGAAAGTAGGAACCTGTTTAATCTACTACTCGCTCTCCCCCCTCTCCCTACCCAAGTAAACTGACCTCCCCCCATAGGCAAGTCAATTAGGCCCAAACTCTGGATGAACCCCCTGAAGTCTCTTCTCGACCCGGAATCCTCGCTCACTCCCAACCTCTCCCCCTCGCTCGTGACCGCGTTGAAATCTCCCATTATGCACCATAACTCGCCGTTGAATGAGTTGCATTTCTGTTCCAATTGTTCCCAGAAGATTGTCCTTTCGCTTCTCCCATTCGGTGCGTGTACACAGACGATGTTTAGTGCCCCGCTCACCCCTCTAATGCTACCCTTGATCCAAAGAAAGTTGTGATCTTGCTCAACTGAATGAAACGAGCATACTGATGTGTCCCATACCATCAAAATTCCCCCTGCATTTCCAATGGCAGCCTGATAGCAATAATCGCAGCCCCGAGATCCCCAGATTCTATGCACTAGGTGATCCTTAATTGTATCCATCTTTGTTTCTTGTAGACCCAAAACCGTAGGTTTTTCTTTCTTGCACAACCTTTGGATCGCCCTCCTTCTCACGCCCCCGTTTAAGCCTCTTGTATTGCATGTGATGATGTAACACCCCGGATTTGATAACCCAGGCCGGGGTGCCACCGCCACACCTCCCTAGCAAGACACGGTTCCTCCGAGCTTGCTAAAGAGATGCAAGGCTATAGGTGTTGGAAAAAGTTTTAAAAGCAAGTCCGGAATTACTTAAAAATGATAATGTAATATCATCCATACACTATAATAAAAATAATAGGTTGCAGCGGAAATTAAATACAGGGCCGACATGGCCAAAACTCGGGTTAACAAGCCCGTATGCAAGTCATGTAGAACAAATAATTAAATACCCAAAGTGATCCCCGATGCATGATCATGCTCCGTACTCTGTAATGGGAAAATGAACAACGGGGTTTATCAGTATATAAAATACTGAGTAAGTTAAGCCCTTACAAAGCAATTTAAGGGGTTACATGTGTTTAAATCCAAAGATTCACTTGTCATGCATTACTTTTAAAATTCATATTTTATTCGCTGCGGAAAACATGTTTAATTTATTCAAGACGACAATGCATAATTTAAAAGACTAAATTTTAAAGGCGGAATTTAAAGGCATAATTTAATGACGTAATTTAGATGCGTAATTTAAAAACATGATACAAAAGATTTAAGCGTAATCAACACTCACACAAGTCTTTTATATTTTATCCCGCAACTAAGAAGAGGACACCACACAAGAGAGATCGCTAACGAGGCAATCTCAAAAATCATAATCAGTTAGCCGGTGAACCGGCGGCCGCAGCCATATCAGTATTGACTGCCGTTTGGCTAGCCATGTATCTCGATTGCCATTTCGGCAAGCCGTGTGTATCTACTGTCAATTTGACAGGCATGTATATCAACTGTCGTTTGACAGGCCTTTCAAACGGTTTCACTACCACGCGGGCAGGCCGTGTATTTCCCACT
The DNA here is from genome assembly GCA_030278955.1 of Hygrophila difformis. NCBI lineage: Eukaryota > Viridiplantae > Streptophyta > Magnoliopsida > Lamiales > Acanthaceae > Hygrophila > Hygrophila difformis. The sequence continues at coordinate 19,864,629 of JAOANR010000001.1, read as the reverse complement.
GCCGATTTGGCAGGCCATGTGCACAACTGCCGTTTTGGCATAGTAAGGAGACCACTAACGAGGCAGTCTCAAAAGATAGTAGGACCACTAACGAGGCAGTCCAAATAAAGGGAGACCACTAACGAGGCAGTCTCAAAAGATAGTAGGACCACTAACGAGGCAGTCCAAATAATTTGTATGAAGATCGGCTCAGCCTAGTGAACGGGATTTTTCGAAAGTTCGTATTTCAAAGTTATCAAATGATCGATATCGCGTTTTCATAGTTCGAGTTTTCTCAAGTTCAAAAAAAATCCTATTCGAGGCAGTTTACGCCTTTCTTAATTTAAAATTCGTCCTTTCCTCCAAAAATTCTGAAACTTGGCCAGTAATTCAAAAACACACACACGAACAACTTTCATGTTTTAAGTTTTTGGAAATAAGGTTCCGAAGTGAGTTAAAATTTGAGTTTATTGCAAAGAATAATTTACGTCTTAAAAACTGTTGTCGTCACAGGTTCGTGTAACGCCGATTAAAAATTCATTTCAAAACCAATCGATGTGAAATTTTTACAGTAACTACACGACACATTAAGGAACAACTTTCATGTTTTAAGTTTTTGGAAATAATGAATTCTTGGTACTCAAAAATCGTGTGCAACTCACTGCATACCCATGGCCTTTAAAACGAATTCAAAACAGTTTCAAAAACTTGGCCGTTTGACATATCAAATGAACACCAAAATTCGTGAACTTTTGTAGGCATAATCTAGACACAATTATCTACAACTTTTGTTTAGAAATGCAAAGTTAAATCATTCGAAAAATGGGTGAAAAACATGCATCAAGTTGAATGAAGGATTCTGTCACAGAATTAAATGGTTCGGTTTGGAACAGAAAGTTCATGGCGAAAATTGGGATAGCAAAACTTAATGTCAATGGCTGAAATTTGGACACAAGATAGATAAAGGTGTTTGGAACAACTTTTATGTTGAAAAGTTTTCGGTTTGAATTCCCGAAGGTCGAGTTTTTGGCGAGTCTTTAAAATTGGACGAAAATAGGGTTTTTGAAAACCGATTTTTGTTACAAGCCTATATCTCGAGATTTAAACAACAAACAACCGCAAAAATTTGTGAGTAAGGTGTTAACTTACTTAGAATGAGGATGGGGTCGCTGAAAAGGGTTCCCGGAGATCCTAGGGTCGCGACGAACGGCCAACTTCTCCGATTGCTTTTCGTTCGTTTTCCGGCGTGAAATCGTAGTAAAGGAAACGGGTTAGATTTTGAGTTTCTAAGTGTTATGGACGAACTAAAACATTAATCTATGGCTTACCAAAGGTCTAGGAAGCAGAGGCCTCGTCCCGTTTGCCTCGTCGTCGCCGGAATACTCGCCGGAAAGTGGCCTCGGAGGGATTTTGGCTTGGAGAGGAGAATTTGAGAGGGTGAGGCTTTTGTTTTCTGTCCAAATGAGAATGAGGGCGCCCCAATCCGCCCTTAAGCCTTCCCTAAAGGCTGTGATCCGGTTGCCCTCGATAGGGATTGGATTTTTGGCAAGAAAATCGCCATGGAAGGAAAGTTTACACCTCCTGCACCTCTGGCGCGCTGGTGACGCCCACATAGGCCTTTGTCCGCGCGGAGCACGCGTGGCCTGCCCTGGAGGCGCGATGCCCTTGGCCGCGCGGTGGCCGCGCGGCGGCGCGCGGGCAGCGCGGGCCGGCCGGATCGCCCGGTTCGGCGGTTCGCTTGCTCCGTCGGGTCTTTCCTTCTTTTCTCGATCGGGTTTCTATCCCCTACGTTTTCGGTTCGACTTTTCGGGTCATTTCTGGGGTTACGATTCCTTTCTGAATTTTATTTTGACTCCAATGAATTTCATATTTGAAATCAAGAATTCGTCGAGTTCGAATCCGTCGGCTTGAATTCGTCGTCCTGTGGCTCCCGTGCAATAATTTATCTAATTAAATTATTTCCGACTTCACGGGTTCTTGGAATTAAAATTCTTTTCCTTCTTGAATTTAATTCCAATTCTTTTGGGATTAATCTATGGAATATATTCGGGCTTCCTTTCCCTCTTTCATTCCACTTCGACTTGACCAAAATTTGGGTTCGAATTCTTTGAATTTATCGGTCACGCCATTTCCGAGCAATAATTTATTGTAATAAATTATTTTCTTCTCGGAAATAAATTTTATTTCGTTTCTTTGGGCGTTGTAAAAACCCCGGGTATTACAGTCTACCCCCCTTAAGAATCAACTTCGTCCCCGAAGTTGCGCCCTCGCTTTCTTTTGGGCTCAATTTAATGTTGGGGTATTTCCATCTACTTTCCTTAAGGATAAACGTCTTCCACAAGAAATTTATTCCATTCCTTTGAACGTGAATTAAATTTCTCGGGTGTTACATCCTCTCCCCCTTAGGAATCAACTTCGTCCTCGAAGTTGGGCGTTAGCTCCTCACGAGCTCGGACATTGTTTGGTTGCGTGATTGTATTAATGTGTGTTGTTGTTTGCTATTATTTGACTGAACCCAGAATTTAGATTTCCAAGCTGCCTACGTACCCCGTGAAGGGATCAAGTCATAACGTAGTTCAAAACAATTTGAATTCGTTTATTTTTTTATTGGATACAATTCTTATAGTCGTACTAAAAAATAAATGTAGTTTGTCGATGCTTGAAAACTTCTTACGGTTACTTGGGCCGAGTGGTCACGTCCTCCCTCTTGTTTATATTTTCTATTCGTGTCCGGCAGTCACGCAGCCGATGACCATGTCGACCGCACCGAAGGCATGCTCCAGGCTGAGGGCATCCTCTCGCATAGTGTGGTTTACCACACTTTGGACATGGTGGCGCATAGTCGCCATGGTTGAAGACTATCCCCTTGTTTCGTCCATTGTCGTTTTGATGTGGTCGGTCCAAGTTTCTACGGGAATGATCCTTATTCCTCTTGTATCGTCCTTGTGGTCCTTGCTTAGTCCCACCTACCGGTTTCTGTTTCAGTCCTTGAACTCGTGCAACCGCTACTGCACGCTCATACACAGCTTGTAGGTCAAGATAGTGCTCGCCCGTGATCACCTCTCTAATAGATAGGTTCAGTCCCGTCTCGAACTTCTGTGCCTTCTCTACATCAGTTGGCACCAGTCTCGGCGCGAACCACACCAACTTCTTGAAACGGTTATAGTATTCTTGGACCGTCTTTCCTCCTTGCCTCAGTGTCAGAAATTCCTCATACATAGCAGCCTTCATGCTCATGGGATAAAAATGATCCCTAAGCAGATCCGTGAATTCTGACCATGTGTAGGGCTCGTCGTACTCTGCACGTTTCCATTGGGTGGCTTGCCACCATTCATCCGCCTCGCCTCCTAAGTAGTATGAGGCTACGTGGACCTTTTCCCCTTCGGGACACTTTACGGCGTTCAACAGCTTATCGAACGTCCGTATCCATTCCTCTAGCTGAGCCGGGTCCTCTTCGCCGGCGTAGTGGGGTGGTTGGTAAGGGTTTACCAAGGCTAAGTAGTTGACCCGGGTTACCGGTGGTGGTACACCCGCTTGTGCACGTTGCACTTCAGCATTTCCTAATACTACGAGAACTTCCTCGACAGTCCTTAGACGCTCATCCATATTTTTGGGAACATGAGGCACTCGCCCTCCTACGTTCTGAGGGATCTCACTATTGCTCGGTGTGTTGGGGAGGTCAGCGTTAGTGTTGTTTGGGATTTCCTTTCTCGATTTTCCCTCAGGTGCCATTCTCTGTTATCAATGCTCGTGAAGATGAGTTTCTAATCTAAGGCAAGTTAGCGTTCAAGAAAATCTATAAGGTATGATTGGAAAGAGGTAATAGATAGGAGAATGCTAAACTTAGGTGATCAAATTATAAGACTGAGGCAGAATTAGTTTAAAGCAAACGCTTCTAAGTCAAGGTCATGACCAATTTGAAGGTAAGAGTTTTGACACTATTAATTCACATAAAAAAAAGATTAGCGCGATATTCATGTATGTATGTATGCGAATGCATGTATGCTTTATACAATGCTACCCCAACCCCGAAAAATATTTTCGTGACTTTAAAAACTTGTTGGAAAAATTTCTATGCATATGTAAATATTTTCCATGGGTTTAAAATAAATTTTGTTCCATGGAAATAAAACTTAAAATTTAAATAATAATAATGGTACTTAAAAATTTTAAAATAATATTAATATTTGTTTAAAAATCTTGGGCCTCTATATTGGCCAAAATAATAATAATAATTTAAAAATATTTCCGGGCTCTGATACCACTCTGTAACACCCCGGATTTGATAACCCAGGCCGGGGTGCCACCGCCACACCTCCCTAGCAAGACACGGTTCCTCCGAGCTTGCTAAAGAGATGCAAGGCTATAGGTGTTGGAAAAAGTTTTAAAAGCAAGTCCGGAATTACTTAAAAATGATAATGTAATATCATCCATACACTATAATAAAAATAATAGGTTGCAGCGGAAATTAAATACAGGGCCGACATGGCCAAAACTCGGGTTAACAAGCCCGTATGCAAGTCATGTAGAACAAATAATTAAATACCCAAAGTGATCTCCGATGCATGATCATGCTCCGTACTCTGTAATGGGAAAATGAACAACGGGGTTTATCAGTATATAAAATACTGAGTAAGTTAAGCCCTTACAAAGCAATTTAAGGGGTTACATGTGTTTAAATCCAAAGATTCACTTGTCATGCATTACTTTTAAAATTCATATTTTATTCGCTGCGGAAAACATGTTTAATTTATTCAAGACGACAATGCATAATTTAAAAGACTAAATTTTAAAGGCGGAATTTAAAGGCATAATTTAATGACGTAATTTAGATGCGTAATTTAAAAACATGATACAAAAGATTTAAGCGTAATCAACACTCACACAAGTCTTTTATATTTTATCCCGCAACTAAGAAGAGGACACCACACAAGAGAGATCGCTAACGAGGCAATCTCAAAAATCATAATCAGTTAGCCGGTGAACCGGCGGCCGCAGCCAAATCAGTATTGACTGCCGTTTGGCTAGCCATGTATCTCGATTGCCATTTCGGCAAGCCGTGTGTATCTACTGTCAATTTGACAGGCATGTATATCAACTGTCGTTTGACAGGCCTTTCAAACGGTTTCACTACCACGCGGGCAGGCCGTGTATTTCCCACTGCCGATTTGGCAGGCCATGTGCACAACTGCCGTTTTGGCATAGTAAGGAGACCACTAACGAGGCAGTCTCAAAAGATAGTAGGACCACTAACGAGGCAGTCCAAATAAAGGGAGACCACTAACGAGGCAGTCTCAAAAGATAGTAGGACCACTAACGAGGCAGTCCAAATAATTTGTATGAAGATCGGCTCAGCCTAGTGAACGGGATTTTTCGAAAGTTCGTATTTCAAAGTTATCAAATGATCGATATCGCGTTTTCATAGTTCGAGTTTTCTCAAGTTCAAAAAAAATCCTATTCGAGGCAGTTTACGCCTTTCTTAATTTAAAATTCGTCCTTTCCTCCAAAAATTCTGAAACTTGGCCAGTAATTCAAAAACACACACACGAACAACTTTCATGTTTTAAGTTTTTGGAAATAAGGTTCCGAAGTGAGTTAAAATTTGAGTTTATTGCAAAGAATAATTTACGTCTTAAAAACTGTTGTCGTCACAGGTTCGTGTAACGCCGATTAAAAATTCATTTCAAAACCAATCGATGTGAAATTTTTACAGTAACTACACGACACATTAAGGAACAACTTTCATGTTTTAAGTTTTTGGAAATAATGAATTCTTGGTACTCAAAAATCGTGTGCAACTCACTGCATACCCATGGCCTTTAAAACGAATTCAAAACAGTTTCAAAAACTTGGCCGTTTGACATATCAAATGAACACCAAAATTCGTGAACTTTTGTAGGCATAATCTAGACACAATTATCTACAACTTTTGTTTAGAAATGCAAAGTTAAATCATTCGAAAAATGGGTGAAAAACATGCATCAAGTTGAATGAAGGATTCTGTCACAGAATTAAATGGTTCGGTTTGGAACAGAAAGTTCATGGCGAAAATTGGGATAGCAAAACTTAATGTCAATGGCTGAAATTTGGACACAAGATAGATAAAGGTGTTTGGAACAACTTTTATGTTGAAAAGTTTTCGGTTTGAATTCCCGAAGGTCGAGTTTTTGGCGAGTCTTTAAAATTGGACGAAAATAGGGTTTTTGAAAACCGATTTTTGTTACAAGCCTATATCTCGAGATTTAAACAACAAACAACCGCAAAAATTTGTGAGTAAGGTGTTAACTTACTTAGAATGAGGATGGGGTCGCTGAAAAGGGTTCCCGGAGATCCTAGGGTCGCGACGAACGGCCAACTTCTCCGATTGCTTTTCGTTCGTTTTCCGGCGTGAAATCGTAGTAAAGGAAACGGGTTAGATTTTGAGTTTCTAAGTGTTATGGACGAACTAAAACATTAATCTATGGCTTACCAAAGGTCTAGGAAGCAGAGGCCTCGTCCCGTTTGCCTCGTCGTCGCCGGAATACTCGCCGGAAAGTGGCCTCGGAGGGATTTTGGCTTGGAGAGGAGAATTTGAGAGGGTGAGGCTTTTGTTTTCTGTCCAAATGAGAATGAGGGCGCCCCAATCCGCCCTTAAGCCTTCCCTAAAGGCTGTGATCCGGTTGCCCTCGATAGGGATTGGATTTTTGGCAAGAAAATCGCCATGGAAGGAAAGTTTACACCTCCTGCACCTCTGGCGCGCTGGTGACGCGCACATAGGCCTTTGTCCGCGCGGAGCACGCGTGGCCTGCCCTGGAGGCGCGACGCCCTTGGCCGCGCGGTGGCCGCGCGGCGGCGCGCGGGCAGCGCGTGCCGGCCGGATCGCCCGGTTCGGCGGTTCGCTTGCTCCGTCGGGTCTTTCCTTCTTTTCTCGATCGGGTTTCTATCCCCTACGTTTTCGGTTCGACTTTTCGGGTCATTTCTGGGGTTACGATTCCTTTCTGAATTTTATTTTGACTCCAATGAATTTCATATTTGAAATCAAGAATTCGTCGAGTTCGAATCCGTCGGCTTGAATTCGTCGTCCTGTGGCTCCCGTGCAATAATTTATCTAATTAAATTATTTCCGACTTCACGGGTTCTTGGAATTAAAATTCTTTTCCTTCTTGAATTTAATTCCAATTCTTTTAGGATTAATCTATGGAATATATTCGGGCTTCCTTTCCCTCTTTCATTCCACTTCGACTTGACCAAAATTTGGGTTCGAATTCTTTGAATTTATCGGTCACGCCATTTCCGAGCAATAATTTATTGTAATAAATTATTTTCTTCTCGGAAATAAATTTTATTTCGTTTCTTTGGGCGTTGTAAAAACCCCGGGTATTACAGTCTACCCCCCTTAAGAATCAACTTCGTCCCCGAAGTTGCGCCCTCGCTTTCTTTTGGGCTCAATTTAATGTTGGGGTATTTCCATCTACTTTCCTTAAGGATAAACGTCTTCCACAAGAAATTTATTCCATTCCTTTGAACGTGAATTAAATTTCTCGGGTGTTACAGATGAGATGCATGGTAAAATAGTTGATCACAACCGACTACCCCTACTTACTGTCCCCTGTGGAGCTCGGCCCTTATCCGATCCTCAATTGCTACTTCCTCTACCCTACGCCTAAGGCCCAGCTGTTCAGCTAGCTTCATAATTTCCCCCACCTCCGCGCCATCCGTAAGCTTGACCTCCTCACCTTTTCGGATGGTTGTAAATTGCAATTGGGCGAAAACCTCATTGCCCACCCCCTTCTTGATCTTGCCTCTCTCTCGGATGCTCTTCGCCTTGCGCCCCCTGCCTTTCTTTGGAGCCATCCCTGTCCTTCCTTTCTTGCTAAACTTTCCTGGCTGCATTCTCCTTCCTTTCACCACTTCAGCAAGTATCACCTCGGCTTCTCGAAGTTTCGTCCATCTATCCTTATCAGTCCCTCCAGTCCTAACAATGTGTTTTCCCGAAACAAAATCCTCTCCAACCTCTATGGAAGAGTCTAACCCGTCGCCAAGTGCCTCCAGTGTGGGGGTATCTGTCCCTGAGCCCCCAGATACCTCACGTATCTCAGCCCTGTTGCTCCCGTCCCGATTGCTCAGATCTCGCAGCTTGCCCCGTCCAATTTCGCCCTTTCTGCTGGTCTCCCCACTTGCCCTCTGTGTTTTGTTCGAGGGGCCCCTGTTGTTTGTCTCTCCTATTTTGCTAAATGGATCCGTGATTGACATTGTTTCCACCTCCTTTGTTAGCTTGAGCCCTGCTTCCAATCTTGGCCCAGTATCTGTGTCTGCCCAATTACTAATGCTGAAATCCTCTATTGTCTCTTCATAATTTGCATTGGGCCCAGAGCCTCTATCGGCCCATTGGCTATTGGTAGTGCCAACCAGGCTTTCTTCAATATGTAAATTGAGTCCAGCTTGCAATCCAGCCTCTCCTCCCCATTCTGTATTTACTTTCCCAACGGTTGCTCCAGCTATATTTTGGTTCTCCAAATTTTCTCCCTCCTTTTGACGCCCCTCTTGGGAATCGTTTCGGCGGCTCACCTTTCCTCCTTCATCATTAGTTGCCTTTATCATAATTACTGTTTGATCCCCCCATGCACCGCCTGCTCGACACTGTCCGCTGCCCGATAATCCGAACTCCGGGACTCACCGTTAATCTCCTTCGCCGGCATCCCTTCTGCCTCCGACGTCCCTGGTGGCGTATTTCTCAGAGCTGCCTGTCTCTCTTCCCATGCCTTGTCTTCCTCCACCACGGCTTCGCAATAGTTTGCCACAATGCGTATCCGTGCCTCGCCCTCCCTTGTCCGAACTATTAACTCCGAGGGAACCCTTCCAATGTCATTCACAGCCACCAGAACTCTTGCTCGATCCATTCGTTTCCCACCCTTAGTTTCGTTGTCCATGGATGTGATTTTGCCCCATCCGGCCACCAGCATATGAAAGTTTTCCTCATTCCAAACCGTGAAGGGTAGCCCGAATATGTAGATCCAGACTAAATATTTCCGGGAGATTAATCCAGCATTCCACTTTCTCTTCCACTGGATGAATTGCCAATCCCTGCCATCCTTAAGGAAGGCTTCCATGTCTGCCTGGTTTTTAAAAGTCACCACCACCATTAGGCCCCCTCCATACTTGATTTCTTCGCTCTCCGAGAATGTAGCATATAGCCAATCTTGAAAATTGCATAATGTGTTTAACGCTCTTAATTCAACTAAGGCCGATCTGTCCAGTCGCTCGAGTGTAGCCTGATCATGTTCCAGAGTCACCATCCCCGCCCGAGAGCTGCTTCCGTTCACGTCATCGAGCTTACCTTCCCTCCCTGCTTTGATGACGTCTGCATACGATCGCTCATCGCGCCATGCACCCGTATACTGTAGTGGCTGATATCCCTGCACTTTGCTGCCTCCATGGATTCTCCCAGTGTCCGGAGGTGAGGCCCGTCTAATGTTCAAAGCACCCCGCCCGGAGAATCTCCTACTCGGAGCTGCCCAGTTCGCCCGTAGCTTCCTTCCCATGCATAGCCTCCCATTAAGCCTATGGATCACCCTTTCCGCCACATCCTTGTTTTCAAATCTTAGGAAGCCGAATTTGAACCCTCGAACCGGCCATCGTCTAGCTGGGAAGAACCAATCTCTAACCTTAGCAAACTCTTCCACTACCTTCATAATGTCTTTGAGTGTAGCCTCCACTGGAATGTTTCCTACGTAGATGCCGACAAGTTGTTTTCGATAGCTCTGGCTGTGGCGTCCATCCTGTCTTTCTCCCAGCAACGTCTGCTCCTTGACATCTCCGACATGCGCCTTTCTCATCCATTTAGATCTAGTGACAAAGTGGCGTCCACCTTCTCTCCTCTGAACGGATCTCCCACTGCTCTCCCCCTCTGCCTCCCTTCGCCGATCGTGTCGTCCGATCATGTCGCCCCTCCCTGAGATATTGAGTAGGGGCTAGTCAAATAGTAATGATTAATGATGCATAATGTTAAAATATAAATCTTCTACAAGCTGGCCGAGCTCGAAATAGTAGAGTGAGGTCGAGGTGTGGTCCGTGGTGTTGATTAGATATTGATTGTGGGTTGCCTTGGCCATTTATTCAATTTAATGAGAAAAAAGTGAATGGTTGACATTAGGCCCACCTTTCAACTCAAAAATTATTTTGTAAGCTGTATAAAATATACGGGACGGGAGTATTAAATTTTAGCCCTTTAACCCGTTATGCATGGCCCCAAAAAGCCTCTTGCTTTTGGGCCTGTATTTATTTAAAAATAAATTAAAAATAAAATCAGTATTAATCATGGAATTATGGGATGATAACTTACTCTAGTCATTAAGTATCTATTCTGTACGCAGAGCTGTAGCTGCGATGTGGAGCTGTAGGGAACTGGAGTTGTAGGGAGTAGCTTATGTTTAACGATACAACAAGTATCTTCTAAAAATAAACTATCAAAAGCTCCTAAAAACTAGTGTACATAACGGAGCTTTTGTTTTGAAATAAAAGCAAAAGCTCCCAAAAGCTGCTTGCAAAACAGACCCTAAGTGTCTAACTTCTAATTTTATGGTTAAAGATTTGATTTTCTACCCGGTCTTTATCCATTCACTTTATACTTTTGTAATTGGTATGACGACGTACAGATATCACATCCCTTCTCTCCCATCCTAAAGTTGTGTCAATATAAGGATGGGTAGAAACAGAAATATTTGGAAGCCATATTAGAAGTATACTAAAAACAAAGCATGCCTTGTCCTTTTGTGTTGGTTCAATTAGTTAAACATAGAGTTGAAACCTTTGCCCTTGTATCCCACGAATCACCAACTCTCCCTTTTCTATATATTCCCACATGCTTCCATATACCAACTTATTATTTCTATGTTAAAATCATAACTTACATTTTTATTAAACAATACTAGTACCATACTGTCACAACTAATTTTACACAAATAGTTGACAATTTCAATTTATGATTCTGTGCCTTATAAAATTAAATACCAACTTCTGAGAAAATAATATAAATACTTTCACTCACACACACACACACACACACAAATAATGCCAGTATGCTTTCTAAATAGAAAATGTAACCCCCAACTCCAGTACAGACGTACAGTGTACACCTAGTGGATTATATGGAAAGAAAATAAAATAAAAATAAAAATAAAAATAAATCCCAAGACGAATTCAAGGTTCTGCGGTTGAATCATGAAAGCATTCTCACCAAGTCTTGGCTTTTGCATAATATAGTTTCCTCCTTGCATCCCAAGAACATGCAATGCAACTACCCATTATTTTATTTTATTATTCCCCTCAGCTGGCCTCTGCTTAATATATATTTAAGTTATCATTAAGCACTAGTAATTAATTATCACGAGAATAATTAGTTCAGCTTCATTTGAAGAATGCAACGCCCAATTTCAGAGACATAGTTGCCAATTTACAATATGATTAAACCACAAATTAAAGCAAACAACACCTACCTATAAATAGTCCTCATAACACTCATACTTAAAAAGTGTGCACTAGAAGCATAATCAAAAGTGATCTTCACACCATTAAAAAAAATGGAGTTACAAATTTCATATTCTGATTCAAAAAACAATGGTATGGAGCAAAGGCCATTCCTGGGCTATGTCCTGGTTTTAATGGGACTTGTTTTTGTTAGGTCCAGGGATCCAACAAGATGTATTCTTTATGCAGTGGTTCTGTGTAACAAGTTCAGTCTAGCACATTGAACACACAAATTAACAGAACCAGAGTAAACCAGAGAAACATGCACAGCAGAATAACAAACAAATAATCAACCAGCAAGCATAAAGAACATAAAAGAGAGACAAGGAGTTGTTGACCTAGTTCGGCCTTCGGCCTACGTCTGGGGGATACCAATCCAGGAGGATATTTTACTATGTGTTTCAACCATGGTTCACTACCACACACATAAGCAAAATATGGAAAATGCCTTCACTCCAATCTCCAAGAAGCTGGTTGGTTTGACCAGGAGCTATCTCCAGTTCCTGCATAGGTATCTCCACCTATGGCAACCACTCAAAGCTTCCCATCGTGAGCTCCCCTTGAAGAAACCTGTGAAGCAATCCCTCCTTGATCTTCTCCTCCTCTTTGAAAGCTCGGTCAACTCTTCTTCTTCTCCGATTCACCCAAAGCTCAGTGACATTCAACAGATGTACTCAATGAAATCGGAATGTCATTGTGAGTTCTCCAGCCAAATGGAACTAACTCGATTGATGCAGGGCTGGAGAACTCCTCTCTTTCTCCTCACATCTCTGGGATGATTGTAATGGATAATTTCTGTGTAAATCCCATCCCCTTGTTGTGAATAATGCAGGAGCCTCCTCTTTAAATAAGTAGCTCCCAACAGACAGATTTGAATTCCATACCATTCTGGGAAAGAGCTGTTGGGAGTTCAGTCCATGAGTTTGAATTTCTTTCCTATTTGGGAAAGAGCTGTTGGGACTTGACAAGGACTGCAATTCTTCTTTCTCTGATCTGGGAAGGAGTTTCTGCATGGAAATATTATTAAAAAATCTCCCCAGATGAGAAAAGAGTCGTTGGGGCTGGACAGCTGGCACTCTTTCAAATTTTATCCATTTTGCACAGGTTGTCTGCTGCCATGGTGGTTCATCTATTGTGTTCGATCATCGCTGTTGAACTTCCGTCAAAACCATGACTCAACAGTTTTAGCATTCAATTGCTCTGAATAATCCACAGGTATATATGTATATATCTCTTATATTCATATACCGTATATATTGTTCTGGCAGATTCATATAGTAATACAGCTTAATCCATGTAATAACTTGCAAATACATTTATTAATGAGTGCCTTGTGTGGTATGGAATTTGCAGATTCTCTGAGGACAAGTGTGGAGGCATGTATGGTGACATTGCCAGTGAAGTTAATGAATTTCGGCATAGCCAAATTGTTGCAATTGAGATATCTCCCGCCCTTTGAAGGTCTAGAATCCTTTGCGCCGGTGGCAGGGTTTTGGATCGCGTTGAGTTTAACTGTATCAACTCTGTATTCTTAAGGATGATGGATTCTTTAGGGAGTGTCATTGACTGAAGAAGAGGTGATAGTTATATATTCTTGAAGGGATTTGGAAACTTTGTTTCTGATGAGTAGTGCAATATTTGTAATGGTTGCTAAATGGCATTACCATATATGTTTGGTGGCAAAATTGGTATGTATTTACTGTCTTCTTAGAATAAAAGGGCTGAATCTGTAAGAAAGTTGGACATTATAGATATCCTATATATTTTGTGAATGAGATTTCCTCAGTAGAAACCCTTAAAAATCACTTGCATTGCACTATAAAGAGAGACAATTTAATGGTATTCATGCATTGAGCAACCATGGAAAAGTGTGATGCAAAGTAGTCATACATGAGGACATATTTGGTAATAGGAAATAAAGGAATAGTAGAATGACCTTTGTCCCACATTGTAAAACCAAATTAAAAGCATAGTTATAAGGAAACAAGTGAAAGCAAAAGTTTCTATAAAGCATTCTTGAGCGCCAGTGAATTAAATATTGGATGATGGCTTTTTGTTTCTCCTTTGGGGACTAATATGTACTCTTCTTTTGTCTGTTGTCCATCTTACTCGAATTGATTTTGGACAAATTAAAGGTGGCCACATCATATGGCATACGATTCTTATATAAGTGAACTATTTGCATAGTAGTAACTATTTATTGGATAACTTTAATTAATTTTTAGACATAGTTATATAAGAAAAAATATAGTCATGTGAGATCTTGTTAGATTCGTCTAATCACGTATTTTTATAATATCAAATTTTTATAATTTTTACTTATATACAATTTGAGTTATAAACATTTAAAAATATATTTTGGACTGCGTGAAATGCAGGTATGGTGCATTTATATGAGAACAGAAGAAGTATGACTGATTGGATTTGTGTATCACGCGTGGAAAGCACACAGTGAGAAAGAGGACACGTGGTTAAAAATATATGCTCATTTAATTGGTGCCACATTTATAGTACCCGAAATGTAAGTTTAATCCCTCCATGGTACTCCTACATTACACCCTCTATATGAAAATACTCCCACATAAGTACCCACGACTTAATATTGATTTTTGTGTGAAATTAGAATATGTGAAAAGACTAAAATACCCTTAAGGAAATAAAAAAACCAAAAAAGAGAGTGAAGGGCAGCAGAGTAAATTCACATGGTGTCTTGTCAACACCTCGTAACTCCCAATAAATAGGGGTATGGTGAAATGTCCACGTTTAGAGAGAAATTGGTCAATAAACAATAAGCTGGTCAATGTGCAGTCTGTTGAGTCTAGTACGGTTCACGGTTCAGTATTGTATGTTAACCGCAGACTTGGATATGACATATCTGTATGTGTATTGTACTCGTTTATGGTATTAAATACGTGTTTTGAACTCCAATTCCAGCCCGATTAATGATGTAGGCATAAACATTCAACATCATACGTAAAAATGTACATTTGTGCATATTGCTAGATTAAGCCATAATAAGTTATACTCTAAACTGAAGTGGTGGATATAGGGAACAATGTGTATTACAGAATTCAATAGACAGTGGCATAGTGTCTTAGACAACATCTTGAGTGTGTTCCATTTGGGTTTGAAACGGTGAATGTGTCCAACTATAATGTATAACTAAGAAATGGTGCATCATTGGAATGTGCACATAATCCAATCTAACGCGGGTTAGCTAACTCGGGTATTGAAATGCATAAATATAGTACTCTCCTTGCATTTCTTTGTTATTATCTCGTATTGGTTGGATGCTTCTCATGAAATCAAGTATATTTCGCATTGATGTGACTGCAATTCCATTCTCATACGCAATGTCATAAAAAGTAGTGATTTGACCGTGTATGAGGTTACTTTTCCGAATTCCAACGTAGACTTTCTTTATTTTATTATTTTTCGTCCTTTCGAGGTTTAGTGTCCAAGAAATGTGTGATGTGACGTTCTATGCCCATTATCTATGCATCACTTATTCTTGGTTTATATTCAACCAACATTAGAATTATAACACATTTACACTGTTACCGGTATCTCACCCATGCCTCATTCATAACAGAATCGATACCAAGAGCGTGTTGTACATGAATGAAATTTAAGTCAAGTGTTGGAATGACTATGTGTAGTATTAATTTTCACATGGTATGTTATTCATGCAGTATATGTGGTTCTTACAATTAATTTCGCCCTAAAAATGGAGTTTCGGTGATATGTTCGTGTATATACATATGTATGTATATTCCCTTCTCTCCTCATTAGTTAAAACATAGGATGGTTCAATCTCTCTCCATTAATTTTCAACTTTGTAATCATGAGATTGGGGGTAAAATAGTCTTTTACTAACTTATTTTGATTATTGAATTAATTTAATGCACTGTGGACTGAAGTATGATGTATTTTGATAGTGGGTACTAATACATACTACCTTCGTTCTCATATAAGTGAGACATTTGTATAGTAGTAACTATTCATTGAGTAACTTTGATTAATTTTTTTAACATAGTTATATAAGAAAAAATATAGTCATGTGAGATCTTGTTAGATTCGTCTAATCATATAGTTTTAGAATATAAAATTTTTATAATTTTTATTTATATAGAATTTGAGTTATAAACATTTAAAAATGTGTCTTGGACTGCGTGAAATGCAGGTATGGAGCATTTATATGAGAACGGAGGAAGTAACAAATATAGTATAGGGGGTATGCACTAGGATATATTTTGGCTTGGGGTATTTAACTTACATTTCCCCTTTATAGTATTGCAAAGTGCATTTTTAAGGACATAGGAATCGTATTGCAACTTGTCAAACAGAATAAACATGATGACAAAAGTGAAAAGCACAATTATTATTCCCTCCGTCTCAGCAGAAGTGTCATGTTTAACTTTTTGACACTATAATTACTCAACTTTGACTCAATATTATTATAAATATATATTTAAAAAAAGTCGAGTTCGGTCTTGTTAGATTCGTCTAATTATATAGTTTTAGAATATATATTTTGCATAATTTTTAGTTCTATATATTTTGAGATATTAACGATTTACAAAGTGCATTGGATTGTGTGCAGAAATGAAACTAACACATTTTAAGTGGGGCGGGAGTATTATTATTGTTGATGTTGTTAAGAAATGCATGGATAGTGATTTTTAGAAAGAACCATGCCCTTCTGGGATCAAGAAAAAACTTTTACATATTGATTTGTTGTGGGCACATGTGCGAAGCACACTTAGGGTTCGTAAGAACTTAGAATGAGCTTTTGAAAAAAAAATAAATTAAAAGAAACAATACTACAAGAATTTTCTGTTGGTAAAATTTCGGTCACTAAAGAAGTTGGCGACCAAAATTTGTTAGCTACCACAGTTTTAGCTATCAAACCCACAATTTTTCTAGTAGTGCAATAAAAGCAAAGCTAAAAGCAGAAGCATATAAATTTTGTGTTCGGATGTAATTTTATTATTTATGTCCTATTTAATTTTTTTTCACATTGTGCATTATTAACTTTAATTTAACGGGAAATGTCAAATAAAGGCCAGGTGCTCAAAATACTTCCAATACAAGACCAGTATATCAAAGTACTTATTCTAAGAGACCAGCCAATGTATATTGATTTACATTTGAAAATAGAAAAGGCAAAAAGACGATGCTACCCTTGAAGGTTAAACTACTGGTGTAATCGAATGGAGGGTATAATGGCACTTTCAACTTTAAATCACGTCACCCGCCTCCCGAGGACTGCAACCGCTGCAACACAATTATTTCCCATGTCGTCCACTCCACCGGCGATTACTCCCCCATTTCCCCCGTTCACCCCTCTCCAAATCGAAGGCACTCTTCTCAACCGGCTTCTCCCATTTCGCCTCTCCCCTCATTTCAACTCAGGAAAATCGAAGGCAGCGGCTTCTCCCATTTCGCCTCCGTGAGCTTTCGCGAGCGAGGAAACGTCGGCGTCACCAGCGCGGCTCCCTTCTCGGCATTCGCGGCTTCAACGATTCTACGGAACCACCGCTCGTCGCGGTTCGAAGACACCGAAACCAGCAAGAAAGGTATGGCAATGTGTTTTGTTGAGTTAGGGTTGAATTTATTTTGATTTGTTTGGTAGCTTGTTTGATGTTGATGAAAGGGGACAATTTAAGGGTTAGGGTTTGCGATTTCTTATTCTCCATTTAGGAGTACTTCCGATAAGCCACTGTTTATGAAACGATGTGTGCCATTTTGATGTCGACTTGAGATTGGAATCATTGGTTATTAGGTCAATTAATTCTTGTTTGGTGCGGATGATATTGGGACCTTTAGAAATTTTTGTGATTTTGATACCAGTGAAATCGATTTTGGGGGTTTTGAATTTGTTATCATTTTTTCGATTTTGGTTGAAATTTTTTTATACCAGTGGCATTTAGAAAATATACCAGCAGCCCCTGTTTGTGTTTGATGCGTAATATTTGATGTCGATTGAAGTGAGATTGGAACGATTGGTTACTGGGTGAATTATTTCTTGTTTGGTGCGGATGATATTGGGGGTTTTGAATTTAATGCAAATCGGATACCAGTGAATTCAATTTTGGGGGTTTCTTTAGTATAATTTGTGTTTGCAGAACTATGACACCGGTATATGGTTGAACAATCCAAGTATGCGTTGTGAATACGACAGCATGTGCGGTGAATAATAACTAGTCAAGATGTAATGTATTAGTGCCTTGTTTTGTTGTGTGGTGCATTGTCCCATGGTACTGCAAAAAATTTGGATTCTAAAGTCATTCCGATGATTAGGGAATGTTTATAAGATAGGAAATTGCTAAACTATTACACCTGTATGATTTGCGCATGACATTGGTATAAATGAAATGTGTCGGCAGGTATCCAGAAATGGCCCCTAAACGTCATTCGGAAGGGAAGAGAACGAAGAAGAATGATAGCGAAGAGACGAGCAGATAGGCAACAATTATTTCACGTTGTACGATGAGTGTGCTACAAGATGCAATGAACGGCATACGAGAGAGAATAACTGATGAACAATGGAAGGCGATCAAGTCCACTCCATTCTACCACTTTGCGAAGATCGATACGATCTACAGCAGCAAGGCGAGGCTGCAGTCGTTGGTGGAGTGCTTCAATGCAGACTTGGGAGCGTTTGCTTTCGGCGAAGGATTTACAGTAAAGTTCAAAGCTTGGGAATATTCGGTGGTGCTACGGCTACAACACGAGGGCATGCACGTGCACACGAGGTGTGTGCCAAAATCGCCATTCAGGCAAAAGTATTTCAATTCGAGCGGGGCACTGAAAAGGCAGGAGATCCTGGAGCTGATGTGTAGCTTGGCTGGCACCGAGAACTGCCTTGATTTCGCAAGGGCGTTTGTTTTGGCGGTATTCTGCTGCATCCTCTTCCCGTGTCAGCTTACACCCTTCCTGATTTTCTGGTCCACCATGTGGACAGGTTGAAGATGCTTCGTGAGTACGCCTGGGGCCTTGCGGCATACGAATTCGTCGTAGACTCAATGCGCGGATCAATGAAGAAAACAAGACATATATCGATGGCTGCACACTGGGTGTGGTGGTAAGTTTTCAATATTTATCTTTTAATACCAGTCTCAAGCATACAAAACACCAATATCAACTTCATATTACGCCTCTCCTCATGTGACGCTCAACGATGGTGTTATTTTGTAGGGCTGGTTCTATGAGTGATTCCCTCACTTGGCTGAACCACTCCTTGAACCTGTGATACCCAGGTTCGTGCGGTGGAAGGAATCTTATGGAAAACTGAACCAGTGTCGGGCGGATCTCACACAGCTTAGGAAACATCAGTGTCGGCCTCTGAAAATAAGCTCAAAGGAGAGGAAATTTCTGGTCCCTGTGACGACCGTCCCCCAAGAATATGCTGTTGAAGAAGATGTTGACACTGAGGTCGAGGATGTGATTTCCCTCAGGATCAAGAAAAAGAAGAGGATGCCAAAGAAGAAGGATCAGGAGAAGGATGAGGAGAATGTTCAGCGGGTTGAGGCGGACGCGGAGAAAACGGAATGCAAGGCGGGCGTTGAGAAGTGAATGGAAGAGGTAAGAAAAAGCTTGTTAACGGGGAAAGCGTAAAGCGGATCCCCCACTTTATTCACCGGAGACGCGCAGTAAGAAAAAGCTTGTTAACAGAAAGTTGGAACTTGACGCCCCTCCTCCTCTTTCCAAAAAATATGCTAACCGAAGGGACTTGGAGGAGGAATTGTGCTATCGGTATTCGAACCGAAGGGGATACGCCGGTGTGAATAGTCTCTAGGAGGAAGAAAGAATAATGCTGGAACAGTTCGTCGATGCACCTGGCACGAGGTATTTACTTGCTGTGTCGAAATTGCATTTTTTTTTTAGTATCTGAATGGTATTGTTTAGTATGTTGACTGGTATTATTTGGTTCATGGATTGTTGTTCTGGCAGTGGTCACGTATGAAGTGAGGGCATCTTCGCCGTCCTACCATCGAGTATTCTTCTGCTTCTGTTTGACGAAGCGGTATGCAACGACCTAGTTTCGGCATACATTTCTCTGTTGTGCAGCGATCGATTTCGCCAAGCCAATGATATACCCACGAACGTCGGGTTTATCAGTGCGTATACAGCGGTAAACATTAATAATTTTATACAGTCAATGGTTAGCATATTTGTAGATTTAATTCTGAAAATTGAATTACTACACAGACCAGCATACTGGAGATGTATCCAAAAACGATGAAGGGCGAACTAACGGATGCGCAGTATGAGAACCTGTTTAAATCACATCTTTGATCAACAGGGCATGATGAGTTTGAGAGGCTGAGCTTGTTGATGACGGGAGGGCTGGACTATATCCTGGTGCCCGTGAATACTCAATACCACTGGCTCTTGGTAGTTCTGGACCCCAAGGTCTTGAAAATTGTAGTCTACAATTCTCAATGGCATCCAGACTACGTTTCCCCCACAGCCAAAATTGTAAGTAACCGTGTTCATATATCTGGTACACAGAGAAACCACTTCTTGGTAGTATTCGTTAAATGATTGGTATTATGTTTTATGGATGATTTGTATGTATCCTGTAATCTATCTGTATTGAAACAGGCAAATTTCCTACGATGGTACATGAAGCAGACCCATGGAATGGAATTCCAAGATCGGGTTGGGTACAGAAGGGCGTGCCGGCAGCAGGGGGACACGTCCGTGGACTGTGGGTTCCACGTCATGTGGTGGGCAGAGGCGTTCGTTCGGAACGATGATGGCTACTGGGGCATGGAGAAAAAAGTTGATATAAAGGCGTACGGGGCTAGGGTGGCGCTTCGACTCCTGAATGATGCTAAATCGGCCCAGACCATTGTTCAAACTGATGAGGGCGTACTACGGATGCGATGGGCATCGATGAGGGACGCACGATCCCATGGCTGAGGAGCAAGATCGGGGAATGGAGGTCGAGCCCACTGACATCGATGAGGGGCGGTCGACACATCCCAATGTCGAGGAGCCGACTGGGGTGGAGGAGACTCATACGACGGAGGAGGAGCCCATTGGCATAGAGCATGGGACGGATGCCACTAATGAGTAGCACGCACAGACGACGGAGGAGGAGCCGACTGCTGTGGAGCATGCTATGACGATGGGGGAGCACGCTGGATTGATGGAGGAGGACCCGAACGTTGAGGAGCATGCACACGCTCCGATGGAGGAGGAGACTACAGTCCAGGTGCCGCATAGGACGACGGTTGCGGATCCCATTGATCATGCTAGGGCAGACCCTGAGAGTGCTCTATCTCCTGTTCCACTAGCTGCATACGCTCCGGCCGTCCTAGCCTTGACCGTACCGTCTAGATTCCCTGCCTGGCCCCGTGCTAAGCGAAAAGTCGTAAAAGAAGTTCCCACACCCGCGCCGGATGCCCCAGCAGTTCCCGCACCCGCGCCGGATGCTCCAGCAGTTCCCGCACCCACGCCGGATGCCCCAGCTATTCCCGCACCCGCGCCGGATGCCTCAGCAGTTCCCGCCCCCGCGCCGGATGCCCCAGCAGTTCCCGCACCCGCGCCGGATGCTTCAACAGTTCCCGCACCCACGCCGGATGCCCCAGCTATTCCCGCACCCGCGCCGGATGCCCCAGCAGTTCCCGCCCCCACGCCGGATGCCCCCGCAGTTCCTGCCCCCGCGCCCACCACTGATGCTTCCAAACCGAATGACGATGATGCCTCTTCCAGTCATGACCTGAATTGGTTGATCGATTATGATCACTAGTTGGATTATTTGTTAAGTACTGATACAGTTTTCTGGGTTGATGGTTGCGATAGTACTGTTTTGCATTTTGATGGTTGTTGGTATTTTGCGTTTTGGTGAATGGTCCATGGTTGTAGCTGGACAATTGTGGTGATGTTGTTCGTTTGTTGGTATTGTCCTAGGTGATGAATGGTATTTATGTTGAACAATCGTATTCGCCTCTAATGACGTGGTTGATCTTGTAATATTATGTTTGATGTTGAGCTAAACGATGTGTATAATCTTGAAACCAAAGTAACATATTAGACTAAACTAAGTAATCTTGGAACACAATTCAATATGTTCAACAAAGTGATGTTCCTATAATGGTTCATATAAGTGTTGGTATATTGCATAAATTGAGAAAGTAAGAGAGTTGAAAATGGCTAAGTGATGTTTATTAGGTTCGATATGGCTAATGGTTGGGGGTGGTGCTCTACAAGGGTTGGAAATCGGTAAAATGAAGTAGCTCTCAGTAAATTCGCAACAATAAGCTTCTACAACACCCATAACAACAATAACCATTATAATGGTATGAATCGAGAAAGTCAATGATATAGATAGAGACAGACAATGGTACTTGTGTGCCTACATAATGGTATTGGAATCTAAAATTATTGGTATACTAGCTGATCCAAATAGTTGATCTTATAAAACGCCGAAACAGCGCCCAATTGCATCTTTACGTGGGCCAACGTTGTATTTTAATTCGCCTTCAATAATAATAGCGATTTAGTGGCATCGAATAATGTAAGATATCATGTGTGAGTGAGTAAGATGCTATAAGTGTGACCCTTCCATTCACATACCTAAGTACCCATCCATTCAAAACATCAGTGCAATAAACATTATTACTTTGTTTGTTTGTTCATGAGTGACCATGCAATTTTTTTCCTGTGACCATTTTGGGGTGATCACTTATGACCATTCGTGTTGAAAAATGACTTGATTAGTTTTGACTTCTTGATGTGTTGAACAACATCCATATTTTCACACAATTGTTGGTATTATTTCTCCATTACATTAGTGTTTTCTTGACCCATTGACTTGTATTTTTTTTAGTTCTGTCTGTAAAGTGTAAATATGATGTGCGCGACTCTTGTTCGTGAACCACGTCATTTGAAACCGATCATTTCATTGCATTCAAAATGGTATCATATATCGAAACCATCCTCATACAGGATAGATTCAAGTACTGAAACCATGCAAAACCCAAAACAATATTTGTTCGTCAACAAAAATATGCATCAACAACAAAACACCAGTTGACATAAAAAATAACACCAGTCTCGGCTTAATGGAACGACGCAGCTGAATCACCCGGCATATCTGTGCGCTTCCTTGCAGGTGCGTTTGTTGTGACCTGATTTTCCACACATGTGGCAGGTGTTCTTGCCCGATTGCACCTGCGATGGGATTCGCTTTTTCTTTCTCCGGCCAGGCTGCACCCGAACGTCCGATGGGAGTATAAAGTCTTCGTCATTCTCATCTACGGCGTTATCACCACCCATCATCAAAGGATATATCACTGCTTCGTATGTCGCCCTGAAATACTCAGTGGTGTAGTAAGCATCGCAGTAGTCATAAATATTGCACTGCAGTTTCTCGATCGCAGCACACCCGTGCTTACAGGGCAGCCTGAATAATTGCATGTAGCCACACGTGCATGTCCACTTTTCCACATCAACAGCGTGTAGGGTGGCCCTCTCCCGGACTTCAAACAAGGAGCCCATTGCGCGCTGCAGCTCAAGTTCGTCGGATGCCAGGTAATTACCGTTCAATATCTTCTCTGGCACCGTAGCCAATCTTCCTTCCATTCTAGCACCTTCCTCTCTTTTATCGTTCATCATCTTCATAACATGTCTTCGAATTTCATCGAGCATTGCATACGGACCGTAGCCCCTTGCTTTCACAATCCAACTATTCCAACTCTCGATGAGGTTTGTGGTCATGACACCCCATTTCTTGCCCGTGAACAGCGCATTTGCCCAATTTTCAGGTTCTGAATTTCAAGGAACGTACCAGCTGAGGGCATTGCTTCAAGGATGGTATTGAGATGCTTGAACATTTCGTCATATGTGGGAGCGTACGCAGCAGCCTTCAGCACCCCTGTCCAGTAACCCTTATTCTTGTATGGGTACTTACGAAGCACCTGTAATCGTAGTTCATATATACCAGTCACTCAAAAGGATAGTACCAATTTTATATAAAACCATGTATCATTCTAGATTATAGTTATATGATATAGTACTAGTAAAACTCACATCATTTTTAAAGTTATCAACGAGGTGTCATAGGCATACGCCATGGTGACTCCCATTAAAAATGGTTGGGATAGCTTTCATGAGACCCGAGTGTCGGTCAGTGTAAAAAGTGTATTCGGACCAGTTCTCTTCTGTATCACCATCTAGTATAGACCTCAGCCGGAGACAAAACCACTCCAGTTCTCATCCGTCTCTCCGTCAACAACTGTAAAAAAAAAAAAAAAAAAAAAAACACCACGGTGAGGAGAGCACAAATCCCAAACGACATCCCTTCTCTTCAAAAACTCCAATATCATGAAATTTACGTACCTGCGAATGCCAGCGTTATGAACCCAGCATTTGCATCCTTACCAACAGCGGCAAGTATTGCGCCTTTCCACTTATTTTTTATATGGGTCCCATCGAGCTCAATAAGCGTACGGCAGCCTCTCTTGAACCCTTCAATGCAACCTGCTATTGAAATGAAAACCCTTCGGAACTTTCCGGATTCAGGAAACACCTCCAAGTCAGCCACGCTCCCTGGGTTCGATGCTGTCAAGCGGCTGCAAAATAGCCGGAGCTTGTCAAAGGAATCTTTATCGTCTCCATGTAACTCCTTAATCGCAATCTCACGTGCGTTTCACGCTGTGCGATAGCTAATGTCCACTTTGAATGCGGCGTGAATGTCCGCGATAGCCATGTTCGGATTGTAATTCGGGTTCCGCCGCACTTAATCTTTTATGAAAGCCGCTACCCATGTCGCATTCGCATTTGGGTGAGTCCTGGATTGCAGATTATTAACGCCGCAACGGTGAGTCAACGTGCATGTGCGGATCGCAAACGAGTTGTCAGACTTGTGTAATGATGCATATATGCGCCAACCGCAACCTTCCGTCGTGCATTTTACGTATATTCTGCTTTTGTTGTTGTGAACTAATTCATATCCACGCCGAAGAGAAATACAATGATTTGCCACCACCTTCCGGAAATGATCCTGATTCCTAAACCTTTGTCCGACTCCCTTTATTGCATTGGCTCATATAACCCTCTGATCCTCCTCGTCCTCGGTATCTTCGTCGTCAATGTCATCCTGTGCTACAGTGTGTTCCCTGAAGTACAAGTTACTTCCAACTTAAATACTAGTTAAATTTAGTAGCCGTACCAGTGAAGTGCAAGTATAACATTATTCTTATGTGTTTACTATACTAGTATTGTGTACAGAAAACACCGATGTTGTTAACCACTTCCCTGTTTCAAGAATCATGGTCCTATTTCGCAGATTGCCAGATACTATTAAAAGATATACCTATGATCGTAACCAGGTATCATTAACGCAAATAATATCATTCATAAGCTCGCATACAACCAAATATTAAACGGTAAGGAACTCAATGCAATTTCCTAAATGACTTACACGATCGTGTTTCTTGCTTCCCGTTCCATCACTGTCATCTTCCCAAATGCCAGTCCCTTTGCTCGATTAAAGTTCGACATCCGTCTCACATCGTCATCATTCATTATCTCTATTGTGTAGCCCTCGTCGGGTTCATCGTAGTGAAGCGTGTGTGTTGTTGCACATACATTAGCCCACTTCTCCGTCACCTTTCCGTACACATCCGCAAGGGCTTCGTCATCCCTTATCCGCACGAGATGGGCTTGTCCGTTGTAATGGCAAAATAACATGACATCTGCCCCACCCCCTTGCTCCCTGCTTGCCATCTTCCTCACCCCTACCCACTTCCGAAAACCCTGTAGAAAACCCTAAATAACTGCCTCCCCAAACCCTAACCTTCTTCCAGCCACCAAACCCTAAATAACAGTCCTAAACCCTCTTAAAGCCTTCTCGTTCCACCCACCAAACCCTAATCTACTCCCCGCCGCTTGACCCCCACTGTGCGCGCTTTCGGCCTCCCAAAAAAGGCTTCTTCAACAAGCTTCCCACCCTGTGCGTCTGGAAATCGAAGCCGCCCCGCTTGCTGCGCTCTTCCGCTAGAGAACGAAGACGCCAGGTCGCCGCCGCCATCCCCACCCTTCCGCCCGTTCTTGCTTCCAAGCCAAGTTTTGGAGCTTCTCACCTCATTAATAGCTTCTCCGACGGGTCCGAGGAAGAAGAAATGAGGCAAATGCTTTGAATCCCCAAAACAAAAATTGTTTTTATCTCACTCTCTCTCCACTCCACATTTCACATCATTTATGCAGAGAAGTCCAAAAAGCAAGGGTAGTTTTGTCTATTCACAACTTAATTTCATTATTCATTTAAAAATAATGGCCAGGTTCTGATTTGGTATGTATTCCGTATATTGGTGTTAATACCTAATGTATTAGGTATGCTGGTCTTGTATTTGAAGTATTTTGAGGTGCTGGTCTTTTTTAATAAAACCCCTTAATTTAACTTTATTTTAAGTATCTAACTAAAAAGGTTATAATCAAATTAGGTTTTATTTTTATTTTTTTCTTTTTTTGCAAAGCCGAAGCCAGGGAAAAACAAATTAGGTTTTATTAAATTCATCTAGTCGTATAATTTTAGTATATATATTTTATATAATTTTTACTTTGTACATATTGTAAAATATTAATCGTCAAACAAATGCACTGGAATACATGTCTAAATATTTCAAAATACAAATAATAGAACAAAGGGAGTACTAGTTTACATTAACTGAATAAGAGTTTAATTTTTAAAATAGTTTTTTAAATAAGAGTTTAATTTGGAACTGAATTTATATCAAATTATAATATAGCATACCTGAACTATAATTTAATACAGCGGGGCGGTTTGGGTGCAAGCCGGCTGTAGGTTCTGGCACATTCAAAAGTGATGGGTATGTGTATATGAAGTGATGTGTGAGTATAAAAAAATGATGGATGGAGGTTATGAACAAAAAAACTAATAAAAAAAACAACCTACTGTCTATACAACACTTTATAAGGCTTACACATTACTTTACAAAGGGCTACACATCATTTTTAGCGCTGCCTGCACCTGCTGGCAATTGTTATGTCATTACAGAGACCGGATTGTTAATACAGTGTATGATTTGCATAAATGTAATATGCACAATATTCAAATGTACTTCTATAACATTAAGTATTTTGGAAACATTTAGAAATTTTTTTGTTAGGGTACCGAAATGGAATAAATAATCCCAGTGTGCTTTCTAAACAGAAGTGCAATCCAACTTCAGTACTCTGCAATCCGCATACCTAATGGACATATGGAAGTAAATAAAACTAAAAATAATAATAAAATAAATAAAATCGAAGACCAATTCTAGGTCCTGAGGTTGAAACATGAAAAGCGTTCTCGCCAAGTCTTGGTTTTCCCCTTGCATCCCAAGAACATGCAACTACTCATTATTTTATTTATTTATTCTTCCCCTCTACTTAATATTAAGTAATTATTGGGATTGGGACTTAGCCCAAGTGGTTAAGCCCCTAACTCTCAACATTTAGGTTGAGGGTTCGATTCCCACCCGGCCCCTATCCCTCCCCTTTTCCCCTTTGTAATTGTGTGGCATGGGCCCCACCACTTCTCTAGCCTGTATAGGCTGTTCCGCAAAAAAAAAAAATATTAAGTAATTATTATTACAAGAGAATAATTAGTTAGTTCATCATCTTCTTAAGAATTCAACAACCAATTTTATGGACATATAGTTGACAATTTACAATATCATTGACTGATTGAGGCCTCAAGGAAACACCTCTATAAATACTCCTCACAGCACACACACTTAAATAATAAAAAAAAAAAAAGTGTGCATTAGAAGCATAATCAAGAGTGATCTTTACACGAAAAAAAATGGAGTTACAATTTGCAGATTCTGATTCAAAAAATAACGGTATGGTGCAGAGGCCTTTTCTCGGTTATGTCTTGGTTTTAATCGGACTCGTGCTAGCATTCAATTGCGTTGAATTATCAACAGGTATATATCTTAATTCATATATATTGTACTACTTAATTTATGTGACAAGTTGAAATGGATTTATGAATGCTTTGTCTGGTATGGAATTTGCAGATTCTCTGAGAACAAGTGCGGAGTCATGTATGGTGACATTGCCTGTAAAGTTTGTGAATTTCGGCATTGCCAAATTGTTGCAATTTAGAAATCTCCCACCATTGCAGGGCGCGGAATCCTTTGCGCCAATGCTGTTTTGGATCTCATTGAGTCTATCTGTATCGGCTCTGTATTCTTAAGGATTATGGATTCTCTACAGAGTATCTTTGATTGAAGACGTGATCTTCAGCCGTGGAGAGGTTTGGGAATGTGGTTTCTCAGGACTACAAAATGTGGTGCTGAATTTGTTACCGGTGAAAGGCTGAAAACCTTGGCATGAATTAAGTGCAGTGTTTGTAATGGCTGGTGGCAAAACTGAACTGTATTTAGTGTCTTCTTGGAATGAAAGGACTGAATCTGTAAGAAAGTTGAACATTATAGATATCCTATTCTGTGTATGTAATAACCTGAGTAAAAATCCCTAAAAAATCACTTGCAATGAACATTACAGAGCAACTGTACATGTAATTGAAAAGAGGCTATATCTATCAATTAGGTTGTGACTTCTGACAGCCCACTTATGATGATTCATGTGGAATTTCATATGCAATGAGTGCTTATGAATAATTTTAACATTGGGTTGTGGCACAGGTGTTAAGAAATGGAGAAATAAGTGGTGGAGATTTTAGGAAATGAGAGAAACAAAAGGTAGTGTGAATGGAAAAAAAAAAAACTTAACCAAAAAGGAAACGTTAACATTATTTTAAAACAGCCCAAAAAGAAAAGTATTAGAATTATTTGAAACCGGAGGAAATATATTGCTACTCATTCATTGATCAGCCATGGAAAAGTGTAATGATGCAAAGTAGTGTACATTAGGACCTGATTTGTAATAGGGAAAAAGGGTAAAAGGAATAGTGGAATGGGGTTTAATTTGTCCCACATTGGAAGTAGTAAAGGGAAAGAAGGTAAATGAGCAAAAGCAAAAGCATGGGTGGGTTGATATAAGGTAACGGCCAGGGTGAAAGCAAAAGTAGTACTTCGTGTAGAGGGAGTTTGTACATTGTATTGAATTGAATGGCATATCCTAATTAGATGATGATCGTTTTCTGATTTTTCCTGCACACAATTGCAATGCGTATCTATCTATCTTTAAGGAATCCAGTCGAGTGGCGAGGTGTGTTGCCGACCAAATAAACATGATGACAAAAGTGAAGAGCACACATAGTCAGTCAGCAGATTGTGAGATAATAATACTATGGGGATGTTTGGCGCGAGCAGATTGTCTTACAGTTCTATATTCGAATTCGCTATCCGCTAGTGCATCCACTGACTCCCAAACATCCACTACATTGTTTGCTATGACCACTTCACTTCAATGGGGGATGATTGGGAACCAATGTATAGTTTCTTTTATTAAACAACCTCGTATAATAAGAGTAAACTGTCAGAAACTCAGTCAGAGGGGAACCCCACACCCCCTGTCCAAGAAGATGATACTACACACGATTATTGGAAATATGATAAGCGCAACACATCATATGGCGCCTCCATTTGGGCCATAAGGCCAGGCCCAGCCCCACAATTCCGTACTGGGCGACCAATAATATTCTAGAAATTACTATGAAAGATGTTGCTGAAATTTGCACTCAATAATGCTCATACCTATGTAAATTCCCCAAATCTAATGTTAGCAGTTTAAACATTGTTTATTCTGAAAGGAGAATTTGAGCCTTTGAGGTTATTTTTATTGCTATCACAAGTCAATCCAAATATACTATAAAAGTAAAACAGGACATTTACAAGAAATATAATGAAAAAAATAAGAGAGAAAGAGATCCAGACGAGACCTGAGGAGTCCAATAAAATTCAGCGCTAGCCATCTCCTTAATTATTAGTGTTTTAAATGCCCTCAGCAAGACAAATTAAATACTCCCTCGGTTCATATATACATGACGTTTTATAAGAAATTCCTACCACCAAGGAGTGTAATGATTATTGTCTAATCTTCCATTCTTGCCCCTACTCTATATGCACACAAATCAAGAAAAAGTAAAGTTAGAATGGAGAGAGAAAGAGTAATATTTATGAAAGTAAGAGGGTAATATTGGGAAAACATGATATAAATATAGAAAGTGACAACTATTTTGGAACACTTTTGTGTTCCTAAAAAGACAACTAAAAAAGAACGGAGGGAGTACCATGGTAAGAATCCTTTCCCTACAAATTATAAAGGATAAATAAATGAAAGAATAACATTGCCCTCAACCATAAAACAGAAAGTTAAAAAGTATATGGTCAAGTTATAATAATAATAATAATAATAATAATAATAATAATAATAATAATAATAATAATAATAATAATAATAATAATAATAATAATAATAATAATAATACGGAGTAATAAAAAATACTAATAATAAGACAATGGTCAAGTGGTAGATACCGAATTGTGATGTGTGGGTCCAAACCCGACAAGATGGGCCTTTCCCACACCTTGGAATTGTTTGCCATTTCCATTTTTGGTCAACACTTTTACGCCTACGACGGAGTCAATAATATCGCACACTCTTTTACACACTCTACCGTCCGATCCGATTCAAGTTTTGAAACCACATAAATAATTTGTCCATACCCATCATCTCACCCTTAATTAAATACTACTAATTTCTTCACAAATTATTTAAAATTATGTTCATATCAAATCCATGCAGCGATGCGCAGAAAGAGACACCCCAACCAAAATGCTGGCCAAGAAAATGCAATATACAGACACATCCCTCCATTTCTTCATCTTCCCTCTTTTTCGCTTCAAATTAAATTTCTACTTTGTGATTTTTTATATTTTATTTCAAATTACTTATAGTACTAATAGTACTAGTAGTAAATATTTTAGGGTGCTTTTTTAAATAGTATATACAACCAAATGATGACTTCACATGCTTAATAATATATCATTTGATAATTAACTAGACATGCATACCAATGTCATTATACCAAAAAGATGATGTATTTAATTTTTTGATACTATTTATTATTTAAGTGTCCAATCATATATTGGTCCGACGGTACTAAACTGGATCCGGACATGAAGCTGCAATATACTTATGTTATATCGTAAAAATATTGAAAAAAGAAGAAAGAAATGGAATTGAATTGAATGAAGTGGAATGATTATATACAGAATTGAACAAGAATGGAATTATCGTGTTGGAATTTTTAAAAAAAAAAAAGCGGTAAAGAATTTAGGACAGAAAGCAGTACATGAATAAAAATTGCAGAAAGCTGGAAAAGAAAAAAAAATGTGATGGAATAAAAAAGGAAAAAAAAAAGTAAGGCGTCTTTTTTGAGAATTGTGTGGATGGTCGGATCTTGTATTTATATGAGGATGGTGAGCCTTCAACCATTGCATGCCATGCTCCTCCTGCTTCAACCGCCTTTCATGCTTCAGCAACCGCCTCATGATGTGCAAACCTCAACTGTTCTTCTATGCAGAAGCCCTTGGAGAACCGGTTCATGCCGTGGTGTTCAAGAACCATGTCCTCCTGCATTATTAATGCTTCAGCTGCTGGATGTAATGTGCTTAATTGCATTGAGCTGATCTAGGCCAATCAATTGAGCTTTAATTTAGTTTGGTGTTAACATTATACATGCTAGATCACTACTAATTGTATAGATACCATTAATTGTACCTAGGAGTGTAAATGAGACTAATAGGCTCGTGAATTATTCGAGCTTGGCTCGGCCAAAATTCGGTTCAAACTCGACTCGAAATGGCTCGGTTCGAGCTCGAGTTCGGCTCGTAACACTTATGATCTCTAGCGAGCCAACTACTACTCTACTCGAAAGCTCGATAATAGGCTCGATTTATTTTTATACATATATTTATTTATTAGTAAATACAGATATTATATCAAATATTAAAAGTATAAGTGTTATTATTGCTTATATCTTTTAAATTTTTGAATTATAAATATATTAATAATTAAATTTATATTTTTAAAATTATTTAATATGTAGATTAAATAAAATATAATTAAATATATGCAATATATTAAATATTGTTCCTTTTATAAATTATGTGAGAATGAAAATGATACTGTTCGAGCTCGGCTCGATTCAGTCAAAGCTCGGTCAACGCTAAGCTCAAAGTAGCTCGACCAACGCTTGACTCGTCAAAACTCGACTCGAATTCTGATGAGCTCAAGCCTAACTTATCACTATTCGGGCTCGGCACAGCCCGTTTATACCCTAATTGTACCTATACAATTAAATAATGAATTATAATATGATTTAAATTTAAATCCACAGTAAATAATGAAGGTATGAGTGTACTATAAGCATAAAATAGCAAAGGCATTTGTATAAAATTTGTCTTGTTTTCTGGTATTAATTTAATCTAATATTATTATAATTTCATGCTCCTACCTATACCTACATATGGAGTATTTTCAAATGATAGACATCTTTTTCTTATAGTCTTGTTTCAAAAAAAGTAGTTTAAGGCTTACTTTTTTTAATATGTATAATAGTACCTTATATATAGCAAAATTAAAAAAAAAAAAGAAATTGTAACAAAAAATAACACAATAATAAAATAAAACTTACATGATGGAATGTAGTTTAAATGAATTTTTTTATTTATTGAAGCCCTTAGCTTGAAGGCACAGAAGTAGAATCAAGTTAGGACAATTCTTCTTATTATTAGACATTAATCTAGTATTTTCTGGTTCTGTAAAATTTAAATACTGAGTCTCTTGAATTACTCTTATGGTTCTTATACCAAACAGTTAAACACAATAGAATCCTATCAAATTAAAGCAGTTTCTACCTCCATGTCTCAATTCAAGATTTAAAATAATCCAATTGAGTCTGGTTAAATTCATCATAGTTTTAAAATTTATATTTTATATAATTTTTATTTATTCATGTATAGTGATTTGTGAGATATTAACCGTTAAGTATATTTGCCAAGTCAGTATGAGTGAGGCAGGAGGAGATATTATTATTCTAAATGCATGTGCTTCTCCCATATTTTCAGTAAAATGTAGAGTAAACTTTTGACGCTGTTACTCTCGTGTGCCATTACAAAATCACCAGTATTCTTTTTCCCCCTTAAAAGCAGATGTGGTCAAAGTAAAATCATATCAAAGTGAAGGTAGTTTCCTGTATGTAGTAAATGGTAATTTACCATCACCATCATAGCCGCCGCCCCAAGGGGAAACAAAACAAATTAATACTTATATCATTATTGAAAAATTCAATACTATTAACTATTATACTTGTAAGCTTTGTTGTAGTGACATAACACTCTTAGTAAATGATATTTCAATAAATAATAATAATTTAAAAGACAAAACTCACCCATAGTTTTCTACAAATTAAATCTGGAAAAACTTTGATTGATATTAGGGGACAGGAAATTCGTTATTCGTCAAATTTCATTGTCCCAGTCACACTATTTATTTTGCGTTAGTGTAATATTTCACTTATTCCACCAATTGCAATTACTTCAATTGACCAGAATGGTATGGAGCTCTGTCAGCTTAAGCAAAAATTTCGAGTTCGAACCTTTGTTTATGTAGAATTCTATTTTGGGAGAAACAACCCTTCAATGCCTACCAGATCTTCGAGGGATTAGTCTTAGGCCCAATGTGGCCCCGGAATACCCGGTACACACTAATGTTGGACACTATGGGTCTGTTCTGTGCGCAGCTTTTGAAAGTTTTTGATTTTATATTAAAATTATAGCTTGTTCTGTACACTAGCTTTTGAGAGCTTTTGGTAGCTTCTAAAATAGATGTTACCTCTTGTAGCATTCAAAATAAGGTAGCAAGCTTATTTATGTCCAATTAAAATTTTAAGCCAATAACCAACCTACTACCCAATAGTCTATATAAACATTTGTCCATTTTTGTTATTTTAGAAATGTTATGACAGCTACAACTAGTTGTGTCAAACACTTAAATAAAACTAACAGTTACTGCTCAAGCTCTCTACAGGTCCAGCCCGCAGCTACAGCTCACAGTTACTACTCTCTGTGCATATTATACCCTATATATATAGTTTTAGGGCTAGAAATTAAATAATTAGATACTTAGTTAAAAGGCTAAATTTTTTTATTACAATTAGAAGATAATTTAAATGTCTCTCTGCAATTTAAATTTTTTTGGTTACAATTTTATAGTATTAGGAAAATGTTGGATGAGCCTTTGGATTGTCAATAAGTATATATAAATCAAACGCAATTGGCCTGAGTGGTATGAGATTCTGGCAGTTTAAGCAAAAGTCTCGGGTTCGAACCTTTGTGTATGCAGAATTTTGTTTTGGGAGAGGAACCCTTTAATGCTTACCCGATCCTCAAGGGATTAGTCTTGGGACCAATAAGGCCTGAGGATACCTGCTATTCACCTAAAAAAAATAACTATATATAACATTTTAGAGTTGAGTAATTTGTGATAGAAATTTAATATACTGAATTATTTTTATTATAATAATAATGTGTGTACGTATAAAAAATATATGAATATAATTTGGAGGGAAGGATTAGCAATCTAGTGATTAGTCAAACACTCCCCTTAATGCAACTTAAAATTCCCACGATTATGTGTGTTTAAGAACTCTTAATTGTGGGAATATCGACTTGGCACATTGGTCATGTCCCCTAACTTCCAACCTTATAGTTGGGGAGTTCGATTTCCATCCAGCTCTCTATCCATTCCCTTTTCTCTTATAATTTGTATTGGTTTGGACTCTCACGCACCTTTGCGGACACACGAATATCAATGTTTACAAAAAAAAAAGAACTTTTAATTGTCAATTAACATAAAATCCTTCAAATTCATTAAACTAAAAAAAAGGTTAAAATCCCCACTTTTATGTGTAATTAAGACTTTGAATAGTCAATTAGCATAAAATCATTCAAATAAATTAATTAAAAGAAAAAAAGAGACTAAAATCCCCACTTTTAAGTGTGTATAAGACTTTGAGTAGTCAATTAACAGAAAATCCTTCAAATTCATTAAATAAGAAAAAAAAAAAACAAGTTAGTAGGGGAAAGTTTTAGTTATTGTTGACTTTGGTTTTTGATAAGCTTTATTGTGTGACTTTTAACACTGTTGTAGGATTTACACTACTAGAAAAAATCCGGATTTGGTCGCTAAAATTGTGGTAGCTAACGAGTTTCGGTAGCTAAAATTATGGTTGCTAAAGAATTTCGGTCGCAAATTCGGTCGCTATCCCCTTTAGCTACCGAATTTTACCAAATTTTTTCGATCGCTAAAACAGAAAATTCTTGTAGTATTATTTGATTTCTCTGTCCATAATATTCTGCTTTGCAGTCACCCATTCAACGTAAAAAATTCTATTTCACATGAAAAACTAGCTGTAATAAACAAGAGAAGTCGGAGTGCTAGAGATGAAGAAATGAATAGCAAACTTAATTATATACATTAATGTCGTGTTTTAACAAGCGAATTAAATAATCACACGTCCTAGTTTAAGTGGCAAAGTCTTTGCCTTCAACCTTAAGTTGGGGATTCGATTCCTCACCTTCATTCCCTTTATAATTTTTGTGACATGAGCTCCGCGCGATCCCACCACCATTTTTATGGCTTCGACTTCTAAAAAAAATAATCACACGTTCATACATTATGCATTAGGGGTGTATCACTAATTTTGGTAATTTAAGTGAATGCCAAATTAAAACATAAAGTGAGATTGAGACATTTAAAATTCGAAGGCCCTGAAATTTTTTGAATGGCTGCGTCCTCCGCTGGTCTCTCCCCGAATTCTTCATGCCCTACGTCTCCTCCGGACCCTGGTGTCCCGCCGAAAAAACCTTCGTTCCGGGATATGGCTATCCCTCGTCCTCCTTCTTTTGATGCTCCTGCTGCTTCAAACGTGCCGTTTAGCGAACTGGTAACCTTTGATAATGTTGACGATAATCCCTTGCTTCCCCGGATACAGATCCATGACGCTGCCATTGCCAGGCTTTGTGCACCCTTTGCTGATCCTCTAGTGGTTCGAGTACTTGGCAAAAGGGTTACTCTTTCTGTCATGCAAGCCAGACTTACCGATCTTTGGAAACCTAAAGGCAACTTTCGATTGGTCGACGGTGACAAAGGGTATTTTCTTGCAAAGTTTGATTCGGCGGAGGATCGTCGGCATGCGCTCTTTGACGGTCCTTGGTCTATATTCAATCACCATTTGGTTGTGGCGCCACGGTCGAAGGACACTCATGCAACAGCCGGAAAGATCACGAAAACATCTGTTTGGGTGCGTTTTCCGGGTTTGGACCCGATCTTTTATGAAGAGGAGATGCTATTACTAATTGCAAGCATGGTTGGCAAGCCGATGAGAGTGGACATTAATTCGAAGGATTTGACGCGTGGTCGCTTCGCTAGAGTTTGTGTGGAAATTGATCTGAGCAAGCCGGTTATTGGTCGTGTTATGGTTAATACGAAGTGGCAAAATGTGGCATATGAGGGACTGCATCACATTTGCACTTCATGCGGTCGTTTCCGATTTGGCTGGGACCGTGTCTGCACCATGATCGGACCGAGGAAGCACCGGATACTGCACCGGAAAATTGTCCAAATCTCATGCAAATCAGGGACCTGATTTGGTTGGCGCTAATCAAGGCAATCAGGAAGATACGGGAGAATCTACTCATGTGCCTATGGAAACTAACTTGGAAACAAATCTTGCTATTCCGAGTAGTAAATCATCTAGGGTTTCTGATCCGGGTGTGAACACTAAGGAGACCGCCCGATAGCAACCCATGGAGATTGGATCATGGTCACTCGGCCACCCCGTCCGTCTCGTCGAGATCCGCAGTGGAATATGGAGGCGCTGTCACACCAACCTCGACAAAGTTTCCCATATCAATCAAAGCCTTCAGTGAGGCGAAGCAACTGGAAGGGAAGGGTAAAGGACCAATTCATGCGACCTTTTCCGAAGATACTACCGAGATGAAGGAAGTGAGTAGAAAATTTAAAAGTAAGAGACCACGTCGAACTGTCGACACTGGCCAGAGCTCTCACTCAGGGAAAACAAACGGTTCCGAGGATGTACCCCAGCATAATGCATTCCAAGCTTTGGAGCTTGGAATGGGAAGGGAAGGATAGGGATGCCAAACATCCTGAGCATGGGTCACAAGATCTCACAGATGTTGTTTCCCAATGATAGAGTTCCGTGATTTCTCGGTGATTGCATGGAATGTTCGTGGCGCCATGCAAAAGAACACTCAACGTCACGTTGCGGATGTACTTCGGTTTTATAGGCCATCGGTTTTCATCCTCATGGAGCCGAGAGGTCTGTTTGAACGATTAAAGGTCTTCCTTTATCGGCTTAACTATGTATCCTTATACATTTCGGATTCTGTGGGACAAGCGGGTGGATTTTGGATTTTAACTCGTATTGGAATTCCATTTTCCTTCTCTTATTTCGCCTGTTTCCCCCGGATGATTACAGTTATTGTTCTTCGAGGGAATGCTTCATGGTGCTTCACTCCTATTTATGCTAATCCTTCCGCGAATCTTCGAGAGTTGGATTGGCAGGACATGCGGGCGACAGGGGCGGTTGTCAGGGGCCCGTGGCTTGCTATTGGGGATTGGAATTCTATCGCTTGCTCCTCAGAGAATAGGGATATGAACTTTGATGCCAGGCAATCAACTAAATTCTGCGAGATGCTGGAGGATTGTGGACTTCACACTATCCATACTATTGGGGATTTCTTTACTTGGCAATAGAACACAACGGGCGGCGCTCTTGCCGGTCGTCGGTTGGACCGGGCGGTTGCGAATATTGATTGGGCTCAGGCCTTCCCGGAAGGGTTTGTGGAAGTTTTAACTAGGCGAGCTTCCGACCATAATGCCCTCTTGCTGAGGTGTTTCAGGCCTGAAGCCTCAGTACCTGAAAGACCGTTTAGATGGGAATCTATGTGGACTTCTCATCCATTGTATGAATATGTAGTGGATTCGGCTTGGGCGTTAGGTGGTTCGTCGTTTCAACAGAAGCTATCTCAGGTTAAAGAGTCCTCAGTTTTCTTTAACAAAACTACATTTGGCAATCTCCGAAGAAGGAAGCAGAAATTATTAAGACGGATAGAAGGTGTGAAAAGAGTGTTGGTCCGTTGGGACTCTGCTTGCATGCTCCGTCTTGAAAGTGACCTCCGTCGGGAGTTGGATGAGGTTCTTGCCCAAGAGGAGATGCTCTGGCACCAGAAATCTCGTGACTCTTAGATTGAATTGAGGGATAGGAAGACTCAGTACTTCCACTCGCAAACTATGATTAGAAGACAACGGGGTCGCATTCTTGGTCTTTATATTGGAGGCCAATGGACTACGGATACTGCAGCTTTACAGAATCATATTCTTTGTCATTTTGGGGTAGCTTATGGATATTCTGCTCCTCCTCCTAATTACCTTACTGCTCTAGCTCCATTACCGCGGCTGGAAGGGGCATCCGGGTTGAATATGGATGTCAGCAAGGAGGAGGTTAAGTCGGCCATCGATGCTATGAAAGGGTTATCAACACCCGGGCCCGACGGATTCCCTCCCTTGTTTTACAAACGATACAGGAGTGCTGTTGGTGATGCTGTCTTCAACCTTGTCCATGATGCGGTTCAGTGGGGGCAGTTTGATTCCTCCATAGCCTCGACATTTATCTGTTTGATACCTAAAGTGGAGGTTCCGCGGGAAATAAGACATTTCCGTCCTATTAGCTTGTGTAATGCAAGCTATAAATTTATTACGAAGGTGCTTGTAAACAGGTTGCGGCCCTTTCTAAAGGACTACATTGGCCATTACCAATCGGCTTTCCTCCCGGATCGTGGGACAACGGGTAATGCCATTATCTTACAGGAGGTGGTCAATGCTTTTCACATCCGGCATCGATGCAGACAGGAATTTCTTCTCAAGGTGGATCTTGAGAAAGCCTATGATAACGTAAGTTGGGACTTCCTAGAGACTTGCTTGTCAGAAATGGGGTTGCCTTCTTCCTTATGCCGTCTTATTATGTATTGTGTCCGATCTCTCGTTTATTCGATCCTATGGAATGGGGTGGCACTTCCTGAGATTACACCGGCTAAGGGCCTTCGCCAGAGGGATCCTCTATCTCCTTATCTCTTTATTATCATGATGGAGAAACTTTCTCATACAATCTTAGCTAAGGTTCGGGAAGGAAAGTGGCGCCCGGTTGTTTTACGCCGAGGTGCCTCCCCTATTTCTCGCCTTATGTTTGCTGACGATCTCCTGTTGTTCTCAGAAGCTTCTCTTGATCGTGTCAGGTGCATGGACGATGTCCTTAATACCTTTGTGCTTCAGTATGGTCTTCGTATTAATTCCCAAAAATCCCAAGCTCTGGCCTCTGCTGCGGTACCGGCGGATACATGCTTACGGATCTCGAACATCTTAAATATTGGATTCTCCACTGAGCTTGGGAAATATCTTGGTTTCCCTATGTTTCATGGGGCAGCTCGTTCTCAACATTTTCAACCTTTGATTGAGGCTCTTCAGGCACGCTTAGGAACCTGGAAACGGGCTCTGTTGAATAAGGCCGGGCGGTTAACTTTGGCTCGTGCGGTGTTATCTTCGATCCCGAATTATGTTATGCAATTGGCGTGGTTACCTGTGGATATTTGCGAGAAAATTGATGCCCTGATCCGAGCCTTCATTTGGAAGGATGTGACTGGCCGGGGTCTTAATCTTGTGAATCGGTCTAAGGCTGTTGTCCCTAAACGAATGGGTGGTTTCGGCATTCGTACAAGTAGGGATATGAATGTGGCCTTGCTAGGGAAATGCTACACGGAGTTTGTGGTATCAGGATCGAAGCTTTGGGCTCGGATGCTTGCTGCTAAATATGGTAACCCTAATCCATTAATGGCACAGCGGCCGGTCGCTTCGGCGTTCTATCGTGCATTGGTGAAGGTAGGCCCACTGTTGGCTTCAGGTCTGCGTGTTCGAATTGGAGAGGGGACGTGCAACTTTTGGCAGGCTGCATGGCTCAGGTCAGGAGCCCTAGCACCCCGCCTCCCCTTTATTCATGAAGCGGATGAGCATTTGAGAGTCAAGGATGTCTTCTTTGATAACAAGTGGCAATGGGAGAGTCTTCATACTCCTCTTCCAGATTCTGTTAAGGCTGAATTGAGGGAATTTGGGCCTTTGGTGTTGCATGAGACCACCCCGGATTCTGCTCATTGGCTGGGTTCGACTGATGGGAGTTATAAGGTTAAGAATGGCTATGATTGGCTCCTCGCTCAAAGGGGCCCGGATTGATAAAAACCGAGCTTGGGTTTGGCGCATTTGTGCTCCAGAAAAGATTAGATTCATGTTGTGGTTGATCTCTCATAATTCCCTCCCTTCTATTGTGCTTCGCCATCGCCGAGGGTTGATTGAGTCACCTCTGTGCACTCTCTGTGGCCTGTCCCGAGAGTCCATTCATCATATGTTTTTCCACTGTTCTTGGGCAGTGGCGGTTTGGAAAGGATGCGGGGTTTTCATGGAGAGTTGGCAGCAAGAGACGGAGGATGATGTTGCTGCTAGTTTTGCTCGAATTTGTGGTAAATGGACAGGGCTGCATTGGGCTATTTTGTGGGTTATCTGGACATATCGTAATGCAGTTGTTATGAGAAATGAGGTTGTTGATATTATAGGGGCGGTCCGTGAAGCTAGGTGGCTGGGGGAGTGCTTTAATAGGGTCCTTGGAAAGCCGTTGAGGGTCGTGTCTCCTCGATGGATTTCTTGGAATCCTTTGCATGCTCGTTGTTTCTTGCTTCATGTGGATGGGAGTTCCGTAGGAAACCCGGGTCCGGCTGGGTTTGGTGGTGTTATTCGAGATGAGGATGGGAGATGGATAGATAGTTTTGCAGGCTCGGTTGGGGTTCCCTCCAACCTAGTTGCTGAATTACATGGTATTTTGAATAGCTTGCAACGTCTTCGTGCCTTAGGAATTGGGGATGTTGTTTGCTATTCTAACTCCATGGAAGCCTTGCGTATTCTCCGACATGGAGTGAGCAAAGGACACTGGCTTCGGCCTCTGTCTCTCCATATTGAGGACTACAAGTCTCAGCTTCCGGGTGCTCGTTGGTTTCATATATTACGTGAAGGTAATGCGGTTGCCGACTCGCTTGCCAAGCTTGGGGCGAGGATGGAAGAGTTTTTCACATCCTGGGCTTATCCTCCAGATGTGGCTTGTGCAGTGTTGACTGCGGATAGGGCGGGTGTATGTTTCCCGCGGCTTTGATGGTTTCTTTTGGTTTATTGCTTTCCTTCTTCCACCTCCTTTCTGTAGTTTTTTTAGTTTTTCTACCTTATCTTTGCTGATGCTTGGCGTCCTGTTTACCAAAAAAAAATAATAATAATAAAGTTTTAAAATTAAATTAGAGTAATTTAAAAACCACCATGTAGAAAATTTTGAAAACTCTTATCAATTTAATAACACAACAATTGGAAAAGACAATCAACATAATAAAAAAGGGAGGCCTCCTATCCCTCCCATTTATCCCTTTGTAATTTGTATGGTTTGGGCTCCCACACACATTTGTACACACATGAGTGTCATGGTTTAAAAAAAAAAAAAAAACACATAATAAAAAACGGAGGGAGTATTAAGCTATTACATCATCATTATCCTATTTTAACAAGGCATAATTTGATTTTTTTTTTAAAAAAAAATTATACTGTACTAAAGTTTGGCTGAGCAAATTATACTAAAGTTGATTAAAAATAATAATAATAAAAAGCAAGGATAGAATGTGATTTAGGGAGTACCCTTTTTCTTTTATCCTTTTTGTTTTTATCTCATCCAGTAAGAATTTGCATCAAAGACAAAATGCAAAAGCCAATGGGAAGTGCAAGCAAAAACACAGAAGTTTGTTTCACTACGGTTACATGTTTGGATACTGCAAAAAACACCACTGTACTGTACAAATGGGATGGGAGCATCATTAAATTGATTAGACAATTGCAATTGGTGAGCATTCCCATAATAATCTCATCAATTTCACTACCTATTACAGATCAAAACCAGAAACATTAATGATCATCATAATTTTATAGCATCAACATCAATTAGCTAGAACAGCTTATTAAGTCATTCCCTGATTCATTCAAGAAGCGCAACTCCAACTCTTTGGTACTTCAATTCCGCCGCGCCGGAGCAATCTAATCCTCCCTCATCCGGCACAACCCTTTTCAGCCCGTTCAAACGAATGTCCCCTGTGTTACCGGATACCGGAGGAATCACCACCGGCGGGATCTGAAAGCAGTCAATCGGCGGTGGGGGGTGCCGCCACTGCGGCAGGGGCCCGGCGAGGAGGAGGTTCTGCAGGAGCGGGCCGGCTTTAACCACCGCTTCTAGAAGCTTCCCTTTTTCAGGCAGCGGCTTGGTGATCGGCATAGGAAAATCGTGTGTATGCTGCGGCGGTGGCGGAGGAGGAGGAGACGAAACAATGCTCTCGTCGGCGTCAGAGGAGGAGAAATTCCCGGCGAGGGGGTCGTCTTCGTCGGCGGTGGAAACGGCGGAATTGGGGGTTTGGTAGTGCAGCAGCAGCATTAGTTTGTGGTAGCTGTCCTGAGCTTGGTTCCTCTCTTTAATGGCGAGCCGCAGCATTTCCTTGAGCTGAACAATTTGGGCGTCTCGGTGTTTGATTTGGTCTTGGGCTCTGGCTCTGGTGTCTTCCAGCTCCATGGTTAGAAGGAATGTTTCCTTCAATTCCTCTAGGCTCTGTAAGAAGAAGAAGAAGAAGAAGAATTTTAATTAGTTTTTAAGGATGAGATCTATGTATGTAATAGATTAAGGGATTCTTTGTCTGAATCTGAAACAAGATTACACCTTCTGTTGCAACAAATAATTGGCGGAGCAATTGAGATGAGGATGATGAAGACGAGCTCTTTGGACATCCATGGCTGCCAGAAATGGATGGAGATTTTCTGCTTCCTTTTTATGGGATCAGGCCTCGGAACATCAATTTAATTATTACTTGTAAATGTATAGTTACAATACTACTAATAGAGAGAGGACGATCATTTCTCAAATGGTATGGGCCCCCTAATTTTTATTTTTATTTTTATTTTTATTTTGTACTACTACTATTCTTTTTGTTTTCTTTGGGGTGGGGGGTTGGGTTGAAAATTGGAAATGAAAATTGAAAATAGAGGGGGGTTGGAGGAAATGAGTGAATGAGATGAGATGAGAGTGAGAGTGAGAGGGGTTGGGGGTAATGGGCTATAGACTGACTGCCGAACCTATCAATAGGAGACTGCGACTACTAGTGATATGTAGCTAGGTTGTCTGTGACATTACAGCATATACAGGATGCATCTAATCTAATCTAATCTAACCTCACCTTTACTTTTTAGCAAGTTGTAGTAGTAGTAGTAGTAGTGAAACAGAAACTTTTGCACGGGGGAATGTCACACTCACACAAAACAAAGATTTGGGTAAAGCTACATTAATTCATGCCCTCCTTTACATACACTTCAACAAAACAAATTTACTTTTGTGATTAAAGTAAGAGATAATTATCAAAATAGTACATTAGAAGGAGGCCTTTCAGGTTTTAGACCATAACAACTTGAATTATGAATTTTAGGCCATAAGAAATCACTTTTGTCCAATTTTAGGCCATCCAGACTTTTTAAAACTTGACCCTACCAACTTTTGCCTAATTATACTTTTGACCCCATCATGCTTTCAATAATTAAATTAAGCCTTAAACTTCATACATTGGATTTGACCGTCTTGCTGTCGGGTTTCCTAAGCTCCGGGATTTTACGGACTTCTTCCAACCACACAGCCGCGACCGATGGTTCACCGATTATTGGCTCCTTCAGCAACAAACAGAACCGCCCTATTTCGTTTCTTACCTTAGGGCGTAACAAGATATGGGTAAAGGGTTTTTAAAAACAACAATATTAGGAAAATAACTTAATTGACAAAGTTGCTAAACCACTTTGTCACATTTTTTTCTCAATAATGTGGTCAGAAAATTAGCACGAACCATATTTTTTTGAAGAAGCCATTGAAGGTCTGGAAAGGGTGATGGGAGCTCATGCCACACAATTATAAAGGGAACAAAGGGAATGGATAGAGGACCGGATGGGGATTCGAACCCCAACCTAAAGGTTGGGAGTTGGAGGAGTTACCACTTGATTAAGTCTCCAACCCCGCATGAACCAAATTTTATGTAATAAGTACAATATTTGAATTTTTGAAATCTTATGTTATTTTAAAAATATATATATAAATTTTACTTACCGCGCATTGCGCGGGCGGGTATGCTAGTATATATATTAAAACTATAAAATTAGACTAATGTAACCAAATGTAACTTGACATATTCTTTTATTATATGCTTATAATAGAATTAAATTAAAATTATTAATAAAAAATATTTTAAAAAACCTGAAAAATGCCACTTTAAAGGGGATAGAATGAGTATTACTCCCTCCATCCCAACTCAAATGTCATGTTTGATTTTTTGACACTGTTTATTGTTCAACTTTGACTCAATATTATTATAAATATATATTTGTAAAAAATAGTCGAGTTCGGTTTTGTTGGATTCCTCTAATCGTATAGTTTTCCAATATATATTTTACATAATTTTTACTTGTATATATTTTGAGATATTAACAATTAAAAAAATGTATTGGATTGTGTGCAGAAATAAAACAAAACATTTCAAATGGAACGGGGGGAGTACTATTTTTAAATAATTTTATACTTCCTCCGTTTCCGTGAAAGTGCAACATTCACCCAATGCACGCAGTCCAATGCATATTTTAAACCATTAATAACTTAAGTTCGGTATAAATAAAAAATTTAAAAGTTTGATATTTAAAAACTACATGACGAGACGAATCCAACAAGATCTCACTTGACTATGTTTTTCCTT
Organism: Hygrophila difformis; assembly: GCA_030278955.1. Taxonomy (NCBI): domain Eukaryota; kingdom Viridiplantae; phylum Streptophyta; class Magnoliopsida; order Lamiales; family Acanthaceae; genus Hygrophila; species Hygrophila difformis. The sequence goes on along the minus strand of JAOANR010000001.1, from coordinate 19,820,224 downwards.
GTATAACTATGATAAAAATTAGAGTCAAAGTCGAAAAATAAATAGTAGCAAATAGTGCTTTGTTGCACTATCATAAAAACGGAGGAAGTATCAATCAATTAATTAAAAAAAAAACTACTTTATATTTTTCTCTTATAATCAAGTCCAAACTTTTTCTGAACTTGGATTGCATATAGAAGAGATAGTGGTCTATGCTAATGGGATAGGAGGACTGAAGGAGTATAATTAAGACTTTTTGAAGAGCGAGTATAATTAAGACTTGATATTAATGTTTTTGTCATATTTCTTTTCAAAAATTAAAACTAATCATTTTATTTTTGTTGATAATTCTTTTAATGAAAACCAATCTTTTTTTAGCTACAACATTTTTTTTGAAAAAAAAAAGAAATTAGCCTCGGAATTCCTATGAACAATCCTAGTTTGGGCCAAAAAAAATTATTTTCGCAACGGAATTTTTAAATTACGAAATAGAAGTATAATATTTGATTATTATAACAAAGATTGTAATGAGTTCGAGCTTCGTAAAATTTTGTTGAGACTGCGACTACCATCCTAACTCCGGCCTTAGTATGATATTGTCCGCTTTGAGTAGAGTCCTCACGGTTTTGATTTTGGGCACTTCCAAAAAGGTTTTATACTAATGGAGTTAACTGATTCTTATATTTAGAATTCTATTTCCATATTCTTCCGATGTGGGAGATGAGTTTGCTACCCAACAATCATCGCATCAAACCAAGGACCACATAGCACACGGCCTCCCCTCAATCCTCAAACAATAGTCACATTAATCCGTCAAATCATCTTGTACCGCCGCTCCAACCAACAGGACATGCCGCCTGACCGCCACAATATTATATAGACTTTTGACACAAGGCACCGAATACGGATATCAATCGCGAGGGTATAAACTTAGGGTCTCTCACACACACAATCCATCGTTGAGTCTGCTACTGACTCAATCCACAAACCTGGACTTTGATATCATTTGTCGGGACTAAGACCGCCACCCTAACTCCAAAATTAGTATGGTATTGCCCCTTTGGGCAGAGCCCTCACGGTTTTGACTCGATCCACCGCTGAGTCCTGACTTAATCCTCACTGATATCACTTGTTGGGACTGCGACCGCCACCCTAACTCCAGCACCGACATTAGTATGATGGGAGTAATTACGGTATTGCGGCCAATTTGACAGTACATCAAGGCACATCATCATTACCATTCATTTTAATCCAATGGTTATAATGTAAAAATGGTATAATTGTCATATAATCCTGTATTTAGTATGTTATCAATATAATATTTGGTAAATCATATCAAATATTTGGTATCTATGATAAAAAAATCCGTATTAAAAAGCGTAACAAATTTATTACGTATAGAATTTTAAGGATGTTATAAAAAATAATTATGTGATGCTATTAAAAATATTTTAAGCAACCCAATGTTGAAGAATTCGACGACACTATATTGAGGAATTCAGCAACACCACCTCGTAGAATCAGTGATATTACCAAAATAATTCAGTGATGCCACCAAAAAATAATTCAGCGACCCTACATAAAGGAATTCAGCAAGTACTCCAAGAAGAATTCAGCGACACTACCAAGAAGAATTCAGCAATGTTACAATATATTATTCAACGATGTTATCAAAACAATTCACTGATGCTACCAAAAAATATTTCAGCGACCCTACCTAAAGGAATTCATCAACTACAATAAGAAGAATTCAGCTACACAACCAAAAAGAATTTAGCGGTGCTATCATATACAATTCAGCGATCTTTCCATGAACAATTCAGCGACGTTTTCATCAACAATTCAACGACTCAAAATAGGAACATTTGAGGTACATTTTGATGAACATATATGTATATTATATAGCAGCATAAATTAGCAAATTGGAGGATAAGATAAGATCGATTGATCGTATTGAAATGCGTAGAAGAAAAGTAGAGTTGAATAGTATAGGGAATTGACGAGCAATTGTCTGTTAACAAAACTAATGTAGCAAATTTACTATTTTAACTTTAAAGTGAATCTCAACCATCAATTTATAAATTGAACCAATGGTTGCGATGTACCACAGTACATCAAGTCAAAATTCTTAGTCGCACCCTAACGGAATTGTTAGTATGATATTGTCCGCTTTGGCCAGAGCCCTTGTGATTTTAATTTTGGGCACCTTCCAAAATGCCACATACTAATTAAATTAGGTGAACTCTTATATTTATGATTCAATTTCTCTATTCTTATGAGACATGGACAAATTTACTTTAAGGGGTAAATGTTAAAAAGGGTCATAACAAGGAGGCTATTCCACTTTTAGGCCATAACAAGTTGCAATTGTAAAAATAGGCCATAACAATTACAGTTTGGCAAAATTTAGGCCATATGACCTATTTGAAATTAATAAATGACCCAACAAACTTTTCTTTCTTTCATTTCCACCCCAAGACTAAGGTTCTGGAAAAAACTTCCAACAGACACTACTCAGGGAAGCAGAGCTCAGGCTCAAAGCCCTACGGGAAGAGCAGAAGGGCGTAACCAACGGAAGGTTCTCACCCTGTCACTACTATCACTTACAATGGACGTATAAATATAGATTTGAGACTGAAGATAACTGTCAATGCAACTAGTAATGTGATTATTCCGACTAGATTGAGTATCATACATATAAGGATCGTATAAGGAATCTTCACTTGTGGATACGTTATTCCTATAACTAGAATTGTGATAACCAGAAAAAGAACTTTGTAATTCACTCAGAAAAGAATGATTGTTGTCAATCTCAAAAATCTGATTTTCTATATAGATAGAATAATTATCTCCATTACTATCCCTAACTAAAAAAGTATCATCAGAGATGAAATTCCGAATGTCTTTGACGACAAATAAAAGATCGACACCGCTGTAACTAGAATTGTGATGATTCCTCAAACTATGAATGCTTTTAGCCCTAGCTTTTCTATTCGAATCTTCACTTTCACTAGTATTTTCAATAGGACCAGGATTGGCCGTTGATTTCTTTATCCCATACCTATGTTCTAACTCCTTCTTACTCAAAGACTATTCATACGCACCTGCACTGCATCCAAAGCTAATTCTTGAAAGCAGTTGGAGGAATAAACGAAGTTAGGATCGATGGAATTGAGCTTGCTGCTCAACGACCGCCCTGTCAGTAAAACGATGCCCGTCGGGTGGCCAGTCGATAAAGTGGTGCCCGTCGGGTGGGATGTCGGTAAAACTGTGCCCATCGGGGGCATTTCGGTAAAACGGTGCCCGTCGGGTGACCGCTTTTAATTATGAGTGTTGCCGACGCCTCTCTTCCTTTTACATCCAGCTAATCTTATTTTGGCTTGTAAAATTTTTTGGACGTTTCTTCCCTTTGTCCTGTTCGGGTCCGGATTTTTTCTGGTTACCCGGATCTTTGTACCGAATAGGGATTTCTCCTGTTCTGCACAATATGGGCATATGCGGTTATCCCATTGGCCAACATGCATCATGTTGCATGCCTTCTTTCTGGTAGACTCGGTTGCCGGCAACTTGTTTTCCCAGATAAGTAACCTCTTCTTTTCGAAGGAGGTTTCCGCAAACTCTGTGCTTTTCCCTGTTAAAGAACTAACCAGGAACGATCCATTTAAATTGTTTGAGAATATTTTAAACGGATATTTAACATTTTCCATCTCGGTGAGGCAGACCCAGAATCCCATGCTCGTCGGGTGGAGATTTCATCTTCGCTGATTGAAGATACCAATGGTGCCTTCTCATCCATAGACTTAACTCTGTTGAAGGCAATCATATCAGGTCTCTGTAATTTAATAAATTGAAAGACCGGATAAGAACCTTTTCCGACTATCTCTGGTGCCGCTGAAATGAACTTAAGCTCCAGAATATCTCCTCTTTGCAGGTGCGGGTTGTTCTGCCATGATTCGTGCACCGCGCTACTTATCCATCCCGGAAGTTTTTCAATTTCCGGAAACCCTGGTTATGTAGTATGAACAGATGCTAATGCTCCAAAGTCGTATCTCTGAAATTATAAATTTAAAAATGTAAAATCAAGTGTATTACATAATTCGTATCAAACAAAAATACTCTGCAAATTTTCCTTTCCGTGTCTGTAATAGTATGGGGGCATCCCCAAAAGTCTTGCTTCCTCCATGAGGAGCTAAGTATCTATCTTCTCTATTAGGGGAAATAATGTTTGAATAATATTTTTAATATTTCTTCAATAAAATCCAGGCTTCCAGTATTCCAAATATTCCGATAATATAGTTGTGCGTTTTAGGCCTGATTATCTTATTATTGCGTTTGCAAAACGCAAATAATCAGTTAATTCTGTTTGTGTACTAACTTCCAATAATCTATTATTTGCCTTTTGAGGGAATGGAAACGCTATTTTCTTGCAGCTCCATTTTGGTGCTGCAAAAAAAATTGTGTGTAGCCAAAAATAGATTTTACCATATTGTTGCCTTTTGAGGTAATGAAAAATACAAATTCAAACACTTTTTAATAATTATCTGATTATTGCGATTTGAAACAACATAAGCTCATCCAAACACTTACTTTTCTACAGCATGTTTTGTTACAACAATTATCTGATTATCCATTTTCTAAATGCTGCAGCACTTTTTAAAACGCGCATCCAAACATCCTCTTAGCCCATAAAAAAAATGGAGGAAGTATAATATAGTATAATATGATAATTATATTCATGATTAGATTCGCATTAGTCACTCCATATTTATGTGAACAATGTTCTAAAATTATTAACATTATTTTGTGGGAAGCTGATGCCAAATAACAAATTGAAAAAAAAAATAAAGGGAACAGAGCAACAAAAAGAGGTGTCCAAAAAGCAAAAAAGAAAAAATGAGCTAACACTTTGGCTCTTGGGAACCATACGCCGAAGAATCCGCCGCTAACACCCTGTGCGTGAAGTCTGGGGGAATGTCCAAGTAGTGTAGAATTCTTCTAAAAATGCACCACATTTTGCTAGACAATCTGCGACCATTTTACCCTTGGAAAGTACATGATGAACTGAACATCGTTCAAAGACGTCTCGCCAGGTGCGGGAGGCATGCCATTGGTCAAGTAGTCCAGTAGCATTATTAGAGTAATATATAATAATAAATTAACATATAAAATATAAAATGGAGTTAAAATTAAATTACAAATTCAAATTTGGATGCGAATATTGAAATATTTGGCTGGATAGTCGGATACAGATTCGGATTCGAATATAATCGGATACAGTATCGAATCAGTTTGATATTTACCGTACCCCGTTCACCCTTAATTACAAGTATATATTATACAAATATATAGTACTATATTTATTCAATTAGACGAAGTTAAAAGATGTTGTATATCATAGTAAATCTTTTTAATTTATGTAGTGTTATTATACTGTTTATATTAATTAATAATTTCTTAAAAATATAGGATCGATATCTACTTTATATATATATATATATCAACCATTCAAAAATTAGATTGAGATCTTCTAAAATAATAACAATCACTATGCTAAATAAAAAGTTGGGAAAAATAAACAACTAATTTAAATCATTCCCTATCCAATTTATTAGATTATTCCCAATTTTCCTGAATTCAATTAAATAATGATTGTTTTCTACTTTATAGTGAACTTAAATAAATGTAAAAACATATAAAAAAATGTATCCAAAAGGAAAGATGTCAAAAAGGGAATAATCTATTAACAAAATGGAAAAATACATCAATAAAAAATAAAGTGGAAACATCTTCAAATTTATTCTCTTCAGTTTTTTTTTTCAAATTTCGAATAAAGACAAAAAAAACAAACAATAAAAAAATCAACATAAAATAGATTCATGATATACAAAAATTTTGAGTAGTATACAAAGGAGAATTATAAAAATAATTTGTAGAGTATGACTTCATTGCAATCTTGAATTACAACATGTAATCCTGTAAAAGTCATTGGAAAACCATTAGAAATATATATTTAATAGTACGTAAGAAAAAACAAAAAAAAACCCACTAATATTCACGTTCGAGTAAAAAAAAAATCTTACATGAATAACAAGACGAAGAATATATTGTAATATGAGAAAAATTAACCTGCAACAAAAGAAATATAGGAAAATATTGGCGTGTGGAACATTGTAATACATGAGAAGAAGAAACAAAAGACATTGTTTTAAATATAAAATCAATGTTGAGAAGATATAAACAAATAATGAAGAAATAAAATGTGAGTGATTAGAATTTCAAGACAACCATGATATTAGATAAGTGAATGGAATATTTATAGAGAAATAGGAGGAGGTTTGGTGGAGATATATACGCAAATATTGGAGGAATAGAATCAAATTTGACGTGATCTTCTAAAAATATATAATACTTTAAATTAGTTAAAGATATTATAATATTTTATTAAGAATTTGTTAGGATATTGATGAATATTGATAAAAAATTATATTAAACGCATATTAATTAATATTGGATATTAATAAATATTTATGGATATTTTAATATACAATATTAAAATTTTAGGATTAAACATTGTTGGATGAATTAAATGTGATTGTTGAAAAAGGAAAGATGTCAAAAAGGGAATAATCTATTAACAAAATGGAAAAATACATCAATAAAAAATAAAGTGGAAACATCTTCAAATTTATTCTCTTCAGTTTTTTTTTTCAAATTTCGAATAAAGACAAAAAAACAAACAATAAAAAAATCAACATAAAATAGATTCATGATATACAAAAATTTTGAGTAGTATACAAAGGAGAATTATAAAAATAATTTGTAGAGTATGACTTCATTGCAATCTTGAATTACAACATGTAATCCTGTAAAAGTCATTGGAAAACCATTAGAAATATATATTTAATAGTACGTAAGAAAAAACAAAAAAAACCCACTAATATTCACGTTCGAGTAAAAAAAAATCTTACATGAATAACAAGACGAAGAATATATTGTTATGAGAAAAATTAACCTGCAACAAAAGAAATATAGGAAAATATTGGCGTGTGGAACATTGTAATACATGAGAAAAAGAAACAAAAGACATTGTTTTAAATATAAAATCAATGTTGAGAAGATATAAACAAATAATGAAGAAATAAAATGTGAGTGATTAGAATTTCAATACAACCATGATATTAGATAAGTGAATGGAATATTTATAGAGAAATAGGAGGAGGTTTGGTGGAGATATATACGCAAATATTGGAGGAATAGAATCAAATTTGACGTGATCTTCTAAAAATATATTAGTTAAAGATATTATAATATTTTATTAAGAATTTGTTAGGATATTGATGAATATTGATAAAAAATTATATTAAACGCATATTAATTAATATTGGATATTAATAAATATTTATGGATATTTTAATATACAATATTAAAAGTTTAGGATTAAACATTGTTGGATGAATTAAATGTAATTGTTGAAAAAAGGGGGTGGGGAAGTGGGGGAAACTTGACTATATTACTTTTATAGATATAATTAAAATTTTAGGATTAAACATTGTTGGATGAATTAAATGTGATTGTTGAAAAAAGGGGGGTGGGAAGTGGGGGGAAACTTGACTATATTACTTTTATAGATATATAGATTATATAATTTTTATTCATATATTTAAAATATTAACAATTAAATTAGCATATTAAATTTTTGTATCCAATATGACCTGTGATATCCATATTAAAAACAAGTTATAACAATTACCCTAAATCGTTAAATTAGGTCAAATGGTTTATTTTTACGCTGGAGTGCCAATGCATGCATGTTATATACACGCTCAAACGTATATAAAATATGATTGTTCCCTAAAATTGTAACACCCCCATCTTCAGTGCAGCGGAAAGATAGGGTGTTACTTTAGATTTTGCCGGCTCCAGAGTGAAAGCTGACCCCACAAACCAACATTGTTGCGCCTGAATACCACAGCACGCGGTCGCAGTCTGGCTCTGATACCATCCGTAACACCCCCATCTTCGGCGCAGCAGAAAGACATGTTGTTACTCTAGATGTTACCGGCTCCAAAGTGAAGGCTGACCCTACAAACCAACATGAGCTATTTCCAGTGCGTTTTGGCCTCACTCACGCACACCCTGGGAGACCTCCCAGGAGGTCACCCATCCTAAAATTGCTCCAAGGCAAGCACGCTTAACTTTGGAGTTCTTATAGGATGACTACCAGGAAAGAAAGGTACCTTGTTGGTATGAGTAGCTTATTTCACTCATTTAAGCCATATTTCGGGGCATTACAAAAATAGTTATAATATATATATATATATATACACTCATTATTGGTATAGTAGTTTTTGTTTAACTTATTTTGAATATTATTCTTTAGTTAAACTTTAACTTAATTCAATTAACAACGAATTGAATTGAATAAAGATTATAGTAAAATAAGTAGAGCAGACGACACACAAATGACAAATGAGGTATAGATTCAAGATAGTGCAACTGAGACTCTGACATGAGACCCATACAATATTATTAACCAACTCACTTAAGTGTTTTTTTTTTTTTTTTTTTTTTTTGGAGGAGGCCAACTCACTTAAGTTAATTATTACATCTGATAATCATATACTATAAATAATGTCTCAACATTGTATGTTCTTACAATTGAACACTAATATAAGAAATGTTAAATTGTTGGTATTATCGGATTGATGATTTGAAAAAGTTCGACATCTAATTCAACCATCACAATATCACATGTTTTCACAATTTCTTTGTTGGGGTTTTAGTTCAATACTACATAATCGAATTCGATATAAAATGACAATGGTCCCTAATAGTTTAAATTAAACCCAATACTTCATGTAATTGTGAAACTCGACGCCTAATATGTCAAAAGATTTAATTTACAAAACAAAAATGGCAATGATCCCTAATAATCAATAATGGAATTCCATATAAAATCTTAACTCAATTTCAATATTTAATATTCGTTTAAGATAAGATCATTTTAAAAGAATTTAAACTCGATAATAACTTTTCTTGTGGAAATGAAGTGTGTAGTTTGGTGGGAAGTTATATTAAAAGAAATTACAATAGTAAAAGATGACAAAATGGGGAAAATGTGTGTTTGGAATTCATGATGACAAAATTTGGAATTCATCATTGTTCACCGTTAACATATTTCTCTATTTGTATGCCAAACATTGTCTTCTTCACATGGGCTGCTTGAATATCTACTGCTCACACTTTCTATTACAAAAGATTATCTTCAGGCAAAAATATGTGATCATTTAAAATAAATATTTAAGTTAAATATAGAAAAATAATATTGTTAGTAAGAAATTATAAAGAAAAAGCATTTATTAAAAAAAGAAAAAGAAGCTAATTTACAAAAGTGAAACAATCAGATATCACTACAAGAATATTATCATTTATATCTGCCGAATTCAGTCATTAATCTTATTAGTAACTGAATTTTGAAGTTTAATAATAAATCTTTTTCAGTTGTTGAAATGAAAAATTCATTTGATATATATTTGAAATATTCCACCTCCAAAAGGATATTATTCCCTAGGAAAATAATTTTCTTTTTATGTTGACCGGACAATATTAAACTTCGTAACTAATTATTTTCCACTATATTAATATATATATATATTTTTCAATAACAGAGGTTAGTGTTAGTGATAATAATGAGGTTATAGCTGCAAAGTCCTGGGATTGATGCGGTGAACTGTTTTGAGAGGGGCCAATCTACTAACTTCACTTGTAACTTGAAAATTACTTTTGGACTTGTAAGAGATTTATTTAAGAAATCCTTTTTAATTTGTTCACTCTAGAAAATACTAGTTTTTTTTTTTTTTTTTTTTTTTAAACAGTGACACTCATATGTCGGCAAAGGTTGAGAGAAGGGGGATTTGATCATTAGGGTAAGTCCCCAACCCTAGAGAATACTAGTTTTGTTCCAAGCAAGTAATTTATATCTATAATTAAAGTTTAAATTGAGGATACTGTTTAACCAGTTAGGAAGATAGAAATTTAAAGAATCGATATATTGCTTATATATACTCACTCCATCCCATTTGGAATGTCATCCTTTCTATATTTGCATATCCCATTACAAATGTATTATTTCTATAAATAGAAATAATTTTTCTCTTTTACAATTAGGTGGACCCCATCATATATTCACAAACCAACTCTAGCCTAATTCTCCTGTCCAACAGTAACAAGACGTTTCAAATAGGACGAAGGGAGTATTTCTGAGCAGTATTAAGCTTGTACGGAGTATATAGTTGTGTACATAGTCATATACAGTGGCGGCACCACTATGGTGCTAGGCTGACCCCCCTCAAATAATAATAATAATAATAATAATAATAATAATAATAATAATAATAATAATAATAAATTATTTTTTTAATTTTAGTTCTAATATAAAAATAATACTACTTCCATCCCTTAATATTTGCCACGGAGCCACATTTCACGCAATCCAATACATATTTTTAATCCGTAATAACTCAAATTGCATACAAGTAAAAATTATGAAAATTTGATATTCTAAATCTATGCGATTAGACGAATCCAACAATATCTCACTTGACTATATTTTATCTTCTTATATAAACGTATTAAAAAGTCGAATCAAAGTTACTTTATGAACAGTGACAAAACTCCCAATGTGTCAATAATTTAAAAACGGAGGAAGTACTATTAATAAATAAACCCAAATTTTAATAAATAAACAATTTTTTCTCAATTTTTTTCATTCTTCTCTAATTCCAAACTTTTTTCCCTCTTAATTAACTTCAGCTGGGAATGGGACTTGGCCCAGTGGTCATGTCTTCTGACTTTTAACCTTATGGTTGAAGGTTCGATTCCCACCCGGCCCCATATCTCTCCCCTTTATCCCCCTTTGTAATTTATGTAGTTTGGGCTCCCACACCTTTGCCGACACATGAGTATCAATGTTTCAAAAAAAAAAAGAACTTCAACTTAATTATCGTACTCAACAATAACAAAACATATTATATGAAATGGATGAAGAATTAGCTAAAGTTTTGACTACACTAAATCGAATTTCTAGTTCCGCCACTGATCATATACATACAAAACATCAATGCATAAGTTCCATTTTTAAGTTGCTTATAAATCCAAAATTAAATAAAGGTAATAAGGTTATACGTTATTACGGGACATCTTTGAAAAAGGTTTTTCATGATACACAATGGTTGATATTTTCTTTCAACCTATGTGTGTTTATGTTGTAATTAAGATTACACGTGAATAATGAATTACACCTAATCATAATAATCAGGTTTTTATTTTTATTACTCCATCCGTCCCACTAATTCTGTCTTACTTTCTTTTTTGGTTCGTCCACTACAATTGTCACATTTCCCTTTTTGGAAATAATTAAATATTTTAATTACAAACCCACTACCATCACATCATATTAATAAATAAATATATTAAAATTTCAAACACACAACTAGGGATGAAAACGGTACGGATACGGTCGGATAGTGTCGTATACGGATATTATCCATATTTTTTTTTTCGAATTCAGTATCGAATACGGATGTGCCGGATACGAATACGGTTTCGGATATTTCGGATTCCGGATACGGTACGGATACAAGACGGATATATGACGGATACGGATTCAATCGGATACAGATTATCGATAATTTTTTATAATCTTTTTTGAAAATTTGATATTTTTTATAATTATTAATAATTTTTAATTAATAAATAATAATAATATATTAATATATTCGGATATCCATATTTAAAATCCGGATAATATCCTATCGATTTTCGGATACGGTCGGATATTCTCGGATACGGTCAGATATTTTCGGATTCGAATACGAATGCAGATATTAAAATACGGATTCGGATTCGGATACGAATACTGAAATATCCGGCCGGATAGTTGAAAACGGATTCAGATTCAAATATAATCGGATACGGCATCGGATCGGTCGAATATTACCGTACTGCTTTCACCCCTACACACAACTATCGCATCACACATAAATAAACCAATTAAAAATTCAAATATATTATAATTAAATCTCATAAATTCTTTATTTACCCCCACTTTAATCACTAATCTACCTCTACATTAAATACTAACTATCCACACATTAAATACCGTGCCCAAAAGAAATGGGACACTGTTAGTGGGACGGAGGGAGTATTTTGAGATATACTAACACTTCATCAGTTTGGAATATATTGATGGCTGCTAAGAAAAAGTCTACAATCATTACCTGACTGACTAAGCAAGTTTGAGAAGATTCACGATTCCAGAAATAATCTAATTCATTGAACAAATTACAAATTCACATTAAAAACGAATTAACACACAAAAATAAAATAAATACATAGATAATTAAAAAAATATCATGTCTTGGACCGAATGCACACGGCACATTCAACAGCTAGCAACGTTTACTCTCTCCCATTAATACTTCTATTACATAAGAATCACATTTTACACTAAACCACATTATATTCTTCACTCACTGCAATAAAATTTCCATTTTTCCCGCCAAATTCCATGGCTAAATCATTGATAACTAATGGAGTACTCCATATGTACCAATAAATATATCTTGTTTGACCAAAGACATAATCCAATGCATTCTTTTTAACTATTAATATATTGAAAATATGTACAAATAAAAATTAGGCAATATATATATGTTCTAAAACTATATGATTAGACAAATCTAACAAGACCGAACACAACTATTTTTTTCAAATATATATTTGCAATAAAATTGAGTCAAAGTTGAACAACTAACAGTGTAAAAGAGTCCTACAAGACAAGTAAGATGGGAACACTATGAAAAAGAAGATTGTTAGGGACGATTATTTAGTGACGATTATTTAGTGACAAGTCAGCGACGACTTGTTCCCTTACTAAAAATCTTCTTTTTCGTAGTGGAATTGAGGGAGTAAATTTCTAGTATTGAATTTGGTCTGAAATTTTGTAAGCGACCGAATTATGAATTTAGCTACCAAATTTTTCGATCGCTAAAATAATTTTTTTTATATATATATATATACTGACGGTCCCAGATAATACTGAAATCTTGAAATTAAAAGTGTTGTCGAGCGGTAGTCAGAACTACGTTATAACGAGTGGTGTGTGCACAGAGTGTTCAGCGGAAATCGTAAAACAAGAACAAGAGATTTGGTGACCCAGTTCGATCCAACGGATCTACGTCTGGGGGATTCCAATCCAGGCGACTTATACTAATAATCAAGAAAGACCTAGACTTAAAAGACTCAAAAACAACCAATTCAAACTCTAATGCAACACTTCCCTGTTTGCAGACAGACTGCAGTTGTGATTCCTCCACAGCTCAGTCTCCGGACGATCCTGTCCAATTTGAATTCTCCGGTTGTTCAGGCTTCAAGAACCATGGCATCTCGGCATAGAAGTCCTCCTGAATTCATCTCATTCAAACATCGAGCGCTTCCGCAAAGCCTCTTCAATCGGGTGTCGAAGAAAGATTTTCTCAACAAATAAATCTTGTTGAATCAATGTAGTGCAGACCTTGTGAGTATGGAATGATCTTCAATTTGCTGAAAGAACACAAGGAATTTTCTAAACTCTCTCAAAGAATAGAACAATCAAGTCTTGGAGAGAATAACCGACTCAAGTGTGTGTAAAAATGTGTAATGTGTGTAAAATACAACTCAATAATTGGAACTCTTAATTACAGAGGATCTAACAGAGGTATATATACTCAGAGAAACAAATTAGATCCGTCTGGGTCAGTTAAAACGCGCACAGAGCAGATAACTGTCGCACATGTCTGTCAGTAACTGTCAGTAACTGCTCGCGTAGTTCCGTTCGTAGTTCTGTCGTAGTTTCAACAACCATAGAACTACATCATCTGCACAGAGAGTAATGTTATGGCAATAACAATCTCCCCCACTCTTTGTGAAGATGATAATTCCATCACCAAATGGTGTTGAAACTATCTAAGTCCAAAGAGTATAAGAGATCATATCATAGCAAAACAATATGATTCACAAGTAGGATGTTATAGAATAGTCAAAACGAATCAGAAACAACATCCATCAGATATTCAGATCATAATCACAGTGCAGATAAAACTAAGTAGTTCAGAAATAGTTACCAAGCAGTCAGCACTGCTAGAAAATATACCAACCAGCCAAAAGTGCATCAACATCAACACCAAATCTCCCCCATGATGGAAGAACCATCAAACTCATAGGTGTCGTTCATAACCTAATATCTTCTTAAAAACAAGCAATCAAAAATTCATTAGCTCAAAAATATATCAATGAAAAAGAAAATCTGTTTACCCATTGATACTGTAGTCTGTGAGTAATGATAACACTTCAGTAACAGCTTCATCACAGCTACATATCTTTATCTCAAGCTCAAGTGGTTCAATCTTTGTGCTGGGTTGGTCCAATACCTTCCCTTTCTGACTCTGAAATCATAAGTCCGAAATTCTCTTTAGTTGATATGGCTTGTTGTTCTCCTGTGGTCTCAACATCTTTCAGTGGCAGATATTTCTTCTTTGGAATCCATACTCTTTGTACTCTGATCCTTTTTCGAAGTTCCTGTGATGGCCAAACAACAGCTCGACCATTCATTAAGTCTCTTACTATTCTGATACATGTGTTAGCAGAATGTCCAGGTAGTTGACAATAACTGCAGTCCTGCCTTCGTCTGGGCGATGTTGTAACATCAACTTTGTCAGTCTCCTTGTATTGCGAAGTCAAGTATCCTCCACTTACAAACATGGTATTGCTTGGAGTTGATTTCTTCATATAACCTATACCTGTTTGATCTCCAACACGTTTTCCAGAAGTTAGAATTTCATCAAGAGCACTTTTACCTTTTACTACCTTTTGAAGTTCGTCGTTCTTGAGTTTCAAATCATCTAACTCCTTTTGCAAATCAGAATTTTGGGCTTTAAGCTTATCATTCTGCCTCTTCAAAGAATCTACTTCATTCTGTATTACTTCATTCTTCTCAACTTCTTCATCATAGGAAATTCCGACGTCCGCAAGTTGTCCCAACAACTTCTTATTTTCCCGAACAGCAGCTTCGAATTCTTCTTTAAGCTCATTGTAGTCAGCAAGTAGTTGATCGTACTCATCATCACTGTCACCTGAATCAGAAGCATCTTTATTAGGTGAAAAACATATTGATTTGATTATACCTTCCAATGTAGTGGGGCTTGCATCTCTCAACGTAAATGCAACAACTTCTTCTGTGTCACTGATCTGATCAGAAGTCTCATCGTCGTCTTGATCACTGAAAGTTGCTAGCAATGCTTTCTTTGCCTTCATCTCTTTCCTTTTGGCCGTGGCACATTCAGATTTAAAGTGTCCCGTTCCTCCACATTCATGGTATATAACAGAAGTGAATTTGTCAGGCTTCTCATGGTTTTTCCCTTTTCGATTTGATCGATCACTTTTACTGCTGTCTTTTCTTTTAGAATCTCTGCGGGGTGGTCTGTCAGTCGTCTGAACCTCATCAGAATTGCGATCTTGAGTCTTTCTTTTGTTCCTTCATTCTTGAAGCAGTCTGGTCAATTTCTTCATTAGGTGGACTACCTCATCTTCAGAACTGTGTCCATAATCCATATCAAACTTTCTGCTCATCGTACCAAGATTTCTTCAGATCGCCTCTAGTACGTCAGAGAGCAGGCTCTGATACCAATTGACGGTCCCAGATAATACTGAAATCTTGAAATTAAAAGTGTTGTCGAGCGGTAGTCAGAACTACGTTATAACGAGCGGTGTGTGCACAGAGTGTTCAGCGGAAATCGTAAAACAAGAACAAGAGATTTGGTGACCCAGTTCGATCCAACGGATCTACGTCTGGGGGATTCCAATCCAGGCGACTTATACTAATAATCAAGAAAGACCTAGACTTAAAAGACTCAAAAACAACCAATTCAAACTCTAATGCAACACTTCCCTGTTTGCAGACAGACTGCAGTTGTGATTCCTCCACAGCTCAGTCTCCGGACGATCCTGTCCAATTTGAATTCTCCGGTTGTTCAGGCTTCAAGAACCATGGCATCTCGGCATAGAAGTCCTCCTGAATTCATCTCCTTCAAACATCGAGCGCTTCCGCAAAGCCTCTTCAATCGGGTGTCGAAGAAAGATTTTCTCAACAAATAAATCTTGTTGAATCAATGTAGTGCAGACCTTGTGAGTATGGAATGATCTTCAATTTGCTGAAAGAACACAAGGAATTTTCTAAACTCTCTCAAAGAATAGAACAATCAAGTCTTGGAGAGAATAACCGACTCAAGTGTGTGTAAAAATGTGTAATGTGTGTAAAATACAACTCAATAATTGGAACTCTTAATTACAGAGGATCTAACAGAGGTATATATACTCAGAGAAACGAATTAGATCCGTCTGGGTCAGTTAAAACGCGCACAGAGCAGATAACTGTCGCACATGTCTGTCAGTAACTGCCAGTAACTGCTCGCGTAGTTCCGTTCGTAGTTCTATCGTAGTTTCAACAACCATAGAACTACATCATCTGCACAGAGAGTAATGTTATGGCAATAACATATACCCACCACTCCTTTCTTTCTTCATTTAACAAAAATAAAAACAGAGGAAATAATCAAATTAGCTAGTGATAAATAAAAAAGCACAGAAGATTGTATAGTTCTTTTTTTGGATGAACCATTCAAGGCCTGGGGTGGTGGGAGCCCATGACACACAAATTCCAAAGGGAATTGGATAGAAATAAATAAGTTCAAAAAAAGTTAAGATCAAAACAAGATTAATTTCTAATTACGTGGCACTCTGCATATGTAGATTTAGCACCTAAATCGCACTCTATTTTAAAAGCTTTAATGTGACTTGTTTAACCTTGGTTGTTGTTAGAATTTAAATGCGTAATATGTTTTATTAGTTTTAATTTTGCATTTGGAAATGTCGAGTTGGGCCATTATTTGTCGATAATATGACTTTGGCAAGCCTTTTCATTGTTTAAAATATCAATTCAGTTGTTGGATAAATGGACTTTTACATTGGTTTGGCCATAAGTTATTGGATAAACCGAAGGAGTTACCTCTTTCACAAAAATAACATCGTATTTTTATATGCATCTTAAAATTGGTTTGGCCATAAGTTATTGGATAAATGGACTTTTACATTAAAAATTGGAATGCTATTTTTTATAGTTTCGATTTAGGTGCATAAGCTGCATGTAAAATGAGGTATATAAGAATTGTTTTGTGATAATCCGTATATTTAAATGTAGAATAGAAAATAGGTAGACAAGAAATTGCAAGTTATTTTATTACTTCACCATAGAATGCCTAGAAATATTAAAGATTGAAAGAAAATCAAACTATGTGTGGGTTCGACTCCTAAAACTCTTTTAATTACTCCAATTTGAAGACTTTGAAGTGTATTTGATACTTCCCTTCAGCTTTCTTCGAATTTGTGCAGCATTTCTCCACTACTACTTATGTGAGCCTGTATGAATTTTGTCTCCTAATTTGTGAAGGGAAGCCCTCTATTAACAGAGAAATGATGGACCAATTTCTGTGGGACGGCCTTTCCTAATTATCCATTTAAATAGATTGCACGATTAAAGTTTATGTGGTGTCACTCCATTGGTAGACAATCAAATTTGTTATCTAAATTTTGGTAACTGACAAATTCGTAGCTAGGTTTGTTGTTTTGGGAGTTTCTTGGGACTTTAACTTCTAAAAGAAACTCTACCCAAATAAAAGCACCATTCTACAGCGAACCTTTAAGAAGTTGGGGCTTAATATAAGCTCTACAAACAAAAGTTCTTGTTAGTACTCCCTCCGTTCATTTATAGTTGTCGTTTTAGACCATATTACACATACCAATTAAATGTAATGATTAGTCCCCTATTTTTCATTTTTGCCCCTATCTATAAAAATTTAAAATTAAAGTGGAGAGAGATTGCATAGTATTCTAAGAGTAATACTTATGAAAAACAAGGGTAATATTGAAAAAGTATAATATAAATAAGTAAAATGACAACTATTTTGAAATGCTTTTTGATTTCTAAAAAGACAACTAAAATGAAAACGAATGGAGTAGCTTTTAGGAATTTTTCTAATTTAATTACCTTTTTTAAATCTTTCAAAAGCTACAACTACTTCTAATAAACACTTTATACAAAATTAAAAGTTTCAGCTTCTATCAAAAGCTATATAACTCCTACAAACCAACTCTACACCTAGTTTTCTTAAATCCAAGAGTTTAGCTTTCAGATTCTTCGTTACTAAATCATTTTTTTCTAGTAATGATCTTACTTAATATCATAAAAACCAAAATAAAAAATACATTAAAAAAATTAAATACATTACAAAATAACTAAAATACATCACATTCTATATATCTTTAATTCCACATTTCAGCCCCTAGAGATAGTGGGTTAAATGAAAATTGGTAGGAAGAGAACCACTACAAGAAATTCACGCGAAGGCGGCGAATTGAGCGACGAAATTTTATTGAAGTAGTAGCCTAAAATTTCATCGCCTGAAGGATTTCGTCTGCTAGTGCGTCAGACGATCGAAATCCTTTCGTCACATTTCCGCATATTTTTGTAGTGAACAACTAAATGAAACGGATGGAAAAAGGAAGTTGATGTGGAAAATGCCCTTTACATACATCTACACTCAATATCTTCCTCTAATTTTCTATAATTAATTTAACATGCATGGGAGGAATAAATAACCACACAATTATTAAAATCTTGAAAAATAATACCATAACTGAAATAATTTAAGCTATTACAACTAGATCTGTAATACAAATAAACAGTTCGCGAACAAAGCTCGATTTGATTCGTGTTCGTTCGTTAACTGTTCGTTTGTAAAGCTTAACGAGCCAAGCTCGAACACGAACACGAGCTCGTTTGCTTAACGAATGAACACGAGCTTTGTTCACGAACAGTTCGAAAGTATTCGTTTATGTTCGTTAACGGGGTAATCTTGTAATTTTATATGTTCGTTTGACAATTTCAACATTGTTTGAAAAAACATCTAACCCTTGATTGAATGAATGATTCCTAATTTTTTGGTAAATTTTTAAGTGAGCGAGTGACCTCAAATGAGCGGAGCTGAACAAAAGAGTGAGTTGGCTCTTTTGAACTAAACGAGCCGAGCCGAACTCGAGCTCGAGCTCACGAACTTTTTTACGAGCTGAGCTCGAACACGATTTTCAGCTCTACTTCCTTAACGAACGAACACGAGCCGAGCTCAAACATCCAAAGCTCGGGTCAGTTCGGCTCATTTACAGCTCTAGTTACAACCATAGTTCAAAAGGTAACATGACATCAGCCAAAAACCAAAGCACATTTTTCTTCTTTCTTTTCTTTTAATCTTTCTGCTACAACCAAAACCAAACCCAAAGCATAGTTAAATAGTAGTAGTAAATAGAAATTCGTATTAATAAACATGAAGTAATTTGATATTTTCTCAACCCATTACTATCATCATGATCATATACACGCATGGCACCTAGCTCCCATAGTGAATCGGATTTACAAGGTCAACTTAGGGGTGGGCACGGTTCGGATAATCGAGTTTTTTCAGGTATTTGCTAACCGAACCGAACCGAGTAAATATTTGATGTTGCGAACCGAAACTGAACCGAAAAAATCGGTTAACCGAAATTTCGGTTAACCGAGAAAAATCCTACTATTTGCGGATTACTCGAACCGAACCGAAAAATTCTACTTTTCAGGTACTTTCATTTTAGTAATATTTATCTATTATCCAATAAGCAAAATAAAAAATTACCTAAGCCCAAACCAAAAACTCAGCCCAAAAACCAGATAGCCCAACCCTAAAGCCCAAGAGAACACAACCCTAACCCTAAACCTAATTCTGTCCGCTGCCGCCGCCTCACCGGCGTCGCCACCGCCGCCGGCGACGCCACCTTCGCCATCTCGCCAACACCGTAGCACCACTCCCACCACCCAAATCCTCCATCTCGCCTTCGTCCCTCACCCCCCACTGCCGCCATCAACAACCACCACCACCTTCTCCATCCCATTGCGCCTCCACCTCTTCGGACCTCCCTCTCGAAACCATCCTCCGACCTGCGGTCACCACTCCACCTCTGTTGCCCTTCTTACCCATTCCTTCATCCTCAACCCACCAAACAAAACAAAAACAAGACCAAAACAGAAAAGAAAGAGAAAAGAGAGGAAGAAGAAGAGCGGACGCGGAAGGGGTTGACAAGAAAGACGCTGCAGATCGCCGCCTGCCGTTCCGTCTCGCCTGCTTACACCACCCATCGGAGCTGCCATGAGGGGAAAAAGAGAATGGGAGAGAGAGCGAACAAAAGGAGGACAGAAAAGAGAGAGCGCATACCTGCTCTCCAAAAGGTGGAATGGGAACAAATAATAATAATATAATAGAAGTATGATTCAAAAGGTCGGAACAGGGAAAAGAGTGCGCAGACCTGCTCATAAATAAATATAATAATATATAAAAATTAAAATTTATAATAATATACGGTTCGGTTCGGTTAACCGGGGGTAAAATTTTGTAAAAATCGAAACCGAACCGAACCGAACAAATACCTGTATTGAAGTATTTGTAACCGAACCGAACACCCCGGTTAACCGAAAATTCGGTTCAGTTTCGATTCGGATCAGCGGTTCAACGGTTCGGTTCGGATTTTTTGCCCACCCCTAGGTCAACTTATGCTAAGTAAATTTATCTTACGATTATGGTCCTCTTAAATGTAGTATTTGATTTATGGGGCCTTAAGCCAAAAAAATAAAATATAAAATATAAAATATAAAATAAAAAGAAAAGAAAAATAACCACTATAGAATGAATATGTATTTCGTTTAATGTAATCATCGGACACCCTCAACACCAATCATTATAACTAGTAGCGTTTTGTGCTTTAAAATAATAAACTCTTAACAATTTTGTAGAATGGATATAATGATATACTATGTGCTTGGCTGCTTGCCCACCTCGAATATCTTAAATTCCTAATGATCAAAATTTGCTTCTCCTCTTATGCCCCGTTTGGATGGACTTTTGGAGGAGTCCTTTTAATTTTTGCTTTTGCCAAAAGGACTATAAAAAATATGCGTGTTTTGGGCTTTTGAAATAAAAAAAACAAAAACCAAAATAATTCGAAAAGCCAAAAAAGTGCTTTTGGGAGAAGCAGTCCAGAGCGTACGTACTTCTCCCAAAAGCACCTAAAAATGTATGCAAAATCTTAAATGGCTTCACTAATATATTTAATTTAAATTACACTATAAATATATACTATTATCATATAATTAAGTAGCATGTATTTTTTGATAATTATAAAATTCCAAATGCACTTTTGATCTTTACACATCCAAACACATTTTTTTAAAAAAAAAGCTGTTTTTCAAAAATTCCATCCAAACACAAAAGTTACGTGCTTATGCTTTTGATTTTCACTTCTGTTTTTACTTTTAGCTTATGTTTTTTTTCAAAAGCTCATCCAAATGGCCTTAGTACGTAGTAGATGTGACTGACGCCAAAGGGAATTAATACAATTTTCACATTGATTTCTTGTGTAATAATTAAACGACGCCAGACAGAGACAATCCTTTCATTTGTATTATAGGGGAATGTTCTTTAATTTCTTCATCTTCTTGTTTCTTTAAAAATACTCTACTTCATTAAAAATACATATACATATATATAAAAGGTGAAGGAAGAAATGGATCTGAACCCGTTGACTTGGATGACATTCTTCATTAGATTATCTCCCCTTTTTCGCCGTTTGGTAGATTTTCAGATTAGTCAAGTATTCAAATTCATATATTGTCAAAAAAAGGAGCTTGTCTCATAGTTATAAAAATGAAAATATATTCCCACCAATTACACTGTGACATACATTCAACACTGTTGAACCCCGATCTGTTTCGAATGCCAGATTGCCGTTTGTTAGCCACCAAAAAAGTCGTCTCCAATAGGAAAATATGCTACCTTTCATTCTCATTATTCTTCTCATTAGGGAGCTTCATTATTACTGGTTTTAAGAACTGTTACTCACCAAACAAAATTTTCTATGTTTAACTGTAATAGTACTACATATAGGGATAGGTTAGCATGCAGAACGGCCAAAATTCTGTAGGTACAGATGATGTTAGTGGACAGTTCATATTGTGCTAACCGGATAATTGTTGCAATCATTTCTAATTATAAGACACTGTTAATTTGGGTAATGTGATATTTACCTTCTATAATGCTTAACCGATATTGCTAGGGGACAGTTCACGTCGTGCTAACTGGATAAGTGTTTCAATAATTTCCAATTATAATACACTGTTAATTTTGGTAACGTGATATTTACTTTCCATAATGCTTAACCAATGATGTTAGTGGACAATTCACGTTGTGCTAACCGAATAAGTGTTTAATCATTTTCAATTATAAGATACTATTAATTTGGGTAACGTGATATTTACTTTCCATAATGCTTAACCGATGGTGCTAGTGGACAGTTTATGTCGTGCTAACCGGATAAATGTTTCAATCATTTCCCATTTCTAATTTTACAGTATTAGGAGATTTTATAATGAATACTGTACTTTTTTAGTTGATTGATCCATCCGTTCTTTTTAGTTGTCTTTTCAGAAATAAAAAATATTTTAAAATAGTTGTCATTTTTGGTATTTCTTTAAAAATTTTCCAATATTACCCCTTTATTTGCCAAATGATGCTCATTCTCTCTCCTGAAGTACATTCCTTGATAAGTGAGAGGGGTAAAAATGGAAGATTATGAAATAATAATTGTGTTTCTTGGTTAATGTAATACTTCCTCCGTTTTTTAAAGATAGCTACTGACCAACCAAGCACGCAGTCCAATGCACATTTTAAATCGTTAATAACTCAAATTCGGTACAAGTAAAAATTCTAAAAGTTCGATATTTAAAAACTACAAGACAAGACGAATCTAACAAGATCTTAATTGACTATATTTTAACTTGTATATCTATGACAAAACTTCAAGTCAAAGTGATTGTGTGAATAGTGTCAAACTCACCAATGTAGCTATTATTTAAAAACGGAGGGAGTATTGAGTAAAAAGACAACTAAAAAAGAACGGAGGGAGTAATAATGATGGTTATTATATCTTATATAGTTAGTCATGTAGTTGCGACAAGGAAAATATATGTACTAATTAATCAATCAGTGTTGTTAGTATAAACTGATTAATTAAGCATTTAAATTGTTACATGCATGTTTCTTTTGATGACGAATCCAAAAGATAAAGTATATTGCGACTATTTCACAATAGTAACCAAAAATTAAAGATTACAAATTAAATTAAGGCATACTCCCTCCGTCCTATATTTATCTTCTTACTTTCCGTTTTTGGACGTCCCACATTTATCTTCATACCCCAAAAAGGGAATTTTTTTTACTAAAATGTCCCTACATGTCCATATATTTACAGAAAAATCAATTCTTAATTTTATAATAATTGCACTACAAGACAAAAAGAGACAAATTTACCCCTCAAAAAGTACACATGAAAATAATAAAATACAACTTTCTTAAACTCCGTATCTACAGTGTCGAAGAAGATAAATATGAGATGGAGGGAGTAATAATTTTGAGAGTTTTTCAAATCATGAGTCAATTAGTAAATAATCAACCATTCGTTGCTTAGTTAGTATAATAATGATCATTGACACTGAATTTGGTAGGGAGGACTCATATTGTTCAATGTTAATTCTGCAACCATTGGGAGATGAATGAAATCATTTTGATGACAAAACTCGATACAGATCAGTCAAATTCATAGCCTAATGTATCAATCACTATTGTGGTTGATATTCAACAGAACTAACAAATCAAAATTTACATATAATCACAATTAGCGCCATTTCATATTGCACGTAGGCAAATTCATAGTATAATATGGAACTAAAGGTACAAAGAATTTTCTATCTTAGCTAGCGTGCGAAAAATATTTACATAAAACCCTAAATTTCAGTCAATAAAAAATTTAATAACAATTCACGACCAAGATTCCTTAACTACCAAAATTTTAACCACGAAATTTGGAATTTTCTAGTAGTATAATAGTATTATCTAATCTGGCAAAATTAAAAAAAAAAAAAAATAAACAAATAAAAGTGTTTGAAAATGCATTTGGCCCCATAACACGTAAGCATGCAAAACAAGGATCATCCATGTGAATCGTTAATTGCGGTTGCAATCTTTTATGGCATCTATATCTATCTATATACTTCCTCCGTTCTCATATAAATGCACCATACCTGCATTTCACGCAGTCCAAGACACATTTTTAAATATTTATAACTCAAATTGTATATAAGTAAAAATTATAAAAATTTGTTATTCTAAAACTACTTGATTAGACGAATCTAACAAGATCTCACATGACTATGTTTTTTCTTATATAACTATGTCTAAAAAATTAATCAAAGTTACACAATGAATAGTTATTACTATGCAAATGGTTCACTTATATGAGAACGGAGGTAGTATTGAACAATTACTTAATACCTAGCTACAGGCATGCCCTACGTGTCAAGAAATTGAATTTAATACTGTACATAGTACATAGTTAATTATTACAAGGGACAAGTTGAAAAGCCGCGGGGACATAATACCTACGACTAGGGGTGTAAACGAGCCGAGCCGAGCTCGAGCCTGGCTCGGCTCGGCTCGGCTCGGCTCGATCAAGTAAAAATTCGGCTCGGCTCGAGCTCGAAGCTCGACGAGCTTTAAAAACTTGAGCTCGGCTCGAGCTCGACATAAAAAAGCCGAATTCGAGCTCGGCTCGAGGCTCGAATAAAGCTCGAGTTTTTTCTTTTTTTTTTGTTTTTTTTTGTTTTTTTTAAAATTGACACTCATATGCTAATAAATGTGTGTAGAGGCTCAAATCACACAAGTTAAAAAGATTGATAAAGGGTACATTACCACTGGACCAGATTTCCATTCCCAAACAAAGCTCGATATAAAATTAGGAATAATTGTCAAATTATTAAATAATGAGCTTTAAAACTTGAAGGATTGAAGTTTAATAGATTTAATATATTAAACTATTCCTAGTTCCTACTACTAACCATAAAAAAGAAAAAATAGAAAAGAAAATTTATAGGAGTAATAAATAGATTATAGATATACTATGTATAATTGATATGTATATATATGTATTCGAGCCTATTATCGAGCTTTCGAGCCGAGTATTGGTTAGCTCGGCTTGGGCTCATTAACCTTCCGAGCCAATCTCGAATTCGAGTCGAGCCTTTTCGAGTCGAGCTTTGGTCGAGTTTTCATCGAGTCGAGCCCGAATATTTTACGAGCCTATCAGTCTCATTTACACCCCTACCTACGACTTAGAAAAGAAAAGTATATGGAGCAAGGGGCCAAGTTGATATATATACTTCATAGTAAGGACGATGGAGTCAATGATTTAATAATAATAATAATAATAATAATAATAATAATAATAATAATAATAATAATAATAATAATAATAATAATAATATCATTGGATGCCTCCCAAATCCCAATTTCAAGACTATATATCCACCTAAAACTCTTATTATGTCTTATCTTATTTGTTTCTCCTGTAATAATCTGTGATCTGTAGGAAAAAAAACCCATTTAGTCCCATAAGTTTTTTTAATTTCCAAAACAGT
The DNA here is from genome assembly GCA_030278955.1 of Hygrophila difformis. Lineage (NCBI taxonomy): Eukaryota > Viridiplantae > Streptophyta > Magnoliopsida > Lamiales > Acanthaceae > Hygrophila > Hygrophila difformis. The sequence continues at coordinate 19,794,543 of JAOANR010000001.1, read as the reverse complement.
CCCATAAATATCGAATTAGACGAATCCGTCCCATAACTACCCTAATCTTAGCCAAACCCGTCCATAAACCGGTTTTTTTGCTAATCATTGCCGAACCCGTCCCATAACTTCCCTAATGGAGGGATGGGTTCGGCTAAGATTAGGGAAGTTATGGGACGGATTCGGCAATGATTAGCAAAAAAATCGGTTTATGGACGGGTTCGGCTAAGATTAGGGTAGTTATGGGACGGATTCGTCTAATTCGATATTTGTGGGACTGTTTGGGAAATTTTTTAAACTTATGGGACGAAATGAGTTTTTTTTCCGTGATCTGTATATATATATAAGCCGAATTTGTAGCTACCACTCTACTCTACGTAGTGTCAAACAAATTTCCTGTGGCCAATCAACGACACTTGAGTACAGAACAACATATGGACTTTAATTTGGCTAATTGGCAGCTCTAGCTCTCTGTTAATTTAATCCAAGAGTTTAACTACTTACTCATTCGCTACCTAAATACTACTAGTAAGTATTCTTTTTCTTGTAATGATTGTCCTTGGAAATTATTCACTGTTCATAAAATTTACACCCACAAAAGGATACTACTATTATCGTTTCAAACCAAATTCCTACCTTTATTTCCATTTCCTTCTATAAGTGGGCGGAAAACTGAATATGTTTTTTTTAATTCCCATCATACTTTCATTCGATTGATTACGGACAGATTTATATATTATCCGGTAGGTTTACATGACACTACTAGAATTAATGAATTTGATTAAAAATTAACAATTTTTATATTTGGTTTGGTGTACACATTAAATTTTTAATTTTGTGATAACATGCACCATTATTGTCAATTCCAAATTAGCTTTCTTCAATGTTTTTATTATTTTTTAATTTTTTTTTTAAAAAAATTGTATTTCTAACCTAGAGTTTCCTTCAATTTTAGGGACACTTCATTTTTTTTTTTTTTGGTATTTCATAAACCTATATAAGGCCGGAACACGATATCTAATAAGTAGTGTTTATTATTATTATTATTATTATTATTATTATTATTATTATTATTATTATTATTATTATTTAACTTGATTCTACTTTTTTTTTTTTTGCTTACTGTTTCTACTTATTTGATAAGCTAATTCAAACACTTCGAATAAAAATAATTAAGTGAAGCCAAAATCGCTTGAAAATAAGTCCGTTGGACAATCAAAGGAAACGTACCATTCACAAAATGGGCTAAACACTTCAATTATTTACAACAAAACAAATAAGTACATTCAATATATATACGTGGCCCAAATATCGGCCCAAATGATTGAGGAAGGCCCGATTCAAATATAACATTATCTAGTTATTATAATGTTACTAGTATTTTTTGCCCGCGCGATGCGCACAGGCGATGCATTTTTTTTTCCTTTTCTAAAAAATAAGATTAATAATTTGTTAAGTTATAACAAAATAAATTTACTACATTAAAATTCACTTTTGCAAATCAATTGTGTGAAAATCGAAGGAAAAACGAAATAAATAAATATAGAATGAACAAACTTGTCCAAGAGCTGTGACTCCTTTGTCTATGCGTCGAGTAACTACAATACAATACAGTATCCTCTACTGATAATTTATTGTTTTGGAATTGATATGCATCCTTTTCATCAACAAATTTCCCAATGGATCTTTTAATCAAGTTGTAGCCAGACATCAAATAGGATGAAATTAACAAAACAACAACTCCATGTAGTGCCATGATTTCCTTGGACTTATTCCAGGATTCCTTTTAGTGAACTCAATCTACAACATGATGATATGCTTGTCAATCATTTGCTTCCATGCAATAGTGCAAAACTTTCCTATGTAGAGCATTATAGTATAAGATTAAATATGTGGTAAATGAAACTATAATAGTAATGCAAGACTGTTATATACTCCTTTTCTTAAGCTTGTGGGTGAACACAAAGCTAGAAAATATAAATTTAAACTCATCAATAGTAATATTTCAAGCTAAATAGAATAGTTATAGTAGCTTAAAGAATACAGAGAGTTGGATAGTAGCAAAAATAGTGTTTCTAAAAAGAACTGAATAACATCGGGCCAAAGAGTCCTAGTCAATTTGTTAGACCTCCACCATACAGGACTAATCCAATTTCTATTGATTTGTGTTGGTCAGTATAAAGAATTTAAAATCTACTTGTTCATGGAAGTTGTGTTTATAGAATTGTTTATAGAACCTTTCTAATGCACTATATTATTAATTTGAAGTATCTAATGCACTATACAGTGTATTTATAAAGAATATAGTGCATTAGAACAGTATGGTAGTACAATTACACACACATGCATATCAAATCGGTAATTGAATTTATAGTATAGTACTACAATTATACAAACATGATTTCACAATATATTCAGCACAAAAGTAAGGGAATGAAAGAAGGCAACTCCCAAAAAGATTAAGATTACCAGTGTATCAGAAAGCTTTTATTTTAGTTTTGGTTTAAGATTGAATACAGAACTAAAGTGTAGGCCTTTTCGTTAAAAGTCAGATAAAAATTACAAAAAATAGAATTGGAAAAAAAAAAAAAAAATCGGTCCCCTATAGATCTATTTAGCTAAAAGTCCATAATAGGTAATATTGTTGAAGATAGTTTTTTTTTTTTTACAGGGAATTACACTCTTCAAAGAAAGCCACTCCCAGCCCATCGAAACTGAAATTAAAACCAATCACCATAAACCATTAACCAAAAACATCTTGAATTTGATGCATCTTGAATTATAATTTCGTTGGAGCAGAGAGAGATAAACGGAAAAACAATATATGAGACCATATATGAAGAGGAAAAATAGAGAAGTTTAAGAGAGAGTGTACCTTTCTCAGATATTACTTCCTTTTCAGTCGTCAATCTGAAACTAATCTGAAAAGAGTAATGCCTCAGTTTAACAAAAGGGTTTTTGAGTAAACATGAATTCTTGAAGAAACAAAATGAAAATAAATAACAACTAAATACTCCTAGCCAGGTTGCAAAGCCTCATACAATGATTGCAAAAAGCTCAGGAGCAAAGAATATCATAGTCCTCTTATATGAACTTGTGAGAACAGAATCGCAAGTCCTCATATAAATAATTCATCAATGCAAGGAACAGAAAATTGCAACGAAAAAAGAGAAATACTGTGTTAGTAATCAGTAATCGGTCATTATTAATACTGTGTTTAATAAACCACCAAGAGAAGAAACCACATTCTATTATACACATTTACAAATACTGGAGGTGCCATTTGCTTGTCCAATTCACCATAAACCAAATTGCACCATTAGAATTCGGATTTATTCTATCGATGGAGGCTAATTGTTATAAACCAATTTTATTCAAAGTTCCAAATATTGTTGCAAGTAGACGAACGTTTTCATTGTAATTGCTCAAAAGAACCAATTGAACAGCAAGCACTCCTTCTAGGTTCTCATTCTGAGAACATAACAAATGTTTAGACGTTCAAGATCCCCTTACATAGCTAAAAAAAAAAAAAAATAACATAAACTAATATGGTAGCAGAATTTTGGACCAAGTCAATACTTGAATAAATTGTTGTATTATAGTGGCCCAATCCTACGTAGTCCTGGGGTGTAGCTGGTAAAGGTATTTGAATGGGAAATATAGTATTTGAATATTTAATAAACAAATATTGAATGTATGTATGAAGTATGAAGATAATGATTTTGTGAATTAAATCATACGCAGATGCAGAAATGCCTCTACTGCAATTCCAACTTTAGAATTTAAATGCTAGAAAATGTTGAAAGGAGAAAGATGGATAGACTATTGAACCTTTATACGCATACAGGAGCAGCAGTTGGGGCGGAGATGGGAGGGAGCGCCGGTGGTGAGCAGGGAGGAGGAGAGAGTCGATGAAAACGCTAATGGCGTTGGGGAGGGGTTATGCGATTCTGAAATCTGTTTCCAAAAGCACGATTCCACACTGAATGGCGCTTGGGAAGTGTTATGCGATTCTCAATTCTCTGCCAAGAAGAACGACACTAAACAATGGTGGAAACTGCAAAACTCTAATCCTTCCAAAAAGCGTGGTTCCAGGTATGGTAGTGGAGGTAATTGTGTGGGTGAGTATGGCAAAGGAGGGATTGGAAACCTTAATTTGTTGTCATTGGAAGAATTGGGGATATGGAAAGTGGGTAGATAGGTCTGGTCTAGCGAGAGAGAGAGAGAGAGAGGAAGATGAGTAGAGGGGAAGCCGAAGAGTTAGGCAGGAAGGAAATGGACGGTATAGATGAATAATTGTGTAATCAGACGGCTGTGGTTTTTTTATATGAAGTGATTTTACCTTTTAGACCCTGACCTAAAAATTCATTAGGGAAAATTACATTTATATCCAGAATAAAATATTTTTCATAAGGAGAAAGTTGAAAAAATAAGAAGGGTATAACAGGTAGTCTAGAAAAAAATCCTTCCAGGATTTATTATAGTATAGATACTATATCATCACAGAATCCACAAAGGTCATTCATTATACAGTACTACATATACTGTATATCTTTGATAAATAGGAATTCTGCATGTGTTATAACATGATTCCAACGCGATAGATATTGTTCAAACAAGTCAAATCCATCGGTAAGCAATTCCATTCAAACATAATCCCCAAATATTAGTGGAGTGCTAGTGGACTTTTGAAACATATCCCCTAAATATTAGGGGGCCAATTTGTTTAAATTATGTGTTATAGTAAAAATAAAAAATAAAAAATTGTAGATTTAAGTGAAGAAAAACTTATATCAAATAAAAACATAATAAAACATGAAATTAAAATTTGGGGATCCATTTAATAATGTTACTATATATATGTTTTTTAGGGATCATGTGAAACTGTTAATGAGTCTCATTTAATGTTATTCAAATATTCCTATTTTTTTTATGAACCTTATTTTAAAAAATACTTCCTCTGTTTTCTTATACTCCGTCCGTCCCACATAACGTGTCATGTTTGATTTTTTGACACTGTTCATTGTTCAGCTTTGACTCAATTTTATTGCAAGTATATATTTGGACAAAATAGTCGAGCTGGGTCTTGTTAGAATCGTATGATAATGTAGTTTTAGAATATATATTTTATATAATTTTTCATTGTATATATTTTGAGATATTAACGATTGAAAAAGTGCATTGGATTGTGTGCAAAAGTCAAACAAGACAAGTTAAATGGGACGGAGGGAGTATTTACTAGGGACTGCCCAGTACGCAGTCCAATGCACATTTTAAACTACTAATAACTAAAGTTTGGTGCAAGTAAAACTTCTAAAAGTTTGATATTTAAAAATTACATGACGATGCGAATCTAACAAGCTCTCACTTGATTATATTTTAACTTGTATAACTATGATAAAATTTTAAATCAAAGTGTATGGGTGAACAGTGACAAAAGCTCAAATGGAGCAAACAAAAGAAAACGGATGAAGTATTACAGTAGAACGACCTCCACATTTTTTGAACGACGCTATATGTATTGAACCGTCAAGCACATGCACTCATGCTTGTGTTTTGTGGGGTCCAACGATGAGCATGGAGGAGTGGGCTTTGAATGACCTGCAGCATTTGAACGTGTTTCGTTAGATATGGCATTGGCTATGTGTCGAACCCGGGACTTGACCCGGACCTAGCATTCAGGTCGGGTCTTATATACCCGATTTGCAGCTATCTTTAATGATGGCAACGGCTCCAGTGGCGGACGCAGAGTGACCGGGGTGGGGGTGGGATGACCAAATTCGCCTTATTTTATCTTTAATTTTCATAAGATAACAATCACATATAAAAACAAGTTCTCACTATTCTAGTTACAACTAGATGATGGGCCAAATTTATTATTATTATTTTTTTTTTTGAGGAGTATTAAAGGCCTGGAAAGGGATGGTGAGAGTCCATGTCATACAAATTAAAAAGTAAACAAAGGGGAGCGATAGGAGGCCGGGTGGAGATTCGAACCCACAACCTATAGGTTGGGAGTCGGGGGAGTAAGTCTCCAACTCATTTATTATTTTATTTGATTAAGATAAAGAATATATAAGTCTATCTTAAAAAAGCCACTAACAAAGAAACACGTTGACTTCTTTTTCCTCTCTTCCTCATAAATTACTGAAAAATGATATTTTCTATAACTAAAATATGCCGACTGTATAAAATATTAATGCCAAAGTTTGAGTTTGATGGGCGAAATTATATTAAAAAGATTTCTACTATAGCTAAAATAAACATAACTATATAAAAATTAAAAGATAAATTTCGAACTCGGGGGCGGCGGGCCCCAAGCCCCTATATAGGTACGCCACTGGATCCATACTTGATCCAAAACTGAATTTAAACTGAACCCGCTGTCATCTCTATGTCGACCATAATACGAAAATGAATGGCACCCAACGAAACGAGCTTCCATTAATTTAAGCAACGTAGGAATGATGGGTTTCATTCAAAACCACCCAAAAGTGTGGAATTATCAATTTGAAGCACTAATTAAAATACGTTTCTCTAAATTAACACGAAATACTCCATATTTAAAGCATATTTTTTGGGTTGGAAATTTAAATTTTTAGTGGCCCATTTTTTGTTCTATTCTTCCAACAGCACCAATAATCAGTTACATGGTATATGCACACAAATTAAAATGACCCGTGAACTTTCTTCATTACTCTCGATCGATCAGCATCTCACACAGCCACAGCGATCTCTTTTAATACGTTATGAGGTATGTAGAGAAATCATTAATTAATAAAATGGGTGAAGTGGGGACGTAGAAAAATTAATTTCTTTTAGGCAAGAACGTAACTATTGGGGCAGACCCCAGAAGAGACAGGGTCCACATGTCCACCACCATCTCCATTATTTGTAATACTTTGAGGGTGTTTGGATTGACTTCTGTGTTTTTGACTTTTGCTTTTGCCAAAAGTACTTTTGGGGAAAAAGAAACGTTTGGTTTGGCTTTTTAAAAAAAGCAGAAGCACCTCGAAAAGCTGCAAAAGTGCTTCTGGGAGAAGCAGCCCAAGGGTGCTTCTCCGAAAAGCAGAAGCCAAAAGCACCTAGTAATGTGTGAAGGGTCATAAATGTCCCTACTAATTTATTTAAATACACTATAAATACTACTCTCTCCGTCCCACAATAATGTTCTCATTTTATTTCTGCACGCAATCCAATGCACTTATTAAATTGTTAATATCTCAAAATATATACAAGTAGAAATTATGTAAAATATATTCTAAAACTATACGATTAGACGAATCTAACAAGACCGAACTCGACTATTTTTTTCAAATATATAATTACAATAATATCGAGTCAAAGTTGAACAATGAACAATGTCAAAAAGTCAAATGAGAACATTATTGTGGGACGGAGGGAGTACTATCCTATATAAATAGCATATCCTTTTTGGTAATTTACACATTTTAAAAGCATTTTTCACTTTTACACATCGTTAAACACATTATTGAAAAAAAGCTGCTTTTCAAACATTTCATCCAAACACAAAAGTTACCCGCTTCTGCTTTTGGCTTTTATTTCTACTTCTGCTTTTGGCTTCTGCTTTTTTCAAAAGCCAATTCAAACGGGCTCTTCCTCTATTTTTGAAAGTTTTTTACGGGCTCACATATCACGCAGTTCAATGCACATTTTAAACCACAAATAACTCAAGTTTGGTACAAGTAAAAGTTCTAAAAGTTCAATATTTAAAAACTACACGACGAGACGAATCTAGCAAGATCTCATTTGATTATATTATAACTTGTATAACTATGATAAAATTTTAAGTAAAAATCTGTGGGTAAATAGTGACACCTAATCAAATGTTAACAACTTTCAAGATCGGAGGTAGTAATTTATTTCATCCAAAAATTATTGCTTCACTCATCTGCTAAGCAATTCTGTCCTGTGTATTGGAATTGAATATGTTGCAGTTGACTGCACATATTGACTGTGGGAGTTTTTACGTAGTGATATATCTTTGTGTATGTGATGTACATGTAGTTTACAATTTTATATGATGTTTAGTAATGGATGATGGATTTAATGGTTTATGTTACAATGAAGTAATGTGATAATGACCAGAAATGTCCATTATTTTCAATTCATTTCCGTGTCTGAAACGGGCGTTTGATTGCATTCCGGTCTTATATTAAATAAGAAAGCAGTAGAATTGGACTGATTTATGCATAATTGTAAAAATAATAAGCTGGTATGAAAAATGCATAAATATGTAATTTTATTACACATTTATGCTAGAAAAATCCAAAAGCATGAGAAAAAGAAAAGAAAAGAAAAAGAAATGAAAAAGATGGGAAAAGAAAGAAAGAGCCCACCGAAATACACAGTTTGGCCCACCAGGCCCAGTAAGGCGAGCCAGTCGCGAGACTGGTACCCTGTCGCTAAGCATGGTCTCGCGACAGGGGGATTTCTAGCGACACAACAGCCCGAATTAAGGGATGGCCAGTCCAGGAAGACCCTGTCGCGAGACTCATGGCGCGAAGCATGGCCTAGCGACACAGGAGGGTTCCGCGCCACAAACACAAATGAAAAAGAAGCCATGTCTCCAGACCCCTGTCGCTAGACACCCGTGTCGCGAAACATGACCTCGCGACTGGGGGCAGTCTAGCGACACAGAAGGCAGGTTAGAGACTCAGTCAAGGAGCCTTGCAACATGCAGTCTCATCCGCGCCACATCGCGTGATATCGCGCCACACCGCGCAGTCCCGCGACACGAAGGAAGCTGTGATGTTTGTGAGTCTTACGACACATATGGGCCTCGGAATCAAGGCCCATGGGCCTAGGGTTTCAGCTCTATAAATATATGGTGATCCCAAGGTGCCAAGGGTTAGAAAATTTTCATTTGCTTGAAGACAAAGTTTGGAGGTTTCTCTCCAGGTAGTTCTTAGTGTAGTTTAGTTTTAATTTTTTTGTATTATTTAATTTCTGCATTAGCTTAGCTTAGATTGGTTTTATTTTTTGTTGTTCTTGCTTTAAATAGTTTAGGTAGCCACTGTTCACAGTTTTATTTTGTTATTAAACTTTGTTTTTAGGGTTTGTAATATCCAAATGATGGGTATTAACCAACCCATTAATAAAATGGGAGTATATTCAAGATATTGTTCCCAAAAACATGAAATGGGTCTCACACCCCATGGATTCTTTATGGCTTTCATTTTTCTTGGGTCATTTGACCTTTATTTTCTTTTTTTTTTATGCTTACTGCCTTCATGTTTTCTGAATAATGGTGCATGTTTATGTGTGGTCATACCCTAGATTAAGATTTTGCTTTATTTTATCATTGTTTTAGGTAGATTTATTTTTGTTCAAGCATGTTCTAGGTAGATTTAAATACTGTTTGGCTATTTTTAGGCTAGAATCACTTTTTGATCTGAAATAGGGTAAGGTCACGCTGTTTACATGCTACTGTTCAATTTTACTTTTTCTGACTTGTGTCCTGAACCATCAATGTCGCCAACCTCTTCCTGTCGCGAGACCACGTCTAGCGACAGGAAGGTTGTTTCGCGACATGGATCCCTAGGGACACTTGTCTTAATATTTTAAAATCCTCAGTCGTGAGGCACTCCTGTCGCGAACCCACGGTTCGCGACACAATCCTTGCTTAGCGACTGAGGACCAAAACTCTTGCAATTTCCCTATGTGGCTCTGTCGAGAAACCCCTGTCGCGAACCCACGGTTCGCGACACACTTTTGCTTCGAGACAGGAAATTATACCTTGATACATTTTTGAAAACCCCAGTCGCTAGACAATCCTGTCGCGAGGCCACGTCTCGCGACACAATTTTTTAATCTCGCGACTGGGACCCAAACACTTAGAAAATTTTCAGCAAAGCCTTGTGGCGCCAGACTCCTGTCATGGTCTCGCGATACACTTCCTGTCTAGCGACACAAAGCCTTGCCTACCAAAAATTTCTAAAACTATCCTGTCGAGATACCCATGTGGCGAGCCTCGGCTCGCGACACAAATTATGGTCTCACGACAGGATCCTTATCTCTTTTAAATCTCCAAATTTCTGATCTCTAATCCTCTATTATATTGCATCACTCACATCTTAACCCCACGGGTTAAGATGTAATATCCTAAGATTGCAATATAAGGCGTTATGCTGCCAAAATTTGATTCTCCATTCTCTCACTTAAATAATTGAACCCTTAAATCAATAATTAAAGATCATGATTAGCAATAATTAAGGTCAATAATTACCATGATTAAAGGAGTTTTGTTCAATTCTCATTAAAATATTTTTCTATAAACAAAACCTTAATGCCGTAAGCAAATAATCCGGACTGTAATTAATTATGGCGTGAAGGGTTATTTAAGTCATTAATTATGGATTAATTCCATACCTTTGCATGAGAAACCAATGTCTCTCATACAAGGAATCTCATTTTATTTCATTTTATTTTGTCTTTCTCGTGATTGTTTGAAAATACTAGTAAGGAATATATCAGACTAATGTTGGCGGGTATTCCCACACGGATAAACTAGCTCGTAGTCTGAATATTAATTACTAGCTGTTATTTTGCATGGTCTGGATAGTGGTCGGTGGAAGCCTTGGCGGTTCGTCCATCCGGGATTATAATAGCTGCTCAGCTGACTCCTATCCAGATACAGTTTTATTTTCTTTATTTTAATTTCAAAACCCAAATCTAATCCGTAATATGAATCAGCTAATATCTGTCAATATTAACTGACAAGTATTGCAGAGAAGAAACATGTAGGTTTTTATCTGAATTCGCAGATAGTAGAGGCCCAACTGGTAGCGACACTGCCATTATAGGGTTTCTGCTGTCTAAATTCATCCATCCGAGTAATTAGGAAACTGGATAGCAGATGTTTGCAATCCACCTGATTATTCTGCCACCATTTTTAGCCCCACGGCTGCTTCATATCGGTGTCTCATTTTCTGTCTAAACCCACAACTATATTTTGGGTTAATTAATTTTACACTTCCATATATCCTTATGCATGATATTATTATGTAATATTGTGGTCAATATTATTTTGGGATCCTTCCCTTGGACATTAGAAATCTAGATTTAAACAGATACAATATAATAAATTTCCAACAAAAATTCATTTATAAAATCCGAATCTAAGTAAGGGATAAAACTCCTCAGTTATGATTAGTTCACATTCGATCGAGGGATAAATTTTGGGGAATTAGAAGTAGGGTCAGCGATTAGGTCTCATCTAGATTGAAAGGGTCTGTGTTCTTGTTGAGAGTCTAGTACCTGTTTAGGGAATGATTTTCAAATCTATTATTTTCCAAAATTGCTATGTGTTGGGAATTTAGTTTTAATTGTCATACCGAGATGGGATCCACTTGGATTCAAATACAGTGTGACAAATAATCCTAAAGGAACAATGCGTAGGCCTTGGTTATTTTCTAAGATAGGGGGTTGAGTTCCTTTCAACTGCTATCCTCTTCTGCCAAAGCCTATTCTTGAGTCCTGAGCGAGTACATCCGGAACGAACTAATTAATTAGTTCGTTTCATCAGTTTGTATCTCATAACCACCTGGAAGGAAGTGAACACTGCGAGCGGTTCACCGAGATCCGGGAATTCTTGATCCACATCCGGTCATCCTGACTGGGGGCTCTTCTTGTACTACCAGGGTAACTCTTTCAAAACCTCTGAGTGATAGGATTTTAAATGCTTTCTTACCGCTTTCTTTTATATGCTTTCTTTAGAGGTCACTCGGTTGTAATGAGAGTAGTGGAACTGCTTCTAGGTCTGAGAGTTAAGGTATAGTTTAGGCTTATTTATAGACTTTGGGTATGACATGGGGGAATGATAGCAGTACTTGGCAATTCAACTAATGAACTGTTGGGTGTTGCTTGTCCACCACAGATGAAATAACATACCCTGGCCGGGGCAGTCATGAATCTGTGGTATCTTAGAATTTGTGGTTTTAAGAACATGTAAACTCATACTGTGAGTACCTGTCTGTTAAAGGGAACATAGTGCTGAGAGCATGAGATCTAGCTATCTGACAGGATTATCCCAAACGAAGATCGGTGTATAAAAATGGAAGTTTAATTATGCTTTATCTAAATCTTGTCCAATCTTTATTCTTTTCTCCCTGTCCATTCTGTCATCTTTTTTTGAATCAGCTTCATAGCTAGTATAGCTTAGTTACAGCTTTGCTAGAATAATTTTATTGCTTCCATAGGGTAAATTTACCTGCTTTTGTAGATCTAATTTTAATTACTTTTTAGCTTAAACTTATCTGCGTTCTAGAATAGAATTTTACATGTTTTGTAGAATGACTTTAATTGCTTTCTTAACTAGTTTAAATTTAGTAAAGTAGTTGTTAGTCAACTTCTCAAACTGATTCGAGTAACCGAGTTGAAAATCTTGTAAAATGACGTGGGCCCTACTTCTATTGCACATCCTCCAGTGAACGATCCGGACTTACCTACAAATTATTGCAGTTTTTGACACCGTGCGTTTTCGGGCCACAGTTTCTTAACACGAGTAATAAAAACTTGACAACCTATACATATATCCCTAATCCCAACTCCGTAATCATAAATTGATTTTCATTAAAAAAAAATCAAGACTGGGATTCTTTTTATTTCGAAAATACTCGTGTGGGAAATTGTCAAAAGTTACATGGCGCCATTGCCGGGGAGGATGCAGCGCCATTTTATAAGAGAATTAAACTCCTGATTTACTCATAGATAGTGTACATACTTTATTCAAAACAAAAATATTCCAGTCTCAAAAATCAATCACACATTTAGAGCAGTAAAGCTCTAAATGTGTGGATGTTGGTTTTTGAGAAATAATTTTTGTACACCGGTTCTAACCTGGGGATGGTTGCAGGTACTGCCCTCATTGAACGAAGTTGTACATGCAACGGAGAAAGGAAACACCACCTGAACTTCCACTCAACCTCGAAATAGAAAGGGAAGCGAGACGAATCAGAGCCCTCACTAAGCAGAGGAAAGAGCAGGAAAGGAGGGAACGTGTAAGACAATCTTCTTCCAGTACGAGCAGGTGAGTTTCGGACATGGCACAGTTACCAGGCAACAATCCACCCATCATTCCCGATAACCCTGTCATCATTGACAACAATCCCCCACCTCTTCATGAAAACAGAGATGGAGATGGCGATGAGACAGATGACCCTCCATTGAATGAAATTCAAAGTGAGGGGAATCTGCCCAACATCGGTAATCAAAATCTCAACCCACCACCTCCCCAAAACCAGTTCAATAACCCACTCAACCAGAATAATCCAAACAACCAACACTTCCAGAATCCTCAGTACCAGAACCCTCAATTCAATCAGCATCAGAATCCTCCCAATCCAAATGATTTCAATGACCCCAGAAACCGTTATCCGCATCAGAACTATTACCCACAGCACTATCAAGGAGGGCCGGGGAACAACCAACAAGCAGCAGCTGCTGACTATATGCAGCCCATTCTGGAGCCATATTTGAACATTCCTGGACAAGCTCCATTCTTGGCCAGGAATTTCGAATTAAAGCCGGCACTCATCAATCTTGTTCAGAGCAATCAGTTTGCTGGGGCAAGTCATGAAGACCCACATGACCATCTGCAGACCTTCTTGGAACTTTGTGACACCATCAAGAACCATAATGTATCTCCTAACACTATTCGTTCGAGATTGTTTCCTTTCTCTTTGTCTAGTGGAGCCCGGACGTGGTACAAATCGCTGCCAGTCAATCAGAAGTCCACATGGGAAGAAGTGATCAGAAACTTCTTGGCAAAATACTTTTCGGAATCCAAGGTGGACGAATGCCGATCCAAAATTGCGGAATTCAAAATGAAGCCAGACGAATCCCTGTATGACGCAAAGGAGCGGTTCTTCAACCTACTTAGAAAATGTCCCCAACATGGTTTCCGTGAGTGGGAGCAATTGAGGAAATTCTACAGCGGTTTGACCCCATCCTAGAAATACATGCTTGATGCTGCTGATGGTCAACATTTGCTCCACATGCTAATGGATCAGGCCTGGGGCAAGATTGAAACAATGAGTGTAAACAGATCTGTTCTAACTGATGATGTTGATCCCCCTCCCCCTCGTGGTTTATGTGTTGTAGGTACAGCAGGCAAGTTGGAATTAGAAAACTGAAAGATCAAGTGGCCGTGTTGGCCTTGAATCAAGAATCTGGGAGCTCCTCACAAGCCCAAAATGCTGAAATTGTATGTGGATCGTGCCAAGGTCCACATTCCACGGAAGCCTGTCAACAGGTGACGAATGAGAGTTATAACTATGCAGGTGGATTCCAGAACCGGCACCCGAACCTCTCATATTCCAACAACAACCCTTTCAATTCACACCTGTTAACCGAGCCTCAACAGTTTAACCAGCCAAGGCCCCAGCATTTTAACCCAAATTTTCAACCCCAGATTCTAGCCAGGGCACCTCAGAACCAAAATTTTCAAAACTTCCAGCAGCCACAGAATCAGTTTGCCCCCAATCAGAACCAGCCCCAGAACCAGTGGAATCCACCTCAGCATAAGCCACCTTCTAGACTTGAGAACATAATGACTGAATTCATCTCAAGCCAGAAGGAGATAAACACACAGTTGCAAGCTTCCATAAGGAACGTGGAAATCCAGGTAACCCAGATGGCCAAGGAACTCCAGAAGAGGGATCAGGGGACTTTGCCGAGCAGTTCAGAAAAGAACCCCCAGTGTAAGGCTATCACGTTGAAATCGGGCAAGGTTCTGGCAGGGCCACAGATCAAAGAAGTGGAAGAGAAGGAGTCTGAAAAAGAAAGTATTGAGGAAAATCAAGAAACAGAGGAGGGAGGAGAAAAGGAAAAAGAAACTGAGACAGCAGAACTCGGTGGAAAAACTGGTAAAGGTGAAGGTAAAATTTCTGACCCTTCACCACAAAAACATTTTGATAATAAAAAGTTTATGCCAAGGGTGCCATACCCGGCTAGACTTAAGAATAAACAACAAGACCTGCAGTTTGAAAAATTTCTAAAAAGGCTGCAAGAAGTTGAGATTACCATTCCTTTGATTGAAATGATATCTGAAATGCCAACCTATGCTAAGTTCATAAAAGAAATGATTTCAGGAAAAAGAAAGGTTGAGCAGGAGGAAGTGGTGATACTCAAAAGCACCTGTAGTGCAATCATTCAGAGGAAACTGCCGGAGAAGAAGGAAGACCCTGGCTGCTACACCCTACCGATCCGGATTGGCCAAGTCAGTGCTGGAAAAGGACTTTGTGATCTTGGATCAAGTATCAATGTCATGCCGTTGGCCATGGCAAGACGTCTCAAGCTTGAAACTGTGGAGCCAATAAAAATGAGGCTGCAGCTTGCAGACAGATCGATCACTCAGCCAATCGGAATCCTGAAAGATGTTATAATTAGAGCAGGCAGCACCCCATTCCCGGTAGATTTCATCATTCTGGATATTGAAGAAGACTCTGACATGCCCCTCATCTTGGGAAGGCCGTTCTTGGCCACCGGCGGAGCACTCATCGATGCTAAATCTGGAAAAGTGACCCTCCGAGTAGATGGGGAGGAAGTTGTCTTCGACATGGCAAAGCTGGAGAAATTTCCAAATGACAGTTCTTGTTTTTCATTCTACAATGTAATAGATGGTAGGAGAGAGGGAGAGCTAGACTCTAACACTGGACTAGTAATGATGACGGATGATGACTTTTCAAAGCAGGTACTGAAGCCTGCTGGCGCGGAGCACGAAGGTTGCAGCGCCGTCCATTTCGCCAATCCCAAAACTGGGGATTTGGAGGAATTTGACGGCGCCGATTTCCATGAAGACGCCAACCAAGAGGAGGCGGATCCTGTACTGATGCAGGATCCGAAAGGTAAATTTGAATTTCCCCCATCTAATTCTCGCAAATTACTTTATTCGGTGGAATGCCCACTAGAGCTTGAACTAAAAGTGCTACCGGACCATCTTAAGTACGCATTTCTTGCTGAACATAAAATGTTATCGGTAATTGTGTCAGCTAAGCTGACACAAGATCAAGAAAATGCTCTGGTGGGGGTGCTTAAAAAATATGTGCGTGCAATCGGTTGGACCATTTCTGATATCAAAGGAATAAGCCATTCTGTTTGTATGCACAGGATTCTAATGGAGGAGAATTTCAAACCTTCACGCCAGCCCCAACGGAGACTGAACCCACCCATGCAAGAAGTGGTAAGAAAGGAAGTGATCAAGTTGATAGATGCCGGTATTATATACCCAATTTCTGACAGCAAATGGGTCAGTCCTGTGCAGGTTGTTCCCAAGCGGGGTGGGATGTGCATAACTAAGAATGAACAAGGGGAGGAAATTGCCACACGGCCGGTCACCGGATGGAGAGTCTGCATAAACTACCGGAAGTTGAACGAGGCCACTCGCAAGGACCATTTCCCTTTACCTTTTATCGATCAAATGTTGGAACGGTTGGCGGGAAGGGAGTTTTATTGTTTTTTGGACGGATATTCAGATTATAATCAAATAGTGATCGCCAGTGAGGATCACGAAAAAACAACTTTTACATGCCCCTATGGCACTTTTGCCTATAGGCGCATGCCTTTTGGTTTGTGTAATGCACCTGCCACTTTTCAATGTTGCATGATGTCTATATTTTCTGAATTTATCGAAAAATGCATTGAAGTCTTCATGGATGACTTCTCTGTATATGGAGATACATTTGAAGAATGTTTGACCAATCTTGCTAAAATTCTAAAGAGATGTGAGGACACTAACTTGGTTTTATACTGGGAAAAGTGCCATTTCATGGTCACTGAGGGCATAGTGTTAGGTCATCGCATTTCACGAGCAGGCATTGAAGTCGATCCAGCCAAGGTCTTAGTCATTTCCAATCTTCCTCTCCCTAATTCTATTAAAGCAGTTAGGAGCTTCTTAGGGCATGCCGGTTTTTACCGGAGATTCATTAAGGACTTCTCTAAAATGCCAAGCCGCTCACTAATCTGCTTTGTAAAGAAAATTCCTTTTTAATAAATGAAGCGTGTGTTCAAGTCTTTGACATGCTAAAAAAGATGTTGATTTCTGCTCCAATAGTACAACCACCCGATTGGTCAATACCTTTCGAGGTAATGTGCGATGCAAGTGATCTCGCCGTAGGTGCAGTTCTTGGGCAACACAAGGACAGGAGACATTGTGTAATTCATTACGCAAGTCATGCCCTGAATGAAGCTCAAATCAATTACACCACGGAGAAAGATATGTATGCTGTGGTTTTCGCGTTTGATAAATTCAGACAGTACCTCATTGGTACGAAAACCATAGTATACACAGATCACTCTGCACTGAGATACTTGTTCAGCAAACAAGATGCCAAACCTCGATTAATCAGGTGGGTACTACTGTTGCAGGAATTTGATATCATAATAAAAGATAGGCGAGGTCGAGATAATGGTGCTGCTGACCACTTATCTCGACTAGAAAATGATAAAAACAATAAAGCCGTCAATGAGGATTTTCCAAACGAACAACTGTTCGCACTGCATCTGAATGACCAAGCATGTCCATGGTTTTCTGACATTGCTAATTTCTTGGCATGCGGAATAACCCCACCTTTTTCAAGCAATCATCTCAAGAATAAGTTCAACCGAGATGTATTAAATTACTTCTGGGAAGAACCTTATCTCTTCAGACACTGCGCCGATTCGATAATCAGGCGATGTGTAACCGAGCATGAAGCCTATCAAATTGTCAAAAAATGCCATGAATCAGAATATGGAGGTCACCACGGCCACACTCGAACGGCCCACAAAGTCCTCGAGTGTGGATTCTACTGGCCTCACATCTATAAGGATTGCAAGACATTTGTGAAAGCTTGCGACAGGTGCCAAAGATTAGGAAACATTTCCAAGAGGGATGAGATGCCTCAGAAAGGAATTCTCACTCTTGATATTTTCGATGTCTGGGGCATTGACTTCATGGGACCGTTTCCACCAGATGGTGGAAACCAGTATATCTTGGTGGCTGTCGATTACGTGTCCAAATGGGTCGAGGCTGTCGCATTACCAACCAATTATGGTAGCCAAGTGATCAAGTTCCTCAAGAACAATATTTTTAACCGATTTGGCATACCTAGGGTGATAATATCTGATAGAGGAACACATTTTGTTAATAAATCCTTTGAGAACCTTATGATAAAAACTGGTATCCTCCATAAGATAAGCACGCCTTATCATCCCCAGACAACTGGTCAAGTCGAAGTATCAAATCGCGAAATCAAGCATATACTCGAAGCCACTGTCGGGAAAACCCGAAAGGACTGGGCACGTAAGCTCAATGATGCTCTATGGGCATATCGTACTGCATACAAGACTCCCAACGGGATGTCTCCTTACAGACTTGTCTTCGGAAAAGCCTGTCATTTGCCTGTAGAGTTAGAGCATAAAGCTTACTGGGCCGTTAAAACGCTTAACTTCGATCCGAAAGTTGCTCAAAGCAAACGCAAGTTGGACCTCAATGTAATTAAGAAAATACGAGCGTAAGCCTACGAGAGCTCTCGGATTTATAAAGAGCGGACCCAGAAGTTACACGATCGCCGGATTAAGCCTAAATATTTTTATGTTGGTCAAAATGTATTGTTGTTCAATTCTAGGTTGAAGCTGTTCCCCGGAAAGCTTAAATCCAGATGGGAAGGGCCACATGAAGTATTAGAGGTGTTTGAAAATGGAGTCGTCAGGATCCGAACTGACAAGGGCAGCATAGTGGTGAATGGGCACCGACTGAAGGAATACATCGGGCAGTTCGATCCGGAAAAAGAGAGCCAAACAGTGGCAGACCCGGCTTATACTCAATAAAAACAGCAATTAAAATTATAAAAATTTCATTATATATATATATATACTATTTCATGTCAAATCAGAAAGTATCCAAAAATCAATTAAACATTTAGAGTACTAAGACTCTAAATGTGAGGATGTTGATATTTGGAGAAAATCTAATGCGTTTCATTTATCTATCTTGCAGGAATTCCGGAACCACCAAAAAGAAGTAGCAGAAAAATGGAATGAGAAGGTCATCAAATCTGCTATTGGACTGCCTGATTGTACTTTGTATCAGGCAGCAATAGAGGCCTCTACGAACAAAATCCAAAAATGAAGCAGCTCGGGGAGAAGGAAAACCAAGTCAAAGGGAGCAGGAGGCAGGATCAAGTAATGAACCCATCCAAGGAAATCAAAGCGGGTCAACAGATTGGCATACTAGTGAAGACTTGGAGTCAATTGGTTCTGTTAGACCAATTGAATTCTGGTCTGAAAATACTGTTAGGCACCGGATGGGAGTCACAAAGCAGTTTGAAAAGAAGAAACTGGACAATGCAGACTTGGAGGTCAAGTTTAATGGGCGGATGGAAGGGGCTGAACGATACGCAAAAATATTAAAGATGATCGTGCCAGATAAAGGATTCAGCCCAGACATCTTGCTCCACCCCACAGTTGAAACATTCTACAGAAATCAAGAATGGGGGAACTTCATGTTGCACCATGAGGAAGATGGACTTGTAGAGCTAACCCGAGAATTCTTCTGCAACATTGAAGCAAGCAGCATGAAGACTTGGATCCGGGGTCATGTTATCAACATCTCACCCGAATGGTTGAATACATTCTTCGAGACCCCGGATATTCAAGACGAATTCCCTGCGGGAGAAATTTTGATGAAGAGAGGGAAAACCAAGAAAGCTGTATTGTATTCAGGCATAGCAAACAGTATGACAAGGGTACCCGCTCTGGACCATACCTTTTATACAAACTGGTTGAAATTGCACTTCATGCCGACCTATGAGTTTTATATGTCGAAGATCCGGCCCAACTCGCACCCACACACTACATCAGGAAGTGTTCTGATGGGATTGGCAAAACTGTGGCATGGAGTGAAATTAAACGTAGGGAGGCATGTCTTTGAAGTTATGACGACCCGGATAGAAGACAAGCAAGTCTTGTGCTATCCAAATTTGATCCGAAGAATCTGCGTAAGTCAAGGCGTCGATTTAAGTGCATTTTCAACCGACGAGCTAGTATGGGTGAACCCTCCTATCAGTGTGCCAAATCTCCCCCTGTGCGAAAGAATCATGTACTCATTACCTCAACTGCCTGGCGACTCCGAGGTTCAATCTTCGTTCATATCTGGTGGGCGAGCACCCTCCACGAGCAAGAGAATCAGGCCATCTAGGGCAAAGAAGGGAACAAAGAAAGCCCGTACTGATGCGGGACCTTCGACTACAATGCAAGAAGAGCCTCGAACAGAGCAAGAGCAACTTCCGATTCCACCTCCATCTCAGCCTCAATCTCAGATACCTCATCTAAGTCAGAATGTTTCTCAGTTTCCTGCTGATTCCCAAGCAATTGAAATGATGAGCAAAATGAGTCAGTCTATGCTCGAAGGAATGAAATCAATGACTGACGTTATAATGGCAAGTCATGAGGAACAGCGGAAAAGAGCTGATGAAGAACGCCAAGAGCGTAGAAGAGAAAGAGAAGAAAAGAGGAAAGAGAAATTGGAGAAGGAGAGAAAGGATGAAAAATTTAAAAAGCTGATGATGGAAAGGGAAGAGAGGATGCAAAGAGAAAGGCAAGAAAGTGATGAGCGAAACAGAAAGATGATAGAGTCATTGCTCCAAAGCCAAAATCAGATCATGCAGACTCTACTCAAAAAGATTCCTGATGATGCTGGCTCCTCCAAGAAATAGGACGAGAAGAAAGATGGTGATTCCTGATCTATTCATTTGCGAGCTCAATTGTAAATATCATATAAGAGAATTTCAACTCATTTGTGCAAGATCATTCTGATTGCAAATGAAATCTCTTGTAATTGATATAATTTACTGCTTTCAATCTGGAATTTTGCAGTCCAAACAACAATCTTTATTTTTAATTGTTCTCTTATTTTTGAAAAGATGTCTGACAGTCCAAGATGAATAAGTGACTGTCAGGCCAAAAATATGCTGTTGACATACCTTGTATGTTAACAATGCCTCTTTTACTGCTTTAAATTAAATAACCAGCAAAAAGTATGCATAAACCTGTTCTAAATTCACATGTTGAATTTAGGCTTGTTATTAAATTTTCAAACTTTTAAGTTGGGATAATATAATTGAAAACATGCATGAGATAGATTCCTAAGGTTTTGAGCCATAAAAATTTAATGATGCGATCATCTTTTTGGGTAATAAATCTTCATGTTGAAAATTTCGATTGAATAAATTGTTAGAATTAAGCTTTGATTAAATTTGAGAATATTGTATGACATGAATCAATCCAACCTTGTGAGATTTGAGCCATGAGTCACTTTTACTCGTTTATTTTCTTTGATGTGTGAATCAATTTGATTAAAGGAAACTAGAACTTGCAATTGGGACCGATTCAAGACCATGCCATATTCCAAAAATCGAGCACATGATTGAGGCACTTAGAAAAACCCAAATTTTGGCCTTCTTTTGAATTCCAAACCCAAAAATATTTTCCCTTTAGGATTAACCAAGTTGAGCCTTTAAGCCTAATTTTTCTTTGAAGCCCTCTATATTTTTCCAAGCCTTATAAAAGACCAATACATTCAACCCAAGTGTGCAAGAATAAATTCTTTCAAGGCATTAAATTTATGATCATAAAAAATGTATTAATCGGTATGCTATAAACCGATTCAAAAAAGAGAGAGAGAAAAAGAGAAAAAGAAAAGAAAAACGTTGAGCTTCATTCAACAAAAAATAAATTGCAAATGACAAAGCAATTAGACATAGTCTAATGTCATGCAATAGAAAAAGAAAATCAAAAGAAAAAGAAATAGTGATGATCATAAATTTTAAATAAAAAATAATGACAAGTTATGATAGAATAAACTCTTGCCACTTCTTAGCCCAATAAATTTCATTTCTTACCAAATGTTACAACTGTATGCCCCGTTATAACCTTAAATAAGACCTCATGATCTCGATTTGAAGAAATGAGCCGGTGGCGAGTTGGTCTAATTGCAAGCTTATGGGATAATTCAATCAAATTTGATTTTGAGTGATTCAATGATTAAACCCATTTGAGAGTGAGTGAATTTTCCAAGTTTACTGTATGTGAGGCTCTGTTTCCATTAAATAGGCTCATGTCATACTTTAATTCTAATTTTTAATCTTTGCATCTTTCAAACATGATATTCATGAAGGGTTGACAATAATGCTTGATTTGTAGGCCCGATATAGTGAGCAAGTATCATTTCATTAAACACTGCAATCAATGGAATTTAATACTTGTAGTTTTTTATTGTCTTATCCCAATCCAAAAAGAATGTAATTTATGAGGCCACGAAAATGAATTAAATATGTAGAGTCCGTGTTCTAAGGAACATTGACTCTAACTGCTCGGGGACGATCAGTAGTAAATGTGAGGATGTTGATAATGACCAGAAATGTCCATTATTTTCAATCCATTTCCGTTGAAACGGGCGTTTGATCGCATTCCGGTCTTATATTAAATAAGAAAGCAGTAGAATTGGACTGATTTATGCGTAATTGTAAAAAAATAAGCTGTTATGAAAAATGCATAAATATGTAATTTTATTACACATTTATGCTAGAAAAATCCAAAAGCATGAGAAAAAGAAAAGAAAAGAAAAAGGAATGAAAAAGATGGGAAAAAAAGAAAGAGCCCACAGAAATACACAGTTTGGCCCAGCAGGCCCAGTAAGGCGAGCCAGTCGCGAGACTGATACCCTGTCGCTAAGCATGGTCTCGCGACAGGGGGATGTCTAGCGACACAACAGCCGGAATTAAGGGATGGCCAGTCCAGGAAGACCCTGTCGCGAGACTCATGGCGCGAAGCATGGCTTAGCGACACAGGAGGGTTCCGCGCCACAAGCACAAATGAAAAAGAAGCCATGTCCCCAGACCCCTGTCGCTAGACACCCGTGTCGCAAAACATGACCTCGCGACTGGGGGCAGTCTAGCGATACAGAAGGCAGGTTAGAGACTCAGTCAAGGAGCCTTACAACATGCAGCCTCATCCGCGCCACATCGCGTGATATCGCGCCACACCGCGCGGTCCCGCGACACGAAGGAAGCTGTGATGTTTCTGAGTCTTACGACACATATGGGCCTCGGAATCAAGGCCCATGAGCCTAAGGTTCCACCTCTATAAATATATGGTGATCCCAAGGTGCCAAGGGTTAGAAAATTTTCATTTGCTTGAAGACAAAGTTTGGAGGTTTCTCTCTAGGTAGTTCTTAGTGTAGTTTAGTTTTAATTTTTTGTATTATTTAATTTCTGCATTAGCTTAGCTTAGATTGGTTTTATTTTTTTGTTGTTCTTGCTTTAAATAGTTTAGGTAGCCACTGTTCACAATTTTATTTTTGTTATTAAACTTTGTTTTTAGGGT
The DNA here is from genome assembly GCA_030278955.1 of Hygrophila difformis. Lineage (NCBI taxonomy): Eukaryota > Viridiplantae > Streptophyta > Magnoliopsida > Lamiales > Acanthaceae > Hygrophila > Hygrophila difformis. The sequence continues at coordinate 19,771,179 of JAOANR010000001.1, read as the reverse complement.
TTGTAATATACAAATGATGGGTATTAACCAACCCAATAATAAAATGGGAGTATATTCAAGATATTGTGTCCCAAAAACATGAAATGAGTCTCACACCCCATTGATTGTTTATGGCTTTCCTTTTTCTTGGGTCATTTGACCTTTATTTTCTTTTTTTTTTATGCTTACTGCCTTCATGTTTTCTGAATAATGGTGCATGTTTATGTGTGGTCATACCCTAGATTAAGATTTTGCTTTATTTTATCATTGTTTTAGGTAGATTTATTTTGGTTCAAGCATGTTCTAGGTAGATTTAAATACTGTTTGGCTATTTTTAGGCTAGAATCACTTTTTGATCTGAAATAGGGTAAGGTCACGCTGTTTGCATGCTACTGTTCAATTTTACTTTTTCTGACTTGTATCCCGAACCATCCATGTCGCCAACCTCTTCCTGTCGCGAGACCACGTCTAGCGACAGGAAGGTTGTTTTGCGACATGGATGCCTAGGGACACTTGTCTTAATATTTTAAAATCCTCAGTCGTGAGGCACTCCTGTCGCGAACCCACGGTTCGCGAAACAATCCTTGCTTAGCGACTGAGGACCAAAACTCTTGCAATTTTCCTATATGGCTCTGTCGAGAAACCCTTGTCGCGAACCCACGGTTCGCGACACACTTTTGCTTCGAGACAGGAAATTATGCCTTGATATATTTTTGAAAACCCCAGTCGCTAGACAATCCTGTCGCGAGGCCACGTCTCGTGACACAATTTTTTAATCTCGCGACTCGGACCCAAACACTTAGAAAATTTTCAGCAAAGCCTTGTGGCGCCAGACTCCTGTCGCGAGACCATGTCTCGCGACACACTTCCTGTCTAGCGACACAAAGCCTAGCCTACCAAAAATTTCTAAAACTATCCTGTCGAGATACCCATGTCGCGAGCCTCGGCTCGTGACACAAATTATGGTCTCACGACAGGATCCTTATCTCTTTTAAATCTCAAAAGTTCTGATCTCTAATCCTCTATTATATTGCATCACTCACATCTTAACCCCACGGGTTAAGATGTGTGGGGTTAAGATGTAATATCCTAAGATTGCAATATAAAGCGTTATGCTGCCAAAATTTTGATTCTCCATTCTCTCACTTAAATAATTGAACCCTTAAATCAATAATTAAAGATCATGATTAGCAATAATTAAGGTCAATAATTACTATGATTAAAGGAGTTTTGTTCAATTCTCAGTAAAATATTTTTCTATAAACAAAACCTTAATGCCTTAAGCAAATAATCCGGACTGTAATTAATTATGGCGTGAAGGGTTATTTAAGTCATTAATTATGGATTAATTCCATACCCTTGCATGAGAAACCAATGTCTCTCATACAAGGAATCTCATTTTATTTCATTTTATTTTGTCTTTCTCGTGATTGTGTGAAACAACTAGTAAGGAATATATCAGACTAATGTTGGCAGGTATTCCCACACGGATAAACTAGCTCGTTGTCTGAATATTAATTACTAGTTGTTATTTTGCATGGTCAGGGTAGTGGTCGGTGGAAGCCTTGGCGGTTCGTCCATCCGGGATTATAATAGCTGCTCAGCTGACTCCTATCCAGATACAGTTTTATTTTCTTTATTTTAATTTCAAAACCCAAATTCTAATCCGTAATATGAATCAGCTAATATCTGTCAATATTAACTGACGAGTATTGCAGAGAAGAAACATGTAGGTTTTTATCTGAATTCGCAGATAGTAGAGGCCCAACTGGTAGCGACACTGCCATTATAGGGTTTCTGTTGTCTAAATTCATCCATTCGAGTAATTAGGAAACTGGATAGCAGATGTTTGCAATCCACCTAATTATTCTGCCACCATTTTTAGCCCCACGGCTGCTTCATATCTGTGTCTCATTTTCTGTCTAGACCCACCACTATATTTTGGGTTAATTAATTTTACACTTCCATATATCCTTATGCATGATATTATTATGTAATATTGTGGTCAATATTATTTTGGGATCCTTCCCTTGGATATTAGAAGTCTAGATTTAAACTGATACAGTATATTAAATTTCCAACAAAAATTCACTTATAAAATCCGAATCTAAGTAAGGGATAAAACTCCTCAGTTATGATTAGTTCACATTCGATCGAGTGATAAATTTTGGGGAATTAGAAGCAGAGTCAGCGATTAGGTCTCATCTAGACTGAAAGGGTATGTGTTCTTGTTGAGAGTCTAGTACCTGTTTAGGGAATGATTTTCAAATCTATTATTTTCCAAAATTGCTATGTGTTGAGAATTTAGTTTTAATTGTCATACCGAGATGGGATCCACTTTGATTCAAATACAGTGTGACAAATAATCCTAAAGGAACAATGCGTAGGCTTGGTTATTTTCTAAGATAGGGTTGAGTTCCTTTCAACTGCTATCATCTTCTGCCAAAGCCTATTCTTGAGTCCTGAGTGAGTACATCCGGAACGAACTAATTAATTAGTTCGTTTAATTAGTTTGTATCTCATAACCACCTGGAAGGAAGTGAACACTGCGAGCGGTTCACCGAGATCCGAAAATTCTTGATCCACATCCGGTCACCCTGACTGGGGGCTCTTCTTGTACTACCAGGGTAACTCTTTCAAAACCTCTGAGTGATAGGATTTTAAATGCTTTCTTACCGCTTTCTTTTATATGCTTTCTTTAGAGGTCACTCGGTTGTAATGAGAGTAGTGGAACTGCTTCTAGGTCTGAGAGTTAAGGGATAGTTCAGGCTTATTTATAGACTTTGGGTGTGACATGGGGGAATGATAGCAGTACTTGGCAATTCAACTAATGAACTGTTGGGTGTTGCTTGTCCACCACAGATGAAATAACATACCCTGGCCGGGGCAGTCATGAATCTGTGGTATCTTAGAATTTGTGGTCTTAAGAACATGTAAACTCATACTGTAAGTACCTGTCTGTTAAAGGGAACATAGTACTGAGAGCATGAGATCTAGCTATCTGACAAGATTATCCCAAACGAAGATTGGTGTATAAAAATGGAAGTTTAATTATGCTTTATCTAAATTTTGTCCAATCTTTATTCTTTTCTCCCTGTCCATTCTGTCATCTTTTTTTGAATCAGCTTCATAGCTAGTATAGCTTAGATTACAGCTTTGCTAGAATAATTTTATTGCTTCCATAGGGTAAATTTACCTGCTTTTCTAGATCTAATTTTAATTGTTTTTTAGCTTAAACTCATCTGCGTTCTAGAATAGAATTTTACATGTTTTGTAGAATGACTTTAATTGCTTTCTTAACTAGTTTAAATTCAGTAAAGTAGTTGTTAGTCAACTTCTCAAACTGATTCGAGTAACCGAGTTGAAAATCTTGTAAAATGACGTGGGCCCTGCTTCTATTGCACATCATCCGGTGAACGATCCGGACTTACCTACAAATTATTGCAATTTTTGACACCGTGCGCTTTCGGGCCACAGTTTCTTAACACGAGTAATAAAAACGTGACAACCTATACATATATCCCTAATCCCAACTCCGTAATCATAAATTGATTTTCATTAAAAAAAATCAAGACTAGGATTCTTTTTATTTCGAAAATACTCGTGTGGGAAATTGTCAAAAGTTTCATAATGATATCATAAAAATTCTCTCAAGCAATACAAAAGTTATTCTTCCCATCACGCCTGCACATGCATGCAGCAATTCTGTATTTGTTTTTAATAAGTGGAGCCGTTTCCAATTACTATATCCTCTCGAAATCCAACTATTTACATTAAAAATATGTGCATAACCTTATAGTAAAATAATTAATATATTAAATTTTTATTTTTAATTAATTAATTTTAAATTACTACTTCATGTAACGATTTATTAACAACCCAACCAATGAGTAACCCTCACATTCCCCATTTACATAATAACTCTGTCTCAAGTTTCAACAATTATATTGGTCACATGCAAGTTTGATGTGTATTCAAGGTTTTTTTCGATTTAGTTCAACGCCTGAAAATAATTTTAAAAATATTACATATATATAGATGTCCAAAATGAATTCCCTAGAAATTGTCGGGAAATATATACGGAAAAAGGACAAATAGGTCCTTTTTCTTTTCCAAAAATTCAAATTAGTCATTTTTCTATTTATTACCAAAACAGTCCGCTACAAATGCTAATTATGTCCAAATCAGTCCCTTGTTCACTAATTATGCTCTAATTGCTGACGTGGCAAGGGTTTAAATTTAAACCTGACACGTGTGCATAATATTAGTCATTTTTCTTTTATCTTTTGTCAATTCAGTAATAAACTTTTGTTTTGTTCTATTTAGTCATCTACCCAAATCAGTCATTTTTATATTAATTGGTCTCCAACCTTTCAAATTATCTCATTTCAGGCACAAAACCTTAATTTGTTTATTACTATTAATCCATTTATCAAATACTCAACATACTTCCGTAAATAAAATTAAACACCAAACCTCATACATTAGGTTTGACTGCCTTGTTACCGGGTTTTCCAAGATCCGGGATTTTACGGACTCTCTCTAACCATCCGACTGTAACCGATGGTTCATTGGTTCTGGTTTCCTTCAATAATTAACACAATCACACTTTGTTTCCCTACCTTAAAACGTAGTAAATGATTTAATTTTAATTTTTGTGTAAATGATTTAATTTTACTTTTTGGAATGTTATGAATGTAGGAAGTATGGACAATAAAACCCAATGCATGAGGTTTGGTGTTTAATTTTATTTACGGAAGTGTGTTGGACATTTATTTGATAAATGGATTAGTAATAATAAAAAATTTAAGGTTCTGGGCCTGAAATAAAATAATTTGAAAGGATGGAGGCCAATTAATATAAAAATGACTGATTTTAGGTAGATGACTAAATGGAACAAAATAAAAATTTAGGACTAAATTAGCAAAAGATAAAAGAAAAGGGACTAATATTATGTCCACATATCAGGTTTAAATTTAAATCCTTGCCACGTCGGTAATTAGAGCATAATTAATGAACAAAGGACTGATTTGGACATAACTAGCATTTGTAGCGGACTGTTTTGGTAATAAATAGAAAAAGGACTGATTTAAATTTTTGGAAAAGAAAAAGGACCTATTTGGCATTTTTTCCAAATATATACATATATGGTATATCTATATTATACTAAAGTTGAGTATTTCTCCAAAAAAGTTTCCCCAGAAACTCCTTTCTCATTGCTATATTAAATTTATTTTTTTAATTAATTACAACATAAACCATACACATTAATTACTCATCATATATCTTTTCTATATAAAAAGAGTTCATAATTAGTTTATAATAAAATTGATTTAATACCTACAATTTCTTGAAGAGGTAAAATTAAAAGTAAAAAATTCAATGTTTCATGTAAAGTTGATCAAATTGAATTGTAACTTGGACAGATGGTCATTTTTGATAGAGTGATTAAAAGTGTCTTAATTAGGTTCTTTTCATAAAAGCGGATAATCTCATTAAAATATTCATTTTACGTTCTGTACTAATCAAGTTTAAGTTCTAAGTACTAAGTGAATCTTCTCTAATTATTTATGATTCTTAGATTGAAAATGAGAAACTTAGATTTGAATTTCAAAAAATAAATAAAGTAACTCTAAATAATAATTTTTTCTTCTATTATTTTTATTTTTATTTAATATTAAATTATTTGTATTAGTCATATCAAAGTGAGTTTGATTCTTTTTTCGTGGATGGTTTGGTTGGTTTTCACGCTAATGAGTTTAGCCCAATTGGCGGCTGCTTTGTTGTGAGATTTTTTACTCTTACCAATAGAGAAGTCATGTGTAGTTATTTTTTTTTATGTTATTATGAAACAACATTATGGATATGATATTTAAAATGTTCTTTTTTTATTTTTCTTTTTTGAATTAAAAATCTTCATCAAAAGGCCTATCATACCGATTGAATTTTGTGTTTCAACCTCATTTCAGTAATGAATACGAAAGTGTAACTTTAATTTATGAAAAAATCTATGCTTTTGGGATAAAACGTATGTTTAGTTTCACATCTTGTCATAATCCTTACGACACATGTATTAAACTATATTATTTATTTCTACTAAAATTTTATTAATATTCTTTGTTAAATCTTTTCTTTATTTTACTAATGAAAATATCTTGCCAAGTGCATCGCACGGGCGGGTATTACTAGTATGTTTATATACTGAACTTTTTTCTGAAAAGTAGTTATCTACATAATGGTACAAACTTTTAATACACATCTTTCCCGACACATGAGTGTCACCCTTTATCAAAAACTTTTAATAGTCCCGACCCCATTTTCTTCTTTTTTTTTTCCCCTCAGTATTAATGATTATAAGTAAAATAAATGAATATATACACAAATATTCCAAGAAGACCCCATATGGTTCGAGTTGTGCATGTGCATGTCCAGCTAATACTCCACACTAGTAGCCCCACTATATCCTATAAGTTCTTGTCTTGCATGTTCCTTTTGTTTTATTGCAGTATTTCTTAATTATTGCTATATTGAACATCAATTATCTATCAATTATTACTCAAGGACAGATAGATCGTAGAAGAACAATAGAATTTGTTAAAAAAACGACATATATGATGTTTTAACCGAAAACTAATTGCTAATGAGTGGAATGGACTAGGTTGATATAAACAATAGGACATTCCAACATATAAGCAACCTGGGACATTTTTTTTAAAAAAAAAAAAGAAATGAAAAGAAAAGAATATTGAAGAACATTGAAGTTAGAGGACATCACCACATTATTAAAAATTGTGTTAAAAAAAATACTTACTACGTTATATCAATATCACCTTAATTCAAGCTCCGTATTTAAACAAAACGGGTTTTATAGTAATAATGAGAATTAAGAAAACTGAAAATAATGTAGAAAGTTTGCAAGTTTAATTTTTTTGGGTTAGCGTTTGCAAGTTTAATTGAAATCCCTAAATAAGATCCAAAGTTATTACGATGGTGTCCAAGTTCAAAATGAAGTTTATTACTCCCTCCGTCCCACTCCAAGTGTATTGTTACTGTTGGACACGGTAATTAAGGTAGAGTTGGTTTGTGAGTATATGGTGGGGTCCACATAGTTGTTGGAGGGGAAAATTATTTCTATTTATAGAAAGAAGACATTTGTAATGGGACATCCAAAAATAGTAAGTATGACATTTGGAATGAGACGGAGGGAGTACTATATTTTTCCTCTCTTGTTCCTCAAGATTAATCATCCTCAGTTTGTTTAGCTTTAAGTTTTGTTCTTTTTAACTTATTTTTTTATCCAAAAGAAAAGCAAACTTAAAAGTCTTGGATTCTAAAATCCCCACTTTCTTAGAGATAATACTAATCTTAATCTCCTCTTTTAATTAATTAGTCTTTACGTCTCTCCCTTTCTTCGTAGTTATGGCCATCAATTCATCATCTTTAAATCCACTTTAATCCAATAAAGGAACCCTTTTCCTGCCACTAATTATAAAACAACTAAAAGAGTATCAACACGTATTTCACTTCCAGAATGAAGAGCAATATTATTTTATTTTTTTATATATATATTCAACAAATGATTAAGACTGCAAATTTGAAAATTAAGTTGTACAGTATCAATCTAGTATCACTATTGCTTAACTTATGCAAGAAAATGACTTCCATTTTAACTTTAACAATTTCGTTTTCCAAAAGTCGCGTCTATAATTTATTTCTGGCTTTCTGCGTACCAAATTAATTTCCATTTTATAAGTTTTATTTTTATCAAAAGGTATACAATAGCTTTGGGAGAAGCGTCCTTAATTGCCTTTGCAGATCCTCAAGTGATTAGTCTTGGGTCCAATGTGGCCTGGGGATACCCTGGTATTCACCTAAAAATGGTATACAATAGCTCGGGTCAAAATACTAATTATGTTTTCTAAGAGGTGCTAAAAAAATTTGGAATTACTAGCTAGAATCAAATTTATGAGAAAACTTTATTTAGATATTAAAAACAAATAATTTTTGTAATGGTTGACCTTAATCACATCTACAACAAAAATAAATATTACTAAAAGACAAATAATTCTTGTAATGGGATGACCCTCGACGTTGTAATGACCAAAGGGCTCTACCATTTCATGTGTGGGGACTGCCCTATTTGACTCGATATTGTCTACTGATTTGGAGAGTGGCAGTGATTAAGACTGGAGTATTATTACTATTAAAAGTCAGATTGAAATATTCTCCACAACCAATATGAGTATTTATAGGGCTGGGGAAAGATACCGAATATACCGCATACCGCACATACCGTACCGGAAAAATACCGAGAATATCGAAATTTTCGGTATACCGTAATTTTCGGTACGGTATCATACCGTACCGTAAGATTTCGGTATGGTAACGGTATAAATATTTTGATACCGCGGTATACCGTTACCGTACCGAACTTCGGTATATACCGCGGTATCAGTATATTGGTATATACCGATTGTTCGGTATGTCGGTATATACCGCGATACCATTATATACCGTAATACCGGTATGCTGGTATGTAGCGAAAGTTCGGTATGTCGGTATATACCGCAATACCAGTATGTCGGTATGTCGCAAATGTTCAGTATGTCGGTATATACCGCGATACCGGTATTTCGGTATGTACCGAATGTTCGGTATAGCGGTATATACCGAACTTACCGAAATGTCGGTATGGCAACGGTATGAAAATATTTCATACCGAAACTTTCGGTATACCGAAGATCGGTATACCGAAAGGTTCGTGTTGGGAACCAGTTTTGAGCAAATGTGTTCACAACCGATGTCTGAACTACTTTGTTGGACCAACCTCGTCAACAGCAGACAAACTAAGTGAAGGAAGAAGAGCTGGCGAATATACTCATGAAGATCCTCCAACGGCTAGCTGATCTTCTGCCCGGATTTTGCACACGGAGTATGGAAACTACAATCTCTTAATTCGGGCAACTCTATTCTAAGGATCCGCGCATTTATGAAAAGGGGATCTCCTACCTTAGAATAGAGACAAGGTGATTCTCTTCAAATAGGGCGGCCAAGGGATGGATCTGCACGACGAGAAAAGTTACCTACACCCTTGAGCAATCGAAAGCAATTGAAAAGAAAAGAATCACATTCCTTCAGTGTTCGCGAGTTTATCATTTCGAAGGAAGAAATCCGATCAACACTTCCTCGGGTGAATTGATCGACAGTGTTACAGTGAGCTTGATTGAAGTCAACGGATTCAATCAAGGCTTTCGAGGAGTCGACAAACTCAAGAGCTTCATTGAAAGATTTAAGAATGAGATTCGCCAACAGGTTTCTACCAAGGGCAAACTTGAAGGAGGAGCCTTCAAGGGATTGGAGCAAGGTCGGGGAGATCTTCACCAAGACAGGGGGAGTGTCTTGGTTTGACAATTCAGTCCGCTTGGTGATTGGAGTTGGGCGAAACAATTCACTATTGTTTAGATCGAGGATCAAACCAAAACAATTAGTGAATCTCCTGGATTGGTATCCCCCAGATGTAGGCTTGTGCCGAACTGGGTCAACAAACCTTGAGTTCTTTACTTTTACAGTTTATTTACTTTCCGCTGCTTAATTTCTTAAACTGTTTAACGTGTCCACGAAAGGTGCTTGAACTAGTTTTCAGGACTACTTAATTGGTTATCCATGCAAATGGACCTAACAATTGGTATCAGAGCCACACGCTTTGGAAAGCGAGATCTAGACAAAGAAGCATGGAAAACCAAGGCGGATCTGTAACCAGACCACCATTGCTCGATGGATCAAACTATGCATACTGGAAAGATCAAATGGAGGCTTTTCTCATTGCTCTGGATGAAGGGGCTTGGGATGTAGTAGAAAACCAATACCATCCCCCAGTAAAAGAAGAAGACGGTGTAAAAACCATCAAACCAAGGCGTGAATGGACTGCTGCCGAGAAGCTTGCCGCTTCAAAGAACTCCAAAGCCCTGAATGCAATTCACAATGCTCTCACAAAGGATCAATACAGACTCATCGCTGGATGTAAGGTCGCATACGATGTCTGGACTACTTTAGCCAATACCTACGAGGGTATGGCTCCGGTAAAGAAATCTAGAATCATTACTCTCGATGCACAATTTCATAAGATCTCTATGGATGATAATGAGTCAGTCGGCCAATATATTGGTCGCATTCGTGATCTAACCAACCAAGCTCTTCAGCTTGGCAAAGTGTATTCTCAACAGGATATTGTAGGAAAAATCATTTGGACGCTTCCGGAAAGGTTCAATGCAAAGGTCGCCGCACTTGAACTATACAAAGACTTTGATAAATTGCAGGTTGATGAACTAATGGGAATCCTACAATCATGGGAAATGGATCACTGTCCCAGGACCAAAAGTAAACCAGTGGCATTCAAATCCGTGACCAAGGATGTGGATGACTCCTCCATGGAAGATCATGATGACTTTAGTGACGAAGAAGAATTGGCCATGGTGTCCAAAAGACTAAATCAGATCATCAAGAACCGAAGATCTAGATTCAACTCATCCATGAAGAAGGATGTCGGGACATCAAACTCAAAATCCACTCAGAAAGGCTCGAAGTCTCTCGACAAAAATAAACCAAAATCTTCAAAGATTGAGGATGACAAGGAGATCATCTGCTTTGAATGTGGGGGAAGAGGCCATATGAAAAAAGACTGTGCCAATCTCAGACCAAAGGAGTCCAGCAAATCTTATCAAGTAACATTCAGTGACTCTGAAGATGAGAAGGAGTCTAATGAACATGGTGTAAACTATGGCGTAGCCTTCGTCGGCACATGGGATTCTGATAGTAATGATGAACCCGAGACAGGTATGGGTACCAACTCAGTCAATATGGTTTCTTCTAACATGGTTCGCTCTTTTGATAGGGATCAAGATGAAAGCATCAGTAAACTTAACGATCTCTATGAAGAAACTTTCGAGAAACTGGAAATATCCATTGCTGAATCAGTAGAATTACATGTTGAGAATGGAAGCCTAAAGGAACAGCTCCAGAGTCTCACAAGCAGAAATCAGGAACTTGAAAAGGCGTTCACAGAGATGTCTGGACTGGTGAACGAACTACGTGAGAAAAATGCAGAGCTTCAGAAAGAAAACAAGGAACTGGAGGTTGAAAAAATTGACTATAAACTATGGTACTATAGTATGCTAGGAAAGAAAGATGCTCTTCACACTGAGCTCACCGAAGTTCAAGACAAACTTGCCAAGGTAGAAAACACTCTGGCGGCACTAAACAAAGGAAAAGCCAAGTTAGATGATGTAATTGCTATGGGAAGGCCGAGCAACAACAAACAAGGCTTGGGATATCAAGCCTCAACTTCAAGAGGAGAAAAGAAAAGCAAGTTTGTGTCCGGGGGAATGCTGAGTGAACACCGAACTATCAAGAAATCATTCCATCCTGAGGGAAGGAACAAATGGACAAGAAGACCACCACCTCCAATTCCACTCAGATGCGATTATTGCAAGCTTGAAGGGCACAGAACCAAGAACTGTGGAATCTTGGTAAGAGACCTACAAACAGGAAAACCTATCACCTGGCCAAACGACAAAATCAAGATGAAGCTGATCTCCATCAAGTGCGAATGGGTTCCTAAAATTCAGAACAAATGTCAAGTTGCCTTTCTTTCACAAAAGAAGAATGTTGCGGACAAAGTATGGTACTTCGACAGTGGATGTTCCAAACACATGACAGGTGAAAGGAGTCTGCTCAAACACTACAAAGAGATTGATGGAGGATTCGTTGTTTTTGGAGATGGAAAAAGGGGTGCCCTAGTTGGACAAGGCACCATTGAGAACAATGGCTCGAAGGAACTGTCTCCTGTTTTCCTTGTTGATGGACTCCAAGCTAACTTGATTAGCATCAGTCAACTGTGTGATGAAGACCTCGTGGTGCAGTTCACCAAGAAAGACTGTCAAGTGCTCAACCAAGATCAAGAATGCATCATGAGAGGTTTGCGTTCTAAAAATAATTGTTATCATCTTGTTCAAACTTGCAATTTTGGTTCAGCTGCAGGTAAAGATCACATCACACTATGGCATGAAAAACTTGGACATCTCAACTTCAAGGATCTTATCAAACTCAGCAGAACCGGGGCAGTCAAAGGTCTTCCTCTGTTCAATAAATCAAATGCAGTTCTATGCAACGAATGTGCCAAAAACAAACAGCACAGGAGTTCACACAAACTGTCTGAACACCCTGGATCGACCAAGTGTCTTGACCTACTGCACATGGATCTTATAGGTCCAATGGAAGTTGAAAGTTTGGGAGGTAAAAAATATATATTTGTATGTATTGATGATTACTCCAGGTACACTTGGATGGATTTTCTCAGGGAAAAAGGCGACACATTCAAAGCTTTCGAGAAGCTGTGCAATCGACTCATGACCAAAAGGGACACCAAGGTAAAACGAATTCGAAGTGATCATGGACGAGAGTTCGAAAATCAATTCTTTGAGGAATACTGTACAACACATGGAATTAAGCATGAATACTCGGCACCAAAAACACCTCAACAAAACGGAGTAGTCGAAAGAAGAAATCGAACTCTACAAGAAATGTCTAGGGTGATGCTCAATTCAAAGAAAGTGGCTGAATTCCTTTGGGCCGAAGCTGTTAACACCGCATGCTACACCATAAACCGAGTCTACTTAAGGCCAAACTCTCTTATGACTCCATATGAGATTTGGAACGGTAAAAAGACCTCAATTACCTATTTCCATATTTTTGGTAGCAAGTGTTTTGTTCTAAATGACAGGGAACATGTTGGGAAGTTTCAAGAAAAAAAGCAATGAAGGAATATTTGTGGGATACTCTACCACAAGTCGTGCATACAGAGTATATCTTCCTAAAACAAGGAAAGTACTGGAGTCCACAAATGTGACCATAGAAGATGTGGCCAGCAAAGAGGATGTTCCACCTTATGATGATGAAACTCCCAGCGGTCAGGATGATCAAAACAGTGCAGCTCGAACCATGTCTGATAACATGTCCACCAAAAGAGTCCAAACGCCGATCTTGGACGCCTTGTCACAAGAAGGAGAACCTCAAAAGGATCTAAATGGACGCATTCACAAGCACCATGACCCTGAAGACATTATTGGCGATGTAAATGAAAGGAGAAAGACTCGAGGGAAAAAGATCGACTTTAAGGAACTAGCTGGCTTGCACTGCTACACTTCAAAAATTGAACCCTCCAAAGTTGAAGAGGCCCTTCAAGATGAACACTGGATAAATGCAATGCAGGATGAACTACTCCAGTTCGAAAGAAATGAAGTCTGGACCCTGGTTGAAAGACCTCAAGACAAGAACATAATTGGAACCAAGTGGATCTTCCGCAACAAAAGTGATGAAAAAGGGAAAGGAACAAAGCTCGGTTAGTTGCTCAGGGCTACACCCAGGTCGAAGGTGTGGACTTCAGTGAAACATTTGCGCCTGTAGCAAGACTTGAAGCATTCCGACTCCTGCTGTCCATCGCATGCTCGCTAGGATTCAAGCTTTATCAAATGGATGTCAAAAGTGCCTTCCTAAATGGATGGCTGAATGAGGAAGTGAATGTAGAACAGCCTAGAGGGTCTGAAGACCCCCATCATCCTCAACATGTCTACAAGCTCAACAAGGCACTCTATGGGTTGAAACAAGCTTCTAGGGCTTGGTACGAAAGGCTCTCCAAGTACCTGCTTGAACATGGATTCGAAAGAGGAAGCTTGGACAAGACTCTCTTTATCAAAAGAGAGAACAAAGGAATCCTCATTGCTCAAGTCTACGTCGATGACATTGTCTTTGGATCAACACACCATGTGCTCAAAGACCAATTCATCGAAATAATGGGTAAGGAGTTCGAAATGAGCATGGTAGGAGAACTAACTTATTTCCTTGGCTTGCAGGTTGCTCAGAAGAAAGATGGGATATTTCTAAGCCAGACCAAGTATGCCCGAAACATTGTTAAAAAGTTTGGCATGGAGTCCAGCAAACCCGTCCGAACGCCTATTGGGACAAATGATAAACTGAGCAAAGATCCCAGTGGTCAAAGTATTGATCAAAAACTCTATCGAAGCATCATTGGAAGCCTTCTATACCTAGCTGCAAGTCGACCAGACATAAGCTATGCAGTAGGAGTTTGTGCTCGTTACCAAGCCGATCCCAAGGAATCACACCTGAAAGCTGCCAAACGAGTGATTAAATATGTTTCAGGGACAAGTGATCTTGGTATATGGTATTCTAAAGAATCTAATCTTTCACTACTTGGTTATAGTGATGCAGATTGGGCAGGTGATGCGGACGATCGAAAAAGCACAACAGGAGGATGCTTTTACATTGGAACTAACTTAGTAAGTTGGTATAGCAAGAAGCAAAGTTCCATCTCACTCTCAACTGCCGAAGCTGAATACATTGCAGCTGGAAGTTGTTGTGCACAATTGCTATGGATGAAGCAAATGATGCTGGATTATGGGATTGGTCAAGAAGTCCTCACTATACTATGTGACAACATGAGCGCAATCAACATCTCAAAGAATGCAGTTCAACATGGAAGAACTAAGCACATTGACCTTAGGCACCACTTCATAAGGGATCTTGTTGAAGAAGGAATAGTGTCCATACAACATGTCGGAACTACTGAGCAACATGCGGATATTTTCACTAAGGCTCTTGATCGGGAGAGATTCGAAAAATTAAGGAGAGATCTCGGCCTATGCACAATCACATAAAAATCCCAAAAATTATGGAATAAGTTTTTTTTTTATTTTTGCAATTTCCATATTTTGTGTAATTTTATATTTTATTACCTAAATTATGTTTTCTAACCATCTTATTAAGCATATTTTGTAGGATCTCCTTACTTGGGAAGTTGCCCTCTCTCATTTAAATTCAAACAAAGGAAGAATCAATTACCTGATTTGACATCCCATCATGGCACGTCTGACAAACAATCGGCGGGAACGGTTAATAGCCACCCAAAATTCAAATTTGTGATCATGACCATGTTTGGGAACCGTGATTCACCTTCCATATTCAAATTAAGGGAAGTTTCCTCATAATCACTATCTTACCTCTCTATTTGATCGGATTCTCCTCACTCACAAACTTACTCTCCTCTCAAAGAAATCTCTCGGCTTTTCTCTTCCAACCACACATTCACTCTCACTTGTTCTTGCCAAAAGTTTGTTTTTCAGCAACCATGGTGAAGACAAGAGGAAGCCAGAGCTCCAAAACTCAAGGTCCTACTCCCTCATCAACCGCAGGCAGCAAGAAAGCTATATCCCCAGAGGAGTCCGGTGCTAAGGGTCGTGCTAAAGCTGTTCAGAAAGCCATCATCGAACAAACCATCTCGAAGACACCATCTCTTGTAGCTGTTCCTTTCCACTCCTCATCTCCATCTACTGCAGGAGAAAAGGTTACCACTGTAGCTGTTCAGGATCCGCTCGACATTCGAGCCGAAGTAGCCGGAGCCAAAGCCCTAAAACAAAAAGAAGCAGAGGTACAGAAAGCAAAAGGAAAGGCGGTTTCAACTTCAAAGACTCGCGAGAAAGCAGTTGCAAGGAAGAACGCCTCTATCAGCGAACGAGTTGAGGCGGACCTTGATGATGAACAGAATTTGGATACCAATCCAGAAGAGGAGTCCAGCGACTCGGCTAAGGATTCCTCTGAGGAATCTGAGTGACATGCCCTTTTTGGGCAACATGTGCGCCAGAGGGGGAGTTAAGTTGATGTAGCCGTTGATCGGTTCCTCTGGTATGCACTACAATCAACATGGGGCAGCCTGGTGGAAGAAAGTCTCTGCTGATGAAGGGTAATTTTTTTTTGTCTGGACTATTTTCGTGAACTAGTTATAACTGTTTTTGTTGGACAATTGCACAATGGCCTGTAATAATTAAATTGTGATCTTACATGCTTTATTTTATGATTATTGCCATGTGCTTACTTTTGATGTAAATGCTCCTAGAATGTTTGATAGGCAATCTTGTACGGAGCATTAGTATAGTTTGTCTTGAATTGGGAACCATTGTAATTGGTGGTTGGGTTTCAATGGGAAGTATTTCAACGTTATTGTTCTTGTGTCAATTGTTTAGAGATCGGTTGAATCAACTCTTGTACTGGCCCACATTCTGCCAAGAAGGGGGAGATTGTTGGAAACCAGTTTTGAGCAAATGTGTTCACAACCGATGTCTGAACTACTTTGTTGGACCAACCTCGTCAACAGCAGACAAACTAAGTGAAGGAAGAAGAGCTGGCGAATAAACTCATGAAGATCCTCCAACGGCTAGCTGATCTTCTGCTCGGATTTTGCACACGGAGTATGGAAACTACAATCTCTTAATTCGGGCAACTCTATTCTAAGGATCCGCGCATTTATGGAAAGGGGATCTCCTACCTTAGAATAGAGACAAGGTGATTCTCTTCAAATAGGGCGGCCAAGGGATGGATCTGCACGACGAGAAAAGTTACCTACACCCTTGAGCAATCGAAAGCAATTGAAAAGAAAAGAATCACATTCCTTCAGTGTTCGCGAGTTTATCATTTCGAAGGAAGAAATCCGATCAACACTTCCTCGGGTGAATTGATCGACAGTGTTACAGTGAGCTTGATTGAAGTCGACGGATTCAATCAAGGCTTTCGAGGAGTCGTCAAACTCAAGAGCTTAATTGAAAGATTTAAGAAGGAGATTTGCCAACAGGTTTCTACCAAGGGCAAACTTGAAGGAGGAGCCTTCAAGGGATTGGAGCAAGGTCGGGGAGATCTTCACCAAGACAGGGGGAGTGTCTTGGTTTGACAATTCAGTCCGCTTGGTGATTGGAGTTGGGCGAAACAATTCACTATTGTTTAGATCGAGGATCAAACCAAAACAATTAGTGAATCTCCTGGATTGGTATCCCCCAGATGTAGGCTTGTGCCGAACTGGGTCAACAAACCTTGAGTTCTTTACTTTTACAGTTTATTTACTTTCCGCTGCTTAATTTCTTAAACTGTTTAACGTGTCCACGAAAGGTGCTTGAACTAGTTTTCAGGACTACTTAATTGGTTATCCACGCAAACGGACCTAACAGTTCGGTACGGCAACGGTACGAAATTTTTCATACCGTAAAGTTCGGTACGGTATATGGTACGGCGAAATTTGTACGGTATACCGTACCGACCCACCCCTAAGTATTTATAATCCTAGGCATTCGTAGCTAGATAGAGTACTTTATTTCGGAATGCATACTAGTATATATTGCATATATACATAAGCTATAATAATTGGCATAGAAGAATATCTGGAAGATGCCTAAATACGTTTAATTGGAATTTTATACTCCGTGTTTTACTATAAAATAAGGAGTAGTTCCTAATTAAGTAGATGCTTTAATTTGAATTTGATGTATAGCCCGTTTGGATTGGCTTCTAGGGAGGTGCTTTTGGCTTTTGCTTCTGTCAAAAGCACTTCCAGTAGATTTTTAGGTGTTTGTTTTGGCTTTAAAAAAAAAAGCAAAAGCACCTCGAAAAATAAAAAAAAGTGCTTCTGGGAGAAGCTGGGCTGCTTCTCCCAAAAGCTGGGCTGCTTCTCCCAAATGCAGAAGCCAAAAGCACCTCGTAAAATGTACAATGACTTAAATACCCTCACTACTTAATATAAATTACACTATAAATATATCTTATTATCATATTAAGGGCCTGTTTGTTTTGGCTTGTGAAAAAAGGAGAAGTCAATAGAAGAAGGAGAAGGAGGGAGAAGGACAATTCAAAAGTAAAAGCAGATCAAATAATTGTTTAGATGGATATTATTAAAGTTGCTTTTCAACGGAAACATGTTTGGATGAATTGTACATAGAAGGACTTTTAATATATTAAAATTACTAAAATGGACATAATTAAATATTATAAGGATATTTATAATTAATTTTATTTCCTTTTTAAATAGGATTATTTTTGTATTTTCATTACTAAATGACTTCTCCTTTTAAAAAAAGTAACCCCCTACCTACTTTGAAAAAAAGTAGAATTTTAACTTTTGCTTCTCCTTTTATTTTAAAAAAAAGTCAAAACAAACAGCTAAAAAAATTCAAAAGGACTTTTGGGAGAAGCAAAAGTCAAAAGGAGAAAAATTAAGGCAAAACAAACAGGCTCTAAGTAGCATGTCCTTTTTTGTAATTACCACACTCTAAAAGCACTTTTCAGTTTTATTCATCCAAACATATTTTTTAGAAAAAGCCGCTTTTCAAACATTCCATCCAAACACAAAAGTTACATGCTTTTGCTTTTGACTTCTGCTTCTGCTTCTACTTTTGGCTTCTGCTTTTTTCAAAAGTCAATCCAAACGGGCCCGTACTCCTACTCCTACTAGGGTTATCTCATCTGCAGCATCTCCAGGCCAGCAATTAATTTTATATTCCCAAGAAGAATAATAATAATCTGCATGAATGAATTTATACTCCTACTCTTATTTTGACATGAATGAAATCCTATAAATTACTCCCTCTGTTATTTATTAGTAGTCGTTTGAGGAAAAAACATGTAGCTCCCGATTTAATCTTGATTGCGAGCGGTCGCGGGTGTGTGATCAGAAAAACGTGTAAACGGCGGAAAGTAAAAAACACGAACAGCGAATTTGTTGACCAGTTTGGTTTCACAACCTACGTCTGGGGAATTCTAATCCAGGGACTCTCACTATATAAAAGACTCAATCAAGACAAGACTCGATCTATCCAAGCACTTAACACCAAACTCTATCACGCTAGAACCTATTCTAGCAAAACAACGTAGTTGAAACTCCCCCTCAACTACAGTCGTTGGAATACCGATCCAATTTGGTGCAATCTTGATATATAATCTTTCCAACACTTGAATCTTGAATATAGCAGACGATCTGGACTTCAATCCTTCAGATTTCAAGGCTCCTTCGCAAAGCAAACCTCCACAACGTGATGTGTAGAAACGTGATCTTCAATTCGGCAAATCAATTGAAGCGTGTGAAGCGCAAGACATTGATGATCTTCTAGAATGACTCACAGATATAGAACACTCATCAAAGTCTATCTAAAAACTCTCAGAAATGAACTCTATGAAAAACAAGAGAGAAACCAATTCTAAACAATATGAAAGTGAATTACAACTCAATATGTCAGTCTAGCAAAAATCTCTTAATCTCATCTAGGACTAACACACTTATATAGAGGAGAGTAAATTCTTAATCTGCTGAAAGTAGCTCCTCTAAATTAGTTAAAACCAGTCCAAAATAACTTCCATAAAAAACTGATAATTTTGTTCAGTTTCTGTCGTCAATGCGCCGTTCCAACATCGTTCTGACGACACTGTTCATCTGCACAAAAAGCTTAATGTACTCCCTCCGTTCAACAATAGTTGACGTTTTAGAATAATTTCCACATACCAAGAAAGTTAATGATTGCTTTCTCATTTCTCATTTCTCATTTTTCATTTTTGCCCTTCATTTATTTACACTAATCTAGAAAAGGTAGTGTTAAGAGTGGAGAGAGAATGAATAATATTTATGAAAGTAAAAGGATAATATTGGAAAAACATGATATAAATATGGAAAACGACAACTATTTTGGAATACTTTTTGGTTTCTAAAAAGACAACTAAAAAAACGGAGGGAGTACTAACAAAACACATTTACCAAGGATTGTAATCATTATTCTGTATTATTCTACTTTTACACCTAGGTGTTTTCTTTGGGAATAAAAAATAGAATTAAAGTGGAGAGAGAATGCACAGTATTCTAGTAATATCTTTTAGGATAATATATGGGTAATATTGAAAAAGTATGAGATAGATATATAAAGTGAAAACTATTTTGGAATGTTTTTTGTTTTAAGTATAAATGTCTAGTTAACACCTCAAGGTCACAAGTAGAACTGCTCCACCTTATTGCACTAATAAATTATATAGATCAATTCTAGCATCCAATGACCTTCTTGCATCTCCAACACTAATATATTTAGACACACATCCACACAAGCTGCTGTGTACTACTGTGTAGGGAACTAACTTATCAATAAGATAATCATGTGCCCAAATATAAAGTACAGAGTACAGTATTCATTAAACTAATACTTCCTCCGTTTTTTAAAGATAGCTACTGACCAACCCAGCACGCAGTCCAATGCACAATTTAAACCATTAATAACTCAAATTCGGTAGAAGTAAAAATTCTAAAACTTCGGTATTTAAAAACTACAAGATGAGACGAATCTAACAAGATCTCACTTGGCTATATTTTAACTTGTATATCTATGATAAAACTTCAAATCAAAGTGTTTAAGTGAATAGTGTCAATTTGACCAATATAGCTATCTTTTTCTAAACGGAGGAGTATATATAGACTAGCTCCTTACTTTATTCCCATTTGGTATATAATTCACTTCTTTTTTTTTTTTTTTTAGTTTCCCACTCGAACAAAAAAAAATTGATTCATTTTTCTTTGATAAGCATATTGAAATAGGGAGTGCAGATTGGATTCATGCACATGTAATTCTATTGAAATGAAATTAAGAGAGTTTTCAATACAGCATATTTTGGGAAGAGATGGGATGCGAAATGCAACCCGTGACACATTTTCTGAATTATTATGAATTGATGAATATGAAATTACTTCAAACGGGGGGTCTGACACATCTTACAGCTCACTGCCCATGTTACACCTGCTAATCCTGTCCCCCATCTCTATATCCCTCTTTTTCCATTTTATTCCCATTTCTTCCCACCCTTTTCTTAAACAATCATACACCCACTCAATTATATGATATGCATCATCTACAATACTATACTCTGTCCTACCATTCCCCCACCATTCCTCCATTATTATTACTACAATACTACTATAAAAATGAATGAATAGTGCTTGGCTGTTGCCTGTTGGCTCCATCCTATGATAGAGAGGATTCCTAATAAGCACTTTTTAGTTATACACAAACGGCCACGCGCCGTCCATGCAGTGGTCCATCTGGACCGGCTCCACTATATAAAATTAATCAAACAATTCCCACCCCCATTCACATGTACACAAAATTACAACATATAATCGTGTCCTCATGCACCACCTAGCCGGACAAAACTTAACCAATCAACCCCCCGCCACGTCATCCGCCCTCCAAATTAGTCTCGACAATCCCAATTCTCCATTCACACCATTGTGGGCCCTATTTAGAATTCCCCATACGCAGCATAACGCACCCAAACAATAATCCAGCTGTCTCCAACTGTATCCTTTCCGCACACGTCAAGCAAAAGCGCCCAACATCTACCTGTCCCACCGCCACGTGGAGTGCCCTCATTGGGCAGAAAGCCTTGACTCGATGTGGGATCTATCCACCTTCCCCGATAGCCCCACCAGTACCTGCCACGTGGCGTCCCCTTTCAACATGGGGTCGTGGAACAGTAGGGCCCGTCTCACTTCCGGGTCCCACAGTTTCCTTTGAATGACCGTCAGGTTCGTCGCCGCTACGTGTTCCAGAATTTCCCCCAACAGGTCCACCTCCCGTTCCGCCACTGTCACGGAAATCTCCGCCCACGGCACGGCGGACGGGAACGGCAACCGGATGCCGTCCGCTATGATTACTGGGACGCAGCCCAGAGCCACCGATTCCACTAGCCGCGGGCTCCATGGGGCCCAACCGAGCGGACACAGACAGAACTTCGACCGGGCGATTTCCGACTGGTAGCCGGCGAACCGGTGCCTCTTTAGGTAGAACCGCCGGTCGCCGCTGTACCTCCGCCATATCTTTGTTCGGACGCGCTTGCTGTAGTAATGACCGCTGATGTTCTTCGGGTGGATTTCCATCTTCCCGCGGAAGAAAGCGAAGATGTCACGCCGGCCGGTCAGCGGCGACTTTTCCAAGGTCTTCTGTACGGTTTCCGGCGAGACGTACGCCGGAATCACCACGTTTTCCACGTCCTGACAGGGATGCTTATGATTCACGCCGAATGTCTGTAAAATGATCGAATTTCTCAAAAATTCGGGGACTCCGTTCGCCATTGCAGCATGCTCCTGGAACAGAAAACAGTTAAAATCAATATCCACAAATCAAAAACCCAAACCCTAGTTCCAATTAGAAACCGCAAATTAAGCCCGAACAAGAATGAATCTCCGTACCATGGAATGAAAGCAAGCCCCGAAATCATGAGACGCGATGAAGACATGGTCAGCGCCACGGCTGCGGTTCCAAAACGGAAACTGCGAAGAAATACGCTGGACAGCGCCCGCCATTAGAGACCTGGCGTGGCCAATGGCCGGGAAGCCATTGATTCTGCTGAAATCGCAGGAAACGTAAACTGGGACGAAGAAGAAGTCAGCTTCCCAAGGATCCAACGTCCTGACTTCACTCTTCATCAACGCCCGATGCATCGCGACTTCCGCCGCAAACAGGTGGCTGCTGCACCGCGCGTCGGAGAGCCAATCGGCGTTGTATTCCGGCGGCAAATCGTAGACGTATAATTTCATCCCATTGAATAACATTTCATTATAACCTTTCACATTTGGCGTTATATGCGATTCTTCAATTAGGGCACGGGAAGGTTTGGAATGGGGGATTGTTGTTCTTGAGAAGGAAGGGGTGGGTCTGTCGAGAAAATAGGTGAAAACACAGAAAGAAATTGAGAACCAAAGGAGCCATTTCAAGGATCTGTGACATAATTGCTTGCCGGGATTTCTCGTGGCTCTTGGATTATGCGAAAGCTTCATTCTTACATAGAACCCCCTTCTTGTCTTGGTTGCTGCAGGCCTCTGGATTTCAGGCATATCTTAATAAGTAATCAACCAATTCTTCCCCTGTTTCTTGAACTTGTCCGGAGATGGAGTGGAGAAGAAGGCAGACCGGTAATCAATCAATAAATCGAAGAAATAGACGTCTATTAATTGATGGGTTTGCTGGGGTTTCGTTTTTGCTTCAAGAGCAATAATCAATGGGCAGAGAAAGGGTGCAGCAGAGTTTTCAAGAAAGGAAAAAAAATGGGGAGAGAAAGAAGGGGAAAGAGAGAGAGAGGGAATTGATGGAGCAGAATAGGCATATAGCCCTCTCTATGTCTTGGTTTTTGAAATTCTGCTTGGGTAGAGGATAAATGACGAAAATGTCCTCGAATTTTCACTCGATCTTAATCCATTGGATCAGCATCCATCACCAATGGCGCTGTTTTCTTTAACCCCTAACGCCCCACTGTATTTAGTGGCATTTAATTTAAGTTTGGCAGGGTAATTGACTAAATTTAACTCAAATTGAACAATGACTTACCTGAATTTTAATCACTCATTTTTAAAATTGTGAAATACAGTAATGTAAGTGAGAAAAGTAGGAGTGTAATAAATGGAGGGGAGGTGAGCATTGATGGATGAGAAAGGGGGGGGATTTAAAGCTGTTGAATCTGGACACCAACGGTACAGAGTACACATAAATTTAAAGGACTCAAGGCCAGAGCAGAGGAAATGTTTAGGAATTACTAGGACAGGACCAATGGTTAAAACGAGGAAAAGATGCTATTCCTTGCCACACTGTTAATGTCCCCATAGTGCTTAACTGCAGTATAGAAAAGGGGAATTAGCCACAGTTTCAGATTTTAACTAGAAGCAAAGTTGGCCAGTGTACCTTGTGACATTGCAAAGTGTTCTTCCAGGTCCCAACAGAAGCACAAAACACTACACACAAAGCATTAATTCAAGAAATAACTGGGGATTAAGTTTGTCTTACATGTGGATATAAACTTAAAGGTAGTATAAGAAAAGAGAGATGAATGTGGATTATACTCATATGGGGTGTGTGTGTTGGGGGAAAAACCAAAGTTAAAATAAAAGTATAGAGATACGTGCAAACTGCAGCAAAGGGGCTTGAAAAGAAGAAGTGATTTTTAGGGAGAGGAGTTGTGAAAGGAGACAGACCCAACATGTCGTGATGCCAGCGTGGCTGTGTCAGATTAATTATTGTTGCTACTTGCTAGTGTGCTTCATCTTTTAGTATTGTAATTTTTTTTAAAAAAAATAAAAATAAATACGCTTTGGCTATATGTAGACTGTACTACTCCATTTTCTTTATCCCGGTGTGGTGTGTTTTCAAATTTATCAGTATGATTTATCGATGATGTATTGTTGTGCATTCCGAATCCATATAATGCCAACTTAATCTTAAAAAATTAATTTCAATACGCTTGGTAGGTGTTCATACAATCATACTAATAGAAATGTTCTGTTTTTCTTTGGAGGAGTCGAAACCATAAAAATGGTTGTTGGAGCTAATGCTACACAAATTATAAAAAAATTAAAGGAATGTTAGGAAGCCAAGTGGGGATTCGAACCCCACAACCTTTAAAGTTAGAAGTCATGGACTTTGTTACTTGGATAAGTTCTCATCCACACTAATAGAAATTTGAAATAACTATGGTATTAGGGGCCGTTTGGAATGGCTTATTTTGAAGTGCTTTTGGTTTTTGCTTCTGCCAAAAACACTTTTGAAGGAAAAAGAGTGTTTGTTTTGGCTTTTGGAAAAAAGCAAAAGCACCTCGAAAAGCTGCAAAAGTGCTTCTGGGAGAAGCAGCCCCGGGGGTGCTTCTCCAAAAAGTAGAAGCCAAAAGCACCTAGTAATGTGTGCAGAGTCATAAATGCCCCTATTAATTTATTTAAATTACACTACAAATATATACTAGTATCATATTTAAATAGCATATCCATTTTGGTAATTTACACATTTCAAAAGCACTTTTCACTTTTACACATCCAAACACACTATTGAAAAAAGCTGTTTTTCAAACATTCCATCCAAACACAAAAGTTAGCTGCTTCTGCTTTTGGCTTTCACTTCTGCTTCTACTTTTGGCTTCTGCTTTTTTTAAAAGTCAATCCAAACGTGCCCTTACTATATTAATTGAAAAGTTTGTTTGCAGTATACTATGTTATGTTAAGTCAATTAAGCACTAGCTCATTCATGTCTGGGAACGGCGGAAGCAACAATAATCATGCATGGTTAGATTCCAGGGCTCCTCTTCCAAAATCAAATATACTAACTAATGGGGGACGAAAGTTGGGCGGGTCATGCTAATTTCTTCTTCTAAACTAGGGGTAAATTAGAGTTTCTAAGATTTACCACCAAACTTTTCCTCACTTTACCCACATTTGAAGTCTGACCATAGATACAAACAATCACAAAAATTAATCCCATATTAACTTAAATAATCTTTCAAACAAAATTAGTGTGATTTAAAAAAAAACTATTAACTTAAAAAGCTATTACCCCTTGTACTCCGCCCAGAGGTTCCGATCGATAGTGAATCCGTGGATCGCGATGCCATCTCCAGTAACAGCTTCGGCGACAATCCGGGCAGTTATTGTAAAGACTACTCCGGCAACGATTCCGGTGTAACCTCTAATACCGGGAGCAGGGCCGTCTCGATCTTTTTGGGACCCGGAGCAAAATTTTTATTGGGCCCACATAATAATACAAAAAATATTAAGTTAATATTAATAGTAAATCTAAAAAACATTAGATGCAATAAAAAAATAAAAAAATAAATGGTGTTTTACAAATTATGTGTATTACAATACACATAATTTGATAGAAGTCTACAATTTAAAAAAAACATCAAAAGTTATAACTGATTGCTTACCATAGGTGAAGAGTTTGTTGTGATTATAAAAAAAATACAAGATGGAAGAGAAGCAACAAAAGAAGGTAAAAGATGAATTAATTAATAGTGTATGAACCAAACATAAGGGATTGAAAAAGATAAATTATGCAAACCAAACATAAGGGAATTAAAAAAGATAAATTATGCAAACTTCAATATTAAATTTTTTTAAAAAAGTAAAAAAAATGCAAATAAACTAGTAATAGTGAAAAATAGAAAATAAAAAATATAGGGCCTGGGCGGGAGCTCCACTTGCTCCCTCGGGACGGCTCTGCCGGGGAGTATGACTTAAAAAGAATGAAACAAACCACTCATACAAAAAAAAATGTACATTTACTTGCTTAAAGTAATTCTATGATGAGTAACATCCATATAAATATCTCAGGTTGTGTGGGTGCGGATTGAATACACTAAAAATTTGATTTAATTCCATTCTATTTGCTTGGTTTTTTCAGCAATTTGCCGTAAAATGGTTAATGTGATAATATTAATGCTTTTCTTAAATATATATATATATATATATTTTTTTTCAATAATGTATTTTTATTTATTTATAAAAGGACACTAACAACATTTAGAGCCCGTTTGGAATGACATCTAGGGAGGTGTTTTTGGCTTTTGCTTCTGCCAAAAGCACTTCTAGTAGAATTTAGGTGTTTGTTTTGGCTTTTAAAAAAAACAAAAGCATCTCGAAAAGCCAAAAAAATGCTTTTGGGAGAAGCAGCCCAGCGGGTGCCGGGCTGCTTCTCCCAAAAGCAGAAGCCAAAAGCACATCGTAAAATGTGCAAGGACTTAAATACCCTCATTATTTAATATAAATTACACTATAAATATATCTTATTATCATATTAAGTATCACATCTTTTTTGGTAATTACTACATGTCAAAAACACTTTTTATTTTTATTCATCCAAAAATATTTTTTAGAAAAAGCCGATTTTCAAACATTCCATCCAAACACAAAAGTTACATGCTTTTGCTTTTGACTTCTGCTTCTGCTTCTACTTTTGGCTTCTACTTTTTTCAAAAGTCAATCCAAACGGGCCCTTAATTTGCTACAGCGTTATATAATCTTGAATTATAATAGTAGTATTCGTTTAGAATGAAACTTTTGCACATATACTATATCATCTGATATATGGTTTTGCATGCTATCAAAATTATAGTATTTTTAAAGTATGATATGAAGGGTGCACCAGTGCACGTGAGTGATATTGTTTCTAAACCACATCAGAGCCATTGAAAATTATGTGGTCAAGATTAAGTGTGAAACGTATGAATAACCTTCTTGCCTCATAGTAATATATAGTTGTTGGGGCCATGGGCCACAAGAAGTTAAATGGGCCATACAACATGGGCCGAAGAAGGATCTCTAAGAAGAGATGGGCTTGAAATCTATTGGGCCGAGAAATTAAAAGGGATCGATCCAAAACAGAAGAAGAAACCCGAACGGAGGAAGATTTCGGAGGGAAGAGGTTTCGGCCGAAATAGAACTGAATCAGCCGATTGAGGAGAGATGGGAATCGGCTCAGGGGATCAGCCGGAGGAGCGGTTACCAAGCTCCGGCTATAAATAGGGGATGTCATGCACAGAATCGAGGAGATCAATCCCACCCCCAAATTCCTTTATCAAATTTACTTCTTTGTATCTTTACTGCTTTCTTTACAGCTTTCCTTTACAGTTTTTCCTAGACTCTAGCTTAGCTTGTAGGGGTTACTTTCCAAGTCCACCGTTGTCTCTCAACAACTGGTAGTTTGGTTCCTTTTTCCGGTGAATTCGCCGTTGTTTCTTAACAACTGGTAGATTCTCCATTGTATCTTGTTGCCATTTCAATTCTAAAGAATATTTAGTCAAGTTTGGGCGTAATTAGTCAAGTTTGGGTGCATTATTGTTAATCCAGACCCGTAATCGGTTTGATCCTTTTCCGATAGCCTCCCTCGAGGAGAAAAAGGTTATTGGCTCGACGCAGGCCAAACAGTGGCACGCCCAGTGGGATGAGAAATGGCATTTGAACAAACAACTCCAGCGGTTAACACGGTGGCAAGGACCGATCTGCCGCCGATCCAGGAAGAACGCACAGCAGAACCAGGCGAGTTCCCCCCGGGGTTCCCTGGACCATCAAACTTCCACAATCAGGAGTTTCCACACGACGATCTCACCCCGCGGTTCCGTGATCATGTCCAATTTATGGTAGAAGCGGCGGTTACTAATTCGGTTCGCCAGATAGAAGGCAATATCCTGGCAGCAATGCCAGCTATGTTCATAGCCGAATTAGCGAGGAACATGTAACCGATGGGAACGCAGAATGCACAAATGGCGCAAAATCCACCACCTGCGATGCAAAATCCTCACAACTTTCAACAGAAGGCCTATCGACCGCTAGGAGGGCAAGGACCACGGCCTTTCGTCCCTCCGCAACAAAGGCACGATCATCAGCAGAATCAACTGCCTCAACCAGTAGTGCAACCGCCTGCTCCGGTGGTTCAACAACAATACTTACCACAGCAGCCGAATCCGCCACAACTGGTTGACAGGGAATTAATTGCTGAGATATTTCGTACTCAGTTTGGAAATCTTATCGGCCAGGAGAACAGGCCTATGTATAGGAAGCCTTATCCAGACTACATCGAGGAGCTGTATCCACTGCCTAGAGGAGTAAAGGTTCCAGATTTCAATACTTTCTCAGGAGAAGTCGGCCGGTCTACGATCGAACATATTGGCCGATTTACAGCTCAATGCACCAGAATTGCGCAAAACGATTTTCATAAGTTGATATTGTTCAGCTTATCGTTAACTGGTCCAGCATTTGAGTGGTACATTAATTTACCAGCAGGATCGGTTAACACTTGGGCCGAAATGGAGCGGTTATTCCATGACCGATTCTATAACACCAGTCCTGAGGTACCAGTGGTTGATTTAACATCAACCAAACAGAAAGCGGCAGAATCAGTCACAGAGTTTATAGAGAGATTTTATGCCGTTAAAGATCAAATGAAGACAATGCTGCCAGAGCATGAATATATTCAAATCCTGAAGCAGAATTTGAAGTTTGCCATCAAGGACAGATTGATGGTCACAAGACCAAGGACTGTGGCCGAATTAACGGCCGAAGCTATAAGAATGGAGACTTATTTAGCGGAGCAAGCGGCTTTCAAATCAAGCCAAAGTCAAAGTGGCAGATCACAGCCTATCCAGTCAGTGTCATCGTTTGCAGAATCTCTGGATAGATGTGAAATTGAGGAAGAGTATAATACAGATGATATTCCTGCTTTAGCCGAAGTAGCAAGGGCCGAACTGGTGATAAAGAAGCCCATGACATGTCCTGCTCTTCGGCCAGTCAGAGGCAAGGAAAAAGAAGGAGAAGTTAGAGGCGAATCTCAGAGGTTTTATTCTTTCGATCTATCTCAGATGGATAAAATATTTGATTATTGCCAGAAGAACGGATTGTTGGAATTCAAAGGAAATCACCCACAGCCAACTAAAGAGCAATTGCAAGCCGGGTGGTGTAGATTCCACGGATCGGCTAATCATTCTACGGAAGTCTGTGGACATTTTAGGAAGCTAATCCAAAAGCATGTTGACGATGGGAAATTGAAGTTCCCGGACAGGCTCATGGCAATCGATAAGAATCTGTTCCCTGTCGCGAACATGGTGATGGTGCATCCCGATCAGATTAGGTATGTACATGATCGATGGGGAACCAACCATCATCCAGTAAATGCTCTGTGCACGATCGGCTAGGAAATCAGCCATCGGCTCAGAAGAAGGCAGGAGTGTGGAGACGGTTAGGATCTCCGAAGGGGAAAGAGAACATTTCTGATGTTTTTGACCGATTAGGGAATCATGAAGTAAAGGAATGGATCAAGCAATCGGACAAACATCAGAAGGTCGAATTCGGAGATGAGAATGAGAAACCAACGTTGAAAATCATTACGAATGGTTGGGATTCAGAGATGAAGTTGACAGCCGATAAGCAGAACGGAAAGACTGTGATTCAGATCACAGTTCCCGAAGATGTTGTCACCCCCGAAATGAAGAAACTCAGAAGGCCACCAGCGAATACTCAGGTAGGCCGATGGGTTCAGAATTCCGCAGAGAAGAGGCATTTCGGCCAACGCCGATTTGAGAATTCAGCCTGGAGGGCAGGGGAGGAAAAGACTCCGAAAGGAAAGGGATCGTATCGTACTTTCAAACGAAGGATGCAGCGGCTTAAAGCAGCTGGCGCATTTGAGCAAGAGGAGTACGAAATGATGCATATGGAAGAGGATTTCCCAGATGATTGTTCTTCATCTGAAGGGAGAATCCTTGATAGAGTATTTTCGGCTCGATTAAAATCAGCCGAAGGGAAGGAAGAAAGGAAGCCGAAAGAAGGGCAGGATCGGCTGAAAAACAAAATTGAATTTCGGCCGAAAATAATGCAGCCAAAAGCTGAAAATGAACAGCCGAAGGTAAAAGAAGAGTGAAAGCCTAGACCAGTCCGAACTAGGGAATGGAAGCCGAAAACGAACATCGTCCCGAATAGTGACACACTTTCAATCGGGCAGTTCAAGTTTGACTTCGGGTCTAGCGCAAACATGGTAGCAACGACCACGATGGTGAATGAGGAATATTGGTCCGATTCAGAACCAGCAGTGGTCTTCAGTCAAAATGAAGGAGAATATTTTGCTGAAGAGGAGCCCATTGTAGACTTCTGTTTCGCCAAACTTGAAGCATTTCGGCCTGAGGCCGAAGTAGAAAAAGTAGTCGAAGAAGAGTATGAAGCGTTTGTCCCCGAAGCTCAACCAAGCACGATTCTGCCTCCAACTGCAAAAATGTCTCAGCACGTGAGGCCTTTGTATGTCAAAGGTTGGGTTAATGGGAGACCGCTGATAATGGCCAAAAATGACCATTATTTTCAATCCATTTCCGTGTCTTAAACGGGCATTTGATCGCATTCCGGTCTTACATTAAGTAAGAAAGCAGTCGAATTGGACTAATTTATGCATAATTGTAAAAATAATAAGCTGGTGTGAAAAAGACATAAATATGTAATTTTATTACATATTTATGTTAGAAAAATCCAAAAACATGAGAAAAAGAAAAGGAAACAAAAAGATGGGAAAAAGATAGAAAAGCCCACAAAAAGAATATTTTCGGCCCATCTGGCCCAATCCAGCAGGCCCAGGAAGACCTTTGTCGCAGAAGCCCCTTGGCGCGATGCAGTGTTCCGCGACAAAGGCATGTTCCGCGACCAAGTGGCCCAAATGAAGAGGAGACCAGCCAAGCCCCTTGGCGCGATGACCTTTGTCGCGATGGCATGCTCCGCGACAAAGGCATGTTCCGCGACCAAGATGCACAAATAGAGACACAAGACCCAGTCGAGAAGCCTTGCCACATGCAGTGTGTTCCGCGACTAACTTGATGCTCCGAGACAAAGCTGTGATGTGTGTGATGTCTTAAGACACAATGGGCTAGAATCAAGGCCCATGGGCTTAGGGTTACACTTCTATAAATATGAGGTGTCTCCCATGAGCTAAGAGTTGGTTGGCCAGTAGAGAGATTGAAATTATTGTGGAGCTCTTGCAGGCAAGCTTAGGAGTTCTTCCTTAGGTAGAGTAGTTTAGGTTTATTTTCATGTATTATTTAATTTTTGCTCTTAGTTTAGCTTAGTTTAGTGTTTTACTGTTCACAGTTGCTTAGATAGCCATTTTTATACCATGTTTTGGTTTCTAAACTCTTGTTTTAGGGTTTGTAATACCCAAATCATGGGTATTAACAATACCTCTTCAATAATATGGGAAAACATTCATCATTTGTGTCCCAAATCATGAAATGGGTCTCACACCCCATGGATTTATGCTTTCTTTTTCATTTTGGGGTCATTTGACCCCCATTTTGTTATTTGTATGTTTACTGTTGGCATATTATGGATAATGTTGTGTGGATGTGTGATCAAACCCTAGATTAGGACTCCTGCTTTATTTTAATATTCTGTCCATCCTTGTTATTTTTGTTTAAGCATGTTCTTCTTTATTTTGAATGTTTCTTGCTTATTTTTAGCTTAGAATAACTTTTTGATCTGAAATAGGGTGAGATCACGCTGTTTGCATGCCACTGTTCACTTCTGCTTTTTCTGACTTTTGTCCTGAACCACCTTGGGCGCCAACCGCCTTCTGGCGCGGAACCACGTTCCGCGACAAAATGGCTGTTACGCGACCAAGGTGTTTCAAGACACTCGTCTCCATAATTTAAAACCCTTTGTCGCGGAATACCTTGTCGCGGAGCCACGTTCCGCGACAAAACCTTCCATGCATAGCGACAAAGGAGCCAAACTCTTGCATTTTGTCTTCATGGCTTTTTTGTCGCGGAATCATCTTGTCGCGGAGCCACGTTCCGCGACAAAATCCCATTCTGAGACAGAAAAATTATGCCATGTTCCTTGATCTTTGAACACCTTGTCGCGGAACACCTTGTCGCGGAACCACGTTCCACGACAAAAATTTCCATGCATAGCGACAAGGGTTCAAATGCTTCAGGAATTTTCTGAAAACACTTTGTCGCGATGTCACCCTTGTCGCGGAACCACGTTCCGCGACAAAATCTTGCATAGCGACAAAGAGGCGTTATGCTGCCAAAAATTCTAAAAACTTGTCGGGATGTCCATGTCGCAGATCTCGGTCCGCGACAAAATTTATGATATCGCGACAAGGGTTCCTCTCCCTCTATTTAATCTCAAACAAACTTCATTCTCTCCCCATTTTATATTGCAACACTCACATCATAACCCCACGGGTTAGGATGTAACATTCTGGAATTGCAATATAGGGTGTTATGCTGCCCAAATTTTGATTCTCCATTTGCATCACTTAACTGATTGAACCCTTGACTCATTAATGATTAAAGATTGAGATTAGCAATAATCAAACTTCAATAATCATCATGACTAAAGGACCTTTGTTCAATTGCCATTAAAACATTCTTGTATAAACAAAATCTCGATGGCTTAAACAGATAATCTGGACTGTAATTAATTATGGTAGGAAGGATTATTTAAGACCATCAATTGTGGACCCAATCCACAACCTTGCATGAGAAACCAATGTCTCTCATACAAGGGATCTTCTTTTGTTTCTTATTTATTTTGTCTTTGTTTGTTGTGTGGAACCATTAGTAAAGAATACATCAGACTAATGTTGGCGGGTACTCCCTCATGGATAACTAGCTCGTATTCTGGGTATTAGTTACTAATTGTTATTTTGCATGGTCTGGATGGCTGTCAGTGGAAGCCTTGGCGGTTCGCCCATCCGGGGTTATAATAGCTGCTCGGCTGACTCCCATCCAGATACAGTTTTATTTTTATTATCTTAATTTCCAAACCTGAATCCCAATCCGTACTGGGAATCAGTTGGCATCAGTCAATGCCAACTGATGATCATTATAGAAGGGAAGCATGTAGGTTTTTATCCGAATTCACAGACAGTGGAGGCCCAACTGGTGTTGACACCACCATTATAGGGTCTAAGCAGTCTAAATTCGCTCCATCCGAGTGATTAGGAAATTGGACAGTAGATGTTTACAGTCCACCTGATTACTCTGCCATTACTTTGGTCCCTTGACCACTTCATTCTGTGTTTCACCTTCTGTTTAGACCCGCATTTATATTTTGGGTCAATTCATTTTACACTTCCATATATCTTTATGCATGATAATATTATATACTATTGTGGTCTGTACTTATTTTGGGATCCTTCCCTTGGACAATAGAAGTCTAGATCTTAAACAGATATTGCTTTATAAATTTCCAACAAAAACCTCTTTATAAAATCCAGATCTGAGTAAGGGATAAATTCTTCAGTTATGACTAATTCATATTCTGTCAAGGGTTGTATTTTGGGAAATTAAGAAGCAGATTCAGCGATTAGGTCTCGCCTAGACTGAAAGGGTCTGTGTTTTAACTGAGAGTCTAGTACCTGACAGGGAATGATTTTCAAATCCATTATTTTCCAAAATTGCTGGTTGATGGAAATGTAAGATTAAGTGCTACACCGAGATGGGGTCCACTTGGATTCAAATACAGTGTAGTAAATAATCTTAGAGGAACATCATCCAGGCCTTGGTTATTTTCCAAGATAGGGTTGAGTTTTCTTTCAACTGCTATCCTCTTCTGCCAAAGCCTACTTTTAATTCCTGAGTGAGTGCATCCGGAACGAACTAATTTATTAGTTCGTTTCATTAGTTTGTATCTCATAATCACCCGGAAGGAAGTGAACACACTAGTGGTTCACTGAGAGCCGGGAATTCTTGATCCATACTCCTTCATCCTGATGGGGAGCTGTCTTTTACTACCAGGGTCAGATTTTCAAAACCTCCGAGTGATAGGTTTAAATGCTTTCTTTACCGCTTTCTTTTAACCGCTTTCATTAGAGGTCACTCGGTTGTATTGAGAGTTGTGTAACTGCTACTAGGATTGACAGTTAAGGGATAGTTTAGGGCTGAATTCAAATCTTTGGGTGTGACATGGGAGAATGATAGTGGTACTTGGCATTTCAATAAATGATGTGTCGGGTGTTGCTTTTCCACCACAGATGAAGTAACACACCCAGGCCAGGGCAGTTACGAATCTGTGGTATCTTAGAATTTGTGGTCTTAAGAACATGTAAACTCATATTGCAAGTACCTGTCTGTTAAAGGGAAAGCCTTATTGAGAGCATGAGAATTAGCTATCTGAATGAATTATCCCAAACAAAGATCTGCGTATGAAAATGGAAGTTTAATATTGCTGTATCTCACTCTTGTCCAATTTTCATTCTTTTCTTCCTGTCCCTTCTGTCTACATTGTGACTCAACTTCACGGTTGGCACAATGCACCTTTTCCCTGCTTTCGTAGATAATGTTTACTGCATTCCTAGAATAATTCTTATCCGCTTTCTAGAATAGATTTATTTGCTTTGTAGATTAATTTAACTGCTTTCAAGATCTAGTTTAAATTCCCGTCAGTAGATATTAATCATCTTTCAAACCTATTGAGCAATACGAATGAAAAATCTAATAAAACGACGTGGGACCTGCTTCTATCGCACATCCTCCAGTGAACGATCCGGTCTTACTATAAATTACTGCAATTTTTGACACCGTGCGCTTTCGGGGGCACAGTTTCTTAACTACGAGCAATAAAAACATGACTACATATAAATATATCCCTAATCACAACTCCACCATCATAAATTGATTTCATTAAATAAAACCTAAACCAGGATCATGATTTTTCGGAAAATACTCGTGTAGTGGGAGTCTGTCAAAAGTTTCATGGCAGGAAATCTCATGGCAAGAATTGATGAGAAGTATCATGGTATATTTGCCGGGGATCCTCAGTGTGACAGGCTGAAGGTCAACCCATCCCGGCTATGCCATGAGATTTGTCAACATTTCATGACAGAGAGGACCACAGCGCCATTCGAAACCAAAGCACCACACTTGAGTAATAAAAAGACTAATAATCCTGATATATCCCTAAACCCTTTCCCGTGAATCATAACGCTTTTCATTTAATGAATCTAACCTGGTATAATTTTAGAAAAAGCTCGTGTTAATGAAACTTGTCAAAAGTTTCATGGCGCCGTTGCTGGGGAGGATGCAGCGCCGTTTTATTTAGAGAATTACATTCCTCATTGCTCCTAGAGTAGTCTATACATATAATTATAAATATTCACCTTCAGAACCACTTCTAACCGGGGGATTGTACAGGTACTGTCATTATTGAAGCCGTTGTTCTATGCAAAGGAAGAAGCAGACGCCAGCCGAGATCCCGTTTAATTCAGAGATAGAAAAGACAGCTCGACGTCTTAGGGCGGAGACTAAACGAAGAAGGGAACGGGAACGACAGGCATTACTTTCACCAAGCACCAGCAGCGATATTTCCGAAATGGCAAACCCTGACATCCCACCAATCATTCAACCCAATCCCCCACTTCACAACATCGAGGAAGACCCCGAAGATGCTGATCATGATGATTTGGATGACCCCCCTCCCCAGATCATACAAGGAGGTGGGAATCCACCAAACATGGAGCAGCAGCACTTCGAGGCACCCCCTCCCAACCCGAACCAAAACCCACCAAACAACCAAAACCAACCAAATCAGCAAAATTTCCCAAACCAACAGAATCAGCAATACCATAACCCCCCATCAGAATCCCCCGAATCCGAATGATTTCAATGATCCGAGGAACTATTTCATGCCTCAGAACTACTACCCACAGCAGTACCAAGGCGGGCCTGAGAACAATCATCAAGCAGCAGCTGCTGCTGATTACATGCAGCCGATTTTAGAGCCATATCTGAACATTCCTGGACAAGCTCCATTGCCAGGAATTTCGAATTGAAACCGGCCCTGATCAATCTAGTCCAGAGCAACCAGTTTGCCGGAGCAAGCCATGAAGATCCCCATGATCACCTGCAAACCTTCCTAGAATTGTGTGACACGATCAAAAATCGTGATGTATCTGCAAACACTATTCGACTAAGGCTATTTCCCTTCTCTCTGACAAGCGGAGCACGAACATGGTACAAGTCACTGCCCGTAAATCAGAAGTCTACATGGGAAGATGTGATCAGAAACTTCCTCGCAAAATACTTCCCGGAGTCCAAGGTGGATGAATGCCGCTCCAAAATTGCGGAATTCAAGATGAAACCAGACGAGTCCTTGTATGATGCAAAGGAAAGATTCTTCAACCTACTCAGAAAGTGTCCTCAACATGGCTTCCATGACTGGGAGAGACTGAGAAAGTTCTACAGTGGTCTGACCCCAGCATGGAAATCCATGCTTGATGCTGCTGGTGGTCAACATTTGCTCTATATACCGATGGACCAAGCCTGGGCAAAGATTGAAGCCATGAGTGTAAACCGTTCTGTTCTAACTGATGATGGTAATCTCACTCCCCCTCGTAGTTTATGTGCTGTAGGTACAGTAGAGAAGTCAGACATTGAAAAGCTTCAAGAGCAAGTGGCAGCGTTGTCTGTAAATCAAGGAGTTGGAAGTTCTGCGCAGGGACAGCAAACTGATGTGATCTGTGGACTGTGTCAAGGCGCTCATGCAACTGACACATGCGAGCAAGTCACAGCTAAGAGCTGTAACTATGCAGGAGTCTTTCCAAATAGACACCCGAATTTGTCTTATTCAAACAACAACGCCTTAAACTCACATCTCTTGAACAAGCCACAGCAACAACAGTTCAACCCTCAGCAGAACCAAGGATTCAATCAGAACAGGGGCCAACATTTTCAGAATCCAGGTTTCCAACCTCAGATCCAGCAGAGGCCGCCTCAGAATTTCCAGAACTTTCAGCCCAATCAGAGTTTCCAGCCTCAGTTTGTCCCAAACCAAGGCCAGTGGAATCAGAATCAGAATCAAAAGCCTCCTTCAAGGCTTGAGAACCTGATGACTGATTTCATCACTAGTCAGAAAGAGATCAACAATCAACTGCAGGCCTCCATCAGAAATGTGGAGACCCAAGTTACACAGATGGCTAACGAGATGCAGAAAAGGGACAAAGGAACATTGCCTAGTACTGCGGAAAAGAACCCGCAATGCAAGGCAATAACCTTGAAATCTGGAAGAGTACTAGCTGGACCAAAGGGAGCAGATACTGGAGCGGAATTTGAAGAAGATGATATTGTTGACAATGCTGGTAAGGAAGCTGATAATGGGAACGAAGCAGAAAAAGAGACAGCCGAATTGCAGACTGAAGCTGCGCCTGAAACGGCTGAAACAGATAAGGGTACAGGTGAAGGTACAACTTCCTTCCCTTCACCACCAAAAATTGCTAATAACAAGTACATGCCCAGGATTCCTTATCCTGCGCGGCTTAAAAATAAAGAACATGATCTTAAATTCAAGAAATTTCTGCAACGATTAAAGTCTGTAGAGATAACCATTCCTCTCACAGAAATGATTTCCGAAATGCCCATCTATGCTAAGTTCTTGAAAGAATTGATTTCAGGAAAAAGGCAGGTTGAGCAGGAAGAGGTAATTATTCTCAACAGCACATGCAGTGCCATCGTTCAGAGGAGAATGCCTGAAAAGAAGGAGGACCCCGGATGTTGCACACTTCCAGTACAATTCGGAAAGGCCAAAGTGAGTATGGGGCTTTGTGATTTAGGATCAAGCATCAATGTGATGCCACTAGCTATGGCTGTTCGCCTTAAGCTTGGAGAAATTCAACCGGTCAAGATGAGACTGCAACTTGCAGACAGATCGATCACTCAGCCCGTAGGAATTCTCAAGGATGTTGTGGTCAAAACCGGGCAGGTTCTTTTCCCGGTCGATTTCATCGTCCTCGACATTGAAGAGGATTCTGAAATGCCGCTTATCCTTGGACGCCCATTTCTAGCCACTGGTGGTGCACTGATTGACGCTAAATCCGGAAAAGTCACCTTAAGGGTCGATGGCGAGGAGATCATCTTTGATATGGAGAAATTGCAGAAATTTCCGGATGACAGTTCTTGTTTCTCATTTGAAAATGTAATAGTTAGGGAAGAGCCAGACTCTGAACTTGATTGTGAAATGATGCTGGATGAACTATCAAAGCAGGTACTGAAGCCTGCTGGCGTGGAGCACAAAGGATGCAAAGCCGTTCACTTCGCCGATCCCGAAACAGGGGATTTGGAGGAATTTGACGGCATCGACTTCCATGATGACGCCAACCAAGAGGAGGAAGAGGATCCTGTACTGATGCAGGATCCCGAAGGTAAATCTGCTCTCCCATTACCCAATTCTCGCAAACTACTCCCTTCCGTTGAATGTCCACCAGAGCTTGAACTTAAAACACTACCCGATCATCTCAAGTACGCGTTTCTCGCAGAACATAAAAAGTTACCCGTGATTGTTTCGGCTAAGCTCTCCCAAGAGCAAGAAAACGCTCTGGTGGACGTTCTTAAGAAACATGTACATGCAATAGGTTGGACCATTTCTGATATAAAAGGAATAAGCCCTTCTATTTGCATGCACAGGATTCTAATGGAAGAAGAGTTTAAACCCTCCCGTCAACCTCAGAGGCGATTGAACCCCCTTATGCAGGAAGTGGTAAGGAAAGAAGTTATCAAGCTCTTAGATGCTGGTATAATCTATCCTATCTCTGATAGCAAATGGGTTAGCCCGGTGCAGGTCGTACCCAAACGAGGAGGGATGTGCATAACCAAGAATGAGCAAGGAGAAGAGGTTGCAACCAGGCCAGTGACCGGATGGAGAGTTTGTATCGACTACCGGAAGCTGAATGAGGCCACACGCAAGGACCATTTTCCATTGCCATTCATTGATCAGATGCTTGAGAGGTTGGCAGGGAGAGAGTTTTATTGCTTTTTGGATGGTTATTCTGGTTATAATCAGATTGTTATTTCCAGTGAAGACCATGATAAAACCACTTTTACTTGCCCGTACGGCACTTTTGCCTATCGACGGATGCCTTTTGGTTTGTGCAATGCACCTGCTACTTTTCAAAGATGCATGATGTCTATTTTCTCTGAATTTATCGAAAAATGCATTGAGGTCTTTATGGATGACTTCTCTGTGTATGGAGATACGTTCGAAGATTGTTTGACCAATCTTGCTAAGATTTTAAAGAGGTGTGAGGACACTAACTTGGTTTTAAATTGGGAAAAGTGCCATTTTATGGTCACTGAGGGCATAGTGTTAGGTCATCGCATTTCTCGTGCAGGCATTGAAGTTGATCCAGCCAAAGTTTCCATCATTTCCAATCTCCCTCTTCCTAACTCGATCAAATCAGTTAGGAGCTTCTTAGGGCATGCCGGTTTTTACCGGCGATTCATTAAGGATTTCTCTAAAATTGCCAAGCCGCTCACTAATCTGCTTTGTAAAGAAAATCCTTTCTTAATAAATGAAGCGTGTGTCCAAGCCTTTGACACGCTCAAGAAGATGTTGGTTTCTGCACCGATAGTGCAACCACCCGATTGGTCACTGCCTTCCGAGGTAATGTGCGATGCTAGTGGTCTCGCCGTAGGCGCAGTTCTTGGACAACATAAGGATGGGAGACACTGCGTAATTCATTACGCGAGTCACGCCCTGAATGAAGCCCAAGTTAACTACACCACAACGGAGAAAGAGATGTATGCTGTAGTCTTCGCGTTTGACAAGTTCAGACAGTACCTGATAGGTACAAAGACCATAGTATACACCGATCATACAACATTGAGATACTTGTTTAGCAAACAAGATGCAAAACCTCGATTAATCAGGTGGGTGCTTCTGTTGCAAGAATTTGACATCATAATAAAAGATAGGCGAGGTCGAGATAACGGTGCTGCTGACCACTTATCTCGATTAGATAATGATAAAAAGGAAAAAGCCGTCAATGAAGATTTCCCGGACGAACAGTTGTTCGCGTTGCATCTGCATAATCAAGCTTGTCCATGGTTTTCCGACATCGCTAACTTCTTGGCATGCGGAGTAACCCCACAGTTTCCAAACTATCATCAGAGGAATAAGTTCAAACGAGATGTATTAAGTTACTTCTGGGAAGAACCTTATCTCTTCAAACACTGCCCTGATTTAATAATCAGGCGATGTGTGACCGAGCATGAAGCTTATCAAATTGTCAGAAAATGCCATGAATCAGAATATGGAGGTCACCATGGTCCCGCTCGAACGGCCCACAAGGTCCTCGAATGTGGATTTTATTGGCCTCACATCTATGAGGATTGCAGGACATTTGTTAAGGGCTGTGACAGATGCCAAAGATTAGGAAACATCTCCAAGAGGGATGAGATGCCTCAAAAGGGGATTCTCACACTTGAGATCTTTGATGTATGGGGCATTGACTTCATGGGACCGTTTCCACCATCTGGTGGAAACTACTATATCTTGGTGGCTGTCGATTACGTATCCAAATGGGTCGAGGCTGTCGCATTACCAACCAATGATGGTAGCCAAGTCATCAAGTTCCTCAAGAACAATATTTTCAGTCGATTTGGCGTACCTAGGGTGGTGATATCTGATGGAGGAACACACTTTATTAATAAAGGTTTTGAAACTTTAATGAGTAAGAATGGGATCCTCCATAAGATAGGCACGCCTTATCATCCTCAGACTAGTGGTCAAGTCGAAGTATCCAATCGCGAAATCAAACACATACTCGAAGCCACTGTCGGGATAACCCGTAAGGATTGGGCACGTAAGCTCAACGATGCTCTGTGGGCATACCGCACAGCATATAAGACTCCCATCGGGATGTCTCCATATAGGCTGGTATTCGGAAAAGCCTGTCATTTGCCCGTAGAGCTAGAGCATAAAGCTTACTGGGCCGTTAAAACGCTTAACTTCGATCCGAAAGTTGCTCAGAGCAAACGCAAGTTGGACCTCAATGAAATTGAGGAAATACGAGCGCAAGCTTATGAAAGCTCTCGAATTTACAAGGAGCGGACCCAGAAGTTGCACGATCGCCGGATTAAACCTAAGTATTTTTATGTTGGCCAACATGTGTTATTGTTCAATACTAGGTTGAAGCTATTCCCCGGAAAGCTCAAATCTAGATGGGAAGGACCACATGAAGTACTAGAGGTGTTCAAAAATGGAGCTGTCAGGATCCGAACTGGCAGGGGCGATATAGTGGTGAATGGACAGCGATTAAAAGAGTACCTCGGACAGTTCGATCCGGAGAAAGAAAGCCAAGCAGTGGCAGACCCGGCTTACACTCAATAAGAAGCAGCATTTAAAAACACAAAAATTTTAGTTTATATATATATATATATATATATATAGTATATATTTACAGTACTTATTTCATGACGAGCAAGTACCCAAAGATCAATTAAACATTTAGAGTACTAAGACTCTAAATGTGAGGATGTTGATATTTGGAGAAAATCTAATGCATTTCATTCATCTATCTTGCAGAAGTTCGGAACCACCAAAAAAGAGGAGCAGATAAGAGTAACATGGAAAACCAGGTTCTTGGTTGGATTAGTTCTATAAATCTGAGAAAATGTTTTCGGGAATTGAAGAAATTCAATACCCGAAATAAAATTCACAGATAAAATGGAACTGACCCAACCTAATTTTATGCAAGTGGATTATTTAATTTTCAGCCCAGCATTTTGAATTTACTTTGACTGAATTTATTCAGCCCAAATCAAATAAAATGGACTCAGGCCCACATCACACTCGGGCCCAGTCCAAGAACATTTGAAACCCCATCTTGAAACTGGTAATGGATAAGTTTTTGAAGTTTTAAAACTGAAAAAAAAAACAAACTGATGAACATTTGGGTATTGTTTTGAATATCTTGATGTTATTGGTTTGATTGATCTTGATGTGATGTGCACAGTGTTGTTTCGGTGTAATAAAAGAGGTAAGATCTTTTTTGGGCACATTTGTTCTCATGTTAGAAATTTCATGGGAATAAATGTTTGTTTGTTTATGGAAACATAGTACAAACACCCAATGAGAAACTTCCACTTTTAATAATAGCAACCTTTTAGAAAAAGACAAAAAGAGTCATTTTTGTTTAATGTTTGACTTGAGTCTTTTGTTCCCAATGGAACACTAGTGTGAGTAAGATAGCAGTACTTTTGTCACCCAACTGCTATCCTTTTCAA
Organism: Hygrophila difformis; assembly: GCA_030278955.1. Lineage (NCBI taxonomy): Eukaryota > Viridiplantae > Streptophyta > Magnoliopsida > Lamiales > Acanthaceae > Hygrophila > Hygrophila difformis. Next base: position 19,728,987 of record JAOANR010000001.1, on the reverse strand, counting down.
AAATCCAAAATGGGACCACTCACATCCCACCCTTGTTAAATAAAACAAGTCAACCATTTTTAAAATTAAAAACAGTGTTTGCAAATTTTTGGATGCTAAAACTGTCCAAACAGTCCAAGCTACCCAGAAACAGCAGATCCGTTCCGCCACGTCTCCATTGCACATTCCAATATTCGAGCATTCCATTTCCATCTATCCATCTCATTCCACTTCCAACAAGTGTCTCGGACTTGTTAATAAAACTGAAAACTTTTGGGCCCTATGGCCCATTAAAAAGATTTTAGGCCCAATGGCCAATTTTATTTTATTTTGGGCTCTTTAGCCCATTTAAAACCAAATATTATTTACATGTGCTTTAAATTAAAATTCAAGTCAGAAATTTAATAATCTCACATCTAGAGCAAAGCTCTAAATGTGAGGATGTTGGTTTCTGAACTTGAATAATTTCCGAAAATTACATAAAAATTGGATTCATCACTTCTTATCTTTTCAGGGGAAATCCTCCCATTCCAGACCCTGCTCCAGAGGGAACCAAGCTGCTGGACCTGCCGCTAGAACTCCTGGGTGAGATTCTCTCCCGGATAGGAGAGGATGAAATCAGGGAGGTGTTTGCTGCACAACGGATATGCAAGAAGCTCAGGGATGCTGGGAACCTTGCCATCGTATACAGGCGATGCGAGGTTGACTCCTCCACTGTGAAGAGAGGGCAAGAAAGACTCCGTTGGCAGAAGGAGAGATTCCTGCAAACATGCATAGCTGCAGGAAACTTCAATCTCCAGATCATTCCAGCACTTATGGCGTTTGTAGAAGGGAATGAGGAGCACGCTTGTGAACTGCTGCGCCCAGGAATTGAGGACATCCACAAGGCGTCAATCTTCACCCAAGGACTGATGCTTATGAGTAAGACGGATGAAAGGCAAGTTGAACAAGGAATCAGAATGATCGAAAGGATGGTAACAGATCGGTCAATCCTTCAGTACACGTCTACCAACGTCCTCGGATGGATGACGGATAACCCAGACACTCCGTACCTATGGGCAAACCAAGGGGACAGAATCTACTGCCCAAGGAGGCGTGAGCCCATGATGATCCATAACGGCTGGTGTCTGCGGTGTGAGTTGACCAGTTACATCCACTGGGCCAGATTTCTATTCTGAAGGAAGAAGATGAATCCCAGTCTATTAGGCTTTATTTCATTTCCATTCTAGTAGTAGTAATCTGCAAGGGAATCCTCCTTTTGTGTGTGCAGGTTTGTATTAACTGCACGAGAATCCCTTGCATCGGTTGTATTTTTTTGCTTTCCCTAAATTGGAACTCAGTTTTTGAGACCACTGAACAATTCTTTACTGCTTTCCTTTGAAAAGATGTCTGCACAGTCCGAGATGAATAAGTGACTGTCAGGCCAAAAATATGCTGTTGACATACTCAGTATGTCAGCAGTGCCTCTTTACTGCTTTCAATTAAATAACCAGCAAAAATATGCATAAACTTGCTCTAAATTCACATGTTGAATTTAGGCTTATGATTAAATTTTCAGACTTTCAAATTGGGATAATATAATTGAGAACATGCATGACATGAACTCCTGAGGTTTTGAGCTATAAAAATTTAATGATGCGATCAGCTTATTGGGTAATAAATCTGCATGTTAGAGATCTCGATTGAATAAATTGTTAGAATTAAGCTTTGATTAAATTTGAGAATATTGTATGACATGAATTAACCCAACCTTGTGAGATTTGAGCCATGAGTCACTTTTACTCATTCATTTTCTTTGATGTGTGAATCATTTTGATTAAAGGAAACTAGAACTTGCAATTGGGACCGATTCAAGACCATGCCATATTCCCGAAATCGAGCATATGATCGAGGCACCTAGAAAACCCAAATTTTTGGCCTTCGTTTGAAATCCAAACCCAAAAATATTTCCCTTTAGGATTAACCAATTTGAGCCTATGAGCCTAATTTTTCTTTGAAGCCCTCTATATTATTCCTAGCCTTCTAAAAAGACCAAGAAATTCAAACCCAAGTGTGCAGGAATGAATTCTATCAAAGGCATTAAGTTTGTGATCATCAGAAAAAGTATTAATCGGTATTCCATGAACCGATTCAAAAAAAAAAAAAAAAAAAAAAGAAGAAGAAGAAGTTGAATTTCATTCAACATCAATAAATTGCAAATGACAAGCAATTAGACAATAGTCTAATGTCATGCAAAAGAAAATCAAAAAGAAAGAAATAATGATGATCATAAATTTTTAAATAAAAATATGCCAAGTTATGATAGAATAAATCTTTGCCACTTCTAGCCCAATAATTTCCCTTTCCTACCTAATGTTACAACCGTACACCCCGTTACAACCCTTAAATAAGACCTCATGATCTCGATTTGAAGAAATGAGCCGGTGGCGAGTTGGTCTAATTGCAAGCTTATGGGATAATTTAATTAAATGTGATTTCGAGCGTTCATGATTAAACCCCAATTGAGAGTGAGTGAATTTTTCCGATTCTCTTATGTGTGAGGCTTTGTCTTATTACACATGTTCATGTCATCCTCTAATTCTCATCCCTAATCTTTGCATTTTTCAAACATGATATTCATGAAAGGTTGATAATAATGTTTAATTTGTAGGCCCGATGTAGTGAGCAAGTATCATTTCATTAAACACTGCAATCAAGGGAATTCAATACTTGTAATTTTTGATTGTCTTATCCCAATCCAAAAAGGATATGATTTATGAAGCCACGAAAATGAATTGAATATGTAGAGTCCGTGTTCTTACGAACATTGACTCTGACTGCTCGGGGACGATCAGTATTAAATGTGAGGATGTTGATAATGGCCAAAAATGACCATTATTTTCAATCCATTTCCGTGTCTTAAACGGGCATTTGATCGCATTCCGGTCTTACATTAAGTAAGAAAGCAGTCGAATTGGACTAATTTATGCATAATTGTAAAAATAATAAGCTGGTGTGAAAAAGACATAAATATGTAATTTTATTACATATTTATGTTAGAAAAATCCAAAAACATAAGAAAAAGAAAAGGAAACAAAAAGATGGGAAAAAGATAGAAAAGCCCACAAAAAGAATATTTTCGGCCCATCTGGCCCAATCCAGCAGGCCCAGGAAGACCTTTGTCGCGGAAGCCCCTTGGCGCGATGCAGTGTTCCGCGACAAAGGCATGTTCCGCGACCAAGTGGCCCAAATGAAGAGGAGACCAGCCAAGCCCCTTGGCGCGATGACCTTTGTCGCGATGGCATGCTCCGCGACAAAGGCATGTTCCGCGACCAAGATGCACAAATAGAGACACAAGACCCAGTCGAGAAGCCTTGCCACATGCAGTGTGTTCCGCGACTAACTTGATGCTCCGAGACAAAGCTGTGATGTGTGTGATGTCTTAAGACACAATGGGCTAGAATCAAGGCCCATGGGCTTAGGGTTACACTTCTATAAATATGAGGTGTCTCCCATGAGCTAAGAGTTGGTTGGCCAGTAGAGAGATTGAAATTATTGTGGAGCTCTTGCAGGCAAGCTTAGGAGTTCTTCCTTAGGTAGAGTAGTTTAGGTTTATTTTCATGTATTATTTAATTTTTGCTCTTAGTTTAGCTTAGTTTAGTGTTTTACTGTTCACAGTTGCTTAGATAGCCATTTTTATACCATGTTTTGGTTTCTAAACTCTTGTTTTAGGGTTTGTAATACCCAAATCATGGGTATTAACAATACCTCTTCAATAATATGGGAAAACATTCATCATTTGTGTCCCAAATCATGAAATGGGTCTCACACCCCATGGATTTATGCTTTCTTTTTCATTTTGGGGTCATTTGACCCCCATTTTGTTATTTGTATGTTTACTGTTGGCATATTATGGATAATGTTGTGTGGATGTGTGATCAAACCCTAGATTAGGACTCCTGCTTTATTTTAATATTCTGTCCATCCTTGTTATTTTTGTTTAAGCATGTTCTTCTTTATTTTGAATGTTTCTTGCTTATTTTTAGCTTAGAATAACTTTTTGATCTGAAATAGGGTGAGATCACGCTGTTTGCATGCCACTGTTCACTTCTGCTTTTTCTGACTTTTGTCCTGAACCACCTTGGGCGCCAACCGCCTTCTGGCGCGGAACCACGTTCCGCGACAAAATGGCTGTTACGCGACCAAGGTGTTTCAAGACACTCGTCTCCATAATTTAAAACCCTTTGTCGCGGAATACCTTGTCGCGGAGCCACGTTCCGTGACAAAACCTTCCATGCATAGCGACAAAGGAGCCAAACTCTTGCATTTTGTCTTCATGGCTTTTTTGTCGCGGAATCATCTTGTCGCGGAGCCACGTTCCGCGACAAAATCCCATTCTGAGACAGAAAAATTATGCCATGTTCCTTGATCTTTGAACACCTTGTCGCGGAACACCTTGTCGCGGAACCACGTTCCGCGACAAAAATTTCCATGCATAGCGACAAGGGTTCAAATGCTTCAGGAATTTTCTGAAAACACTTTGTCGCGATGTCACCCTTGTCGCGGAACCACGTTCCGCGACAAAATCTTGCATAGCGACAAAGAGGCGTTATGCTGCCAAAAATTCTAAAAACTTGTCGGGATGTCCATGTCGCAGATCTCGGTCCGCGACAAAATTTATGATATCGCGACAAGGGTTCCTCTCCCTCTATTTAATCTCAAACAAACTTCATTCTCTCCCCATTTTATATTGCAACACTCACATCATAACCCCACGGGTTAGGATGTAACATTCTTGAATTGCAATATAGGGTGTTATGCTGCCCAAATTTTGATTCTCCATTTGCATCACTTAACTGATTGAACCCTTGACTCATTAATGATTAAAGATTGAGATTAGCAATAATCAAACTTCAATAATCATCATGACTAAAGGACCTTTGTTCAATTGCCATTAAAACATTCTTGTATAAACAAAATCTCGATGGCTTAAACAGATAATCTGGACTGTAATTAATTATGGTAGGAAGGATTATTTAAGACCATCAATTGTGGACCCAATCCACAACCTTGCATGAGAAACCAATGTCTCTCATACAAGGGATCTTCTTTTGTTTCTTATTTATTTTGTCTTTGTTTGTTGTGTGGAACCATTAGTAAAGAATACATCAGACTAATGTTGGCGGGTACTCCCTCATGGATAACTAGCTCGTATTCTGGGTATTAGTTACTAATTGTTATTTTGCATGGTCTGGATGGCTGTCAGTGGAAGCCTTGGCGGTTCGCCCATCCGGGGTTATAATAGCTGCTCGGCTGACTCCCATCCAGATACAGTTTTATTTTTATTATCTTAATTTCCAAACCTGAATCCCAATCCGTACTGGGAATCAGTTGGCATCAGTCAATGCCAACTGATGATCATTATAGAAGGGAAGCATGTAGGTTTTTATCCGAATTCACAGACAGTGGAGGCCCAACTGGTGTTGACACCACCATTATAGGGTCTAAGCAGTCTAAATTCGCTCCATCCGAGTGATTAGGAAATTGGACAGTAGATGTTTACAGTCCACCTGATTACTCTGCCATTACTTTGGTCCCTTGACCACTTCATTCTGTGTTTCACCTTCTGTTTAGACCCGCATTTATATTTTGGGTCAATTCATTTTACACTTCCATATATCTTTATGCATGATAATATTATATACTATTGTGGTCTGTACTTATTTTGGGATCCTTCCCTTGGACAATAGAAGTCTAGATCTTAAACATATATTGCTTTATAAATTTCCAACAAAAACCTCTTTATAAAATCCAGATCTGAGTAAGGGATAAATTCTTCAGTTATGACTAATTCATATTCTGTCAAGGGTTGTATTTTGGGAAATTAAGAAGCAGATTCAGCGATTAGGTCTCGCCTAGACTGAAAGGGTCTGTGTTTTAACTGAGAGTCTAGTACCTGACAGGGAATGATTTTCAAATCCATTATTTTCCAAAATTGCTGGTTGATGGAAATGTAAGATTAAGTGCTACACCGAGATGGGGTCCACTTGGATTCAAATACAGTGTAGTAAATAATCTTAGAGGAACATCATCCAGGCCTTGGTTATTTTCCAAGATAGGGTTGAGTTTTCTTTCAACTGCTATCCTCTTCTGCCAAAGCCTACTTTTAAGTCCTGAGTGAGTGCATCCGGAACGAACTAATTTATTAGTTCGTTTTATTAGTTTGTATCTCATAATCACCCGGAAGGAAGTGAACACACTAGTGGTTCACTGAGAGCCGGGAATTCTTGATCCATACTCCTTCATCCTGATGGGGAGCTGTCTTTTACTACCAGGGTCAGATTTTCAAAACCTCCGAGTGATAGGTTTAAATGCTTTCTTTACCGCTTTCTTTTAACCGCTTTCATTAGAGGTCACTCGGTTGTATTGAGAGTTGTGTAACTGCTACTAGGATTGACAGTTAAGGGATAGTTTAGGGCTGAATTCAAATCTTTGGGTGTGACATGGGAGAATGATAGTGGTACTTGGCATTTCAATAAATGATGTGTCGGGTGTTGCTTTTCCACCACAGATGAAGTAACACACCCAGGCCAGGGCAGTTACGAATCTGTGGTATCTTAGAATTTGCGGTCTTAAGAACATGTAAACTCATATTGCAAGTACCTGTCTGTTAAAGGGAAAGCCTTATTGAGAGCATGAGAATTAGCTATCTGAATGAATTATCCCAAACAAAGATCTGCGTATGAAAATGGAAGTTTAATATTGCTGTATCTCACTCTTGTCCAATTTTCATTCTTTTCTTCCTGTCCCTTCTGTCTACATTGTGACTCAACTTCACGGTTGGCACAATGCACCTTTTCCCTGCTTTCGTAGATAATGTTTACTGCATTCCTAGAATAATTCTTATCCGCTTTCTAGAATAGATTTATTTGCTTTGTAGATTAATTTAACTGCTTTCAAGATCTAGTTTAAATTCCCGTCAGTAGATATTAATCATCTTTCAAACCTATTGAGCAATACGAATGGAAAATCTAATAAAACGACGTGGGACCTGCTTCTATCGCACATCCTCCAGTGAACGATCCGGTCTTACTATAAATTACTGCAATTTTTGACACCGTGCGCTTTCGGGGGCACAGTTTCTTAACTACGAGCAATAAAAACATGACTACATATAAATATATCCCTAATCACAACTCCACCATCATAAATTGATTTCATTAAATAAAACCTAAACCAGGATCATGATTTTTCGGAAAATACTCGTGTAGTGGGAGTCTGTCAAAAGTTTCATGGCAGGAAATCTCATGGCAAGAATTGATGAGAAGTATCATGGTATATTTGCCGGGGATCCTCAGTGTGACAGGCTGAAGGTCAACCCATCCCGGCTATGCCATGAGATTTGTCAACATTTCATGACAGAGAGGACCACAGCGCCATTCGAAACCAAAGCACCACACTTGAGTAATAAAAAGACTAATAATCCTGATATATCCCTAAACCCTTTCCCGTGAATCATAACGCTTTTCATTTAATGAATCTAACCTGGTATAATTTTAGAAAAAGCTCGTGTTAATGAAACTTGTCAAAAGTTTCAACCGCTCAGAAGAATGTTTATTGATGGAGGAGCAACTGTCAACATCATGCCATTGTCTACGTTGACGAAGATAGGCCGCTCAAAAGATGATTTGCTGCCCACAAGGATGAAAGTCTTGAGTTTCGTGGGAGCACAAACAGCGGCCGAAGGATGTATTCTAATGGATGTGACAGTCGGGACGATTTCGATTCCGACTATGTTCTTTGTGGTGGATGTAGAAGTCCCGTATGTGGCCCTATTAGGCCGATGCTGGATTCATACAGCCCGATGTTTGCCATCAACCCTACACCAAAAGGTGTGGTTCTGGAAAAGGGATGGCACAGTTGAAGAAGTAGATGGTGATCAGCCTCTGTTTCCAGTCAGCTCAGCCGGTCGAATTGATGCGGTGTTATATGAAGAGCCCATACAACCATTCCTAGCAGTGGTAGGGGAGCGATACCCGCAGGTCGTTGAGTGCGATTGACAGATTTGGGGTTCGAGGTCAGATATCAGCCGACGAACGGCCAGTTGATGATCAAAGTAAATGATGAACGGACAACCGAAATAAATGATCGAGTTCGAATCGGCCGAACTCGGATCTTCGGAAGAGAAAGCCAGTTGGAGGTGTTAATAGAGTTCAAGGATTGCTTCGCGTGGGATTATACAGAGATGCCAGGATTGGAACGATTGATTGTGGAGCATAGATTACCAATCAAAGAAGGATTTAGGCCGCACAAACAGCCGGCCAGGAGGGCAGCGCCCGAAATAGTCCCGAAAATAAAGGAAGAAATAGAAATGTTGTTAACGGCCGTATTCGTTAGGCCAGCTAAATATGTAGAGTGGTTGTCGAATATCGTTCCTGTAATAAAGAAGAATGAGAAATTAAGAGTTTGTATTGATTTCAGAAATCTTAATATAGCCACTCCTAAAGATGAATATATGATGCCTATTGTCGATTTGTTAATTGATTCGGCTGCAAAACAAGGGATGCTATCCTTTATGGATGGATATTCTGGATCAACCAAATCTTTATGGCCGAAGAAGATGTGCATAAAACTGCATTTCGATGCCCAGCTATAGGGATATATGAATGGGTAGTGATGCCGTTCGGGTTAAAGAATGCAGGAGTCACCTATCAAAGGGCCATGAACTATGTCTTTCATGATCTAATAGGAGAATGCGTCGAAGTCTACATCGATGATGTCATGGTCAGATCCAAAGATATGGAAAGCCACTTGAACGATTTGCGGAGGGTATTCGCAAGAATAAGGCTTCATGGAGTCAAAATGAATCCAGCCAAGTGTGCTTTTGGAGTGCAAGCAGGGAATTTTCTTGGGTTCTTGGTACATAATAAAGGCATAGAAGTTGATGCAAACAAGACCAGAGCTATCCAAGAAGCCAGGCCTCCACATGATAAGAAGAGTCTGCAAAAATTTCTTGGGAAGATCGGTTTCTTGAGACGATTCTTGGCAAATGCGGCCGGGAAGTCGAAACCACTAACCGATTTACTGAGACTGAAGAAAGAGGAGGAATTCGAATGGGGAGTCGATCAACAAAGGGCCTTTGAGCAATTGAAGCAAGCTTTAATGAATCCACCAGTGTTAGTCCCTCCAATTTTAGGCCGACCATTGAAGCTGTATATAGCAGCGGCTGAAGAGTCTATTGGAGCGTTGTTGGCCCAAGAAGACGATGAAGGAAGAGATCAGGCGATTTACTATCTAAGCCGAATCCTTAGGGATGCCGAATTAAGGTACTCGCCGATTCATAAATTGTGTTTAAGTCTTTATCATGTATGTCAGAAATTAGAATACTATATTCAACCACGGAAAGTGATAGTGGTAACTTCGGTTGACATAGTCAAAATTATGATGAATGATCCGATCAGTAGCCGAAGAATGGCCAAATGGGCCATGAAGTTAAATGCGTACGATTTGAAATATCAACCACTCAGGGCTATGAAAGGACAAGTTGTAGCCGATTTTTTGGCCGATCATGCGATACTTCCAATATCCGATGATATCGGAGATCAAGTTCGGCCGAAAGAAATAGACGAAATAGGAATTGTATATTTGCATCCGTGGATAATGATGTTTGATGGTTCCAAAGCCGCCTCAGGAGTTGAGGCAGGGTTTACTCTACATACGCCGGGGGGCAAGATATACAAGTACTTCGTGCAATTACCGAATTCCTATACGAATAACCAAGCCGAATACAAAGCATTGATTTCGGGGTTACAGCGACTAATAGAAGAAGGAGTAAAAGCTATCATAATCAGAGGAGATTCGCAAATAGTTATTCAGCAGTTATTAGGAGATTTTTCGGTCAAAAGTTCTCAATTAATCAGATTGTGCGAAGAAGCAATTAAATTGTTGGAAGAATTCGACAAGGTGTATATCGAATACATCCCAAGGGAGAAGAATGAATTAGCTAACGAATTGGCTCAACATGCAGCCAGATATCGGCTAATGCCGATAGCAGGAAATATGGAAATACATTTGGCCGAAACAGAAAAGGCCGATTGGATAAAAAAGATAGCACAAACATTGGAGGATCCATCCGAAGCTAATCCAGCCGAAAAGCGGAAGGCGATGGATTACGTAGTAATAGGAGGGTCACTCTTCAAGCGAGCCATTGATGGAGTATTACTTAGGTGCGTTGGAGAAGAAGATGCCAGAAGAGTAATGGGAGAAGTTCATGAAGGAATATGCGGCGCACATCGGGCAGGAAAATCGATGAAGTGGAGTATTATTCGGCTGGGGTATTATTGGCCGAATATGGGGGTCGATTGTGAGAAATATGCCAAAGGATATCGCGAATGTCAAAAGCATGGGCCGATTCAAAAGTTACCGGCCGAAGAACTGCATATAATGATCAAGCCATGGCCATTTCGAGGATGGGCTATGGATATCATTGGAAAGATTCATCCCTCTTCGTCGAAAAGACATGAGTTCGTGCTAGTGGCAACGGACTATTTCATGAAATGGGCCGAAGCTCAAGCATATGTTAGTATTTCGCAAGAAGAGGTAATCGAGTTTATTAAGAGGCAGTTGATCTACAGATTCGGAATTCCACAGACGATTTTAATGGATAGATGAACTGTATTTGTGGGAGAGAAAGTCAAGGCCTTTGCAGAAGAGTACGGAATAAAAATCGTGCATTCGTCACCATATTATCCACAGGGAAATGGGCAGGCAGAGGCCACAAACAAGCAATTGATAGGAATCATAAAGAAGATGATTGAAGATCAACCAAGGAAGTGGCATGAAAAGTTATCCGAAGCATTGTGGGCTTATCGAAATGCGAAGACTTCAGCCACTGGATTTACACCATTTCGGCAGACTTATGGCATGGATGCAGTACTTCCAGCCGAAATAACAGTGCCGACCTTAAGAACAAGTCAAGCAGATCTGATGTCGGCCGAACAGTATGATCACGCAATGAAAGACGAATTATTAGACGTGAATTCCGATCGGGTGCAAGCATTTGAAAATTTCCAGAAAAATAAAGATATTGTGGTCGATTGGTACAATATGCAAATTCGTGTTAAGCGATTTGAAGTCGGTGATTTAGTGTGGAAAGTTATATGGCCACCCAAACAGAAGGATGGCCGATTAGGTAAGTGGAGCCCCAATTGGGAGGGGCCATTTATTGTTCAGACGAAATTACCGAATCAAGCATACATTTTAGTGGACGAAAATGGAGAACAAATGTCGAATCCAGTAAATGCAAGATATATGAAGAAGTATTATGCTTCAGTCTGGGATCAACAATAAATGGACAAAAAAAAAATAAAGATTTTATTGCATGGACGAAATATTATAAAGGGGAGCTACTTCGGCCGAAAGCGGCGTCGATAGTCCGAAATTACAATATACAAGGGAAACGTCCTAAACTAAAGAGGTGGGAAAAGGATAAAAGCCACTGGGACCTGAAGTGGTAGAAACCCAACATTCATTCCCAGGTCCAAATTCTTCCCGCCGGCTGATAATGGCCAAAATTGACCATTATTTTCAATCTATTTCCGTGTCTAAACATGGACATTTGATCGTATTCCGGTCTTATTTTAATAAGAAAGCAGTTGAATTTAACAGATTTATGCAAGTTTGTTAAATAATAAGCTGGTATTGAAAAATACAAAAATATTGTTATTTTCATTAATTTTATGTTAAAAAATCCAAAAACATGATAAAAATATTAAAAATCATACACTTGATTAATTTGGTTCGATGTTGTCTATTCGGTGGAACATGGGTTCATTAAATGGATCACAAACCAAATAATCAAGTGGAATAAATATTATATCTATATTATTTTATATTTATTTTTCCTTATGTTTGTTTTCATTTCAATTTTATGCTTTAATTAAGAAATAAATGGTCCACTAATTATTGTTAATTTAAATTAATTGCAGGTATTTTTAAGCTAATGTGGTCCAAGAATCCAGTCCAATAGTCCAAACACTCCCATCCCCAAATTAACTTGAACAAGCCCAACAATTAAATCATCCAAGCCCAACAACACAACCCCAGGCCCAAACACAACTCCAAGCCCAATCACCCAAAACCCTAACCCTAATCACCCTTCCCCGCCGGCGGCGCCGCCACCGCCGCCGGCCACCACTCCGGCCGCCTCCGATCACCCCCTCCGTCCATCCGTTTCCACCACCAAACTCCGGCCATCCCCCAAATCCAAGCTCACCACCTCCGTCCATTTCCAGATTCCGACGCGCCACCACCAGTGGCCGCGCCCTTCATCCGCCACACCAACACCCCTCCGGCGAACCACCAACACCCACAACCAACAAAATCCCCAATTTCAGTGAGCCACAAGAAAAACAAAAAGAAGGAAAACTGGAGACGAGCCCCCTCCTCCGTCCTCAACCACGGCAGCCGAGCGAAGCCGCTGCCGCCCCTTCAAACCACCAGTCCAGTCACCACCTCGCGCCATTATCTCCGGCGACGCCACAACTCCAGATCCGATGGCTCACCTCGCGCCACTACCCCTGTCCATTCCAATCACCACCGCGACAGCCACCTTCCGCTGCCCCTCGCCGCTGCTTTATCCTCCATCTCGCCGCTGCATCGCCGCCCTCCGCCTCTACCCCAGAATTTAGAAAACAAACAAGAAATGGAAAAGAAGAAGAAAAGAGGGTCGAAAAGAGAAAACAGAAATGGGAGAAGGAAGAAGATGAACGAAAGAGAGAAGAAGAAGAAAAGATTAAGAAAGCTGGAAAGAATAAACAAAGAGGAAGAAGGATTTTGAAAAATGAGAGAAAAGAAATCTGATGAGAATGAGGAAAGAGAAGAGAAGCACGTGAGAGAGAGTTTGTCGCGGAAGCAGTGCACCGCGACAAAGTGCTCCGCGCCCAAAAAAAAATGCTCCGCGCCCAAAATTATTCCGAGATTGTGAGAGGAGAATCAAGGCACATAATTTTATCGCGGAACATGGTTCCGCGACAAAGTGGATCGCGCCCAGAGACAGCCTCTCCTCGCCCAGAGACAGCCTCTCCGCGACAGAGAGCCCCTCCGAGACAGCCCTCACGTGACTCCTCCATTTTGCAATTCCCACATGCTGAATTAAGTACAAGGTCCCTGGAGTTGAAGTCCCGCAGGCACAAAGTTTTTGTCTTTTCCTCCCAGGACCTCAAGTCCCGGCCCCTCCTGGGCGCCATCCTGGAGCTAAAAAGTGTGTCTTGGAGCAGAATTTGTTCCGCGACAAGGCATAATTATTTAGCGACACAATGGGCCTAATGGGCCTAGGGCTAATTTTCCACCTCTATAAATATATCCTCCCACCCCCTTGAACAGTAACCTAGCTACACTTTAGTTTATTTTACTGTTTTGGAGGCACCACTGTGCTCTCCAAATTAGTGTAGGTAGATAGTTTTAATTTTATGCAATGTAGTAATAGACTTTAGCTTAGTTTTAATTTATGCTTTGTAATAAAATAAGTGTAGCTAGTGTTCATTTTTATTTTTCCAGTTTTATATTTTGTAGTTTGTGGGTTTCAAACACTTAATTAATGGGTGTATTTTGAACCATGTTTTGGTATTGTAGTTAGATTTTATTGCTTTCCTTATTTAATAAAATGCATAAACATTTGATATTTACCCTTGATAGATTTAATGTAGGCTTTATTTTATTTTATTTTATTTTTATTTTTAGTGTTAGCATAGTGTGTTTGTATTTTTGCTTTTGCACTAGTTTTAGTCTTTTTCTATCCTACTTTACTGTTTTTGTTCTTTTTAGTGTTAGGTGCTTTTGTTGCTTTGTATTTTCTCTTTCTTGTGCATTAAATCTAAAAGGGGTATATATTAAAGTGTTTATGTATATTTATAAAAATTGCATCTCCTATATTGTATTGCATCACATTGTAGCCCCACGGGTTGCAATGTAATTTTCCCGTTGTGATCCCACGGATCACAACGCACACCCATGTAATGCAATATTAGGCGTTATGCTGCCAAAATTTTTATAAAATATTTTAAAAACACTTTGTCGCCATACACTCTTGTCGCGGAACCACGTTCCGCGACAAAACCCATGTTCAGCGACAAAGGACCAAATTCTTGCATTTTGTCTGCATGACTTTTGTCGCGGAGCATCCTTGTCGCGGAACCACGTTCCGCGACAAAATCTTATTCCGAGACAGAAAATTAAGCCTTGCCATTAATTTTGAAACCCCTTGGTCGCGATGCAACTCTTGTCGCGGAACCACGTTCCGCGACAAAATCTTTGATTAGCGACCAAGGACCCAAATACTTGTAATTTTATTCTGGGAGGACTCTGGCGCGGAACCTTTGTCGCGGAACCACGTACCGCGACAAAATCCTTGTTCCGCGACCAGGAATTATGTCCTTACCAATTTTCAACCCTTTTGTCGCTATACCTCCTTGTCGCGGAACCATGCTCCGCGATAAAAATTTTGCTTAGCGACAAAACAAACCCTAATTTTTCAAAATATCCATTTCTCTTATTTCCCACCCCTTTGTCGCGAAACCTTGTCGCGGAACCATGCTCCGCGACACAAACTCTATTCCGCGACAAAGTGGCACCTTTTTTGCCAAATTTTTATTCTTCATCTCACTCCATTAATTAATTGAACCTTTATATTAATATTTTGAGGTTGAGATCCAATGATCTCAACCCATGATTAATTTGATATAAAGAACTTTGTTCAATTCCCCATTAAAAGATTCTTCTACAAATGATTAAACTCTAATGATCTAAGTATATAATCCGGACTGTAATTAATTAATTATGGAATGAGTGATTATTTAGATATAAAGAGTAATTATGGATTCATTTCCATACCTTCATGAGAAACCAATGTCTCTCATGCAAGATGACCCAAAAATATTTTCCTTTTATTTATTTTGTCTTTTCCCGTAATGTGTGAAACAGCTAATAAGAGATATAACAGACTAATGTTGGCGGGTATTCTCATACGGATAACTAGCTCGTGGTCTGTATATTAATTATTAGATGTTATTTTGCATGGTCTGGATAGTGGCCGGTGGAAGCCTTGGCGGTTCGTCCATCCGGGATTATTATAGCTGCTCAGCTGACTCCTATCCGGATACAGTTTCTTTTCTTTATCTTAATTTCAAACCCGAATCTCGAACTGTGCCAACACTAGACGACATAGATCAATGTTGTCTAGTAATTAAGACAGCAAAAGAACATGTAGGTTTTTCATCCCAATTCACAGACAGTGAGTGGTCTAAATGACAGCGACCACTGTCATTTAAGATTATTCTGCTGTCTAAAATCTTTCCATCTGGAATAATTGGGAACTGGACAGCAGATGTTTGCAGTCCAGATCACCCTAGTTATTTCTGGCACTCTCTTTAGCCAAAATTCTTCTCATCTCCGGCTATTTCATCTTTGTGTTCCAACTTCTGTCTAAACCCACCTTATATTTTGGGTTATTTAATTTTACACTTCTTTATAAAATTATGCATGATATTATTATGTAGATACTGTGGTCACTATTATTTTGGGATCCTTCCCTTGGACATAGAAGTCTTGATTTAAATCAGATGTTTCATAATAAATTTCCAACAAAAATTCCTTTATAAATCCGGATCTGAGTAAGGGATAAATTCCACAGTTATGACTAATTCATATCCGACTGGGGGTTGATTTTGGGAAATTAGAAGCAGAGTCAGCGATTAGGTCTCACCTAGACTGAAAGGGTCTGTGTTCTTATTGAGAGTCTAGTACCTGATAGGGAATGATTTTCAGATTTATTATTTTCCAAAATTGCTGTTTGTTGGAAATCTTGTATTAAATATTGCACTGGGTCAGATTCCACTTGGATTCCGATAAGGTGTGACAGATAATACTAGAGGAACAACATTCGGGCCTTGGTTATTTTCTAAGGTAGGGTTGAGTATTCTTTCAACTGTTATCTTCTTCTGCCAAAGCCTATTTTTGAGTCCTGAGTGAGTGCATCCGGAACGAACTAATTTATTAGTTCGTTTCATTAGTTTGTATCTCATAACCACCCGACGAGAAGTGAACACTGCGAGCGGTTCACCGAGAATAGGGAATTCTTGATCCACATCCGGTCATTCTGACTGGGGGCTTTCTTTTACTACCAGGGTCAAACTTTCAGAAACCTCCGAGTGATAGGATTTTAAATGCTTTCTTTACTGCTTTCTTTTAACTGCTTTCTTTAGAGGTCACTCGGTTGTATTGATAGTTGTGTAACTGCTACTAGGACTGAGAGTTAAGGGATAGTTCAGGGCTTAATTAGAATCTTTGGGCGTGACATGGGGGAATGATAACGGTACTTGACACTTCAATAAATGATTTGTCAGGTGTTGCTTGTCGACCACAGATAAATGACACGCTCTGACGGGAGCAGTTGTGAGTCTGTGGTATCTTAGAATTTATTGCCTTAAGAGCATGTAAACTCTTACTGTAAGTACCTGTCTGTTAAAGGGAACATGGTATAGAGAACATGAGAATTAGCTAACTGAAGGATTATCCCAAACAAAGATCTGTGTAACAAAATGGAAGTTTAATTGTGTTCCATCTGAATCTTGTCCAATCTTTATTATTTTCTTCCTGTCCCTTCTGTCTCATTTTAAATCTGCTTTCTTAGAATAATCTTAATCGCTTTCCTAGAATAATTTTATTGCTTTCTTAGATTAAATTTAATTCGCTTTCTAGAATAATTTTATCTGCTTTATTTTAATTGCTTTCATAATCTAGTTTAAATTCTGTCAAGTAGTTTATAATCAAACACAAACTTGAATCGAGTAACCGAGTGAAAAATCTTAGTAAACGGCGTGGGCCCTGCTTCCATCGCACATCCTCCAGTGAACGATCCGGTACTTACTATAAATACTGCAATTTTTGACTCCGTGCGCTTTCGGGGGCTCAGTTTCTTAACACGAGTAAATAAAAAATTGTGATTTTTCAGAAAATACTCATGTAGTGGGAATCTGCCGAAAGTTTCATGGCAGGGAATCTCATGACATGAAATCATGAGAAGTATCATGGCACATATGCCGGGGACCCTCAGTGTGACAGGCTGAAGGTCAATTTATCCCGGTTGTATCATGAGATTTGTCAGAAGTTTCATGGCAGAGAGGACCACATTGCCATTTGAAATTAAAGCCCCTCACATGAGTAATAAAGAGTAACAACCTTAATATATCCTTAAACCCATTCCATAAATCATAACTCCTTCATTTAATAAATTCAATCCTGATATATTTTATTGAAAAATACTCGTGTTAATGAAATTTGTCAAAAGTTTCATGGCGCCGTTGCCGGGGAGGATGCAGCGTCGTTTATTAAGAGAATTACACTCCTGATTACTCATAGTTAGTTTAGTGTTAGTTCAGTGCATTTATTTCAGAACAGAGAAGTACCCTCAAATCAATTAAACATTTAGAGTACTAAGACTCTAAATGTGAGGATGTTGATTTGAGGGGAAGACCTAACCAATTGGGTATTTTTGCTTGCAGGAATCATGGAGCCACCGAAATTGGTGTAAGGAGTTAAATGTGGAAGTGTAGCATTGGGGCTACACTACTTCGATCTTTCGTTTAATTTTACACCTCTCCAATTGTAAAATCGAGGTTAATTAAACGAAAAATCAAAGAAAAATGGAGAAGTGTAGCAGTGGAGCTACACTAATTTGCAATTGTAAATTGCACAACACGTGAGACTCACGTGTTCGTCATCTCCACCACATCCGGACCACGAAGCTCAACCGCTGCTCCATCGCTCATCCACCTCAACACCACCACTGCGCTGAGGAAGCCCTCATCACTGGTGAAACAACAAATGGGGCAGCAGATCTTCGGACTACCAATTGCTCACCACCATCGGACAAGCCACGGCCATCATCTCACTTTCCGTCGCCCCTGTCCCGACTGAGCATCTAAAGAGGTTCCCGGTTGGATTAGTTCTGTAATTGACCAAAGATTATATCCGGAATTCAAAGAAATTTAAAATCCGGAATAATTTTCGCAAGCACGGAATTAATCCAACCTAAATTTCTGCAAGTCAAAATTATATATATACATATATCTATATTTATATTTATATCTCTTGTGCATATTATTAAATAATTTGGGTGTTGATCAATTGAATCACATTTAGAGTACTAAGACTCTAAATGTGAGGATGTTGATATTCTTGAGAAAACCCGATAACTTCTTCTGTGTTTGCTTTGCAGGAATTTGTGGAGCTACCAAAAAGAAAATTAAAGCTTCAAAACAGGTTCCCGGTTGGATCGATTCTGTGATTAATTGAAAGTATTCTTGGAATTTAAAGCAATTTAAAATCCGGAATAACTTTTATAAGAACAGAATTGATCCGATCTAATTTATGCAAGTGAATATAGTAGATTAAATTTTATAAAATTCAAAAATGTGATTGAACAATTTTGATGAAAATCAGAATTTTTCTTAAGTATTGGGCATCGAACAATCGCCTTGTTCGACGAACCAAACGATCACACATACCCAAAATCGTCGAACATTTAATTGGTTTGACGAAAAAGGCTATCGGAATTATTTTTCTATCTTTTATGTTAATATTTTCCCCCTCCCTCCCTCCTCTCTTATTTTATTTTGATTTTGATAATTTATTTAAGTAGGAATTGATTTATTCACATTTCGAGCAAGGCTCAAAATGTGAGGATGTTGATTCTTCACTTTAAAAAAAAAAAAAATTCTTTTTGCTTATTTTTATTATTTTATATTTAAACCCAGCATAAAGCATGTATAAATATGTCAGTGATTCACATATTCGATTTTGGTTTATGATTAAATTTTCAAACTTTTAAATTGGGATAATATAATTGAAGACATGCATGATATGAATTTTTGAGGTTTTGAGCTATAAAAATCTAATGATATCATCATCTTGTCGGGTAATGAGTCCTCATGTTGAGAATTTAATTGAATAGAGTGTAAGAAATTTTCAAAGATTATATTTAAGAATATTGTATGACATGAATCAACCATTCCATGTGAGATTTGAGCCATGAGTCATTTTTACTCATTCTTTTCTTTGATGTGTGAAAATCATTTTAATTAAAGGAAACTAGAACTCGCGATTGGGACCGATTCAAGACCATGCCATATTCCAAAAATCGAGCATATGATCGAGGCACCTAGAAAACCAAAGTTTTGGCCTTCGTTTGAATTCCAAACCCAAAATATTTTCCCTTTAGGATTAACCACTTTGAGCCTTAAGCCTAATTTTTCTTTGAAGCCCTCTATATTACTCCAAGCCTTCTAAAAAGACCAAGAAAATTCAAACCAAAGTGTGCAAGAATAAATTTTATCAAGGCATTACAATTTATGATCATCAATTTATCAAAGCGGTATTCAATAAACCGATTCAAAAAAAAAAAAAAAAGAGAAAAAAAAATGTTGAATCTACTTCAACACAAAATAAATTGCAAATGACAAAGCAAATTAGACATAGTCTAATGTCATGCAATATGAAGAGAAAAGCAAAAGAAAGAAATAAATTGATGATCATAAATTTTAAATAAATATGCCAAGTTATGATAGAATTAATTCTTGCCACTTCTTAGCCCAATAATTCCCTTCCATACCAAATGTTACAACCGTATGCCCCGTTATAACCCTTAAATAAGACCTCATGATCTCGATTTGAAGAAATGAGCCGGTGGCGAGTTGGTCCAATTGCAAGCTTATGGGATAATTTAATTAAATTTGATTATGAGCGCTCATTGATAAAACCCCTTTTTGAGAGAGTGAAATTTCCGTTTCTATTATATGTGAGGCTCTGCTTTTAATTATGTTCATGTCATACTTTAATTCTAGAATTAAATCAATGAATTTTTCTAAACATGATGTTCATGAAGAATTATCAATAATGACTGATTTGTAGGCCTGATTAAGTGAGAAGTATCATTTTATTAAACACTGCAATCAAGAGAATTTAATACTTGTAGTTTTTTATTATCTTATCCCAATCTAAAAAGAATGAAATTTTTGAAGCCACGAAAATAGATTGAATATGTAGAGTCCGTGTTCTTAGGAACATTGACTCTGACTGCTCGGGGACGATCAGTATTAAATGTGAGGATGTTGATAATGGCCAAAATTGACCATTATTTTCAATCTATTTCCGTGTCTAAACATGGACATTTGATCGTATTCCGGTCTTATTTTAATAAGAAAGCAGTTGAATTTAACAGATTTATGCAAGTTTGTTAAATAATAAGCTGGTATTGAAAAATACAAAAATATTGTTATTTTCATTAATTTTATGTTAAAAAATCCAAAAACATGATAAAAATATTAAAAATCGTACACTTGATTAATTTGGTTCGATGTTGTCTATTCGGTGGAACATGGGTTCATTAAATGGATCACAAACCAAATAATCAAGTGGAATAAATATTATATCTATATTATTTTATATTTATTTTTCCTTATGTTTGTTTTCATTTCAATTTTATGCTTTAATTAAGAAATAAATGGTCCACTAATTATTGTTAATTTAAATTAATTGCAGGTATTTTTAAGCTAATGTGGTCCAAGAATCCAGTCCAATAGTCCAAACACTCCCATCCCCAAATTAACTTGAACAAGCCCAACAATTAAATCATCCAAGCCCAACAACACAACCCCAGGCCCAAACACAACTCCAAGCCCAATCACCCAAAACCCTAACCCTAATCACCCTTCCCCGCCGGCGGCGCCGCCACCGCCGCCGGCCACCACTCCGGCCGCCTCCGATCACCCCCTCCGTCCATCCGTTTCCACCACCAAACTCCGGCCATCCCCCAAATCCAAGCTCACCACCTCCGTCCATTTCCAGATTCCGAAGCGCCACCACCAGTGGCCGCGCCCTTCATCCGCCACACCAACACCCCTCCGGCGAACCACCAACACCCACAACCAACAAAATCCCCAATTTCAGTGAGCCACAAGAAAAACAAAAAGAAGGAAAACTGGAGACGAGCCCCCTCCTCCGTCCTCAACCACGGCAGCCGAGCGAAGCCGCTGCCGCCCCTTCAAACCACCAGTCCAGTCACCACCTCGCGCCATTATCTCCGGCGACGCCACAACTCCAGATCCGATGGCTCACCTCGCGCCACTACCCCTGTCCATTCCAATCACCACCGCGACAGCCACCTTCCGCTGCCCCTCGCCGCTGCTTTATCCTCCATCTCGCCGCTGCATCGCCGCCCTCCGCCTCTACCCCAGAATTTAGAAAACAAACAAGAAATGGAAAAGAAGAAGAAAAGAGGGTCGAAAAGAGAAAACAGAAATGGGAGAAGGAAGAAGATGAACGAAAGAGAGAAGAAGAAGAAAAGATTAAGAAAGCTGGAAAGAATAAACAAAGAGGAAGAAGGATTTTGAAAAATGAGAGAAAAGAAATCTGATGAGAATGAGGAAAGAGAAGAGAAGCACGTGAGAGAGAGTTTGTCGCGGAAGCAGTGCACCGCGACAAAGTGCTCCGCGCCCAAAAAAAAATGCTCCGCGCCCAAAATTATTCCGAGACTGTGAGAGGAGAATCAAGGCACATAATTTTGTCGCGGAACATGGTTCCGCGACAAAGTGGATCGCGCCCAGAGACAGCCTCTCCGCGCCCAGAGACAGCCTCTCCGCGACAGAGAGCCCCTCCGAGACAGCCCTCACGTGACTCCTCCATTTTGCAATTCCCACATGCTGAATTAAGTACAAGGTCCCTGGAGTTGAAGTCCCGCAGGCACAAAGTTTTTGTCTTTTCCTCCCAGGACCTCAAGTCCCGGCCCCTCCTGGGCGCCATCCTGGAGCTAAAAAGTGTGTCTTGGAGCAGAATTTGTTCCGCGACAAGGCATAATTGTTTAGCGACACAATGGGCCTAATGGGCCTAGGGCTAATTTTCCACCTCTATAAATATATCCTCCCACCCCCTTGAACAGTAACCTAGCTACACTTTAGTTTATTTTACTGTTTTGGAGGCACCACTGTGCTCTCCAAATTAGTGTAGGTAGATAGTTTTAATTTTATGCAATGTAGTAATAGACTTTAGCTTAGTTTTAATTTATGCTTTGTAATAAAATAAGTGTAGCTAGTGTTCATTTTTATTTTTCCAGTTTTATATTTTGTAGTTTGTGGGTTTCAAACACTTAATTAATGGGTGTATTTTGAACCATGTTTTGGTATTGTAGTTAGATTTTATTGCTTTCCTTATTTAATAAAATGCATAAACATTTGATATTTACCCTTGATAGATTTAATGTAGGCTTTATTTTATTTTATTTTATTTTTATTTTTAGTGTTAGCATAGTGTGTTTGTATTTTTGCTTTTGCACTAGTTTTAGTCTTTTTCTATCCTACTTTACTGTTTTTGTTCTTTTTAGTGTTAGGTGCTTTTGTTGCTTTGTATTTTCTCTTTCTTGTGCATTAAATCTAAAAGGGGTATATATTAAAGTGTTTATGTATATTTATAAAAATTGCATCTCCTATATTGTATTGCATCACATTGTAGCCCCACGGGTTGCAATGTAATTTTCCCGTTGTGATCCCACGGATCACAACGCACACCCATGTAATGCAATATTAGGCGTTATGCTGCCAAAATTTTTATAAAATATTTTAAAAACCCTTTGTCGCCATACACTCTTGTCGCGGAACCACGTTCCGCGACAAAACCCATGTTCAGCGACAAAGGACCAAATTCTTGCATTTTGTCTGCATGGCTTTTGTCGCGGAGCATCCTTGTCGCGGAACCACGTTCCGCGACAAAATCTTATTCCGAGACAGAAAATTAAGCCTTGCCATTAATTTTGAAACCCCTTGGTCGCGATGCAACTCTTGTCGCGGAACCACGTTCCGCGACAAAATCTTTGATTAGCGACCAAGGACCCAAATACTTGTAATTTTATTCTGGGAGGACTCTGGCGCGGAACCTTTGTCGCGGAACCACGTACCGCGACAAAATCCTTGTTCCGCGACCAGGAATTATGTCCTTACCAATTTTCAACCCTTTTGTCGCTATACCTCCTTGTCGCGGAACCATGCTCCGCGATAAAAATTTTGCTTAGCGACAAAACAAACCCTAATTTTTCAAAATATCCATTTCTCTTATTTCCCACCCCTTTGTCGCGAAACCTTGTCGCGGAACCATGCTCCGCGACACAAACTCTATTCCGCGACAAAGTGGCACCTTTTTGCCAAATTTTTATTCTTCATCTCACTCCATTAATTAATTGAACCTTTATATTAATATTTTGAGGTTGAGATCCAATGATCTCAACCCATGATTAATTTGATATAAAGAACTTTGTTCAATTCCCCATTAAAAGATTCTTCTACAAATGATTAAACTCTAATGATCTAAGTATATAATCCGGACTGTAATTAATTAATTATGGAATGAGTGATTATTTAGATATAAAGAGTAATTATGGATTCATTTCCATACCTTCATGAGAAACCAATGTCTCTCATGCAAGATGACCCAAAAATATTTTCCTTTTATTTATTTTGTCTTTTCCCGTAATGTGTGAAACAGCTAATAAGAGATATAACAGACTAATGTTGGCGGGTATTCCCATACGGATAACTAGCTCGTGGTCTGTATATTAATTATTAGATGTTATTTTGCATGGTCTGGATAGTGGCCGGTGGAAGCCTTGGCGGTTCGTCCATCCGGGATTATTATAGCTGCTCAGCTGACTCCTATCCGGATACAGTTTCTTTTCTTTATCTTAATTTCAAACCCGAATCTCGAACTGTGCCAACACTAGACGACATAGGTCAATGTTGTCTAGTAATTAAGACAGCAAAAGAACATGTAGGTTTTTCATCCCAATTCACAGACAGTGAGTGGTCTAAATGACAGCGACCACTGTCATTTAAGATTATTCTGCTGTCTAAAATCTTTCCATCTGGAATAATTGGGAACTGGACAGCAGATGTTTGCAGTCCAGATCACCCTAGTTATTTCTGGCACTCTCTTTAGCCAAAATTCTTCTCATCTCCGGCTATTTCATCTTTGTGTTCCAACTTCTGTCTAAACCCACATTATATTTTGGGTTATTTAATTTTACACTTCTTTATAAAATTATGCATGATATTATTATGTAGATACTGTGGTCACTATTATTTTGGGATCCTTCCCTTGGACATAGAAGTCTTGATTTAAATCAGATGTTTCATAATAAATTTCCAACAAAAATTCCTTTATAAATCCGGATCTGAGTAAGGGATAAATTCCACAGTTATGACTAATTCATATCCGACTGGGGGTTGATTTTGGGAAATTAGAAGCAGAGTCAGCGATTAGGTCTCACCTAGACTGAAAGGGTCTGTGTTCTTATTGAGAGTCTAGTACCTGATAGGGAATGATTTTCAGATTTATTATTTTCCAAAATTGCTGTTTGTTGGAAATCTTGTATTAAATATTGCACTGGGTCAGATTCCACTTGGATTTCGATAAGGTGTGACAGATAATACTAGAGGAACAACATTCGGGCCTTGGTTATTTTCTAAGGTAGGGTTGAGTATTCTTTCAACTGTTATCTTCTTCTGCCAAAGCCTATTTTTGAGTCCTGAGTGAGTGCATCCGGAACGAACTAATTTATTAGTTCGTTTCATTAGTTTGTATCTCATAACCACCCGACGAGAAGTGAACACTGCGAGCGGTTCACCGAGAATAGGGAATTCTTGATCCACATCCGGTCATTCTGACTGGGGGCTTTCTTTTACTACCAGGGTCAAACTTTCAGAAACCTCCGAGTGATAGGATTTTAAATGCTTTCTTTACTGCTTTCTTTTAACTGCTTTCTTTAGAGGTCACTCGGTTGTATTGATAGTTGTGTAACTGCTACTAGGACTGAGAGTTAAGGGATAGTTCAGGGCTTAATTAGAATCTTTGGGCGTGACATGGGGGAATGATAACGGTACTTGACACTTCAATAAATGATTTGTCAGGTGTTGCTTGTCGACCACAGATAAATGACACGCTCTGACGGGAGCAGTTGTGAGTCTGTGGTATCTTAGAATTTATTGCCTTAAGAGCATGTAAACTCTTACTGTAAGTACCTGTCTGTTAAAGGGAACATGGTATAGAGAACATGAGAATTAGCTAACTGAAGGATTATCCCAAACAAAGATCTGTGTAACAAAATGGAAGTTTAATTGTGTTCCATCTGAATCTTGTCCAATCTTTATTATTTTCTTCCTGTCCCTTCTGTCTCATTTTAAATCTGCTTTCTTAGAATAATCTTAATCGCTTTCCTAGAATAATTTTATCTGCTTTATTTTAATTGCTTTCATAATCTAGTTTAAATTCTGTCAAGTAGTTTATAATCAAACACAAACTTGAATCGAGTAACCGAGTGAAAAATCTTAGTAAACGGCGTGGGCCCTGCTTCCATCGCACATCCTCCAGTGAACGATCCGGTACTTACTATAAATACTGCAATTTTTGACTCCGTGCGCTTTCGGGGGCACAGTTTCTTAACACGAGTAAATAAAAAATTGTGATTTTTCAGAAAATACTCATGTAGTGGGAATCTGCCGAAAGTTTCATGGCAGGGAATCTCATGACATGAAATCATGAGAAGTATCATGGCACATATGCCGGGGACCCTCAGTGTGACAGGCTGAAGGTCAATTTATCCCGGTTGTATCATGAGATTTGTCAGAAGTTTCATGGCAGAGAGGACCACATTGCCATTTGAAATTAAAGCCCCTCACATGAGTAATAAAGAGTAACAACCTTAATATATCCTTAAACCCATTCCATAAATCATAACTCCTTCATTTAATAAATTCAATCCTGATATATTTTATTGAAAAATACTCGTGTTAATGAAATTTGTCAAAAGTTTCACCGGCTAGAGAAGAGATGGTTGTGCCAATAAAGCCAACTCCCCAGCCAAGAAGGAAAAGAAAGAAAATAGGTCTCTGCTCCAGCAAGGACACCCCCATGCACAATAAGAGTGAAATCCGCGGGGTACGCACTTCAGAGTAGAGAAGATGATTCGGTCCCAGAGAAAGGCGCGATTATCATTCGACCGCCCAAGACTTTGGAACCGATATTAGCAGGGTTACAACAGGTCACATCAATATTAAGAAAGAGAGCAAAGCTTGAACATGACCGTCGAAACATATATTAGGAAAAGTATCAAGAGATCCGCGTCCGGAGGAGGAAGGTGATAAAAGGATTAGCTGAACTCGCACCGCATGAAGGAAGGGTTTTCGGATCATAAATAAGGATTCAAATGAAGAGTCAGCATGCCAAGGGGGCCAGGGAGGAGAAGAAATAAAACACATCAAGGAAACTACAGTGAACATCAGCAAAGGCCAGGTATTTATAGGAAAAGGATAAGTACTCGGCAGAGGAAACGATCAATATTAAAAGCTATTCATGGGAAGACGTTATAGCTGATTCCCAATAAAAGCTGCTAACATTCAGGAGGTAGTAATTATGAAGACCGAGAAATGAGGGATTTGGAAAGATACGAATCATAGTTGCAGGAAGTAAAAGATATCCATAATTACATTTTTCGGCCGATACAATTCATGAAGAGGGAGTTGGCCGAAAATACAACTAAGCAAAGACAGTCGAAATTTACATCCAGGAAAGAGGCAAATCCATGACAACAGCCTATAAAACAATGGCTTGTATATATAGAAAAGAAAGAAAAAGATGAACTAATGATCCTCGCTGTCGTCAAAATGGATATCATCGTCCAATCCTTGAAGTGCGTCAATAGAAGGGTTAACTGTAGATATCATCAGATCTGGGTCCACTGTCGAAGAAGGGCCAGGAACATTGCTGGAAGAAGGACAATCGGCAGCCAAATCAGCACCAGAAGGAACACCAGATTTCCCTGGATAAGCAAAAGGAAAAGGACGATGGACTAAGAGGATGCAAAGAATAATCAAGTTACAAAAAAGAAAGAGAGAGGGATAAAATACCTGCAGGGGCCTTCGAAGACGGAGGAGCATCGTTAGACGAAGAAGTTTCCATCTCCGAAGGGTCTAGAGGAAATAAAGTTGGAGGAGAAATAACGTGAGCAGTACTTTTCCCACCAAAGCTTTTGATAGCCGAATCAAGGTGGCCGACTAAAAATTGAGTATCGGCCCACTTCTCTTGGAAGGTACCAAGTATGTAGTCGTTGAAGCTTGACCGCATGGCCAAGTAAGAAGCATCCCGATAGGAGTCCAAAATCTTTGCTTTAGGAGCTTCGGCTGATTGACGGAGAAATTTTATTGACCGTTTCAAACCGGCCGATTTCTGTCTAGTTTGATTTAAAACCAATTGCAACTCCTGCTCCTTTTGTTGAAGTTTGGCTATCTCTGAGCGGATCGAAGAAAGATCCTCGGAGTACTTATGTTCCCGGGACTCCGTTTCAGAAAGGATATCCATTTGAGCCCGATACTCCACCGAATAGTTGTTAAAAGTAACTTGAGAGGCAGCCACGGCTTCGCTTTCGGCGGCAAGTTTGCTTCGCATCTCTAAGTGTGCTCTCAGTTCTTGGTCCAAAGAGAGGACAGACGTCATAATCATCTGAAGAGGGCCATTCAAGTTCAATGAAACCATCTCCTCATGAAAATGTTGTTCAAGATGAGACAAAAGAAGAAGGATCGGTTTCGGATTGACAAATTCTACGTCGGATTGCCTAGTGATCAGGTTACACAACTTGCCCAAACAATCTCCAAGATGTGCTGAAGGGTCTGATGGGAGAGAAGTCGAAGGCACATGAGAGAAGAATTCATCCAAACATGCTGATCGGGAAATGGAGACAAAGGGACTGGATCGGCAGAAGTGTTACCAACAGTCGTACCACCAGGTATAGGATCAAGAGATCCCAAAATCGCCAAAGATGGAAGTACAGTAGAATCCCCAATTGGTCGGAGAAGGTCAACCGAAGAAGAAATAACAGGATCGGTCGAAACAGGATCCTGAACCAGTCGCTGAGGTTCGGCCAAAGAAGGACCAATGGGAGCAGCCGAATCAGTAGCACCAGTCGATGCACGGGATTCAGTAATAAGGGGATCCGAAGCTGCAGTCGAAACAGGCGAAATGGTGGACGATGGCAGAGCAGAAGAAACCTGGAAAAAAAATGAATGAATAATGATCAGCTATAAAAGAGGGAGTGCATAAACAGAAAAAATAAAAAAAGAAAAGAGAAGGGGAAAAACAACGAACCAAAATACGAGTGACAGGGATTCTGCCAAGAGGAGAGCGAGAGGAACGCTTCCTAGTCTGTGTAGGAGGAAGAGAGCTAGCAAGAGGGGCTGAAGACGAAACAAGTCTTTTTCGGCCAGGGTCCGAAGTAGAAGGACGGAGGATACCTAGGTTCAAAATGGTAGCCGAATGAGTAACACAAGATGAGAAAGAAGATAATGATTAAGAAGAAAGCATACCTGGGCGAGAAGAAGAAGGCGAATCGAGAAGACGCTGGGGAGTGGAATCCGGTGAAGACAGAGGATAAGAAAAGAAAGACAGAATGGGCGAGAAACCACTCCGCTGCAGTAGTGGGTTGAGATCAGCACTAAAGAAGGTACGAGCAACACCGTCCCACCAAAGCCGAAAACGAAATGTAGAAAGCCCAGGGCGAACAAGGAACTTCGGAATGTCAAAATCGATTAAATGCCGATGATGAGTAGAACATAGCCGGCGGCTGGAAGAAGGAGTAAGTCGCTTGTCAACCCGACAAGCCTCTACCAAATCCTGGCCGAAACCAAATTGGCGGCTAACCAGATGAGGGTTGTAAACCTCAAAAGGAATGGTAGCGTTTGGAAGAGCCATAGAACCATTGAAAATAGGACGATGAAGAATGCAACGATTCCAAACCTGAGCAAGAGGTAAGGGAAGGAGGTCGCCAAAGGGAGCAGTGGCAATCTCTTTTACCCAAGCAAAATCGGTTCTCCGATAGTGATACTAAGAAAAGGATTGATAAGCAGTTCGGCCTAAGAAATAGCTGATCCAATGCGGAACCGACATGGCAGGAAACGATGTCCCCAGAAGGTCGGGACCAACAAAATGGTCAGGACGAATGTCGTGGGGAGGGAAACCAGAAACGTCGCGGAAATGCCAAACCAACCATAAGTGAAGAAACCATAGAGGACCTCGAGCCTTCTCCGAAGAACCTTTCTCCCAACCCGAAACAGTAGCCGATATGCCTGCGTATAGATGAGCGAGGAAGAAATCGGCCAACGGTAAAGTGGCCTTGGCAAGAATTGCAGAGGCTAGAGGAAAGGTTTCAAGAAGAACCCCTTTAGAAGGAGTGCACCGGAAGAACCGCGTCATAAAATACATCATGAAAGCCAGTGGTTCTTGAGGATGAGGAACGGGCGAGGAAACATCACTCTGATGGTTAACAATCCAACTGCTAAAAGAGTTAGAAGAGGGGAAGCCAGTGGTCTTCTCTGTGGGGCGAGATTCAGAAGTGACACCGAGATTATCCCCACGAACGGAAAGACTCAAGAGGAGTTTCACATCCTGAATGGTGGGGGTCATCATCCCCCAAGGGAAACAAAAGCAGTTCACAGAGGGATTCCAGAAACACAAGAGTGCCTGAATGGGGCGAAGGTCAGTTGGAAAAGGCAAAGTACTAAGAACGATAAGCCGACGAGTAGAGGATTTGGACCAAGAATCACGGCAATGAGGCTCGAGATGACGGTACCAAGCCACATAATCAGCAGAAGGTGAAGGCCAGTTAGGAAAGGGTGAAGTGAAAAGTTGAGAGGAGAAATAGGAGGAATACAGGGGTATAGAACGGTTTTCAGAGAAAATACGAGCGGTACACTCATCAATTTCTTCAGGAATACCCAGTGGGCCTAAGGAGTAGAAGTTTTCAGGGAGATAACGAACTGCAGAATGAGAAGCGAAAGAACTCTCGATCTTGAGAAGTTCCGACGAAGGAACGGGAATAGATTGGGGATCCATCGGAGAAGACGAGTAGAGAGAAAAGAGGGAAAGGGAGTTGAAAGGACGGTTTTATATCGAAGGCGGAACAGACTACGTAAAAAGGGTAATGATGACAGGATTCCTCGAGAAGAAGAAATAACCGTCAGGAAGAGCGAGGGAAAATTACTTGAGCTCTTTTCGGAACGAAAGATCGCCCAAGTAAGGAGGGCATCTGTTGGGGCCATGGGCCACAAGAAGTTAAATGGGCCATACAACATGGGCCGAAGAAGGATCTCTAAGAAGAGTTGGGCTTGAAATCTATTGGGCCGAGAAATTAAAAGGGAACGATCCAAAACAGAAGAAGAAAGCTGAACGGAGGAAGATTTCGGAGGGAAGAGGTTTCGGCCGAAATAGAACTGAATCAGCCGATTGAGGAGAGATGCGAATCGGCTCAGGGGGATTAGCCGGAGGAGCGGTTACCAAGCTCCGGCTATAAATAGGGGATGCCATGCACAGAATCGAGGAGATCAATCCAACCCCCAAATTCCTTTATCAAATTTACTTCTTTGTATCTTTACTGCTTTTTTACAGCTTTCCTTTACAGTTTTTCCTAGACTCTAGCTTAGCTTGTAGCGGTTACTTTCCAAGTCCACCGTTGTTTCTCAACAACTGGTAGTTTGGTTCCTTTTTCCGGTGAATTCGCCGTTGTTTCTTAACAAGTGGTAGATTCTCTATTGTATCTTGTTGCCATTTCAATTCTAAAGAATATTCAGTCAAGTTTGGGCGTAATTAGTCAAGTTTGGGCGCATTATTGTTAATCCGGACACGTAATCGGTTTGATCCTTTTCCGATAGCCTCCCTTGAGGAGAAAAAGGCCCTTGGCTCGACGCAGGCCAAACAATAGTTTAGAAATAAAAGAGAATCATGTGAACTACAGCAGTAATTAATAAGTACTTCCTAATAAAGATTGGTCTAAATAAAAGATTAAAATTTGAATTTCAAAGACAGCGCAGCAACAAAGAGATAAGATCATTTCTCTAAGGATACCATGCGAATCTATGATTTTTTTTTTCTTTTTTTTTTCGACATTTTGGGATACTATATCAACTTAGATGTTTTAATATCTTACATTTTAAATTCTCTTGAGCATCGACATTGATATTGGTTGAATGTTATATTATACTTCAAGATATATAACATGTTAGAATGATCATCGATCAACGACCATGGTCCGATTCAGATTGGGATTCAGGATAAATTTTGGAATAAAAATGATTTTAAAATGTGGCTTCAATCACTACTGTACGACCAACGAACAATTTGTAGAAATGTGATAACTTTTTATAACAAGCTAGTTGGATAAGTAAATGTTGCTGCATCTACTACATATAGTATACCTTCATCTCATTTTCTCTCTCACGTGACAATTACCTTTTGTTATGTGACAATCCAGAAATTTGATCACAAGATCACAAAAAATTTAGTCAATGAAAACATTAGCTATCGAAAATTTATTTCGATAATTGAAAAAATAAAAATATTAGAGCGTACAATGTTTTGATTTTGATCTTATAGATTAGAGCATTAGACCTTTTTTTTCCCTGCTTTTGTCTTGTTATTAAATTTTGTGGATAGGAATACATGAAAAAAAAAATAACATCAAATTCGACAACTAAATCTAATAGTTTAGCTACAGCTCATCCAAAAAGAAATAGTTTAGCTACCCGGCCACTACTACAAGAATTTTGGATTTGGTTACTAAAATTGTAGTTGCCAACGAATTTCAATCGCTAAAACAGAAAATTTTTGTAATGAACAAATATCAATAGCTATAATTGGTTTAACTATAATTTGGTAGCTAAACCATTATTTCTTATGGTGTAGGGCCGGGGCATCTTAACTTAAGAGTACGTAGCTTCTCTATTTTAAATGAATAATATTTAATTTTCAGTTTTATAATTGAATCACAAGATATATTTTTAAAAATTATTCATAGTTTCATATTAATTGATCAGTTTTCTGGCGGAAAGACTCCCTCTTTCGCGCAAGTTCTCGCTCAAGATAAGATGGACACTGAGACTACCGCTGAACCATTACCACGGCGTGACCTCATTGCCGAAGGTCTCATTAAGAAAGGGTTTGTTGATAACAATCCCTCGCTTCCGGATTTCGTTATAGATGAAGATTTGGACATTGAGGCGGGCAAGGCATGGGAACAGGCTCTGGTGATCAAGTTGTTAGGCACATCTGTGGGTTACTTGACACTCAAGGAAAGGCTAACGAGATTGTGGAAGCCGACGGATACTATGACTATTATCGACGTGGGGTTTGGGTGCTACGTGGTCCGGTTTTCTTCGGATATTGATCGTGAAACTGTGGTAAATGGTGGCCCTTGGCTACTCTTTGATCACTACCTTGCTGTTATGCCGTGGTCCCGAAGCTTTGATCCGAGTACCACCAAGGTCAACAAAACGCTTGTCTGGGCTCGCTTGAATGGCCTTCCCATGCATCGTTACCGGGAGGATATTTTGTGGGGTATCGCTTCGGGGTTGGGCGATGTGATGAAGGTAGATAAGTGCACCAGTGATGCTGCGAAAGGAAGATTTGCGCGTGTTTGTGTAGCTCTTGACCTTGAACGCCCGGTGACTGGAAAATTACGAGTTAATGGCCAATGGATTCAGGTGGCATATGAAGGGCTACATCTTATTTGTTCTTCATGTGGCCACTATGGACACTTTGTTAAGGATTGTACTGTGCGGCCGCCAACGCCAACTTGTCCCAATAATGTTGATGGGGAGGCGGTATCACAGCAAAAGGAATATAATGAGCCCTCTGGAGATGTTGGTTCTGGTCATGCCAACTTGAAGGATGGACAGCCATCAGCTACAGATGGAGAACTTGTTGATCCAGTGTTTGGTGATTGGATGGTGGTGCGTAGGCGCCCTCGCCCCCCTCGCAAGCCGAGAGGGGAGTTCCGCTCGACCCCGGATGACAAGAAGGGCACTTCTACGGAACCTATCCCTACTAACGTTAACCAGGATAGTAGAAAAGGCAAAGCTGTGGTTGTGGCTGAGGAATCGGATGTGCAGGTTCCGACTTCCAAAATGCCGCATGTTATTGCTTCAGACAAAGGGATTCCTGGTGAGTGCTCTCGGATGGAGGCGTTGGCTTTAGTGCCAGTTAATAAACCGACAGGCCCTACTTGCATGACCCCTGCCAGGCGCCCCAGACAAGTACAAATGTTGAAACGGCCTCGTCTTGAAAGAGCGGGCTCGGATAGGGAAGACTCATCGGATAGAGACATTGAGTTGGTGGATGCTGTGGGTAGTGGGAGTGGATTTGGCAGGTTTGGTCCTCTCCTTGATGAAAACGACTCCAAGGATTCAGAAGTTTGGGCCGACGCGGATGATGCAAGTACATGTTAGTATTTGCCATTACTCCCTCTCATTATATAATTTATGGATTTTAGGGACTTTACTATAATTACGTGGAACGTTTGTGGTATTATGAGCCGCACTGCTTAGCGTTGGATGAGTGAGTTGATTTGGGAGCATCACCCGGATATATTATGTGTGTTGGAGCCCCGGGGGGAGTTCTCTCGGCTCAAACCTTTCTTTCTTCGACTTGGGTACTCTGACATCTGTATTCAAAAGGCTATTGGTATGGGTGGCGGTGTTTGGGTTTTGAGCAAACTCTCAGTGGCGCCGTGCATTACCATAATGGATACTCGGGCACGTATGATTACTTTGGAACTTCGTCGTGCCTCGTGTTGCTGGTATTTCACGGCCTTATATGGTGATCCTAACTATCAAAGGCGTAAACTAAATTGGGACTCGATTACTGCTATTGCTGACATTATTGAGGGCCCATGGGTGGTGATGGGCGATTGGAATGAAATTGCGAATGAAGCTGAAGTTAGTGGAGGCGTATACTTGGCTGATCGAGCTGCAGACATTCGAAATCTGTTTGATCGTTGCCGTTTGTTAGACATGCACACGTTGGGTCCTGAGTTTACTTGGTCTCGTATGGCGGGGGCTGGGCGACGCATTAGCAAAAGACTAGATAGATGAATGGCTTCTTTGCAATGGGAAACATTATTTGAGGATGGGCGGGTTATTCATCTCCCGCGTATTGGCTCAGACCACTGCCCGCTAAAATTGCTGTGTGGGGATAATGCTTCTGCTCGATCGGAATGGCCTTTTCGATGGGAGACCATGTGGAAAGAGCATGGGAAATATCGCGATCTTGTTCTAAACAGTTGCCAGCAAGGGAATGGCGATTTCCTCTCTGTGCTTCAAGAAGTGAAGGAAAAATCTATTGTCTTTAATAAAGAGGTGTTTGGTCACATTCGGGAACGCAAGAGGAAGCTCAAAAATCGACTTCTGGGTGTGGAGAAACGATTAGCTCGAGTAGACTCAGCTTGGCTTTGGCGGCTTGATGATGAGATTCATAAAGAGTTGGCGGACGTGCTCATGCAAGAAGAATTGATGTGGCATCAGAAGTCCAGAGATAATTGGGTTCATGTTGGTGATAGAAACACGAAATATTTCCATGCTAGAACTAAAATCCGGAGGAAGCATAATAAAATTTATGGTTTGCACATGGACAATGGCGTTTGGAGTGAAGACAAAAATGAGCTTAAAGATCATGCTGTGACTTATTTCACATCTATTTTTGCAGGCCTCTTATGCAGCCCTCTGGTGAGCCACTGCCGCCTTTGCAACCTTTATTGGAAGAACAGAAGGACGCCCTGGATTTGGAGATCTCCCTTGTTGAGGTTGAACATGCCTTGAAGTCTATGAAATCATTCTCTGCGCCCGGGCCGGATGGCTTTCCGGCGGGTTTCTTCAAAGAATATTGGGATATACTTCAAGCCCCAATTTTCAAAATAGTCTCGGATGTCATGGCTGCACGCAGCCTTCCAGATGGGTTAGCCCATGCCTTTGTTTGCCTTCTCCCCAAAATTGATGTTCCTCGTACGCTTAAGGATTATCGGCCGCTGACACTTTGTAATGTTGCATTTAAGTTGATTACTAAGATTCTGGTACGTCGACTTAGACCTATAATGTGTTCCATTATAGGTCCTTATCAATCGGCGTTCTTGCCTGGGCGGGGCACTGCGGACAATGGAATTTTATTACAAGAAATTGTTGCGACCTTGGAAAGCCCTAGATCTATCTCTAAGGCTATTGTTCTCAAGATCGACTTGGCCAAAGCATTTGATACGGTTAGTTGGCCTTTTTTAGAGGAGTGTCTGGTTGAGCTAGATCTTCCCATTGGATGCCGGGAACTTATCATGACTTGTGTTACTTCATCTAGTTTTTCTATTTTGTGGAATGGAGCTCCACTGGGAAATATCAAAGCGGAGCGTGGTATTAGACAGGGTGACCCGCTATCCCCTTATTTATTTGTGATCGTAATGGAAAAACTGTCTAGAACTATTCTTCATGCAATTGAAGTTGGGAGTTGGAGACCGATTCGATTATCTACTCAGGGGGTTGGCATATCACATCTAATGTTCGCGGACGATTTGATTTTTTGTGCAGAATTAGATGAGCCTAATGTGCGTTGCATGGCTTCGGTTTTGGAACGCATCAGTTCGAGATCTGGTTTGCACATGAATGCCTTAAAATCTAGCGCTTTTTGTTCGCCTTCTGCAACCCTGGAGGACCGAGCCATGTTGAGCGAGGTGATGGGCGTCACAGCTACGGCTGATTTGGGAGCCTATCTTGGCTTTCCAATAATTCATGGGAGGCTCAAAGTTGCTCATTTTGATAAGCTTATACAGCGCATAGAAGCTCGGCTAAGTGCATGGTCTGCATTTCTCTTGAATAAGGCGGGGCGTGTCACTCTAGCCCGGTCGGTGTTGAATGCTTTGCCTGTCTACACAATGCAAGTTCACTTGTTGCCTATCACAGTGTGTAATAACATAGACAAGATTATCCGTCATTGGATCTGGAAGGGTGTGGAGGGGCGTGGGTTACACTTAATAAATTGGGAGACTGTTACCCTCCTATAGAAAGCTGGTGGCCTGGGTATTAAGTGTAGTCGTCAAATGAACCTTGCTCTCTTAGGCAAGCAATTATGGCAACTAGTGGTTGAACCGAATAAGCTGTGGGTAAGTGTTTTGCGCGAGAAGTATGGCCTGGAGATGGGGACGCTGCCACGGAGTCACACTCGGTCTACTAAAGTTTGGAGGGCTTTAATCAAGGTTGGGGCTGTCTTTGCTCAAGGTTATGGCATTAGGGTTGGAAATGGATTGAGTTCTTTTTGGTTCTCCCCTTGGTGGGATGGGCAACATATGGTCAATCATGTCCCATTTATTGATGTGCATGACTTGCATCTTCGTATTCGAGATGTCATAGACAACGGGCGCTGGAATATGGGGATTGTTTACTCCTGGTTGGCCGTTGATCTCAAGAATGCTATTGAAGCTGCTCCTGCGCCATTCTTGAATGATAGCACTCCGGATATTTTGCATTGGCGAGGGGATTCTAAAGGAGTTTACAGTGTTCGTTCTGGGTACCGTTGGTTGTGCCCGGATAGTGAGTCGAGCAATGGATGGGCCTGGATGTGGAAACGTTCAATCCCGGAAAAAATTGGTGTGCTATTATGGATCCTTGGACATGGATCTCTTCCCTGTAATGCCTTGAGGCATCGCCGCGGGCTGAATGGATCGCCACTCTGCTCCATCTGTGGCGATCAAGTGGACAATTGGCGACATGCTCTATTCCTTTGTACTTGGGCGGAGCAAGTTTGGTTGCGTTGTGGCTTTCATCTCCGAGACATTGTTCAGGGTATCAACACACATGATAGTCGTCATTGGAGTGAATGGGGTTGGAGGACATGGGGTAGCAGGTTTCTTGCCATCCTTTGGACGGTTTGGTGTCACAGGAATGATCGCATCTTTAGAGGAAGTCAGCTGAGTAGAGATCGAATTGTGGCTGAGGCCATGCACCTGTTTCGTGTCCTTGATCAGCGACATTCTGCTCAAGTGAAAGAGAAGGTGCCTCGGGCAATACGTTGGGTGGAAGAAGGTGTTACGGGATTGGTCCTTCACTCAGATGGATGTGTTTTGATGGCGCCTGCTCGGTCAGGATTTGGTGCGGTGGTTCGAATGGCGACGGGTCAATGGATTAGTGCTTGCAGCGGCTCTGTTGGTGTACGGCCTATATTGGAAGTCGAATTGTTGGCGCTTCGTTTTGGCTTACTCCTGGCGTCTCAGCTCGGTGGGGCTTTAAAGGTGTGTTATGTGGATTGTCTTGAAGTCATTAACCTGGTGTTGGGGGTCGTTTCTCTTCGGCACAAGATGTGGCCGACAATCAAGGAAATTCGAGCTCTACTGCATAATATGGATGGGTGTTCTCTTCGACATGTGTTACGAGAGGGCAATCAGGTTGCTGATGGATTAGCGCGCAAGGCTGCTAGGTCGGAAGAGTTCTACACTACTTGGGCCTTTCCTCCGGATGACATTTCCCACCTAGTCGGGAAAGATGCTAGTGGTGCTACATTTACTAGATTAGTTTGATCCCTTGTTTTACTTTTCTTTTATTTTCCTTTGCTCGCCTTCTTAGGCTGTGTAACCAAAAAAAAAAAAATTGATCAGTTTTCTTTTGCAAATTTTTTAATAAAAAAAATAATTTCGTTGTACTTTTCCCTCACACTTCACTCGCTCTTTCACATTGTCACCCCTTCATTTGCCTAATGTAAAATATAACGATTATATTAAAACATCCAAAACAAAAATCAATTAATTCTAAATGAAATGATTAATTAATTATTATCTTTACCACTTCCCTACAATACTTTGTTAGTACATCTAGAAGTAATGAATAGTAATAATTACGTGTACAATTATTATGTGGTGCACATGTTGTTTTATGATGTACCTTTTGGAAAAATTAGTTGGAGCTAGGGGTGAAAACGGGACGGATACGGGCGGATAGTACTCATCCCGCATCCTATCTCATATTTTTTTATCGAATATGGAATCGGATACGAATAGGTCGGATACAAATACGAATTCGAATATTTCGGGAAACGGATACGAGACGGATTTGGATTTTAACTAGGATAATCTTATAATTACTAAAATTTAATTTTTTTTTATAATTTTTAAGTGAAATCGGAATATCTTACTATGTAAGCTAAACTAAATTTTTAAATTTTTCAAGATCATTAGTTATTTCGTTCAAAACATCTAAATAACATCACTACAAGATGTTATATACTACAGTTTTGATGCAAAGAACCTAATGATGTAGTCGAGTTGATTGATATGATTTGATTTAATAAATTACATATGACTTTCAAGCTTTTGATTATATTTATACATATAGTATTACTTATTTATTTTCTAGTTAATATAATATATTATATTATACATATATAAATACATATAAATTTTCGGATATTCGGATAGAAAATATGGATAATATCCGCATTATATTCGGATTTTTCGGATACGGGCTGATATTTACAATCCCATATCCTATCCCGTATCCGTCGGATATAAAAATTCGAATTCGAATTCGAATATAATCGAATACGGCATCGGATCAGGCGGATATCATCCGCCCCACTTTCACCCCTAGTTGGAGCTACAAATTAAAATTGTTCGGTATATAAAACTTTTGGTAGAAGTTTGAACCTTTATTTTTATAAATTCTGAAAAGGTTAAAGATAATTAAATTATAAATATGTTTGGGAGCGAGCAGATCCGATAACAGATAGCAGACTGTAAGAGCTTCCAAAGATTAAAAGGAACTACTACCAGTAGCTTTTCATTTTATAGAATTTATGATAAATCACGAATTCAAAACCTAAATCAAATATTTTTTTTATATAGTAGCTTCAGCAAAGGGTTCGAGTTCGAGCCTTTGTGTATGCAGAATTCTGATTTGGGAGAGACAACTCTTAAACGCCCACCAGATCCTCTAGAATTAGTTTTATGCCCGATGAGGCTTGGAGGTACCCTGGTATTCACCTAAATATTTTGTACTATACCTTTTTCATTTTTTTTTCTTGAATTGATCTAAGATCAAACCAAGGTTTTAAATATCAGTTTCGGTGTCTATATCGGACATATAATTTTAGAGAAATTTCGAAGATATTTGAAATTTCGGGGGAAATTTCAGAGATATTTGCAATTTTTTTGAGAAAACCACATCGAGTTTCTAAGATGATGAAAATGAAGATATTTCAAATTTCCTCATCTATGTTACTATATAAATTAATAATATGCTAACAATACTCAATCAATGATATACTATGTTAATAATATTGTTGATATCGTGCAACATATTGATTGATAAGAGATTTAAAATCGATGAAAACAAGTTAATTGAATGACATAATCAATATGAGTCAAAACATAATTTTTAGTTTTTAATTTTTTTTAAAAAATATATTTTTAGAATTTAGAAAAGAAATAATTTTAAAAAAAAATAATAAATTTCGGGAAATTTCGGTTTTCGGACGAAATTTCGATGGATATTTTGCAAAAAAATATTGTAGGTGAAATTTCGCTTCGGGTTGTCCCGAAACGCGAAATTTCGGTCGAAATTTCGGATATTTCGGGGATATTTAAAACAATAGATCTAACTAGTATAATAGTATTTGTGAAAAAAACCATTAAACAAAAGTGGGTGATGATTGTTTACCAAAAAGGAGTTTGGGCTTCATGATTAGAACAAGAAAGTATATGACGTATTTTCTATTGAGTCCGCACACGCAGTGCCATGGCAGGTACTGACAATAATCTTTTATGCCAGCCGCCAAAATTCCTCAACTTTTGTACCCGAAAAGGCATTAAAACCCCTGGTTCGTGGTGTGGTTCGTATACGAACCGGTAGAATAACCACGAACCATGGGATTAATTAGTAAACGTAATTAAGGAAGCCTGGTTCGTGGTTCAAGACGTGGACCGGAGACGAACCGGTTCCGTTGATGACGACCCATGGCGCGACGTGGCAATGTGGGTTCGTCTTTAGTCAGGTGACCACGACGACCCACAGACCACGCACCATGATGCAG
This sequence comes from Hygrophila difformis, assembly GCA_030278955.1. Classification (NCBI taxonomy): domain Eukaryota; kingdom Viridiplantae; phylum Streptophyta; class Magnoliopsida; order Lamiales; family Acanthaceae; genus Hygrophila; species Hygrophila difformis. Next base: position 19,689,054 of record JAOANR010000001.1, on the reverse strand, counting down.
TTATTATTACTCATTAATTTTTATTATAAAATCAATTTAATCCAATCATATTTATTATTATTATTTTAATTAATATTCTTATAATTACAATATTTATTGTATTATAATTAAAAGAAGTATTATGGAAATATAATTATTTCACTTTTCCGTCTACAAATATTATAAAATCAATTATAACAAAATAATAATAATAAGTTTTATGTATTATTAATATTACATTGTTATTATTAATATTATTATTATTATTATTATCATTATTATTAATATTCTTTTACTATTGTTTGTAGAATAATTATTATAATGTATTTATAGTTTTAATACTCCTAAAAATATAATTATTAATAAAAATATTAAAATTATACATTATTATTATTAATTTAATAATAGCAAAAATTATTTTGACTATATTTATTACTTTCTCTTTTGTTATAATAATAAATATTTTTGATTAATAATTTTCTCTAATAATATTGTAACAAAGATAAAATAATTGTAATTATGAAAGGATTATATTATCATTAATAATTGTCCACTGAAAGGCGTCGTGTATGCCCAAATTTCAACTTGCCGCCACCCCATCCACCATCCCCTCCGGCTCTTTGAATCTGCAAGGCCATACTGAATGTCCCGAGAGGAGTAATATTTGGAATGTCACAGTCATCACATTCTTCATGATGCAGTTATTGTGCTTCCAATGACGGTCCTTACCAATGCCGCCCATGCCAAATGTTGTATTTTCCAAATCCTTCCATACAAATAGAAATTTTCACTGCCAACTTGGAACACTAATCTGCAGTTAAACATCCACAATATATAAGCCAATAGTCTGAATAATAATGATGATGATGATAATAATAACAATAATAATAATAATAATAATAATAATAATAATAATAATAATAATAGTACAGATTTGTTATGTGAAAAACTGTAAAATTACCTCTAGTGAATCATTGTTGGGAATTCATCCTAGTAGCTCAATTTAACTCCCTTCGTTGATTACTCTCTGCAGCCTTCTGCACCATATGCAACCAAAATTAATAGTGCTATCTACGGTGTTGGTGGCTATGATGGGGACTGCATAATTTTATCCTCTCGGAAAGCCGAATCTTCAAGCTCTGTGATGTAAGATTTGAGCTTGATGCATGCCCAGTGTTTAACCTGTCGCAACACGACCGTTGTGGGATAGGCTATACTCATGCTACACGAAAGGAGTAATATTTAGAATGTCACGATCACTACATTCATCCTGATGTAGTGATTGTGCTTCCAATTAGGGTCATTACCAATGCCGCCCATTCCAAATGCGTCCAAATGTTGTATCTCCAGCCACTGAAGTTGAACACCAAAACCCTGAATTGGAGGAGTCTTCTCAAATTGAAAGAGATTTGGAATTACATAGCAGATGCATGGACATAGGGTCTTTAAATAGGGTTGCCCAAGATTCAGGTGCCCATATGTCCTCCATCTCCCTATCCCCAACGGTTAAATTGAGGGGTAATACCACCCACCAAGGCTTGCCCCTCTGAATGTTCTACGGTCCTAGTGCACCCGCTTCCATTTTGACCCCTATGCAATGGGAGGTGGTTCGAACCGTCGTCATTACCAATGCCGCCCAGGCCAATGTTGTTGTTACAAACGTGGCGACCATGTCCAAATGTTGTATTTGGGTAATACCTACAAGTAAACATTACAAAATAATATTAATAACGGCGATTAATACATTTTTGTAAAGTTATTGCTAGTAATATGAATAGTAATAATGAAATTAATATGACTAATACCACTCTGGCCGCCTGAGTTTATAATGTGTCAATCCGTTGCTAGCCTTTTCCCATGGCATCTCGCATTGCCCACTGAACCGCCCAATTTCCTTTGGAACGTCGTGTATGCCCAATTTTCAACTTGCCGCCTCCCCATCCACTATCTTCGGCAGCTCTTTGTATTCATAGGCCATTCTCAACGTTCCGAAAGGAGTAATATTCGGAATGTGACGACCGCAGCATTCACCCTGCTGCGGCGCTTGTGATTCCGAATGTGGCGCTCTTACCTATACCTCCCATTCCCTTGAAGTGGAACTGCCAAATGTTGGTGACCCAAGTGGCAAAATTTCCCCAATCTCCGAAATGAATTTCCCGACTTTCAACAACGACCTACAGTTATCATAACAAACATTGTGCACAATATGATATTAGTAAGAGGCCAAATAATATAATAATAATAATAATTAAGAAGACGCGCGCTAATTTTCTGTATCCAAAGGACATACTTATTTCTAGATGGACACCACGGTAAAGCTTGCCCCTCCGAGTGTGGTCATTCTTGACCCTCCACGGGGAAAATGCCGACTTTAATTTTTCCTCCATCTCACTCCGATTGTATTTTCCAATACCTCCCATACCAACTGAAATGGATCTAAAGAACTTGCAACAGTAATCTGTAGTTGAACATACATAATATATAAGCCAATAGTGGTGTCAATAATAGTAAAAACTGTGAACGAATATTTTTTAAAGTGCAGACCTCCCACCAAGGCTTGCCCCTCCGAATCTTTAAAACAGAGGCTTTTTGCCCTATCCTGGTGCACCCGCTGCCATTTCGACCGTTGTGATAGGGGAGGTGGTTCGAACTGTCGTCGTTACCAATGCCGCCAAGGCCAATGTTGTCACTACGAATGTCGTCCACGACCAAATGTTGAATTTGAGCAATATCTACAGGTAAACATTACAAAATAATATTAAAAACGACGATCACTCAATATTTTAGTAAATTAACACTAATAGTATGAATAGTAATAATAAAATTAATACCAATAATAATAATAATAATAATAATAATAATAATAATAATAATAATAATAATAATAATAATAATAATAAAACCTACAGCGTCACATTCTTAACAATCTTTGTGAATTGGGCGATGCCAAATGCCGCTGAGATTGAAAACTTGGTCGTCGGTGTGGTGGAGCAGGTATATGATAATTGCCGAGTCCTCTCATTCCTCGCCAGTATAATTATTGTTGTAACCCTACAGGGGGAAAATTTAATTTTACAACACCATAGTTAGTGATTGCAGTTTTATTAAGTATATATTTATAATAATAGAAATATTGTTAATAGTAATAGTAAGTGTATTAATTACTGTTGTATTAATAGAATACCGATCATTATGCGTGCCTGACATGTTTACACCATAGCAGCCACCCAAGATTGGCAAATGGCTGGGACGGGGCAGAACATGGAAGTTGGAAATTAAAATATATTCTCCTTGGCTGACAGTTCCATACTAATGAGGTTATGGAATTAGAAATTATATTCCGATTTATCTGAACTCTTCTTCTCAAGTGAGAGGCGTGCTGGCTGGCGCTATAATTGCAGGCCGACAGTTTGATAATACCTTTTAAGTAGGGTTCATGCTGATGCAATGGTTAGACGGGTTTACCCCGCGCCTGGGGTATGTGTAATAATGCAGAGGGCGGCCCGAAAGGTTTTAGGGACGCGTCATGGCGGACATTTCTACCACTACAATGATAGTGCACGTGTGGGTGGATATATTTTATAATTATAATAAACATTAAAATTATTTTCTAATTTTATAAAAAAATTAATAAACACTATTGATGCTTAAGTATAAAATTATTAAATTTATTAAAAATTATCTGGGATGTATCCTAGGCCCTTTAAACCCTTTGATAGTGCATGCCCCAAACCTTTATTTTGAACCCTCGTGCCTTAAACCCTTTGAACCGTAAATGCTCAAACTCTGTGTCCCATGAGTACAACTCCACCATTTGAATCGTGTCCTTCTCTGCCCCCAGTTAGAAGTTGGAAACCTGGGCGGAGTTCTCCTTGGCTGACAGTTCCATGCTAATGAGGTTATGGAATTAGAATTTATATTCCGATTTATCTGAACTCTTCTTCCCAAGTGAGAGGCGTGCTGGCTGGGGCTATATTTTGTATGGGGCAGGGACGGAGCCTTACACGTTAGTGACCGAGTCGAATACATGATGGGGCAGTGCCAACTATGCCAATCATCATGAACCATCTAAAAGTTCTGCAAGAAAAGATACCTTAAACGAAAGGATGGCTTTTCCTAAAGCGATGTTGTGCCAAACCAGATGCAGGTGGAACTTTATGAAGGTAACTACGACGCTGAGTTGATATTGCGATCAATCCGCTGCAATCCTCTTCCTCTGCCACATCCTATTGTCCACTGAAAGGCGTCATGAAACAACACCACTATGCAGGTAATTTACTGTTGTCGATGGTGCTGCTCAATTGCATCCACTCCCTTCATGCGCCATCATTGCACCCACTCACAATCGAATAGAAGACTTCAGTTTACCATAAGTCAAACCTTGAAGGGGGACTTGGTTCATAACCGAATCATCCCTATCTTCCATGCTTCAGTCCAGTAACGATGGCATAAATTCGTGCCCATCCCAAGTCCCCCTTCAAGGTTTGACTTATGGTAAACTGAAGTCTTCTATTCGATTGTGAGTGGGTGCAATGATGGCGCATGAAGGGAGTGGATGCAATTGAGCAGCACCATCGACAACAGTAAATTACCTGCATAGTGGTGCTGTTTCATGACGCCTTTCAGTGGACAATAGGATGTGGCAGAGGAAGAGGATTGCAGCGGATTGATCGCAATATCAACTCAGCGTCGTAGTTACCTTCATAAAGTTCCACCTGCATCTGGTTTGGCACAACATCGCTTTTGGAAAAGCCATCCTTTCGTTTAAGGTATCTTTTCTTGCAGAACTTTTAGATGGTTCATGCTGATTGGCATAGTTGGCACTGCCCCATCATGTATTCGACTCATACACTAACATGTAAGGCTCCGTCCCTGCACCATACAAAATATAGCCCCAGCCAGCACGCCTCTCACTTGGGAAGAAGAGTTCAGATATATCGGAATATAAATTCTAATTCCATAACCTCATTAGCATGGAACTGTCAGCCAAGGAGAACTCCGCCCAGGTTTCCAACTTCTAACTGGGGGCAGAGAAGGACACGATTCAAATGGTGGAGTTGTACTCATGGGACACAGAGTTTGAGCATTACGGTTCAAAGGGTTTAAGGCACGAGGGTTCAAAATAAAGGTTTGGAGCATGCACTGGCAAAGGGTTTAAAGGGCCTAGGATACATCCCAGATAATTTTTAATAAATTTAATAATTTTATATTCAAGCATCAATAGTGTTTATTAATTTTTTTATAAAATTAGAAAATAATTTTAATGTTTATTATAATTATAAAATATATCCACCCACACGTGCACTATCACTGTAGTGGTAGAAATGTCCGCCATGACGCGTCCCTAAAACCTTTTGGGCCGCCCTCTGCATTTTTGGTAGAAATTTCTACCTTTTTTGGTAGAAATTTCCAACAGATTATGACGCGTCCCTAAAACCTTTTGGGCCGCCCTCTGCATTATTACCCATACCCCAGGCGCGGGTAGACCCGTTTAACCATTGCATCAGCATGTGCCCCCCTTAAAGGGTATTATCAAACTGTCGGCCTGCAATTATAGCGCCAGCCAGCACGCCTCTCACTTAGGGAAAAGAGTTCAGATAAATCGGAACATAATTTCTAATTCCATAACCTCATTAGTATGGAACTGTCAGCCAAGGAGAATATATTTTAATTTCCAGGCTTTCCATGTTCTGCCCCGTCCCAGCCATTTGCCAATCTTGGGTGGCTGCTATGGTGTAAACATGTCAGGCACGCATAATGATCAGTATTCCTGGGGCTCTCGGCAGGATATTGTGGCCGGGCGTGTTTTAGTTTGAACATGTGCGCCCCCAAAATTATCCTTCCCTGCGAACATGGGAAACATTTCTTAAAGTTTGATGCCTTCGGGCAATCCGCTACCAATCGGATACCGAGGAAAATGAGGATGCGGTGTGGGACGACGTTCTTCGGCGTTCCGACTAAGGGGCATGGAGAATCGGGACGTCCACTGATGTGCAATTACTCCTGGACGATCCAAAATTTCTTCAGCATTGTTATGACGCGAAAGCTCAAACTCTGCCAACCTCAGGTATGCATGCGACCATGCTCTTCGACGAGGTTTTGGGTAACTGCTGAGCCCGCACGCTACTTGGCAAGTTTTCTCCACTGATGTGCAATTACTCCTGGACGATCCAAAATTTCTTCAGCATTGTTATGACGCGAAAGCTCAAACTCTGCCAACCTCAGGTATGCATGCGACCATGCTCTTCGACGAGGTTTTGGGTAACTGCTGAGCCCGTACGCTACTTGGCAAGTTTTCTCGCGTCGGCGTCCGTATGGAGGAATATTGTAGCCGGTCGTCCTTAGCCCACTTTTTCCATTAATCTGCATGGCCCGGAAGTTCTAGGTTGCCCCATATGTTTTGATGAAATCTAGACAAACCAGCAACGTAGATAGCACCATTAAGTTCGGTTGCATATGGTGCAGTCGTCTGAGAGAGGTTGAATATAGGGAGAAAAAATACCAAGGGGTCGACATGTTCTCAAGCATGTTGTCCAACTATACAGGCCGACTGCTACAAGCTTGAGATCATGTCGACCCTTTGGTATTTTTTCTGCCTATGTTCAACCTCTCTCAGCCGACTGCACCATATGCAACCGAACTTAATGGTGCTATCTACGTTGCTGGTTTGTCTAGATTTCATCAAAACATATGAGGCAACCTAGAACTTCCGGGCCATGCAGATTAATGGAAAAGTGGGCTAAGGACGACCGACTGCAATATTCCTCCATACGGACGCCGACGCGAGAAAACTTGCCAAGTAGCGTACGGGCTCAGCAGTTACCCAAAACCTCGTCGAAGAGCATGGTCAGAGTTCATACCTGAGGTTGGCAGAGTATGAGCTTTCGCGTCATAACAATGCTGAAGATGTTTCGAATGGCCCAGGACTAATTGTCCATCAGTGGAGACCATCCTTATTCTTGTCCCATCGTCCGAACGCCATAGCATTTCACCCCGCACCGCAACCTCATCTGACTCGCCGGCCGATCGTTGCAACGCGCCAATGCGGTGGGCCTTAAATGACTGAAGATATTTCCGTACAGTTAGTAATTGCAGTTTTATTAAGTATATATTTATAATAATAGAAATATTGTTAATAGTAATAGTAAGTGTATTAATTACTCTTTTAAGCCTTGCATCTCTTCTCCTCTGTTCAACCTCTCTCAGCCTCTCTTTTTCAGGGGTAACATCTCCCACTAATGCTTGCCCCTCTAAGCTGAGCGACTCCTTTTTTAGGGGTAGTATTGGGCAATATTCCCTCCTTCAGTTCCCGAGTTGCCCGAATGTTATCTGTCAGGCGGGCTATGTGATGAACCTGCCCGCTTGTTTACCCATCCTCTGCGATAATTTTCTGAACGGTCATTACCAATGCCGCCCAGACCAAATGTTGCGCTCGAGGTTTGAAACGTGTTGATTACCAATGCCGCCCAGGCCAATATTGCATTCCCCCGCAATGAAGCAGTGTGCACTGTACAGTATAGCCTGTGGTATGACAATGACAATCAGTGAGCAAACAGTGTGTAGGATATATGAAGTTAATATTACGACTCGAACACCGCTAATGAAAAATTACTGACAGCGATGCTTCAAGCCCTGTGCTTGAAGCATTGTGCTTCATGCATGGACAATATTCCACATGTCCGCCTTCACCCATTCTGGGACAGGCCACAATCTTGCTTTCTGGCGGGGGAGATTGGTGGTATGCAACCATCAAAACATTTATCGTGATGTAGTGAGGGTGCTTCCGAATGTTGTCATTACCAATGCAGCGCATGTCCAATTGTTGTATCTCGGCAACACCTACAGGTAAACATTACAAAATAACATTAATAACGGCGATGAAAACATTTTAGTAGTATTAACGTATTTCTTTGGCAATGGAACCTAAGAGAATTTTAGCAATACTACGATACTCGTTATTGCAAATATTAATATTTTGTAATTATTGCTATTATTATCATATTTAATCTACCATTGTTAAAAAATTATTATTATTACTATTATAGTAATATTATCAATAATTATTTATGTTGCAAAAGTCATAAGAAATTATATATATATATATATTATTGTTCTATATTCTAAAACATAAATTGTTCTATATTCTAAAACATAAATTGTTCCATATATAGATATTATATATATATATTATTTTTCTTATAATTTAGGGTTTAGGGTTTAGGGTTTAGGGTTTAGGGTTGGGAGCGTAAAACCATTTTTTAAAAAATTGGACGCGGGCGCGGAAATCTAAGCGGTGGACCGTGTACGACCCAGGCGGTTCGTAGACGACCCACAGGTTCGTACACGAACTGCCTGGTTCGTAGACGACCCACAGGTTCGTACACGAACTGCCTGGTTCGTACATGGCCCACCGGTTCGTATGCCTGATTCGTGGGTTAAAACTTCGCGAACCCGTCCATCTTCCCCACTTTCTCTCTTTTTCTTTTATTTGCACTGGACGGCGGTTACTCCGGCGATTTAAAGCGAAAAAATGGACGACACTATTCCGGCGGATCTCTCGTGGGCATTGGCGGAGACGGAGGCGGGCAATGAAACGGGACGGGGCCAGGCGGGCGGAGAGGGAAGCGGCGCCGGCACGAGCGGCGGCAACGAGGGGGGAAGCGGAGCAACCGCCGCCGCCGCGCCGGCGGGCAGTGAAGCGCCGATGCTTCTACCACCCTCCGGCAGGGATCCCGATCGGGTTAGGCATACTCGTTTTCTTTAATTTTTAAATTTTTGTTATACCGTTTGCTAATTAAACTTAATTGTGTGCATTTTGGTGAATTATTATTTGTATGGATCATTATGTTGATAATGTTGGCTTAGCTTTTCATGTTCGATCACGATTATTTTGATCATTGTTAGTTTAGCACTGAATTAATTATCCAGTAATTTGGATTTTGTGGTAATTTTTGTTAGTATTGTTATGCGTGCTGGTAATGTTGGATTAGTTTTTTATGATCATGATATTCTGATTAATTGATCATTGCTAGTTTAGAACTGAATCAATTATCCAGTCATTAGGATACACTCGGCAATATTTCTTAGTACAGTGATGGTGTTGATAATGTTGGATTAGTTTTTTATATTTGATCACGAAATTTTGATTAATTGATCATTGTTAGGAGCAGAACTGAATTAATTATTCAGTGGTTGGGATTTTGACACGGTGACTCGATGAAATGTTTAGGTCGCAGGGCAACGGTTCAAATTAAAAGTCTTATTAAAATTAATTTTATATTAATATTATAATATTAAAAGTAAGTATATTTTATCAATTTATAGTAATATTATAATATTAAAAGTAAGTATATTTTATCATTTTATATTAATATTATAATATTAAAAGTAAGTATATTTTATCAATTTATATTAATATTATAATATTAAAGACATTACTATAATATTATTAAAGTTAAAATTATTATATTAAATTTAATTTGATACTATAAAATATTTATGAAAAAATTTAATTTGATACTATTTAGCTACTTTATTATAATATTAAACTAAAATCGATACAAATTTATTACAATATTAAATTGATTCAAATTTAATTTGATAATAATTTGATACTAAAATTATTATATTAATTGTCCATATTATAATATTAAAGACATTACTATCAAATTGTATTAAATTTAATTTGATACTATAAAATATTTAGCTAGTTTATTTTGATATTATGAAAAAATATTATACTATTATTTTAATAATATAATATTTTTATATTATAATTTATCAATTAAAAAATTTATGACAAGATTAAATAACACTAATGCAACTCTAAAAATATTCATATTCCATGTAGGCGGCCGATATTATCACTAAGTACGTCATCTGATTAATTGAGATATTACTTATTGTCTGTAATGAGTGTTTAATGGGAGGATCAATCCTTTTTATAAATAATAGGGAGATTGGTGGTACGTGAGAGGGGACTGCCAGGGGTCTTCCCCTCACTTGGGCACCTACACGCGTCAGAAGACGCTGGTGCCGAAGATTGAGGGCGTACTTAGAGAGGCGGACCCTGATGGTTTAGAGGAGCTCCGCCGATCATGCTTCGGGCATCTGTTTCGACCGAGGTGGCATCGTGGGACCATCTCAGGGCTTGCCCTGAACGAGCTTTTGGCTCGGGAGGTAGTCTTTCACCCTATCCCGAAGGCGACGAAGGCGGTGGACTGGCATATGGGGAGCGACGATGAGTAAGAATAATTTTTTGTATTGTTGCAAATTGATTATATAAGTTCATATTTCAATTTATTCCAATAGGACACACTGATACGCGAGTGTTGGGATGGCCTTCGGTCCCGGATGACCGACTCGCATACTGCATTCTTCATGTTGTACGTTACGGGGGCAGCTCCTAGTTGGGGGTCCACGGCAGACTGGTCAGAGTTAGATGAGGTTTGTGGAATTACATCTTAATCGCATAATTTTAATAATTAGATTACCGACACTCTAATGATCATGTTTTTTTGCTACGTACAGATTATCTGCCCATACAACCCAGGGGGTCACTGGGCTATCGTACGACTGCGACTCGAGGCGCAGACGATTGTTCTACACGATAGCCTCATCCCAGACCGAGATTTGAAACCAGATGTAGCCAGGGACCGATCGCAGAAGATGTGGGTGTTGCGGAAGTTATTGCCGGAGATGCTGTCTCGCACTGGCTACTATGATCGTCGTAGCGGCGCTGTTTGCTCCCCCACCTGGGATTTCAAGTTCGCTCGCAAGGAGGCAGTCATCGAGCAGACCGACAGCATCTCGTGCGGCCCGATTGCACTGTTCACTGCAGCCTGTATCGTATGTGGCCGTTTCCCGGGAGATTATCCAGATGCTTGGGCCATGCGGCAGAGCCAGGCTTTCGATGTGTGGCGCTTTAGTGCAGACCCGGACCAGGGCCCCACACGCACCATGGCTTGCGCACCCCCTGGCGGGGGTTTGTTTGATGTTGTATCGGAGCCTTAGGTGTTTTTTAGATATTTTGTGCACTTTTCACGCATTATTATTTGGAGATATTTTGTGCGGATGTACAGTTCATATTTCAAGTATTTTATGCACCACATATATTATTGCCTGACAATTCACGTATTAATTTTCAGTCATCGCCCTCTTAATACTAGTAATACGGAGCTGGGCTGTTTAAGTCTGGGAAAATTAAACAATTCGCTGCATCGTGTCCCGCGCCACCACATGATGTACATAAGTGTGGAATGGTTGGTCGGTACTCGGATGGACCGGCGACATCGGCGCTCGGGCCAGGACACCTCTTCCAATTATGGCCCACCGCACCACACACACTGCAACGTTGCCGCCTTCTGGAATTCCCAGCTCCTTCTGCCCCCGATGGAATCCGACTTTGTTTCGGTCGACCAGCCTGCCTCGGGCAAGCTGGCGTCTTGCACGTTGCGTTGGCAATCGCGGTCGGGACTACCCAGTCGGTCGGGTGGTCCATAGGATACACTCGCGCTTTCCATGACTGGATGAGGACCGCACGCTTGTAGTGTGGTGACACATATGCAGTCTGCTCGTGGTTCACAAACCTGCGCAAAAAGGTTGGAGCGTTAATTAAAACATTATGTCCGTGCCACTTAACCAGTATAAAACCGACTTCTAGTTCAGGCCCGTCGATACCTAATCGCTGCCGATGCATGGGGACACGGTATCAAATGCTGCTCAAACCTCTGGCACGTGCATGTCTTCGAGCCAAGGTTTACTGTGTACTCCTTGCCGTTCTGCTTGACGTTGAACTCATCGGACTTCCTTGTGCCCTTCACTGACAGGGTATGTCCTTCGTCTTTCGCCTTCATCAGCTCCACATGTGCCCAGTCAGTCAACACAGTAGTGCCACTCAACGCGTCGTTATGCCGCTCTGTAAACCAATCAGCAATAGTTGCACGAATGACGTCGAGCATTGAGCACACAGGCAACCTTCGCGCCCACTTCAATACGTGGTTCATGCTCTCTACGGGATTCGTCGTCATCATGTCATAACGACGAACAGGACACTTCACACGCGCAAACTTGTCCTCCCCTACTTTCTCCACTAGATGCGTATATGCGGAAGAACACTGTTGCTTCAACGCATCCATGTGACGATTATAATCTGAATTCTTGTATGCATAGGCAGCCGATGTGAACAGATCCTTCACTCTCTTCCCATACCGACCTAGATTGGACTTTATGTGGAACGTACAGAGGACGTGGCGTGCATCTGGTAACACTTGCTCAATCGCAGTTCCAATGCACTTCGCCCCATCGGACACAATCAACACATCTTTGTGCAGGTGTAGTGCCCGGTGTAATTGCAATAGAAACCACCGCCACGTCTCAATTGACTCCGTCTGCCCAACAGCGAATGCAAGCGGGAATAACTGATTGTTTCCGTCTTTCGTTACCGCCACGAAGAGGACACCCTTGTACTTGCCCTTTAAATGTGTCCCGTCGATTGCCATGAAAGGCCGCATCAGTGGCCACCCAGCAATCGAGGCACCCAGTGCAAAGAATGCAAGCCCGAATTTCCCCTCCATGTCCACCGTGTAATCCGTCACCGTATTTGCATTTGACTCCTTCAGCATGTGTAGGTACGAAGGGATCATCTTGAAAGAATTGTCGTGATCCCCAAAAATTGAGACAATTGCATGGTCCCTAATCTTCCGGGCCATTCCGATCGAGACGTTGACACCTTCTTTCCGCAGCTTACTCTGAATCATTAAAGGCTCTAACGTCTTCTCCTCGACGACAATATCTGCGGCATAATAGCTGCCCAAATGTCTCGATGGGAGTGTCGTCGGATTGGGCCTGTCCGGGTCTGCACTGCACGTATGCGGGACCAGTCTGTACACCGTCCAAAGCGATGCCGTTCCCCTTGCTCGCATCTGAAATTCGCAACCATCAACCCTACACCTCACGAAATACCTCGACTTATCCGACTTCCACGTATCGAAACCACACCTAGCATCCACAAGATATTTTGTCAGCTTTTCTTGTAATTTCACCTTCGTTGGGAAGACTGAGCCGACTGCGAATGATGTGTCCACAGTCTCGTCCACGTGATCATCCACCAATCGTTCCGGTAAGTCGAAGTGTGGCCGCGGAAGGTTCCACTTCCCATGACTCATCTCTGGGACAACGTATGCTTCTTCAGTCCTCGGCCAAACCGGATTATGCCCTGCTTGCAGCCCGGGCCGCCCCTCTTTCTGGACCCGTTCCTTATTCCGCTCTAGGTCTCTGAGGATATAGTAATACTGTTCCACACCACCGTAACGTAAGGGTGGGTCTGGATCCTCTTCAGCCTCCGATCCCGAGCTACTCTCCTCATCACGTGCTGTATTTCCAGCATCCTCCGCATGGCCATGCTCTACGGCATCTCCGCCGAGATTCACCGCCGTCTCCGGCACCTCATCGTATTGTAAATGTCTCCCTCCTTCACCGATAACACTGCTCTGATATCCAGCAAAATTACCCATAACGCTTCTTTCGTATACATTTTCACCAACCGCTCCGTACCCGTGGCTGCTCCCGACTACATTTGCATGCCCAAACATATTCATTGTCGGGGTCGTGCCAAATATGGTCTCCATCACACTTCTCGACTCTAAATTGACGATTGGAAAATTTCGTTCGGCGTCGTAATTTGTTGAGTGTTGTGTATCTTGTATCCCTTTTATTAAAAACAATTTCACAAACACATATAAACCTTATAAAATTACGGCTGCATAATATGTAGATGACGTATTTCAACCACACTAGTGTATCCGTTAAAAAATATTTACAAGCAGTGTAAAAATAAAACTTACGGTTCAGACCTCGCTCTTCCTCGTCGTGTGAATGCCACTCGCCCTGGTACCATGTGCTGCCGCTTAGCCGCTCAAACCAAGACATTGTTCTGAATAGTGGATCAATCACCCATAAGTAACAACATAACAATTTTACCGATTTATTACAATAATATGTTTAATAGTAATAACAATAATTTTAATTATTATAAACTACAATATGTTAATAATTTTTTCAATAATAATAGCAATAATAACAATAGTAATAATAATGATAACACCAATAACACTATTATTATTAGTAACACTATTCTTATTAATAACAGTAATTACTAATCTCCACTATAACATCAATAATTTCCTGGAAAGGACTGTGCAAGAACCAACAGATTCGTGGGCAATAAGCTGGACAAATCACACATTTAAAATTGACCTGTGGTTCGTGGTCTAAGGGTTCGTGGTGCACACATCGACCACGAACCACATACCTTACCACGGCCCTGTGGTTCGTGGTACTGGTTTGTGGTCGCAAATGGACCACGAACCACAGTGTGGGCCGTGGTTGCAAATGGACCACGACCCTGTGGTTGCAACCACGAACCGCAAGGTTTTTTTTTTTTTTTTGCAACGACCCACAAATTATAATTATGATAATTAATATTAATACTACTACTACTAATAATAATAATAATATATAACTCCGAAACGAAAACTAACAATTTATTTAGTCAACCATTTCAAAGCAACAATTTAAAGATAAATTTCTTACGGAGTCGTCGTGTCCTGGAGCCTTAATTCTTCAATACTTTGTCTCACTGGATGCTCCCAAGATGCGCAAGATAAATCTTGCTTCCCTTATAAATTTCTCCTGTTAAAAATGAATGTTGGACAGTGCAAATGAAAGAGAAGAGTATAAGCTCTATATCCAAATTTATTGGTTTCATCCATGGTGGGTGGTCAGGAATAAATTCTGTCCACCATGCCTGGGTCGGGATAATAATGCTAGGTTCGTATAAGAACCACTTCAATGACCGAACCACTTTCCCGTTTCCCAATGTCTGATGGGGAATAAATCCAGCCCCACATCTGGGCAAAGGTTCGTGCACGAACCACATGGACCGTGGTCAATCTAAAAAATCACGAATCCATAGCCACGTGGACCCGTGGTTCGTCTTCAACACATAGGGATCGTGGACGGTCCCTGCCTTTGAAGACGAACCGGTCGTCCTTAATCACCCTTATTAATTAATCCCATGGACCGTGCTTCCTAACCCGGTTCGTATACGAACCACACCACGAACCAGAGGTTTTTATGCCTTTTCGGGTACAAAAGTTGAGGAATTTTGGCGACTGTCAAAAAAGAGTATTGTCAGGACCTGCCATGGCACTGCCACCTATTTCTTCTTTTCTATTATGAGGGAAAGTGAAATGATCATGACCGACGTACTGCACTTGGTTAAAAAATCTCCAAGCACAACTGCAATAGACACACACTACAAAAGTTATAGTAACCCTAACCCGAAATTCATTAACTACCACAGTTTTATTTATCGAAATCCGTTAGATTCTACGGTTTTAGTTACAAAATCCATAAATTTGTTAATAGTAATGCTGGAAATAATTCCAAAAGGAAAAAAAAATTAAATTAAAAATTCAAGATATTAGTATTATTGTGACAAAATCTTATCTGGACGAAAATAGATGGGAATTGGAGTTTCCTTGGAAAAGGAGTTTGAGTGTATGGTTTAAAAGGGAAAGTTTTTGGGCCAAAACCTTTTGGACCACAACAAGCATATTTGGACTTGAAGCTTGCTCTCATTTTTCTGAATCGTATGCTTTCCATGTCTATAATTTTTTTTGGATATATATATTGAGGAAAGCTTTGTTAATTGGTTTTCTACACACCATTTATTTATTTATTTATTTATTTTAAGTATATCGTTTTTTTGTAATCCAAAAAAAAAAAGTACATCGTTTTCTATAGAGTAAGTATTTACATTATAGCTCGATAAAATAAAAATAATAAAATAATTTAATGTATGAGCCTTATTATTTAATGTAAAAATAATGCAATGTCGCACTCATATAATTTGTGGGTGCAGATTAGGTGCAGACGGCTGCATATGCAACCATCATGTGTATGATGTCATAATTATGTTGTGTAATGGATAAAATGATATGTTTGTGTGATGAGAGATGTTTTGTGTGATGGAAAAGATATTGTATGTGATGGACATAGACTTTTTTGATGTCTCCACATACATACTTTTAATGGAGCTGTAGCATAATTAAATTGAATTTATGGTATAGCAAATGTCCGGGTGCACAATGTAGTAGTACTATATTTTAGGCGAAATGAAGTTAAATATCATTTAAAAAAATACAATATACTAGTACTTCTACTATATATAGGACACTAACAATTTAAAGGTTTTCAAACATGGATAATTCCATGTATTGTAGTACCAGCACTTTATTTAAGGGTAGTATACAGGGGTGAAAATGGGACGGATACGGGTGGATAGTACTCATCCCGTATCCTATTTTATATTTTTTTTGTCGAATATGGAATCGGATACGAATAGGCCGGATACAAATACGAATTCGAATATTTCGGGAAACGGATACGAGACGGATTCGGATTTTAACTCGGATAATCTTATAATTACTAAAATTAATTTTTTTATAATCTTTTAAGCGAAATCGGAATATACTACTATGTAAGCTAAACTAAATTTTTAAATTTTTCAAGATTATTAGTTATTTCGTTCAAAACATCTAAATAACATCACTACAACATGTTACATACTACAGTTTTGATGCAAAGAACCTAATGTTGTAGTCGAGTTGATTGATATGATTTGATTTAATAAATAACATATGGCTTTCAAGCTTTTGATTATATTTATACATATAGTATTACTTATTTATTTTATAGTTAATATAAAATATTATATTATACATATATAAATATATATAAATTTTTGGATATTCGGATAGAAAATACGGATAATATCCGCATTATATTCGGATTTTTCGGATACGGACGGATATTTACAATCCCATATCCTGTCCCGCATCCGCCGGATATATAAATTCGAATTCGGATTCGAATATAATCGAATACGACATCGGATCGGACGGATATTATCCGCCCCACTTTCACCCCTAGTAGTATAGTATAATAATACATGGAATTGAGTATCTTTCCGGCAAAAATATGTTTAACCATAAAAAGAAGCGGTGACAGAAGTGTGATATTGTATGGAGAAAAAAAAGGAATTTCTATCTTTTTTTGTAAGTTTCAGAAAATGTAAAAGAAAGGCCACATCCTAAAAATATTCCTAATATAAGGCCACCATATGAAAGTACTCCATATTCAGTACCACTCATGGTATTATGATATCCTTTTGAAAATACAAAATCTGAAAGACCAAGCAGCCCCTGTTACAAAATTGACTCTACTTTGGAAATGGAGGGTAAAATGGGATACTCACCTTTTGGCCTTGTCATTCCCAGCCACCTAGGCCTGCAACCCAGCTCCTCAATTAATGCCCAATTCCTCCCCTACCCACTCACCGTTTACCCTCTCCATTCCCCACTTCACTCTCCTTCGTAACTGTCGGACTCCCCCAGCTGCAACTCTCCATTTCGCCACTATCACCTTGCGAAACCGACAGACTATTGCTCAGGAAAAAGAGTTAAGATTGTTGGTTTGCACATTTTGCCACTTAAGCTTGCTTTTTGCGGTTCGAAGACACCCAAATCGAAGAGAAAACTGTGAGAAAGGTATGACAAATGGTTTTGTGGAGTTAAGGTTTTAGTTTTTTTGATTTCTGTTTTGTTTGATGTTGTTGAAAGAGGACGATTTAGAGTTGAAAGAGGATGATTAGTTTTTCGCAATTTAGGGTTAGTTTAGATGGTTTCAGCATCCCATGTTTCTTGTTTTTTCTGTGGTGTGAAGTGAAATTGGGAAGCTTGGTTCTTGGTTCAAATTGTTTCTTGTTTGGTGCAATTAATTTTGGGTTTTGAATTTTTTTTTTTTTTGATGTTGTATGAGGATCTCGGCGAGGCAATACTAGGTTTGGGAATTGATGATAAGCAAGAGAGAGCGTAAACTTGTGGTCCTTGTGGTTCCGTCCCCAAAAAGGCAAAAAATGATGATGACGATGGCCTCGGGGATGAGATATCCCCCAGGGTGAAGACGAAGAGGCCGAGGCCAAAGAAGAAGGAGGAAATCTCTCAGGATAACAAGGGGGAGAAGGTCTCACAGAAAGTGGGAAGCAAGGCGGATGTGGAAAAGGAAAAGAGGAGGTAAAAAATTAGTTTTATTTTGTTAGCATTACTATTACTTGATTATAGTATGCAGAAAATAATTTGTCCCACACGATGGTTGTCGTTAATATGACACTGCACTATGACATTGCACTGATACTTAAATCCTTGTTAGATTGGTATATTTTAATGGTAGTATTGATAATGGTAAAAAATGTCCATTATTTTCAATCAATTTCCGTGTCTGAAACGGGCATTTGATCGCATTCCGGTCTTATATTAAATAAGAAAGCAGTTGAATTGGACCGATTTATGCATAATTGTAAAAATAATAAGCTGATATGAAAAATGCATAAATATGTAACTTTATTACACATTTATGTTAGAAAAATCCAAAAATATGAGAAAAAGAAAAGAAAAAGAAAAAGGAATGAAAAAGATGGAAAAAGAAATGAAATTCCACAAAATGCATCTTTACAGGTATGACGCCAAGCCCTCTATGACGCCAACCTCCCGCGTCATGAGAGGAAAGGATCTGCGTCATGAGCCATGAACCAAAGGACCAAGACCAGAACCCTTGACGTCAACCAAAGGCATGAAGCCAATGGATTGCGTCATGGGTGGAGTTCCGAGTCATTGAAGACAATCTAGAAGGCTTGACGCAAACCAACCCTTGACGTCAAGCAAGATTTGCACCTTTGACGTCAAAGGTTCCGCGTCATAGACCAAGCTTCACGTCATGGGCTGCCAAGTTAGTAACATCCAAGTGTTTTCGAGCTGGAGTCCCATGACGCCAACCATTCCTTGACGTCAACCTTCTGCGTCATCACTGAGAGGTTCACGTCAAGAGAGCTTTGATGTCAAGCATGTTTCAAGTCATGCAGAAGGCATGAGTCCACGTCAGCAAGGCCCATGGGCCTAGGGTTTTGTGCCTATAAATAGGGCATGATCCCAAGGTGCTGGGCATGTTACACACCATTACTTACTCTTGAAGGCACTTGGCGGAGCAGTTCTTATAGGTAGATAGTTAGTCTTAATTTTTTGTATTATTTATTTTATGTTCTTAGTTTAGCTTAAATTCTGCCATTTTCTTTTTGCTGTTAGTTGAGATATAGCATTAGATAGCCAGTTTTATACTTATGATCTTGTTTTAAACTCTTGTTATTTTTGATTTATGGCTTGAAACACCCATTAATGGTGTTATCAAGTCCATTTATAAGAAAATGGGATTTAATCTTCTCTCATATCCCAAAAACATGAAATGGATATTCCAATCCATTGATCTTTCTTGCTTTCTTTTCATTTTGGCCATTTGGCTTATAATTTGCTTTTATCTCATTATTGCTCCATGTTTGGATTGATTAATGTATGGATATGTGTTTAGAGGCATGAGTATAGGCTGTGGGTATGATTTATGCTAGCTGGATAGTGTAGGTTTTTCTTTATTCCTTATTTTATAGCTTAGATTCGTCTTTGTCTTGTTCATTTTTGCATAATTAATCTATCCAGCTTAGAAATGCCATTAAACTGCATGTTTGCATTGTTTCTTCATCATGGTGCATTCTGGAAAAGGCTATGACGTCAACCGCCTTATGACGCCAACCACATTGGGGTCATAAGGTAGGTTTGGCGTCATAAGCATTTTCTGGCCCAAAAATTGATTTTCTGCATTCTGGATCACGTTTGACGCCAACCACCCCTTTGACGTCAACCAAGTTGAGGTCATGAGTAGGTTTGGCGTCATAAGTGTTTCTGGTTTTAACATTTGCATGCTAGAAGCGCTATGACGCCTACCACCTTTTGACGGCAACCAGGTTGAGGTCATAGGGTGTGTTTGGCGTCATAAGTGCTTTTTGGCCAAAAATTGTTCCATGTTGTGTTTTCCGTCATGGCCCCACGGGTCATGACACAATTCCCATGATCCATGACATGGAACCCCATAATGTTGCATGTTTATGTTCTTCATGATGCGGAATCCATGACGTGATCCTAGGATCGCGTCGTAATTTAGTGTTCCACGTCATGACCCTCCCCATTTTCACAGAAAAATTTCTAAGTCCTACATGACGCCAACCTTTGGCGTCGTAGCATAAGGTTCCGCGTCATTAGTGACCTCTATTCTAACCCGTTTGACGCCAACCCTATGACGTGATCCTAGGATCACGTCAAAAGGTTGGTTGGCGGCAAACATCACCAAATTTTTATCCAAACCCTTACTTCCTATTATCTTTAACCCATCATTATGTTGCATCATTCCCGTCCTAATCCCACGGATTAAGACGCAATATCCTGAATGCAATATAAGGCGTTATGCTGCCAAAATTTTCATTCTCCATTTCCGCACTTAATTAATTGAACCCTTGCATCAATAATCTAAGATCAAGATTAGCAATAATTAAGGTCAAAGGTTGTTTGGTGTAAGGAATTTTGTTCAATTCATCATTAGAAGATTATTATACAAGATTCATTTAATCTAAACCGATAATCTGGACTGTAATTAATTAATTATGGAAGGAGAGATTATTTAGGTTAATAGATGATTATGGATCCAAATCCATAAACCTTGCATGAGAAACCAATGTCTCTCATGCAAGATGATTTTTATTATTCTTCTATGTATTGTGGTCTTCGTTTTGTCATTGTATGAAATGAGCAGTGAAAGACATACAGAATAATGTTGGCGAACGGTTCCTTTACCGGGAAATGAAGTAGCCCGTAGTCTGTATGTTGATTATTATTTGTTATTTTGCATGGTTTGGATAATAATTAACGAGATCAGGCGAACGGTCCATTCATCAGGAAATGAAGTAGCCACTTAGTTAATTACTGTCCAAATACAGTTTTATTTTAGTTATCTTAATTTCCAAACCCAAATTCCAATCTGTAATATGAGTCAGTTAATATCTGTCAATATTAGCTGATGAGTTTTGCAAAGAGGAAACATGTAGGTTTTTATCTGAATTCACAGACAATAGAGATCCAACTGGTAGCGACACTGCCATTATAGGGTTTCTACTGTCTAAATTCATTCCATCCGAGTAGTTGGGAAATTGGATAGCAGATGTTTGCAGTCCATCCGATTATTCTGCCACCATTTTGCCTCACGACCACTTCCAATATGTGTTCCAAATTCTGTCTAGACCCGTCATTATATTTTGGGTTAATTTTATTTTACACTTCCTTATAACCATATGCATGATATTATTATGTAAATATTGTGGTCATAATTATTTTGGGATCCTTCCCTTGGACATAGGAGTCTTGATTTAAATCAGATGTTTTACAATAAATTTCCAACAAAAATTCATTTATAAAATCCGGATCTAAGTAAGGGATAAACTCCACAGTTATGACTAATTCAAATTCGACTGGGGGTTGATTTTGGGAATTAGAAGCAGAGTCAGCGATTAGGTCTCACCTATACTGAAAGGATCTGTGTTTTAATTGAGAGTCGAGTACCTGTTTAGGGAGTGATTTTCAAACATCTATTATTTTCTAAAATTGTTGTGTGTTGGAAATCTGGTATTAGATATTACACCGAGATGGGATCCACTTGGATTCAAATACAGTGTGATAAATAATACTAGAAAAACAGCACTCGGGCCTTGGTTATTTTCTAAGATAGGGTTGAGTACTCTTTCAACTGCTATCCTGTTCTGCCAAAGCCTATTTTTGAGTCTTGAGTGAGTGCATCCGGAACAAACTAATTTATTAGTTTGTTTTAGTAGTTTGTATCTCATAATCACCCGGAAGGAAGTGAACACTGCGAGCGGTTCACCAAGATCCGGGAATTCTTGATCCATATCCAGTCATCCTGACTGGGGGCTCTCATTTACTACCAGTACGAAGCTTTTAAAACCTCCGAGTGATAGAATTTTAAATGCTTTCTTTACCGCTTTCTTTTAAACGCTTTTATAGAGGTCACTCGGATGTATTGAGAGGACTTCTAACTGTTACTAGGATTGGGAGTTATGGAATAGTTTAGGACGTGATTAGAATCTTTGGGTGTGACCGGGGGAATGATGGGAGTACTTGGCATTTCAACTAATGAATTGTCAGGTGTTGCTTGTCCACCACAGACGACTAACATACTCCTGCAAGGCATTGCAAGAGGAGTTATGAGTTTGTGGTATCTTAGAGTTTGTTGTCTTAAGAGCATGTATACCTCTACTATAAGTACCTGTCTGTTAAAGGGAACGTGGTATAGGAGCATGAGAGTTAGTGAAAGGATTATCCCAAACAAAGATCTGTGTATTAAAGTGGAAGTTTAATTGTGTTTTATCTGAATCCTGTCCAATCTTAATTCTTTTCTTCCTGTCCCTTCTGTCTCAATTTTAGATTTGTTTTACTGCTTTCTTAGATTAAATATAATTCGCTTTCTAGAATAATTCTATCTACTTTATTTCACTGCATTCATAGTTTAGATTAGATTCAGTCATGTAGTTGTTAGTCCAACTTCAAACCGACTAGAGAAATACGAGTGGAAAATCTAGTAAAACGACGTGGGCCCTGCTTCTATCGCACATCCTCCAGTGAACGATCCGGTCTTACTATAAATTACTGCAATTTTTGACACCGTGCGCTTTCGGGCCACAGTTTCCTACATGAGTATATAAAAACGTGACAACCTATAAACATATCCCTAATCCCAACTCCATCTTCATAATTTGGTTTCTTTAAATAAAATTAAACTGGGATTATTAGATTTCAGAAAATACTCATATAGTAGGAAATTGTCAAAAGTTTCAAGTATTATATGGTGCATGGGAAGAATCATGAAGAGATACGAGCGATGAGACAGAGACCAACATGGATGAGGATTATAAGTCAGAGGATGACACAGAGGATGAAGCGAAGAAGAACCACGCTGCCAAGGCCTCAAGCAGTGACGGATCCGAGTATCATGGAGAGCTTGAGGAGAGCAATGACGACAGTGATGATTGTGTTAGTGAGAAGGTTGCGTGGGCAGCGACATATGGGAAGCAGGAATCCATTGTGAAGGTGAAAAATCCAAAAGGTATGGTTGAGGGAAATATTGGAATGGCGATGAAAATTGTTTTGCTATCTCATAACGAGGCGGCAATGGTAGTAGAGTGAATGCTAATTCTCTCTCATTCTATACCATCACAGTTTGATCCGCTTACACTTAATTCGTTGTCTACAACTAAACAACGGGGGAAGCGTAAGGCAGATCCCCCACTGTACACACCAGAGACACGCAGAAAAAAGCAACGTGTTTACCGAATTACATTTTTGGGTATAAAAAAATTGTAAGTATCCATGTTTTAAATTATCTCGTAATCAAAGTTCTAGTTTCGGTATTAGACGTTTCAATGTTTGGTATTTCCCTTTATCTGAAGATTTCTATAATGTGTGCTTTACATCAGTATTCAATTATAATCACATGCGGATTTCATAATATGGTACATGAACAACAACCATGATTTACAATTCAGTGATGGGGTCGTGGAAAAAAAGACATGCAGACAGCATGGAGATACGAGTTTGGACTGTGGGGTTCACGTTATGTGGTGGGCGGAGGCATTCCTGTGGAATGATAGTGAATTCTGGGACATGGAGCGGACTGTTGATATGAAGTTACACCATGCTAAAAGGGCATTGCGACTTCTAAAGGATACCAAAGCGTCAGTCCAGCCCGATGCTCAGCAGGAGACGGAGCCAATGGTGACCGAGCCCACTGTTAAGGATAGGACGAACTGAGGTGGGTCTGTCAAAAACATTCACGAATTGAGGAAATACATTCAAGGATAAATGTGTCCTATATGAGTGAGTAAGGATCTATGAACTCATTTCCCATTGCTAGTACCCATGCATGGAAATATACTAGGATTTCCTTCATAGTTTACGAATTATCAAGACTGGTATGCAATGGGTCGTCCAGAATGAAAGCTGATATTCCTTTTTTTTTTTTTAATTGTGGGATTGCAAAAAAAAAAAAATCCAAAACCATTCATTCACAACATCAATAACCCTGAACATACTGAACATATAGAATAGTATGCAATTTAAAAGAAAATGTATTACAATTGTGTGTAAATGGTATTTGTCATACATAATGTATGTTGTTCATGCTCATGACAAGTGATATTCTCGATAATTAAAAGAGTTTATCCAATAACATATGCATGCGGAGCGCAATATTTCAAAATTTGAGATTGATGTGACCCAACAATGTAGTCTATATTTCCACAACATTAATTATACTTGTAATACACCATTACTCACCTACCAAAGTAAATGACTTATACTTGTCACACACAACTACCCACCCACCAAACTTAATGAGTTGGCACGCTATTTTCATCTCTCAACTACATAAATAAAATCACTCCCATATAATTATGAGCCCGTTGCACCACAAAAATGATGGAGAATGTGGGGGCATAGAGTGGAAAATTTGTTGTTTCGTGGTTTTTCTTGCCTTGTTCGTTCTGGTCCTAATCAAGTAATATAGGTATTATGTGTTCAATACATTGGTGTTCTTTATTCTTGTTGACTTATATTTTCTTTACTTGATGTCCTGTATAAAATGTAGGGTGTAAATATGATGTGCACATTTTCTTCTTAAAATATGTATACGAAGCTGATAATTTCATTGCATTGAAAATTATATCATATATTGAAACCATCCTAATACAGGATAGATTCAAGTACTGAAACCATGCAAACCCAAACACAATACACCAAGCCAATTGTAGTATTACAGTTAAACCTGAGTGGCGGTCAGTGAAAAATGTGAATTCGGCACAATTCTCTTTATTTGCATCGTCTAGTAAATACCTTATCCGCAAACAAACCTCTCCTAATTCCCCTTCTTCTCTCCGTCAACAACTGTAAAAAAACACCCCGGTGAGGAAAACACAAATCCCAAATATTCGGAACTACACATCTGTAGAAGGTCAAACGATGGCCCTCTTCTTCATGAACGACAATCTCACGAAATATACATACCTGCGAATGCTAGAGTCATGAACCCGCCATTTGCATCTTTACCAACAACGGCTAGTATTGCGCCTTTCTAATTTGATTTGATATGGGTGCCATTAAGTTCAATAAGTGGACGACAGCCCCTCTTGAATGCGGCGTGAATATCAGCGATGGCCATGTTCGCTGTGTAGTTCGGGTGCCCGCATTTTATCTTTTATGAATGCCGCTACCCATGTTGCATTCATATTTAGGTGAGTCCTCGATTGCAGATTATTAATACCGCAGCCGTAAGTCAACGTGCACATGCGAATCGCAATCGAGTTGTAAACCTTGTGTAATGATGCATATATGCGCCAGCCACAACCTTCCGTGGTGCATTTTATGTATATCATGCTTTTGTTTTTGTGAACGAATTTATATCCACGCCGAAGAACTATATAATGATTTGCATGCACCTTCCGAAAATGATCCTATTCATAAACTTTTGTCCTACTCCCTTTACTGCATTGGCCCATATAACCTTCTGATCCTCCTCGTCATCGGTATCTTCGTCGTCCAGGTCATCTTGTGCCACCGTTTGTTCCCTGCAGTACAAGTTACTTGAACGTTAGAAACTTGTTATTCAGCAGGAATACCAGTTTTGTGCATGTTTGACGAATTTCATTTGTGTAAGCGTATACCAGTGTTGTGTACAAAAAACACCAATGCAAAGAACCACTTTCATATTTCAAGAATCATGGTCATTGGTACGCAGATTGCCAGATGCTACTGAAATATATAGCTATGGTCATAACCACGCATCATCTACAGAATAAAACCATTTATACGCTCTCATTTAGCTAAATATTTAAAAAGCAAGCAGCTCAATGCAATTTCAGGAAACCTTTACATGATCGTGCTTCTTACTTCCCGGTCCATCACTGTCATCTTCCCAAACGCCAGTCCCTTTGCCCGGTTCAAGTTCGACATTCTTCTCACATCGTCATCGATCATTATCTCCATTGTGTAACCCCCGTCGGTTTCATCATAATGGAGCGTGTGCGTAGCTGAACATACACTTCCCTATTTCTCCATCACCTTTTCATACACATCCAAAAGGGCATCGCCATCCCTTATCTGCATGAGATGGACTGGGCATTGTAATGGCAGATAACATGACCTCTTGCCGAACCCCTTGCTCCCGACTGGTTTCCATCTTCGTCACCGCTACTCCCTTCCGATAACCCTGTAGAAAATCCTAAATAACAGCCTCTCAAATCCCTAAGGTTCTTCAAACCCTAAATCCTCTTACAACCTTCTCCTTCCACCCACCAATAACGCGAATCTACTCCCCCGCCACTTGCCCTAAGCTGTGCGTGCTTTAGGCTTCTCAAGGAGCTTCCTCAACAAGATTCACAACTAGAAATCACAGAAAAAACACCTGCTCCCGTTTCCTGCCTCTTCCGCCCTAAAATGACGAAAATGGAGGTCGCCGATGTCCTTAACACCCTTGCGCCCGCTGTTGCTTCGCTGCCAAATTGTGGAGATGCTCATTAATGGCGTTCGATTTTGTCGCATGAGAGGAAGAAGAAGCCGCCCACATTTTTGAACCCACCAAAGCTCAACACCATTTTTGTCTCACTTGAAGCCATCTCATCATTTGGTCAGAAAAAGGATAAAAGGTAAGGGCTTTCTTATAATTTCACACTATATTTTCATTATTGAATTAAAATAAAGGGGAGGTCCTGATTTGGGGTGTATTTGGTATATTGGTATTAATACATAATGTATTTGGTATGCTGGCCTTGTATTGGTATGTATTTGGACTGCTGGCCTTTTTTAATAATTTCCCTTGAAAAAAGGAAGCAAGACAAATAATTTCAGACTTAAAGGTGACAACAAAAGACAAATAGATCAATGATGAGAATGTTAAAATAGAGCATATCCCATCTTCAAAATTCAGGTAAATGAAAATGAAAAAGAGACAAGAAGAAACTAAATTTTAAGAAAGAACAAAAAAGGGAGAGTTGCTGAAAGGGGTTTTAGGTTCCAAAATGGAGGCAACAAATAGTCCAGGTTTGGAGGTCCAGAATTTTTTTTTAATTTTTTTTTTTTAAAAAATCACACTTGGGCTTATTTATTCATCGTGTTGTGTGCATGTCGATAGGTGACCCATGTGAAAAGCCCACCAAAGAATAATTGTAATTCTAAGCAGGTCCAAAATTTTATAATATTGTGAGTTTAATTTGTGACTGAACTCTATCCCACATAGTTCAATTATCCCATAAATTAGTAAAAATTGTTATATAACTAAAGTCTACATATAATAAGTCTTGACAAAATGATATATCAAGATTAATCAATCCGTTAATGTAAATATGCACCCCGATAGGGGATGAGGACCTAGCCCAAGCGGTTAAGTCCTTTGATTTCCAACGGAAGGTTGGAGGTTCGATTCCCACCGGCCCCCTATCCCTCCCTTTAATTCTCCTTTGTAATTGTGTGGCATGGACTCCCACCACCTCTTTCCAGGCCTTCAATGGCTCCTCCAAAAAAAATATGCACCTCGTTAAAAACATTGCCAAATGAAAATGACCAAACTAGAAATCTACTTCTAATACACCAGTATTGGGGTTTGTTCTACACACAATTTTTGAAAGCTTTAATTTTGACAATTTTAGGGAGTTTTAGATTTTATATCAAAATAATAACCATATTCTTAGTAGCTTTCGACAGCTTTCAAAAATTACTTTTCAATTTAATTAATTTATTTTACCGTCTTAAAAACTGCAACTACTTCTAAACAAACTTTATATAAAATAAAAACTCCAGCCCCTATCTAAATCTACAACTTTCAAACAACTTCAGTTTCCCACACCTCCACCTAGTCATACCAAATACTACTAACTTTGAACAAATAATATTATCCGATTATATTAATTAAAAACCAAATACATAGTATATAGTAATTGGAATATTACATTTGTGTCATGCATAGGGACATGAGTATGACACCATACGGCCGTCGACACTAAATGACAAAACCCCACCACACTCGTATTCACTTTCAATCAACCGTAAACAACTTATAGTACATTATCAACTAATTAAACCAAACAAACAAAAAAACCCACGAAACAAAAAAAACAAAACGAACCATTTCTTGCACTCCATCCTTCCTTTTCTCCACCTACTCTTTCCTTTTCAATCGTCTATTATTACATATACTATCATATCTTTGGCAACTCATGCCCCAATCCGACACACCCATCCCCTCATGTCCTAACGATAACACTCCGGGGTCAGGCTGTGGTCTCTCTGCGAATCACGACAATAATCATAAAACATGTACCTATTCTGAGCATTCGCCATCGCCGCCGCCTGCTGCCCGCTCAGCCCTCCGCCGCCACCGCCGCCTATCTTGAAACCGTTGTACCTGGCCACAAACGGTTGGTACGAATAGTCGGCCTTGTACCGTCCGTTCTCCGTGGCCCACGACGACGCGTCCCAAATCGAACCGTAAACCCACATTGGCCTCGTCGGAAACGTCGCCTCGCTCTTCTTTGGGTAACGCCGGATCGGTACATTGTCCACAAAAAATCTTGCGTCGAAAAAAAAATTATTATAAGTTTGAGAGTTACTTTGAAACGACATTCTAAATCACCATCGAATAATAATTGCAGGCAGCGATGGAGATATATCAATTCGTTTAATTTGAGACACGTACGGGGGAAAATTATGGGAACTTTATTTTGTATGGGGTCTGTAATATAATCTGTACTGTAGTACTGTACCGGTTTTGCCCCCACCAATTATTAAGACTTGATAGTAATATAGGATTATTAATTAATCACGTCTGATATAGTATTCACTACTAGTAGTACTATTATTTAGCTCTTCTAAAAAAAAATAGTAGTATTATTTTTCGATTTGGTTAGGGAGCTGAATCAGTTTATGCTGAAGTGCTGAAAGAGTGTTTGTATATGATGAAGTGCTTTATATGTGTTGGGTGTTTTTATACAGCCCATACACTATTAAATACACAACACACACATCATCAATACTCAACACGAAACACATATTGGATCAGTACTGCTCAACTTTTCCAATTCAATATGCTATCTAAACCTTATTTTAGTGTTGTTGAATAAGTCGTTGAATTTCTTAAAACTGTTGATAAAATCTTGATTTCTTTCATAATTAACGTTCACCGGCGTTAAAACAATATACTGGTTTTCTAGCACAAAACAGTCAAAGTCTTGTCCATAATGTTTTTAAAAAAATTACTACAGTACATGCATAATCGTTTAATGTTATTATTAATGTATTTAAAATGATTATTAGAATAGAGTGAATTTGTTATGATAAGCAATATATAATTATTAACTTGTGATGATGAGATCTTTGCAAAATCATGGCGAGACTTTTGTGGTTTGATAAAGTGTATAATTATTCATTTTGGGTGAGGTCATATGACAATTCAAAATGAGTTAATAACTTTAACTTTAAAAAGAATTGACCTCATGCATGTCAATATCCATGGACCATAATTTTTTTAGCTAGACTATCCATGGACAAATATGGACCATAATTAATACTTTTACCAAGCTACATTTATTGGTTTATAGTACATATATATATACTACTACTATATACGATAGACATTAATATTATCGCTACGTCACATCTTCCTGAATGATCGACGTTGGCCTCCATTAATAATATTTAATTTATATTCCAAAAAATTCATTGTACATGGATATGCAATTTTGTCGCCAATAAAGTATAGTTCGTGATTGAAATAATTAATTTATATATATATATATATATATATATATAAGTGTATAAATAGATATATGAATTGAGGAGATTTAGTATAAAGAAAGTTAAATGAAAACGGGCGTGTCATTATTTATCATGTTTCGTCTTCTATTTTGAGATAAATAAAGTATATTAAAGCTAAAGCTATTTTGAAATTATTTGCAATAATTTTAAAACCAAAATAAAAAAATATGCTAGTTGGGGTTTAGAAGTGCATGGGCAAATAGTCAAATACAGTATATAGTTAGATTGATGATAGATATGTTTGGGTAGGTGTTAAAGTAAATAGATATTAAATTGTGTAGTATTAAATATGAAAATGAGGAGGGACAAGCTAAGAGTGAGTGAGGAGGACTCACATGATTTCAGAAGGATTCCATAGAATGGCATAATGGTGAAAATCTTTGGTGGGGTCGAACCAGAGGTGGAATTTGACCTCTCTGCCGATAATATGGCCATCTCCACTCCCTTTCATGTACACGTTTGTCTGCAACACATACGGCTTGTCCTGTGTTGTCCCCAGAAATTCAATGTCGATCTCGTCGTGATCCCCCGGATGAGCTTCCCCGTTTGATAGCTGTTCGTTCATATATATATTTTTTTGGGGGGGTGTAAATTAATTATATATTATCACAGCATTTTTAACAACAAAAGTGATTCATTATATATAGTTGATCAGAATCTTGAATCTTACGTACATAGAATGATGTAATAACTCCGGCAGTGTAACCAGGCTGCAGCTTGATATTGGCACCAAAGTAGCCGGAGGCATAAGGGTTTAGTGATTTGAATCCACTCCCTGTCAATTTAACATCAAATAGTTATACATTTCCATTAATGTATATGAATTGGTGTGGACGTTAGCGTAACGCGGCCTGGTTTGATTGAATAAGATGCAGAACCTCTTATGACTTATTCCATTCATTGAGTTTGATAGAATAAGATGCAGAACCTCTTATATAATAGAATAAGAGGTTATGCATCTTATTGATAAGAGATGTGGTGCAATAAGAGGCTCTTACTGGAATATTTTAGATCTGATTAGATAAAGAGAAAAATAAGTGATAAAAGAGGTTTTTATCACATATTTATAACAAATAGGTTTACAAATACCGGAGGATCTGTCAAGCCAAATGGTGAGAGTGCCAGACTGGTCTAGGGTTTGATGCTGAGGTCCCCAAAGGTTTCTGTACAGTTGGTTGAATGGCAAGGAGGAAATGCTTGAGCCGGAAATGTACCCATGGCACCTCATAACCATTATGCTGCTCAATATAGAAAGGAAAAACATAAGAAGGGGGGAAACAAGGACACCCATTTTTGTAATCCTACAATGTGTTATTGTGAAAAAGCAAATAAAAGAAAGGCTTATTATAATTAAAAAAAAGATTGTGAATGTATCTAGCTAGTGTATGGAATTGTGAGCATTGGGAGGGTATAAATAGGGAAGATATGATTATTATTAGTATTATTATTATTATTATAAAGAAGAGGTCCCACTTGAGAAAATTGTGGAAAGATGATTAAAAAGCGGACAAAAATAGCAGTAGCTTGTGATTTACACATAAAACAAAATTAGTCTTATCATTGATAATTATTTGGGGTCTTTTTGTACCTTTGGCTACATATTTTGTTTGCACTCAACCATTAACCATTTGTTGTTTCTTCAATTGTGTTCATGCAAGGGTGTATATGTATAGTTCTTTTTTAGTTAAACTAATATTGATTAGTGAATGAACAGAGAAAAGGGTTATGAGGAAGAATTTGTAAATTAAAATAGTCCAAACTTAGAAAATTCCAAATTGTTGGTTATTTTCCTAGTTAGGTTAGTTTACAGAATGAATGCAGTTTAATTTCCAGGTTTGAATAGGAAGTCATTAAAAGGAATAGGGCAGAGTGGCCATTGTGTCGTAGAATTTTTTTCATTCCATGAATATTTCTGACTTTATGGGCCTTGTGACTGTACAGGAATTTTGACAATGCATATATGGTTATAATTGAACATGTTGTCACAGTGAGGAATGGGAATTTAATTGTAGTTTCAGATCGTCAGAGACATGAATTTGTAATGGATCATCGGATGCTCCAACCTCGTTCGGCTGACACTGTTTGGTGGAATTAGTTATTAGTGAAAGTATATACCACTGTTTTGTAATGGATTTCTTGTAACAATTTGTTTTGACAACTCACATACATTGAAAAGAACAAATTAAAGCAAACTGAATGAGTGGAAATCATTTTATAGTATTACCCAATTTGGTTTGGCTAGCTATGTTTCAGGCAGCCTAGAATCTAGATGATCAAATGTCAACCAATCCACTATACTTCTATATCATATACTCCACATATAGCACCTCCAAATTAAATATAAAATTTACTTTTTTTTTTCATCCACCAAAAATAAATTAGTTCTTTTTGTATATTTTGTGAATTTATAACTACCCTATTTAATTCTCTCCGTCTTACCAACATAATGACTCGATTGAATTTTGATACCATTTATTGTTAAAAGTTGACTCAAGTAGCGCAAATATATGAAGAAAAGAAAATAGTAAAATAAGATTTTGTTAGAATTGTTTAATCGTATAGTTTTAAAATATACTTATTTTTTATATACTTTTTGCTTATATATATTTTAAAATGTTAACGTTTAAATAAATGAAAAAAAATACTATTTTGAACTTCATGTTAAATGAGAAATGAGTCACAAAACCAATTAACAATAAATGAAAACTACTCATGATCCATATTAACAATAATTCTTCCTAAGTGAAATAACAGTATTTGCTTGCGGGGAGAACTTCATGTCATGCCCTTACTAATATACTATTAATTACATTGAACCATGAAAATTTTATGACTGCAGGAATCTATCAAAGCTTAATCTGCCCTACTAAATTCATTGATGTTTTAAAATAAGGTGACCATTAGACTTGAAGGAATATGATTGCACGTCAAAATTCAATTGAGCCCTCCAATTGGATCGATTATAATTGAGATAAAGTCTCCATGATGCACCCATTATTACACTAATGTGTGGGCAAAGGTGTGTGGGAGTCCAAACCACCCATTATTAAGATGGGGACTTGACCACTAGAGTAGGTCCTGTTACTTTCAGAATTCTTATCACAAGCTAATTAAAGCGGACCCTATTACACTAAGAACATTTGAATTTATAACCAGTCATGTCATCATCTTACATGAAAACCTTTCCATTATTATCTCTTCACTACCCCTAAGCTAATCATACTAATTATTATATTAATAATTTGCTGCAACATAGTGGCTCATATCAAGTTGCAAAATGCAGAGATGACAAATTTAAGTGTAATGATGTTGAAATGATTGGGTTGGTGTGGAGTAACTCTCAGATTAAATCCATGCAGATGAACAATATTGAAATAATGATGATCATAAAATGGGCATCTAAACCTAAATTATATGAAGTATATATATATATATATATATATATATATATATATATAATTTGTGAAAAGGCCACGAAACGTCGTCACCTAAAACTTCGTTAACTTCCGGAATTTGTCGACTCGTGCGCTAGGCGACGAAATCCTTTCGCCATCTTCCATAAATGCATACATATATATATATATATATAAAATTTGTCGACAGAGTTTAGCTAGCTTCTTTCATGGATGAATTAAAATGTGGAATTTCAGACAAAAGGGTTTCTTCAAGTTCAACGTCTGCTGGGCGGCTGTGTCTCTAATTCTATGCATATATATTAATTAGTATAAACTTAAATAATAAATTAAATATGGGACCCCTCGATCAACTTGAGTTTTGCTTGCCGACACTCGATCATGGGCTTGGCCTTTGATTTGGTGTCTTGTCCGTATGCTTTCAGAATCTTAATTTCTTTTTTTTACATTATTTTACAAGTCAGATACGCCCAAATTGTTCCAAATTCTCTAATATTTGTACCTATTACAATAATTATTATTGTTCTCTATAATCATTTTGCAAGGGCCAAGCCTGCAACTACCACATCATTTCTAATTAATTTGTCCTACAAGGAGGACTTATAATAGTTCCAATTTTCTTAAATTAGGGGAAAAATTAATGCCGCCTGCCTAAATTTTTTTACCTTAATTGTGCAAATTTTCGTTTTCACAGTGAAACTTGGTAGTTCAGTAATGAAAATGTCTAAATATAACAACAATAAATCTATATATCACACAATTTTAAAAACTAAAAATAATTCAGTATTACGAGACTTTTATGCCCGGTTATCTGCGTTGAAATTTATTATTACATGTTGGTGGCAAGAATTCCCGCAGGTCCATATGAGATTTGGCCAATCACCGGTCTCTTGTTTGATATATTTAGGTAATTAATATTATTAGAGTCCTATAGCATACATTACTTAATTAATTAAAATCTTTTGATTTTGAACAATTATGAGCAGTATTTTCAGCAAGTTAACGTGGAATTCACACGAAATTAAACAGAAGTAAATTTAAAAAGTATAGTTAATTAAAGACGAGGCCAACTCTTTGTTTAATTATTTTCCATATTTGGATAATGAGGACTTGGTATAATATTTCTTATATTTAACAAATGTGATGCCAAATAAGTCAGAGTAATGAAACTATATAAGTTGATTATTTTGACAAAATATATAGTACTAATTCATTATTTTTATTCATTTAGGAGCATAATTTTCTAAAGACTAGCAGACAGGAATTCGAAGTGTGATCAGATAAACTGGCCCAGAATGGA
Organism: Hygrophila difformis; assembly: GCA_030278955.1. Taxonomy (NCBI): domain Eukaryota; kingdom Viridiplantae; phylum Streptophyta; class Magnoliopsida; order Lamiales; family Acanthaceae; genus Hygrophila; species Hygrophila difformis. The sequence continues at coordinate 19,654,492 of JAOANR010000001.1, read as the reverse complement.
ACAATTAAATTGGTACTTACATATCTCTGATGCAACTTAAACCTAACTCTTCCTTCTCGAAATCATTAAAATAACTCCAAGTTGTCAAAAACTAGGATTTATAGATTGTTGATTGAAGGTTACTTCACTAACAAATTAAACTTCTTTTTCTCAGAAAATTGGTTTAGGGTGACTTAAAAAAAAAAAAAAATTGTAGGGTGACTTAAACAGGTGTAAATGCGTAATGGTAGAAATCTTTGAGACAACCTCATTAGTAGTAGTTGTGTTAACTAGGTTATTAATTAAATATGTCGTCTCAAAGCATTAATTAGCCACAAAACACGCGTTAATTAACAATTAAATCTACATGTTATTAATATTAGTTACTACAATTTTTTTTCCGCATCTTTTTTTTTTGTTAATTTTTTTTTTTTAAACTCGGGAGGATTACGCTTTTTAAAGTTTAGCAGTTATGGTGAGAAAAACTACTATTACTACTTTGATATGTCCATAAGTATGTTTGATTGCAAGTCAACTTTGATAATTATCTTTTTTTTAAAAAAAAAAAATAGTAAAATGGTATGGACGTATACCATTACTAACTGTATACAGATGAAATTGTAAGGTTGCCTCACTCGTCAATATCCAAATAAGTAAATCTTCTGCTTCACAATCGTATGACGACATCATCAATTCTATATGCATAGGCATCGTCATTTGCTTGCCATGGTAAATGAGGAGATATATACACAAACACTACCAACATTCGAAAAGATTCCTAAAACACTATTAAGAATTTTCATTTCAGTCTCTAAATTTTTAAATTCGATAACTAACAATATCAGCAATCGAATTCAGCTGCAAAAACTATAAATTATTGTAGTTAAACATGATCATTTAAAATAAATAAATAAAACCACGTCATTTATCCCTTATTAACTTGAGACATACAGTAACATTTTTGCAATTGCTAAATATATTCCTTACATATCTACTTGAGACATACTTTAACATTTTTTTTGCACATCGTTTGTTTTAGTTTATGGTGCAGATTAGGACAATATAATTGACTAAAACCATTAATTAAATTATTGAAGAACCGTACCCTTTACTTAGTTTAAGATTACAACAGAATCCTTACATTTGAATCTGGACAACCATTTTATTAGATTGATTATAAGGTCGAAAATATTTAATTTGGAGGTCAAGAAGGCGACTAGTGATATATGGTTTGTTATATAATCTTAGTTTATTTTCTTCGTTTGGCGCCATCAGTGCAATCCATTAACTCGAAGGGACATGAGTAACCAGCCAAATATTAACTTCCACAGCAATATTTTCAAACACACATCAATTGTTTAATTTGAGATCAATATCATTATTAGTGCAAATTAAATATAATAGTTTGATCACCAGTTGCTAGATATTTATAATTCGTGTCTTTATTAGCCGGCTTCTCAAAGGATTAAACCCTATATAATTATGTCTGTGTCAGTAAATGTCAGTCTTATTCTTTTTCCAATCTGCTTTTCTAAATGTTTGTAGTTAAATGTCACGTTTGATCAATGGCTCCTCCCAAAAAAACAAAAAAATAAAATAAAATGTCACGTTTGATTAGTTTATCTAATAATCTTATTAATCTCTTACCAGTGTATGCTGTGAGGTTCTTCGTTCAGTAGTTACTCTTTACACTATATATATGGATTCATAAGTGAGAGAGAAATTAGGGTCTGATTTGTTCAAACATAAAATTTCATGTGAATGATTGAAGATGGACAAAATGGACAATAATAATGTAGTATTTGGTCCACATTCAAGTACCAAATTCAAAAGTTCGTACAACATAGTCGGTGAACATAGCTGAATTTATGTGTATGCAAGTCATGATAAAAATTTAATGCTACAACGATAACACTGTCCTACCAAGGAATGCAAAACCCCCTACCCTACAATTATAACTTAATTAACAATATTGTGTACTCCAAGTGTTCATGTCTGACTAAATGCTTGGTTTGTATTTTGTTGATTTTTAGGAATTAATTACAAGAATTACAACACGCCTACCATTGAGTAATATTGGTTTGAGATTGATTTGAATTTTTTCTTGATGATTTTTAGTAGCGAACAGGGGTAGATTTTGAACAAGCTAAGCAAAAGGCCTAATTTTGCTTCGTTCAAGTTCTCTCTTTTTTTCTTATCTTTTCTTTTTATTTTTTTTAAAATATGATTATTGGCTAAAAATAATGATATAGATATATCAATTTTATAAACATGATAGGGGATGAAATGATCACATCTACTTTGTAATTTTTTCAGTTAAATATCAGGGTATCCCTATACTTCATTGGATCCAAGACTAATTCCCTCGAGGATCGAATGGATATTGAAGGCATCTTCCAAAACAAAATTCTGCATACACATTTACTTTTTTAATTATTTGTGTCCAACTAAGATTCCACTTTACAAGAGGATAAAGAACTAACTATTGGTCTGATTAATGATATCAATCTTATCTGATACGGCTTATTTTATGAAAGTTAAATATGGCTTAGGAAGTTTAAATAAAGTTAAGTTGTTATGAACAATGAATTCAAAAATTATGAACTGCATATAAACAATTAAATGGTTAGGAGGCTCTAATCGCTTATAACGTTTTGAGTTTGAACTCTTATTAATGTAAAATAACCACCTTTAATTTAGGATAGATCTTCATAAATCTACAAGTATTTCGTTGCTACTCTTGAATCTTCAGGATCTTTAAGAAATTCATTTCGTTCACAAGAAAAATATGAACGAAAACAATAATTATATTTTGAATCCCCTATCCTCAAACTAAGCTAATTATGGACTTAAATTCACTGGTAGCAAATTTTATTAATACAAAGAATGTAATAAAAAAATATTTTTGTACTCTATAAAACCATAAAACCTCTTTGAACATCAAGAACATCAGTACAAGTTTTTATTAGTTATAATACAACCTCTTGAGTTCGAACCAAATCTGGATTCTCTCTTTTCATAGTTATTAAAACCAAACGGCTGAATTGGATAAAATTTTTCCATGATACTTCCTGATATGGGCGCGGTTGTAAGTTCATTGTGGGCAGAGATGAAGATGAACAAGTAGTAGTTTTCTTCCTACAGTGTAAGAAAACTATGAAGAATGAAGACAGGGCCGGGGAAGAAAGCAACATATTATTTAATTGAAGTTATATGAGACATATATTGTCACATTGACATCTGCATTTGGAAATATATATGTGGATTGTACTGATCTTAAACACAACTTATTTCAATATAATTATGGGAAAGAAGAAGAGAAAACGAAGTTTTGTCTTAATCTGTGAATTTAAATGAATACTATTTTTCGCTTAAGATAGTGTACAGAGGATAACAAGGTCTGCACCTGCAACCTTGGTGTGAGATCCATTTTATGTGATAGGTTGATCATGGTAGCATGGTTAACCGTGTAGACATTACATAAACCCAATTTTATCAAGATCGGATCCTATATAGGATCATTTTTGTCTTTGCAAGATCGGAATCGTAGGATCAAATCGGGATCCTAAGATCCTATGAAATTTTTATTTATATTTTTAAAAATTAATATTTGTTAATTATCTCACTAAATTGGTGACCTTTATAATTGAAAATATGTATTTCAAATCAATTTTTAACAAGAATTTGATAGTTAATTGTATGTTTATTAATGATCCAATAGAAGTTAAACACTGACATAGAACCCAACAATTTTGAATTCAATATATGCAAAATATACATTAAACAAAATGGAGAAAAATAACATTATCATAACCAAAACCACGCACAAAGAACTAGAGACAATAAGTAGTTTTGCTCCGAAAAAAATGAGTAGGATCGGATCGCTCGCCGATCCTATGATCCTATTCCGATCCTACCGATTCCAGCCCAATCCTACCACATTTTCGATCCCTATGGCGATCCGGATCGTTTTTCATGGGTAGGATCGTAGGATCATGCTACAATCAGGATCGCGATTTTGATAACTATGCATAAAACCACCCAAACATCACTAATATCCACAAACATCACGTAAAGTTTTTTTTTCCCCAACACTCAACAAGCACGATATAAACCGAATATTTTTTCTTCTCTCACTAATAAATATTAAATACTTTTAATATTTCATAATTAAATTACATTATATTGATTACGTCACGTACATTGTCGCACACATCACATACACATTTCCGAACATCACAAAGATCCACTCAAACAACACAAAAAATTATAGTTGATAATCAGGACATCACATAACATATCATAGACATCACATAACAATACTTCACATGAAATACCTTGTGCATCATACATCAAGTGCAGGTACATGCATCCTATCCACTCCTCCTTTTTTTTTTTTTTTTATAAGTAACTTATTACTGATATTTAATTACTATTTATCCCATTTGATGTAAAAATAAATAAATAAAATAATTGGAGGGATTGCTCTCAAAATTTAATCCCAACGCGAGTTTGCATTGGAGGACAAAAGAGGCCAAGGGGGCTCATGAGTAGACCTGTCAAAACGGGCTTAGCCCGTTGGGCCGGCCCGCCCCGCAAGGTAAAAAATGCGGGGCGGGCTCAACATTTAGAGGCCCGTTTAGATGCGGGCCTCAACGGGCCCAACCCGTGGTGGGGCGGGCTTTTGCGGGTTAGGCCCGCGGCGGGGCGGGCCTACCCGCGGGCTTTCAGTTTTTTTTTTTTTTTTTTTTTTTTTTTTTTTACGTTGTGAATCGATTGAATCTATTATTCTTTACTATGAATAATTAGCATAATATCATCAAACATCTAAATGATTAAATTGTTTGCATATTGAATTTTCTTAGTACAAATTATCTGTCTCTTCTAATATTTCCATGTTCATTAATTTTATGGGTATCAAGTTTTTAAGTTTAAAATTCCATATTATTGTATTTATTAAAAATTATTTGTGCAGCCAAATTTTTATTTTTTAAAACATAAATTATGCCCATACAATGTTACCTAATAAAATATAAAATTTAGCGAATTATGTCCGGACAGTCTTACCTAATAAAATATAAAATTAATGAATTATGCTCAGACAGTCTTACCTAATACAACTCTAGCAAAGACTTCATCTGTGAGACCTAAAATTTTAATCAGTTCAATCATTAATTATAAAAGTTTTGTCACACATATTATATTTTGCAAAATATAATATACTCCTTTCGTATTAAAAATGGAATAATCATAAATTCTTTTAAATAATTATACAACAAACCCACATTAAAGTAAATAATTGTGACAATAAATATACACTTACTTATTTATAATCACAAATACCAATTATAAATCTTTTTATTTTATTTTTAATATATACATTAAAAAATATATCCGAATTTTATTTTTTTACAAACAAAAAATAATACAATTATTTAAATAAAAAAGTCCGTGGGCCGGCCCGCATAACCCGCGGCCCGCGTGTGGGGCGGGTCGGGCCTAGACATTTTGAGCCCGCCCCATTTAGGGCCGCCCCGTTCAAGCCCGCAAAAATGCGGGGGCCCGCGCGGGCCGGCCCGTGTCGCCCCGCGGGACCGTTTCGACACCTCTACTCATGAGTCATGACTCATGAGGAAATTTACTACTACTAAAATAGGGAAAAAAAACGTTAAATACATCCATTTTTTTTTCCAAAAAATCCAAATCAGTCATTTTTTATTTTATTTTATTACCAAAATAGTCCGATACAAATACTAATTATATCCAACTCAATCCATTTTCACTAATTATACCCTAATTGCTGACGTGACAAGGGTTTAAATTTAAACCTGACACGTGGACATAATATTAGTCATTTTTTCTTTTATCTTTTTTCAATTCAGTCTTAAACTTTTATTTTGTTCCATTTAGTCCTCTACCCAAATTAGACATTTTTATATTAATTGGCCTCCAAACTTTCAAATTATTTTATTTTAGACCCAGAACCTTAAATTTTATTATTATTACTCCATTTATCAAATAAATGACCAACATACGTCTGTAAATAAACTTAAACACCAACCCTCATACATACATTGGGCTTGACTGCCTTGTTACTGATCTTCCAAGCTCCGGAATTTCACGGAGTCCCTCCAACCACCCGACTGCAACCGATGTTCATTGGTTCTGGTTTCCTTCAGCAACAATTAGCGCAATCCTAATTTTGTTTCCTACCTTAGGACGTAGCAAGGTTTGAGTAAATGATTTAATTTTAATTTTTGAAAGGTTATGGATACAAGAAACCTTGATTTTATTGAAAAATAATAAAAATATTATTCAAATATTAGTATTAGAATTATTAAAAAAATAGCCTGAAGTTTATTGTCCAGGCTTCCTGCATCTATAACCTTCCAAAAATTAAAGTTAAATCATTTACCCAAAAATTAAAATTAAATTCTTTAATCAAACCTTACTACGTCCTACGTCCTAAGGTAGAAAATAAAGTATGATTGTGCTGATTGTTGCTGAAGGAAACCAAAACTAATTAATCATCGGTTGCAGTAGGGTGGTTGGAGGGAGTCCGTATCCGGAGCTTGGAAGATCCGATAACAAGGTAGTCAAACCCAATATATGTATGAGGATTGGTGTTTAATTTTATTTAGGAAATATGTTGGGCATTTATTTAATAAATGTACTAATAATAATAAAAATTTAATGTTCTGGGTCTGAAATGAAATAATTTATAAAGGTTGGAGTTAATTAATATAAAAATGACTGATTTGGGTAGAGCGCTAGATGGAACAAAACATAAGTATATGACTGAATTGGCAAAAAGATAAAAGAAAAAGGACTAATATTATGCCAACGTGTCATGTTTAAATTTAAACCCTTGCCATGTCAGCAATTAGGGCATAATTCATAAAAAATTGACCGAGTTGAACATAATTAACATTTGTAATGGGTTTTTTTGGTAATAAAATAAAAAAATACTTATTTTCCTCTATTTGAATTTTTGGGAAAAAAAATACTTCCTCCGTTCTCAAATGTTTTTGACATTAGAAAATATGTTACTATTCACACACAAACTTTTATTTAAAGTTTTATCATAGTTATACAAGATAAAATATAGTCAAGTGAGATATTGTTAGATTTGTCTCGTCATATAGTTTTTAAATATCGAACTTTTAGAATTTTTACTTATAACGAACTTGAATTATTAATAATTTAAAATGTATATTGGACTGCGTGAAAAGTTGATTTGTAATAAATATTCAAGAAGGGAGGAAGTAGTCCACTAAAATAGTACTTCTACTAATGTTTTTTTTGACCGAAACCAGTTCAACACTTCAGCTATACCCCTGCCTTTTTCTTCCTTCCCCTCTTAACAAGATGCAATCTTGCTCTCGTCGTTCGGCTCTTGCTCCACGAGGCTCCGATGTTGGCGACGGCGCCGGTACCATTCACGGCTGCTGCTCTCCCTATCCTTCCTCTCTTTCGCCGCACCGCACAGGATGCAGGTCACACCATACACCCTAGCCCTAACTTCTAGTTTCTACTTTAAAATCGTAGAATTGTCGGGCCTGAGCACATGGTTTTATTAATACATCGATTTTTTATGCTTATCTTAGAGTGTGATGTTTTGGACTGATGATGATATTTCCTTTTTGAAATGGCAATAGAATGTATAGTGAAATTGGTGACTGAAATTATAAACACACCATGTCAACAAAGTAATGGCTGTTATTCTGTTCAATGTCAAAGGAAGAAGAACCTATATTTCAGTTAACTAGATATGGAATCCATCAGTTTTTCCTTTCTATGAGATTTTGAACTGCTATTGATAGAGAGCATGTAGTTGAAGCTGAAGGAATTGTAGACGAGGGAATACAGAGTCAAGATGATGCTGGTCCAAGGCCTCTAGTTGTGTATCGTCGCGGAAACCGGAATAAGATTTAGGCAAGAATAAGATTTAGGCATATATTTTATTTTGTTCAGGGGGCCTTGATTTATTCTTGTTCTATACGTTATTATTATTTAATTGTTTTGACTTCATGGGACGGAGGCCTTATTTTGCTTAGTATATAAGTCGGTAGCATTAGGTTTGTGAGGGGGAGAAAAGATTTGTAATCAAAGTGAGCCAGAGGCTGACGAGCGGAAGATTGCCGCTTGGGTTTTCTCTTTTAATTTGCGTAGTTCTATCAATTCGTATTTGGTTCCTATCAATTTGGTCCGACCTGCCGGATCCCTTCATGACATGATGACCAGATCACAATCTGAGAGATTGGATAAGGTGGAATTTGATCAGGCGGAGATGAAAGCACTATTAGTGGCGGTGAATACGCAATTGACGGACATCACGGCTACGCTGGCCGACATCACACGCACACTTCGACAATTGACCTCGGACAAGGGCGATGATGTTTCTTCCAAATCCGAAGAGGAATCAAGAGCTCCAGTCGCGGGCCCAAATGGGAAGCACTTGATGCTGCAATTGCCGAGCTTTGAGGGGACTGATCCAATTGGGTGGTTGGCCCGGGCCAATCAACAGTTTGAGATACATGAGGTAGACGCCGTCCAGAAAGTAGCCTTCGCAGTGGTGGCTATGGCCGACTCGGCTTTATATTGGGTGACTTGGTATCGATCTCGCAAACCGGGGCTGACCTGGGAAGAGTTTTCACAGGCACTCGTTGCTCGATTTGATACTCGTTTTAAAGGGGGTCCTTTTGAGCGGTTAGCGGATGTGAAACAATCGGACTCTGTTGAAGAATATATTACTCTATTTGTGCAATTGGCAACCCAAGTCCCAGGACTTAGTGAGGACATTACCTAGGGTATTTTATGAAGGGGTTGACCGATTCTATTCGGGGTGCGCTGCGATTGCTTCGTCCAAGGGATTTAGAAACAGCCATGGAGCTTGCTAGAGACATTGAAGATAACCTTGGCTTACAAGGGGGTGGACGTCTGGTGAGTGGAATGGTAAGCACACCCACACGTACTCCAACCTGGCCACGGAAAACCTTCAACACTAGTCCTGGGCAAGCAATCAGCCATAGCAGTCGTGGGGGGTCCAATGGTGGGAGTGTTTCCAAACCACCTTCATCAATTGCTTCGGGGCAGTCGATTGCCCGGTCTCGTTTTTCTCGTCTATCCCCTCAGGATTATGCAGAGTTACGAGCAAAGGGATTATGTTTTCGCTTCAAAAAGCCATATACACCAGGGCACGATTGCCCATTGAAACAATTGAGGGTATTACTTGCCGAGGAAGATGAAGCCCTGGATTTTTGCCAGACTGAATTTATGGAACCAGCAGCACAGGATGATTCAGTGGGTTTGACGCAAGAAATTGAAGAGATTGAGGGCGAGCTGCCAATGTACTCGATGGCTGGGTTATCCGGTCCTCGCACAATGAGAATTCAGGGCGCGGTTGGTGGACGCGCTGTCACCATACTCATCGATAGTGGCGCAAGTCATAACTTTATTTCAACATCCCTTGTTTCACTCCTCAAATTACACCCAGACCGTACTGGAAAATTTGGGGTCATGTTAGGTAATGGAATGCGGCAAGTATCTGAGGGTGTATGTCGTGGTATGATGATTTCGTTACCAAGTTGTGAAGTGGTGACAGACTGTTATGTGTTTGCATTGGGCGGTGTTGATATTATATTGGGTGTGGCGTGGCTGGCAACCTTGGGTGAAGTTCGAAATAATTGGGATAAGTTGACCATGTCCTTTGATTGGCAAGGTAAAATTGTGGTTCTTAAGGGTGACTCTACACTTTGTTGTGAGCACGTGGGGCTACGGACTCTTCTTCGGACATCAGAAGCTGAGTTCTGGGCCGTTGTGCTAGATCCAGAGCCAACTAAATTAAAGGAGTCAAATGAGAAGCCAGTTGAGAAGCTCCTGAAGCAATTTGCTGAAATATTCTTGGATCCGTACGGGCTGCCTCCCAAGCGAGCAACGGATCACCGGATTGAGTTAATGCCAGGCGCGCAACCGGTTTCTGTCCGCCCGTATAGGTATGGCCATTGCCAGAAAGAAGAGATTGAACGCTTAGTAGCTGATATGTTGTTGGCAGGAATTATTCGGCCTAGTTCAAGTCCTTTTTCAAGCCCCGTTTTATTAGTAAAGAAGAAAGATGGGAGCTGGCGGTTCTGTGTGGATTATCGGGAGCTTAATAAGGTGACTGTTCCCGATAAATACCCAATTCCAATGATTCAGGATATGTTGGATGAGTTGGCAGGAGCAGTAGTTTTCTCGAAAATTGATTTACGATCCGGGTACCATCAGATTCGGGTGGCTGAGTCAGATGTTCCCAAGACGACGTTCCGAACACACAGTGGCCATTATGAATTTCTGGTAATGCCGTTTGGGCTCACTAATGCCCCAGCTACTTTCAATCAACGATGCATGATTTGTTCAGACCGTTCCTCAGGAAGTTTGTATTAGTATTCTTTGATGACATCCTGGTATATAGCCATACATGGGAGGACCATCTGCGACACTTGGAAGTGGTTCTTCAAATTTTACAGGACAATCAGTTGAAAGCCAATCGCAAGAAATGTGCTTTTGGGAGCTTGAAGGTGGAATACTTGGGACATATCATTTCCAGGGATGGAGTGGCGATGGATCCTGAGAAAGTGAGTGCTGTGTTGGGATGGCCTAGACTACGTTCGGTTCGGGACGTTCGGGGTTTTCTCGGATTAACAAGCTATTATAGGAGGTTCTTGCGTAATTATGGGCAGATGGCGTAAAGTTTGAGCTAACAGTGGCAGCGGAAGAGGCTTTTGAGCGGCTGAAAAAGGCCATGACCGAAGCCCCTGTTTTAGCTGTTCCTAATTTTGATCGACCATTCGTGATAGAGTGTGACGCTTCCGGTACCGGGTTGGGAGCGGTTCTGATTCAAGATCGCCGTCCTATCGCATTTTTTAGCAAGTCATTGTCAAAGAACACGCAAACTGCCTCTACATACGAACGGGAAATGATGGGATTAGTGTTGGCTGTACAACATTGGCGGCCTTATTTACTGGGAAGGAGATTTGTGGTGCGTACCGACCATCGCAGCTTGAAACACCTTTGGTCTCAAAAGATTGGAACCCCAGCGCAACAAACTTGGATGGCTAAATTGTTGGGTTATGATTTGGTGATTGAATATAAGACGGGAGCATCTAATAACGCTGCTGATGAATTATCGAGGCGTGGGGAAGAGGGTGAGTTAGCAGCTCTCAGTGAACCTGAATGGTTGGATAGACAGAACATCAAAGACGAACAATTGCAAGATGAGTTCTGTCAGGCGGTTGTCCGAGCTATCACGAATCAACCAGGGAGCCGAGTGGGATTTGTTGTGCGAGGGGGGTTGTTGTTTTACAAGGATAGGCTGGTATTGGCTGCAAATTCAGAATGGATTCCGAGGCTTTTGCATGAGTTCCATGACACTCCAACAGGGGGGAATGCAGGAGCCTTCCGGACATATAGGCGTTTGGCAGGAAATCTTTATTGGAAAGGCATGTTTCGAAGGGTGCAACAATATGTGGCACAATGCTTGGTGTGTCAGAAATCAAAATATGAAGCTATGGCACCAGGTGGATTACTCCAGCCTTTACCTATTCCTGAATTAATTTGGGAGGATGTTTCGATGGATTTTATAACTAGTCTACCCAAGTCTCAGGGCTATTCAATCATTCTAGTAGTGGTGGACAGACTGTCCAAGTATGGACATTTTGTGGCTTTGAAACATCCAATCACGGCTAGGGGGGTAGCAGAAATATTTGCTAAGGAGATTGTTAGGCTACATGGTATCCCACGTTCCATCATCAGTGACAGAGACCCAATTTTTGTGAGTGCATTTTGGAAAGCGTTGTTTGCTTTGTCAGGTACCAAGCTGCGTTTCAGTTCCGCATATCATCCTGAGACGGACGGTCAAACGGAAGTATTAAATAGAGTGGTGGAGACGTATCTCCGTTGCTTCACTTTTGAGCAGCCGAAGCAGTGGGTGCATTGGCTTCCTTGGGCAGAATATTGGTATAACACTGCATATCAAACAGCTGCCAAGGTGACGCCATTTGAAGTGGTTTATGGCAGGACACCTCCCTCCATTCAACGATATCTACCAGGAGAATGCCAAGTTGCGGCAGTGGCGGAGGTGTTGGGAAGCCGGGACATGATATTGAGGCGACTTAAAGCGAATTTGGAGCGAGCTCAGCACCAAATGGTGAAATATGCCAATCGCCACCGTCGGGATATTGAATTTGCAGTGGGAGATCGTGTATTCTTAAAGGTACGGCCATATCGACAAACTTCATTGGCACGACAAACTCATCACAAGTTGTCTGCCAAATTTTATGGTCCGTTTCTGGTGGAAAGTCGCATAGGCCCTACTGCTTATAAGTTGTTGTTACCGGCTGCTAGCAGAATTCATCCAGTGTTTCATGTTTCCCAATTGCGTCGTGTGATAGGTGACCATCCAGTGGAGGGGGAGTTGCCAGACAGTTTGGCGCTGCCTGTGGTTCCTGTGTTTGAGCCAGAAATAATCCTGGCACAACGGACGGGACAACTGTATGGGAGAGAGGTTGAACAGGTGCTGGTTCAGTGGTTGGGGCAATCTCCAGATGAAGCAACATGGGTGGAGGTGGCTGAGTTTCGTAAACAATTTCCGGATTTCAACCTTGAGGACAAGGTTGTTGTGCAGGGGGAAGGAGTTGATAGAGAGCATGTAGTTGAAGCTGAAGGAATTGTAGACGAGGGAATACAGAGTGAAGATGATGCTGGTCCAAGGCCTCTAGTTGTGTATCGTCGCGGAAACCGGAATAAGATTTAGGCAGGAATAAGATTTAGGCATATATTTTATTTTGTTCAGGGGGCCTTGATTTATTCTTGTTCTATACGTTATTATTATTTAATTGTTTTGACTTATGGGACGTAGGCCTTATTTTGCTTAGAATATAAGTCAGTAGCATTAGGTTTGTGAGGGGGAGAAAAGATTTGTAATCAAAGTGAGCCAGAGGCTGACGAGCGGAAGATTGCCGCTTGGGTTTTCTCTTTTAATTTGGGTAGTTCTATCAATTCGTATTTGGTTCCTATCAGCTATGGTCTGTATGTGTTTAGTACAAGTAAACCTGCACGTTTGAGACTTCTGTTTTTCTCTTAACATAGCTAGTTTTAAGAATGATGGTATATTGCAACTCAGCCTCAGCTAAGTATTGTTTGTATTTGCGCTTAGTGATAGAATCAGTAGATGGGCAAGACTTATATTCTTAGAGTTCATTAGTTAGCAATTGCCCTGCCCTATATGCGAACAAAAACTTTAGGCACCTTCCATCTCGAGCTTCATTTATTATCCTTGCTGAGCAAACGTTTAGACTTATATTCTTAGAGTTCATTTATTGTTAGAGTTCATTTATTGTTGAGCAAACGTTTTTGGACGTCTACTATAATTATATTCAGCGGTAGTATGGTGCTTAGAGTAATCTGGAAATTGTCTAGAGAGAATGCAGAGTAAATCTAGGGGTGTAGACCTTACATAAAAGAAATGCAAATATGCAATAGATAATGTAGTTACGTTAGACATCTCCAATGAGATAGAAGAGCTATAATGCGAAAAATGGAGCTAAAAGGATCTCGAACACCATAAGCACTGAGTATACCTAAATAGTACTTAATCCATCTCACTATTTTTGTTACGGACCCACCCAGCACGTATGCCGATACACGTTTTTAACACATTTTTAACGGTTAATAACTTAAATTGTGTACAACGAAAAGTTATAAAAAGTTATTTGTCTAAAACTACAAGATTAGACGAATCTAACAAGATGTCACTTGACTATATTTTTTCTTACATAGCTTTGATAAAAATTCAAATCAAAGTTAAACAGTGAATAGTGTCAAAAAACCATCCGTAACAAATATACTGAGACGGAGGTAGTAGTAGTGAGTGATATTCATTTAACTTTAAATATTTGAAATATTTATGAAGGTACAATGGTGGTTTGGTTTGATTGTAATGAAATCTACAGTAAAGCATAACTGTTGCAGCTTCATATGTCCCCTGATATTAACAACTGAAAGTAGATATATGGAGTATTTTTGCAGTGCAAATTCATGTGGACATGGAAGAAACGAAGCTAAATTTTGTTTCAATATTTAGGATATAATAAACTTTTTTTTTTTCTCAATTGGTTTGTAATATTTTCCTTGCTAGATTTTTCAAAGCAAGTTATGTCACATGAAGTTAATAACAGAGCAGTTCTGGTCTCGACATCGTTTAGGTTTTTCATGTGTTGAATATATTCAGTGGTGAATATATCATCCCACATTCTGTCCTTGTATTCTACAACTGATAAAAGCTCTGTATAAAAATGGATCAGGTTTTACAGCCGCAATCTAGCTCAATAGATTTTCAGTGCCAAGCCTTCTGACCAAATTATTTTCCACACATACGGAAAAAAGTATTGGTATCAATACAATCTATTGCAACATAAACTTATAAATAAATTTGATCATAAATTGGAACATAAATTTGATCATTTCTTTTCCTTGTCCGTGCTTGTAGGAATTTGAGAGAATACATAAACTGATAAAAGGATTTATATGCCAGAAACACTATTGGTCTGTATATGGCTTTATAAATTGCAAGATTAATTACTCCTGCATTTCACAGCAAATTAAACTTAATGACTTATTACATAAAGAGAAAAATATGGCAATCTTTGATCTCATCAATGTCTTCACTGGTGTTCTTTCACAGAGGTTTCCCTGCCATCCATCTACTTAACATTTCCAGTGACGCTTTGGGTTGATCCATCGGAACCAAATGACCGGCATTATATAGCTTCAAGAATGTCAGAGGTCCGCTGCTTTTCTGCAACCCAAACTTGTCTGCGCCCACCACAAACTCGGTGTTATTAGCCGACAGGTACGCATTCTGACCCGCCCATTTCATGTCATCCAACCATTTTGAATTCCCTGAACATTTCCCAAATTATTCTCGACATATATACTTCAATGTTATCACCTGTTAAAAATGAAAATAACTTCTGTTCTTACCTAGCCAGTTGCAGATGAGATCGTATTCTCCTGCATATATTAATACCTTCACCCCATCTTGAAGCAACGGAGGAATGTAAACCATGGAATTTTTAAAATAATCCCCTAACATTGCGAATTGTACGTCTTCGCTGCATGAAACAAACTCTATGTCTTTAACACCCAAGGCGTCTTTCACCGTCTTTTGGTTTAGAAACTTATCCACGTCGGAGAAGTCATAGCATAGCGATCCTCCACATTTTTTACGAATGTCGTAGTACTATATTAACGAAACAAACAAATATTATTCACAAATGTTGGTCTTAAAAAAGTCCAATAATGCTCAAATTTGTTAACTTCTTAGTGTTACTCCAGTATTAATGCAGCAAAGCTCATATATTAATAGTATTTAATATATGAGCGTTGCTGAATTACTGCATTTCTATTGTGAATTGTAACTTTCAACAGCAATATTAAGCAATCAAATTAACACCACCATTGTTCAACAATGCTGTAGTTTCTATGTTCAACAGATTATATAGCTGGAATGGCTTTGAAGATTAAAGGCTTAGAGAGATAGTGTTACATTTATACCGGGCGCATAGGAAAGAATCCTGTTGAAAAGGTGGTTGCAAGTCTGTAATGCTATTCCTGATTCACACTGGGATGAGGAGGGACCATTGCCTGCCGTGAAACTCTCATAGGTAAATTAATCATATCAATGGAAACAACGTGGGAATTCGGATTGTATATCCTTAATTTCAATAAGTAACAAAAAAGATAGAACCAAAAGTTAGTGAATTACCACATTCTTGTGCTTCCTTCCCGCATTCTGTAACTAAACTGCTTAACTCGTCAAATGCAGTCTTGTTTATAATCTTCGCGGCTAAAGCAAATTCAGTGTATGTTGTATACTGAATGGTGGGGTTTGTCATACCGTTTCCTATTGCGATTCCCTGTTTTCCAATTTCTAAAGTCATATGTTTTGCTCAAGCAGAACTCTGATAGAAAAGAAGAAAGAAGAAGACACATGATAGAAATAAAATGGAAACGTACGTACTTTCAAGTTGATTGGGGTGCCAGCTCCTTTATTTTTGTTTCTTCGTTGAATCTCGGCAGCAAAAGCAGGAATATAATGTCCAGCATAGGATTCTCCAGTGATGTACAAGTCGTTCTTTGCATATTCTGGGTGCTTCTTAAAGAACGCCTATGATGTTATATAATGTTGTGTAATTCAAAGATAGTATTCAATGTACATGAATATAATTAGTAAAAACGAATATGATTTTCAATTTCAAACTCAATTGGTTTTCAGTTTTGAGTTGGAAGTTTATATTCGATTTACAGAGACCTGTAAGAAGCTGTAGAAATCGACGCCAGCTTCCTCGGAGGTGGAACGAATGTCGGCCCGGGAAGTAGAATAACTAAACCCTGTTCCCGTTGGCTGGTCGATATAAATTATGTTCGACTCCTGTCCAATAAACTCAGATATTAACGAGTTGAATTCGTAACATATATTAGTCGTCAAAATAAGGTGAGAATAATACCAGATCCCAACCAAATTCATTCCAAGTTAGGGACAAGTCAGGAGACAAGTGAAAAGGTCCATTCTCATGAAACAAAGCGAGGGAGCTACTACATCCTGGTCCTCCTGTTAACCACACGACAACTGGGGCTGCTGTGTTGTTCCTTCTTGATTCAAAGAAATAATAGAACATTCTGCAATACCAACCCTTAATTCTGAGGTTAACTTAACAATCCACAGAACCGTATTTAATTAACGGTTGGGGAAGGTGGTATTATGATAGGATGAGATTGGTGTGATGGGCGCGCGACTGTGTATTGTGATGGATTAGTCTTGTGATGGGAAAATATTTTTATTTGTCATGTGGTAATTTTTATTATTATTATTATTATTTTTTTATTTAGAGGGGTTTATATGCCATGTGTGTGACAGCTATGTCACTTCCACCTATATTCACAACTAATTATGTGATTTGCATGACTCATACTGTGATGCACCATATAAAATGTTTTATACGCAAGCCACATATTGGTAACCCATCACAAAATATACAAGCCTCCTAACATGCCTGCACCTACAGAATTTTATACGAGTATGTAAATAACTTAATTGATCCCAAACTAGGCCCCCATCAAATCATTCCCATTCCAATTTCCAATCTCAATTCAAACGCAAAATAAACCAAAATTAATATAATATAAAATCATGTTTACCTTGCTCCTTTAGTATTAGGAAGACTAAAATAGCCAGCATGATGCCCAAACTCTTGCAAACTTGTGTCATTAGAACCTCCTGTTCGATAGGCACTCAGTCGTGGAAATCGAAAACTTTTCTCAACGATTTTTGGAGCACCAGCAAATGGATCTTTTGCGACGATATTGATACTCCGGGAAGGAGATAAATTGAACCCTTTTATTATCCTCTCCGATTGTTTGAACAGAATTGATGCCAAAGAGGGCGAAGGCTTAAAGGAACCATTGGCTACCAAAGGAGAAACAAAAGCGACAAGGAAAAGAAGTAGAATACAATGTGATGAGGATGCCCAACAAGTCATTGTCTAAGAATCGTTTTTTCCTATCTAGAAAAACTTGTGGCTTTGTTAGTTTGGTGATTCCTTATTTTTATAGGTGGAAAATAAGCGTATCATATATTGGATTTATTTTGCTAAAAATAAAAAAATAAATTAAAAAGCACTATAGTACTCTTTTCATTAATCTTACCAAAAAAGCAATGACCTATTTATTATTAAATTCTTTAGTGATATACTACAATTATGAGTTTTGCTGAAATGAAAAAGCAAATTATATTTAATCGATACATTATTTAAAGATTCTTCCTTATTTTCAAATTTTTGAATACCGTGTATTCATCTTAAAAAATTGATCATATAACGAAAAGGAATGAAAGAATTAATTTATTTTACCGTAGAGTTATGACATAAATGGTAGGTGATTTAAATCCTGACCTGATATGAGGCAACAAAGTTTTCAACCACTGTCTTCCTAATTCAATTTTAAGTCTGTAAAACAAAATAATCTTACATAACTTATATGTTGGGATACCCACTTGTTTATATGAATATGGGCAACCCCATCCATTACCAATTGGTCTTCTTTTGGAACCTTATATTCATCGTCTTTCTAACATGGTATCAGAGCCCCACTTATATATTGGGATGCCCCCTTTGTATATTGACTAGAGTCACTCCACCTATTATCAATTGGTTTAGGGCCGAAACCTCATTTCCATTGTCTTTCTAACATTTTTTTCTTTGAATTTTTAAGAACTTTAAGTCCTTAGAAAAGTTATACCAAAATAAATATCTCATTCTGTAATTTATCTGGCTTGGACTCCCACACACCTTTACCGATGCATAGGTGTCAATGTCTACCATAAAATAAATTTCTCATTCTACATACACACTTTTAAAGATTGGAGTTTCAAACATAAACACTACTGACATAAGATATTGTTAATAGCTTGTGAGAGTTTCAGAAGTTATTTAAATTAGTTATTTAAATTTATTTTAAAAACTACAATTATTGTAACAACCCTCTTTGGGCTGGATCTGCAAATTATGCACCCTAATCCCTCCCTATGTGTGAATCACAACACCCCATGGTGGGTTGTTGGAGATGGAGCTCGACCCCCAACCTTCCCTTTAACATCTATCACAAGGGAAGGATGTTAACCAAGTGCACTTTTATGTAACAATCCTGCCCGGGTTCGAATCGCAGGTCATGCACCTAACCCTTTTCCATATATACATCTAGGCTACCTGCCAAATATACATGTTGGGTTGTTGGAGATGGGGCTCGATCCCCAACCTCCCTTTAACATCCACCCCAACTAGTCAATATATATATATAGGATTGTTGATGGGCTTGAAACCTCAACCAAATGTATATACACTTGTATACACTTGGTTGAGGTTTCAAGCCCATCAACAATCCTATATCTCTAATATATATAAGTGTCAAGGGGGGAAATGCTACAGTTGTCTACAGTTGTTCCTTAGGAACAGTAAAATCAAAAACGACGTCGTTTGGGGCTCCCAATTGCGTCATTCTGCTCTTTTGCCCTTGTTTTCGTTTTCGCTTCCATCTCGTACCGCTCAGAAATCCTCTTCAAGCTTTCAAGCTCTTTACCCCTAATCGCTCTGCACTCTCTTTTCCGCCAACCCCGGCGGATCCAATCCCCTTCCCACCCATTCGTCCCTGCCCGATGTGTGCGCAGGAGGTAAGGATTCTTTATAATTTTAGGGTTATTGTTTGGGGTTCGGAATTGGGATCAAATTTAATGATTGTTTCGTGTTCTTGCACTGTATTTTGGAGGAACGGGCGCCGGCACCGCGCGTTCCGATCGCCGCTCGTTGCACTGTGTGCCATTCTGATTTTGACATTTTGGAGATGCTTGGTTTAATTTGTCGCAGTCATGTGATGTTGGTCACACGATCGATTCATCGTTCACGTGTGCCTTATAGGCGAGTTAGATTATTGAGTCGAGTTTGCCGTATTGTTGTTGTTTTTAATGGATTTTTTGTGCGTGTTGTTTGTTTTTAGAGTTTCTTCATTTAAACAAGCCTTTGTTTTGTTAGACAATGGAAATGCTGAGAATTACTAAGTTTATGAGGTTGTTGTGGGATGTAATTCTGATATGGCTGCTCCTTAATTCTCATAGTAGATGCATAGGGAAATCACTTCACAATATCTCGTGTAGTGCTTAAATTGTTTATTTAGAGAGTAATTACATTTGTTGCTTAAATTGTTTAAATTACCAGTACTACTTTGGTCAAAAGGAAAAGGTCTTACATTTGTTGAAGTTTCTTTAGAAAATAAGTATTCTGAAGCACCCTAGATACTTTGACTCGAAATTTATTGAAGTGACAACATTCGCTTGTGGTTCATCTACACAAATGCCCGTTGGCTATTCACTCATTGAAGGTTATTGGGATTTATTCTTTACTATGTTGGTTGATTTCCCTTGGCAATTAGAAACTTTGAACTTTGAATGCTTATCCATTAGAATTCAACTTAGTTGTTTGTTATTTATATTTGAACCTTGAATCCAATTTTTGGAAGCAAGTTTTAATTTTTCCTCAATATTTCCATTGATCTATTTATATTTGTTATTGACCTGTCCTATTTTCAATGGAGTGTCATTATATGTGGCTATTTACAGGCTGCATCACCACCAAGGAGCTTGGAACTGTGATGCGTTCTCTGGGGCAGAACCCAACTGAAGCTGCGCTTCAGGACATGATAAATGAGGTTGATGCTGATGGCAATGGTACAATTGATTTCCCTGAGTTTCTCAACTTGATGGCCAGGAAAATGAAGGATACTGACTCCGAGGAGGAGCTCAAGGAAGCTTTCCGTGTTTTCGACAAGGACCAAAATGGGTTCATTTCTGCAGCTGAGCTGCGCCACGTCATGACAAATCTTGGGGAGAAGCTCACCGACGAGGAAGTTGATGAGATGATGCGTGAGGCTGATGTGGACGGCGATGGCCAGATCAATTACAAGGAATTCGTCAAGGTCATGATGGCCAAGTGAGGTTCAAACATTCCAAAACTATAGTTTTGAATTGTTGAGATCAGAAAATGAGAAAACAAAAAGTTATCAGGGCAATTAAGTTATGACAAGATTTCTGTTTCAGTAATGGCAGCGTATTGAACCATATTTATGTTGTTGCTGTTCCGAATTCCATTGGTTTTTATATGCAGATTCTTTTTTATATTCTCGCTGGCCAAGTTCCTTAGTTTTATTGAGAAGTTTCAGGGTGATTGGTTTGTTAATCTCGAATTATGATTTATGATTTATGATTGCTGAGTAGTACTTTTTTTGGTTTTTCCTTATTTTGTGAGAGGATGATGCTTTGTTGGTGTTGATTTTTTCTGATTTTTATATCATTAGAGGTGAATGTTGGTTTTATGAAAAATTATGTGCAATCGTGCCCCAGTGTGTGGTTTAATTCGGCTGTGTTGTAGCTTTTGAGGTTTTATGGGGCGAACAAGATTCTGGAGTTGTGGTGTGTTTAAATGAGTAATTATTTTTGGGAAATCAGTTTGGATTTGTTTCTTAATTTCAGTTTATATCAACATTTGAAGGGTGAATGGGGCCAATGCATTTCTTTCCCGTTTAACCTTTTGTTGAGTTGTCATTGGCCAGTGACAACAAATTTAGAAAAGAAGGTTTTGAAGGAAAAGATGTTTCTCGATTCGTATATGATTGATCCCATTTTCGATTGGGCATATAAGCGTATGTCACTTTCTCTTACTGTAATCGTTAGATTTCTTAATTTGAATTTTTTGTTGGGACAATTAAGAAATTAAAGGAGTAAGGAAAGATTAAAGAATTGGGAAGGGATATCTTGCATTCTGGTCGCTGTTCTTGGAATTACTATTGGAAACTCGTGTTTTGTCTTAATTGTTTCACATGGTCATATTTATGGTCTATTCCAGATTCCTTCTGTCAGAGGGTAGCTGGGTTTTGTGGTTAGTGGGATGAGGAATTCCCTTTTCTTTTTTCCTCTTACAATAGTTGTTGTATTATTGTATTTACCCCACTGTTGTGTGTAGCTGGTGCTTTTGTTGGAATTAAATCATGATATTGATTTTATTTTCCTGTGTGCTGTGTCCTTGTGTGTTTATATGGGATGCAATAATTGCTAATAGCTCAACACCAGAAACAGATTCATTTAGCATACTAAATTCTTTTTCATGATTATTTAATTCATATAATGATCATTTAATTCATGATCTATCCGGATTTTTTTTTTTTTTTTTTGTTAGATATAGCTGGTACTTATCCTGGTACTTATCACAACGGGTAAAAAAATGGTTAACCTTTTGCAGTAGAATCAGATTCTGAGTCTGAAGATATTATTTCACCAAGGGGAATTCCAAGATATCTCACCTACGATTCACCCTTGTACATGAAGAGGTCTGATGAAGCAAAAAAACCGTATATTAAGATTGGGTTAGTAAAGACAATTTGTATAATCATCTCAATTACCCATCTCCATTTTGATGCTTAACTGCTCTATGTTCAGTCTATGATTATTGTGCTTAAGGAATTTATTCACGCCATTTTCTCTGATTGATTTCAATATTTCTCTGTTTCAATTTGGTGAACAAGCATTAGTCAATCTTCACATTCAGTACTGTTTCTTCTGCTAGAAGGCAATATCTTCATCAACGGTTTCTGTCTGTTAATGCACCTGATTTTGCACCTGATTTCTTTGTTTCTACAGGATCGATGAGGAACAGACACCGGAAGATGCAGAAGGTGGACGAGTATTGTAAGTTGTCGTAGTTATTGTTGATTTTGTGAATTCTCTGTGCATCCCTGTTGCTCCTTTGAAATTTGGCAGGGGCACAAAATCTTTTGCTTGATTTCACTCTCTTTTCCAATAATAAATTTAATTTAAAATAATGGGAAGGGAGTCAAGGGACCAATTCCTTTTACAATTGAAAACCAATGTTCTGTAGCTGATTTAATTTAAATTGCACATAAATAATATGTAATTGAATTGAGAAAATTACTGGGTACTTGTTAAGCCCTAAATTTACCGTTTTTCTTTCCCTCGCCATTATTTGCCCATATACTCAATACCTTGAATTACAATGCTCGATTATATAATGCTATAGGACTATCTACATGTTTATAGAGAAGATATTTCAAGTAATATATAAACATAATGCAGAAATTGCTGGATGGTTTTATTATACTTTTATATGCTACACTTCATTTTTCTATAATATCATTGCATGTAGCCATGATCTATTAGATACTTTGAGGAACAAGCCAATTGCAAGCAAAACGTTCCCTCTATGCCAGTGGAACTCTGCCGGTCCTTCAATTTGCAAGTATCAGTTTCGAGCTCCACTTAGGGTGAGCCAATGAGGTCATATCAAAGGAATTTCCTTTGCATTGTGATCACTTTGTGGAGGAAGTATTGAACATTATATTTTCAAAAATGAGAATTGGTTGCAATTTTGCCTTTAAAGCGGTCCCCTACTTTCTTTTTTTTTTTTTTGTTGGTTTTGCATATTGATTAAAGCATGGATTTCACCATGTAATTCATGTCCTCGATGTTTTTCTAATTTTTGGGTTATTTATCTTTGTGCGAGTCTCTTGCAAGTGTATATGGGTTTCGCTGAATTTTGCGCTTATCCAATCGTTTATTGTTATTGTACCATTCATCTGTTCGCTTAAATGCTCGGTTAATCTTCTCTGTCCTAGATTACACATTCCTCCTCGTATGCCCTTCCATCCAGCAGTGCTGCTCTTGCATCAGGTAATATGAAATGAATGTTCCATTTTAGTAAACTAATGATACGGTCCAAGTTGTCTAGCTGAGAGGATGATTACAAATTTTAATACTATTGTGATCTTGTGTGTGAACTTATACTTCATTTTTATTTTTCAATTCTCAATCTTAAGTGTTCTCTCATCTTTCTAATACCGCTAGAACATGATCTATTTGTACACAATTTGTGTATATTTTGAAACAATTAAGTTGGAAAAGGCTTCTTTCGTGGTTGCTCAGCATGTACCACAGTATTATAATTTGGCTACATAATCCCATGACATTGTTTCTGTCATCCTCTATTTGGAACCATGAGTGCTATATTGTTTGGCATGCTCTCAGCAGTAAGCCTCAGTTCAGATTGAATGCTGATGGGCTATTTAGTAAGAGATTAGATACATTGATTTTAAAAAATAATAGGAACATATAACCTGGTATTGTTGTTCAACTAGAGAGGCACAATATTAATATGTTTTGTTTATGCTGGTGGTAGATTTATAATTGTTTATAATTTTGTATTTAGCCTGTATATAATCAACTTTCACCAGCATAACAAGTTTAATTCGTAGTTCTCTGCTGAAGTTAGCATGTAGTTTGATAAACATTTACTTAACTAGATGAGCAACAGATTTTATTGATTCTCGTTATCTTTGGAGTAGTTCATTTCATGTTCATGTTCATCTTTTGTTGGTATGGTTGCACTTTGTTTTATGGATGACCATTACCCTGTCTGAAGCTCCTTTTCATTGCTCAACAGGTACTCAGATTCTATTTGGCATATGCTATAACGAGAAAGTGTTATTAGCCAACTAATGTGCTTATTTGTTTCAATGGGCTTTTGGAGAGGGAGCAGCTACCACACCTTGGAAATGAGCTTCTTTTAATCTAGATTGTTTGGATGAGGGAAGGACTTGTTTCCCAATCAATTCAAATGAGCAGCTACCCACATTGTTTATTTAGCTTTGCCAGAGGAAAATAGCTCTTTGGCTTCCTTTGGCAACGAAAAGCCCATGAGAACATCTATATTTTTCAGTCACGAAATTCAATAGTAATATTTCTTCTCATACATCCGCTACATATTACTTTACAAATACAATCCATTCACTTGCTTGCGCAGCGTAGCGCGCGACAACACGATTTCTAGTATATATATATATACAAAACTAATTAACTACAGTGCTTTCTCATATGAACAGTACCGCCCGACCCGCCCCACCCGTGCTAGGTTGAAATGCATCGTTCCGCCCTCTGCTTCCAGTCCCTTCCACTCTCTTCCATTCCAGTCTTCCCGTCTTCTCTTCCCCGGATTCTACAATTCCAGATTTCCACCGGCTCACAAAATTAGGACACAGGGGAAAATCAATTTCAGATTTCCCGAAATCTGTTCATCACTCCACCCTTTCGAACGCCACCGCCCCTCCTCACTTCAGCAAATCACCAAATCGGCATTCGGTCTTCACTCTCCCTTGCTGCCCGCGCCTTACCGCCCTTCTGTTCGCGTCGTCGCTGCTCTAGCCTTGCCGACGCCCCCGTCGCTGCACACCCCTCTCCGCGGTTAGGGTGTCCCAATCTTCTTGGCAGAACGCCTTTCCGGAGTTCCAGAGTGGAGGTACGAAATTTAACCCAAATTGTTTCCTCCTGAATATGATTCAAGCACAGAATACTGGTCTATACTATCCATGTTGTACATAATTTTTTAAAGGTGATTAAAATGTTTGTTTCTTCATAACAAATTTTCCTGTTTTGCTGCTCTGTAGGGTTATTGATAACAAAAATATTAGTAGATTGTATATAAGCTTCTTTGTGTCATACTTCATGTGTTGTATAGTGGCATGCGTATGATATGAAGCAGCAGAGTTAATAAATTAATAGTATGAAGCAAGCAGTAGAACACGGAAATTTAATCAGTGATTTTGAGAATTAAATATAGACTGTTTTCTAAATTTCAATTGTAACATTTTCCGAGTTTTGTCGCATTATATTGGTTTTTGTGTAGAATTGCTTGAAAGGAGGCAGTGCGTGGTCCTTTGGTTAGAGCATCATCAATTCCTTTGGCAGCATTATTTAATTTGAGTAGATGGAGATATATATGGAGATTATTAGTAGTATCAACTGGATCCTTTTGTTTATGTTGTTCAGTACTTCTTATTTAAGCCAGAATGGCAATCCTGATGCAACAAGCTAATCTGAAATATAATTACAAGTGTGAAGTAATAATGCCCCACAACTTATTCTAAAAAGAGGACATGGATCATGGATGTGATTATGCTTTCTTCATTGAATTGCGTTATGATTGCATTTTGGAGTGTTGCTAACTTTACAAGTTCTCTACATAGAACTTTTCAATAGGATAGCATGCCTTGATGCCAATTTTATAGCTGCATTCTAAAAAATATATCCAACTATCCAATACGAAGTCTAATTTCGAGTACAGTTTTTGTTCTTTAAGTTAGAGTTTGGAGCCAATTAGCCGACATATTTTATGAGCTCTTAAATTTTTTAATAAAATTATATAGATATTTAAGCATGATTTTAATTAATTAAAGATAAACGGCTCATTATGCATTGCAATAATCTATTCATTGTATTGTGGGTCTGCTTTTGTTTACACATTGTTTTCATTAGAGAACCTAAGAGAAATCATAAAAAAAGGAAAAAATATACATAAAACCCCAAACAGACTAACACAAACCTACCAAACCCAGCCCGACCCCTACCCGTAAATTTAAAATTTTTACTAATATATTTTTTAAAACTTTCAGGCCTCTCCTCTTCATTCGGTGTGTTTCACATTTCTATTTACTATGTTTTATTTAGTTTCATTTCACTTTGGCTTTGCATGGTCATATGTTTTCCATTTTACTTTTCCCCTGGCATTGATCAACAGCCTTTGGAGGAGGAAGCTATGCATCGAAACAGAACATCCAGTACACAACATCTTTGTAGGAGTGCTCGTCTTCGTGGTTTACTTGAACCACAGGTGTCAAAAAAAATATTTCAACATATTTACACACTTTATTGTAGTCTTATGAATATTTTCCCGCATTGTTTTTTTTTTTTTCTTAACCCTTTTTAATTATTTTTTACTTAACTATATTACTAAAATGGCTCCTTGGCTAGAATGCAAATCACGTGGAATCTATACCTTTTCAGCAGCAAATTGCTTCATGTCGAGCTCATGCGGCCCAACGACGGGCCATTACAGACGAGCACCAGCCAGCTCGCCGTCGTCGTAGATTAGAAGAACCCCAGGTACGTAGAAACAATATTAGTGATGCTCCTTGGGAACCTCCCCTTTGTAGTATTTGCAATCATTGCGCTGCATTATTATTCTACCACGAGTTTAAAGGATTCTGTTGTGCATTTGGAACATTCACTTTGGATCCATTACTCGCACCTCCTGTTCTTGAGGAACTTTTCCTTCACAGACATGCACTCTCTGATCATTTCCTGACATACATCCGTACATATAACAATTCATTTTATTTCTCAACTTTGGGAGTCAAATCCGATGTTAATTTGCTTCTTAATCAACAAAATGTTTACGTATTCCGTGTGAACGGAATGATGCACCACTTCATTAATTCATTATTTCCAAGTACTCATGAGCACAAGAATCTACAACTTTATTTTCATGATCCTGGAATCGAACTTGAAAGACGAATGCATGACAATCCACGCTTGAATAAAGATCTTGTTGCTTTACTGATTAATATTTCATCATCAAATCCTTATGCAAGATTCTTTAGACAACTTCATGATATCCCATGCCATGATGAATATAAAATCTTTCTTAAAACATCTCAACGCTTGGACAAACGAGTCTATAATCTTCCGATTGTTGATGATGTTTCTATTATATGGCAAGACGGACAATCAAGCGACGCAGACTTAACTCGAGATATACAAGTTTATCCATTTGATGGAGCACCAAAGAAAGTTTCATACTACTCTTTCGCATATGATCCTGTTCAGTACCCTTTAATCCATGCTTACGGACAACCAGGCTGACAACAAAACATTGCAAAGAAAAAATGTAATGCAGCTAGTGGTATTGCTACTGAAAGTGCTGAAATTCTTTTGGCCGGTCTAAATGAGCAATCGCTTGAAAATAAATATAGACGGATGGATAAAATCCATGTGTCCATTCGAGAATACTATGCCTACCGGCTTCAAATTCGACCTTCTTCACCAAACTTCTTGCTTAACACTGGTCGTTTGTTACAACAATATGTTGTGGACCAGTATATCAAAATTGAAACTCAACGGTTGGACTTTTACAGAGCTGAACAGATTCAAAAAAAACAAAGAATTGAAACCATGCAAGGAATTCAAGATGCTTTTAATTTACAAGGATTAGATAATCTAAATATGATTGGAAAACCAATTGTTTTACCCTCTTCTTTTATTGGTGGACCTCGAGATATGCATCGGCGTTATATCGATGCTATGGCTCCTGTTCAAAAGTTTTGAAAACCTGACTTCTTCATTACGATGACTTGTAATCCGCAATGGACTGAAATTACACAGCATCTTTCTCACAATGATAATTGCACTAACCGTCCTGATTTGACTGCACGAATCTTCCGCATCAAACTTAAAGAGCTTCAAGATGAACTTTTCAAAGAACATCTACTGGGCCATGTATGTGCATATGTTAGTAATCATGTATCCTGAGTATAAAATGGACGATCCTTCACAATATGACAATTTTATCTCTGCTGAACTTCCGGATTCAAATACAGAAAAGTATCTTCACAGTTTAGTTACCAAACATATGCTTCATGGCCCTTGCGGACCAGACAATCCGAACAATGCTTGTATGGTAAATGGAAAATGTAAAAATCATTACCCTAAGGAATTCAATTATCTAACAACACATGCTTCCAATGGCTACCCTTTATATCGTAGGCGAAATAACGGCTCAATTGTGTTTTCACAAAACCGTTTATTGGACAATAGATGGATTGTGTCTTACAACCCATACTTGCTAGCAAAATTTGATTGCCATATAAATGTTGAAATTTGTTCTACAATTAAATTAGTCAAGTATTTATATAAATATGTATACAAAGGTCATGACCGTATTGCCTATTCGGTAAGAGCCTCAGATCAAGGACAACAAATTGATGAAATTACTGCATTCCAAACAGGCCGATGGGTTGCTCCACCAGAAGCATGTTGGCGTATTTTTGGGTTTCTCATGAATGAAATCCACCCTGCTGTTTTACCACTTCAATTACACTTACCAAATTATCAATACAATACTTTCTCTGCAGCTGCTCCTATTGAAACAATTATAGAAAATAGTCAAGCACACCGTACCATGCTTACCGATTTTTTCCGCATGAATCAGGATGATACTGTAGCAAAGGAAAAAAAACTTTTATATAAGGATTTCCCAGAACATTTTGTATGGAATTCAATGCACAAAAAATGGCATCAAAGAAAGCAAGGAATTGCAGTAGGTCGTATCGTCACTGCATGACCAACTGAAAATGAAAGATATTATCTACGCTTGCTTTTACAACACTGTCGAGCACCAACATCATTTGATGACATCAAGACTGTTAATGGCACGCGACGTGAAACTTTTCGAGCAGCATGTGTTGCTCTAGGCTTGCTGGAGAGTGACACAGCCATAATTGATTGCCTAACTGAAGCATCACACTTCCAGCTTCCAAATTCATTCTCACAACTCTTTGCAACTATTCTCATGTTTTGTAATCTTGCTGAACCTCAAAACTTGTGGACTGAATTCAACCAATTTTGTACGACTACTGTACCATCTTCTACTAATCATAATAACAGCTCTATCGAAATACTGGCTGCTATTAATGTGAACAGACATCTTGCTGTATCCGAAAACACCTTGGCAGACTTTGCTATTACTATAAAGAATGATCTATCATCGGATACACATGACCACTTCTCCGAAGAAAACCCTTTCACAAATTCATCATTGTATGATGACTTTCCATTACCAAATACCTTGAATGAAGAGCAGTATGAGATTTTCCAAATTGTGGCAGACAAATTACAAAAAAAAAATGTCTTTTGTATGTTTTATTGATGGTCCAGCTGGGACAGGCAAAACATATCTCTACAATACTATTCTTGGTTATGCACATAAATTAAATCTAGTATATATATACTTGGCGGGTTGCATGGATGTATACATCGAGATGGGTTTGGGTCCAAGATTTGCAGGTTAAGGCCAGACGCTTTAAAGTTCTTCCAGTGCATTGCACGTGCGGGTTATACTAATTTATTTTGAAAATAACAATCACAATCTTTGAGATGTTAATGGGGAAGTTATGTGCTGTTAAATATAATTTCTTTATTTTAAAATGCATCGTTTCTATCAATTTTATGGTTTACCAAAGCAGTAAATACTATGGTTGTACGTGATTGTGAGTATACTCATGTGTTTGGCAAAATTAGTTATAACGGTTGGTAGGGGAAGATTTTAGAAGTAGTAGATTTTTTTGCGGTATAAGTAGTAGATTTTGATTGGAGTTTAAGCATTTAATATTTTATAAAGTATTTTGTAAAATAGTGGAAAAATTTATTAAATTAAAAAGTAGTTTTGAAAATTCCCAAATTCTATTAAAAGTAGTTTTCGGGGTCTTTTTATTTTTTAGAACCTCTAAAACAAACTTCATAAAAGCACACCCTATTTTCACATCGTAATTTTCAGTACAAGTTTCGATAATACTCCCTCCGTCCCGCGAAATGTGGCCACTTTCTTTTGGGCACGGTAATTTAGGTAGTGGGGTTTAGTAGTTAAAGTGGGAAGGGGATAGGGTACAGGCACCTTTAGGTGCAGACCTTATGTCTTAAAATTGTAATGTTTGGACATAGAGATTAGACATATATTATTGGGATATACACAGTTCTTTTAGTCTCCCATCACATAAAATGTCGTACACATCACATGGAATACATGCATGCATCACTTAATACAGGTACACAGTGCAACATGTAACCACCTTTAACCATAGTTGTTATTCTTATATACTTACATATGGTTTTAAATAACCGCAACATTTCAATATTTTACGCAATTCAATAAACATTTTTTTACCAATAATAACCCATATTGTATATAAGTAAAAATTATAAAAATTTGATATTCTAAAACTACGTGATTAGACGAATCTAACAAGATCTCAATTGACTATGTTTTTTTTTCTTATGTAACTATGTTTAAAAAAATTCATCAAAATTACTCAATTAATAGTTACTATTGTGTAAATATCTCAATTAAATGAGAACAGATGAAGTATACATCACTTTTAGTCTCCCATCACATGAAATGGCGTATATATCACATACAATACTTGCAGGTATCACACAGATAGAACTACGCATCACACATATCTGTATAGACCGGATGAATCACGAAACCCATCCCCCCTGAGATTGCACCCGAAAGTTCTTCATCCATGGACGTGATTTCCATGCAATTTTTCGCCATTGATTCTTCCATAAATTCTTCATCCGGTGGTGGGATGTTTAGATCTACCATTTCGGCCATCAAAAATTTATCGGAGTACAAGCGGAGAGTGATTGTAGCCGGTAGGTTTCAGAGAATTTGGGTGGAGAAGATGATGGTATTGGGTGGGGAGGATGACAATTTTGGTGGGGGAATGATGACAGTTCTCGTGGGGGAGTTCTGGTGGGGAGAGTAGGACCGTTTTATTTGGAGAATAGCACGGTTTTGTTTGGAGAATAGGACGGTTTTGGAATGATGGCAGTTTTGTGTTGTGTTGTGTGTAGTCTGCATGTACAGACCCACTATGGGTCTGTATCATATCCCAACTGGTTAAAGTGGTGTAGACATTTTGTGTTTAAGATTCTAATGAATTTAGAAACTGTTTATTGTTTAACTTTGACTTAATATAATGTAATGATACTATTAGAAAAATATTCAAGTGTGATCTTGTTAAAATCGTCTAATCGTGTAGTTTCATAATATATATTTTATACAATTTTTATATACCAATTTTGAAATATTAAGAATTAAAGAAATGCTAGGGACTTTATGTAGAAAAGTAAAAGTGCATTGAAATTTGTGCAGAATAGTAAAAGTAAACACTTTTAATGTGATTTGATAATAATTAAAATTCTAATCAAACTTATATTATTTTAATTTATCTAAAAATGGAAAGTAGCCAAATTTCATGGGACACCCCAAAAAGGAATAGTGATCAAATTTCGTGGGACCGAGGGAGTATGTGTTTAATTATGATTCCAACAAATAGGTGGATGGGAAAATAAAATCTAAAATCTGTTAATGGAACTTGTCTCTTGTGACTTTTATCTTCTTTTGTTGATAGATTTGTGAGTTTGTCTGTTGATGACAAAATAAAATCTAAAATCATTCAGTCGGCATGAGTAGTATGGGGCAACTTAAGTAATTGTCTTGGGTTCTAACTTTTGTGTATACAGAATTTTGTTTTGAGAAATACAACCCTTCAATGCCCATTAGATTCTCGAGGGATTAGTCTTCGACCCAAATTTGGTACACGCGAAAGATAAATTCAAAAATACATTAAGAGTCACTTTGTTTGGATTTTTGCTAGAAGGAAGTCTAGGGATACGTTTGAATATTTTTTACGTTTAAAAATGAACTCCATGTATATATTTCTAAATATATTGGTCTGTATATATATGGTTTTATAACTTGCATTGCAAGATTAATGACACTTGCATTTCACAGCAAATTAAACTTAAAGCCTTATTACATCAAGAGAAAAATATGGCAATCTCTGATCTCATCAATGTCTTCACTTGTGTTCTATCACAGAGGTTTCCCTGCCATCCATCTACTTAACATTTCCAGTGCCGCTTTGGGTTGATCCATCGGAACCAAATGACCGGCATTATATAGCTTCAAGAATGTCAGAGGTCCGCTGCTTTTCTGCAACCCAAACTTGTCTGCGCCCACCACAAACTCGGTGTTATTAGCCGACAGGTACGCATTCTGACCCGCCCATTTCATGTCATCCAACCATTTTGAATTCCCTGAACATTTCCCAAATTATTCTCGACATATATACTTCAATGTTATCAACTGTTAAAAATGAAAATAACTTATGTTCTTACCTAGCCAGTTGCATATGAGATCGTATTCTCCAGCGTATATTAATACCTTCACTCCATCTTGAAGCAACGGAGGAATGTAAACCACGAAATTTTTCATTAGATCCTCTGTCATTGCGCGTTGTACTTCCTCGCTGCATGAAACAAACTCTATGTCTCTAACACCCAAAGCATCTTTCACCGTCTTTTGGTTTAGAAAGTTCTCCACGTCTGAGAAGTCGTAGCATAGCGATCCTTCACATTTTTTACGTATGTCGTAGTACTAGAATATCGAAATAAAGAAATGGTAAGGTGAGAACACAAATGTTAGCCTTAAAAAAGTCTAATAATGCTCTAATTTGTCCAACTTTTTAGCGTTACTTTAATATTATTAATTCTAGCAACGCTCATAATATATTAGCGTTGCTGAATTCCTACATTTCTATATTGAATCATAATTTTCAACAGCAGTATTAAGCAATCAGCTTAACACTAACACTGTTCAAGTAGGGGTGTCAATTTTGGACACGATCCGAAAAAACGAACTCAACCGACACGAAAAGTTTCAGGTTTGGGTATAGTCATTTTGGGTTTTTTTCTAAATCAGGTCGACCCGAAACCAGACCTGAAATATTATACCACCTGCTCAACCTCACACGAACACGACCCGAAACATGAAATTGTGTCAATTTTGGACATAACCCGAAAAAACGAACCCGAACTACGAACCCGAACTACACGAAAAATTTCAGGTTTGGATTTAGTCATTTTGGGTTGTTCCCAAATCAGGTCGACTCATAACCCGACCTGAAATATTATACAACTTGATCAACCCAACACGAACACGACCTGAAACCTGAAATTGACACCCCTTCAACAATGTTGTACTCTAGTTTTTATGTTCAGCAGATTCTATATCTGCAACGGCTTAAAAGATTAAAGGCTTAGAGAGAAAGTATTACATTTATGTCTGCGCCCGTGTAGGAAAGAACCCATCTGAAAAAGTTGTTGCAAACGGAATATGCTGCAAAACACTCGGAGGAGGAAGTTCCATTGGCTGCCATGAAACTCACAATAGGTAAATAAATCAATGGAAACAACGTCGGAATTCCGATTATATATCCTTTTTGCAACGAGTAACAAAAATGATAGAACCAAAAAGTTAATCCAATTACCACAATCTTGTGCTTCCTGCCCGCAATCTGCAGCTGCGCTGCTTAGCTCGTCAAATGCAGTCTTGTCAATAATCTTCGCGGCTAAAGCAAAATCAGGGTATGTTGGGTATTGAATGGTGGGATTTGTCATACCGTTTCCAATTGCGATTCCCTGTTTTTTCCAATTTCCAAATCATATAAATTGCTCAACCGAAACTGTTACTATTATTGACCCATTGAAAAGAAGAAAGAAGAAGACACATGATAGAAATAAAATGGAAACGTACGTACTTTCAAGTTGATAGGGGCGCCAGCTCCTTTATTTTTGTTTCTTCGTTGGATCTCGGCAGCAAAAGCAGGAATATAATGTCCAGCATAGGATTCTCCAGTGATGTACAAGTCATTCTTTGCATATTCTGGGTGCTTCTCAAAGAACGCCTATTATATCACATATGTTGTGTAATTCAAAGATAGTATTCCAAGTACATGAATATGATTAGTAAAAAAAAAAAATATATATGATTTTCAATTTCAAACTCAATTGGTTTTCAGTTTTGAGCTGGAAATTTATATTCGATTTATAGAGACCTGTAAGAAGCTGTAGAAATCGACGCCAGCTTCCTCGGAGGTGGAACGAATGTCGGCCTGGGAAGTAGAATAACTAAACCCTGTTCCCGTTGGCTGGTCGATGTAAATTATGTTCGACTCCTGTCAAATAAACTCAGATATTAACGAGTTCAATTCATAACATATATTAGTCGTCAAAATAAAGTGAGAATAATACCAGATCCCAACCAAATTCATTCCAAGTTAGGGACAAGTCAGGAGACAAGTGAAAAGGCCCATTCTCATGAAACAAAGCGAGGGAGCTACTACATCCTGGTCCTCCTGTTAACCATACGACAACTGGGGCTGCTGTGTTGTTCCTTCTTGATTCAAAGAAATAATAGAACATTCTGCCAGACCAACCCATAATTCTGAGGTTAACTTAACATTCACAAAACCTTATTTAATTAACTGCATAGGTTTGGGAATTTTATAGGGTTTGCATCTAGGATTTTTGGGTAAAGTTTGCATCTAGGATTTGCTTTTTGAGTACTAAAAAATAAGCTCTACTCCTACAGTTTTTATTTTTCAAACTCAAAAATTGAATTCAACTCTAATTCCAAACACCTAAAACTATGTTAAAACCTAATCTTTCTAAATAACCAACTTCCTACTCTAATAATTCTAAATTATAGTCTGAAAATGTCTCAAATACACATGGGATGATGACTTAAATAAGTAGTTATGTCCGTTGCTTTCAACCTTATAATTTGGGTTTTGATTACCTAACCAACCTCTTATTCCTCTCATTCATCTCTTATTATCGCATCTCTTATTATCGCAAGAATTTGAGTAATTATGACTTCCAGTTGCATGCTTAAGCAACTTACTAGGTCTAGAGTTCGAAAGCTTGTGAATACAAATAATATGCTTTTAACATGTCTACCCAATAAATTCATCAAAAGTAACCTTAGGTAGCAAAAAAGCATAAGAAATTAAATCTCTTTAATTAAAAAATATATAAAATGTACGCATTTAATTGGTGTTCGAATATGAAGTCTCCCTCTGTCGTTTTTGACTTTTTGATAGTATTTTTGCTCAGCATTGACTCAATTTTATTGCAATTATATATTTGAAAAAAAAATAGTCGTGTTTGGTATTGTTAGAATCATAGGATCATATAGTTTTAGAATATACGTAGTATATTTTACATAATTTTTCATTATATATATTTTGAGATAATAACGATTGAAAAAGTGCATTAGATTGTGTACATAAATCAAATAAGACAAGTTAAATGAGACAGATGTGCTATATAGTTAAAAGTGACATAAAACGTAGAAAATATGATGTTACTGTTTCTGTCCCACATACTAATGATTGACATGGATTTTCAAGAGTGAGAATCTTGTGATAAGAGGGGATGGGATTGCCTTTACAAGGGCCGACACAATGTAGGGATATAACATTCCTTTTAAAGTAAAATTAAAAAAATCATATTTTTATAATCATAAACAATAACAAAGCGACAACTAGGAGAAATAGTATCATACGACCGTTGGAAAAGAGACGAACATTTTTAATTGATGTATCGAAAACAATACCCCCATCAAATCATTCCCATTCCAATTCCAATCTCAATTCAAACACACAAAACAAAACCAAAATTAATACAAAATCATGTTTACCTTGCTCCTTGAGTATTGGGCAGACTAAAATAGCCAGCATGATGTCCAAACTCTTGCAAACTTGTGTCGTTAGAAGCTCCTGATGTTCGATAGCCGCTCAGTCGTGGAAATCGAAAACTCTTCTCCACGATTTTTGGAGCACCGGCAAATGGATCTTTTGCGACGATATTGATACGCCGGGAAGGAGATAAATTGAACCCTTTTATTATCCTCTCCGATTCTTTGGACAGAATTGATGCCACAGAGGGCGAAGGCTTGAAGGAACCATTCGCTACCAAAGGAGAAACAAAAACGACAAGGAAAAGAAGTAGAAGACAATGTGACGAGGATGCCCAATAAGTCATTGTCCAAGAATCGTTTTTTCCTATCTAGA
Source organism: Hygrophila difformis (assembly GCA_030278955.1). NCBI lineage: Eukaryota > Viridiplantae > Streptophyta > Magnoliopsida > Lamiales > Acanthaceae > Hygrophila > Hygrophila difformis. Next base: position 19,618,327 of record JAOANR010000001.1, on the reverse strand, counting down.
AAAATTTGTGGCTTTGTTGGTTTGGTGATTGCTTATTTTTATAGGTGGAAGAATACCAATGTGACGAGCAAGCTTTTTATTAATCTTACCAAAAAAGCAATGACCTATTTTTTTAAATTCTTTTGTGATATACAATTATGAGTTTTACCATGAAAAGAGGAAGCAAATTATATTTTATCAATACACTAATTAAAGATTCTTCCTTATTTCAAATTTTAAACACCGTGCATTTAATATATAAATGATTAAAAATAGAAAGGAATAAAGGAATTAATTTATTTTACCCTAGGGGCACTAGTGGCGGATTCCTCCGGCCTTTGGTTCCTAAGAAATTATTTTTTCCTTTATTTTATTTGGTTTTTTGTTTTTTCTCTTTTAAATTTTGTTTTTTTTCTCTGGCTCCGGCTCTTCCAAATAAAAAAATTGGCCATGTTCTAACAAATAGGTGGAAGTTGGAACTCCAGTTTATGGATAAATAAAATATAAAACCTGTTAAATAGCGAACTTTCTCTTGTGACTTTGGGTCTGTTCTGCACGCAGTTTTTGGGAGCTTTTAGTAGCTTTTGATTTTATATTAAAATTATAACTCCATTCTGCACACTAGTTTTTCATGAATGTATCTACAATTTGAAGATCAACAAATATAAGCTAAGGGTCTGTTCTGCACGCAACTTTTGAGAGTTTTTGTAAGCTTCTTTTTAGAAGCTACCTCTAGTAGGTTTAAAACATAAGCTGGTAGCTTATTGTTGAGCAATTATATTTTATCCCAATAACCAACTCATTACCCAATAGTCTACATAAATATTTGTCCTTTTATGTCATTTCATACATTGTTTGACAGCTACAGCTAGTTGTACAGAACACTTAAATAAAACTGACAATTATAGCTCCCACAGCTCCCTACAGCTACAGCTCTTCGTGCAAACAGACCCCTAATGTAGCATTCAAAATATGATAGCAAGTTTATTTCTGTCCAATTACAATCTATATCTATATAATATATAAAAACAATATTCCTTATGAACAGTAACATACCCTTATGAACAGTAACCTATTAATTCACTCTCACAAAAATCCCCTTATAAACAGTAATATACCTATATCTTAAATATTCACTTTCTGCTTACCAGGCCTTTGGCTATGCGGAAAAAAAAAATCACTTTCTGCACACAATCATATTCATTTTAATGCTTTATATCTCAAAATGTGTATAAGTAAAAATTCTAAGAGTTTTGATATTTTTTAAATCTACATGATGTGACGAATCCGATGATATATCACTTGACTATATTTTTTCTTCTATAGATGTTGTATAGACATGAGTCAAAGTTGGATAATAAATAGTAACAAAAGTCAATTATTTTTCACTATAAAAAATGGAGGACGTATATAAAAGCACAATGCATTTTCAAAATATAGGAGAACTAAATTTGAGGAAAAATTCACATTAAATAATTTTTGCATTAATTATTATGAATATAAAATACTACTAAATATGTAGCAAAAACTTTATGGGTTGATATTAAATTTATTATTTAAATATAATTTTAATACTTGTTCTTATTTTTAACAAATACTTTACGAATTGTAATTATATTTAATATAATAACAAATTTTAGTTAATAGTCTATAGATTGATATTATATTCATTAATGGATAACAAATATTTGTATTAGATAGATTAATTAAATTATATAAATTGCATAAGTTAATCAAACTATGCTTATACATTGCACAAAATCATATCATTATGAAATTCATGATAATAATGCATTCAATAATACTTTTTGCACAATTATTTCTAAATTTTAATTCACAAGAGTATTTTCTTATATTTCTTTTTAATTTAATTTTGAAATATCTATATCATTGTGAAATTTCTAATTTCTCAAGGCCTTAGGGTGAATCAATATTAATAATCAATTACTGTGTGCAAATGTGATTTCATGTACTTTATTTCCATATGCATTGCATTATAGTCGTGAGTAGAAAGTCTTTTATCTTTCATGTTTCATTTTTTCTCCTTTTAGACTATTGTTTATAGTATAATATTTTTTCAAAGTACTAAATTGTAATACATAAATTATTGGTAGTGACATATTGTCTATTGCTCGGTTGTTGTACAATGTATACATGTATTCATATAATGCTTAAAATAGTTTAAGTAGCTTGGGGAATGTAATTGACATAACATATAAAGTTGAACAATTTTATTTGTTAAATTCAATTATTTTATTCATATTTTTCACATTCCCGCCCATTGGGCGGGGGTAATACTAGTTTTAACCTAATAACCAACCTACTACCTAATAGTGCCTACATAAATATGTCCATTTATGCTATTTTATAAATTTTATGACAGCTACAACTAGTTGTACTAAACACTTAAATAAAAGGGATCCATTAGGGTGCCGCGACTTGATGTGTTGCGGCACATCACAGTCGTTCATTTAATTTGTAAACTAATGGTTGAGATCAACTTGAAGGGTAAAATAGTAAATTTGATATATTCCTTCCAAATATAGTTTAGTACATTTCAGCGACAACTTAGGTACATTTCAGTGATATGTTGATTAATAGCGACAAGCTATATTATATTTCAGTGACATGCAAAGTGTTTTCAGCGATGGCTTCTGTGTATTTCAGCGACGTATATATTTCAGCGACGTGCTTTAGTATTTTTCAGCGACTGGATGATGTGCATTTCAGCGACTTCGTAAAGTTACAACTCTAATTCTTTCGTTTAACATATTTCAGCGACAACTTCTATGTAGTTCAGCGACGTATTATAATATATTTCAGCGACATGCTGTAGTATTTTTCAGCGACTGGATGATGTGCATTTCAGCGACTTCGTAAAGTTGCAACTCCAATTCCGTGGTTTAACAAATTTTCAGCGACGACTTCTATGCAGTTTAGCGACGTATTATAATATATTTTAGCTACGTGCTGTAGTATTTTTCAGCGACTGGATGATGTGCATTTCAGCGACTTCATAAAAGTTGCAACTCCAATTCCGTGGTTTAACATATTTCAGCGAGGAGTTGGGTATATTTCAGCAATATACCATTTACCACCTTATATATATTTCAGCGACAAAACCATTATATATATTTTTTTTGACAACTTTACTTTTCTTCATTTACAACCCTTGGATTTAAATGAACGGTTGTGATTCTCGCCTTGTTGTGCTGCGGATTGTCCAGTCGCACCATAACCGAACCCTAAATAAAACTGACACCTCCAACTCCCTCCACTCCAGCTCCATACAGCTTGTGCGGAACATACCCTTTCATGTTCTCCAATGATAGATTTGTGCTGTATTTCTGAAATATTTGGAGATCCAATCTAGTTTAAATATTTTATTTTCATAATATGATGGTTGTATGAAGGAAATTTTAAGAATGGGAATAGGGGAGTTCATGTAACATTCCATAATTTATTTAACAAGTCAATGAATTAAGAAGTGAATTTTTATAATATTTTAAATTCGAGATTTTCCTAAATAGGTACTCACCATAATTAGATATTGCCGAAAAACTAATTGCCATGTTTAATTATCCAGCAAGAGAAAATGCAATGATTCCAAGATACCTTTAGTATATGATTCGAATGCCAATAATGAGGGACGATTAATGAGATGCACATACATTTACCTTTTTCTAACAACAAAACCAGAAAATCATCGGTGTTGAAAAATCTAATTATAATAAGTATATATGGCGCATACATTTACTTTTTTGGAACAAAGATAATGAGATTATAAAGATGTTTGGGAGTCAGCGGATAGCGAATTCAGAGAGAAAACTGTGAGACAATCTACTTTTTGAATCTGCTATCTGCTAGCGGATCCGCTCACTCCAAATTATCCATTATTGTAACACCCCGGTTTTGATAACCAAGCCGGGATGTCACCGCCACACCTCCCTAGCAAGACACGGTTTCTCCGAGCTTGTTAAAGAGATACAAGGCAATGGTTTTTCAGAATTTAAACGATTCAAACAACCCATTGTAATATAACTCTGTTGAACAAGAAATTTGCAGAGGAGCGAAACCTCTTTTTGATTGAACAATGTGAAGAGACTACAGAAAGGTTTGCAAAAAGCAATTACAGAATTCGACGAAAGCTTGTAAAAGAAAAGAAATTTGCAGAATGGAAAAACAAAACTAAATTTGCAGGAAAGGAATTTGCAGAAAGGAAGAAATAAAATGCAGGTTCTCTGTGGAGAGTTGAAGGTGCCTTCCAAATGAGTCTTCTCAAGGTATATGTAGTCGAGGCTGTACAGAACGGTTGATGCCACGATCTCTCCTTCAACTGCCTGGATTGACTCCGTCTGTTGAATGCCACGAGTTAGTCTTGTTGTCTCACTGCAGGCTGGGCTCAGTAATTTGGATCACCGTGTAATGGGCCTTCAATTTTATGGGTCAAACAATTGTCGGGTTAACAGATGTCCCCCTCGCGCAATTTGTCTGTTAGGGTTTCCTAAGACTAATTTGCGTGTTTGCCTTATGCCTGGCCCACTAGGTCATTATGAAAAGACACCCACGTCGCTAGGGCTCATTTTTCTTCTTTTTTGTTTTTTCTTTTCGAATCCGCATATGCACCGCGCATAGGATCCTTGGCCGCCACTCTTGCGCTAGCCGTCGTGTCGCCTGGCCGCCTTCGAGGCTTCCCAGGCCGCCTCCTGTGTACGCCCGACCACCTCCGTGCGTGTCTGAATTGTTGCCAACCGCATCTCCTTGGCCGCCCCGAGAACACCCCGGCCGCCACAAAGTGGAGGTTGGCCGCCTCTTGCGCTTCTCCAGCCGCCCCTCAAGCACCTTCTTGGCCGCCCTCAAGATCACACCGACTGCCACAAAGAGGAGGTGGGCCGCCACTTGCGCTCGTTCAGCCGCCATCCGAGTGTTCTTCCGCCATCTTCGGTTCTGGCCGCCACCCGAAATCGCCAGCCGCCACCGAGGGGTCCTTGGCCGCCATTTGCCTTGCACCATCCGCCACTTGCAGCTTGTCGGCCGCCATTGGAGGGATCTCAGCCGCCATTTGCTAGCTTCATGGCGTCACAGGTACATAGTTGTTCGAATGATGATCAATCCATGCTTTTCTTTGATCGTGTTTGCTTCATTACTTAGGATTTATTTAGAACTATAGAAATTTTTGTAAACAATTTGTCACCGCCACCAAGGAAAATCTTAGCCTCCACTTTAACGCACCTGGCCGCCACCTGGGAGGCTTTGGCCGCCATGAAGAGGGCTCCGACCGCCATTTAGTACCTCTTGGCCGCCATTTCTACTTGTGATGGCGTGCACGTATGAATCTTGTTATTCAATAACTTAGATAATCCATAGGCTCACCAACTTGTCTTGGCCGCCATCTGAGACGCTCCAGCCGCCATGAAGAGGGCTCCGACCGCCACTTAATACCTCTTGGCCGCCACTCTAGGCCCTAGGGCCGCCATCCTAGGCACTTCGGCCGCCACAAGTGAACTTTCAGCCGCCACTCACCCTTTCTTGGCCGCCACTTGTGCTTGTAATGGCGTCTCATGTTTGAATCTTGTTGTGTAATAACTTAGATAACCCTAGTCTCACCAACTTGCTTTGACCGCCACCTGAGACACGCCGACCGCCATGAAGAGGGCTTCGGCCGCCATATTGCGCTTCTTGACCGCCACCGAGGACCCTTCGGCCGCCAACAACGTGTACAGAAGCAGCCGCCATCGAAGCCTACTCGACCGCCGCCAGAACCTTCCAGCCGCCACAAGGGACTGCCCGGCCGCCATTCGTAGCCTCTTGGCCGCCATCCATAGCCTCTCGGCCGCCACCGAGGACCCTTCGGCCGCCAACAACGAGTAAAGAAGCAGCCGCCATCGAAGCCTACTCGACCGCCGCCAGGAACCTTCCAGCCGCCACCTAGGGAGCTTCGGCCGCCATTCATAGGTGCCCAGCCGCCACTCTGTAGCTCTTGGCCGCCATTCCCTCGTCATTTTGGTTTTGTTGCCATATTGTTTCCATGGCTATAATTCGTGTATTTAAATTTTTTTTTAAATTAATATTATTATTTTATTTTTTTAATTTTTAATTTATTATTATTATTTTACCCGGCCTCCAAGGCCGCCGTCAATGGCCTTCTAGGACCACTATCCTGGGAATTTGCCACCATCTTTGGTCCATCTTCATCTCTACTGGGTCTCACTTCCTTGAAATGAGTCTCGTATGTAGGCCGACGCTTCTCTTCCTGTTCCTCCAGAAATTTTTCCAAGCGGGCCGCTCTCTCGGCCAGTTGGGCAAGATTACTTGCATCATGCACAATTAAATGTACTTTTAGTTTAGGCAACATATTAGATACTGCTATGTTGGCTATTTCCTTCTCAGGAATTGCCATAGTACATCGGCCCTTAAACCACTGTAACCTGTTAATGAAGATACTTGCCGTCTCATCGGCATACTGTCTTGCATTAGTCAAGTCTGCGAGGCTCACCTGAGACAGTGGTGTGTAGAACCTGTCATGGAAAGCTCGCTCCAAATCGGCCCAATTTTGGATTGAATTAGGCCGCAGGGATGCATACCACGTGAATGCAGGCCCGGTGAGGGATGAGCTGAAGAGTCTCAGCTTCAACCAGTCATTAGCCGCCGCTTCACCACACTGTGCGGTGAATCTGCCCACGTGCTCCACAGTGGACTTGTCATCATCCCCTGAGAATACGGTGAATTCAGGCATCTTGAAGCCTCGTGGGTATGGCTGCATACTGGCTACCCAATCAGGGTATGGCTTTCGGTACGTAGGCCGCTCCATCGGCCTCAGTTGAATCCCGAAGTGTTGCTGCATCATGTCCGCAAGCAACTCGGGTGACACTACTGGCGCCTGCGCAGGCGGCATCGCCACTGGGGGTGTAGTAGGAGCCACGACGGCTTGTGTTACATTATGTGGTGTCTGCCCCCAAGGTTGTGGCGTCTGCCCCCCGTGCGGTGGCGTCCGCCCCCAAAGTTGTGACGCCTGCCCCCCTGGCTGTGGCGTCTGCCCCCAGGATTGTGACGCCTGCCCCCAAGGCTGTGTCGCCATGTAGGGTACAACTGGAACATTCGGCACATTATGTGCCGCTTGTCGTGGTGGCATACCAGTGCCACCAGAGGCCGCTGTATAGCCTGGAGAAGCACTGGAGGCCACTAAACAGCCTGGTGCCGCATAAATCGGCGCTGGAGGTGCCGCATATCCAAAACTCGGCATCATGGGTGCCGTTGGGGTGAAGGCATAATCAGCCTGATATGGGTTTGGAAGTGGACTAGCCAGGCCTCCAGCCTCAGGGGGTGGTGGCTGGCTAGGTGTTGTTCCCCACGTCCGCTGTTGGCCGCCTGACGGCCCTGGACACGGGATGCTAAGCGGCGTGTTAGTGCCGTTTGAGGGAGCAGTTGCAGAAGTGGTTAATGCTTGTTGAGTACGCAAGGAACTGCATACTCTATCAATCTGATCAGCCATAGCCGACCGCAATACCTCCATTAAGTGACTCGTGAGTACAGGCATGAACTCGGCCATCGATTCTGTCATCGAAAGCCGCATTTGCTCCGTCAATGTGGGGGTCTGCATAATCCCTTGTTGTGGTTGAGAAGTATTCGCCGTCTCAGCGGCGTCTTCAGACAGTGTTCGCACTGGAGTCTTCTCATATATCGACATTTCTTCAAATTTCTTTGTCAGATCACTAACAATTTTTCCAGATCTGAGATGCATACACTTCTTCAAAGCGGATATGGCTTTAACTCCGGGTCCCACTGGGCGTGCCAATTTGTTGAACAAGAAATTTGCAGAGGAGCGAAACCTCTTTTTGATTGAACAATGTGAAGAGACTACAGGAAGGTTTGCAAAAAGCAATTACAGAATTCGACGAAAGCTTGTAAAAGAAAAGAAATTTGCAGAATGGAAAAACAAAACTAAATTTGCAGGAAAGGAATTTGCAGAAAGGAAGAAATAAAATGCAGGTTCTCTGTGGAGAGTTGAAGGTGCCTTCCAAATGAGTCTTCTCAAGGTATATGTAGTCGAGGCTGTACAGAACGGTTGACGCCACGATCTCTCCTTCAACTGCCTGGATTGACTCCGTCTGTTGAATGCCACGAGTTAGTCTTGTTGTCTCACTGCAGGCTGGGCTCAGTAATTTGGATCACCGCGTAATGGGCCTTCAATTTTATGGGTCAAACAATTGTCGGTTTTAACAAACTCGAAAATAATAAATAAGTTGCAGCGGAAAATAATATTTAAATACATGTATTGCAGCGGAATTTAAATTGAGCCAACATGGCCAAAACACGGGTTAAACAGGCCCGTTTATGCCAGTCCTAGATAAGAACATAATTTTAAAATAATGTTTTTCCCAAATAATCCCATGCATGCATATGATGATGCATATTCTTCATGCTCTGTAGAAAAAGGGAAAAAATGTGGTTTAGTCAGTAAAAACGTGCTGAGTAAGTTAACACATAGTGTGATCAAGGGGTTTCAAAGCCTTTATTTAAATTTAATAAAAATATGCTTGTGGGTAATATACAATTTAATTTAATCGCCACTAATAATTAATGGCAAAATTCTAAACAAGGATTTTCACATGATCATAATTCAAATTACATGGTAAAATAATTGCAAGGCATAATTTAAATAAGGAAAATATTCAAGTTCTTTAATTTCCCGTTACCTCAAGATTAGGTATTTCAAGATTTCATTCTTCCACTTTTTCTCAATATGATCTAGCGTAATTTGTTCTTGGAGAATCGAATTTGCAAGAATTTAAATGCATCATAGGGAATCGAACCCATAGGAATCAACACACGTCCTGGGGAATTGAACCCGCAGGACTTGACACACATCCTGGGGAATTGAATCCGCAGGAATTGACACACATCCTGGGGAATTGAACCCGCAGGAAAACATACACCCTGGGGAATTGAACCCGCAAGGTAAGAACAGACATCCTGGGGAATTGAACCCGTAGGGACACAGACGCCCTTGGGGAATCGAACCCGCAAGGTCAGAACAAGTTTCGCAAATTTCACAAGTTTCTCAAAATATAACTTTTTACCAGTCTCTTTTCGCTCCATTAACATTTAAAAATTAGTCTCAAGGCCAAAAATTCTGAAATTCAAGCAGTAACTCGCCAACACACTAACGAACAAGTTTCTTGTTTTAACCTTTTCAATCCGGATTAAGGAAACAAGTCGAAAATGAGGTTTTGTACAGAAATAATGTTCTGCCCGAATTCAGGCGTAGCAGTTTTCAAAGATGTTCTTTTTAACATAACAAACGAATACCAAATTTGATGAAATTTTACAGGCTTACTCCTAACACAATTATCTACAACTTTTGTTTAGAACTCAAGCCTAATTCCAACTAGATCAGTTTCGAAAAATCAGATTAAGTTCGGAAATCCATTTCTGTCAACTTTTAAAGTTTGAGGAAAATGCAGATTGGTTCGGTTCAAATTCGGAGGTTTAAAACTTAACGAAAAGGTCTAGTAATTTACAGAGGTATTCCCGACTAATAGATCTACAAGTTTCTTGTTTTAAAGTTTCTGTCAACTTATAGATCTAGTGTTAATCAAGCACAAGTTCGGACTAAGAATCTGTCACCGTTTTCAAGATCTAATTTTGGGCAGATTCATTTTGAGGCCATTTTTAAATATCAAAACACAATAAAAAATTATGAAAATTTTACACGAACTATATCAGTGTCTTAGGAACGTTTTCCGTGTTTTAAGTTTTCCCGTTTGAACAGTTTTAAGGGTTTGAAATATTCATACCAAATCGCTGCGCCGTAGGGTTGTCCTGTTGACAGATTTTAGGGTTATTTGATTAGATCCTTATTTTAGTTGTATTTTAAATCATCCAAAACCACAGTAAGCGTTAACTTACATATATTGGATCTCCTGGCTCGTCAATTCGTAGGCGTGGCTTCCACGTCCTTCGTTCTCCCTCCGAGATCCTTTGTTCTCCCTCTTCTTGTCCGGATCGGGGTTTAGAATAAAAAAACGTGTGTAATTAGTTTCATACTCGAATTTGAATGAGAGGGAATGGATGAAAATCTTACCACACCGTCTACCTACGCCTGAGAACTCTTGAACTTGCCTGGAAACGTCCTCCTTCTCAGAAATCTTGCCTCCGATGTCTTGGGATTAGGGTTTTCGGGTATGTTTAATTCGAAGATGTTCCAAAGGGATGTACGGGCTGTCAAGGGGGCTTTTTATAGACTAACGAGGACTTGAGGTCGTCCATGAACAGATTGGAGTGTCTTGGGCCAAAAGGTAAACAGCCGACGTCAAAAAATCCGGAATCGGGCGAGAAAATCGCGCAACGCCGCGACTGCCTGGTCTGGCGCGCTCTTGGCGCGGTCTTCACTCCGGAACGCGCGGCGAACGCGCCGGCTTGGTCCAGGCTGCGGCCTGGGCCGGGTCGTGCGATCCGTCGGGCCTTTTCTCCTCTATTTCGGACTTCTATTCTCCTATGTTTTTTGGCTCCGATTTTCGGGCTAATCTTTGGGCTCCAATTTCCTATTTTAAATTTTATTTGGATCTTAATTAAATTACAGGTCCGAATTATGAGTCTATTTATATTGGGTTATCTTGGGACCATTTATTTAATTTAGTTATCTTTAACTTCATGGGCTCTTAGAACTTTAATTCCTTTTGGAATTAAATTCCATTTCTCATTTTATCTTTCAATTATTTATTGTATTTATTTATTTATGTTACAAAATTATAATACCCATTAATTTTAGGATATAAAATAAGAAGTTAATCCGATGAGAAAAGAGGTCTTGTTTCCGAGAAACCGTAAAATCGAAAATGTACGGAAGTCGAAAGAAAACCCAAGACCGATGGACTTAAGATTTCAAACATGAAATCAATTTAAGTCAGAATAAAATTAGGATAGGAATCACAATCCGAAAAGATCCCGGAAAGTCGAGCTGAAAACACGGAAGGATAGAAACCCGAAAGAGAGGAGGAAAAGACCCGACGGATCGGATCGCACGGACCCGCCCAGACCGAGGTCCTGGCGGAGGCCGCGCGCTGGCCGCGCGGTGTTTGGCCTACCAGCGTGCCACCACCGCGTGGCACCACAAAATCCGGCCATTCACGCGTTTTCGGCGATTTCTTGCCATATTTCGACCCCCCGACTTTGGAAACTCAATCCCGAGCGAAGGAAGGTGTATATGGTCGGCTCTAGGGGTCTTGGGACTCATTATTTTCGAAATCCCTAACCTTAGCAGCCCCATTGTCTCTCCCAAATCTCACCAAGTTCTTCCAACACCCGAAATCACCGACTTCGAACTTTCCGATCACTTTCCGGCGACGAAAACCGATGGAGGAGGCGTGGAACACAAGGTCTCTAGTATTCCAGACTTGGGTAAGTCGTTCATAGGTTTTGATTTAAGTTTTCGAACCCGAAAACTCGATCTAACATTGGATTTATTCTTCCGAATTGAAACCGTGGCCAAAGTTGGAAGCTTGGCGTTGAGGTGATTCGTTCGTAGTGAATTTGGACGAGCCGAGCGACCCGAGGGCGACCAAACACCTTACCACTGTAAGTTGATGCCTTTTATATCAATACGGGTGGCTTAGGGGCGTCCGATTTAGTCACGTTGTAACGAAACGTAAAAACCGAATCTAAAAATCCTATCTTGCGCAATTTCTGAAATCCGATTAAAACTCATATTTGGAGAATCCAATCCAAGAAACTCAAAACTAGACTTTTGTTCCTAACACATTAATCTAGGTTTTGTAAAAATTTCAGCCATTTTCATCAACGTTTGCTACCCAAAACGATCCAATCATAAACTGCCTTGAAAAACATTTTCGAAAAATTGACAGTGTTGATGTCCGAACTTGATGACCCCGTTTCTATATTTTCTAGTCCGATTTGATCTTTGCAATATAAATAAAAGTTATAGATAATTATGTCTAGTATGTGCATATAAAATTTCAGAATTTTTGGAGTCAATTTGATATGTCAAAACGCAGATTTTCTAAACTGTGGTAATCCTGAATCCTGGCAGCGTACATGTTGTGCAATAAACTCGATTTTTGACATGCTTCCTCAACTTATTTTGAAATCGTTAAAACACGAAAGTTGTTCGTTAGGGTGTTTTAGATATACTGTGAAAATTTCAGAATTTTTGGACTTGAAACAAATTTTTAAATTAAAAATGCGTAAACTGTGACGCCAAATGATTTTAAACCGAAGAGATTTGGAAATTTCGAAACAAACGGTCGAGACCTTGAAATACGATACATCTGTACTTTTGAAAAATCCCGTTACACTAAATTGAAACATATGAGATACTTGGCGGAGGGTGAGTGCTCTGCAGGGTGCCCCTTTAGCCTTTCTCTTCGGGCCTATAATGGACGAGAGAAATTAGATGAGATATTGCGCCAAATGGCGGGAGATACATGGCCTACACCCTCGGGATTATCCGTATGGGTTTCCCGAGGCTCCGAAGTGTTTGGTGTATGGCAGATACGGCTGCGGCCGCCTGATGACCGGCTATACTTGACGAGATTGCGATGCAATCGTGAGATACGTGGAAATACTTGAGATACTTGAAATACGAAACGGCTGCGGCCGCCGGATGACCGGCTACACTAAATATTGAGAAACGGGACGTAACGAGAAAAATTAAAAGATTTAATACTTTTTATGTATTTATTTATTTATTCTTGTCATTAAATTTTGCATTTAAATTTATGTCTTAAATTTTATAACATGTTAAATTATTATTTATGAATTAAATGCATGTTCAAGTATACGATTAAATTAATTATTTTTAAATTGATAAATGAAATATTTTTGTATGCATGCCTAGGAGAAAATTTAATTATTTAATTAAACCCCTTTATTGCTATGTTAGGATCGACTTACTCAGTATTTTATAATACTGATGAAATTGTTGTTTTCCTTTTTCTTTCAGAGTACGGAGATAATGCATAGCATGTGCATTGGGGGATGGAATTATTTAAACGTTGTTTATCGCTTTTATGATACTGCATATCGGGCATGTAAAACCCGGGTTTTGGCCATGTTGGCCCACTTTACATTTTCCGCTGCGGTATATTATTAGTACTACTATATGTATGGATGATACTTATTATTATTTTTAAATAAATTCCGGACTTTGCATTACCCATAGCCTTGCATCTCTTTAGCAAGCTCGGAGAATCCGTGTCTTGCTAGGGAGGTGTGGCGGGTGACATCCCGGCCTGGGTTATCAAATCCGGGGTGTTACAAGTTGGTATCAAAACCCGGAATATTTTAAAACTACTATTATTACTTTTAAACCATTATTTAAAACTAAGTATTATTTTAAATTTATTTTTAGACTACTAGTATAGTTATTTTCTTAGACCAAAATTTTCTATCTACTTAGTATAATATTTTGAGCCTAAAAGATTAATTACCTTGACCCAAATTTTTTTTATGATGAGCCCAATCATTTTGGCCCAATATAGAGGCCCAACTTTTTTTTAATCCATGGTTAAATTTAAATAAAAAACACACTAAATAAATTTTTATCGGGGGGAATGCATATGCATATTCATGTAGATTTAAATTCCTGCATATCTTGACTTTGCTCGAAACATGTTCTAACTCTAACCTCGTGGTTGACATTAGATGGCCGAACCCAACACGAACATGATCAATCTGATGATGAAACTGACTAACGCGTACCTCGAGTCACAACAACATGTCAATTACTTCAAGACTCGGGTACAGAAACTCGAGGCTAACATGGCCCATCTCGGGCAACTTAGGGAAGCTGACCTCCAACACCTTCTGAATTCGAGAGCTGCCGATCAAGGTCGCATAAAGGACTTAGAAACTCAAGTGCACAAACTCACTGAACGGAGCGATGCGATTATAGACCAAATCAAGGACCTAGGTATGGACTTGCTCGACCTCACGGATATCGTGGTGCCATACAGTCCTGTGGGGGACCATTTGATGGGGCCACGAAGCCCAACACCCGCAGTTGGAAGCCCAACCCTAAGCCCTGTGGAGAGCCATTTGAAGGGACTACAAGGACCAGCTCCAGAAGCCGTCGATCCACCGATCCCAGTGCCTTGTGGACCTTTGGGCACTGACCAAGTCTCGGATAGGGACGATCCCATCAAGGATGCACCTACCTATCCACTCTAGACTTATAAAGCCATATCGATGCACTATTATTAGTATTTCCTTTTAGATTATTGCCAGCACTACTATTTCCGTTTCAAATGCTTGTAGTCAATAAAAGTTTCTTGTGAGTAATAAATTTACGAGCATTTGTTTTATATACAAATATACTATTCCTCACATTTTATTATAATTACCACCCTTGATTTAGCTTGTTGAGACTCAATCAAATAAAGGAACAAGGTAATAATAAATAAACAACACAAATATATATAACCTTATTATAGATAAACAAATAAGGGTACATCCAACCCTAAACCCTAAACCCTAAACCCTAAAAAAAAACGAACAGGCTACTGTCCCAAAAAAAATAAAATAAAATAAAATAAAATAATTAAAAAAAATTCTTACAGGCAATCATTTATTAAACATATATCTATTTAAATTTTACCCTGTATACCTTATCACATTATTTTACCTAAATTCCTTGAAGCGGCTCAGCCCCACGACGATGCAAGTATTGTTGGGCAACCTACACACATATAGGTGCGATAAGGAAGTAACAATGAATCCAGAACATCTCAAACCATAAACTAGGCAGAACAATTCTAAACAGCAACAAACAACTAACGCAAGACAAACACGTAACTAGGCAATAACACAACGGAAATATAAACTATGAATCCCAGTCGGCAGAAACATCCTCACAAGGAGACAACTAAACAAAATACGTCTTATACGAAACCTAAAATGAAAATGCGAATACGAAAGAAAACATCACTGATCAGGGGGCGGGAACTGCCGACGCATGTAGTCATCCATCTGGCGCATATAGGCATACATGTCGGACATAGTGGCCTGCTGCTGAGCCTGCCTCGTGGCAAACGAGTCCATACGGGCCTGGTAAAAGTCCAACCTAGCGTCTAGGGCGTCATAACGAGCCTACCCAGCTGCAAACCCGGCATCCATACCGACCCGCATCTCCTGCATCATCTGCAGCATCTGAGTCATCTCCTGGCCCTGAGGCGCCACTGCAGGAGGTGGAACTACTGGAGGAGGAGGTGGTTGCTCCGAAGGTACAACTAGAATCAAGCCGCCATCATCGGGCTGCGGGCGAAGTACAGCCCGAGGAACTCCACGACGTAAGGCGCTATGCCGGGCAGCGTAAGTCGGGATACGGTAGCAACCACCCGCTACTAAATCGTACGGATCTGTCTCCGGTGTCGTGCAAATCCCCTGCGCCGCGCACAAGCCACAAATGAGGTGAATATGGGTAATCACCCTACTCCCTCGTCCTCTCCGCATACCCCTCAAGTTGTCCTCAATGCAAGCTCCCACATTCACCCTACCGCCTCGCGCGATAAAGCAAATGGTCTCATAGACGTGATCCAGGACGATATGGCTCCGGGTAATCGGCTGGACGCGCCCTAACCATATCTGGGTGAGCTCTCGCCAAGGGGAGTCCATCGTCGTCAAACGCAGCTCATGATTGTGCTCGAGCGGAGGAGCCACCACGGTGCATAAGACGTCCCACGCAGGAGCAAGAACACGACCCTCAGGCTGTGGGCGGAATGCACCATCGTCAGGCAAACCGAAATAGACATTGATCGCCCGAGCACTGAAGTCGAGATAGCGACTACGAACCCATACTCGAGATAAGTCATCACCCTCCCCAAGACCGCCAATGTTGGCGATAACCTCCATAGCCAGATAACCGGAGGCAACGCCCTCAGGATGACGTGCAAGTCCAGTCCACAGCGAGTACTCCAAGACCGCACTGACCCTGTCATCGCCCAAATGGTCAGGATATATGCCTCTCTCGGGGACATAAGCCCTGTTTCGACGAAGCTCGTCGAAATAAAAGTCGTGGGCGGCCCTCGTCCTAAAACGAAACCTGTCATGCCGGTGAGGACGCACCTCGTCAGGGAGACCCCTGAGTCTCGGGCCCCGCTGCTCCTCGTCCTCCTCGAACTCGCTCTCATCAGAATAGGGCATCACCGGAGCGGCAGTGCTAGGGCCAGCCTCATCGCGCTGAGTAACCCGTCTCCTGGTCCTCGGAGGACACATGAGAGACGCCAACACAACCCACAAAAAGAGCAACATCCTGCAAATTATCCAATGCCAATTATAAGACTAAATTCCACACAAAACTCAAGCAGAAATACGTAAAGGACAACAATATAGACTTTCAACGTGAGTATTCCATAAGAACATCAAGTCCTACCGATCGCTAAGACAAACCGGAAGGTAATCTAAACAAGGGATATGCTCAAGCTAATTCCAAACCCTTTGTGGCATTTCGTCGAACACGTTATGTGCGCAATAAACCGAATTCTAAGTTACTAACAAACACATGGAAGTTGCCACAAAACGAAACGATCGCTCAAATAACAACTCATCATTTCCGTACGGCACCAAACAACAAAAAAGAAAGAGCTAATAATCACACCCCAATACCAACCAAAAATCAAAAACTTCATAGTCTTCCTAAAGATTTAAATCCAACAAGAATTTGCCAAAAACATAAACACATTGTGGCATACATACAAGCAAGGCAACAAGAGTAACATCAATTACCACACATACTTGCTAATTTGCACAAATCAAGTCTAAAAATAACAAACCCCCAATTTTTGTACATAAACCCTAATTCCTAAATCCCTTCACAAAACAAGTCATTCAAAGTATAAAAATTGAAATTGATTACTAAACGTAGTAGATGCATACCTTACAAATCAAAATCGAAGCCGGCACCGGGAGAAGTTGGGGATAAGAGGGCGAATTTGAGAGAAAATGTGAAGTGGTCTCGGATGGGAAATGGGGGAATCGAGCCCTATTTTTTCGAACTGATGCGACCGCGCGGTCGCCGCGCGCTGAGGCCCCATACCGCGCGAGCACCGCGCGGGTCACGGAGGAGGTTTTATTTTTTTCAGTTCTGCAATCTCTTTTACTTTACACCACTCACTTAAACCGAGCGTAGATTGATAATGAGGTACGACGACATGGGGTATCACCCGACATCATTCCTGACAAAGACAGTAGAATTGTGAAACTTTTGACAAATTTCACTAACACGAGTGTATTTTTATAAAATATATCACGCTTTGAATTTATTAAAAGGAAAGCGTTATGATTCATGGGACGGGGTTTAAGGATATATTTCACTTTTTATTACTCATGAGGGGAAACTTTGAGTTCAAACGGCGTTTATGGACCTCCCCGGCATGAAATCCTTGACAATTTCGTGCCTTGAAGATCCTTGCCATGAAACTTTTGACAAGTTCCCACTACATGAGTATTTTTTGAAAAATCATAATCCTGGTTTTCGATTTTATTTAATGAAACCAATTTGTGAAGGCGGGGTTGGGATTAGGGATATATTTATAGGTTGTCACGTTTTTATTACTCGTGTTAAGAAACTGTGCCCCCGAAAGCGCACGGAGTCAAAAATTGCAGTATTTATAGTAAGTACCGGATCGTTCACTGGAGGATGTGCGATAGAAGCAGGGCCCACGTCATTTACTAAGATTTTCCACTCGGTTACTCGATTCAAGTTTGTGTTTTAATTATCAACTACTTGACAGAATTTAATCTAAGTTATGAAAGCAATTAAAATAAAGCAGATAAAATTATTCTAGAAAGCGAATTAAATTTAACCTAAGAAAGCAATAAAATTAATCTAAGAAAGCGATTAAGATTATTCTAAGAAAGCAGATTTAAAATGAGACAGAAAGGACAGGGAGAAAATAATAGAAATTGGACAAGATTCAGATGAAACACAGTTAAACTTCCATTTTGTTACGCAGATCTTAGCTTGGGATAATCCATTCAGTTAGCTAACTCTCATGCTTCCTATACTATGTTCCCTTTAACAGACAGGTACTTACAGTAAGGATTTACATGCCTTAAGACAACAAAATCTAAGATACCACAGATGTATAGCTGCCCCCGCGCAGAGGTATGTTATTTATCTGTGGTGGACAAGCAACACCCGACAAATCATTTATTGAAGTGTCAAGTACAGCTATCATTCCCCCATGTCACACCCAAAGATTCTAATCAAGCTCTGAACTATCCCTTAACTATCAGTCCTAGTAGCAGTTACACAACTCTCAATACAACCGAGTGACCTCTAATGAAGGCAGTTAAAAGAAAGCAGTTAAAAGAAAGCGGTAAAGAAAGCATTTAAAAATCCTATCACTCGGAGGTTTTCAAAAGTCTGACCCTGGTAGTAAAAGAAAGCCCCCAGTCAGAATGACTGGGTGTGGATCAAGAATTCCCTATTCTCGATGAACCGCTCGCAGTGTTCACTTCTCGTCGGGTGGTTATGAGACACAAACTAATGAAACGAACTAATAGATTAATTTGTTCCGGATGCGCTCACTCAGGACTCAAAAATAGGCATTGGCAGAAGAGGATAGCAGTTGAAAGGAACTCAACCCTATCTTAGAAAATAACCAAGGCCTATGTATTGTTCCTCTAGAATTATCTATCACACCGTATTTGAATCCAAGTGGACCCCATCTCAGTGTGATATTTAATACCAGATTTCCAACACAAAGCAATTTTGGAAAATAATAGATTTGAAAATCCTTCCCTAAACAGGTACAAGACTCTCAATAAGAACACAGACCCTTTCAGTCTAGGTGAGACCTAATCGCTGACTCTGCTTCTAATTTCCCAAAATCAATCCCCGGTCGAATATGAATTAGTCATAGCTGAGGAGTTTATCCCTTACTTAGATCCGGATTTTATAAATGAATTTTTGTTGGAAATTTATTGTGAGACATCTGATTAAAATCAAGACTCCTGTGTCCAATGGAAGGATCCCAAAATAATATTGACCACAATATCTACATAATAATATCATGCATAAATTTATAGAGAAGTGCAAAATAAAATAACCCAAAATATAAGGCGGGTTTAGACAGAAGTTGGTACACAGAGATAAAATAGCCGAAGATGAGAAGAATTTATTTGGCTAAAAAGGTGACTGAAATAATCAGGATACCCTGGACTACAACACCTGCTATCCAGTTCCTAATTATTCCATATGGAAAGCTTTTAGACAGCAGAATAGTCTTAAACGACAGTGGTCGCTATCATTTAGACCCTTACTATCTGTGAATCGGAGAAAAACCTACATGTTCTTTCACTGTCTTAATTACTAGACGACATTGACCTATGTCGTCTAGTGTTGGCACAGTTTGAGATTCGGGTTTGAAATTAAGATAAGAAAAATAAAACTGTATCCGGATAGGAGTCAGCTGAGCAGCTATTGTAATCCCGGATGGACGAACCGCCAAGGCTTCCACCGGCCACTATCCAGACCATGCAAAATAACATCTAGTAATTAATATACAGACCACGAGCTAGTTTATCCGTGTGGGAATACCGGCCAACATTAGTCTGTTATATCTCTTACTAGCTGTTTCACACAACACAGATAATGACAAAATAAATAAAAGTAAATATTTTTGGGTCATCTTGTATGAAAGACATTGGTGTAACACCCCGGATTTGATAACCCAGGCCGGGATGCCACCGCCACACTTCCCAAGCAAGACACGAGTTCATTCGAGCTCGCTTGAGAGATGCAAGGCTAAAGGTATTTCAAAATAAATTAAAAGCAAGCCCAAAAAGATTTATTTTAAAGTTACATAGTATAATCCACACAAAATAAAATAAGTCGCAGCGGAAAATTTAAATATGTGCCGACATGGCCAAAACGCAGCAGGTAATTTAAGTCTAACAAGATATAACATTCACAACTATTAATTTAATTCCCGAGCCCCCAATATGCGTGCATGCTCATGCTATTTCTTCATACTCTGTAAAAAAAATGAAACAACGGTTTTATCAGTATATAAAATACTGAGTAAGTTAATTCTTAACATAACAATAATGGGTTTTAAAATATATATAATAAAAATTCCCCTTTTTACTCATGCACATTTTATAATATAAAAATGTATTTTGTCAACATTAATAATAAGAATTTAACTGCATGATTCTAAACGTAAAGAGACGTACACAAATACTAAGTATATAAAATTTTTTTGAAATTTAACAAAAGGAATTTACTATAAGTCAAAGGGTTTCATAATTCATGGGATAGATTATATGTTCTCGCATAGCTAATATTTCATTCTTCTACTTTTGTTTCCACTTGGGCACTTATGTCCACAAGTCTTACAAATCACCATTCGCTAGGGCTCTTATGTCCACAAGCCTCATGGTCGATATTTCACTAGGGCTCTTATGTCCTCTAGTCGAACGCTTGAGCTCTTATGTCCACAAGCCTCAAATCAATATTTCACTAGGGCTCTTATGTCCGCTAGTCGTACGCTTGGGCTCTTATGTCCACAAGCCTCATAATTAATGCTTCACTAGGGCTCTTATGTCCGCTAGTCGTACGCTTGGGCTCTTAAGTCCACAAGCCACATAATCAAGATTTCATAGTTCCCAATTCGATCATAAATCATAATGTTTTCAAAATTGTTGAAAGTGTCGCAAGGAAAGTTTTCCATAAATCTCAAGGTTTAGTAAGCGCACACGTCGCAGATTACGCCTTTTGGTTTCAAAAATTCATTCTTAAGGCGATCACTATGAAATTTACTCAGTGTACCAACGACACCCTAACGAACAACTTTCGTGTTTTAGGTTTCTCCAAATCAGGTAAGGAAACAAGTCAAATTTTGCAATCTTCATAAAACGCATAATCTGCCAATTCTTCCAGTAACATCGCAATGTTTTTAAAACACATTTTCTACCTAGTAAACGAACTCCAAAAATTATGAAAATATACGGGCACGTACATGACACAAAAATGAACAAGTTCTATTAGAAGTATTTTGTCCGAAAACACTCCGGATCAGATCAGATCCGCGCATCAAGTTCAGTTAGGAAATCTGTTCCTATTTTCTTTTTAAAACACAGAATATTCAGGTTGAGTTCGAGGGTCCAAACGTTAACGAAAATTTACGAAATTTTACAGACACATTCTAGAGATTGTTGTCTACAACTTCTATTTTTACATCAAAGATTAGTTTCGATGGAATCCATTAGAAAAACGTCAAAGAAGTCGGACATGAAATTCTGTCAGCTTTTTCGGGTTTGAAGAATTACTCAGAAAATACCAGATCGGATTTGACAGACCAAACATCGACGAAAAATTCTGAAAATTTAACACGATATACTTTAACTCATTAGGAACGAGTTTGTAGTTTTAAGTTTCTCCGTTTGAAATCTCCAAAAGGGCTTAAAAGTTGGATTTCAGAAAGCGCGCGTAGGGAGCGTTTTTGGGACAGATTTTCGTACGTTGACTATAACTTGCATTCCGTTCGATTTTAGGACACCAAAACGGTTATGAGAAGAATCAACTTACAGTATCTAAGATCTAAAGTCTTAGATTTCGTCGGGATGGCCTCCGGAGTCCGTGAACGCGTCCAATCTACTCGTCTCTTTCTCTTCGGTCCCGATTTGTGAATACAAGAGCGAAAAACTAAAAGTTAGGACTCTAAATTCGACCAGAGGTAGGGGAAAAGTGTAGGATGAAGTATACCTTCTAAGCTTGAGGTAGAAACAAAGAGAAATCAGTCCGAAATTGCCTCCGCACGAAGAATACTACACTCACAAAGAACTCTCGTTTTCCGAAGATTTTTCGAAAGGGAGAAGAGAGGTTGTTGGGGCTGAACTTATAGGGTTTTGGGGTCTAGGGTTTCGACTAAAAGGGTAAGGTGGCTGCAAAAATCATTTAAGATCATTGCTAATATCAAAATGGTGCACAAAATCCAACTTTTCTAAAATATTGCTCAAGGAAAAATTATTTTGCCACTTGGGTGATCTCCTTACCCTTTTTGCACTTATTTGTAACCAAACAAATTTTTCCTACCTAATTTCTATACAAGGGACGTCCACCACCCCTCCCAAAATCAATCAATTATATCCAAATACACTTACCATAAATAGTGTGAAGCATTGACTTGTTGACCACTTGTTAATAATTCATCAAAAATAATTAAATTATTTCCGACTTTACGGGTTTTTGGAATTAAAATTCTTCTTGATCTTGAATTTAATTCCATTTCTTTTGGGATCAATCCATGGAATATCTTCGGGCTTCCTTTTCCCTCTTTTTATTCCTTTTTGAATTTTTGACTCTATCGGCGTTTCATTTCCGAGCAATAATTTATTGTGATAAATTATTTTCTTCTTCTCGGGGATAATTTGACCTTGATCGGATTAAGGAACTAATTTTACTTCTTTGGACGCCGATAAAAATCTCGGGTATTACAATTGGTTTCTCATGCAAAGGTATGGAATTAAATCCATAATTACTCTTTATGTCTAAATAATCACTCATTCCATAATTAATTAATTAATTACAGTCCGGATTATATACTTAGATCATTAGAGTTTAATTTTGTAGAAAAATCTTTTAATGGAATTGAACAAAATTCTTTATATCACATTAATCATGGGTTGAGATCATTGGATTTCAACCTCAAAATATTGGTATAAAGGTTCAATTAATTAAGTGAGGAAAATGGAGAAATGGAAAATTTGGCAAAAATTGCCAATTACGACGCTAGACAGATTTTACGACGCTATCCTAGGATAGCGTCGTGAGGATAGCGTCGTCATGGGTTGGTGGAAGAGATGTGAAATTTTGGAGTTAAAGGGGTGTGTACGACGCTATACACTAAATTACAGCGCTATACTAGGATAGCGTCGTAGGTGTAGCATCGTAGGTGGTTTGAGAAATTGGGGAGGAAAGAAATTTTTGGAAAAAAGGGGAAGATGCTACGGCGCTATACACTAAATGACGACGCTATCCTAGGATAGCATCGTAGGTATAGCGTCGTAGGTAGGTTTTTATGAGAAATGAAGTATTTTGGGGTCCTACGACGCTGAACAAAAATTACGACGCTATCCGAGGATAGCGTCGTTGGTCTAGCGCCGTAAGGCAAATTTTTGTTTAAGTCTGGATAACTACGGCGCTAAACCTCACCTACGACGCTATCCAAGGATAGCGCCGTAAGGCGGTTAGCGTCGTAGCTAGCCCAGAATGTTGTTGTTCGGGTGATGCAATCTATGCGATTGCAAACCCTAAAATTGTTGGTCGGGTAATGCAATCTATGCGATTGCAAAACCCTATTTTCAAGTTTTTGAATATGCACAAACACAATAATATCATCCACATTTTAGATCTATTAAACTACACTAAAAATAAAATAAAATAAAATAAAATAAAAATAAAAAGTAATAAAAACCAATACTAAGCAAAAATAAAATGTAAACTACACTAATAAATCTAAAAATGGATGAACATCAAGTGTTTGTGCATTTTATTAAAACAAAAATAAAACACTAGATCTAACTAAGATAATAAGAAAAATAGGTCAAGTGACCAAAAAAAATAAAACAAAACAGTAAAGAAAGCCATGGAAAACTCCACAACAAATTTTTGGTGAAGCATTTTTCTTGATTAATCACCAAAATATGGTTCAAACACCCATTAGTTTAAGTGTTTCAAACTCCAAAAAAAAATACAAAAGAGAAACCGTAAAATATGAAAATATAGCTAACTTGAATCTAACAACCCATTTACAAACTAAGCTAGAGAAATTAAAACTAAAGCTAGAAACTACATTACTGAAAATAAAAATTAAACTACCTACTCTAAACAAGGAGCCAAACTGCTCTTTCTAAGAGCAGCAAAATGAATTTTCAAAGTGGGTGTAGGCTACTGTTCACGAGAAACAAAACAGCTATTTATAGCTAGGAAACCCTAGTCACATGGGCCTGTTACTGCTTGAGAGGGGACGGGAGGCGGAGTCCACGAAGAAGAATCCAAAATTGATTGTTCCTACGGGACCTCAGGTCCATGGTCCTTCCATCTGTTTCAGCACATGGGAAAATTTAAATTTGAGGCTTACGGCGCTTGATAATGGCCAAAATTGACCATTATTTTCAATCCATTTCCGTGTCTGAGACGGACATTTTGATCGTGTTTCCATCTTATTGTAATAAGAAAGCAGTTGAATTTAACAGATTAACGCGAGTTTGTAAAAACATCGAGCCGGTAATAAAAAGACACAAAATATGCAATTTTAAATTGTATTTGTGTTAGAAAAATCCAAAAACATGAAAAAAGGAAAAAGAAAAGAAAAAGGAATGAAAAGATGGGCAAAATAATAATATAGCCCACAAAAATCCAAAAAGATGGGAAAAAGATTGAAAATCCCACAACTAAATTTTGGCTAAGTGTTGAAGCCCAATTCGAATTACGCAATTCGAATTAATTCGAACTGCTCTTGTAATTCGAATTGCTGAAGAGAACAAGAAGTGGTTAAGTGTTGGGAAGGGATGCAGAAGAGCTAATTCGAATTGGCTTGAATAATTAGAATTAGGGAATGAAGAGAAGGAACCCAAAGGCAAGAAGAAGTGCAATTCGAATTGTCTAATTCGAATTAATTCGAATTGGCACAAACAATTTGAATTGCCAACAGATGCAAGGAAGCCAAGCAGAAACCCTCATCCAATTCGAGAAAAGACCAATTCGAATTCTTCACAACAATTCGAATTGACAACTGAAGGCCACATTTCCAGCTCAAGGAAGAGATCTCACAATTCGAATTAATTCGAATTGATTGAATTAATTCGAACTTCACTCATTGAAGCTGTGGAGCATGAGCACAACATTGGTGGGCCTAGGGTTTCGAAAATTTGTCTATAAAAGCAGACCTTCCACAACAGAGCAAGAAGATCAAGATTTTAACCAAAAAGCAGCTGGGACAAAAAGAACAGCAGGAGGTTCCACACCCCTTAAGGGTTAGGTAGGTAGTTTAGTGTAGTTTAGTTTATTTTTTCTTGCAAGTAGTGTAGTTTTTACATGCTTTGATCTTAGTTTAGTGTAGAAGCAGTTTGTTTAACCCTTAGAGTAGTCATTTCCAGAATTTTTACATGCTTTCTAGTTAGAATAAACCTTACCTTCAAGTTAATGATGGTGTTGGGTTCTTTATCTTGCTTTCAAAGTGTCAATACAAGAAAAATTTCCAGAAATGGTGTTATTCATGTGTTTTGGCACTCTTTAATGCTTTCTTTAGAAATAAATGCTTAGAGTGTTTGTTTGTTTCAACTAGGTTACATTTATTATGTCCTAGTTGACATTCAAACTTAATAAATGCATGTTTGGTGGGTTGTTAGCTTGATTTTGTGCCTTAGAGCTTCAAATAAGTGTTCTTAGGTTTTAAATGTTTTTAAGGTTTGTTAGAATTTACCTTTATGCCTTATTTTCCTGCCTTGTTTTTATTTTTATGCTGCCTTAGATAACTTGAATGTTCTTAGTTTATAGATAACTAGATGTTTTAGGTTCTTTGATCTTTGATCCTTTGTTTGTAGAAATAGGGTTTGAATCTTGCCAATACCCACTGGACATGTGTTTGTTTATTTCTTGAAAACTTCACTAGGGTGGCTGTGAAGTGACATTGATGTGAGATGAGGGATTTGGTAAATCTAAACCCATCATTACAGCACAGTGTACACCTAGCCCATACTTGTGAGAACAAAAATTGTTATTGTTCGAAAATGTGTAATTCGAATTGAGGCAATTCGAATTATCTCGAATTGTCTATGAGATTCGAATTGCACAACCAAAAATTTCCTTCATGTGGTTTCCAACCAATTCGAATTCTCTAATTCGAATTAATTCGAATTGGTTCACACAATTCGAATTGGCATGAGAAACCACATTGTATTGCATACCACCCATTCATGCCTTAGTTTATTTTCCATCTCTTACCAATTCGAATTGTGCAATTCGAATTCACCTTCCCCTTGAGGTAAACGCCTTAGTCAATTTGAGCAAGAAAAGGACTTCACCAATTCGAGTTGTCCAATTCGAATTAATTCGAATTGGTCAATAATTCGAATTAGATGATGCTCCAATTTCTAGCAATGATCAATGGGGTAAAGTAATACTTCATCCTTCATGCATTCTCAATTCGAATTACCCCAATAATTCGAATTGAACTATCCTTCTATTTTGAAAACTCCAAAAATATTTTTCTTCCATGATTTGTGTAAGTTGCATGGATGAATTGGGCCTCGGCCCAGTTCATCTGATTTCCATCCATTACACATTTCAGCCCATTAGTGTCCACTTATTGTGTGCTTAACACCCGCACAATACCAAAAACATTTTCCTTATTTTCAAGTTTTCCTTTTCGTTGTGTGTATGAACGGATAATGAGAAACACCACAGATTAATGTTGGTGAAAGGTCCCTTCACAGGGATATCGACTAACCCGTCTTCTGTGTGTCAATCAGCATCTGTTATTTTGCATGATCTGGTTAGTGGTTGGTGGAAGCTTCGGCGAGCGTTCTCTTCACTAAGAGTTTCGATTAGTCACTCAGCCAATTCCTAATCAGATACAGTTTTAATTTTCTTTATCTTAATTTCTCAACCTGAATTCAAGTTGCAATAGTATTAACTGATGTCGACCAACATCAGTTAAGACATATTACAGCAAGAAATATGTGGGTTATTCTTCCACTCACAGACAAAAGAAAACTAAATGACGGCGGTCACCGTTGTTTGGAATCCTCTTTGTCTAAAATCAGTCATCTGGGAAAATTGGGGACCGGACAGCAGATGTTTGCAGTCCGGAGAACCCCAACTATCTCTGGCACTCCTTTTAGCCGATTTCTTCTCATCTCAGGCTTATTCACCTTTGTGTATCGCATTCTGTCTAACCCCACCATATATTTTGGGGTATTTTATTTTCCTTTTCATATACTTGTATGCATGATACTATTATGTAGATGTTCTGGTCTTATTGCTATTTTGGGGATCCTTCCCCTTGGACACAGAAGTCTTGATTTAAATTGGATGTTGCATAATAAACTTCCAACGAAAAACTCCTTTATAAAATCCGGATCTGAGTAAGGGATAAATTCAACAGTTATGACTAATTCATATTCCACTGGGGGGTTGATTTTGAGAGCTTAGAAGCAGAGTCAGCGATTAGGTCTCATCTAGACTGAAAGGATCTGTGTTTTAATTGAGAGTTTAGTACCTGTCTAGGGAATGATTTTCAAATATTCATTTGCTTCTCAAAATTGCTGTGTGTTGGAAATCTGATATTAGATATCGCATTGAGTTAATATCCACTTGGGTGTAGATGAGATGTGATAAATAATGCTAGAGGAACAACATATAGGCCTTGGTGAATTTCTAAGGTAGGGTCGAGTATTCCTTCGACTACTATCTTCTTCTGCCAAAGTCTAGAATTGAGTCTTGAGTGAGTGCATCCGGAACAGATTCATTTATGGATCTGTTTCATTTAGTTTGTATCTCATAACTACCCAGATGTTGTAAGCCCTGTGGTTTATTGATATCTCGGGGGTTCTTGATCTGCATCTGGTCACCAAGACCAGGGGCTCTTTTATACTAACGGAAAGAGACGTTTTTAACGATTCCGAGTGATAGATTTAAATGCTTTCTTGACAGCTTTCTTACTGCTTTCCTTTAAATGCTTTCATAGAGGTCACTCGGAAGAATTAGGGGCTGTCCATCTGTTAAAAGGTTTGAGAGTTATGGAATGGTTTGGGGCTTGATTTGAAACTTTGGGTGTGACATGGGAGAACGATAGGAGTACTTGGCATGTCAACTAATGATATGTTAGGTGTTGCTTGTCCACCACAGATATGTAATGTAACTTCACAAGGCCTGTGGAGGGAGTTATAAGTCTGTGGTATCTTAGAAATTGTTGTCTTAAGAGCATGTAAATTCTTATCATAAGTACATGTCTGTTAAAGGGAACATGGTGTAGAAAGCATGAGAGTTAGCTAACTGGAGGGTTATCCCATACTAAGATCTGTGTATTAAAAATGGAAGTTTAATTGTGTTTCATCTGAATCTTGTCCAATCTTTATTATTTCCTCCCTGTCCCTTCTGACATATTTAAACCTGCTTTCTAGATAGTGTAGCATAATTTTATATTGCTTTCGTAGTATAGATTTAATCGCTTTCTTCGATCTAGTTTGCCATGCTTTGTAGAATAATTTTTACTGCTTTCATGATCTGGTTTAATTTATGTCAAGTAGTTGTTAGAAACCCTTGCAAAACTTGAAACGAGTAACCGAGTGGAAAATCTTAGTAAACGACGTGGGCCCTGCTTCCATCGCACATCCTCCAGTGAACGATCCGGTACTTACTATAAATTACTGCAATTTTTGACTCCGTGCGCTTTCGGGAGCACAGTTTCTTGACACGAGTAAATAAAAACACAACATTTTGGGAAAATACTCATACAGTGGGAAGATGTTCAAAAGCTTCATGGCAGGTGCTTTCGTGACATGAAATTATGAGAAGTATCATGGCGCAGATACCAGGGACTTTCAGGGTGACAGACTGAAGGTCAATCCCGGTTGCACTGTGATATTTGTCAAAAGTTTCATGGCGGGAAGGACCACAGCGCCGTTTGAGATTAAAACACCCCACATGAGTAATAAAAAGGGAAATCTTAATATATCCTTAAACCCCTTCCCTAAATCATAACTCCTTTCATTTAATAATCCAAACCTGATATTTCAGAAAATTACTCGTGTTAACGAAACTCGTCAAAAGTTTCATGGCGCCGTTGCCGGGGAGGATGCAGCGCCGTTTACTAGGAGAATTACATTCCTGATTTACTCATAGATAGTTTTTGTATATACAATTAAATCATCACTAACTTGGGGATTGTACAGGTACTGTCAAAATCTTGATACCAACTGCTTATGCAACGGAGGAGGAGCACATTGCCGGAACTACCGTTCGATCTAGAAATAGAAAGGACCGCTCGCCAACTGAGGGCAGAAGCCAGAAGACGGAAAGAGCAGGAGCGTCGGACCCGCACTTCACCTGAAACATCGAGCAGCGATCTATCAGACATGGCAGATAACCAGAACATTCCCCCGATCTTACCCATAGACCAACCACCAAATAACCCTGGTAATGGAGCTGGCGGAGGAATGGTAGAACATCCTAATCGTGCCAACGAAGAGGAGAATCTACCAAATCCCAATCAGCAACAATACCAGCAATTCCACCAACAACCGCCACCACCCCTAAACCAATTTCACCAAAATCAAAACATACCAAACCAACAATACCAAAACCAAGCTTTCAATCCAGCTCAGTTTCAGAACAACCCACAAGATCCACATAACTTTCAGCAATTCCCCAATTACCACCAACAGTACCAGAACCAAGCTGAACAAGGAAATCAACAACAGCAGCAAGCAGCAGCAGACTTCATGCAACCAATAGTAGAGCCCTATCTGGATGGACCTGGGAGAGCACACTTTCCTGCACGCAATTTCGAGCTCAAACCGGCACTCATTAATTTAGTGCTAAACAATCAGTTCTGCGGTGCAAATCATGAGGACCCTCATGATCATCTCCAGACCTTCCTGGAGCTCTGCGACACGATCAAAAATCAGGGAGTCTCTCCTGATGCTATAAGGCTAATGTTGTTTCCATTTTCTTTATATAGTGGTGCCAAGGACTGGTATAAGTCATTGCCTATCAATCAGAGGAGCACTTGGGCAGACTTGGTGAGGAGCTTTTTGCTGAAGTATTTTCCAGAATCAAAGATTGAGGAAGGACGAGCTAAGATTGGAGATTTTAAAATGAAGCCAGACGAGTCATTATATGATGCGAAAGAAAGATTCTTGGGCCTCATCAGGCGATGCCCCCAACACGGGTACGCACCATGGGAGCAATTGAGGAAATTCTACGGAGGACTCACCCATCCATGGAGAACAATGTTAGACGCTGCTGGCGGACGACATTTACTCCACCTGCCTATGGACCAAGCTTGGGAGAAGATTGAGACAATGTCTGTCAACAGATCCATCCTAAACACAGATGATAGGAAGGAGGATCCTCCTAGAAAAGTCTTTGCTGTAAGTGAAGGGAAAACAGATTTTGAAAAATTGCAAGAACAGGTAGCTGCGATACAGCTGAGCTAGGATAAAGGGAAGGGAATAGACGCTTCTCAGGCAGGAACCTCATCAGACCAAGTTCAAACACAGCAATCGGGAGTTGTCTGTGGGCTGTGTCAGGGACCTCATCCAACTGATACATGCCAACAGATAGCTACCGAGAGTTGTAATTATGCTGGGAACTACCAAAATCGCCATCCCAATCTCTCCTATTCCAACAACAATGCACTTAATGCGCATTTGTTGCAGCCAAACCAGCCCAACCAGTTCGCAAATCAAAACCCACAGCAAAACTTCAGACCTCAGAATCAAAGATTCGTCCAGCAAAGAGTGCAGAACTTTCAAAATCAGAATCAGAGTTTCCAACCTCAGATCCAACAGAGGCCTAATCAGAACCAAGGCCAGAATTTCTAGAATTTTCAATCCCAACCTGATCAGAATCAACAATATAACCAAAGGCCACCATCTCGTCTGGAGAATCTGATGACTGAGTTTATAGCCAACCAGAAGGATATAAACCAACAACTGCAGTCATCAATCAAGAATGTGGAGACGCAAGTCACCCAATTGGCCAAGGAACTGCAGAACAGGGGGAAAGGAACACTTCCAAGCAGTACTGAAGCTAACTCGCAGTGTAAAGCAATCACATTGCGGGGAGGCAAGACTCTAAAAGGAATTGTTGGACATGGAAAAGAGACGGCCAAGGAGGAAAAGGATCCAGTGGAGGGTGAAAAAGAAAATGAAAGGATTGAAGGAGGAGACGGTATTGGACTGGTCGAGGACAAATCAGAAACAGCTATTTCGCAGGCTGAAGCTGCAAAGGGAGCTGAAAAGGGTAGGGTTGAAGGTACAACTTCCTTCTCTTTTCCACCAAAAACAAACAATAATAAGTACATGCCGAGGGTGCCATACCCAGCACGTCTTAAAAATAAGGAACATGACCTTAAATTCAAGAAATTTCTAGAACGGTTAAGGTCTGTAGAGATAACCATTCCTCTTGTGAAAATGATTTCAGAAATGCCCACCTATGCTAAGTTCTTGAAAGAATTGATTTCAGGGAAAAGGCAGGTAGAGCAGGAGGAGGTGATTGTTCTCAACAGCTTATGCAGTGCCATAGTTCAGAAGAAACTGCCTGAAAAGAAAGAAGACCCTGGATGTTGCATGCTACCAGTACAGATTGGGAAGGCCAAAGTGAGCATGGGGTTATGTGATCTAGGATCCAGCATCAATGTGATGCCCTTAGCCATGGCAATTCGCCTAAGGCTCGGGGAGATTCAACCAGTTAAGATGAAGCTGCAGCTTGCAGACAGATCAATCACAAAGCCTGTAGGACTCCTCAAGGATGTGGTAGTCAAAACCGGTCAAGTTCTTTTCCCGGTTGACTTCATCATCCTCGACATCGAAGAGGACTCTGAAATGCCACTTATCCTGGGACGCCCGTTTCTGGCCACTGGCGGTGCACTGATTGATGCCAAAGCTGGAAGAGTCACATTGAGGGTCGATGACAAAGAAATCACCTTTGACATGGAACAGCTGCAGAAGTTTCCGAATGAGGGATCTTGTTCCATGTTTGATGTAATAGAAAGTAGGAGTGAGGATGAGAGCATAAACTCTGTGACTGATGAGCCAAACAAAGTTTCAAAACAGGTACTGAAGCCTGAAGGTGCGGAGCAACCAAGGAGCTGCAACGCTGTCCACTTCGAGGACCCTATCTCTGGGGACCTTGAAGAATTCGATGGGGTTGAGTTCATCCCGGAGGAAGAGGAAAGCCCCGCTAAGGAGGAAGTGGATCCTGTACTGACACAGGATCCTGAAGGTAAAGCTGATCTCTCTCTCCCATCCATTTCTCCTAAATTACTGCCTTCCGTTGAATGCCCACCAGAGCTTGAACTTAAAATACTTCCGGATCATCTTAAGTACGTCTTTCTCGCTGAACATAAAAGATTACCGGTGATTGTGTCAGCCAAGCTGACACAAGAACAAGAAAAAGCTCTGGTAGACATTCTAAAGAAATATGTACATGCAATCGGATGGACCATTTCTGATATAAAAGGAATAAGCCCCTCTGTTTGCATGCACAGAATTTTAATGGAAGAGGAGTACAAGCCCTCAAGGCAACCACAAAGGCGTCTGAACCCCCATATGCAGGAAGTGGTAAGGAAAGAAGTTATCAAGCTCCTAGATGCTGGTATCATCTATCCTATCTCTGATAGCAAATGGGTTAGCCCAGTGCAGGTCGTACCGAAATGTGGGGGGATCTGTGTAACGACTAATGAGCAAGGAGAAGAAGTGGCGACGCGTCCAGTGACCGGTTGGAGAGTTTGCATCGACTACCGGAAGCTCAATACCGCTACCAGGAAGGACCATTTCCCCTTGCCATTCATTGATCAGATGCTAGAGCGGTTGGCCGGAAGGGAGTTCTATTGTTTTTTGGATGGGTACTCTGGCTATAATCAGATTGTAATAGCTAGCGAGGATCACGACAAGACCACATTCACATGCCCATATGGAACTTTTGCGTACAGGCGCATGCCTTTTGGACTTTGTAATGCGCCTGCCACATTTCAAAGATGCATGATGTCAATTTTCTCAGAATTTATCGAAAAATGCATTGAAGTTTTCATGGATGACTTCTCTGTGTATGGAGATACTTTTGATGAATGTTTGACTAATCTTGCACAAATTTTGAAAAGATGTGAGGACACCAACCTAGTTTTGAACTGGGAGAAGTGCCATTTCATGGTCACCGAAGGAATAGTGTTAGGTCACCGCATCTCGCGCGCAGGTATCGAAGTCGACTGAGCTAAGGTCTCAGTCATCTCAAACCTACCATTGCCTAATTCAATAAAAGCAGTTAAGAGTTTCTTAGGGCATGCCGGTTTCTACCAGAGATTCATTAAAGACTTTTCTAAAATTGCCAAGCCGCTCACTAACTTGCTTTGTAAAGAAAATCCTTTCGTAATAAATGAAGCGTGTGTTCAAGCCTTTGACACGCTCAAAGAGATGTTAGTTTCTGCTCCAATAGTGCAACCACCCGATTGGTCAATGCCTTTCGAGGTAATGTGTGATGCAAGTGATCTCGCCGTGGGTGCAGTTCTTGGGCAACATAAGGAAGGGAAGCATTGTGTAATTCATTACGCAAGTCATGCCCTGAATGAGGCCCAAATTAACTACACCACCACGGAGAAGGAGATGTATGCTGTGGTTTTTGCATTTGACAAATTCAGACAATATCTTATTGGTACGAAAACCACAGTGTACACAGATCACTCTGCACTGAGATACTTGTTTAGCAAACAAGACGCCAAACCTCGATTAATCAGGTGGGTACTTTTGTTGCAAGAATTCAACATTATAATAAAAGATAGAAAAGGCAGAGACAATGGTGCTGCTGACCATTTGTCTTGACTAGAAAATGATAAAAATGAGCTAGCCGTAAATGAGAATTTTCCGGACGAGCAACTGTTTGCCTTGCATCTTCATGATCAAGCTTGTCCGTGGTTTTCCGATATTGCTAACTTTTTAGCATGCGGAATAACCCCACCATTTCAAAGCAGGGGCCACAAAGCGAGGTTCAACCGAGATGTAGTTAACTACTTCTGGGAAGATCCTTATCTCTTCAAGCATTGTGCAGATTCGATTATTAGACGATGTGTAACTGAGCACGAGGCTTATCAAATCGCTAAGAAATGCCATGAGTCAGAATATGGAGGTCACCATGGCCCCACTCGAACAGCCCATAAGGTGCTCGAGTGCGGTTTTTATTGGCCTACCATTTACGAGGATTGCAAAGCGTTTGTTAAAGCTTGCGACAGATGCCAAAGACTAAGGAATATCTCCAAGAGGGATGAGATGCCTCAACAAGGAATTCTCACTCTCGAGATTTTCGATGTATGGGGTATTGACTTCATGGGACCATTCCCGACATCTGATGGGAACCATTACATCTTGGTAGCTGTCGATTACGTTTCCAAGTGGGTTGAGGCCGTTGCACTGCCAACCAATGATGGCAACCGGGTCGTCAAATTTTTGAAAAATAACATTTTCAATAGATTTGGTGTACCCAGGGTGATCATATCAGATGGAGAAACCCATTTCGTTAATAAAGCATTTGCAAATCTTATGAGCAAAAATGGGATTCTCCACAAGATCGGCACGCCTTACCATCCCCAAACCAGTCACCACTTCGAACGGGCTATGGTTCGTCGTGGAGCACTTTTGGGAGTTAAAGCATAGCTGGGCCGCATCCAACAACTTCACCCAGTCCTTTTGGAAACCGCTCACCAAGTGCCGAAGATACTCCTCGAGCATCGAATTGAATCCCTCCGTTTGCCCATCGGATTGTGAGTGCTAACTCGAGCACATACTGAGGTTTGATCCCCTCAGTTTTTGAATAATTCCGACCAAAAAAAAAAGGCTCGTAAATTTTTGATCCCTGTCACTGACGATATCTTTGGGTAGTCCCCAGTACTTCACCGCATGGCTGAAAAAGAGATGGGCCGTCGTCTCGGCCGTAACATGTTGTGGAGCCGCCATGAATGTGGCATATTTGGAAAACCGGTCCACCACGACGATGATGCTCCCAAGGTCTCCTACCTTGGGCAGTGCAGAAATATAATCCATCGAAATACTCTCCCAAGGCCTAGTAGGAGTTGGCAAGGTTCGAATGAGGGCCAAGCGCTTGTATGCCGAAGGGCGAAAGGCTTGCCAAGCGCTCGCATCGCAGAGGCGAATAGAGTAGGCAGGAAGCCGTATCAATCGAGGAGGCAAGCGTTGTGCATTGAGAGAGTAGGCAGGCACCCGATGAGTATGAGATCGAGATGGGTGGCCAAGCGCTCGTGGACATGAGATGAGTAGGCAGGAAGCTTACGTAAAAGCCTATTGAAACCTTCTTTCAGTATGGGATGATCGGAGTTAGCAATGGGCCAAGCGGGAAGCTTTCCAAGCGCTCATCGGAGGGCGACGAAGCGAAGACCACGATCGTAAATCGATACGGCGCCTACGAATTCCTTGTGACGCCGTTCGGCCTGACTAACGCCCCAGCGACATTTTGTACGCTGATGAACGAGGTACTTCAGGGATGCTTGAACGAGTTTGTGGTCGTCTATCTGAACGACACTGTGATCTACAGCGAGACCCTAGAAGAACATTTAATACACCTTCGAAAGGTCTTGGAACGTCTCAGTAAATTTCGATTATACGCGAAACCGTCAAAATGCTCCTTTGCTCAGATGTCTATTCACTTCCTTGGGCACATTATTGAATAAGGGAGGATTAAAGTGGACTCATAGATAGTACAGGCCATCGAAGAGTAGCATCCGCCGCAGAATGTCCGTTCGAGGTCTCAAACCGCTAAATCAAACACATACTCGAGGCCACTGTGGGGACAACTCGCAAAGATTGGTCACGTAAGCTCAATGATGCTTTATGGGCATACCGCACTGCATTCAAGACTCCCATTGGGATGTCTCCATACAGACTCGTCTTCGGAAAGGCCTGCCATTTGCCCGTAGAACTAGAGCATAAGGCTTACTGGGCCGTACGAACGGTCAATTTTGACTCACGAGTTGCTCAGAGTAAGAGCAAGTTGGATCTCAATGAGATTGAGGAAATTCGTGCGCAAGCTTATGAAAGCTCGAGGATTTATAAAGAGCGGACCCAGAAGTTACACGATCGTCGTATCAAGTCTAAACACTTCTATGTTGGCCAGAATGTCTTGTTATTCAATTCTAGGTTGAAGCTGTTCCCCGGAAAGCTAAAATCCAGATGGGAAGGACCATACGAAGTGGTGCACGTGTTTGAAAGTGGAGCTGTCAGGATCCGAACTGACAAAGGAGAGCTGGTAGTGAATGGACACAGATTGAAGGAGTATCTTGGGCAGTTCGACCCCGAAAAAGAAGCTCAAATGACAACAGAACCGGCTTATGCTCAATAAATATTATACATATATTTACTTACTTATTTATTACTTGCTCCACCTATTTTTATTGGGATGAAGTATCCAAAAATCAATTGAACATTTAGAGTACTAAGACTCTAAATGTGAGGATGTTGATATTTGGAGAAAACCTAATGCTTTCTTATAATTGTTTTGCAGGAATTCGAGGAACCAACAAAAAGAAAGATAAAGCTTCCAAAAACCAGGTTCCCGGTTGGGTTAATATTATATTTAATGAAAATTAATTCTGGAATTTAGAGAAATCTAAAATCCAGAATAAATTCATAAAATAAAATTGTTAACCCAACCTAAATTATGCAAGCAATATGTTTTAGATTCTAATTCTATGTAGATATGTTTGCTATTGAGTTCATCTTGATGAAAATAAATTTTTGAAAACCTAAAAATTTTCCTAAGTCTTGACTGTGGTTTATTTTTCATTTCAAGAAAATTCGAATTAATTCGAATTGCTTGGAACAAACCACATAAGACATTTTGCCTTGGAAATTTTCACTCTTGGATTAGTTAATTCGAATTATGCAGGCAATTCGAATTAATTCGAATTGACATGCAAATTCGAATTGGCACCCAAGGCAGAACTTTCGGATGTTTTATTTGGCCAATTATTGCAATTCGAGTTATTCAAGCAATTCGAATTAATTCGAATTGTCCACAATAATTCGAATTAGCTCACTTGGGCACCTTGTACAAATTTTACCCTCAACCTCAAGTTCGAATTGTGAGTCAATTCGAATTAATTCGAATTGATCTCAGAATTCGAACTTGCTTTGTTTCTTTGTCTTTCAAGCCAATTCGAATTAATTCGAATTGGCCTGAATAACTCGCATCTCTCACAGAATGCACCAATTCGAATTAATTCGAATTAGTGCATAATTCGAACTCCCCTTCCGAATCCTTTTTATACCCTCTTTCCCTCTCATTTCCCTCACTTTCACTTTTCACATTTCCAAAATCCCCCGTTCTCTCTCTCTCTCGCGAAACCCTTCTTCCTCGCGAAACCAGTCACTCGTCTCGACCTTTCCTCCGTTCAAACTCGTCGGAAATGGCATCTTCGTCATCAAATCCGAGTGGGAGCAGGGGGTAAGTGTTTCTTTTTCATTTTCGCACTCGGTTTTCACAGTTTTCAGTTGTGTCCCTTCGTATTCCTTGTGAAATAGGGGTTGGGGAGGGAATGTGTTTCGTTTTTCATGTTGGGAAGGGTCGGAATATGGTCGGAGTAGGTTAGGCATGTTCGGAGATGGGTTAAAACTGAGTAGGCAGAACCTAGGGTTTTAGGACTTTTGGTCATAACTGCCATTTTTGGTGGGTTCGAGTTTTCTGTGGTGAGAGGGCTTCTTATTTTGAAAATAGGGGTTGCAAAACCCTCAAAAATCTGTTTTGATTGTTTTTGTGTGTTGTTTTGCTGTTTTACTCCTATTTTGTGTTATTATGTGAATACAGGGTTAACACAGTGATTATGTTTCTTAGTCACTGAGTTGTTTTGTTCAGTAGATGCTTGATAATGATGATTGACAATGCATGTTGATGATGTCTAAGAATCCATGTTTTGCAGCATGATTTTTGGAAAGATTTATGCATTACATTAGTATGTACGGACCATTTGTGCTTGTTTGTTTTTATGTTTGCATGTATTATATTATATGAGTAAATTGGTAATAAATGCTTTTGTCGGGTACATGTTGCCCACACTTTGCAAACTCAACTCTAGAAGTTGATTTTTTGCACATTCGGGAACATGGTATTAGAGACAAAACCATGCCAAAATTTTTCCAACACTTTTGGCATGGCATTTATGTGTAAAAAGACAAATGGTAGAATGTTCTTTGCCTTAAAGTGTTTGATCTTTGTCAACTTCGGACAAGTGGGGAATGTTCACAAGGAATGTTTTGTTCTATTCCTTAAAACCCACTTTCCAAAACAAAATCCAAATGGGGGACCACTTACACCCCCAATTTCACTAAATAAACAAATCAACACTTTTTCATAAAAATCCAAAAATTGCCTTTTGTGCATGCATGCTTGTTTTTATTTTCATTTTTTTTATGGTCCATTGTTACATACTAGTAATTGCATAATTTGTCGCTTGCATTTGCTTTTTATCATTAATCTTCTATCTCTTCTTTCTCTTATGATTTAAATCACTTGTTAAGTGATGAAAAAAATCAAAATTCTTTCGTAGGCTCAATAGCCCACGAAATGTCATCTTTTTGGTCAATTGACCACCCAAAAACATCTTAGACTATTTATGGTCCAAGAAATTCTTCTTTTAAGGATCCAAGATCCTTATTTCTCTCTTGCTTTCCTTATTTTTGCTACAATAAGAATAGATTTGATAATCTGACCCCTTGGACCTTCATAGTGTACCTCAAGTAAGGCAGGTGGTAACAAGCGAACTATACTTTGAGGTGGCTGAAGGTGTAAGGCTGAGGGTTTCAGACCTAATCATTTCTCCATGTCTTTCCAGAGGCATCATTCCCCCAATTCAAAATGAAGATCACGAGGAAGGGACCCAACCACTGGATCTGCCAGTAGAGCTCCTAGGAGAAATCCTTTCCCGCATCGGAGAGGATTGCATCAAGAAAGTGTGGAGGGTCAGAGAAGTGTGTACCAAACTCAGGGATGCAGCTGATCTTCCCATTGTCTACAAGAGATGTGAACTGGAGACTACCATCGTCAAGATGTGGGAACAAAGAGTTGAACTGCAGAAGGAGGCACTCCTGGCCAGGTGCGAAGAAGCTGGCAACTACAACCTCCAACTCATCCCAGCTCTGAAGGCATTCGGAGCAGGAAACGAAAGTCTGGCTTGTGAGCTGCTAAAGGAAGGGATTGAGGACAACCATAAGGCCTCGATCTTTGTCAGGGGATACATGCTGCTCAGCAAGCTGGATAACGAACAGGTCCAGCAGGGGGTGTCAATGATAAATAGGATCATAACAAACAGGTTCATGATGACATATGTAGGGACCAATGTCTTCGCGTGGCTGGCTGAAAGCCTGGAGACCCCTGACCTGTTTGGGAACCAAGGACCAAGAGTCTACTGCACAAGGGTAATGGAGGAAGATGAGGAAGACATGGGAGATTACTGCGTACCTTGTAGCCTGACAAACTTTGTCCACTGGACCAGGATCTTTTTCCAGGGATAGAAGGGGAAGATGCTGATGGACTGAATCTGTAAAGATTCACTTTTGACTGGATTGACTGGAACTGTATTTTGGTAATCTTTTGACTGACCTTTGATGCTAACTTATTCAAGTGTACAGCTGCGTCTGTATTGATGTTTAGATGTGATTAAGGTCGTGTACTGTATGACGAACCTTGGAATTGTCTGTTATGATGGTTGTACGACGTATTTTGGTAGTCGTACATTACTGCTTTCCAAAAGAGAATTTCGTCTTGAGTTCTCTATTATTTGAAAAAGATGTGTGGCAGTCCAAGATGAATAAGTGACTGTCACGCCAAAAACAAGCTGTGACATGCTTGCATGCTCACAGTGTCTTTTTACTGCTTTCAATTAAACAAACCGGCATAAAACAAGCTTAAATCTGTCACCTAAATTCACATGTTGAATTTAGGCTGATGATGAAATGTTCAGACTATTACATTGGGATAAAACAATTAAAAATATGCATGACATGAATTCTCGAAGTTTTGAGCTATAAAAATCCAATGATATGATCACTTGAAAGACTGACAAACTTTCATGTTGAGAATTTGATTGAATAAGTTGCAAGAATTTTTCAAAGGTTAAATTTGAGAATAAGGGTGTGACATGATCAAACCGTCCATGTGAGATCTGAGCCGAGTCATTTTTACTCAATACTTCTTTGATTGTGTGAATCAATTCGATTAAAGGGCACTAGAACTTGCAATTGGGACCGATTCAAGACCATGCCATATTCCCGAAATCAAGCAAATGATCGAGGCACTTAGAAAAACCCAAAATTTTGGCTTTCGTTTGAATTCCAAAGCCAAAAAATACTTTCCCCTTAGGATTAACCAATCTGAGCCTTTAAGCCTAATTTTTCTTTGAAACCACTATATTATCCCAGCCTAACAAAAAGACCAAGAAAATCAAACCCAAGTGTACATGAGCCATCCCATCAAGGCATTGTAATTTTTTATCATCAAATATGTATCAATCGGTATGCTATAAACCGATTTTAAAAAAAAAAGTTGAGATCTATTCAACAAGAATAAATTGCAAATGACAAAGCAAATTAGACAAAGTCTAATGTCATGCAATAGAAAAGGAAAGAAAAACAAAAGAGAGAAAGAAATAATGATGATCATAGATTCTACAACATGCCAAGTTATGGTGGAATGGTGTCGTGTCACTTTTTAGCCCAATAATTTTCCTTTCCTACCAAATGTTACAACCGTATGCCCCGTTATAACCTTGAATAAGACCTCGGGATCTCGATTTGAGGAAATGAGCCGGTGGCGAGTTGGTCCAGTTGCAAGCTTATGGGAGAATTTAATTGAATTGGATTTTGAGCGTTGATGATAAAAGCCAATCTTGAGAGTGAGTGAACTTTCCGATTCAACTATATGTGAGGCTCTGTTTCTATTAATCAATGATCATGTCATGCTTGAATTCAAGAAGTAAGCCAATGAATTTTTCTAAACACCTATTCAAGAAGAATTAACAATAATGATTGGTTTGTGCGTTCATGCAAGTGAGAAGTATCATTCCATTAAACACTGCAACCAAGAGAGTTTAATACTTGTAATTTTGATTGTCTTATCCCAATATAAGAAGAATGAAATTTCTGAGGCCACGCAAATGGATTGAATATGCAGAGTCCAAGCTCCGAGGAGCACTGACTCTGACTGCTCGGGGACGATCAGTATTAAATGTGAGGATGTTGATAATGGCCAAAATTGACCATTATTTTCAATCCATTTCCGTGTCTGAGACGGACATTTTGATTGTGTTTCCATCTTATTGTAATAAGAAAGCAGTTGAATTTAACAGATTAATGCTAGTTTGTAAAAACATCGAGCCGGTAATAAAAAGACACAAAATATGCAATTTTAAATTGTATTTGTGTTAGAAAAATCCAAAAACATGAAAAAAGGAAAAAGAAAAGAAAAAGGAATGAAAAGATGGGCAAAAGAATAATATAGCCCACAAAAATCCAAAAAGATGGGAAAAAGATTGAAAATCCCACAACTAAATTTTGGCTAAGTGTTGAAGCCCAATTCGAATTACGCAATTCGAATTAATTCGAACTGCTCTTGTAATTCGAATTGCTGAAGAGAACAAGAAGTGGTTAAGTGTTGGGAAGGGATGCAGAAGAGCTAATTCGAATTGGCTTGAATAATTCGAATTAGGGAATGAAGAGAAGGAACCCAAAGGCAAGAAGAAGTGCAATTCGAATTGTCTAATTCGAATTAATTCGAATTGGCACAAACAATTCGAATTGCCAACAGATGCAAGGAAGCCAAGCAGAAACCCTCATCCAATTCGAGAAAAGACCAATTCGAATTCTTCACAACAATTCGAATTGACAACTGAAGGCCACATTTCCAGCTCAAGGAAGAGATCTCACAATTCGAATTAATTCGAATTGATTGAATTAATTCGAACTTCACTCATTGAAGCTGTGGAGCATGAGCACAACATTGGTGGGCCTAGGGTTTCAAAAATTTGTCTATAAAAGCAGACCTTCCACAACAGAGCAAGAAGATCAAGATTTTAACCAAAAAGCAGCTGGGACAAAAAGAACAGCAGGAGGTTCCACACCCCTTAAGGGTTAGGTAGGTAGTTTAGTGTAGTTTAGTTTATTTTTTCTTGCAAGTAGTGTAGTTTTTACATGCTTTGATCTTAGTTTAGTGTAGAAGCAGTTTGTGTAACCCTTAGAGTAGCCATTTCCAGAATTTTTACATGCTTTCTAGTTAGAATAAACCCTACCTTCAAGTTAATGATGGTGTTGGGTTCTTTATCTTGCTTTCAAAGTGTCAATACAAGAAAAATTTCCAGAAATGGTGTTATTCATGTGTTTTGGCACTCTTTAATGCTTTCTTTAGAAATAAATGCTTAGAGTGTTTGTTTGTTTCAACTAGGTTACATTTATTATGTCCTAGTTGACATTCAAACTTAATAAATGCATGTTTGGTGGGTTGTTAGCTTGATTTTGTGCCTTAGAGCTTCAAATAAGTGTTCTTAGGTTTTAGATGTTTTTAAGGTTTGTTAGAATTTACCTTTATGCCTTATTTTCCTGCCTTGTTTTTATTTTTATGCTGCCTTAGATAACTTGAATGTTCTTAGTTTATTCATGTAGTTCTTAGATAACTAGATGTTTTAGGTTCTTTGATCTTTGATCCTTTGTTTGTAGAAATAGGGTTTGAATCTTGCCAATACCCACTGGACATGTGTTTGTTTATTTCTTGAAAACTTCACTAGAGTGGCTGTGAAGTGACATTGATGTGAGATGAGGGATTTGGTAAATCTAAACCCATCATTACAACACAGTGTACACCTAACCCATACTTGTGAGAACAAAAATTGTTATTGTTCGAAAATGTGTAATTCGAATTGAGGCAATTCGAATTATCTCGAATTGCCTAAGAGATTCGAATTGCACAACCAAAAATTTCCTTCATATGGTTTCCAACCAATTCGAATTTTCTAATTCGAATTAATTCGAATTGGTTCACACAATTCGAATTGGCATGAGAAACCACATTGTATTGCATACCACCCATTCATGCCTTAGTTTATTTTCCATCTCTTACCAATTCGAATTGTGCAATTCGAATTAATTCGAATTGCTGGGCAATTCGAATTCACCTTCCCCTTGAGGTAAATGCCTTAGTCAATTTGAGCAAGAAAAGGACTTCACCAATTCGAGTTGTCCAATTCGAATTAATTCGAATTGGTCAATAATTCGAATTAGATGATGCTCCAATTTCTAGCAATGATCAATTGGGTAAAGTAATACTTCATCCTTCATGCATTCTCAATTTGAATTACCCCAATAATTCGAATTGAACTATCCTTCTATTTTGAAAACTCCAAAAATATTTTTCTTCCATGATTTGTGTAAGTTGCATGGATGAATTGGGCCTCGGCCCAGTTCATCTGATTTCCATCCATTACACATTTCAGCCCATTAGTGTCCACTTATTGTGTGCTTAACACCCGCACAATACCAAAAACATTTTCCTTATTTTCAAGTTTTCCTTTTCGTTGTGTGTATGAACGAATAATGAGAAACACCACAGATTAATGTTGGTGAAAGGTCCCTTCACAGGGATATCGACTAACCCGTCTTCTGTGTGTCAATCAGCATCTGTTATTTTGCATGATCTGGTTAGTGGTTGGTGGAAGCTTCGGCGAGCGTTCTCTTCACTAAGAGTTTCGATTAGTCACTCAGCCAATTCCTAATCAGATACAGTTTTAATTTTCTTTATCTTAATTTCTCAACCTGAATTCAAGTTGCAATAGTATTAACTGATGTCGACCAACATCAGTTAAGA
Organism: Hygrophila difformis; assembly: GCA_030278955.1. NCBI lineage: Eukaryota > Viridiplantae > Streptophyta > Magnoliopsida > Lamiales > Acanthaceae > Hygrophila > Hygrophila difformis. The sequence continues at coordinate 19,574,748 of JAOANR010000001.1, read as the reverse complement.
CATATTACAGCAAGAAATATGTGGGTTATTCTTCCACTCACAGACAAAAGAAAACTAAATGACGGCGGTCACCGTTGTTTGGAATCCTCTTTGTCTAAAATCAGTCATCTGGGAAAATTGGGGACCGGACAGCAGATGTTTGCAGTCCGGAGAACCCCAACTATCTCTGGCACTCCTTTTAGCCGATTTCTTCTCATCTCAGGCTTATTCACCTTTGTGTATCGCATTCTGTCTAACCCCACCATATATTTTGGGGTATTTTATTTTCCTTTTCATATACTTGTATGCATGATACTATTATGTAGATGTTCTGGTCTTATTGCTATTTTGGGGATCCTTCCCCTTGGACACAGAAGTCTTGATTTAAATCGGATGTTGCATAATAAACTTCCAACAAAAAACTCCTTTATAAAATCCGGATCTGAGTAAGGGATAAATTCAACAGTTATGACTAATTCATATTCCACTGGGGGGTTGATTTTGAGAGCTTAGAAGCAGAGTCAGCGATTAGGTCTCATCTAGACTGAAAGGATCTGTGTTTTAATTGAGAGCTTAGTACCTGTCTAGGGAATGATTTTCAAATATTCATTTGCTTCTCAAAATTGCTGTGTGTTGGAAATCTGATATTAGATATCGCATTGAGTTAATATCCACTTGGGTGTAGATGAGATGTGATAAATAATGCTAGAGGAACAACATATAGGCCTTGGTGAATTTCTAAGGTAGGGTCGAGTATTCCTTCGACTACTATCTTCTTCTGCCAAAGTCTAGAATTGAGTCTTGAGTGAGTGCATCCGGAACAGGTTCATTTATGGATCTGTTTCATTTAGTTTGTATCTCATAACTACCCAGATGTTGTAAGCCCTGTGGTTTATTGATATCTCGGGGGTTCTTGATCTGCATCTGGTCACCAAGACCAGGGGCTCTTTTATACTAACGGAAAGAGACGTTTTTAACGATTCCGAGTGATAGATTTAAATGCTTTCTTTACAGCTTTCTTACTGCTTTCCTTTAAATGCTTTCATAGAGGTCACTCGGAAGAATTAGGGGCTGTCCATCTGTTAAAAGGTTTGAGAGTTATGGAATGGTTTGGGGCTTGATTTGAAACTTTGGGTGTGACATGGGAGAACGATAGGAGTACTTGGCATGTCAACTAATGATATGTTAGGTGTTGCTTGTCCACCACAGATATGTAATGTAACTTCACAAGGCCTGTGGAGGGAGTTATAAGTCTGTGGTATCTTAGAAATTGTTGTCTTAAGAGCATGTAAATTCTTATCATAAGTACATGTCTGTTAAAGGGAACATGGTGTAGAAAGCATGAGAGTTAGCTAACTGGAGGGTTATCCCATACTAAGATCTGTGTATTAAAAATGGAAGTTTAATTGTGTTTCATCTGAATCTTGTCCAATCTTTATTATTTCCTCCCTGTCCCTTCTGTCATATTTAAACCTGCTTTCTAGATAGTGTAGCATAACTTTATATTGCTTTCGTAGTATAGATTTAATCGCTTTCTTCGATCTAGTTTGCCATGCTTTGTAAAATAATTTTTACTGCTTTCATGATCTGGTTTAATTTATGTCAAGTAGTTGTTAGAAACCCTTGCAAAACTTGAAACGAGTAACCGAGTGGAAAATCTTAGTAAACGACGTGGGCCCTGCTTCCATCGCACATCCTCCAGTGAACGATCCGGTACTTACTATAAATTACTGCAATTTTTGACTCCGTGCGCTTTCGGGAGCACAGTTTCTTGACACGAGTAAATAAAAACACAACATTTTGGGAAAATACTCATACAGTGGGAAGATGTTCAAAAGCTTCATGGCAGGTGCTTTCGTGACATGAAATTATGAGAAGTATCATGGCGCAGATACCAGGGACTTTCAGGGTGACAGACTGAAGGTCAATCCCGGTTGCACTGTGATATTTGTCAAAAGTTTCATGGCGGGAAGGACCACAGCGCCGTTTGAGATTAAAACACCCCACATGAGTAATAAAAAGGGAAATCTTAATATATCCTTAAACCCCTTCCCTAAATCATAACTCCTTTCATTTAATAATCCAAACCTGATATTTCAGAAAATTACTCGTGTTAACGAAACTCGTCAAAAGTTTCATGGCGCCGTTGTCGGGGAGGATGCAGCGCCGTTTACTAGGAGAATTACATTCCTGATTTACTCATAGATAGTTTTTGTATATACTATTAAATCATCACTAACTTGGGGATTGTACAGGTACTGTCAAAATCTTGATACCAACTGCTTATGCAACGGAGGAGGAGCACATTGCCGGAACTACCGTTCGATCTAGAAATAGAAAGGACCGCTCGCCAACTGAGGGCAGAAGCCAGAAGACGGAAAGAGCAGGAGCGTCGGACCCGCACTTCACCTGAAACATCGAGCAGCGATCTATCAGACATGGCAGATAACCAGAACATTCCCCCGATCTTACCCATAGACCAACCACCAAATAACCCTGGTAATGGAGCTGACGGAGGAATGGTAGAACATCCTAATCGTGCCAACGAAGAGGAGAATCTACCAAATCCCAATCAGCAACAATACCAGCAATTCCACCAACAACCGCCACCACCCCTAAACCAATTTCACCAAAATCAAAACATACCAAACCAACAATACCAAAACCAAGCTTTCAATCCAACTCAGTTTCAGAACAACCCACAAGATCCACATAACTTTCAGCAATTCCCCAACTACCACCAACAGTACCAGAACCAAGCTGAACAAGGAAATCAACAACAACAGCAAGCAGCAGCAGACTTCATGCAACCAATAGTAGAGCCCTATCTGGATGGACCTGGGAGAGCACACTTTCCTGCACGCAATTTCGAGCTCAAACCGACACTCATTAATTTGGTGCAAAACAATCAGTTCTGCGGTGCAAATCATGAGGACCCTCATGATCATCTCCAGACCTTCCTGGAGCTCTGCGACACGATCAAAAATCAGGGAGTCTCTCCTGATGCTATAAGGCTAATGTTGTTTCCATTTTCTTTATATAGTGGTGCCAGGGACTGGTATAAGTCATTGCCTAGCGTCGTAGCTCTTTTGTATAGCGTCGTAGTGCTTGATTTTAGCATTTTAGCTCTTTTATATAGCGTCGTAGCTCTTTTTTCTGTCTGGTATAGCGCGTAACTGGTCTTTAGCGCCGTAGTGTCTCTTTTTCAAACTGCTTTATTTTTCTCTTTCCTCTTTCTCTTTGTCTGTCTCGATCCCATATTTCTTTCTCTCCATTTTCTCTTTCTCTTTCCCCTTTCTTCTTCTCTTCTTCGTTCATTTCTTCTCTATTTTTCTTTCTTCTCCATCCCATTTTCTTCTTGACAGCCTCTTCCCCCATTTTTCTTTTGCTCTCGGTTCCAGTTTTCCAATCTCTTGTTCTTGTGTGTGTTCTCAAACTCTATTAAGAACTTGGGGTTTGAAATTGGTGGCCGGAAATGGAAGGCTCACAACGGAGAGTGGTAGAGATTGGAGGGCGACAGCGGCGGCGGCTGTTTGGGCGACGGTGGGACTGTGGCGGCTGTGGGTGGCGGAAGGTGTTGGACTGAGGTTGGTGGTGCGACGGCGGTTTTGGGGATGGGGGCTGTTTTGGTCGGATTTGGGCGAGGGTGTGGTCGGATTTAGGGGATGATGGTGGTTGTGGGCGGTGGCTGCCATGGAGGCGAGCGGCGGTAGTGGGTGGAGATGAAAATGGTGGGGATGGGGGTTGAAGGCGGCGGCCGATCTGGTTTTGGAGGAGGTGGCCGGCGGTAGAGTTGGTTGGAGGGAATGGATGATGATGGTGGTGGTTGATGGGTGGCTTGAAGGGCTACCGGAGATGGTGGAGCTTCAGGAGAACGATGAAGATGGTCGGAGAAGGGAACTGCCGGAGAAGATGACCGGAAAAGGTCACCGGCGGTGGCTGGCGGCGCCGGAGAAATATGGGGTTAGGTTAGGGTTAGGTTAGGGTTGGGCTTAGGGGTTTTGTGTAATGGATTGGGCTTGGATCATGTCATGGGCTTCAAGGGATTGGACTGAAAATATTGGACCCAAGTAAATTAAATCACCTGCAATTAGTTAAAATTAAAAGTGATTAGTGGACCAATGAATTTTTAATTATATCAGAAAACAGAAATAAAAATAAACATAAAAATTATAAATATATAAATCAAAATATAAAATAATATAAATAAGTATATTTGTTCCACTTGACTATTTGGTTAGTGATTCGTTTAATGGACCCGTGTTCCACCGAACAAATATTACTAGACCATAATTATCAAATGTGGGATTTTTAATATTTTATCATGTTTTTGGGTTTTTCAATATGAATTTAATAAAAGAACAATATTTTTGTGTTTTTCAATAGCAGCTTATTATTTATACAAACTTGCATAAATATGTTAAATTCAACTGCTTTCTTATTTAAATAAGACCGGAATGCGATCAAATGTCCGTATTAGACACGGAAATAGATTGAAAATAATGGTCAATTTTGGCCATTATCAACATCCTCACATTTAATACTGATCGTCCCCGAGCAGTCAGAGTCAGTGCTCCTAAGAGCATAGACGCTGCATATTCAATCTATTTTCGTGGCTTCAAAAATAATTCATTCTTTTTAGATTGGGATAAGACAACCGAAAACTACAAGTATTAAATTCTCTTGATTGCAGTGTTTAATAAAATGATACTTCTCACTTAATCAGGCCTACAAATCAGTCATTATTGATAATTCTTCATGAACATCACGTTTAGAAAAATTCATTGATTTAATTCTAGAATTAAAGTATGACATGAACATAATTAAAAGCAGAGCCTCACATATAGTAGAAACGGAAATTTCACTCACTCTCAAAAAGGGGTTTTATCAATGAGCACTCATAATCAAATTTAATTAAATTGTCCCATATGCTTGCAATTGGATCAACTCGCCACCGGCTCATTTCTTCAAATCGAGATCATGAGGTCTTATTCAAGGGTTATAATGGGGCGTACGGTTGTAACATTTGGTATGGAAGGAAATTATTGGGCTAAGAAGTGGCAAGAATTTATTTTATCATAACAAGACAGTATTATTTAAAATTTATGATCATCAATGTATTTCTGTGTTTTGCTTTTTTTTTTTCTTCTTTCTATTGCATGACATTAGACTATGTCTAATTTGCTTTGTCATTTGCAATTTATTGTTGTTGAATGGAACTCAACATTTTCTTCTTTTTTTTTCCTTTTTTTTGATCGGATTCTTGAATACCGATTTGATGAATTGATGATCATAAATTGTAATGCCTTGATAAAATTCATTCTTGCCCACTTGGGTTTGAATTTCTTGGTCTTTTTAGAAGGCTAGGAATAATATAGAGGGCTTCAAAGAAAAATTAGGCTTAAGGCTCAAATTGGTTAATCCTAAAGGGAAAATATTTTTGGTTTGGAATTCAAACGAAGGCCAAAATTTTGGTTTTCTAGGTGCCTCGATCATATGCTCGATTTTTGGAATATGGCATGATCTTGAATCGGTCCCAATCGCAAGTTCTAGTTTCCTTTAATCAAAATGATTTTCACACATCAAAGAAAAGAATGAGTAAAAATGACTCATGGCTCAAATCTCACATGGAATGGTTCATTCATGTCATACAATATTCTTAAATTTAATCTTTGAAAATTTCTTACAATTTATTCAATTAAATTCTCAACATGAGGACTCTTTACCCAACAAGATGATGATATCATTAAATTTTTATAGTTCAAAACCTCAAAAATTCATATCATGCATGTCTTCAATTATATTATCCCAATTTAAAAGTTTGAAAATTTAATCATAAACCAAAATCAAATATGTGAATCACTGACAGATTTATACATGCTTTGTGCTGGGTATAAATATAAAATACTAAAATAAACAAAATAAAAATAAGAATAACACACACATTTTTTTTTTCTTTATTTAAGTGAAGAATCAACATTCTCACATTTTGAGCCTTGCTCGAAATGTAAGTAAATCAATTCCTACTTAAACAAATTATCAAAATTGAAATAAAATAAAATAAAAGAGGAGGGAGTGAGGGAGAAAATATTAACATAAAAGATAGGAAAAATAATTCCGATAGCCTTTTTCGTCAACCCAACTAAGTGTTCAACGATTTTGGCCATGTGTGATCGTTTGGTTCATCGAGCAAGGCAATTGTTCGATGCCCAACACTAAAAAAAATTCTGATTTTCATCAAAATTGTTCAATCACATTTTTGGATTTTATAAAATTTAATCTACTATATTTACTTGCATAAATTAGGTCGGATTAATTCTGTTCTTATAAAAGTTATTCCGGATTTTAAATTGCTTTAAATTCCAAGAATACTTTCAATTAATCACAGAATCGATCCAACCGGGAACCTGTTTTGGAGCTTTAATTTTCTTTTTGGTAATTCCACAAATTCCTGCGAAGCAAACACAGAAGAAGTTATCGGGTTTTCTCAAAAATATCAACATCCTCACATTTAGAGTCTTAGTACTCTAAATGTGAGTTAATTGATTAATACCCAAATTATTTAATTTAATATGCACAAGATGTATATATATATATATATGATTTTGACTTGCAGAAATTTAGGTTGGACTAATTCTGTGCTTGTGAAAATTATTCCGAATTTTAAATTTCTTTAAATTCCGGATATAATCTTCGGTCAATTACAGAACTAATCTAACCGAGAACCTGTAGTCCGAAGGTCTGCTGCTCCATTTGTTGATTCACCAGTGATGACGGTTTCCTCAGAGCAGTGATGGTAATGAGGTGGATGGGCGATGGAGCAGTGGTGGAACTTCGTGGTCCGGAGGTGGTGGAGATGACAAACACGTGAGTCCCACGTGTTTTGCAATTTACAATTGCAAATTAGTGTAGCCCCAATGCTACACTTCCACATTTAACTCCTTACACCATTTTCGGTGGCTCCATGATTCCTGCAAGCAAAAATACCCAATTGGTTAGGTTTTCCCCTCAAATCAACATTCTCACATTTAGAGTCTTAGTACTCTAAATGTTTAATTGATTTGAGGGTACTTCTCTGTTCTGAAATAAATACACTAAACTAACACTAAACTAACTATGAGTAATCAGGAGTGTAATTCTCTTAATAAACGACGCTGCATCCTCCCCGGCAACGGCGCCATGAAACTTTTGACAAATTTCACTAACACGAGTGTATTTTTATAAAATATATCACGCTTTGAATTTATTAAAAGGAAAGTGTTATGATTCATGGGACGGGGTTTAAGGATATATTTCACTTTTTATTACTCATGAGGGGAAACTTTGAGTTCAAACGGCGTTTATGGACCTCCCCGGCATGAAATCCTTGACAATTTCGTGCCTTGAAGATCCTTGCCATGAAACTTTTGACAAGTTCCCACTACATGAGTATTTTTTGAAAAATCATAATCCTGGTTTTCGATTTTATTTAATGAAACCAATTTGTGAAGGCGGAGTTGGGATTAGGGATATATTTATAGGTTGTCACGTTTTTATTACTCGTGTTAAGAAACTGTGCCCCCGAAAGCGCACGGAGTCAAAAATTGCAGTATTTATAGTAAGTACCGGATCGTTCACTGGAGGATGTGCGATAGAAGCAGGGCCCACGTCATTTACTAAGATTTTCCACTCGGTTATTCGATTCAAGTTTGTGTTTTAATTATCAACTACTTGACAGAATTTAATCTAAGTTATGAAAGCAATTAAAATAAAGCAGATTAAATTATTCTAGAAAGCGAATTAAATTTAACCTAAGAAAGCAATAAAATTAATCTAAGAAAGCGATTAAGATTATTCTAAGAAAGCAAATTTAAAATGAGACAGAAGGGACAGGGAGAAAATAATAGAAATTGGACAAGATTCAGATGAAACACAGTTAAACTTCCATTTTGTTACGCAGATCTTAGCTTGGGATAATCCATTCAGTTAGCTAACTCTCATGCTTCCTATACTATGTTCCCTTTAACAGACAGATACTTACAGTAATGATTAACATGCCTTAAGACAACAAAATCTAAGATACCACAGATGTATAGCTGCCCCCGCGCAGAGGTATGTTATTTATCTGTGGTGGACAAGCAACACCCGACAAATCATTTATTGAAGTGTCAAGTACTGCTATCATTCCCCCATGTGACACCCAAAGATTCTAATCAAGCCCTGAACTATCCCTTAACTATCAGTCCTAGTAGCAGTTACACAACTCTCAATACAACCGAGTGACCTCTAATGAAGGCAGTTAAAAGAAAGCAGTTAAAAGAAAGCGATAAAGAAAGCATTTAAAAATCCTATCACTCGGAGGTTTTCAAAAGTCTGACCCTGGTAGTAAAAGAAAGCCCCCAGTCAGAATGACTGGGTGTGGATCAAGAATTCCCTATTCTCGGTGAACCGCTCGCAGTGTTCACTTCTCGTCGGGTGGTTATGAGATACAAACTAATGAAACGAACTAATAGATTAATTCGTTCCGGATGCACTCACTCAGGACTCAAAAATAGGCATTGGCAGAAGAGGATAGCAGTTGAAAGGAACTCAACCCTATCTTAGAAAATAACCAAGGCCTATGTATTGTTCCTCTAGAATTATCTATCACACCGTATTTGAATCCAAGTGGACCCCATCTCAGTGTGATATTTAATACCAGATTTCCAACACAAAGCAATTTTGGAAAATAATAGATTTGAAAATCCTTCCCTAAACAGGTACTAGACTCTCAATAAGAACACAGACCCTTTCAGTCTAGGTGAGACCTAATCGCTGACTCTGCTTCTAATTTCCCAAAATCAATCCCCGGTCGAATATGAATTAGTCATAGCTGAGGAGTTTATCCCTTACTTAGATCCGGATTTTATAAATAAATTTTTGTTGGAAATTTATTGTGAGACATCTGATTAAAATCAAGACTCCTGTGTCCAAGGGAAGGATCCCAAAATAATATTGACCACAATATCTACATAATAATATCATGCATAAATTTATAGAGAAGTGCAAAATAAAATCCAAAATATAAGGCAGGTTTAGACAGAAGTTGGTACACAGAGATAAAATAGCCGAAGATGAGAAGAATTTATTTGGCTAAAAAGGTGACTGAAATAATCAGGATACCTTGGACTACAACACCTGCTATCCAGTTCCTAATTATTCCAGATGGAAAGCTTTTAGACAGCAGAATAGTCTTAAACGACAGTGGTCGCTATCATTTAGACCCTTACTATCTGTGAATCGGAGAAAAACCTACATGTTCTTTCACTGTCTTAATTACTAGACGACATTGACCTATGTCGTCTAGTGTTGGCACAGTTTGAGATTCGGGTTTGAAATTAAGATAAGAAAAATAAAACTGTATCCGGATAGGAGTCAGCTGAGCAGCTATTGTAATCCCGGATGGATGAACCGCCAAGGCTTCCACCGGCCACTATCCAGACCATGCAAAATAACATCTAGTAATTAATATACAGACCACGAGCTAGTTTATCCGTGTGGGAATACCCGCCAACATTAGTCTGTTATATCTCTTACTAGCTGTTTCACACAACACAGATAAAGACAAAATAAATAAAAGAAAATATTTTTGGGTCATCTTGTATGAAAGACATTGGTTTCTCATGCAAGGGTATGGAATTAAATCCATAATTACTCTTTATGTCTAAATAATCACTCATTCCATAATTAATTAATTAATTACAGTCCGGATTATATACTTAGATCATTAGAGTTTAATTTTGTAGAAAAATCTTTTAATGGAATTGAACAAAATTCTTTATATCACATTAATCATGGGTTGAGATCATTGGATTTCAACCTCAAAATATTGGTATAAAGGTTCAATTAATTAAGTGAGGAAAATGGAGAAATGGAAAATTTGGCAAAAATTGCCAATTACGATGCTAGACAGATTTTACGACGCTATCCTAGGATAGCGTCGTGAGGATAGCGTCGTCATGGGTTGGTGGAAGAGATGTGAAATTTTGGAGTTAAAGGGGTGTGTACGACGCTATACACTAAATTACGGCGCTATACTAGGATAGCGTCGTAGGTGTAGCGTCGTAGGTGGTTTGAGAAATTGGGGAGGAAAGAAATTTTTGGAAAAAAAGGGGAAGATGCTACGGCGCTATACACTAAATGACGACGCTATCCTAGGATAGCGTCGTAGGTATAGCGTCATAGGTAGGTTTTTATGAGAAATGAAGTATTTTGGGGTCCTACGACGCTGAACAAAAATTACGACGCTATCCGAGGATAGCGTCGTTGGTCTAGCGCCGTAAGGCAAATTTTTGTTTAAGTCTGGATAACTACGGCGCTAAACCTCACCTACGACGCTATCCAAGGATAGCGCCGTAGGGCGGTTAGCGTCGTAGCTAGCCCAGAATGTTGTTGTTCGGGTGATGCAATCTATGCGATTGCAAACCCTAAAATTGTTGGTCGGGTAATGCAATCTATGCGATTGCAAAACCCTATTTTCAAGTTTTTGAATATGCACAAACACAATAATATCATCCACATTTTAGATCTATTAAACTACACTAAAAATAAAATAAAATAAAATAAAATAAAAATAAAAAGTAATAAAAACCAATACTAAGCAAAAATAAAATGTAAACTACACTAATAAATCTAAAAATGGATGAACATCAAATGTTTGTGCATTTTATTAAAACAAAAATAAAACACTAGATCTAACTAAGATAATAAGAAAAATAGGTCAAGTGACCAAAAAAAATAAAACAAAACAGTAAAGAAAGCCATGGAAAACTCCACAACAAATTTTTGGTGAAGCATTTTTCTTGATTAATCACCAAAATATGGTTCAAACACCCATTAGTTTAAGTGTTTCAAACTCCAAAAAAAAAATACAGAAGAGAAACTGTAAAATATGAAAATATAGCTAACTTGAATCTAACAACCCATTTACAAACTAAGCTAGAGAAATTAAAACTAAAGCTAGAAACTACATTACTGAAAATAAAAATTAAACTACCTACTCTAAACTAGGAGCCAAACTGCTCTCTCTAAGAGCAGCAAAATGAATTTTCAAAGTGGGTGTAGGCTACTGTTCACGAGAAACAAAACAGCTATTTATAGCTAGGAAACCCTAGTCACATGGGCCTGTTACTGCTTGAGAAGGGACGGGAGCCGGAGTCCACGAAGAAGAATCCAAAATTGATTGTTCCTACGGGACCTCAGGTCCATGGTCCTTCCATCTGTTTCAGCACATGGGAAAATTTAAATTTGAGGCTTATGGCGCTATACTGCTATTACGACGCTATCCTCTTTTACGGCGCTATACTAGCGTCGTAGCTCTTTTGTATAGCGTCGTAGTGCTTGATTTTAGCATTTTAGCTCTTTTGTATAGCGTCGTAGCTCTTTTTTCTGTCTGGTATAGCGCCGTAACAGGTCTTTAGCGCCGTAGTGTCTCTTTTTCAATCTGCTTTATTTTTCTCTTTCCTCTTTCTCTTTGTCTGTCTCGATCCCATCTTTCTTTCTCTCCATTTTCTCTTTCTCTTTCCCCTTTCTTCTTCTCTTCTTCGTTCATTTCTTCTCTATTTTTTCTTTCTTCTCCATCCCATTTTCTTCTTGACAGCCTCTTCCTCCATTTTTCTTTTGCTCTCGGTTCTAGTTTTCCAATCTCTTGTTCTTGTGTGTGTTCTCAAACTCTATTAAGAACTTGGGGTTTGAAATTGGTGGCCGGAAATGGAAGGCTCACAACGGAGAGTGGTGGAGATTGGGGGGCGACAGCAGCGGCGGCTGTTTGGGCGACGGTGGGACTGTGGCGGCTGTGGGTGGCGGAAGGTGTTGGACTGAGGTTGGTGGTGCGACGGCGGTTTTGGGGATGGGGGCTGTTTTGGTCGGATTTGGGCGAGGGTGTGGTCGGATTTAGGGGGTGATGGTGGTTGTGGGCGGTGGCTGCCATGGAGGCGAGCGGCGGTAGTGGGTGGAGATGAAAATGGTGGAGATGGGGGTTGAAGGCGGCGGCCGATCTGGTTTTGGAGGAGGTGGCCGGCGGTAGAGTTGGTTGGAGGGAATGGATGATGATGGTGGTGGTTGATGGGTGGCTTGAAGGGCTACCGGAGATTGTGGAGCTTGAGGAGGACGATGAAGATGGTCGGAGAAGGGAACTGCCGGAGAAGATGACCGGAAAAGGTCACCGGCGGTGGCTGGCGGCGTCGGAGAAATATGGGGTTAGGGTTAGGGTTAGGTTAGGGTTGGGCTTAGGGGTTTTGTGTAATGGATTGGGCTTGGATCATGTCATGGGCTTCAAGGGATTGAACTGAAAATATTGGACCCAAGTAAATTAAATCACCTGCAATTAGTTAAAATTAAAAGTGATTAGTGGACCAATGAATTTTTAATTATATCAGAAAACAGAAATAAAAATAAACATAAAAATTATAAATATATAAATCAAAATATAAAATAATATAAATAAGTATATTTATTCCACTTGACTATTTGGTTAGTGATTCGTTTAATGGACCCGTGTTCCACCGAACAAATATTACTAGACCATAATTATCAAATGTGGGATTTTTAATATTTTATCATGTTTTTGGGTTTTTTAATATGAATTTAATAAAAAAAACAATATTTTTGTGTTTTTCAATAGCAGCTTATTATTTATACAAACTTGCATAAATCTGTTAAATTCAACTGCTTTCTTATTTAAATAAGACCGGAATGCGATCAAATGTCCGTATTAGACACGGAAATAGATTGAAAATAATGGTCAATTTTGGCCATTATCAAATTGCCTCGCATTTTCTTTTTGCAAGGCTACAGAAAACCCTCGGGACGAAATACATAGGACCGTATGAAATCCTGGAAAGAGTAGGAAATCGCTTATCGACTAGCGTTGCCACCACAATTTGCTCGTGTTCACGATGTATTCCATGTCTCACAATTGAAAAAAAAATAAATAAAAAAAATACATACACGATCCGACCCATGTACTCCAACTGGAAGAGATTGAATTGGATGATGACCTGAGCTACGAGGAAATTCCGATACGAATACTAGACGTGTAAGAGAGGGTAACACGAAATAAGACCGTGAGAATGGTCAAGGTGCTTTGGTCTAACCACGAAGCCGAGACGGCAACGTGGGAATTAGAGGCGGATATGAAGGAGCGTTAGCCGACCCTTTTCCAAAATGATGCAACCACAGTTATGGGGACATAACTGCAATCTTAAGAGGGGGAGGACGTAATGACCCGAATATTTTGTACCCCAAATAAACAAATTCCAATTGTTTTGAACTACGTAATGGCTTGATCCCTTCACGGGGTACGTAGGCAACTTGGAAATTTCATTTCTGGGTACAGTCAAATAATAACAAACAACAAACACACAATAATACAATCGCTGAATCAAACAATTCCCGAACTTGCGAGATGATAAAGCACAACTTCGAAGACGAAATTGATCCTTAAGGGGGGTAGATTGTAATACCCGTTGATTTTAGGATATAAAATAAGAAGTTAATCCGATGAGAAAAGAGGTCTTGTTTCCGAGAAACCGTAAAATCGAAAATGTACTGAAGTTGAAAGAAAACCCAAGACCGACGGACTTAAGATTTCAAACATGAAATCAATTTAAGTCGGAATAAAATTAGGATAGGAATCACAATCCGAAAAGATCCCGGAAAGTCAAGCTGAAAACACGGAAGGATAGAAACCCGAAAGAGAGGAGGAAAAGACCAGATGGATCGGATCGCACGGACCCGCCCGGACCGAGGTCCAGGCGGAGGCCGCACGCTGGCCGCGCGGTGTTTGGCCTACCAGCGCGCCACCACCGCGTGGCACCACAGAATCCGGCCATTCACGCGTTTTCGGCGATTTCTTGCCATATTTCGACCCCCGACTTTGGAAACTCAATCCCGAGCGAAGGAAGGTGTATATGGTCGGCTCTAGGGGTCTTGGGACTCATTATTTTCGAAATCTCAAACCCTAGCAACCCCATTGTCTCTCCAAAATCTCCCAAGTTCTTCCAACACCCGAAATCACCGACTTCGAACTTTCCGATCACTTTCCGGCGACGAAAACCGACGGAGGAGGCGTGGAACACAAGGTCTCTAGTACTCCAGACTTGGGTAAGTCGTTCATAGGTTTTCATTTAAGTTTTCGAACCCGAAAACTCGATCTAACATTGGATTTATTCTTCCGAATTGAAATCGTGGCCAAAGTTGGAAGCTTGGCGTTGAGGTGATCCGTTCGTAGTGAATTTGGACGAGCCGAGCGACCCGAGGGTGACCAAACACCTTACCACTGTAAGTTGATGCCTTTCATATCAATACATGTGGCTTAGGGGCGTCCGATTTAGTCACGTTGTAACGAAACGTAAAAACCGAATCTAAAAACCCTATCTTGTGCAATTTCTGAAATCCGATTAAAACTCATATTTGGAGAATCCAATCTGAGAAACTCAAAACTAGACTTTTGTTCCTAACACATTAATCTAGGTTTTGTAAAAATTTCAGCCATTTTCATCAACGTTTGTTCCTAACACATTAATCTAGGTTTTGTAAAAATTTCAGCCATTTTCATCAACGTTTGCTACCCCAAAACGATCCGAACATAAACTGCCTTGAAAAACATTTTCGAAAAACTGACAGTGTTGATGTGCGAATTTGATGACCCCGTTTCTATATTTTCTAACCCGATTTGATCTTTGCAATCTAAATAAAAGTTATAGATAATTATGTCTAGTATGTGCATATAAAATTTCAGAATTTTTGGAGTCCATTTGATATGTCAAAACTCCGATTTTCTAAACTGTGGTAATCCTAAATCCTGGCAGCGTACATGTTGTGCAATAAACTCGGTTTTGACATGTTTCCTCAACTTATTTTGAAATCGTTAAAACACGAAAGTTGTTCGTTAGGGTGTTTTTGATATACCGTGAAAATTTCAGAATTTTTGGACTTGAAACGAATTTTCAAATTAAAAAAGCGTAAACTGTGACGCCAAATGATTTTAAACCGAAGAGATTTTGAAATTTCGAAACAAACGGTCGAGACCTTGAAATACGATACATCTATACTTTTGAAAAATCCCGTTACACTAAATTGAAACATATGAGATACTTGGCGGAGGGTGAGTGCTCTGAAGGGTAGCCTTTCTCTTCGGGCCTATAATGGACGAGAGAAATTAGATGAGATATTGCGCCAAATGGCGGGAGATACATGGCCTACACCCTCGGGATTTTCCGTATGGGTTTCCCGAGGCTCCGGAGTGTTTAGTGTATGGCAGATACGGATGCGGCCGCCGGATGACCGGCTATACTTGAAGAGATTGCGATGCAATCGTGAGATACTTGGAAATACTTGAGATACTTGAAATACGAAATGGCTGCGGCCGCCGGATGACCGGCTATACTAAATATTGAGAAACGGGACGTAACGGGAAAAATTAAAAGATTTAATACTTTTTATGTATTTATTTATTTATTCTTGTCATTAAATTTTGCATTTAAATTTATGTCTTAAATTTTATAACATGTTAAATTATTATTTATGAATTAAATGCATGTTCAAGTATACGATTAAATTAATTATTTTTAAATTGGTTAATGAAATATTTTTGTATGCATGCCTAGGAGAAAATTTAATTATTTAATTAAACCCCTTTATTGCTATGTTAGGATCGACTTATTCAGTATTTTATAATACTGATGAAATTGTTGTTTTCCTTTTTCTTTCAGAGTACGGAGATAATGCATAGCATGTGCATTAGGGGATGGAATTATTTAAATGTTGTTTATCGCTTTTATGATACTGCATATCGGGCATGTAAAACCCGGGTTTTGGCCATGTTGGCCCACTTTACATTTTCCGCTGCGATATATTATTAGTACTACTATATGTGTGGATGATACTTTTTGCAATAAATTCCGGACTTGTTTTTAAATCTTTTTGCAATACCCATAGCCTTGCATCTCTTTAGCAAGCTCGGAGAATCCGTGTCTTTCTAGGGAGGTGTGGCGGTGACATCCCGGCCTGGGTTATCAAATCCCAACAGTTTTAGGATTATTAGATTAGATCCTTATGTTTAGTTGTACTTTAAATTACCCAAAACCACAGTAAGCGTTAACTTACATATATTGGATCTCCCGGCTCATCAATTCGTAGGCGTGGCTTCCACGTCCTTCGCTCTCCCTCCGAGATCCTTCGTTCTCCCTATCCTTGTCCAGGGAATGGACGAAAACCTTACCACACCGTCTACCTACGCCCGGGAACTCTGGAACTCGCCTGGAAACATCCTCCTTCTCAGAAATCTTGTCACCGATGTCTTGGGATTAGGGTTTTTCGGGTATGTTTAATTCGAAGATGTTCCAATGGGTTGTACGGTGTAACACCCCGGATTTGATAACCCAGGCCGGGATGCCACCGCCACACCTCCCTAGCAAGACACGGATTCTCCGAGCTTGCTAAAGAGATGCAAGGCTATGGGTATTGGAAAAAGTTTTAAAAACAAGTACGGAATTACTTAAAAATATTAATGTAGCATCATCCACACATGACAGTAATAAATAAAAGTGCAGCGGAAATTTAAAGATAGGGCCGACATGGCCAAAACTCGGGTTATACATGCCCGATATGCATGTATCATAAAAACAAACAAATAATGTTCCGAAAGTTTTCCCCCCCAATGCACATGCTTATGCATCATCGCCATACTCTGAAAAGAAAAGGGAAAACAATAATTTTATCAGTATTATAAAATACTGAGTAAGTCAACTCTAACATAGCAATAAAGGGGTTCGTTTTATTAAGTGAGATTATACTTCTAATCACGCATATAGAACATTTCATTTACTAATTTAAAAACAATAATTTAATTTGCATGCTTTAAAGACACATGAATTCATAAATAATAATTTAAGCATATGCATAAATTTTAAGACATAATTTAAATGCATCAATAATGACAAAAATAAATAAATAAAAATTTAAGCTTTTAAATTTTGCCATTACACCACCATCTCAACAATATTTTGTTTAGCCGGCAATCCGGCGGCTGCAGCCAATTTCGTAAGTTTTCGTTTAGCCGGTAGCCCGGCGGCCGCAGCCTATCCGCCATACCCAGTACCACACCGGAGCCTCGGGAAACCCATACGGGTACTCCCGAGAGTGTAGGCCCAAATTACATTGTCGTTTTGGCAATATTTTTCATATTTCGCGCGGGTCACCATCGTCTATAAAGACACGAAGTGATAGTTAGGAGGGCACCCTGCAGAGCACTCGCCCCCTAATTTTATTTAAACAAGATTCAAGGGGGATCTTTCAAAACTCTTGTTACATGTATTTTATTTCAAAGGAATTTCCACTCGTTTAAACCTTGAAGGTCAATCTCACAATTTCAACAAGTTTCTCAAAATATGACTTTCATAAGACGCTGTTTACTCCATAATTATTTAAAATTTCATCTTAACTATGAAAATTCTGAACGTTTACCACTAACTCAAACACACAGAGATGAACAAGTCTTGTGTTTTAAGTTTTTCGATCCGGGTTAAGGAAATAAGTCAAAAACATGATTTTCCATCAGAACATTATTCTGTCCGAGTTCCACAGCAACAGTTTCAAAAATCTGAATTCTACCATAGCAAACAAACTCCAATTTCAACGAAATTTTACAGAAAGATACAAGAGACATAGTTCTGCAAGTTTTGTGTTCAACTTAAGTCCTAATTCGGCCTAGATCAAATGTCAAAATCCACCACAAGTTCGGACTAAGAATTTGTCACCGTTTCAAGATCAAATCTTAAGGCAGGTTCGTTTGAGAGCATTTTTGGATACACAATGAAAATTTATAAAAATTTTACACGAACTAGATCAGTGTCTTAGGAACGTTTTTTATGTTTTAAGTTTTTCCATTTGAATAGTTTTAAGTTTTCGAAAAATTCACACAAGATTGCTGCGCCGTAGAGTTTTTAGGTTCGATTTTAACGGTTCGTTTCACATACAATGTTTCGGATGCCCCTAGACCACCCGTATTGACATGAAAGGCATTGACTTACAGTAAGAGGGTTCTTGAACGTCCTAGGGTTGGTTGAATCGTCCAAAATTGCCACGAACGGATCTACGCAACACGTTCTCCTCCTCCTTCGGCCACGAATGCGTTTACAAGTAAAAATTCGTAAGTTAGAATGATGATTGTGATTATAAACGACAAAGGAACCTAATCTAACTCTTACCAACAATCCAAAGCCTGTATCCTTTGATCTACACGCCTCCACGGTCGGTTTCGATCGTCGGAAAGTCGTCGGAAGGTCGGACTGCGGTCCGGACCGGGTCGTGCGATCCGTCGGGTCTTTTCTCCTCTCTTCCGGACTTCTATCCTTCTACATTTTCGGGCTCGATTTTCCGGGTCATTCTCGGATTATAAATTCTATCTTAAATCTATTTCGACCTAAATTGATTTCGTATTTGAAATCTTAAGTTTATCGGTTTTAGATTTGTCGGCTTTTAATTCGCCGTCTTTTGATTCCCGTGCAATTCCGACTTTACGGTTTCTCGGAATCAAAAACTCTTTCACTTCTCGGTTTAATTTATATTTCATGTCATAAAATTTACGGGTATTACAGTCTACCCCCCTTAAGAATCAACTTCGTCCTCGAAGTTGCGCTCTATCTCCTCGTGAGCTCGGAAATAGTTTGATTGCGTGTTTGGAATATTGTTTGTTGTTGTTTGTTATTATTTGACTAAATCCATAATTAAAATTTCCATGTTGCCTACGTACCCCGTGAAGGGATCAAGTCATTACGTAGTTCAAAACAATTTGAATTTGTTTATTTGAAATACAAAATATTCGGACAAAAATGTGCGGGACGTTACATCCTCCCCCCCTTAAGATTACAGTTATGTCCCCATAACTGTGGTTGCATCGTCTTGGAATAGGGTCGGGTAACGCTCCCTCATATCTGCTTCCAATTCCCATATGGCCGTCTCGGTTTCGTGATTCGACCAAAGAACCTTAACCATTTTGACGGTGTTATTTCTTGTCACTCTCTCCTTGAAATCAAGAATTTGTATCGGAACTTCCTCGTAGGTCAAGTCATCGTCCAATTCAATTTCTTCCGGTCGGAGTACATGGGTCGGGTCGTGCACATACTTCTTCAATTGCGATACGTGGAACACATTGTGGACACGAGCCAATTGTGGCGGTAAGGCTAGTCGGTATGCTAGATTACCGACTCTTTCTAGAATCTCATAAGGTCCTATGTATCGAGGGCTCAACTTTCCTCGTTTCCCAAAGCGCATCACCCCCTTCATTGGTGATATCTTTAACATGACCTTATCTGCAACTTGAAATTCTAGGTCTTGCTGTCTTACGTCGGCATCTCTTCTGTCGGTCTTGGGCCGCTTTCATCTTTCCTTGAATCACCTTGATTTGTTGAGTCATATCTTCTATGAGTTGTGGTCCCACTACCATGGTCTTATCATTCTCTTCCCAACTCAACGGACTTCGGCACTTTCGCCCATACAGTGCCTCGAATGGTGCCATGCCGATGCTAGCATGGTAGCTATTGTTGTAGGAAAATTCAATTAAGGGTAAATGATTTTCCCAGCTACCCTTAAACTCTAGGACACACGCTCTCAGCATGTCCTCCAAGGTCTGGATTGTTCTCTTGGTTTGTCCATCCGTCATCGGATGGAATGCGGTACTCATCTTAATCTGCGTACCGAGAGCTTCTTGCAAATTGGTCCAAAAATGAGAGGCGGATCTACTGTCTCTATTAGAAATGATGTCATGTGGCGCCCCGTGTCGTCGTACCACATTGTCTATATACGCTCTTGCTAATTGGTCCATGGTCAAAGTGTCCTTCATTGGAATAAAAATGGCCGTCTTCGTTAGCCTATCAACAATCACCCATATCTTATTCATCCCTTTAGGTGATCGCGGTAATCCTGAAATGAAATCCATCGAGATACTATCCCACTTCCAACTCGGGATTTCCAATGGTTGCATTAATCATAAGGGTTTTTGTCGCACGGCTTTGACTTTTTGGCACGTGAGACATCTAGCCACAAACTCCGCTGCTTCACTTTTCATATTCGGCCACCAATAATTCTTCTTCAGGTCTTTGTAAAGCTTGTCTCCTCCGGGGTGAACCGAATATGGCTTCTTGTGACATTCCTCCATCAACATTCGTTTCAATTCTCCACATTTTTGTGGTACGCACCACCTTCCCTTGAAACGAATGCTTCCATCCTCATGGATGGCACACCCTATCGCCTTCCCATCGGCAATGCCTTCCTTAATCCTTTCCAATTTCGTGTCGCCCGGTTGGGCGAGTTTGATCTCTTCAAATATGGTCGATTCGACTATCATCGCGTTGACCACCTCATTTACGGTGCTCGAAGGCACCAGCTCTAAGCTCAATCTCGCCAAGTCCATATACAATGCCGGCGTAATCGTCAACGAATTCGCCACATGTTGGGTCTTCCATCTTAAGGCATCAGTTACCACGTTGGCCTTCCCTTCGTGGTAAGAAATTTCGAGATCATAGTCCTTGATTAGTTCCAACCACCTCCGTTGCCTTAGATTCAACTCCTTTTGAGTGAATATGTATTTGAGGCTTCTGTGGTCCGTGAACATCCGACACTTTCTCCCATAGAGGTAATGTCTCCATATCTTCAGAGCGAACACAACTGCCGCCAACTCCAAGTCGTGTGTCGGGTAGTTCGCTTCATGAGGTTTCAATTGACGCGATGCATATGAATTGACTCTTGAGTCTTGCATCAAAACGCATCCTAGACCTTCCTTCGAAGCGTCACTGTAAACCTTGAAGTCACCATTCTCTGATGGTAGTGCTAATACGGGTATAGTGGTGAGTGGCTTCTTCAGCTCTTGAAACGCGGATTCACACTCACTAGTCCAGTCGTATTTCACTCCTTTCTTCAACAGCTGGGTCAACGGTCGTGCGATTTTCGAGAAGTCCTTCACAAATCGCCTATAATACCCGGCTAGTCCAAGGAAACTTCGTATTTCAGTTGGACTTGTTGGCGATGCCCATTCCGTCACCGCCGAGACTTTTGCGGGATCCAATGAAACTCCAGTGGCGGATTCTATGTGTCCAAGGAATGCTACTTCCTTCAACCAAAAGTCGCATTTGGATAGTTTTCCATAGAGTTGGTTCTTGCGCAAAGTCCCTAACACTTGGTGCAAATGTTGGGAATGCTCCTCCTCGCTTCTCGAGTAGATCAGGATGTTGTCGATGAACACCATGACAAATTGTTCTAACAATTCTCTAAATACATTGTTCATGAGGTTCATGAACATTGCAGGTGCATTTGTTAGCCCAAAGGATAACACTATGAACTCGTAGTGTCCATAACGAGTTCGGAACGCCGTCTTCGGGATATCCTTCTCGACAATCCTCAGTTGGTGATAACCGGATCGCAAGTCGATCTTTGAGAAAACTGAAGCTCCCTTCAACTGATCAAATAAGTCCTCAATCCTCGGTAATGGATACTTGTTCTTGATGGTCACTTGATTGAGTCCTCTATAGTCGATGCAAAGGCGTAGTCCTTCGTCCTTCTTTTTAACAAATAAGACCGGTGCTCCCCACGGGGACATACTCGGTCTTATGTATCCTTTTTCCAACAACTCTTTGAGTTGCTCCTTCAACTCTTTCATTTCCAGTGGCGCCATGCGATAAGGAGCCTTTGAAACGGGTTCCGTTCCCGGAATGAGATCTATGGTGAATTCTAGATCTCTCTCAGGTGGCATACCAGGTATGTCTTCAGGAAAAACGTCTGGGTATTCTCTTACCACTGGAATGTTGTCAACCTTGGTTTCCTCCGCCTCAAGGTTGTGAACGTAGCATGCATACAGCGTGTATCCCTTACGCATTAAGCTACAAAGCTTGAGAGCGTTAACGACCTTGTTGCTCTTCTTAGGGGGTTGAGAGTAAAAGACGACTCTCTTTCCCCTACTTTTCGACAGAGTGATTTTCTGCGAAGAATTCTATGTTCTTGATAACTATCGGAATTCCGTTATAATGTCAAGAGCATGATACTACTTCTCCTGAAGGTAGTTGAATTCCTAAGTTAATCATCTCGCACTTAGGTAGATCTAGTTCAGGTAAGACTCTAGATGATATAATCGAACAACTAGCTCCTGAGTCAAACAGAACTTTAAGGGGTGTACTTAAAACATGGAACGTACCTCCCATCACGTCACCCTGTGCAGGTACGTCTGCTTGGTTTATTACATTGAGCCTCCCCATAGGGCATCCTGGGTTGTCCTGCTGATTTGGGTTCTGCTGTTGGTTCTGATTCTGAGGTGGTGGAGGACGCTGGTTTTGGTTAGGATGATTCTGCGGAGGCCTATACTGATTTCGAGGGGGTCCGTACCCCTGGTTGTTGCCGTTCCGTCCATTTTGGTTTTGAGGCTGCTCCAGCCCCGTCACCAAGTCCTCCCTCTTTGTTATGTTCTCGATCCTTGTACGGCATTCCCGAATCAGGTGGCCCATCCGACCACATCGGAAACACGCACCCTGTTGGGGGCATCCCCTTGCCAGATGGGGTCTTCCACATCTAGGGCAGGGTGGCACCGGACCTCCCGGATTGAACCTCCTTCCATTGTTTGATTGTTGTGGCCTATTCAGCCCTCCCCGATGTTCATTCCCTCCCGCATTGTTTTCACTTCTCGCGTCCTTATTCCTCTTGTCTGGGGGATCCCGGCTGGATTCCCCACTCATCCTCCTTTTCAGTTGCTGTACTCGTGCCACTGCCACTGCACGGTCGTACACTGCCTGCAAGTTGGGGTAGTGTACCCCTGTGATCACCTCTCTAATTGCTAAATTCAAGCCCATCTCGAACTTCTAGGCTTTTTCTACGTCCATAGGCACCAACCTTGGTGCGAATCGCACCAATTCCTTGAATCGAGTGTAATACTCTTGTACAGTCTGTCCGCCTTGTTTTAACGACAAAAACTCCTCGTACATGGCCGCCTTTGTGCTCATGGGATAAAATCGATCCCTGAGCAGTTCCATGAACTCCTCCCACGAATAGGGTTCTTCCTCCTCAGTGAACTTCCCCTGGGTGGCACGCCACCAGTCGTCCGCTTCACCTCCCAAGTAGTACGAGGCGACATGTACATTTTCCCCCTCCGGGCACTTAACCGCGCTTAACAACTTGTTGAAGGTCCTAATCCACTCCTCTAGTTTTGCGGGGTCTTCCTCGCCGACGTAGTGCGGCGGGTGGGATGAGTTCACCATGGCTAGGTAATTAATGCGAGCCTGCGGTGGCGGTGCCGCAGCCGCTTGGCCCTGGTTCACATGCGCGTTCCCTAGCGCAATGAGAACTTCCTCTAGAATGCGTAGGCGATCGCCCTTGTTGTTGGGTATAGGGTCTACTGGTTCATCCTTAGCGTGAACACCCTCGTTTGGTATCGGCATATCGGGTTGCCTAGGTACCTCGTCGGTATTGGTACGAATGGGTTGGACGCGTGGTCTTCCTCTTGGTGCCATTCTGTTGTAAATACAAGAGACTTAGATTTTCTTGTGGAAGTATTAGATAATGCTTGAAAATTGATTTACTAAGTAAAGGATGATATTATCAGGTATCAATCCACTGAACCTGTTAGTAGAGATTGTTTGGAGTTTAGTGTACTATTTGTTATCGTTGAGAGTTGTTTACTACTTGTTGTTTGTTTTCATTTTCGTTTGTGTTCGTTCGTTTTTTTTTCGTGAACAGTAACCCGTTCAGGTTTTTTTTTGAGACCCTAAGGTCTAGGGTTTCAGGGTTTAGGGTTGGAGGTACCCTTGTTTGATTGTTATCTCATTATTATGTATATATATTTATATATCTATATGCTATTCATTTATTAATACTAGTACCTTTGTTTGGTTGAGTCTCTTCAAGGTATTTGAGAAAATTAATGTAATAAAGTGTAAAGATAATTTAAATATATTTATAAAATAAATGCTTGTAATTTTATTGCTCAATAGAAAACCTTATTGGGTTACAAGCAATAGAAACGGGAATAGTAGTGCTGACAATAATCTAAAAGGGAAATATAAATAATAGTGCATCAGTATGTATCTCTAAGTCTAGAGTGAATAGGTAGGTGCATCCTCGATGGGATCGTCCTCGTCGCTAGATACGTCGATCGGGCTGGATGTCCCAACGGGCTCAGGGCTCTGAGGAAATACGTCATCAGCTAGGTTGGTCAGTTCCATCCCCAAGTGCCCCACTTGCATCTCTAATTTGTTATTCTTGTTTTGAAGGGCAACCACTTGGGTTTGAAGTTCGGCGACTTGGGCATTGAGTTGGGTTATATCATGATGATCAGCTTCCCTAAGGTTCCCCTGATGGGCCATGTTCCCCTCTAATTGTCCTACTCGAGCCTTGAAGTGATTGATATGTTGTTCGGACTCGAGGTACGCGTTAGTCAGTTTCATCATCAGATTGATCATGTTTGCGTTCGGTTCGGCCATCTAATGTCAACAAGGGAGGTTGAGTTAGAACGTATTTCAAGCAAGATTAGGATGTGCAAGAATTTAAATCTACATGTAATGTGCACATGCAATCCCCCCAAATAAAATTTAATTTATGCATAACTTTACTTCATGGATAATAATACTTAAAAAGTTGGACCTTTATATTGGGACAAAAGTAATAATTTCTTGGCTTAAAAATATTGGGCTAAAATTCTTGAGCTCAAAATTGGGATTTTTATAAAATGTTTAGTGATTTGAGCTAAATAATACTAGTTTTAAAATAACAATGGATTTGAAAAGTAATGGTTTTAAAATAATACTAGTTTAAAAATAATGGTTTAAAAATAATAATAGTAGCTTTAAAAATACCGGGCTCTGATACCAACTTGTAACATCCCGGATTTGATATCCCAGGCCGGGATGCCACCGCCACACCTCTCTAGCAAGACACGGATTCTCCGAGCTTGCTAAAGAGATGCAAGGCTATGGGTATTGGAAAAAGTTTTAAAAATAAGTCCGGAATTACTTAAAAATAATAGTGTAGCATCATCCACACATGACAGTAATAAATAAAAGTGCAGCGGAAATTTAAAGATAGGGCCGTCATGGCCAAAACTCAGGTTATACAGGCCCGATATACATGTATCATAAAAACAAACAAATAATGTTCCGAAAGTTTTCCCCCCAATGCACATGCTTATGTATCATCGCCATACTCTGAAAAGAAAAGGGAAAACAACAATTTTATCAGTATTATAAAATAACGAGTAAGTCAACCCTAACATAGCAATAAATGGGTTCATTTATTAAGTGAGATTATATTTCTAATCACGCATATAGAACATTTCATTTACCAATTTAAAAACAATAATTTAATTTGCATGCTTTAAAGACACATGAATTCATAAATAATAATTCAAGCATAGGCATAAATTTTAAGACATAATTTAAATGCATGAATAATGACATAAATAAATAAATAAAAATTTAAGCTTTTAAATTTTCCCATTACACCACCATCTCAACAATATTTTATTTAGCCGGCAATCTGGCGGCCGCAGCCAATTTCGTAAGTTTTCGTTTAGCCGGTAGCCCGGCGGCCGCAGCCTATCCGCCATACCCAGTACCACTCCGGAGCCTCGGGAAACCCATACGGGTACTCCCGAGAATGTAGGCCCAAATTACATTGTCGTTTTGGCAATATTTTTCATATTTCGCGCGGGTCACCATCGTCCATAAAGGCACGAAGTGAATAGTTAGGGGGCATCCTGCAGAGCACTCGCCCCCTAATTTTATTTAATCAAGATGCAAGGGGATCTTTTCAAACTCTTGTTTCATGTATTTTATTTCAAAGGAATTTTCACTCGTTTAAACCTTGAAGGTCAATCTCACGATTTCAACAAGTTTCTCAAAATATGACTTTCATTAGACGCTGTTTACTCCATAATTATTTAAAAACTCATCTTAAGTCCAACAATTCTGAAAATTTACCAGTAACTCGAATACACAGAGACGAACAAGTTTCATGTTTTATGTTTTTCAATCCGGGTTAAGGAAACAAGTCAAAAACATGATTTTCCATCAGAACATTATTCTGTCCGAGTTCCACGACAATAGTTTCAAAAATCTAAATTCTACCATAGCAAACGAACTCCAATTTCAACGAAATTTTACAGGAAGATACACAAGACATAGATCTGCAAGTTTTGTGTTCAACTCAAGTCCTAATTCGGCCTAGATCAAATGTCAAAATCCACCACAAGTTCGGACTAAGAATCTGTCACCGTTTCAAGATCAAATCTTAAGGCAGGTTCGTTTGAGACCGTTTTCGGATATCAAAACATGATGAAAAATTATGAAAATTTTACATGAATGAGATCAGTGTCTTAGGAACGTTTTTCTTGTTTTAAGTTTTTCCGTTTGAACAGTTTTATGGGTTTGAAAAATTCACACAATATCGCTGCGCCGTAGGGTTTTTAGGTTCGATTTTAACGGTTCGTTTCACATACAATGTTTCGGACGCCCCTAGACCACCCGTATTGACATGAAAGGCATTGACTTACAGTAATAGGTTTCTTGAACGTCCTAGGGTTGGTTGAATGGTCCGAAATTGCCACGAACGGATCTACGGAACACATTCTCCTCCTCCTTCGGCCACGAACGCGTTTACAAGTAAAAATCCGTAAGTTAGAATGATGATTGTGATTGTAAATGACAAAGGAACCTAATCTAACTCTTACCAACAATCCAAAGCCTGTATCCTTTGATCTACATGCCTCCACGGCCGGTTTCGGTCGCCGGAAAGTCGTCGGAAGATCGGAACTTTGTGGTTTGGTTTTGAGAGAGTTTGGGATGAGTAAAGGTTTTGGAAAACTGATGAATGGGGCTGGGGATCATCCAATCCCGTCCTAAAAGCCTTCCCCTCGACTGAGATTGACTTTCCTTAGTCGGGGGTCGAAATTTTGGCAAGAAATCGCTGAGATCGCGCGATCTGCAGCTGTCTGTGCATAGGCGCGGTGGCGGCGCGTTCCCGCACGGAGAGCGCACGGCACCGGTTTGGACTGCGGTCCGGACCGGGTCGTGCGATCCGTCGGGTCTTTTCTCCTCTCTTGCGGACTTCTATCCTTCTACATTTTTGGGCTCGATTTTCCGGGTCGTTCTCGGATTATAAATTCTATCTTAAATCTATTTCGACCTAAATTATTTTCGTGTTTGAAATCTTAAGTCCATCGGTTTTGGATTTTTCGGCTTTTAATTCGTCGCCTTTTGATTCCCGTTCAATTCCAACTTTACGGTTTCTCGGAATCAAAAACCCTTTCGCTTCTCGGTTTAATTTCTATTTCATGTCATAAAATTTACGGGTATTACATATGGGCTGTCAAGGGGCTTTTTATAGACTAACGAGGACTTGAGGTCGTCCATGAACATGTTGGAGTGTCTTGGGCCGAAAGGTAAGCAGCCGACGTCGAAAAATCCAGAGTCGGGCGAGAAAATCGCAAAACGGCGCGACTGCCTGGTTTGGCGCGCCCTTGGCGCGGTCTTCACTCCGAAATGCGCGGCGACCGCGCCAGCTTGGTCCAGGCTGCGGCTTGGGCCGGGTCGTGCGATCCGCCGGGCCTTTTCTCCTCTATTTCGGACTTCTATTCTCCTATGTTTTTGGGCTCCAATTTTCGGGCTAATCTTTGGGCTCCAATTTCCTATTTTAAATTTTATTTGGATCTTAATTAAATTACGGGTCTGAATTATGAGTCCATTTATATTGGGTTATCTTGCGACCATTATTTAATTTAGTTATCTTTAACTTCATGGGCTCTTAGAACTTTAATTCCTTTTGTAATTAAATTCCATTTCTCATTTTATCTTTCAATTATTTATTGTATTTATTTATTTATATTATAAAATTCTCGGGTATTACAATCATATTATGCAATAAGGGTATGGTTATGGCGCGGACGTGGTGTCCGTGCGGACGTGCGGAAAACGTCCGCAATCATTGAATTCACAACTCAGTGACATGACATACACAACTCAGCGACGGAGCCTTTCACAATTCAGCAACATGGCCAATACAAATTCAGCGACATGGGATATGCAATTCAGCAACATTATTATATTTATTTCAGCGACACAATTTTATACATTTCAGTGACATAATTCTATGCATTATAGTGCATCTCCGCGACGGAGCCCCACACAATTCAATGACATGGCTCTATGTAATTCAGCGACAAAGCCAACACAATTCAGCGTCTTGATGAAAATGATCTCAACTGTTGGATGATGAAAATTATCAACGGTTGCGGACGTTGTCCGCACGTCCGCATGGACATGGTGTCCGCACCATACCATGTGTGTAAGCAATAAAGTAATTACGTTGTACTTATGGGGATGAAACTGGGCCCAATGGTCAAGTCCCGGACTTCCAATCTTATGGTTTGGGGTTCGATTCTCCACCCGACTCTATATCGCTCTCCTTTATCACTCTGTAATTTGTGTGGCTCGGGCTCCCATACACCTTTGTAAACATCGAGTGTCAATGTTTACCAAAAAAATTATGTTGTTCTTATATTTACTAGTATCTGTTACTTTATATATTTGGCATATATCAGGTATCCACTGGCCACATTGAACCTAAGATTATTCCTTTGAGAGTCAGGTAGCCATTGAAGTGTTGGCTCCCAAAGCAGAATTCTGCATACACAAGGACTCGAACCCGATACATTTGCTTAAACTGTCAAAACCCCATATCATTGAGTTCAACTGTGTTTGGTTGTTACTTTATACTATTTGAATACTTGCCCAAATAAATAAATATTATTGATTAATTAATTCATGCCAAAATTCACATCTTTAATGCATCCCTGTAAGTGCTGCAATGCATTATTAATTTGACCGGATGAAGGGGATGAGAAGTTAGCCCAAGTGTTTAAGTCCCTTCACATCCAACCTAAAGGTTTGAGGTTCGATTCTCCACTGGCCCGGTCCCACCCCTTTATTCCTTTGTAATTTGTGTGGCATGCGCTCTCACCACTCATTTCCTAACCCGTATAGGCTGTTAAAAAAAGAAAACCCGGATGAAAGTATATACTACTATTTATAACTTTAAAAACTATTATATTGCAGGATAAACTAAAAGTCGTTGCAACCGTGAAACTTGATAACGATGAAATTCTCAAAAAATTTGTTTGTTATTCCCATACCACATTGGACCCAATACTAACACTACAAGAAAAACTCGAATCACCGACCGAAATCACCGACCGGCACTATACTGGTCGGATTCACGGACCGCACCGCCGACCGCATTAATCGGTCGGTAAAAAATAGCCGTTTTGGGCCCCCCACTCAAAAACGACCTGATCACCGACCGTACTAATTGCGGTCGGTGATACCCAACCGCATCACCGACCGGAATTGCGGTCGGTAACCTAGGGCTCTATTACAGCCCCAAATCGCTGTAATTCGGCGTTATTCCCTTCCCTCCCCAATTTTTACTCCCTCCGATAACCCTCCCACAACTACCACCGCGCCGACCACCACTCCCAAGTCCGACCACAGCCGACCATCTACGACCACCGCCGACCAACCTCCATTCGAGCAGGACGACTTTCCCTCGTCCGGAGTCTTCCTTGCGAGCGGCCTCTCCACCACCATCGGCGTCCGCCCCTGTCCGTTCCGAGCACCACCATTGCCCGGAGCATCCGACCACCACCGCCGTTCGCCCCACGACCCAGTCCCGCGCCGCCGACGACCCTCCCATTGCACAGGCCGCCCGCTGCCCGGCAGCCATCGAGCCGCCACCCCCTGCCCATTCGAGCCCTTCCATTCGAGTGCACTGTTATATTCGATCACTCCATTGAGGTATTCGATTCACATACCCTTCTTTTTGTTTCACATATTCGACTATCCAGAATGTTTTTTCGATTGATTTCTATGTTTTTGTCGTTGTATGTTGAATATTCTTGTCGTTGTCGTTGGATTATTATTGTCGTTGCTCGTAACGCCTAAAATTGATGCAATTCGGTTTTTATGTAATCAATATGTGAACTCAATTGTGTTCGATACCGAAAATGTCAAAAAATGAACATTTTCAGACGGCTCAAATCACCGCAGTGGGCTGTTTTATCGTATTGTGAACACATTATTTGGAATGTTAAAAGTGTAGGCTCATATGTAGAATACTCTCATCGAGTAGATGAACTTTCATATATGATATGCTCAATTTGGATTCCGTATGAGAAATATATGTCATTTTCAAGTGTAAATGTTGTTTTTGTTCGATTTGGGATTCTACGTTCATATGTTGTCGTTGTATGTTGATTTTGGATTGAAAGTTTTAGATATAGCATTTAAAAACTTGATTTTGGATATAGTTTATTTGAGTTGAATTGATTTGGCTAATTCGAACAATTTATTATGTTGATATAGTTTATTTTGTTAAAATTAATACCAAGTTGTAAACAATTGGCTAATTCGAAGAAGTTATGTTTAAGATCCTTATTTGAATGCACCAAACTCTGATAACCCCAACTATTCTCCTACCAAAACGCATAATGTAATTAAATCGATTTAAAAAGGACTTTGTTTAGAATAGGCCATACAAGTGATTTAATTATAATCTCTTAAAATATTTCAATGTTATCAAAGGTAATACGAGTATTTAATGAATATGTCACCCAAGTTGAATTATAATCATCCCAGTAAGTTGATAAAAGTGTGTTGTGTCCACAGTGGCCTATTGCCATATTTGTAGGTGATGGATGGATGTATCGATTCCGTCGGGAAATTGGAGTACTCACGTCTGAATTTATTAATGGAGTTGAATCATTCTTACGTATGTCTCATCTAAACCCAAACGTCGATAGGGCCCAGGGAAAATTAAGGTGTCCGTGTAGGCAGTGTAGGAATAAATATTATCTACCTGATGATGACATCAAGTATCATCTGCAATGCAATGGATTTGTCTACAATTACGAAAGATGGACGTTTCACGGAGAGCCACACCAATTTACTCGATACTTCGATACCGATGCGGGCAGCTCTTCATTGTCTGCACATGAAAATGATTATATACAAATGGTGTGCGATGGAATGTGAATTGAAATTCCCGAGACAACACCACCCGATGAAGGTGGTGAACCTAGGGCACCCGAGGAACCCAACCCAGAAGAGAGCTTGTTCTACCGTATGTTGGCGGCTGCAGACAAGGATTTGTGGCCTGGATGCAAGAAATAGACCTTATTGTCAACAATTGCTAGGTTATTAAATATTAAAGCCGAGCACAACCTATCGGAGAGGTGCTTCGATACATTGTGCCAATTGATAATTGATACACTCCTCGAAGATAATGCAATGATTAAGAACTTTTACGAGGCTAAGAAACTACTAGAGGGAATAGGGATACCTGTTGAGAAAATTGATTGTTGTTTTAAGGGGTGTATGTTATTTTGGCGGGATGATGTCGTATTAGACAAGTGCAAGTTCTGTGACGAGCCTTGGTATAGGGAAACAAACTCTAATTCACGGATTGGACGGAAATACGTGTTCTATTTCCCACTTAAGAAGAGAGTGAAAAGGTTGTATGCTTCGGAAGCGACCGCATAACAGTCATGGCATGTTGGACACGATCATGAGAGGGAAGGGGAGATGTGTCATCCTTGCGACTCGAAGGCATGGAAGCAATTTGATACAATTCATCCAGAATTTGCCTCCGAGGGACGAAATGTTCGATTGAGCTTATGCACGGATGGTTTCCAACCATTTGGTCAGTCCAGGTCCCAATATTCGTGTTGGCCAATTATTTTAACCCGTTACAACCTCCCTCCCGGTATGTGTATGAAAGATGAATACATGTTTTTGACTTACATTATTCCCGGGAGATCAAGTCTGAAACCGGGGATTGATGTATATTTGCAGCCCTTAATATCAGATCTACTGGAATTGTGGGAAGTTGGTATTACAACATACGACAAATATGCGAAACAAGACTTCCAACTTAAGGCTGCCTTGATGTGGACAATTGGAGACTTTCCGGCATATAGTATGTTGTCTGGTTGGAGTACCTATGGGAAAACAGCATGCCCAATATGTATGGAAGAAACGGAATCGATTCGACTGAAAGAGGGTGGCAAATAATCATGGTTTGATGCTCACAGGAGGTTCTTGCCTTCGGATCATCCTTTTAGAGTTGATAGGTCGAGATTCACGAAAGATAGGGAGGAACATAGATTGCCACCAAAGTGTAAGAACGGTGAAGAAGTGTTGGAAGACATAGATAGGCATGGTCTCCGTCGTGTAACTGAAATTGGAGGAGTTGTAGAGAATGCAGCAATCAGTAAGGCATGTGGATGGAAGAAAAGGAGTATATTCTGGGATCTCCCGTATTGGAAAACAAATTTGGTACGTCACAATTTGGATGTGATGCACATTGAGAAAAATGTGTTCGAAAATATATTCAACATAGTAATGGACGTTTAGAGGAAGACGAAGGATAATGCAAAAGCACGAGAGGACATCGTGACTTTATGTAATAGGCCAGAACTGCATCGGGACAGTCGTACCGGCAAATACCCAAAAGCGGTGTATACGATGGAGAAGGATAGACGGGATGTATTCTTAAAATGGGTATCAGAGTTAAGATTTCCTGATGGTTATGTATCCAACCTGGGCAGATGTGTAGACATGAACAATCATAGAATGTTTGGCATGAAAAGTCATGACAGCCACATATTCTTACAGCGTCTACTACCGATAGGATGGCGAGAACTGCTTCCTAAGAGCGTGTGGGAACCAATAACGGAGCTGAGCAATGTGTTTCGGGCCTTGACAGCGAAAACAATTAAGATTGAGGAATTGGACAAATTGGCAGATGACATACCAATTGTTCTATGTAAGTTGGAAACAATCTTCCCACCTACCTTCTTCGACTGCATGGAACATCTTCCCGTCCATCTTCCTCACGAAGCAAGGCTTGCTGGCCCCATTCAATTTAGATGGATGATCCGTATGAAAGGTATAATTTATGCAATTATCTGTGGTTACAATTTATTCCAAATATTGATTCTATCCCCTATAAATTATTCTGCCTTCTATTTAATATTTCAGATACCTCAATCGGTTGAAAAGAACTATGCGGAACAAGGCACACGTTGAAGGTAGCATTTGCAATGCATATACGGTACGGGCGGCATCGATTTTCTGCTCCTATTACTTTGAGAAGCATGTCTTCACCCGCGGGAAGAATGTGCCAAGGAATGATGATGGGGGCATAATTCCTTACGATGAATTCCTCCCTAGTGTATTCAAATACACGGGACGTCCTCAAGGGAAAGCTAAGAAGAGGCGTCTGACCCCAGAAGAGTTGAAGGCCTTACATATTTACCACTTTCTGAATTGTAAAGAGATCGAACCGTATCTCGAGTAAGTTCTTTTTATATTCAATCCTATACTCGATTCTATTAATAATCTGGGAACTTAACTAGGGGTGTCCTTCTTAATGATAGGGAATTCACATAACAAATGTTCGAACAACGTCCTGGATTACGCGGCCCTGAGTTATGGCAGGCGCAAACAACAGACTTTCCTAAATGGTTGGAGGCATATGTGACTGAAAATACACTCGATGATCCGTGCATTTCGCACAAAGCACATGGCCCACTTCCCATTGGTACATCTTACCTTATGTATTTCATAAATGGGATGAAATTTCACACTGAATCATATGGTGGTCAAAGATCGACATACAACAGTGGTGTTTGTATCGCATCGCGATCTCACGGAGACTACTATGGCATAATCGAAGAGATTATAGTCGTAGAGTATCCTGCACTACCCACGAAACAGACGGCCTTCTTCAAATGTCGATGGTTTGACCCTCGAGAATGCATTGGACGCGCACTCATTTGAACTACAAGCTCGTTGAAATAAACCACTCAAAATCTCTGAACATATATGAACCTTTCATATATGCTAATCAAGCCGAACAAGTGTGCTTAGGGGTGGCAAAAATTATCGAAAACTCAGTATACCGAACTTATCGTATCGAAAATTACCGAAATTTAGGTATACCGGAATTTAGTTATAATGAAATTTAGGTATACCAAAAAAATCGGTACGGGAACGGTATGTAAATTTCGGAATTTTCGATAATTCGGTATACCGTTATACCGAAATATTAATTTTAATATTATAAATTTTTAATATTTTTAATCATCAACCATTCAGCCCAAATATGAATTGCCCAACACTTAAAAGCCCAAGCCCAATCTTTATCTTAAGGAGTCCGAACTCCAAACGACCAAACCAACATAGCAAGTCAATCGTTCGTGCGATTTGTGCCCTAGTTTGTCTCCCAAAAACCAAAATCGTTCCGCCGCAGCAGAGCTTGTTCATGCCCGCTTGAGGTGCTGCCGTTCTTTCTTGTGGGCGTTCTGGTGGCCGCCGAGGGCCTTGGAGTTGGCGAATTCACGGCAGCAGTGGCACTCGTACTTTGCTTGTTTCTTCAGCAAGTCAGCAACACTCCATTCTTCGTTCGTGCAGCACTTCCATAGATTCTCCATTCTTCCAAGTTCCAAATCCTTCGGCCGCCGCTGTGCTTGTTCATCTCTACTCTTCGCATTAGTTAGCCCTCCGCCCCTCCCTGCATTTAGGTACGAATTCAAATTCTGTCAGTTGTCTGAGTTATGTGCTCTCGAAACAGGATGAAGCTACATGAGAGCTCACTCATATTCCAGAAACTGTCTTAATGAACAATCCTAGCAGGCTATTTGGTTTATTTCTCTGATTCTTGTGTGGTATGTTGTGGTATTTTTATTTATTTTTCTGTCCCGGATGGAGTACGGGATCAGGTTTGTTTTGGTCCCTGTCTGGTCTGTTGTGGTTTTTTCGTATTTTTCTGAACCGGAGGCAGTATGTGATCAGGGCTGCTTGCCTTGTGTCTGGTCTGCAGGTTTCTTTTATTGAGGGTTGGGGTAGTCTTTTATCCTGTTGAGTCTTGGATGGTTTGAGGTCGGAGCTTTGCTGCCTGTTGTATTTGTTGGAAGGTTTTTCCTAATAAGACCAGTTTATCCTCAAATTGGTGTCTGATGAGACAATCATAAATTTATTGTCGAAGAGGCTTGAAGTGGGAGAATCGAAAGGAGAATCAGGATTTATACTTGATGGGTTTCCACGCACAGTGAGGCAAGCTGTAAGCAATTATTCTATCATGATGCTATTGAGAAAATGGATGTTGTAGAGTGTTAAAATGGATGAGTAATACATTAAACAATCTAAGGTTTACAAATAGTGATGCTGAAAAAGTTAAACTTCTGCCACATCCTGGTAACAATTTAGGCATTGTTGTTACTCCCCTTTTAGTGCCTGCACCACCAAATATTATGAATTATAGGGAAATAGGGAATTGGAAAAGAATGGCTGTCTGCTGTTCTATACTGTTACCAATTTTCAGTTCTTCGTATGCTTATTTAAGCATTTTGAGTATAAGTTGGATTACTGTTGATGCTGATCAGGTCTGAGGATTGCTATGCTGCTGATGCTGATGGATAATATTATAGTTTGGTTCCATTTTGAATGCTGCAAGGATTTGGTGGCAACAACAACTTTGATGCTTGATTGAGAGCCTGGCCTTTTATGTAGTATTTGTGTTATTACCTCCCATTATTATTATTGTCATGATATAATTTTAATTATGACTTGAAAAAAACTTTGCCATGTATTGTGTAACATTCTGATCACAATAGGTTCTAAGTTCTAACTTTATTTTATAATGGTATTTGATATTCTAATGGTATCTGTGCACTGTGCTTATTATATAAGAGTAGTATGTTTTCTGATTTTGGCTTTAGTTTGCTGTTCTTTGTGTTTTTTGTTTTTGTATTCTCTATTTTATTTTATTTATTCGTGTATCCTCAAATTCAATCAGACTTTACTGACTTTGGATTGATTTTGTGTTTGTATTGAACAGCTTTTAAGGCTCAAAGAGGAGGAGAATGAAGATGCAAATTGAAGTTTTATTTTCAATGTTTTTTGTTGTGTTAAGATATTTGAAACTTAGAAGGGCAAGTTTGTGTAATTTTTTCGGTATCGATAATGTTTTTTTTTTCGGTATGGTTTGGTATGCCGATTTATAATGGTATTTAACGATTTTCCGTATTTTTCGGTAAAAACTGAAAATTCGGTATAATTTTCGGTTTGGTAACGGTAAATATAAAGGATACCAAAAAGTTCGGTATACCGAAATGTTCGGTATCGGTATGGTTTTTACCCATACCGAAAATTTCGGTACGGTATGGTATCGGTATCGGTATCTCGGTATACCGTATTTTGCCACCCCTAAGTGTGCTACGTTCTGTTCCCAACCATCAGACCACTTACGAGTCGGAATGAGTGGTTAGTTGTGTGTAAGGTCAAACCTAGAGGTGTAATTACTGTGAGGCAAGGGGAAGAGGTCGATGCATTCCAAGTCGATGTTCCCGAACAACTAGGGCTCGAAACTACAAATATCGCGGGCAGGCGAGAGCAACTAACGGACGATGTGGTTCAATATGTTGACCTTCAGTTGGATGAGAGTATAGAGTCGGATTCATCAATAGGCAGTGATTCTGATCCAGATCCGGATGATCCTTCGCAGGATACTTCAGACGAGGATTACCAACTTTGAAATGTGATGAACTTAATTGTGAGTATTACTTAGTCGTTTTTCAATGTAATTTTTTTTGTGCGTGTTCTAATTATATTTACACTTTGCAGATGACAGACCGAGGGGGTGGTTCGTCGTCGAGCACACCACGCGGTTCAGGGACTAGACGATGGGGTAGCGAGCCCTATTCACATCCCCACAGCTGTCGGATGCTATCAGGGTGGCCCAGGAGGATTGGCAGCATTCTCAAGCAGGTATTTCGATATTAACGCCATTCGGTGAACTGATGTACACGTATATCAATGCATATTAATGACGAATTAACGATTTTTATTTATTTAATTACAGTTGGGACTTCTAGCTCTCAGGAGCAGGGGGTAGCTGCACCTGAGGGATCAGATGCTGTGCCAGAGACCCCACCTCAGTGCACTCCAGGTACAATTTATATTATTGGTGCTCATTTAATGTATTAACAACTAAAAACTATATTGATTGGTTGTTAGGCTCGGCTGGATCTACATAGGGACCACCTCCCGCGCCACATTTAGGGCCTGATAGGGTATTGATCGAGCCGGGGGACGATGGACTGTAAGTACATTATATTTTAAATTGATATCACATATACACTATATATAGTACTTCATATTTAAAACTTGTCTTATACAATTATATTTGTTCCAGCATCGAGTTCAGTAACGCGCTAGTGAGGAAGATCACCGACAGATATCCCATGCGGTCTGACATGAATGGGATTAGCTGGGGAAAGGTCACCCGGGAGACAAAAGAGTTCTATTGGGGGAGTTTCAGGTAATCACAAAGTTTTAATAGATTCAAATGTGTTCATTTGCATTTGTACTTATACGGTGGATACTCAACCTGCAGAAAAAAGCTCATTGGGCACCGGAGAACGCAGGAGAAGTCCGGAAGGAGTGGGAAAGGAAAAACATTGCTCGGTACATTCTAAAGTTAAATAAAAATTCGATTGGGCTTATGTTATACTATGCTTAAATTTCATGAATGTGTTTCAGGTACAAGGATTGCACTCTGGATATTAGGAGCAAGAAGAAGCCTTACCCCGTAGACGAGCTAGTGGCCCAAAACTGGAGGCGGATATGGGAGTCTGCGACATTCAAGGAGAAATCCAAGAGAGGGAAGCTGAACAGATGCCGGGGACGGGAGGATGCACCGGCTCTCCCCACACACACAGCAGGTTCGAAGACATTCCGAGCCACGAAGGAGAAATTGGTATGTTGTACCTATTTAATTTAATTACTTAAATGAGGGAATTATTATTCATCCTTACTTAAATGAAAATCTTGCAGTCCACCGAGCAAAACAGGACTGTCCATCTCCGCCGTCATCTTCAGAGTATGTGACACAACAACAGATGCAGCAGCAGTTTGAACAGTTCCAGCAGACTCTACAGCAAACGTCACAGAGGCAAGAGAGCATGGACGATGATGGAGAGGTTGCTCGGATCTTGGAGGCCTCGTTCCCCTCGCGAAGGAGATGATGACTTTGGAGGTGGCCGGGGAGGAGATGGGCTTGGTGCACATTGAGTTTGTTGGATGACATGTTGGTTAGTCAAGCGGACTAGTGTTTTTTTTGGATAACTAAGGTGACTTGTAGTACGCTTTATGAATTCATGTTATTGTGGGAATAATGTGAAAATGGACTTGCATGTACCGGGATGTTGTTTTTTTAGGAATGGAGTTGGTTGTCATCTTAAATTGTTTGATTTGATTAACTGTGTTGTTAGACTTAGACGAAATTGTGATTCTAGTTATAATATATGATGCGTGGATATTGTGATTCTTGATTTGAGGAATTGTGTTTTGAGGAGTTGGAATCAATGGTGGATTGATTTGGTTATGTACATGATTTTGTTGGTTGCAGCAGGGAGCCTGTGAAAACAAGCATTCCTGTTGAAACCTGCTTTTGGGTGCCGAACGCAGCGCCGACCGCAGCACGGTCGGTAATCTGCCGAGCGAAATCCCGACCGGCATGCGGTCGGTAACCGGTTGGTAAAAACAGACTGGTCGGCCCCGCGTTCGGTAAAAACGGCCGACCGATAATTGGTCGGTAAGCCGGGCGGACAAATTACCGACCGGTATCGTTTTGGTCGGTTCAGAAACACCTACCAGGACATTCCCGACCGACACAACCGGTCGGTTGTGCGGTCGGTAACGCTCAGGACGACCCGCGTCCCTCAGTTACCGACCGCATGTGCGGTCGGTAAACGCGAAATTTCTTGTAGTATAATCCCTCGAGAAGCTGGTGGGCATTAAAGGGTTGTCTCTTCCAAACCAGAAATCTGCATACACAAAGGATCGAACCCGAGACATTTGCTTAAACTACCAGAGCTCCATATCACTCAGGTAATTGTGTTTCGTGACTGATTTGATGTTTGGTTATGCATTCATTTACTGTGGGTAAAAGATTCTAGGAATTTATGGGCTCAGGTTTTGAATTTGGCGAGCAGAAGGCTTAATTTGGCTTCCTATTGTGATTTGGACATTACTTCCTCTAGTTTTCTACGAAACCATGATGCACGCAGTCCACTACACATTTAAATCATTAATAATTCAAGTTCGGTACAAGTAAAAATTCTAAAAGTTCGATATTTAAAAACTACAAAACGAGATGACTCTAACAAAATTCTACTTGACTATATTTTAATTTTTATAACTATGATAAAACTTTAATTGAAAGTATATGGGTGAATAGTTGCAACTAAGCAAATGTTGCAATCTTTACCAAACGGAGGGAGTATCTATGTTTAGTAGTAGTAATTTGAAGGTTTTTTGGTGACGAGTAATTTGAAGGTTTTAAAAAACAAAAATAAAAAATAAAAAAATAAAAAAAGAAGTGTACATACAGAAATTTTTTTGCTCAACAGCCTATACAGACTAGGAAGTGTACATACAGAATGAAACTCTCCTCCAATAAAAGGATTAGAAAGAAATATTTTCAAAATTAAGAGAGAATATAGGAGTCTTAATAATGAACTTTTGAAGAAAAGATAAAGAAATGAATATAAAACTGGTAGATTCAAATTGCAAAAATTTTATTGGGTTCGATTCCTCAATCAACTTCCTATTCCTTCCTTTTATTTTTTTATCATTTATGTGACTTGAGTTCTCACATCTTTTGCTTGCTCTCGGGTCCAAAAAAAAATGGAAAACGTAATAATTCTTTGTGTTCATTTCAGCCCTTTGCTTAACATCGAAAGAATCTGGCATTGTACATTTGTACTCTCTATTGTCCCATTATTTTATTCGTTTTTCACTGGAAACGGTTGTCCCAATATTTTTTATTATTTTCTTACTACTGTTTAGTCAAAAATTCAAAAGGTAAACTCGTTATCCTTACCCAAAAAAAAGAAAAAAAATCATTATCATTATTTCATATAAATAACTTAATTATTTAAAATTCAAAATCAACTCACCACTATCATATGGAATAAGACTTGACTCAAGTGGTTATATTCTTTGTCTTCCAACCATACGTTGGGGGTTCGATTCCCACCGGCCCCTTATCCCTCCCCTCATCTCTCTTTGTAAATTTGTGTGATTTGGGCTCCAAAGACCTTTGCCAAAAAACTCACCACTATCATATCAATAAAAAATATTTTTAAAAAGAAGTGGTTACAACAGGCGGGATGGAGCGAGTATTATACTCCCTCCGTCCCATTAAAAGTGGCTACATTTGAATTTTGACACTGTTTATTGTATAACTTTGACTCAATTTTATTGTATTGATATAAGAAGAGAAAAATAGTTAAGTGTGGTCTTGTTAGAATCGTCTAATCGTATAGTTTTAAAATATACATTTTATATAATTTTTACTTATAGAGATTTTGAGATATAAAGCGTTCAACAACTGCATTAAATTATATACAGAAGAGGAAGAGCCACTTTTAATAGGACGGAGGGAGTAATAGTAATGGATGCATCGATGACATAGACTCCATCATGCTAGTATTAAAGATGTTTGAGATGGAAACAAACTATCTAGCTGGCTAACGGAATATATAGCTTTTTCATTACAATTCATGGCTAATTTATTATTACTAGATTTTTTCGCCCGCCATGCACGAGTGTTGAACTAATATGACGATATAAAATGAGAATATAGTATTTTTGGATTTCATGTTGGAATGCATGCAACAAAAAATTAAAAGAAAAATAAAGAAGATAATAAGATGAATGAAGGAAATTCAAACCCATGTAGACATAATATTAAATAAATTATTTTTACTGTTAAAAATTAAATATATACATTTTTTTTCCTATCTAAAATTATGAGAACAAGTGGAAAATAAATACCCTTAACTATTAAAAATTAGAAAAAATTACTCCATTCGTGTAACACCCCGATTTAATTAACACACGATTAATTTAATTAATTGTGGTTAATTGACAAAGGATTTATTATATGAATATTTTGTAGTTATGATTTTAATGAAGTGGAGGAATAAGTGGGTTCAAACGCACAAGAGAATAAGAACTCAAGTGTTCAAGTGGTGTAGATGGCTCAAGACAAGTGGATTAACCCACTTCCTGACCCGACCCGCATCCCTTGACCGACCCGGATCCATTTAAGAGATAAAAATCTGATTCTTGAGTGGAAGAATCATTTCACTCTCCAAATTCTTCTCTCATTCCCGTCACTATTCTTGGGGAGGCTAGGGTTGGTGCCAAATCCTCCCAAATCCTTGATTTTATGCTCAAATCAAGTGGGGGTTTCATTATACTACCTAAGGTAAGTAATTTACATCAAGTATTTCATGATTTGGAAGAGTCTTGAGGTGGGTTTTGAAGGGAGCAAGTTGGTGGCGGGATTAAATGATTTTGGGATGAACTCTTGTAAATTGGCTTGGAATTGGTGTTAAATCCTTGCTTGGGAGTTGCAAATCAGTTGGGGGAGCTGAGGTAAGCTTTTAGATTTCTATTGGTTGTGATAATTGTAGTTTTGAAGTCTCCATTGGGTGCATGTAAGAAAAGCTCTTGTTTTTGGGTAAATCTTGATGTTTTGGTTGCAAATCTTGTATTGTAGCTTGGATTGGAGTATGGACAAGCTTGGGAGCTGAGGTTGAAGTGTTGGGACATAATAAACACAAGGCAAGAGTAGGATTTAGCTCAAAGTGGGGGAAAATTGGAAGAAAGGGGTGAAAATCGCGGATTATGCCCCTGTTTGGTGCTTCAGAGGCGCCGCATTGCCTTTGCGGCGCCCAAAAGTGGCCTGGAGCGCCACTTCGGCGCCCCGGACCACAGAGCCTTCAGTACAGGCGCCACATTGCCTGTGTGGCGCCTAGAAATAGGCTTAAGCGCCACAATTGGCGCCACCTGTGCACCCAAAAACTCACAAACTTGAATCGGCTATAACTTACTCGTTTCTAATCCGATTTTCGCAAACCATATATGAATCTGACCCTACTCGAAACGAGGATTTCAAATATGCATTCAGATTTCAGAGATAATGACTCTTCAAAAAGTCAAAAATTGGAATTTGTAGTCCGGGGTGTCACATGCGGGCCTGATTTGCTGTTTTCTTCCGTTTTTCATTCCCCTTCTCGTATTTTATATGTTAGTGTCTATCATGAGTATTGATTGAACTTAGAAGATTCACCGAGCCTTAGTTTAGGATTGAATCTTGCGTTGCTTCTATCACTATGTATGTGAGTCGAGTGCCGATATGTGGGACGTGGCACACCCTGGAATATGTCTAACTCATGTGGTACTGTTGTGATCCGATGTATGGGGTTGACAACCCGAATACTGTATGTAGTCTGCGGACTGAGAAATTACACTAAATGTTTACGAGTCGGTATCCGACTGGACATTGTGTAAGGTGATTGTGATCGATATGAAATTATGCTTTCGTGGATGTTAGATATCCTAACAATGTTTACGAGTCGGTATCCGACTGGGCATAGTTAGTATCTCTCCCGGGCATGTTGGCCTTTGAGAGCGAGATGCTCTGGGCTAGTACCCGCCATGACCGTAAGCCACTTATTTCAGCTGTTAGTGTCCGCGGCGGGGGCACTGTGGGTATCTCTTCTGACCATTAGGGGAGTGGACCCTATTTGGAGAGGAATACCGACCATGGTACTTAGGTTGCGCGCTAGGCATACTTCTGTGCTGCATTTAGGGTAGATAGACACTTTAGGTCATAACATTTCATCTCATCATCCATCATTCATCTTATTATTGTTTTGCAGTGTATGACGTGGTTGAAGCACCGGTATGGGACGGTGTGATGTTTAATTATTTAATTATGATATTATAAATTGTTAATTAACCTCTAAAATCTTGTTCCCTGTTTCCCAGCTTTTCCTACTCTTGCTCAGTACTTTATGTACTGACACCTTGCGTTTTGTCTTTCTTATAGATACTCCCGAGGACGTAGAGCATGATCATGGAGATGGGTTTGGGGCTGAGTGATCTTATAGGATTGCATTGAATAAGTCTTGATTGAGTTGCTGTATTAGACTCTATTTTATCTAGCTGTGACTAGCTTGTTATCCTGAGCATTATCTGACTGTTTGGATTGGTTTGAGAACCGTTGTTTTGTATTCCCCTGTATACTTGAAATTTGGACAGGTTAACGTGAGTACCAAGGTGAGGTACTGTATGTGGCTTGTAGCCGAGATTTGATGATTATGTGATAGACATGTTATGTTGCTTACTCTGTTATTCTGTGTTGGATTTTCTGATTACCAGGCTTCGTGTTATTGAACTTAAATTGATTGGCCAACAGTTTAAGGGAGATAACACGGCAGTGACGTCAGCAAAAATTGGTTTTAAATTTTTGGGGCGTTACAAGTTGGTATCAGAGCCATGTGTGCTCTTATGTGCTTAGAATTTGACACAAAAATGTGGTGAGGTGTGTGGGGGAATGCATATAGTATAGGATTTGCATCCGATTATGCTTATATTCCTGCAGCTTTGCATTATTTTTGGGATAACTGCGTACCTTATGAGCTTAAGTTTTGGTTTGTGAGTCAAACCACGATCAATCCATAAGGATATCCCGGGAGATCTATACTTAATTAATTGATATTCGGTATCATTACCGAATGTTACTCAATGGTTTGTTATGTTTGAGTACAGGATACCATCGCGTAGAGTTGGAAACCGAGAGGCGGGAGGGGCCTCATAGAAATTCGGGACTGGCAATTGGTGACGATGGGCAGTATAATGTCGTGAAAGAATGACCTCACTAGGGAGAAGGGCATTCATTCAGATGAACTGTTGGGAGTTGATGGGGGACTTCGCCTTGAGGACGAACCAGTTTCACCACCACTGCCACTAAGGCCTGTGCCTTTCGATTCTGTTCAGCTTATGCCACAGATGTTCTCAGTTATGCAGAACATTAATCAGGACAGAGAGTCGATCCAGTTCATTCCAATAGGCATCTTGTGGATTCAGCGCTACGTTGGTGGCGAACTTATGAGAACGAGTTTGCAAAGAGATCAAGATTCACTTGGGAGGCGATCTGCTATGCCTAGTTATCTCATTCTAAATCCCTCAGATGATGAATGTCAAGAGGAGCGAGTACCTCACTTTGGAGCCAGTGGGGACATATGGCAGTTCAGAATATTACCAGCGCTATGCGGAGCATGCTGTGTTATTGCAAGTAATTATGAGGATAGTGCTACATATTATTGAATGTGTTGATACTATACTTGTTGACAACATGCTAAACTCGGACACCGTGTTTACGTATATCCTCAAATATTATATCCGAACACCGGATAGGACCCAATGCACGTATAACCATAAAGGATTCGGGAGTTCAGCACTGATCTCGTGATGCTAGACTTGGCGGATTCCGATCTCATAATGGGAATGGATTGTTTTCCAAGTACCAGGCGAGGTTGGATTTCAGAGTACCAAGAATATCTTTCGTCAATCAAGAAGGTGAGGAAGTGATCTATTACCCTAATGTTTGAGTTGTATCCTCCGTCTCTTCTGCGGTATTAAAACAGAACGGGGTACCCGGCGCATATCTGCTATGTGCACGAGATCATACCACCTAAATCAATACCAGCAGTGTCACTAATTCCTATCATCTCGGGATCTTCCGAGGTAATTCCGATGAGATACCCGGGAGATAGAGTTTCCATAGGTTTGGCGCCAAGCGCAATGCTGTTTGCAAAGGCTCCCTATCGTATGGCTCCTGCAGAATCGAGGGAGTTGAAGGAGCAGCTTAATGAGTTACTTGATAAAGGATACATTCAACCAAACGGTTCGCCTTGGGGAGCATCGATAATCTTTGTGAGAAGAATGATGGGAGTTGAGGATGTGCGTCGATTACCGCGGACTTAATCAGGTGACGGTCAAG
Organism: Hygrophila difformis; assembly: GCA_030278955.1. NCBI lineage: Eukaryota > Viridiplantae > Streptophyta > Magnoliopsida > Lamiales > Acanthaceae > Hygrophila > Hygrophila difformis. Next base: position 19,529,799 of record JAOANR010000001.1, on the reverse strand, counting down.
AACCGGTATCCAATACCGGGGATCGACGACATGTTTGATCAGTTGAAGGGCGCTTCTACGTCTTCTAAGACTGATTGAAGATTCAGATATCATTAAATTCGAATAGCGAAAAGGGGACCACAAGAAAACATCCTTCTAAGCACGTTACGGTCATTTTGAAGTCACGGTGATGCCATCGAAATGACTAATGCACCGACGGTTTTCATGGACTTGATGCATCATGTGTTCAGACAAAGGTTGGATGTGTGTGTATGGTCATTTTCACCGATGATATTTTGGTATACTCTCCCGATCTACAGATGCATAAGAAGCATCTCTGAACAGTTCTACAGGTGCTTACGGAGCATAAGTTGTATGCCAAGCTTTCGAAGTGTGAACTCAGGCTGGATAAGGTGGCTTTTCTTGGGCATATCATTTCGGGATAAGGAATTTGATGTGGATCCAGCAAAGGTGGAACCGGTGTTGGTGGAATCCACCCACTAATGTTAGTGAGGTACGTTGTTTCCTTGGATTTGTGGGATACTACAGGAGATTCGTTGAGGGGTTCACAAGCATTGCTAAACCCCTGACTCAGTTACTGAGGAAAGATGTACCTTTTCAGTGGACCGAGGATTTCCAAGAGGCATTTGATTTATTGAAGGAGAATGTGACAGAAACTGCAGTTTTGGTGTTACCCGATGAATATGAGGAATGTGAGGTATACACCGATGCTTCTCATCGAGGACTTGGATGTGTACTTATGAAGAATGGCTTGGGTGATCGCATATACATCTAGGAAAGTGATGCCTCATGAGCTAAATTACCCGACTCACGACTTGGAGATGGCAGCGGTCGTGTATGCCTTGAAGACCTGGAGGCATTATATTTATGGGGCTAAGTGTCAAATCTATTCAGCTTAGAAGAATCTTAAGTGTCTCTACACTGCAGATAAGATGAGTGGGAGACAACAAAGGTGGTTGTAGTTCTTGCAAGATTATGACACCAGCACTCAGTACACTGAAGGGAAAGCCAATCGAGTGGCCGATGCATTGAGTAGGAAGGGACATGCATTGAATGTTGTATATCTTCCTTGAAGACTGAGACAATAGTTAGATAAGGAAGGCATTGTTACGGAACCTTGTGGTATGAAGGTGAGATTGAACGCTATGACAGCGATACCTTCACTACTCGAGGAGCTCAGATTGAGCCAAGCTGTGAGTCAAGAGATGATGCACTTGAGAGCTAAGATTCGGTAAGGCGAGGCAGACGGATTCACTATTGATAGTAGAGGTACGATCAAGCTTGAGGATCAATGGTGTGTGCCTTCTGAGGATCAGGCGCTGAAAATGAACGTTATGGAGGAAGCACACTGTACACCATACTTTGTACATCCGGGAACAACGATGATGTACAAGGACTTGAGACAGAATTACTGGTGGAAGGGCATGAAGAAGGAAGTTGCTGAGTTTGTATCTAAGTGCCCTACTTGTCAGAAGGTTAAGGCAGGAACACATGCGACCTTCAGGGTTATTGCAACCTTTGGAGGTTCCCATGTGGAAGTGGGAGTCCATTGCTATGGATTTTATCACAGGGCTGCCTAAGACAAGGAACAAGTTAGTAGACACCATTTGAGTGATTGTAGATCGTCTGACCAAGAGCGCGGTGTTTGTTCTTATGGGATTGAATTGCAGTATGCAATAATTGACGGGTGCTTACATCCAACATATGGTTAGACGGTTTGGGGTGCCGAAGGAGATCATCTTAGACAGGGATTTCAGATTCTTGTCTAGATTTTGGAAGGAATTGCAAGCAGCTTATGGCACTCAGAATTGAATGAGTATGGCGTGGCACCCTCAAACTGGTGGACAGACCGAAAGGACCATCAGAACCTTGAAAGATATGTTGAGAGCTCGTGTGATAGATTTCCAAGGATATTGGGAGAAACTTCTACTTTTGGTGGAATTCTCCTACAACAACAGTTACACGCGACTATTCGTATGGCTCCTTTCGAGGCCTTATACGGAAGGAAATGCAGAAACACCCTTGTGCTGGAGTGATCCTTCAGAGCAGGTGGTGATGGGTCCTGAGATCATTGAGCAAACCACTGAAATTGTGCGAGTGATCAGAGACAGAATGAAAGAAGCTTAGGATCGTCAGAAGAGTTATGCAGATCTAGCAAGAAGGGATATTGAGTTCGCTGTTGGCGATTGGGTATTTTGAGAGTCTCACTGATGCGAGGTGTGAGACGATTTTGGAAGAAGGTGAAATTGAGTCCTCAATTTATAGGCACCTATGAGATCATCAAAAAGATCGGGAAGGTAGCCTACCAACTAGAATTGCTAGCGGAGGTGGGAAATGTGCATAATGTTTTCCATGTCTCGCAATTAAGAAAATATATTTTCGATCCCGACAAGATCATCCAACCGGATGAAGTGGAATTGGATGAGAGCTTGGAGTATGAGGAGTATCCCGTGGCGATTCTGGATACTAAGGAGAAAGTGCTTCGCAACAAGGTGATCAAGATGGTGAAAGTACTTTGGTCTAGACATGGTATAGAAAATGCCACTTGGGAGACCGAGGACAGTAGGTTGGAGCGATATTCTGAATTGGAATTGACTCCAAATCAATGAGATAACTTACTCGATCCATATTTTTGCATTCGAGGACGAATGATCCTAAGGGGGAGGGATTGTAACACCCCGATTTAATTAACACACGATTAATTTAATTAATTGTGGTTAATTGACAAAGGATTTATTATATGAATATTTTGTAGTTATGATTTTAATGAAGTGGAGGAATAAGTGGGTTCAAACGCACAAGAGAATAAGAGCTCAAGTGTTCAAGTGGTGTAGATGGCTCAAGACAAGTGGATTAACCCACTTCCTGACCCGACCCGCATCCCTTGACCGACCCGGATCCATTTAAGAGATAAAAATCTGATTCTTGAGTGGAAGAATCATTTCACTCTCCAAATTCTTCTCTCATTCCCGTCACTATTCTTGGGGAGGCTAGGGTTGGTGCCAAATCCTCCCAAATCCTTGATTTTATGCTCAAATCAAGTGGGGGTTTCATTATACTACCTAAGTTAAGTAATTTACATCAAGTATTTCATGATTTGGAAGAGTCTTGAGGTGGGTTTTGAAGGGAGCAAGTTGGTGGCGGGATTAAATGATTTTGGGATGAACTCTTGTAAATTGGCTTGGAATTGGTGTTAAATCCTTGCTTGGGAGTTGCAAGTCAGTTGGGGGAGCTGAGGTAAGCTTTTAGATTGCTCTTGGTTGTGATAATTGTAGTTTTGAAGTCTCCATTGGGTGCATGTAAGAAAAGCTCTTGTTTTTGGTAAATCTTGATGTTTTGGTTGCAAATCTTGTATTGTAGCTTGGATTGGAGTATGGACAAGCTTGGGAGCTGAGATTGAAGTGTTGGGACATTATAAACACAAGGCAAGAGTAGGATTTAGCTCAAAGTGGGAGAAAATTGGAAGAAAGGGGTGAAAATCGCGGATTCTGCCCCTGTTTGGTGCTTCAGAGGCGCCGCATTGCCTTTGCGGCGCCCAAAGCGCCACTTCGGCGCCCCGGACCACAGAGCCTTCAGTACAGGCGCCACATTGTCTGTGTGGCGCCTAGAAATAGGCTTAAGCGCCACAATTGGCGCCACCTGTGCACCCAAAAACTCACAAACTTGAATCGGCTCTAACTTACTCGTTTCTAATCCGATTTTCGCAAACCATATATGAATCTGACCATACTCGAAATGAGGATTTCAAATATGCATTCAGATTTCAGAGATAATGACTCTTCAAAAGTCAAAAATTGGAATTTGTAGTCCGGGGTGTCACATGCGGGCCCGATTTGCTGTTTTCTTCCGTTTTTCATTCCCCTTCTCGTATTTTATCACTTCTCACTCATTTCTAGGTCTTGGAATATGCTTAAAACTGATCTAGGATATGTTAGTGTCTATCATGAGTATTGATTGAACTTAGAAGATTCACCGAGCCTTAGTTTAGGATGGAATCTTGCGTTGCTTCTATCACTATGTATGTGAGTCGAGTGCCGATATGTGGGACGTGGCACACCCTGGAATATGTCTAACTCATGTGGTACTGTTGTGATCCGATGTATGGGGTTGACAACCCGAATACTGTATGTAGTCTGCGGACTGAGAAATTACACTAAATGTTTACGAGTCGGTATCCGACTGGACATTGTGTAAGGTGATTGTGATCGATATGAAATTATGCTTTCGTGGATGTTAGATATCCTAACAATGTTTACGAGTCGGTATCCGACTGGGCATAGTAAGTATCTCTCCCGGGCATGTTGGCCTTTGAGAGCGAGATGCTCTGGGCTAGTACCCGCCATGACCGTAAGCCACTTATTTCAGCTGTTAGTGTCCGCGGCGGGGGCACTGTGGGTATCTCTTCTGACCATTAGGGGAGTGGACCCTATTTGGAGAGGAATACCGACCATGGTACTTAGGTTGCGCGCTAGGCATACTTCTGTGCTGCATTTAGGGTAGATAGACACTTTAGGTCATAACATTTCATCTCATCATCCATCATTCATCTTATTATTGTTTTGCAGTGTATGACGTAGTTGAAGCACCGGTATGAGACGGTGTGATGTTTAATTATTTAATTATGCTATTATAAACTGTTAATTAACCTCTAAAATCTTGTTCCTTGTTTCCCAGCTTTTCCTACTCTTGCTCAGTACTTTATGTACTGACACCTTGCGTTTTGTCTTTCTTATAGATACTCCCGAGGACGCAGAGCATGATCATGGAGATGGGTTTGGGGCTGAGTGATCTTATAGGATTGCATTGAATAAGTCTTGATTGAGTTGCTGTATTATACTCTATTTTATCTAGCTGTGACTAGCTTGTTATCCTGAGCATTATCTGACTGTTTGGATTGGTTTGAGAACCGTTGTTTTGTATTCCCCTGTATACTTGAAATTTGGACAGGTTAACGTGAGTACCAAGGTGAGGTACTGTATGTGGCTTGTAGCCGAGATTTGATGATTATGTGATAGACATGTTCTGTTGCTTACTCTGTTATTCTATTGTTATTTTGTGTTGGATTTTCTGATTACCAGGCTTCGTGTTATTGAACTTAAATTGATTGGCCAACAGTTTAAGGGAGATAACACGACAGTGACGTCAGCAAAAATTGGTTTTAAATTTTTGGGGCGTTACAATTCGTCCCACTAATTTTCTCACTTTCCTTTTTGGTCCGTCTCACAATTGTCACATTTCCCTTTTTTTTAGGAAAAACTTACTCCATTTATATCAACTAAAACATCGCATCAACAAATTACTCTGCTTTATCACAATAACTCATTATACCTAAAATTCCGTGCCCAAAAGTTTTGAGACGTTATTACTGGAACTGATGGAGTCTATTTTGCATTATTAAGATTCTAAAAAAATATTAGTTTACTCCCTAATATGTTGTACATTTTGAATTTTGACTATTATCCCCAAAGTTTTTTAAAAAATACTACGTAGTATTATTTATACTTTTTTGTTATCTTTTCATCATTTAAAACGTATATTTATTACGTAATATATTTTAATTTTTTTTGTGATTAGTTTTTATGGACTAATCTTTAATTTTATAAAATAAATTTTAATTATAATTATTTTTTGATTATCTGTTAATTTTTTAAATATTAATTTTAGTCCATAATATTTTTTCCAATTTTTTCTTTTACATATTCATTATGAAAAAAATTGGTAGTTAATATTTGATTTGATTTAATTAAATTTTTATTATTTTTTAATTCATTATTATTATAAGCCCTAAAATTGAATTTATACTCCGATACCAAGTCTTTTAGGGGTAAGCTTCTTTAGCACATTTTATAATTATAAACTATTTTTTCTATACGGATAACTATATTTATTGATAGAGAAAATCTAATGAAATAAAAATTTTAAAAAATAAAAAATCTGAAAAAAATGATAATGAAATATTTTTTTAAAAAATAAATTAAATAAGAATCTAAATATAATTAATAATGAAATTACTTTTTAAAATTAAAGATATTAGAATACATATAATTTGATTTATCATTCATTTTATATTATTTTATTATATTAAATAGTATAATATATTTTTATTAATTAACTTTATTTTTGTGTTTAAATTAAAAGGGGAAATTAATTACTAAATACTGTATATTGTTTTCGAATTCTTGCGCTAATACGAAACTTTTCAAAAGTGAAAGGGTGGAATGAGATCTTTTTTCAAATTCTTAGGACCAAAATGAGATATTTTTTGAATTTATGAGGTCTAATTTGATATTTTAAAAGGTAGAAGGGTAGAAATTTTAAACGAAATAAAGTTTAGGTGTATTTTTTGTCAAAAAAAATTATGGGTATAAATGGCCAAACTTGATATGTAATACCCCGAAGAATGACTTAAATGGAGTGAAATAAGCTACTCATAATAACAAGGTACATTTCTTTCTTGGTAACCATTCTATAAGAACTCCAAAGTTAAGCGTGCTTAGCTTGTGGTAATTTTAGGATGGGTGACCTCCTAGGAAATCTCCCAGGGTATGCGTGAGTGAGGCCAAAGCGCACTGGAAAGAGCTCATGTTGGTTTGTGGGGGCAGCCTTCACTCTGGAGCCGACCGCGTGTTGTGGTATTCAGGTGCCTAGCGGGGTGAAAGATCCACAGGATGTGGATGGCCGAGTGCAACGGGGACGTTGCTCACTTAAGGGGGGGAGGAATGTAATACCCCGGAGAATGGTTTAAATGGAATGAAATAAGCTACTCATACTAACAATGTACCTTTCTTTCTTGGTAACCATCATATAAGAACTCCAAAGTTAAGCGTGTTTGGGTTGGGGTAATTCTAGAATGTGTGACCTCCTGGGAAGTCTCACAGGGTGTGCGTGAGGGAGGCCAAAGCGCACTGGAAAGAGTTCATGTTGCTTTGTGGGGACAGCGTTCACTCTGGAGCCGGCAACATCTATAGCACCCTGTCTTTCCGCTGCGCCGAAAATGGGGGTGTTACATGATAAGTGTATAGTTATATTTTATGTTTAACTGTTTACTTTAGGCTATTCTTTGTGAAAAGCAAAATAATAAATAATGTTTGATTGAATTCATATGTTTTATACCATGTTTGGACATGCAACATGATCACTTAATATTAGAGCTTTTTTGGGTAAAAATATTGCTACAAACCTAAACTATTTATGATTACCACAAATCTTTACATATGTTTATACTAATATACTTCTTATATTCTTTTACAGTACAAACTATTTATAAAAAATTTTATAATAATTTACTCCGAATTTTATATACATTTCTATTTTACTGAAATAGATGTGGATTACTGGATTAGAATATTATGCCTAATAATTAAACTATGATGTGTTTTAGTCTTTCTTTTTCTTTTCTTTATTTTATTCTTTAAAAAGAAAAAAATTATATAGAATTTGTTTAGAATGCTATAAATTTTTTTTGGTTATTAATCATTTTATACTTAATCAATATTTTTAAGGTCAATTTAATGTTTACATCATATTTTTAATGATATATTTTTTATCTAAAAGATGATTATTATATTCCTTATCTTTTTTTTGGATAACAGGCATAAAAAGGCTGGCAAAAGAAAGAGAAAAGAAAGAAAAATAACGACAAGGAAACAAAAACTAGCGACGACAAAAACTCAATCCCGAAGCATGTTTCGCTATCAGATCCAAGCACTCATCCGGAGGAAACGCCCATGTAGTGTAAAACTCTTCAGCCAATGCCGCTCTCTTAGCCAATCCATCCGCTACCTGATTCCCTTCTCGAAAAACATGCATCAAAGACCCCCGTATCTCCTGAAACTTCTCACGAATGAACCAAATGAGAGCCCAATATTTATGGCTCATCATTGCCCCACCCTACACGAAGCGGACTGCCTCTAAGGAGTCCGAATAAACATGCACACCAACAGCGTCCATCTGACCCGCAAGGATGAGTCCCTCCTTTAAGCCACTCAACTCCACTTCCAGCACCGGCCGAGCCCCCCGCTGCCCGCCCTAGGCCCTCAAGAATACCCCAGCCGCATCCCTTAGCACAGCAGCGAACCCCGAACGACCTTCCTCCAATAACACGCAGCCATCCGTATGAAGTATAAAGTATAAACCCTTCATCCTCGGCCCCTCTCCACCGGACATAAGTGATCGGACGTGAACTGCATGTGGCCGGACGCTTCCTCTGAATAGCTTCCACCATCCACTAAATCCGCCTGAGAATCTGATCCCCTCGCATAGCACAACCTGTAAACACTTTCTTGTTTCTTTCACACCATATAACCCACAAGGTCGCAAGAAAATTCACCCCGTAAGTCCAAGCCGCCCAATGCAGCCACCATCGAGCAGCCCCCCTTGGCACCAAATGCACCTCCAAGATGTCCCGAAAACCCATTTTGCACCATAGATTCCGAGCCCAATAGCAAAGAAAAAGAGCATGCTTCAAGTCCTCTTCTTCTTCACCGCATATCAAACAAAGAGGCGAGGTAGCTAGCCGCCTCTCATACCTCAATTTGTTCACAGGCACCGCCTCATGGCTTAGCTAGCCGCCTCCGGTATCCATGCACGCCAAATCCACATCCAATCCATAGGAGCATCATCCAGCCGCTGCAGCCATTTATAACTGCATGCCACAGTATACTTCCCCTGACTATCCCCCCTCCAGTGCATCATGTCCGCCACACCATCCACTAACTGAGGAGCAGCCGACTGTCCTATCTCCTCCTTAATATTATTTGGCAGCCAAGAATATAATTTTCCAAGTTTCCATGCATTACCTTCCACTACGTCACAAACCCTCAATTGAACATCCTGATAGTGCACAAACGGGATATAATTACATAACTGATCGCCTTGCCACCATGTCGAATACCAAAACGAGCAATTACCACTCCCCAACCGAACACCATAGCCTTTCTCATATAATCGACTCACCTTACACAAGGCCTTCCACATTTTGGTGCCGCGATAGTGGTCCTTAGGGAACTGCCCACCATCGACACCATACTTGTCCCTTATCACTTGAGCCCACAGCTTCTCTGGGGACATAAGAAAGTCCCAAAGTTGCCGCCCCAATAGTGCGAAATTCATATCACGGGTAATCCGAAGCTCCAAACTGCTCCTGCACCTAGGCCGCGCGAGGGTGTCCCAATTATCAAATGAATCCCCCTGTCCATCGCCCCCTTCCAGATCTATCTCCTGATCCGTTTGTCAATGGCCGAACAAACTGAACTAGGAAGGATATGCAATTGCATAACATAAAGTGGCAGCGAGGCCAATACTGCCCGGGCTTTCGTAACCCTCCCAGCTTTGTTTAGTAGAAAGGCCGACCAACCACTGATCTTATTTTCCAACTTGCGCATTAGCCCATCAAAATGATCCACCCTAAGGCGACCATGAATAATAGGAAACCCCAAGTACTTCCCTAAATTATCCGTCACATTAATATGCATATGGCTCCGCAACCACCCCTTCTCAAGCTCTGTGACTCCACGTGAGCAAAACGCCACAGACTTGCCCGCATTCATAAACAGGCCCGACCTAGAGCCAAACCTCTTAAGTGTAGTCGCCATGCACTCAATACTACGTTCCTCTAAAGTTGTACGAAAAATAAGGTCGTCGGCAAAAATCATATGCGAAATACCAACACCTCCCGGCTTTAATCGAAGGGGCGCCCACCGATCTTCTGCCACTTCTCCCAAAATAAGCCTTGTTAATTTATCCATTACGATAACAAATAAATATGGCGAAAGCGGATCGCCTTGTCTCAACCCGCAACCCGCTTTAACCATTGTCAGCGGCTCACCACTGAATAATACCGAGAACTTTGAGCTTCTAACACACTCCATAATCACCTGAGTAATCGTATCAGGAAGCTCTATTTCCCGAAGGCACTCATCAACAAAACTCCAGCGGACAGTATCATATGCCTTAGCCAAATCAATTTTAACCACTACACCTCTAAGCGTAGACCACGAATGCTCCAATGTCGACACTATCTCCTGTAATAAAATTCCATTATCCGTAGTGCCTCTACCGGGAAGAAAGGCCGACTCAAACGGGCTAATGAATGTCTGTAAGATCGGTCGTAGTCTATTCACCAATACCTTAGTAATAAATTTAAAGGATACATTACATAAGTTAAGGGGCCGAAATTGAGTGATGGACCTCGGAATATCCACCTTAGGAAGTAGACAAAGGTAAGCATCAGCAATACTCCTAGGCAAAATACCCGTTTGCACCACCGAGCTAACCATCTGATATACCGCATCACCAAGTGCCGCCCAGTTAGCTTTATAAAAGGCGGCCGGGAACCCGTCCGGTCCGGGCACAGCATAGGCCCGCATTTGAGATAACGCCGCCTACAGCTCCTCTCGCTTGATCCCCTGACCTAGCTCAGATTTCGCTATTGAATTAATAGCCAACAACACTTGTATCTGATAATGGCAAAAAATGTCCATTATTTTCAATCCATTTCCGTGTCTGAAACGGACATTTGATCGCATTCCGGTCTTATTTTACATAAGAAAGCAGTAGAATTGGACTGATTTATGCATAATTGTAAAAATATTGAGCTGTATGAAAAATGCATAAATATGTAATTTTATTACACATTTATGTTAGAAAAATCCAAAAACATGAGAAAAGGAAAAGAAAAAGAAAAAGGAAACAAAAAGATGGGAAAAGAAATAGAAACCCACAAAAATTCGAATTTTTCAGGAAATTACGACGCTACACTCAACAACGACGCCGAGCATAGCGTCGTAGGCGAGTATAGCGTCGTAGGCAGAAATGGAGGCAAGATTCTGAAGAACTACGACGCCAAGCATAACGTTGTAGGCCAAGTGTAGTGACGTAACGGAGGATAGCGTCGTAGGCTTTTTTTTTGTATTATTTATTTTCCTTGCAATATTTTTGGTTTTTTAATGTTTGTTTAGCTTAGATTAGCAAGTACTTAGTGTTTTAGATTTAGATAGCCACTGTTTTCATTATTTAATGGCTTTGTAAACACTTTTGAGGTTTGAACTACCCAAATCATGGGTTTTGTCACACCATTATCTTATATATGGGAAGATAATCACAAAAAGAGTCCCAAATCATGAAATGGACCTTTGTTCATGGATTTTTATGCTTTATTTTTGTTTAAATGGCCACTTGGTCATTCTATTTTCCATTCATGTGGGTTTATGTTATTTTCATTCATCTAGGGTTTTAACGCATGATTTGTGATTGAAAACCCTCATTCGGGTTTCATGGTTCACTATGCTTAATATTGGCTCCCTTTTCCCTCTTATTTTCCTGCTCTATAGCTTTCTTTATATTTTAGTCATGCCATATTATGCATTCTTGAGCAATGAACTTGAAAATAGGGCATGCAATCGCATAGATTGTATTACCCAACCAACACTTATGTTCTGGGGGAGCTACGACGCTAACCGCCCTTTGACGCTAACCTAGGTTGGCGACGCAGGGTAAGGTTTTGCGTCGTAGTTGCTTCGGCCTTAAGCAAAAAAAAAATTTGTACTACGACGCTATCCAAGTATGGCGTTGTAATTTTGGTTTAGGGTCGTAGTACCCAAAAATACTCATTTTTATCACATAAGCCCACCTACGACGCTACACCCACGACGCTATCTTAGGATAGCGTCGTAATTTAGTGTATAGCGTCGTACCCCCCCCCCCCCCCAAATTTCATCAAACTTCTAAAATTTGAAAATACGACGCCACACCTACGACGCTATCCTGGGATAGCGTCGTAATATCCGTATAGCGTCATAATTGGCAATTTCTGCCAAATTCTCCATTTCTTCTCCTAATTAATTGGACCTTTATATCGATATTTTGAGATTGAAATCCAATGATCTCAATCAAGGATTAAATTGATGTAAAGAACTTTGTTCAATATCCCATTAAAAGACTCCTCTACAAAATTAAACTCTAATGATCTAAGTACATAATCCGGACTGTAATTAATTAATTATGGAATGAGAGATTATTTAGACCATGAAGAGTGATTATGGAGTAATTTCCATAATCTTGCATGAGAAACCAATGTCTCTCATAAAAGATAACACAAAAAAATATTCTCTTCTTCTTATTTTGGTCTTTTTCGTATTGTGTGAAATGAGTAGTGAAAAATATCATAGAATAATGTTGGCGAATGGTCCCTTCAACGGGAAATGAAGTAGCCCGTAGTCTGTGTATCAATTACTATTTGTTATTTTGCATGGTTTGGATAGTGACTGACGAGGTCAGACGAACGGTCCTCTCCCCAGGAAATGAAGTAGCCACTCAGTCGGTAACTGTCCAAATACAGTTTCATTTTCTTATTCTATTCTCAAACCCGAATTTCAAGCTGTAATATTATCAGATGGTGCCAATCAACACTGTGTGAACAGTATTACAATAAGAAAATATGTAGGTTTCTCTCATTTCATAGATAGTAGGAATCTTGATGATAGCGATTACTGTCAATTAAGGTTTTCTGCTATCTAAAACCGTTCCATCTGGAATATTTGGGACCTGGATAGCAGATGTTTGCAGTCCAGCTCATCCCAGCTATTCTTGCCATCTTTTTAGCCAAAATAAATTCCTCTCATCCCCGGCTATTTCACCTTTGTGTAACAACTTCTGTCTAAACCCGCCTTATATTTTGGGTTATTTAATTTTACACTTCTCATATAAAATTATTCATGATAAAATTATGTAATTATTGTGGTCATAATTATTTTGGGATCCTTCCCTTGGACATAGGAGTCTTGATTTTAATCAGATGTTTCACAATAAATTTCCAACAAATATTCATTTATAAAATCCGGATCTACGTACGGGGTAAATTCCACAGTTATGACTAATTCAAATTCGACCGAGGGTTGATTTTGGGAAATTAGAAGCAGAGTCAGCGATTAGGTCTCACCTAGACTGAAAGGATCTGTGTTCTTATTGAAAGTTTAGTACCTGTTTAGGGAATAATTTTCAAAGATTCTTTATTTTCCAAAATTGTTATGTGTTGGGAATTTAGTCTTAACCGTCACACCGACATGGGATCCACTTGGATTCAAATACAGTGTGATAGGTAATTCTAGAGGAACAATGCGTAGGCCTTGGTTATTTTCTAAGATAGGGTTGAGTTCCTTTCAACTGCTATCCTCTTCTGCCAAAGCCTATTTTTGAGTCCTGAGTGAGTGCATCCGGAACGAACTAATCTATTAGTTCGTTTCATTAGTTTGTATCTCATAATCACTCGGAAAGAAGTGAACACTGCGAGCGGTTCACCGAGATTCGGGAATTCTTGATCCACATCCGGTCATCCTGACTGGGGACTTTCTTTTACTACCCGTACGAAGCTTTTGAAATTTCCGAATGATAGGATTTTAAATGCTTTCTTTAATGCTTTCTTTTAATCATTTTCGTAAAGGTCACTCGGATGCGTCGCTAGATCTTCTAACTGCTACTAGGACTGAGAGTTAAGGGATTGTTCAGGCTTAATTTTAGTCTTTGGGTGTGACCGGGGGAATGATAGGAGTACTTGGCACTTCAACTAATGATGTGTCAGGTGTCGCTTGTCCACCACAGATAAATAATATGCCTCAGCAATGTATTGCAAGGGTAGTTATGCGTCTGTGGTATCTTAAAATTTGTTTTCTTAAGAGCATGTAAACTCTTACTGTAAGTACCTGTCTGTTAAAGGGAACATGGTATAGAGAGCATGAGAACTAGATAACTGAAAGGATTATCCCAACAAAGATCTGTGTAATTAAAATGGAAGTTTAATTGTGTTTCATCTGAGTCTTGTCCAATTTTTATTATTTCTTCCTGTCCCTTCTGTCTCATTTTAAATCTGCTTTCTTAGAATAATTTTAACCGCTTCCTTAGATTAATTTTATTGCTTTCTTAGATTAAATTTAATTCGCTTTATAGAATAATTTTATCTGCTTTATTTTAGTGCTCTCATAACTTAGATTTAAATTATGTCAAGTAGTTGTTAATCAAAAACAAACTTGAATTGAGTAACCGAGTGGAAAATCTTAGTAAACAATGTGGGCCCTGCTTCCATCTCACATCCTCCAGTGAACGATCCGGTCTTACTATAAATTACTGCAATTTTTGACACTGTGCGCTTTCGGGCCACAGTTTCCTGCATGAGTATATAAAAACGTGAAAACCTATAAATATATCCCTAATCCCAACTCCATCCTCATAATTGGTTTCATTTAATAAAATTAAACCGGGATTATATTTTTCAAAAAATACTCATATAGTAGGAAATTGTCAAAAGTTTCATGGCGCGTTGCCGGGGAGGATGCAGCGTCGTTTATTAAGAGAATTACACTCCTGATTACTCCTAGTTAGCTTTGTGTATTTATTTCAGAACAGAGAAGTACCCTCGAATCAATTAAACATTTAGAGTGCTATGACTCTAAATGTGAGGATGTTGATTTGAGGAGAAAACCTAACCGATTAGGGTATTTTCTCTTGCAGGAATCATAGAACCAACAAAAAGAAGGAGCAGAAAAATAAAGCAGAAAACCAGGTTCCCGGTTGGATTGATTCCATGAATTCAGGAAAATGATTTCGGAAATTAAAGCAATTTAAAGTCCAAATAATTTCTGCAAACAAGTGGAATTAATCCGACCTAAATTATGCAAGTAGAATTTTAGTTATTTATTTAAGCTCGTTTATAACTCAAAATTGTTTTGGACTAAAATTCCCCAAGTCCAAAACAGATAAATTGACTGAGGCCCAAACTCATCCCCTCGGGCCCAGTCCGCCAAATTCTGAAAAATTTCAAAATTTCGAGTGTTAGCTGAATCCCGCTCTCCTTTACGATGCTATTTGTAACTACGACGCTGACCTAGGTCAACGTCGTAGTAAGTGTATAACATCGTAATATCCCCCCTGTCATCTTTCAGCAACTACGATGCCAAACACACCCTACGACGCTAATTCAGCGTCGTAGTTGAGTGTAGCATCGTAGTACACTCTTTTGTCTCACCACCGCCTTACGACGCAGTCCAAAAATACGACGTTGAGTTCAACGTCGTACCTTTGGACAGCGTCGTACCCTTTTCCCCTTCTTTCTGCCTACGACGCTGAACTTAACCTACGGCGCTAGTATAGCGTCGTAAGCCCTATTTTCCCTCTTTTTATAAATACCCCATCCCTTCGTCTCCTTCCCCACTCCCACACTTAGCATTTTCGAATTCTCACACCCAAAACACTCGTGAAAGAACGCACAGTTCTCTTCGTAACAACACTCCCACCCAATCCTAAGGGGAAACTCTGCCAAATTTTTGGAAAATCACCGCAATGGCGTCTCCTTCGTCTTCCAAAGCCGAAAAGCCCTGGTAAGCTCCCCATTTTTCGATTCCTGCGCACCCATGTTCTCGCGATTTATGAAGCTTCGATTATGTAGACGTGTAAATATGCCTTTGTACTGCGTTTTCATTTCCTTAGATCATTTTGAACCATGTGTGCCTTGGGCAATTTGTATTGTTGGGTTTTGTGAAGAATGGGTGGGTGCCGAGCATTTGTATGAAGAATATGTGTTCGATTATGTATTTGTTTTGGGATTGGAGTGTTCGAATCTTAATAAGCTTGTTAGAACCTTTGGGAATGTGGATTTTTGTATGTTGGGCTGTTAGGGTTTAAAAACTAGAATGAACCACCATTGTTGAGGCATTGGAGTTTTTAGGGTTTATAGGGGATATTGGAATTTTTCAATACTGTGTGGTAAAACTTGAGGTTTGTTTGGTTCTGATTCTGTTAAGAATTTCTTGTGTGACTGCAATTTAGACCAATAAGTTTTTGAAAGTGGAAAACTGATGAACACAGGGATGCCTCATGAGCACCACTGTGTTATAGTTACTGAATATTTGATCTTTCAGAGTCCGTTGATTTTGTGATCTTGGTTAGCCCTTGGTAGTGAATCTAGTTGAAGGCATGAGTTGTTAGAGGAAATTAGAGATTCTTGCTGTTTGATTTTCTTTGGTGTGCATAGAAAGTGTTTTGCATGCTACTTTGATGATATGAGGAACATTAAATGATTACTAGTTTTGTTTGTATGCCTGGGACTTTGAAAAGGGTATGTATGTTTGTATTTAGCAAGCCTGTGCACAAGTAGCCAAAATGCTGCTAGCACTTTTCAAAAAAGGTTTTTAGAACAGGACAAAATAGTTGGTAGGATCTTTCTTTTGATAAGTTGACTAACTTGGTTTTGCTCCCAATGGAGCACAAAACTAGTGTAATAAATAGCAGCCTTTTTCCTCATGTGGGCTGCTATTATTTTGAAAAATCCAAAAATGGGACCACTAAAACCCCACTTTTATTAAAAAAAAATAATAAGTCAACTTTTATTAAAAATTAAAAATTGGTTTCTCTTTAGACTTGGACTGATCAAACCATCCCACGCAGTCCAAGTTGGGCAGAACCGAGCCGCCACATTCCATTCTCACATTCCTCGATTCGTGTTCCATTCCATTTCATTTCACTCATTTCATTGCACATTCAACAATCATCTCGGAATTGTTTAAAAATCGAGTAAATCAAAATTTTTGGGCCCAATGGCCCGGTAAAAAGATTTTTGGTCCAATGACCATCTCATTTTATTGGACTCAATAGTCCATTAAAAATATTTAGGGGCCCAATGACCCCTATTGTTTGTAAATAACTCTTTATTTTTAACAAACTCTCAAAATGTGTAAAAAGAAAAATTTGCCGTTGCTTTGAAATAAAATTCAAGCTGGAAAATCAATAACCTCACATCTAGAGCAAAGCTCTAAATGTGAGGATGTTGATTTTTAGTTTGAATATTTTTATGGAAAAATTACAAAAAAAAAAAAAAAAAAAAAAAACTAGATTTAATACTTCCAAGTTTTTCAAGGAGGAGTTAGTTGTTGAATCAAGGGCAGGACTTCCGAGCTGCACGCAAGATCAGGGAATCTTAGACTGCTCACAGTTCCGGAGGAAGCTAAATGATTTTCGACAAGCGCTGGAATCAGAGTTCAAATTGGAAATAATGGGAAAAACCGAAGTGAACTTTAAACTGCCAAAGGGCTGGGATAAACACATCAAACCAGAGGAGAGGAATTATAAAGAGCTGGGATTCAAGCGAGACTTCTACTTCTATTTGATGAAATTCTGGGAGAAACAAATGGAAGAATCTAAGGATGATATGAAATTTCCAGAAGATGTGCATACTGAAAGGATCCTCAGAAGATTTAATGAATATATGGCCCGATGGGAGAGGCATCAGGACTCAAAGACACGAGACCCAGCATGTATGGAGTTCGCAATCATAATGGTGCCCAACAAGATGGATGAAAGAGTAAAAAAGCAGTTCACTGAGAAACCACCGAATCTTAGTCAGATGGTGCATAAGGGAATCTTTATGGTACAAAAGGCCTTGCCATTTCTGTACAATTCGAGCTTACTCAACAAAGGAGTAAAGGAGCAAAGATGGCTTACACAGCAGGCAAGGAGGAGGCTCAGGGAATTGAGTCACAACCTGGACAGTGCCGTGAAGAAAGCCATGGCATCAAAAGAGGAGAATAAGCCGCCAATAGTTAAGACCATGATGGACTTAGCTAAAGAATTCAGGGAGCAGTGGCACCCTCTGATGATACTTTGGGGCACGGGACGAAATGATATTACCGAACCAATACTGGACAAAGACCTGGTGCTACCGGAAGAAGACTACTTTGACACCATTTTCTTGGAGGACGTATACAAGCCGACTCACCTCGCCGAACAAAGACCTCATGGACTCGCCCAGATGCATGTGATGAGAGATCAAGTCACAGGGTTTATTCAGAATACAACTTGGAAAATGCTGGGAAAGAATCAGCAGCAAACTCGATTGCTGACGCAGGTCGAGGCAGAAGAATATATCTATAACACCCCGGATTTGATAATCTAGGCCGGGACGTCACCGCCACATTTCCCTAGCAAGACACGGCTTCCCGAGCTCACTAAGGAAATGCAAGGCTTATGGGTACGTAAAAGATTTAAAAACATTTCAATATTGAGTCCGGAAATTAATAATACTTAATTCAAAATACGGAAGTAATAATCATCCATACACGAGATAGAGTAAATGCAGCGGAAAAGTAATCACGGCCAAACCCCGGGTTCAACAGACCCGGTAAAACAGTAGTATGATGCAGTAATTAAAAACGTTCATAAATGTTTCCTCCCAAGTGCATGTGCATGCGTCACTCGACATACTCTGTAAAAGAAAAATGACAACGGATTATCAGTATAAAAATATACCGAGTAAGTTAATCCCTAACTAAACAATTTAAGGGGTTACTTGCGTTTTAATTAAAATTACACTTTTCATGCATTACGAAATTAATTTAAAATTTCATAGTTTACTCGCAGCGGAAAAACACGATTAATTTTATTCAAGATGAGAATACATAATTTAAGGAATTAATTTAAAAGCATAATTTGAAAGCAAAATTTAAGAACGTAATTCAGAAGCATAATTTTAAAACATGATAAATAAAATTTAAGCATAATTAAACACTCACGCAAGTTTTTTATATTTTATCCCGCAAACTAAGAAGAGGACACCATACCGGGGAGATCACTAACGAGGCAATCTCAAATCGTAGGACCACTAACGAGGCAGTCCAAATAAATGGGAGACCACTAACGAGGCAGTCTCAAAGATAGTAGGATCACTAACGAGGCGATCCAAATAACACAGCGCGCGAGATCACTAACGAGGAAATCTCAGATAGTAAGGAGACCACTAACGAGGCAGTCTCAAAGATAATGATAGCATGAAGATCGGCTCAGCCTAGTGAACGGGATTTTTCGAAAGTTCATATTTCAATGTTACAAAATATTCGATATCGCGTTTCGTAGTTCGAGTTTTCTCAAGTTCGAAAAATCCGATTCGACACAGTTTACGCCTTTCTTAATTAAAAATTCATCTTTACACCAAAAACTCTGAAATTTACACAGTAGCTCAAGAACACATACGAACAACTTTTATGTTTTAAGTTTTTGGAAATAAGGTTTCGAAGTGAGTCAAATTTCGAGTAGTTTGCAAAAGAAGATTTCTGTCCAAAAAGGCTGATTCCGACATAGTTACGTGCGACAGATTTAAAATTCATTTCAAATCCAATTGGTCCGAAATTTTTACAGGATGTATACAACATCTTAATGAACAACTTTCATGTTTTAAGATTTTGGAAATAATGAATTTTAGATGTTCAAAAGTCGACACCAAAACGCTGCATACGCGCGGACTCAAAAATCGATTTAGAACAGGTTCTGAAATTGTCCGTTTTGACATATCAAATGAACTCCAAAATTCATGAAATTTTATATGCATAATTTAGACACAATTATCTACAACTTTTGTTTATAAATGCAAAGTTGTATCGATCTAAAAATGGTTGAAAAATATGCATCAAGTCGAGTCAATAAATCTGTCCAGAATTCAAACGTTCGGTTTTATCACAGAAACTTTACAGTGCGATTTGGGATATCAAATCTTTATGTCAATGGCTGAAATTTGGATACAAGGTAGATTAGAGTCTTATGAACAAAATCTATATTGAAAAGTTTTTGGTTTGAATTCCCGAAGGTCGGGTTTTAGGCGAGTTTCTAAAATTGGACGAAAATAGGGTTTTTAAAAA
This sequence comes from Hygrophila difformis, assembly GCA_030278955.1. Classification (NCBI taxonomy): domain Eukaryota; kingdom Viridiplantae; phylum Streptophyta; class Magnoliopsida; order Lamiales; family Acanthaceae; genus Hygrophila; species Hygrophila difformis. Next base: position 19,510,126 of record JAOANR010000001.1, on the reverse strand, counting down.
CCGATTTTAGTTACGTGTCTAGATCTTAAGTTTTAAACGACAATAAACCACAAAAATTGAAGAGTAAGGTCTTAACTTACTTAGGTAGAGGGTAGGGTCGCTGTAAGGGATTTCCGGGCGTCCTAAGGTCGCGACGAACAGCCAACTTCTCCGATCTCTTCTTGTTCGCCCCCCGACGAGAAATTGTAATGAGAAATAGAGTGTTAGATTTTGAGTATTTGGGGTCTAAGGACGAACTCAAAACTGTAATACGACTCACCAAAGTCTTAAAGGCAGATGCCACGCTCCGATCGTCCCGTCTTCGCCGGAATCCTCGCTGGAAAGTGAAGTCGAAGGAGTTTTGGCTTAGAGGGGAGAATTTGAGAGGGTGGAACTTTTGTTTTCTGTCCAAATGGGATTGGGGGCGCCCTAATCCGCCCTTAAGCCTTTCCCAAAGGCTTTGATCCGCTTGCCCTCGATAGGGAACGAATTTTTGGCAAGAAAATCGCCATAGAAGGAAAGTTTACACCTCCTGCACCTCTGGCACGGTGGTGGCGCGCACATAGAGCTTTGTCCGCGCGGAGCACACGCGACCAGTCCTGGGACGCATCTCCTCATGCTGAGAGGTGGCCGCGCGGCGGCGCGCGGAGGCCGCGTGACGGCCGGACCGGCCGGTTCGGCGGTCCGCGTGGTCCATTGAGTCTTTTCTTCTTTTCTCTATCGGTTTTCTATCCTCTACGTGTTGGCTCGGCTTCTCAGGTCGTTTCCGGTTCGAAATCTTTACCTTAAACTTGTTACGAGTTCGGGTTTAACGCTCGTAACATTTTCGTGCCATAATTAGTCTAGTTAAATTAGTTCCAATTCCTCCTAACGTTTTTGTAATTGATCTTCTGATTTGTTTGTGATTTATTTTGTGACTGAACTTAGAATTTAGATTTCCAAGCTGCCTACGTACTCTGTGAAGGGATCAAGTCATGATGTAGTTCAAAACAATTTGAATTTGTTTTTTCTCGGGTGTTACATCCTCCCCCCCTTAAGAATACAGTTATGTCCCCATAACTGTGGCCGGTTCATCTTGTAAGAGGGTAGGGTAACGTTGTTTCATGTCGGCTTGCCGTCTCCGTCTCGTGGTTAGACGAAAGGACCTTGACCATCCTCACGGTCTTGTTCCTCGTTACTCTCTCCTTCGTGTCAAGTATTCGCATCGGAACTTCCTCGTAACTCAAGTCATCCTCAAATTCAATTTCTTCCGGTTGGAGTACATGGGTCGGATCGTGCACATACTTTCCTTCCTTTGAAGCGGATGCTTTCGTCCTCATGGATTTTAAAATCCATTGCCTTTCCTTCGACAATATTCTTCCTAATCTCCTCCAACTTCTCGTCACCCGATTGGGCGAGTCGTATCTCATCGAACATGGTAGGTTCCACTACCATCGCGTTGACGGCTTCCTTTACCGTGCCAGAATGCACTAACTCTAGACTTAATTTTGCTAAGTCCTTGTACAACTCGGCCGGTATCACGAGTGAATTTGCCACGTGTTGAGTCTTTCGACTTAGTGCATCGGCTACAACGTTGGCTTTTCCTTCGTGGTAAGCAATCTCCAGGTCATAATCCTTTATTAACTCCAACCATCTTCTCTGCCTCAAATTCAGCTCTTTCTGTGTGAATATATACTTGAGGCTCTTATGGTCGGTGAACATCCGACATCTTCGCCCATAGAGATAGTGTCTCCATATCTTTAAGGCGAACACGACCGCGGCGAGTTCTAAGTCGTGCGTCGGGTAGTTTTCTTCGTGTGGTTTCAGTTGTCGCGATGCATATGCTATAACCCTTTGGTCTTGCATTAGCACGCATCCCAATCCCTCTTTCGAGGCATCGCTATACACCTCGAAGTCTCCATCCTCAGATGGTAATGCCAATACTGGTGTTGTGGTAAGTCGTTTCTTCAAGTCTTGGAATGGGGACTCACACTCACTGGTCCAGTCGTATTTTACCCCTTTCTTCAGCAGCTGGGTCAACGGGCGTGCGATTTTCGATAAGTTTTTGACAAATCGCTTGTAGTATCCCGCCAGTCCAGGGAAACTTCGTACCTCTGTTGGACTCTTCGGTGGTACCCACTCGGTCACTGCCGAGATCTTCGCCGGATCCACTGCCACTCCGTTGGCGGATACTATATGCCCGAGAAATGCCACTTCCCTTAACCAGAAGTCGCACTTGGATAGTTTACCATACAATTGGTTCACTCGTAAGATCTCTAACACTTTGTGTAAGTGCTCGGAATGTTCTTCTTCACTTTTCGAGTAGATCAAGATTTCATCCATGAACACCACCACGCATTGATCTAACAATTCTCTAAATACGTTATTCATGAGGTTCATGAACATTGCTGGGGCATTCGTTAGCCCAAAGGATAGCACTGTGAACTCGTAGTGTCCGTAACGAGTCCTGAACGCCGTATTTGGGATGTCCTTTTCGGCGATCCTCAATTGGTGATATCCCGAGCGTAGGTCGATCTTTGAGAATACCATAGCTCCCTTTAGTTGGTCGAACAAATCTTCGATCCGGGGCAACGGGTACTTGTTCTTGACGGTGACTTGATTGAGTCCTCTATAGTCGATGCACAGTCGTAACCCTCCGTCTTTCTTCTTGACGAATAAGACCGGTGCTCCCCATGGGGACGTGCTCATCCTAATGTATCCCTTCTCCAACAACTCCTCGAGTTGCTCCTTTAGTTCCTTCATTTCCAGTGGTGCCATGCGGTAAGGAGCTTTCGAAACAGGTTCCGTTCCCGGAATGAGGTCTATTGTGAATTCAAGATCTCTCTTAGGTGGCATACCGGGAACGTCTTCAGGGAACACATCTGGGTATTCCCTCACCACCGGGATGTCGTCTACCTTGACTCCTTCAGCTTCCAGGTTATGAATGTAGCATGCGTATAGCGCGTAACCCTTCCGCATTAAGCTACATAACTTGAGGGCGTTCACTATTTTGTTAGACTTCTTAGGGGGTTGGGAGTAGAAGATGACTCTCCTCCCCCTACTCTTTGACAGCGTGATCTTTTGCTTTTGGCATTCGATCACGGCCTTATAACGGGTTAGCCAATCCATCCCTAGTATGACGTCAAAGTCTCTGACGTCAAATTCTACCAAGTTCGCGAAAAACTCTACGTTTTTTATTACCACAGGTATTCCGTTATAACGCTTAGAGCAGGCTATTACTTCTCCCGAAGGTAGTTGTATTCCTAAGCTAATCATTTCGCACTTAGGTAGATCTAGTTCAGCTACAACTCTCGAAGATAATATGGAACAACTGGCTCCGGAATCAAATAAAACTCTAAGCGGAGTACTTAGGACATGAAAGGTACATGCCATCACATCACCCTGCGCGGGTATGTCAGCCTGGTTGATCACGTTCAACCTTCCCATCGGCCTCCCTTGATTGGCCGGTTGGTTCTGATTCGGATTTGGATTTTGTTGCTGGTTTGGAGGGCGCGGGTTCGGATTCTGAGGAGGTCGATATCCTTGATTGTTTCCGTTCCTGCCTCCTTGGTTGAACGGCTCATTGGATCCTGTAACCAAATCCTCTCTCTTTGTGATGTTCTCGAGTCGGGTTCGACATTCCTCCCTCCGATGGCCAACACGGCCACACCGGAAACATTCGCCCACCTGAGGACATCTCCTCACCAGATGAGGCCTGCCACACCTCGACACGGTGGCACTCGTCCTCCTCGATTGAAATTCCGACCATTGTTGTTTTGAACATTCCTGTTTGGACCTCGCCGAAAGTTGTTTTGAAAGTTGTCCCCACCAGTAGTGTTGCCCATCCTACTGTCTCGGTTTCTCTTGTCTGGTCCTTGTGCCCCCCGGCTAGATTCCCCTGCAGTCTTTCTCTTTAGCTATTGTACTCGTGCGACTGCCACTGCACGGTCGTAAACAGCTTGTAAGTCCGGGTAGTTAACCCCGGTGATCACCTCCCAAATTGACAAGTTCAACCCCATTTCGAATTTCTGCGCCTTCTCCCCGTCCGTGGGTACCATCCGAGGCGCAAATCTCGCCAACTCCTTAAACCGAGCATACTATTCTTGAACAGATTTTTCCCCTTGTTTCAGGGATGAGAACTCTTCGTAGAGTGCTGCCTTAGTACTCATTGGGTAGAAGCGCTCCAGGAGTAACTCCATAAACTCGTTCCACGAGTACGGTTCATCGTCTTCGCCAAGTTTCCCCTGGGTAGCTTGCCACCATTCGTTGGCCTCGCCACCCAGATAGTACGAAGCCACGTGAACCTTTTCTCCTTCCGGGCATCTCACCGCATTCAGTAATTTGTCGAAGGTCCTCAACCATTCCTCGAGCTTAGCTGGATCTTCCTCCCCTACATAGTAGGGAGGTCGGTAGGGGTTTACCGACGCCAAGTAATTGATCCTTGCTTCTGGCGGTGGCGCCGCGGCAGCTCCGCCCTGGTTAACGTAAGCATTGCCCAGTGCAACCAGTAGTTCCTCCATATTCCTCATTCGCCCTTCCGCAGGGTTGGGCATCGGGCCTGCTGGGTTTGGCGCCTCAACGTTAGGTTCCTGCTCATTGGGTTGTCCTGGCGTATCGCGGGTGTTGGGAGTGGTAGTTAAGGTCCTTGGTCGTCCTCTGGGTGCCATTCTGTTATAACCATGCGAGCACAAAGAAGGTTTAGAGTTCTGGGGATTTGATAGAGTGTAGGGGGAAAGTGATTTACTGAATCGAGTGATGCCTACTGAGAGTTGGTTAGGGTTTGTATTTATTTAGTTGCTTACGTTAAGGGTATAAGGGTCGAAACGTTGAGACCCCAGGTTTCTAGGGTTTAGGGTTCGAGGTACCTTATCGATTCGTTATGCATATATAGATATGTTGTTAGTTCATTGTTGTCTTGTCTCCTTGGTCAGTTGAGTTTTAATAAAATATGAAGATTGTGTATAAAATAGCTGCTTGTGAATTTATTGCTTAATAGGGAACTTTATTCAGTACAAGCGATAGGAATCAAAATACTGAGAATAGTTCGGGAAAATAGAAAAGAGGACAATAGGAATAATGTATCAATAATCCCTAAGCCTGGGGAGGGTAGGTGGTCGGATCCTCCATGGGGTCATCCTCGTCACTCGAATCCTCGATGGTGCCCATACCAAGGGGCCCATGGAACACTGGGCTTGCTGGCCAATCGGGCCCAGCAGTAGGAGCATGATCGACGGCGGCAACTGGCGTAGGGGCAGATGCCGGGACAGCGACAGGATCAGCAACAGCGCTAGCTACAGGAGGAGCTTCCGGGCTAAGAGCGGCGTGTGGGAGCAAGATATCCTTTAGGTTAAGCAGTTCGTTTCCCAAGATCCCTGCTTGAGTCTCTATGCCGTCAATCTGGGTCCGGAGCTCAGTCTCGCGGGTCTGGAGTTCGTTGATTTGAATTTGAAGTTGGGTCAGATCTTGATGCCCTGCTTCCCCCAGGTTAGTCAGGTGGCCCAGGTTAGCCTCCATTTGCTCTACCCTGAAGTTGTTCACATTTTGAGGGGTTTCGAGGTATGCTTCGATCAACCTCATTAGAAGGTTGATCACGTTCACGTTTGGTGCGGCCATCTAATGTTAACAAGGTAGGTTAGAGTTAGAATATGTTTTAGACGGGATTAGATAGGAATTTAAATCTACATGCAATATGCAAGTGCAAGTCCCCTTCCCCATTAAAATTTAATTTATCCATGTACTTAAAATAAATCTACTACATGGGTAGGAATAAAAGTTGGGCCTCTATAGTGGACCAAAAATTTAATATTTCTTTGGCTAAGATATTGGGCTACGTAAAAATAAGCTTTTGGGCTACAAATAATACTAGTAGTCAAAAATAATAAATTTTAAAATAATACTTGGTTTTAAAATAATGGTTTAAAATAATAGTAGTAGCTTTAAAATTTTCCGGGCTCTGATACCAACTTGTAACACCCCGGATTTGATAACCCAGGCCGGGATGTCACCGCCACATTTCCCTAGCAAGACACGGCTTCCCGAGCTCGCTAAGGAAATGCAAGGCTTATGGGTACGTAAAAGATTTAAAAACATTTCAATATTGAGTCCGGAAATTAATAATACTTAATTCAAAATACGGAAGTAATAATCATCCATGCATGAGATAGAGCAAATGCAGCGAAAAAGTAATCACGGCCAACACGGCCAAACCTCGGGTTCAACAGACCCGGTAAAACAGTAGTATGATGCAGTAATTAAAAACTTTCATAAATGTTCCCCCCCCCCCCCCAAGTGCATGTGCATGCATCACTCGACATACTCTGTAAAAGAAAAATGACAACGGTTTATCAGTATAAAAATATACCGAGTAAGTTAATCCCTAACTAAACAATTTAAGGGGTTACTTGCGTTTTAATTAAAATTACACTTTTCATGCATTACGAAATTAATTTAAAATTTCATAGTTTACTCGCAGCGGAAGAACACGATTAATTTTATTCAAGATGAGAATACATAATTTAAGGAATTAATTTAAAAGCGTAATTTGAAAGCATAATTTAAGAACGTAATTCAGAAGCATAATTTTAAAACATGATAAATAAAATTTAAGCATAATTAAACACTCACGCAAGTCTTTTATATTTTATCCCGCAAACAAAGAAGATGACACCATACCGGGGAGATCACTAACGAGGCAATCTCAAATCGTAGGACCACTAACGAGGCAATCCAAATAAATGGAAGACCACTAACTAGGCAGTCTCAAAGATAGTAGTAGGGGTGGGCATCGGGTCGGGTTGTCGGGTTCGGGTACCCGAAAGTCGGGTACCCGACACTATCGGGTTTCCAAAATGGCTACCCGATCCCGACCCGCATAAGATCGGGTACCCGACTTTGTCGGGTCGGGTTGATCGGGTACCCGATACCCGACAAAAATATTTTTTTTTAAAAAAAATATTTTATTTATAGTTTTACTTTTTATAAAAATACAATGACTAACCTAAATTACACAATTTGTTCAAAAAAAACTAAGATTACTAATATTTAAGCAAATATGAAATATATAGGTATATTCATCTATATTGTTATTAAATAATAATAACTATCAATTTTTTTAAAAAAAATATAAAATTTCAGTTTTATTTATTATTATTAATGTTATCTTATTTATTAGTATTATTTAATTAAATTTTAGTGTTCAATGCCATTATTTATTAAAATAAAAAATATAACTCATCAAAGTTATTTACAATTCTTGAAATTTATTATCATATCATGTTTAAGATTAATTATCCATTATTAATTCTTAAAAAAATCAATATATGAGACTTCACAAATTTTTAAAGCTTATACATGGCTTTTCAACACATGGAATAAAATACTAATCCTACTAATTATAAAATAAGTATAAATATTGTAAAGCAAAATAAATATTAAAATCTATTTATTTATTTATTTTGTCGGGTACCCGATACCCGGTCGGGTACCCGACCATAAACCCGATACCCGACCCGACAGTTAGTGTCGGGTTCGGGTACCCGAAATGTCGGTTTTTAATATCAAAACCCGACAAAACCCGAACCCGACATGTCGGGTTCGGGTCGGGTACCCGATACCCGACAAAAAATGCCCACCCCTAGATAGTAGGACCACTAACGAGGCGATCCAAATAACACAGCGCGCGAGATCACTAACGAGGCAATCTCAGATAGTAAGGAGACCACTAACGAGGCAGTCTCAAAGATAATGATACCAAGAAGATCGACTCAGCCTAGTGAACGGGATTTTTCGAAATTTCATATTTCAATGTTACAAAATATTCGATATTGCGTTTCGTAGTTCGAGTTTTCTCAAGTTCGAAAAATCCGATTCGACACAGTTTACGCCTTTCTTAATTAAAAATACATCTTTACACAAAAAACTCTGAAATTTACACAGTAGCTCAAGAACACACATACGAACAACTTTCATGTTTTAAGTTTTTGGAAATAAGGTTTCGAAGTGAGTCAAATTTCGAGTTCTTTGCAAAAGAAGATTTCTGTCCAAAAAGGCTGATTCCGACACAGTTACGTGCGACACCAATTAAAAATTCATTTCAAATCCAATTGGTCCGAAATTTTTACAGGATGTACATAAAACCTTAATGAACAACTTTCATGTTTTAAGATTTTGGAAATAATAAATTTTAGATGTTCAAAAGTCGACACCAAAATGTTGCATACGCGCGGACTCAAAAATCGGTTTAGAACAGGTTCTGAAATCGTCCGTTTTGACATATCAAATGAACTCCAAAATTCATGAAATTTTATATGCATAATTTAGACCCAATTATCTACAAATTTTGTTTAGAAATGCAAAGTTGAATCGATTCAAAAATGGGTGAAAAATATGCATCACGTCGAGTCAATAAATCTGTCCAGAATTCAAACGTTTGGTTTTATCACAGAAAATTTACGGTGCGATTTGGGATATCAAATCTTTATGTCAATGGCTGAAATTTGGACACAAGGTAGATTAGAGTCTTATGAATAAAATCTATGTTGAAAAGTTTTTGGTTTGAATTCCCGAAGGTCGGGTTTTAGGCGAGTTTCTAAAATTGGACGAAAATAGGGTTTTTGAAAACCGATTTTAGTTACGTGTCTAGATCTTAAGTTTTAAACGACAATAAACCACAAAAATTGAAGAGTAAGGTCTTAACTTACTTAGTTAGAGGGTAGGGTCACTGTAAGGGATTTCCGGCGTCCTAAGGTCGCGACGAACGGCCAACTTCTTCGATCTCTTCTTGTTCGCCCCCGACGAGAAATTGTAACGAGAAATAGAGTGTTAGATTTCGAGTATTTGGGGTCTAAGGATGAACTCAAAACTATAATACGACTCACCAAAGTCTTAGAAGGCAGATGCCACGCTCCGATCGTCCCGTCTTTGCCGGAATCCTCGCCGGAAAGTGAAGTCGAAGGAGTTTTGGCTTAGAGGGGAGAATTTGAGAGGGTGGAACTTTTGTTTTCTGTCCAAATGGGATTGGGGGCGCCCTAATCCGCCCTTAAGCCTTTCCCAAAGGCTTTGATCCGCTTGCCCTCGATAGGGAACGGATTTTTGGCAAGAAAATCGCCATAGAAGGAAAGTTTACACCTCCTGCACCTCTGGCGCGGTGGTGGCGTGCACATAGAGCTTTGTCCGCGCGGAGCACGCGCGACCAGTCCTAGGACGCGTCTCCTCATGCCGCGCGGTGGCCGCGCGGCGGCGGGCGGAGGCCGCGTGACGGCCGGACCGGCCGGTTCAGCGGTCCGCGTGGTCCGTTGAGTCTTTTCTTCTTTTCTCTATCGATTTTCTATCCTCTACGTGTTGACTCGGCTCCTTGGGTCGTTTCCGGTTCGAAATCTTTACCTTAAACTTGTTACGAGTTCGGGTTTAATGCTCGTAACATTTCCGTGCCATAATTAGTCTAGTTAAATTAGTTCCAATTCCTCCTAACATTTTTGTGATTGATCTTGTGATTTGTTTGTGATTTATTTTGTGACTGAACTTAGAATTTAGATTTCCAAGCTGCCTACGTACCCTGTGAAGGGATCAAGTCATGACGTAATTCAAAACAATTTGAATTTGTTTTTTCTCGGGTGTTACAATATCAGAGTTGACTTTCCTCATGACATGTCATTTGTACAGCCAGAAGCAAGGGAGCTAGTTGGGTCAATGATTGAGGAAAACAGAATGGAATTCGTGCGTTTCATCATGGAAATGGATGCATTTGGGCTTAACTTCTGCAATACAATCAAACAAGACAAGCCACTGCTGTATAAAAGAGTCCACAGAGCTGAATTCTGTGACTATATCAGAAAGAGATGGGAAAAACGGCTTAGACTCATTTCCAAGCCCGTTTTTGTGAAAAAGTTCCTAGAAGATACGGAGAGGAATTTGGGGATAAATTTGGATGAGGAGGACAATGACGGTGGCAAAGGGAGCGAAGATGGGGCTAACGTTCTGATTGACCAATATACAGGTGCTGCCTCACCTCCCAGAGTCTATTCTGAAGCCAACCCACTGCCAACCCAGCCAACTGTGCAAGCCTCAGCTCAGCCAGCAAGAGAGCAAGCACATACTACCCAGCCTGAACAAATATCCACTGCTGCTGCTGAAAGCCAGGCCGAGCCTCAAGTTCAAACAAGAAGGAGGCTGGTAAAGCAAGCTGATAAGGAAAAAAGTGGACGAGTTCCAGAGCCGAAGGTTGTAATTAAAGAACCCGAGCCACAGGGGAAGAAAACAGTTGAACCAGTCAACCCGGCAGAAAAAAGTATAGGGGTGATGCCACCACCACCTCCTAAATGAAAAGACCAAATTGCTCGAGATGCTGAATTGGCCAGAAAGATGCAAGAAGATGAGAATGCAAGAGCAGGTGTGCAAGAGAAATTTGTTGAAGAGAGGCTGGCGACTGAAGCTGAGATAAGGGCGAGAATTGAAAGGGAGGAGAAGCCGCTGAAAGAGACAGAAATGCTGAAAAATATTGAGAAGGCAAAAGCTGAGGAGGAAAGGAAAAAGAAAGAAATACATGACAGACAAGTCGCTGAAAAACTGCAAGCTGAATTGGAAGCAAGGAATCCAAAGGATATGGAGAAGGAGAGGCAAGATGATGACGATGAGCTTAAGATCACGGGCGAAGTGCCAGGACAAGGGCTGAAAATCAAGAAAGAGCTGACTACATGGACTGGTCCCACTGCTCATACTAAAGAAAATATCCTGGCAGAAATAAGACAGAATCTGAATGAGCAAATTGAGACCGACATAGATCAAGGAGCAGATCCTGAAGCTGTCAGATATAAAACACAAGTGGCTCAAGTGATTGACCCACTTGTTGGGACGGCCAGAATCGAAGCAGTCATCACCTCAGAAGCATCATCTGAGCAGAGAAAGAGGAGAAGAGTCCTGATTGGAGATCAGAACGAGCTTGAAGAAAGAGTGGGACTGATCACATTGTCTGAGCTACTAAAGGAAAAAGCTGATGAGCCACAAGCTAAAACCGATAAACGACAAGATATGGCTGAAAGGAGGAAGAAGATGAGGGAGGAAGAAAAAGGGGAGATCCAGAGGGAAGAACAGGAGTTCATGGATCAAATGGCACCGATCTTCCAACGTCCTGTTGGACAAGCTGCTAGGGAGGAGGAGGACGTATCAACAAGCATTGATGATCCTTACTTTCCTGTAATTACCTATCTAATTCCTGTAAAAACTAAGTACAATACAATGAAACATGTAATTAAACAGGTGGAGGAGGAACATTTAAATGAAGCAACCCAGGAAGGAGATGAACCAAGCAGGCAAGAGCAAAATGAACAAATCCAAGATGAGCAAAGCGAGGAAACCGATTGGCATACAAGCGAGGATGAGGGCGAGGCCCAAGCATCAGTCGGATCGGTTAAGCCTGCAAGATTCTGGGAGGAGACAGAAGTGCGATCAAGAATGGGAATTCAGAAGAGAGAAAACATCGAAATGGTGCTAAAGGAGGCAGATGTGATTCGAAAGTTCAATGGGAAGGCATTAGCAGTCAAGGCATATGAGAAGCTGCTGGAAACCATCATACCCGACAAGGGGTTTGCAGCTGACTCGCTGATGCACCCCACAGTTGATTTTTGGAGGACATGGCATGGATGGGAGCAATTTTTGTTACACCACGAAGATCCGGGCTACATGGAGTTGACCCTGGAGTTTTATTGCAACATTAATATTGCAAGAAAAACAACTTGGGTCAGAGGAAAGACGATAGACATATCCCCGGATTATCTAAACAGATTCCTCCAAACTCCCAGTTACCAAAGTGAAATTCCGGGGGAAGAAATATTGAACAGGCGTGGCAAGACAAAAATGAAAGCAACATACCAAGCCATTGCCGACTCCCTGACCAGGACTCCAGGAATGGAGGGTACATTCAACACAGCCAAGCTAAGAGTGGAGTTCATGCCTACGTTCGAATTCTTCATGGCCAGAATTAAGCCCAGTTCGCATCCCCAAACTACTTCTGGCAGTATCCTGATGGGATTTGCGAAGCTGTGGCATGGGCTGAAATTAAATGCTGGAGAACATATTTTTGAAGTCATGACTACAAGGATCGAAAAAAAGCATGCCCTTTGCTACCCAAACCTTATTAGAAGAATCTGCATAGCTCAAGGGGTAGACATGGGAGAATTTAATACTGATGCCTTGGTCATCCTGAACCCTCCAATCCGGGTCCCATCTATGCGCAATCAAGAAAGAATCGCATATGCACTTCCTCCACTCCCTGCTGACTCAAATGTGCAATCATCTTTCATATTAGGTGGAGAAGCACCATCTGCCCAAAGAAGAGATCCAATGCCTCCCCCGGCTCCTAAAAGAAGAAGGAAGGCGTGTACTCAGGTGGGACCTTCAGCACAAGTGGAAGTTCCTACTGGAGCCGGCGGCAAACAATCCTGGTCAGATTCCTCCATCACCTCCGGTTCACACTCCACAGCAACAAGCTCAGCCCCCACAAATCCCTCCCCTAAGCCAGAACATTTCTCAACATTTTGCCAACTCAAATGTAGTCGAAATCGTGAGCTCAATGCATAAAACTATGACTGAGAGTGTCAAGCAGTTGGCCGATGTCATAATTCTAGGAAGGGAAGATGATAGGAGAATCAGAGAAGAGAGAGATAAAAGAAAAGAGGAAGAGAAAGCTGAAGAGAGGAGACGAGAAGACGAATTCAGACGACTCATGTTGGAAAGAGAAGAAAGGCAACACAGAGAACGAATGGAAAGCGAAGAGAGGCAGCGGAAGATGATGATGGAAAGTGAAGAACGTCAGCGCAAAATGATGGAGACGGTTATCCAAGCACTCATCGGACAGCTCCTGAAGCCGCCACCTCCACCAAAAGATGATGTTGGGACTTCAACTCAACCACAAGAGCCGAAAGAATGAGCCTGATCTGATCCTATTCAATTCTGAGCTTAATTGTAAACATCATATAAGAGAATTTCTATCATTTGTGCAAGTTCATTCTTACTGCATGAAATCTCTTGTAATTGATGTCATTACTGCTTTCAAAAAGGAATTCTGCAATCCAAAACCAATTTTATTCTCGAAAAGATGTCTGACAGTCCAAGATGAATAAGTGACTGTCAGGCCAAAAATATGCTGATGACATACTTTGTATGTCAACAGTGCCTCTTTACTGCTTTAAATTAAATGACCAACAAAAGTATGCATAAACCTGCTCTAAATTCACATGTTGAATTTAGGCTTGTGATTAAGTTTTCAAACTTTTAAATTGGGATAACATAATTGAGAATATGAATGAAATGAATTCCTAAGGTTTTGAGCTATAAAAATTTAATGATGCAATCATCTTTTTGGGTAATAAATCTTCATGTTGAAAATTTTGATTGAATAAATTGTTAGAATTAAGCTTTGATTAAATTTGAGAATATTGTATGACATGAATCAATCCAACCTTGTGAGATTTGAGCCATGAGTCACTTTTACTCATTTATTTTCTTTGATATGTGAATTATTTTTTATTAAAGGAAACTAGAACTTGCAATTGGGACCGATTCAAGACCATGTCATATTCCCGAAATCGAGCATATGATCGAGGCACCTAGAAAAACCCAAAAATTTTGGCCTTCGTTTGAAATCCAAACCCAAAAATATTTTCCCCTTAGGATTAACCATTTTGAGCTCTAAGCCTAATTTTTCTTTCAAACCCACTATATTTTTCCTAGCCTTACAAAAAGACCAAAATATTCAACCCAAGTGGACAAAGATAAATTCTATCAAAGGCATTAAATTTATGATCATCAAAAATATGTTAATCGGTATGCTATAAACCGATTCAAAAAAAAGAGAAAAGAGAAAAGAAAAAGAAATACGTTGATATCCATTCAACAAGAATAAATTGCAATTGACAAAGCAAATTAGACATAGTCTAATGTCATGCAATATGAAAAGAAAAACAAAAGAAAGAAAAACATTGATGATCATAATTTTTAAATAAAAATGACAAGTTAAGATAGAATAAATTCTTGCCACTTTTTAGCCAATAATTTCCCCTTCCACACCAAATGTTACAACCGTATGCCCCGTTATAACCCTTGAATAAGACCTCGGGATATCGATTTGAAGAAATGAGCCGGTGGCGAGTTGGTCTAATTGCAAGCATATGGGATAATTTAATTAAATTTGATTTTGAGCGTTCATGATTAAACCCCATTGAGAGTGAGTGAATTTTCCGATTCTTTTATAAGCGAGGCTCTGTTTCATTGAATATGTTCATGTCATGCCTTAATTCTAATCTTTAATCTTTGCATCTTTCGAACATGATATTCACGAAGGGTTGACAACAATGTTTGATCTGTATGCCCGATTTAGTGAGCAAGTATCATTTTATTAAACACTGCAATCAAGGGAATTTAATACTTGTAGTGTTCGATTGTCTTATCCCAATCCATAAAGGATGTAATTTATGAAGCCACGAAAATGAATTGAATATGCAGAGTCCGTGCTCCAAGGAGCATTGACTCTGACTGCTCGGGGACGATCAGTATTAAATGTGAGGATGTTGATAATGGCCAGAAATGTCCATTATTTTCAATCCATTTCCGTGTCTGAAACGGACATTTGATCGCATTCCGGTCTTATTTTACATAAAAAGCAGTTGAATTGAACTGATTTATGCATAATTCTAAAAATATTGAGCTGGTATGAAAAATGCATAAATATGTAATTTATTACACATTTATGTTAGAAAAATCCAAAAACATGAGAAAAAGAAAAGAAAAAGAAAAAGGAAACAAAAAGATGGGAAAAGAAATAGAAACCCACAAAAAGTCAAATTTTTCAGGAAATTACGACGCTACACTCAACTACGACGCCGAGCATAGCGTCGTAGGCGAGTATAGCGTCGTAGGCAGAAATGGAGGCAAGATTCTGAAGAACTACGATGCCAAGCATAGCGTCGTAGGCCAAGTGTAGTGACGTAACGGAGGATAGCGTCGTAGGCTGTTCACTTAGAGACAAAGAGTGTATTCGAAGTGGAAGACTACGACGTTACACCTATAGCGTCGTAGTAATGGACAGCGACGTACTCAAGCCATAGCGTCGTAACCTGGCCAGAATTCAAGTTCAAGGCCTGGGAGCCCATGGGCCTAGGGTTTCCCACCTATTTAAGGACAAGCTGACTCCTAGGATCAGAGAGACTTCACTACAGAAAAACTTGGAGACAACTTGAAGTTCTTGAGAGGTGTGTAGGAGTTAGTTTAGTTAGGTTAGGGTTTGATTTTTTTTTTTGTATTATTTATTTTCCTTGCAATATTTTTGGTTTTTTAATGGTTGTTTAGCTTAGATTAGCAAGTACTTAGTGTTTTAGATTTAGATAGCCACTGTTTTCATTATTTAATGGCTTTGTAAACACTTTTGAGGTTTGAACTACCCATATCATGGGTTTTGTCACACCATTATCTTATATATGGGAAGATAATCACAAAAAGAGTCCCAAATCATGAAATGGACCTTTGTTCATGGATTTTTATGCTTTATTTTTGTTTAAATGGCCACTTGGTCATTCTATTTTCCATTCATGTGGGTTTATGTTATTTTCATTCATCTTGGGTTTTAACGCATGATTTGTGATTGAAAACCCTCATTCGGGTTTCATGGTTCATTATGCTTAATATTGGCTCCCTTTTCCCTCTTATTTTTCTGCTCTATAGCTTTCTTTATATTTTAGTCATGCCATATTATGCATTCTTGAGCAATGAACTTGAAAATAGGGCATGCAATCGCATAGATTGTATTACCCAACCAACACTTATGTTCTGGGGGAGCTACGACGCTAACCGCCCTACGACGCTAACCTAGGTTGGCGACGCAGGGTAAGGTTTTGCGTCGTAGTTGCTTCGGACTTAAGCAAAAAAAAAATTTGTACTACGACGCTAAACTTACGACGCTATCCAAGTATGGCGTCGTAATTTTGGTTTAGGGTCGTAGTACCCCAAAATACTCATTTATCACACAAGCCCACCTACGACGCTACACCACGACGCTATCCTAAGATAGCGTCGTAATTTAGTGTATAGCATCGTACCCCCCCCCCCCCCAATTTCATCAAACTTCTAAAATTCGAAAATACGACGCCACACCTACGACGCTATCCTGGGACAGCGTCGTAATATCCGTATAGCGTCGTAATTGGCAATTTCTGCCAAATTCTCCATTTCTTCTCCTAATTAATTGGACCTTTATATCAATATTTTGAGATTGAAATCCAATGATCTCAATCAAGGATTAAATTGATGTAAAGAACTTTGTTCAATATCCCATTAAAAGACTCCTCTACAAAATTAAATTCTAATGATCTAAGTACATAATCCGGACTGTAATTAATTAATTATGGAATGAGAGATTATTTAGACCATGAAGAGTGATTATGGAGTAATTTCCATAATCTTACATGAGAAACCAATGTCTCTCATACAAGATGACACAAAAAATATTCTCTTCTTCTTATTTTGGTCTTTTTCGTATTGTGTGAAATGAATAGTGAAAAATATCATAGAATAATGTTGGCGAACGGTCCCTTCACCAGGGAATGAAGTAGCCCGTAGTCTGTGTATCAATTACTATTTGTTATTTTACATGGTTTGGATAGTGACTGACGAGGTCAGGCGAACGGTCCTCTCACCAGGAAATGAAGTAGCCACTCAGTCGGTAACTGTCCAAATACAGTTTCATTTTCTTATTCTATTTTCAAACCCGAATTTCAAGCTGTAATATTATCAGATGGTGCCAATCAACACTGTGTGAACAGTATTACAGTAAGAAAATATGTAGGTTTCTCTCATTTCATAGATAGTAGGAATCTTGATAATAGCGATTACTGTCAATTAAGGTTTTCTGCTATCTAAAACCGTTCCATCTGGAATATTTGGGACCTGGATAGCAGATGTTTGCAGTCCAGCTCATCCCAGCTATTCTTGCCATCTTTTTAGCCAAAATAAATTCCTCTCATCCCCGGCTATTTCACCTTTGTGTAACAACTTCTGTCTAAACCCGCCTTATATTTTGGGTTATTTAATTTTACACTTACTTCTGTCTAAACCCGCCTTATATTTTGGGTTATTTAATTTTACACTTCTCATATAAAATTATGCATGATAATATTATGTAATTATTGTGGTCATAATTATTTTGGGATCCTTCCCTTGGACATATGAGTCTTGATTTTAATCAGATGTTTCACAATAAATTTCCAACAAAAATTCATTTATAAAATCCGGATCTACGTAAGGGGTAAATTCCACAGTTATGACTAATTCATATTCGACTGAGGGTTGATTTGGGGAAATTAGAAGCAGAGTCAGCGATTAGGTCTCACCTAGACTGAAAGGATCTGTGTTCTTATTGAAAGTTTAGTACCTGTTTAGGGAATGATTTTCAAAGATTCTTTATTTTCCAAAATTGTTATGTGTTGGGAATTTAGTCTTAACCGTCACACCGAGATGGGATCCACTTGGATTCAAATACAGTGTGATAGGTAATTCTAGAGGAACAATGCGTAGGCCTTGGTTATTTTCTAAGATAGGGTTGAGTTCCTTTCAACTGTTATCCTCTTCTGCCAAAGCCTATTTCTGAGTCCTGAGTGAGTGCATCCGGAACGGTTCATTAGTTTGTATCTCATAATCACCCAGAAGGAAGTGAACACTGCGAGCGGTTCACCGAGATTCGGGAATTCTTGATCCACATCAGGTCATCCTGACTGGGGCCTTTCTTTTACTACCAGTACGAAGCTTTTGAAACTTCCGAATGATAGGATTTTAAATGCTTTCTTTAATGCTTTCTTTTAATCACTTTCGTAAAGGTCACTCGGATGCGTCGCTAGATCTTCTAACTGCTACTAGGACTGAGAGTTAAGGGATAGTTCAGGCTTAATTTTAGTCTTTGGGTGTGACCGGGGGAATGATAGGAGTACTTGGCACTTCAACTAATGATGTTTCAGGTGTCGCTTGTCCACCACAGATAAATAATATGCCTCAGCAATGCATTGCAAGGGTAGTTATGCGTCTGTGGTATCTTAAAATTTGTTTTCTTAAGAGCATGTAAACTCTTACTGTAAGTACCTGTCTGTTAAAGGGAACATGGTATAGAGAGCATGAGAAATAGCTAACTGAAATGATTATCCCAACAAAGATCTGTGTAATTAAAATGGAAGTTTAACTGTGTTTCATCTGAGTCTTGTCCAATTTTTATTATTTCTTCATGTCCCTTCTGTCTCATTTTAAATCTGCTTTCTTAGAATAATTTTAACCGCTTCCTTAGAATAATTTTATTGCTTTCTTAGATTAAATTTAATTCGCTTTCTAGAATAATTTTATCTGCTTTATTTTAGTGCTCTCATAGCTTAGATTTAAATTATGTCAAGTAGTTGTTAATCAAACACAAACTTGAATTGAGTAACCGAGTGGAAAATCTTAGTAAACGATGTGGGCCCTGCTTCCATCGCACATCCTCTAGTGAACGATCCGGTCTTACTATAAATTACTGCAATTTTTGACACTGTGTGCTTTCGGGCCACAGTTTCCTACATGAGTATATAAAAACGTGACAACCTATAAACATATCCCTAATCCCAACTCCATCCTCATAATTGGTTTCATTTAATATATAGGACTCATTTTCGAATCAAGAATGGAAAAAGGGCGGACCAGAACTTACCACAACGATAGAAGCCTTCCGATTTTCGTCCAAGACAGTCCCTTCTCTTGGTTTCGTGCCTCCGACGACTCCGGGATTAGGGTTTGATATGTAGAGAGTTTTTTCGTAGGGTTTGAAAAGTGTTCAGGGTTGAGTAAGGTGATTATTTATAGATATAAGGGACCTATGGGACGTCCAAGGTCGGCCCTAGGGTGTCTTGAGCCGCAAGGTGAGCAACCGAAGTCGAAAAATCCGGATTCGGGCGAGAAAATCTCGCATTGTTTGTTTCTGTCCAACGGAGCGAGGTTGGCGCGCCGAATGAAGGAAACCCCACGCTGTCACCGCCTGGACTTCGGTCTGGGCGGGTCGTGCGATCCGTCGAGCCTTTCCTCTTTTCTTTCGGACTTCTATCCCTCTATGTTCTCGGATTCCGATTTCCAAGCTATTTCCGGACTCCAATTCCATATCTAAAATTTTACTCGGGTCTAGATTTAATATTGGCCTCGAATTCTCGAGTCCATTAATGTCGGGTTCCCGTGTAACGATTTATTTAACTTAATTTAATTCCTTCTTTTAATTAAATCTCTTTAATTCCTTTTTAAATTAAATTTCATTTCTCATTTCCTTGTGATTCCTTATCTATTTATTATGTTTATTTATTTGTTTATTTATTTATTGTGTTTATTTATTATTTATTTATTTTATTTATTTATTTATTTTATGTTGCAAAAATTCTCGGGTATTACAATATTACTCCCTCCGTCCCAGCTTAGATGTCCTATTTGATTTTTAGATACTGTTCATTGTTCAACTTTAACTCAATATTATTTTAAGTATATAATTGAAAAAAATAGTCGAGTTTGATCTTGTTAGATTCGTTGAATTGTATAGTTTTCAAATATATATTTTATATAATTTTTACTTATATATATTTTGATATATTAACGATTAAAAAAGTGCATTGGATTGTGTGCAGAAGTCAAACAAGACATCTTAGTTTTTTTTTTTTTGGATAAGTCATAAGGCCAGGAAAGTACATACAAGCAAACTAAATGGAAAAAAAGAAGCAAAAAGAAGGAAACAGTGGAAGGAGACAAAAAACACAAGAAAAAAGAAAAACATCACACCAAATAAACTAGGAACTAGGGAATCAAACGTCTAACGCTTCCGCTTCCCGAACCCACGAATGAAATCCGGCGGAAACGCCCATGTGGTGAAAAAATCCTCCATCACCGCACCACGCTTTGCCAAACCATCCGTCGCCGTAATTCCCTTGCTTCCCTTGCTCGAGTATAGATTGGCATAAATAGAAGATATATGCCGCTTGTTTTTATTTCGGAAACTCCTTCTAGCCAATTTGCCCATAAGTCGACCGATATTCCACGACATCAATTTCAAGATTTTAAAGTCCATAAAAAACATATATACCGGAAGGGAGAATGGAGATGGAGAATTACCCATCCGTTTGCATAGCACTCGCCCCATCCGGAGGATCATCAATCGGCACTGCCGTGCAATTGGCCTCTTGGGGATTAATTTTTTCCTTCATCCTTGCGTGCTCTTGCACAGCCGGGACTGGGTTCATTTCCGATGAGCTCAAGGTGGCAGCAGTGACAGAACCTTCACCAGGGGAAGCTCTTTGCCTTTTCAAAAGTGTTGGGCTGTCATTCAGATGAGACTTGAAGCCCTTGCCCTGGGCCTTGGAAACTGCAGGTTTCCCTCTTTGAAATAATATGGCCTTGTTGGACTGGGCCGAAAGGATAGCCGGCTTTCGCACCAGGGAGAGGGTAGGATTGGGCTGAGACCTTAGGGCCTTGTTCTGATTAGCCTTGCCTATAGCAGGCTGTAGAACAGAGTTAGCTGCCTTCAATTGGAACGGGTTTATCCCCTCTTGAGAGATCTTGGTCCTGGCTTTACTTTGCCTTTTTTTAGTGACCTTGATCCAGTCCCCTGAGTCTGGTTGTGTTGGCACTAGGTACGGGATCACAGAGTTGTTGGTAGAAGTGGAGGTACCAACCTCAGAACTCCCTATAGCTTTAATTTTTGTCTGGTGACTTGCCCCATCAGAGTTGGAGTCAACTCCTTTGTCTCTATTCTCAGTAGCTGCGTCCTCAGTTTCCCATTTAGTGCTATCTGTCTGGTCAGCCCCTTTGTCACAAATATCCATATTGTCTTTACTAGTGCAAATAGGCAAGAAAGCAGTACCCTGTGCAGAGACCAGACGAGGGTTAACTTTTTCATGGTTCAGCTGCTCATCCCTACCACCGGCAGGCTCCAACGTCTCTGCCACCTTTTCTTCGGCCGGTTGGCACAGCTGTGGCTTGAATGTCCATAACATTGGCACTTGGAGCAAAGAAGGTGGAGACCCTCATAAGCCACCTTTTGCCACATTCCTCCAATGAATACGCTCAACACAACGGGTAGACTCAAGTCTATCTCCACACAAACCCTAGCGTACTTACCTCTATTCACTCCTTTCGAAACTGCATCAACCCGTTTAGGGGTACCTATGGCTGCTGCCATTTTGTGAAGGAGAAACTCATCAAAATACTCGAGGCAAAGCCCTGGGAACCGAGCCCAAACCAAAGTTTTTTTGGGTGTCTCCGCAGCGGCAATAAAATTTGGCCTCCATGGACAAATTGTTAAGTAGCTTTCAAAGAGCATCCAAGGGCCTCCACTAAGAATTCTGGACCTGTCCAGCTCTCTGTCGAACTTGATAAGAAAATAGCCTGCACCCATTTCTACCATCTCAAAACGGTCCTGAATATTCCACAGACTGGAGAGTCGGTCGCGCATGGCCATGTATCCCACCGTTTTACCCAAGACCGAGACAATAAGGCCATCTTCAAAGGGTTTACAAATGCGTTTTTCAATCTTAGGATCCAAGGTGATACGCGGCTTAAGGCGATCTCCATTGATGAAGTCCAAGGTTACCAACCTTTCATTATCAGGGTCCTCCATTAGGGGGACCTTTCCCTTCAAGAACTTTATCTCTGAAAGAGACTTTGGTACCACCTGCAAACACAAAGTGGCTTGGAGGGGGTTGACATTGAGAAGCAGGAGAGGAGGGAAGCTCAGGGTCAAGGCGTGGAGATGAGGAGGAGCCAGGAGAGTCCTCCATTCGCAAGACATCTTAGTTCGGACAAAGGGAGTATTTAATTATTTAGATCAACTGTCTTTCTTTACATTAGGGGCGGGAATAGGCCAGGTCAGGCTTGGCTTTGAACGGTCTAGGCCTATTTTAATTTTGCAAGGCCTCAGCCTGACCTAGGGGTGGGGAAATGGGGGGGGGGGGGTTAATCGGGTACCCGACCCGAACCCAAAAACTAGTGGGATCGGGTTGGGTACCCGAACCCGAAAAAACCCGAAGTCAGGTACCCGAACCTGAAATTAGTAGATCGGGTCGGGTATCGGGTTTTACAAATGAACCCGAATTCCTGGATCGGGTACCCGAATTACCCGACTTTTTTTTTAAAAAATTATTTTATTTTATTTATTAAAAAATATCTATCTTTTTTTTATAAAAAATTTCCCCACAATTTAGAGAGTATTTGTTTTTTAGTATTTCTAATTACATAATTTTATGCAAACCAAAAGGGTAAAACCTCAATACCTATTTTTTTCGAAATATTATTAGTCAATTCTTGTCTTTTATTCGTTAATGAATGAGTATGTACTCATTCTTATTAATTTATAAATTGTAAATCATGATGGTGATTATTGAATTTATCAAAGTTTCTTTAATAATTTATTTTTTAAAAAAAAAGTTTTTCTTTATTTTTTTTAGAAAAAAGAATGGGTACCCGAAGTGGGTAGCCGACCCGATCGGGTACCTGACATGTCGGGTACCCACCAATGTCGGGTAATGGGCGGGTAATTTATTTTTCTACCCGAACCCACCAAACCCGACCCGACGCCCACCCCTAGCCTGACCTATGACATTTTATAGGCCTATTTTATAGGCTTGTGCCTGGTCTTTTTGTTTAAATAAGCTATATTTTAGGCTTTTTAGAAATCTATTTAAGCTCATTTGATTATTAAATAAATAATACATAACAATATTAATAAATTATAAAAAAATTACTCCCTCTGTTTTTTTATCCTCTCCACTTCTTCTCTGCACGCAATCCAATATACATTTTAAATCGTTAATAACTCAAATTATAAATAATTAGAAATTATAAAAATTTG
The DNA here is from genome assembly GCA_030278955.1 of Hygrophila difformis. Lineage (NCBI taxonomy): Eukaryota > Viridiplantae > Streptophyta > Magnoliopsida > Lamiales > Acanthaceae > Hygrophila > Hygrophila difformis. The sequence goes on along the minus strand of JAOANR010000001.1, from coordinate 19,487,286 downwards.
ATATTCTAAAACTACGCGATTAGATGAATCCAACAACATCTCACTTGACTATGTTTTATCTTATATAACTATGCGAAAAAATTGGGACGTCGTGACTCGTCCTCGTTCAAATGGTGGTCTGGGCATACGCAAATGTCGACAAATGAACCTCGCCTTGCTTCTCACTACTGATAAATTCTGGGTCATTCTTTTTCGTGAAAAGTATGGGATCAACCGAGGTCTTATGCCATCTGATCACTACCTGGGTACGAAAGTTTGGAAATCTTTGGTGAAAGTGGCGACTACTTTCAATGCGGCCAACGGGGTTCGTCTCGGCAATGGTAACTGTTCCTTATGGTATGCTCCTTGGCTTGATGGGGAGTGTTTAGCCTCTCGTGTTCCTTTTGTCGACTTCCATGACATTCATTTGAGGGTTAAGGATATTGTTGATAATGGTCAGTGGAAGCTGCATGGCATTTATTCTTGGCTAACTAATGAACTCAAGCTCCACATTCTATCCTTGCCGCCTCCTTTCCTGCATGCGGCTTCTCATGATGTTATGCATTGGCGCTTTGATACTAGAGGCGAGTATACCGTGTGCTCAGGCTATATGTGGTTGAATTCCTTGACTGATACGGAAAAGGGTTGGAACTGGATGTGGAAGAACTTCATCCCGGAGAAAATTGGAGTCTTACTATGGATCCTCGGACATGGGGCGCTCCCATGCAACGTGCTTCGTTCTCGAAGGGTTTTGGCGGCTGCTCCGCTATGCACCATTTGCGGCGAGCATGAGGATGACTGGAGGCATGCACTCTTTACTTGTAGGTGGGCGGATCAGGATTGGAATCGTGGCGGGTTCACTTCCATCCATGCCATGATCCAAGCTGTTGCTAATGAGGATTGTCGTTTTTGATTTGAATGGGTGTGGAGGAACGAGCGATAGGAACGAGCGCCTGTTCCGTAGTGTTACTTTGTCTCGGGATTGCATTCTCTTCAAGGCCGAGCGCCTAAGGATCCTTTTAGACTGTGTCGCGGCCGTTCAACCTAAAGTGAGGGTAGCCAAGCAAGTCCGCTGGATCCCTGATGATGTTTCTGGTATCGTGTTACACACGGATGGTAGTGTTCTTCAGGAGTCTCATTGCTCAGGTTTTGGTGCGGTCATTTGGTCATCGACTGGGCAATGGCTTGGAGCTTGTGGAGATAATCTTGGTGCTCGATGGATTCTTGAAGTGGAGCTTCTGGCACTTCGGTTTGGTTTTTTGTTAGCCGGGAGCATGGGATTGTGCCTGGCCGCGTGTTTTGTGGATTCGCTTGAAGTCGTTCGACTAGTGAGGGAAGATCTACTCGTCATTACTTGTGGCCGGTATTTGCGAAGTTAGAGCTCTTCTTCGCAACATGGAGGGGTGTGATCTTCATCATGTGTACCGTGAAAGTAATCAGGTTGCTGACGGCCTTGCTAGGAAGGCTGCTTGTTCGGAAGATTTCCACACTACTTGGGCCTTTCCGCCGGATGAGATCCGAGTCTCCTTGGACAGAGATTCGTCTGGAGCTCCATATGTTCGTTTGAGTTAATTTTGTTGCATTTTCTTTTCCTTTCTTGTACCTTTTCTTTTTTTCGCTCGCCTCCTTAGGCTGTTTCACCAAAAAAAAAAGTTACTCAATGAATGGTACTAAATATACAAATTGTGAACTTATAAAAAAATGGAGGGAGTATATAAAAAACTTTAATAGGCTGGCCTAGTAGGCTAAACATACTTTTTAATAAGGCCCGATCTAAGCCTATATAAATGAATAGACTTTTAAAATTGCCCGGGTCTGACCTATTTTGTAAAAATGCCAAATTATTAGGCCAGGCCTAAAATAGGTTAGGTCGTAGGCCCGTCGGGTGGCCTGGGCTATTTCCACCCTTATATGTATTGTAATTTGTGTGACATATGCTCTCATTACACCTTTTCTAACCTGTATAGGCTGTTAAGAAAAAAAAATGTTCTAGTATCATCACACAATATATTAAACCTACGGTTTCAACCCCGGTTATGCCGGTTTTGGTTTCCAAACTCTAAATTCTTATTATTGCTCAAATATAGCCTTTAAATGCTACATATCTCCAGTTTTTAGCTTTTTGAATTTGAATTTCTAAATTCTTATAGTATTAAACACCACTACACAAAACTATATCAATTCAAAACTATTTCCTTTCTTAATTCAAAGTCTAAACTTTAATCTTTAATTATTTCCTAAAATTGTCTATAGACTTTATTCGGAACTGCCGAACTGGTGTGCTAGTCCAGTTGCGGTTTGGGAAAATTCCAAATCGTTATCTTTACTAATTTTTTTATAAAAATAAAAACAATGTCGATTTAAATTTCTGGGTTGGAATGGTTTTAGAAAATTCTATCACGAGTTTTAAATTTAAACAATCTGCGAATACAAATTTACCAGGTTTTGGGCAAAAATAATTGAATTTTTAACTTGTTTCAAGTAGTAAATTTTTCTCAGGCATTCAATCTCAGAATTAATTGTGTTTTTTCCCAGTTTCATTTCTGCATAAGTAACTCACTGTCAGAACATTACTTATCTTTCCACTGTTCTTGGTATAATAATAATAATAGATGCAGTGCATCTCAGTATTGCTAATTTTATAGTATGTTTCTGTTTTTATTACTTTTGAATGTGAGTTGTCTGATTCAGCCACCCAGCCTTGCTGTATATAAAACTCTGTCTTGTTAGGAGACGAATTCTTGGATCTTTGTTGTGAATGCTACTTTGGCTTTGCTAAATTTATCATCGATTGCCAGACAGCAACAGACAGCAACAGGCAGCATTATTGATGAGGGTCGAAATAAATACTAGTAATTGATTACAGTATTATTTATTTTTTCTGCACCCTAAATCATAACCACATGATTGGTGTAATGATTGGACAGGTCTTTGTCCTTCATGTGTCTCTTCCGCCCTCCATCTATATATCCTCATGGATTAGCACTGGTGCAATTCATTTCTATTGTTGGTTCTCTGTAATTCCCGAGCTATGGAGAGCAATCCAATCGACATACAAGAGACTCTGCTCAACCCAGAAAGGGGACAATCGCCCGATTTGAAGGCTGAAATTTGGGAAGAATCAAAGAAGATATGGAGAGTTGCCACGCCTAGTATTATTTCTCGAGTTAGTTCATTCGGTACCATTGTTGTTACGCAGTCATTTATCGGACACATAAGTTCGGTGGATCTTGCAGGCTATGCTCTTGTCCAAACCTTAATCGTGCGTTTCCTGAATGGAATATTGGTGAATTCTAGATTCATCTCTAACATGATTCATGATTGTATATGTCTATGATTCAATCTAATATTTATACTTGGATTTCAACCAACATCTCTAATTTTGACAGATAGGAATGTCGAGTGCAACCGAAACACTTTGTGGCCAAGCATACGGTGCAAAACAGTATCACATGATGGGGATATACCTGCAAAGATCATGGCTAATCGATTTCATCACTCTTACGATTCTGCTTCCCATTTTGATCTTCGCCGCTCAAATTTTTTATCTACTAGGGGAGGAAGCAGCCATTGCAAAGTCTGCTGGTTACATCTCTCTATGGTTTATTCCCTTCCTCTATAGCGTTATTTTTAGCTTGACGATACAAATGTACTTACAAGCACAGCAGAAGAACATGATCATCGCGTGGCTATCTGCACTGCAGTTTGTAATCCACATTTTGCTGTCTTGGCTTTTTGTGAATGTTCTGGAATTTGGTATCGCTGGTGCTATGGCTGTGCTATGCTTATCTTCGTGGCTTGTTGTTCTTGGAGAGTTTGTGTACATTTTTTGTGGATGGAGCCCCGACACGTGGAAAGGATTTACTACTGCAGCTGTAAAGGACTTGTTGCCTGTCGTGAAGCTCTCGATATCATCTGGTGTCATGATCTGGTAAAACTCTTTGAAATGCATCAAGATAGAGCTTTCGGGAAAAAAAAAAAATACTGGTTTTATGTAGCTTTTATGTTTTGCTTTTTATGTAGCTTGGAATTGTGGTATTATGCAATACTGGTCTTATTGGCTGGATACATGAAAAATGCAAAGGTTGCCATTTCTGCATTCTCCATTTGGTAAGTATTATACTCTTGGGGATTGAATCAGGTAATGTTGTTGAATTTGCATATTACTATTGTTGAGATCGAACTTTTTAAACAACAGCAGTGTATTCATAGCAGTTGGTTTTCCCTCCATAGTGATGATGATCTGCAATAAATGAATAAATCACTTGTCTTTTGTTACCTGTTTTTCAGCCTCAACATCTCCTCTTTGATAATCAATATCATTGTCGGATTGATGGGCGCCGCTTGGTAAACATTCCCTACACAGTCCAAAATCATTCCTATACATTTTTCTTTCATTGAATAATAATTTGTGCATTCCCCATATTTCAAACAAACAGTGTGCGGGTGGCAAACGAACTAGGGAGAGGAGATGCAAAAGCCATAAAGTTCTCGATCAAAGTGTTGATGAGCACAGGACTCGTGATAGGACTATTCTTTTGGGCGCTTTGCTTGGGATTTAGCCGCAAACTCGGATACTTGTTCAGCCAGGATGAGGAAGTCGTGCAGAGCGTGGGCGATCTTTCTCTCCTGCTGGCTTTCACAGTCTTGCTTGGCAGCATTTTCCCCTTGCTCTCAGGTCATTACTTTGGGTCACCATTATTCATTTTGAGGAATTGTAATTAGGCAAATATGGAATTTTTTTTTTTTCTTCTTCTGATCAGGTGTGGCAATAGGAGCTGGTTTGCAAGGAAAGGTTGCTGTGATCAATTTGGTGTGCTTTTATGTCATAGGATTGCCAATTGGGGCTGTTCTTGGATATGCCATTAATCTTCAAGTACAGGTACTACTGTACTAACCTTTACTAATTGTCCCCTTGTGTGAGTCCAAATACATATATGCATTATTAAGTTGTGAGTAAACAGGGCATTTGGCTTGGACTGACCTCTGGAGTTGTGACCCAAACACTTGCCCTTACATTCATGATATGGAAAACAAATTGGGATCATGAGGTAATAAAAACCACTGCAAAATAGCCTTTTGGCATAGTTCAATACTGCTATTACACACACCTCTTTAGAATGTATTGCTTGTTGAAACCAATAACAACCAGCACATTTGAAACAATCTAAAGACTAAACTGCATTTAATAATAACATCTAGTTTTTCATATATAATATGTATATTTTCAGGTGACCAAAGCTTCAGAACGCTTGAAAAGGTGGTACTTGAAATCCTCAGAAGAGGACAAGTAAAATTTTGGGCATGCTTCATGAGGATTGAGAGCCTAAATTGATGTTTTCATCACAGTACTATGAATTGAAGTAATGAGTTTTGTTTGGTTGAATCTAAGTTTTTCTTGTCTTGCATGTGCTAATTTTGTTGCTTGGTTTTGGTGAATTACCGGGTATCTCAATGCCTCGATCGACGACTCTAAACTAATCTCTCGAGGATCTGGTGGCTATTGAAGGGTTGCTTCTCCCAAAGCAAAATTTTGTATACACTCGAACCCGAGACCTTTGCTTAAGTTGCCAGAGCTCCATACTAATTTTGTTGGGTATCAATGTTTGAAAAAAAAAAAAAGGACAGTTCAAAATGGGCTGAGCATTTTAACCGAAAAAAATAAATTAGAAAAAAAACAGAAAAAAATGGGCTGAGCAATCATATACTTCGAGTATTGGAAAATCATAAAAATGTTACACATATAAACATATTTAAGAATATTAAAAAGAATAATAGATAAATAAATTACTCCTAAGATATTTCGAATATTTGAATATTCGAAAAGTTTGAAAAATCATATCTATATCTAATTTGAAATATCCAACAATAAAATCTCCAATGAATATCCAAATATTACTACAATTGAGTCCCAACACCAAACCCAAACCAAACCGTAAAAAAAACGGTTTATGAAAAAATTAAACCAAACCAAACCATTTTAGCATTTCAAACCAAACCAAACCAAACCAAACCGAGAAAAACGGTTTGGTGCGGTTTGGTTATGGTTTAACCAAAATTGTAAAAACAAAAAAATCTTATGAATTACAGTAGTATGTGTAACAGCTCAAACTCCAAAATGCTAATTCAAAGTCTAAAAAAAAATATAAGTTCACTATTTACAAGTTAAATACTTAATCAACTAGAACTATTGGAAGCTCTTGGGAAAAAAAAAAAAAAAACTACAATTATAAATACATAGACAATTATTTGAAAACAAGTAAAATTGAATCTTAATTTTGTATGATTTTGTCATTCCAAGCCCAATAACATATAGCATAAGAAAACAACAAATTATATATATATTTACTAGTAAGTAACCCGTCGAGACTCGACGGGTATAATTATATATTTTATATAATATATACATATATTATAGTATAAAGTAATAATAAATTGTATTTTCAACAATGAAAAATGTGTAATGATTTTATATGTTTGAAAGATGATGTATATGATAATATAATTAAATTATTTTTAAAACAACAAAGAAAACATATTAAATCTCTTCTTTAGCTTATGTGGCTTGTCCGGTACAAACTTAAAACATATCAATAAAAATAATTATTAAAATAATATTTTTATTTAATTTAATGTTTAATTAAAATAAAATAAAATAGAAATATAAATATTAAACATAATATGAAAAATTCCCTCACAATTTGCTGAGAATTTCAAAATCTCATTGGTATGGGCTAGTATAACACTATCTTTAAATGCCTGAATTTGAAGTGTTGCAGTTTATATTACTATATGTACTTGAAAAGATTGCTGCTATATGATTAGCCAAATTCGAAAATGTCATATCTGATTGTACATATCAAAAATCAATATCGGCATTACCATCACCTACATCAAATTTTTATTTTGAAAATTTTATGTCGTATATAAATTTCATTGTAAATAACATTTGTTGTGGTATCTTGAGTTAATCCTTCATAATTGCATATTAATACTTTAAACCACATCTTGCTAGTGACACAAATATTGCAACATAACTGTTCATGACTAAAATCTGGTTTTGGAATATAATGTCCAATATTCTTTAAAGAATGACATTGACTTTTGTTGATAATCATAGCAAAACATACTACGGTGAAATTTTCTCATCTGAAATCGAATGGGCAATCTAGTTAAATCAGATAAACTCATAATCATTCTACTAATCAAGATTTTTTTTTTACTTTCATGGTTTCCCGAAAATTAGTTTAACCTCAATTATATGGTTCCGCATCTTGGTTACTATTACTTCCATTGCATAGTTTATTTGAAGGATCTATATTCATAAGAAGCATGACTATGCAACCCTCATTCAACAATATTTCAGGATTTGGTAATCTAAAACAATTAATCGTGTTTAGATATTCCAGTAGAAATAATTCATTGGCATTATCTATGCTTTCATCCTCTTGACAAATATTGTTCGAATGGATATATATATATACATTCATTTGCAGACATATATTTCATGATGTAATCATTGATCGTATCAACCATCTCATTGGTATAGGTTAGTATAACGCTATCTTTAAAAATATTTAGAGTTGAAGTAGTTCAGTTTATATTTGTATATTTAATCTAAACAATTGACGCTATAGGATCTCTTGTAGAGTTTATTAGAATATTATCTGAAAATATCACATCTAATTATACATTTCCAAGATTAATATCAACTTTATCAATTACCATCACATCCTTGAAATATCCATTTTGCAAATTTTTGCCATATAGTATAACTTTTATTGTAAACAACATTTCTTTTAATATCTTTAGTTAATCCATTTCAATTACATATTAATACTTTGAATCTCCTATTTCTAGTGACATGAGATATTGTAATATGTGTATAAATATTTGTGGCTAAAAACTGATTTTTGGAAATAGAATCCAATATTTTTTAAATATTGGCATTGACGTTTTTTTTAGTCATAGCAAAACAAACTGTCAGTGTGAATTTTCTCATTTGAAATCGAATGTGTAAATTGATTAAATCACACTGGCTCATAATTATTCTACCAATCAAAAAATTAAAATTCCATAAGTTGGAAATTTCATATCTTTTAAACTGAAAATTGAGATTTCTATATACACATTATTATATCTTTGAAAATGCATAAATAAATAAAAAAAATATAAAAATCTAATTCAGGTGGTGGGGTTTTAGTGATTAAAGTGAGAAGAGTATTTGTGTTTAAAATTCTAATGAATTTTGACGCTATTTATTGTTTAACTTTGACTAAATATTATCATATTTTAATATTTAAGTGTGGTCTTGGTAGAATCGTCTAGGTGTCTAGTTTCAGAATATATATATTTTATACAATTTTTATTTGTACCCATTAAAGAAATGCAAGGAATTTTGTATAGAAAAAGAAAAGTGTATTGGAATTTGTGCAGAATAGTAAAAATGGTTACTTTTAATAGGATTTGAAAATAATTAAGATTCTAATCATATTTATATTAATTTAAAATTTATCTAAAAATGAAAAGTAGTCAAATTTCTTGGAATACTAAAAAACGAATACGTGCCAACTTTCGTGAAACCGAAGGAGTAAATAATCAAACATTGAGACACAAACTCACTATGTAAAACAAATTATGCGTATTACTAATAGATATATTTTTTTTGGTGAACATTACTAATAGATATATTGAAAATCTAAGATTTTAAAATAAATAAATAAAAACTTAAAATTGTGGGAATAAAAAAGGCAAAAATAAATAAAATATGCGAAAAATTGAAACCGATCTAACCCTTCAAGCATCAAATTCAGACACACACACATATCATACAGAGGTAGTAAGACTCAAGAACTAATTTACCCAGCAAAAGACACAAATCGATCAAAGCCTTCAAGAATCAAATTTTTGTCAGAACTTTTAAATTTAATATCATCTAAAAAATTCACTTCTTCACAAGAAAGATGCTAAGAACTCAACAGCGTAGAGTCATCAGAAGTGTGACGTACCATAAAAGAAAAATTATGTTAAAAGTTTCAAAATAATAATCACATAAAACCCAAAAAGAAACTAAAATAAATAAATAATATATGCATGAAATTTCAAATATTTTAAAACTGATATTGTGTGAATTCCATATAAATTAAAAATTCATATCTTTTACATACTAAAAATTGGGTAAAAAATTGAAAATTTGGGAATATAACAATGCAAAAATCTAAAATAAATAAATAAATAAATGCAAAATTTTAAATGTTAAATCTTTTAAAAAAATTATTGGAATAAAAATACAAAAATCTAAAATAAATAAATCAAGAACATACCAAAATCTAATATAAATAAAGGCAAATATGCAAAATTTTAAATTTCAAATCTTTTAAAAATTAAAAATATGAGAGTTTCATATCAATTCAAAATTTCATACTCCCTCGGTTTATTTTTTGTTGCAGCATTTAGAGTGCTAACACTATTCATCATCACACTTTCAATTAAAGTTTTATCATAGTTATAGAAGTTAAAATATAGTCAAGTGGGATTTTGTTAGATTCGTCTCATCTTGTAGTTTTTAAATATGGAACTTTTGGAATTTTTACTTGTACGAAATATTAGTTATTAATGGTTTAAAATGTACATTTGACTGCATCCTGGGTAGGTCCGTAACAACAATAAAAAATGGAGGGAGTATCTTTTAAAAAATGGAAATTAGGATTTCCATATCTAAATCAATATATATTTTACCATAAATGAATAATAATAAATAAATAACAAATACAAAAATTTAAAATTAATAAATAAAAATGCAAAAATCTAAGAAAATTGGAAACTTAAAATGGAGACACCAAATTAAATGTTGACTTGGTTGACCATTAATAGTTTTAATAATATATAGATTAAATATATATATTATAAATATTGCACTTTACGGTTCGGTTTGGTTAAATTTTTATCCAAATCAAACTTAAACCGCAAATCACAATTTTGTAAATGAAAAACCAAACCATAAATTTTCAACCGCAAAACAATCCACCATATATTATAAATGACAGTTTGGTTCGTGGTTTAGTCTGGTCTACTATAAGTGAAGTGAGGCCCCCCCAATAGAAAAAGCGTGTTGGTGCAAGCGCCAAGCAGGAGCACGCTTATGAAATGTCACCCTACCCGACGACCCTTTCACATTGGTTGGTACTATCACGATTGTTAATAAGAGATTATAATATTCTTCTCAAATTAAATATAAACATATTTACATATAATTTATTTCGTAATATATTATACTTAAACTTAAAAAATACAGTATTTGTTGATCAATAAACCAATATATATAGGACGAGGATTTGTCTTAGTAGTCAAATTCCCTAACATTCAACCTTGTGGTTGGGCTTTGATTACCGATCCGGCCCCTTTATCATTCCCTTTATCTTTTTCTATTTGTGTAATTTGAACCTCCACACATCTTTGTCAGACTCAAGTGTCAATATTTAGCCGAAAAAATATAAATGAAAGAATATCAGTAGCTGGCGAGTCGCTGGGAGATAGGACATACGAAGTAAATAATAGGAATACGAACAACATTCGCCTGTCGCCGTGAATAAATATAATCAACGGGCCAACAGATCGACAGATGATCAGTTCATGTCCCCTAAAATGTTATATATGCTCGTGTTCGACTTCGACACCAGTCAAACACGCACTAAAAATACTTCATTGAATTTTTAAATTTTTTTTAGAAAAAAGGAAATAATGTTGTAGTAGTAACTAGTACAAACAAATAGTTATGAATCATTTTTATTTTTAGAAGAGCCCAAGCCGGAAATATGAATAATTTATTTGGGCTGGTAATCCCACTCCCACCACTGCTCGACTTGTTATTGTCTTGGATGGTACAAATCATATCATATGTCTCCCCAATTTTACCTCTCCTCTTCTGAGGATTTCAAGTACCACTTTTTCAACCGCTCTGAAGTTTTGCTCACCTGAAAAATACAAACATAAGTATATACTCCATTTAACAAAATAGAAATTATTATTATTACTTCCTCCGTTCCTTTTTAAATGCTACATACCCACATTTCACGTAATCCAATACATATTTTTAATGCTTCATAACTCGAATTGCATACAAGTAAAAATTATGAAAATTTGATATTATAAATCTATGCGATTAGACGAATCCAACAAGATCTCACTTGACTATATTTTATCTTATATAATTATATTAAAAAGTCGAGTCAAAACTACTCAATGAACAGTGCCAAAAGTCAAAACGTGCATTTAAAAAGGAACGGAGGTAGTATTACATTTAGACCAAGGTGCATAACTCACATATATATATATATATATATATATATATATATATATAGTGTTTTCCATTACCTCATGATCCCAATTTGTTTTCCATATCATGTATGTAAGTGCAAGTGTTTGGCTGACAACTCCAGCAGTCAGTCCAAGCCAAATGCCCTGTTCATTACTTACCATTCATCAGCATATTCAGAAATTATATAGTACTTGTATGTTTTGGATTTAGGACAGAACAATTGATGAATGATTAGTACACATAGTATATATAATATACCTGTACTTGAAGATTAAAGACATATCCAAGAACAGCCCCAATTGGCACTCCAATCACATAGAAGCAAACCAAATTGATCACAGCAACCTTCCCTTGCAAACCAGCTCCTACCGCCACACCTGGTCCATCATAAACAATCATATTTGCATTAAACAACAAATCGCAACCATTCCATGCCCCGAGATGAAGTCATGAACGACGTAAAATGAACAGGGCATGCGAAAATTTTCGACCTGAGAGCAAGGGGAAAATGCTGCCAAGCAACACTGTGGAAGCCAGCAGGAGAGAAAGATCAGCCACGCTCTGCACGACTTCCTCGTCTTCGCTGAACAAGTACCCGATATTGCGGCTAAAACCCAAGCAAAGACCACAAAAGAACAGTCCTAACAGGAATCCTGTGCTCATCAACACTTTGATCGAAAATTTTGTTGCCTTCGCATCTCCTCTGCCTAGCTCATTTGCCACGCGCACGCTGTTTATGAATTACATGGGCAATGCACAAATTATTGTTCTGTTCAATGAAGAGGGATATTTTTGGACACCATAAAACTTACCAAGCCGCGCCCATTAATCCGATAACGATATTGAGTATCAAAGCAGTGATGTTCAGGCTGAAAATATAGGGAAACAAACAACAGAGATAGAAATGTCATCTTATTTATTAACACCAGATAATCAGTCAATATGAAGAATGGCCTAGTTCATGTTGTTGAAACTACTAAGGCTCTTGTTGAACAACACTTTTACATAAGAGTAGAATATTTACCAAATGGAGAATGCAGATATGGCAACCTTGGCATTTTTCATGTATCCAGCCAGTAAAACCAGGATTGCATAATACCACAATTCCAAGCTATATATATATATATATAAAAAGCAAAAGATAATAAAAGGTTATGTATTAGGTGATGAATGAGTTACATAAATATATATATCAATGGAACAGCAAAACAATAGTATTCTTACCAAATCATAACACCAGACGATATGGAGAGCTTCACAACAGGCAATAAGTCCTTCACAGCTTCAATAGTAAATCCTTTCCACGAGTCCGGGCTCCATCCGCAAAAAATGTACACAAACTCACCCACGACAACAAACCACGACGATATGCACAGGACAGCCATAGCTCCAGCAAGACCGAATTCCCAAACATTCACGAAAAGCCAGGACAGCAAAACATGGATCACAAACTGCATCGCTGATAGCCACGCGATGATCATGTTCTTCTGCTGTGCTTGTAAGTACATTTGTATCGTCAGGCTGAAAATAAGGCCGTAGAGGAACGGAATAAACCACAAGGAGATGTATCCGGCGGACTTCGCGATGGATGCTTCCTCCCCAAGTAGGTTAAAAATTTGAGCGGCGAAGATCAAAATGGGAAGGAGGATGGTAAGAGTGATGAGATCGATGAACCATGATCGTTGCAGGTATATTCCCATCATGTGGTACTGTTTTGCGCCGTAGGCTTGGCCGCATAGGGTTTCGGTCGCGCTCGACATTCCTATCTGTGAAGATTAGGTAGAGATGTTGATGAAACTACTTTCTTAAGTACGAAGAGGAGGAGATGAATCTAGAATTTACCAATATTCCATTGATGAAACGGACGACTAGGGTTTGGACGAGGGCATAGCCTGCAAGGTCCACAGAACTTATATGTCCGATAAACGACTGCGTAACGACAATGGCTCCGAATGAACTGATTCTAGAAATGATACTAGGCGTCGCAACTCTCCATATCTTCTTTGATTCATCCCAAATTCTGGCGGTTAAGTTGCTAACTTGTTCTGTTGTAGGGCTCAGCAGAAGACTCTCTTGTATGTCGACTGTATTGTTATTGCGGCTATCCATTGTTCTGCAATTATATTTCAGATATCTTCAAAACAGTTCAGAATTGTGGTTTTTGTTGGTTCTTCAATGAAGAAATTGGATGCAGATGTAGAGAGGAATCATGCAGGACAAAAGAAAAGTCCAATTATTGCAGCGGCATGTTGTGTATTATTGTGGTTATTAAACCATAAAAAATAAATAATAAAACAAAAAAAAAATAAAAAATTGTGTGTGTCCATCATTATTCAATTCTGCGTCCTGGTATCTGATAGTATAATCAATAAATAATGAAAAAGTAGGATTGAAACAATTAAAGTAAAAGCAAAATAGCAATCAAACCAGAAATTAAAGGTCCAAGCACTCATTTCCATTCTCCCCACTGGACAATGAGTTGCAGCTTTCAAAGATAGGTGACTTCACTTTCAAATTTAGTCAAAGAATTAATAATAGGAGTACTAATATTAACAATATGACTTGCCGGCCAGCTGCAAGAATATCTGAATTTCACACAATAAATAATGAATTGAACAGATTCTGATGAAACATACAAACCCTTGTAATTCTTCCAATTAAATCTTGAGAATATGTGTTAAGCAGACTTCCTGATACTCCAATATGTTGTGACAATGGTGAATTGGAAGATTTCTTGTGGAGTCTTTTGGTTGAGTTGCTTTCTTGTGGTATTAACGTACTTGAAATATTTTATGTCACAATCTTGCTGTGAATCCTCTTGGAGTCGTGCTGTAATAAGAATCTGTAATATCTTTATTGCATCGAGGATGCTGAGTGCTGACCCACACACCTAATTGTCTGTCCTTGCTAATTGCTTCAATCTAGAGATCGTACTTCGTATATTAATAAAATCAAATCGAATATCAAATAGCATTTGATTTGTAATTCCCTCTTTCTTTTTATTTGCTACATTGGGATTTTGGATACTATTCATCCACACTTTTAATTAAAATTTTATCATAGTTATATAATTTAAAATATAGCCAAGTCAGATCTTGTTAGATTCGTATCGTTGTGTAGTTTTTAAATATCGAACTTTTAGAATTTATACTTGTACCAAAATTGAGTTATTAATAATTTAAAATGTGCATTGGACTGTATGCTGGGTGAGTCCATAGCAAATAAATAATAACGGATGAAGTATTTGTGAAACTCGGTGGTATAAACTATAAAGCATAAAATAAGTCGAGCCATTTAAAAAAAAAAAAATTTGAATTAAACAATACTAGTATTAAGACCATCCATAATGGTGGTTCTCCCGTCTAAGCAATTCGATTTCTGTAATGGCAAAACAACTATCAGCAGGTGCAGGCAGCCTTAAAAATGATGTGTAGTCATTTGTAAAGTGATGTATAAGTCTTATAAAATGATGTATAGACGGTAGTTTGTTTTTTTATTAGTTTTTGGTGCATAACCTCCATCCATCACTTTTTTATACTCACACATCATTTTATATATACATACCCATCACTCCAACACCTACAGGCCGCCAGCACCCAAACGATTTCCCCATCTAAGAACCCATACATAATAATAAAAAAATAAAAATGGTGGCATGGCAAGAGAACTCGCTTAGATGAGTTATGTATAGAGAACCCAATTCTCCGCTAACAGTCCACATTTCATTTTTTTTTTACTTTCTTAAATTAACATAATATTATAAGAATCCATTTTATGGATTCTTTGTTGAGGGTACCATTTTACTAGAATTTCGGGCTTGATTATATATATATAATAAATTTTGCATCAATCACAATGGGCCGACGGTTTGCTTAGATGTGAGTTATGTCCTCAAATTGGGACATTTTAATATCTATGCATTTTAATAATATATACACTTCCGCATCAAATCCTTAATTTATAGAATTGCATAATTTTATTCTTTTATTTTACTCAATTCAATCGAATCGATATAAACATTCCAATGCGAATTATAATTTTTTTGGTAAACAGTGACACTCATGTGCCGCCAAAGGTATATAGGAGCTCAAACCACACAAATTATAAAGGAGATAAAGGGGAGGGAAGGGGCCGGGTGGTGATCGAACCCCCAACCTATGGTTGGGAGATGGGGGACTTGACCGCTAGGGTAAGTCCCCAACCCCCAATGCGAATCATAATTAACTTCGAATACAAATATAATAAATTCAAATCAAATATTGAATCAAGCAACCAAACACAATTGACATGCCTTGTTCTCTAGGCCTGAATTTGGCTGGTCTGATCTGAATTTTATAAAATCTGGTCTGATCTGATCTGAATTTGTCTGGTCTGGTCTGAATATTTCTGGTCTGATCTGATTCCATCTGGTCTAGTCTGGCCTGATCTGATCCGGTCTGATCTAATCTTACACTACAAGAAAATGTCAAAATAGCAACCCACAAATGGGGTCGCAGGAAGCCTGAATGGGGTAGCTATTAGGGTCTGCGACCGCATTTGCGACCCCATATTGGACGTCGCTATACAGCTGGTTACAAATTTGCTAGCGACCGCATCAGCGACCGCATCAGCGACCTACGTGGCCGGTCGCTAAAGAAAAACCAAATTTTTAAACATTACTTTATTTTTTTGTATCAGCGACCACGTTAGCGACCCCAATTTGGGGTCGCTAAAAAACACAGAATAAAAAACGTTTTTGAGTGCTCCCAGACTCGAACCCACACCCTCCTAACTACCACACAACACCTCCCTTCCCAAATTTTGTTGCCACAAAGATTCGAACCCAGGTAAGCAAAGGAGAAAGTATGCCTTTGTGCCGTTGTAGTAACCAGTGTTTCATGATATATGTTATAATACCTTCTATATATTATAGTAAACTGTAAAAAAATATTACATTAATTAATTTTTTTATTTAATTTTTTTTGGAGGAGCCATTGAAGGCCTGGAAAGGGGTGGTGGAAGCCCATGCCACACATTTTTATTTAATTTAATCTAGTGTTGATTTATTTAATAAATTATTTAATTTATATTTAATAAATTTTAATTATTAACTAATTTAATTTAATATTTTCTGGCTTCGGCTTCGAAAAAAGAAATAATTTAATTTTACTAAATATTTTATAAATTTAATTAAAGAAATTTTACTTAATAAATTATTAATTTAATAAAATAAATTTTAATGAAATAAATTTAAAATAAATAAATAATAAAATAAATATAGAATATAAGAGTAAATAAAATAAATATTTCAATAAAATAAAATAAAACAAAAATCAATAATAAAATCAAAATAAAAGAAATATTATTTAATAATTATAAAATAATTTAAATTATTCATTATAATAATTACTTATATAAAAATAATTAATTATATTATAATAATTATTTATATATCAAAAATAAAAATAAAATAAATTTAATTATATGATTATTATTATTATTATTTAATAATTAAATTATAAAATTACATTAAATAATAACTTATAAATTAACTAAATATAATTAAGTTAAGTTGTTAATTGGATTAAATGGAGTATTTAAATAGTAAGATACAATAAAATATAATAATTAAAACGCTTAAAGAAAAATATTAATAAACTAAATTTAAAAATTAAAAAAGGATATATATATATATAGTAAAAAGTAATAAAAAGAAATTTAAAATTGGTAAAAAAAGAACCTAGCGACTGCATGTTGCGGTCGCTAGTGGGGTCGCTGGAGTATTTATTTTTTAAAATAATTTAGAAATTTGCGACTGCATGTGAGCGGTCGCTGTTGCGGTCGCTAAAAGATGTCGTTTTCTTTCTGGGTCGCAAAATTGGTCGCAGAATAGCGACCGCAAAATGCGGTCGCTATTGGGGTCGCAGATCAGCGACCGCAAAAATGCGGTCGCTATTGCGGTCGCAGATCAGCGACCTAGTTCGCGTGGTCGCAAATTGGGGTCGCTAAATTGATTTTTTCTTGTTGTGTTATCTTATCTATATTATTATAATGATTTGACCTGATCTGATCTGGTCTGAATTGGTCTGGTCTGATCTTATTTAATATGGTCTGATCTTAATGTTTATTATCTTATCTGGTCTGATCTGATTTTTTTTTTAAAAAAAGTAATAAGTCCTGAAAATAAGTCATAGAGAACGGGGCCGTGGTATAGAATCCGGCAGCTAAGCAAATTTCTTGAGTTTGAACCTTTGTATATGTAGAATTATGTTTTGAGAGATTTAACCCTTCAATTCATACCCGATCCTCGATGGATTATTCTTGAATGCAATGAGGCCATGGATACATTGGAATTACCCAAAAAAGAACCAAGCAAAATTATTTGTAAAAGATAATTCTTTTTTAATACTGAAAAATGTTTGTTTTAATGTGCGGGTGAGGCAATTATTTTGGGGATAAATGGATGGAACATTTGAACAAAGATACTTTATACATGCTTGGTCCGATAAGGATGAGACATATTTTCAGGGAGCGAAATTCGTTGGCGGATGGTTGGGCTAGAAGAGGTGCTTCGGGAGAAGGATGTCTGGAAGCCTGGTTGTAGGGAGGGAAGAATAGGCGCAGAGTCTGTTGGCTTGTGGTGATTCTTCGTTAGGCTGCTTACCTAATGTAAGTTTGGAGGCAAAGTTGGATGGCCTATGTCTCAAGCTGGGAGTGTCGAACAGAGTGGGGATGAGAGGTTAATTCTGTTGAGGGGTAAGGTATGTTGTACATCCGAACAGTTCTCAGTTTATGTTTTGGGTAGGGTGTTGATTGTTGTTGTAAGGTTGTAGTTCTGTAAGGTTGGTAGAATCTGATGATTCAAGTTTTGTATTGCAACACTATGTGTTACTTGGTGTGGAATAAAAGCTGTTTTTCTCAAAAAAAAAAAAAGTCCATACCTTTCTGAAACACATAGGACATAATCAGAATAATATTTTGCTGCTTTTTCCTTTGCCCGAATTTTAAAAGGCGACAAATAATAGACAAAACCCACATTTATAGCGTACCCTGAGCTTCCACATGACGACTTCACCTAACACATTGTTTATGAATCCACGTGCAAATGCTTCATGTCATTGCTATGAATATTAATCTTTATTTTATTCTATTAATTAAGGATTGATCACAAATTTTGGCTTAACTTTTTTCAATTGAACTTTTATAGGTACAATATATTGGTTGAAATTTGAAATTGCATATAATTTAGGGTGGACGTTTCGACTTTTAGCAAAAATGACAAACGCCATGTCTCATGATTATAGACGTACTATTAGTCATTGATTACTAATTAATTGTTTAATTATTTATAACTAAGAAACATAAAAAATGGGAACGGTTACGTTGCCGACGATGATTTGGAAGTACGGTAAAGACACCAATATCATCCGTTGAATTCAATATAATGGCTATAAATTAAAAAGGGTAAAATTGTTAAAAAAAATGTATAATGATTTCTTCATTTACCATGTCGATAAATATACTATATTATGTCGCTGAGATATGCATATATGTAGCTGAAATATACTACAACATGTCGTTGAGAAGTACTATATCAAGTCATTGATTCGAATAGGTCATGTCGTTGAATTGTATATCCTACGTTGCGAATACAAAACAAATTAAAATACCTAACAACTCAAATTACGAAACTAACCATAAAAATGATCTCCACCATTGGATGATTAAAATGATCAACGGCTGAAGAGTGATGTCTGCACGGTAAAGATAAAGCCAATCCGCACCATAACGAAGGGGATAAAAAATTGTTTTTGATATTAGTACTATAATAATATTTTTATTATATATTGTAAATGCAAAAATGCGTAGACAAGAAACTGCAAACAATTTTTATTAATTTCGCAATAAGATGTCTACAATTACAGAGAATTTAAATATATTAAAGAAATATATGAAGATCAAACTATATGGGTTCGACTTCTGGTACTCCTTTGATTCCTCCAACCTTGAAGTGTTTCCAGTGCTTTTTCTCCAGCTTCTTGGAATTTCTGCAGAGCTTCGTTGCTGTAGGATCTCTCAAAATGCAAGAATTTTGAGAATGAAAAGTGGTGTGCTCAAAAGTGAGGGGTGTGCCTCTATTTATAGAGGAAATTGGACACTGGGCCGATGATGATGGGCCGGCCCATTTTGAGGGTCCGTTGGGCCTATGTTGATGGGCTGACGCATTTTGAATATCCATTGGGCCGGTGTTGATGGGCCGGTCCACTTTAATGTCCATTGGTTCATTGGGCTAGTGGATCTTTTTTTCGACTTGTTCACCTTGGCCCAGTGTAGTGTCTATTGGACCATGTTGCATGCGGGTCTTTGATTTGGACTTGTCCACATTAGTCCATTTGGCTTGATTGATTCAACTAGTCTGATAAATATTAATAATTACTTTAAGCATTTAATTTATTTAAAATGCCTAAAAATAATTAAATTAATATTTAAAATTACACTTGTCGCATTTTTAGTGGCGAATAAATTTCACGTGTTTACAGATGCCCCCTCGAGACTTGTTTAGGGCGAAATAAAATATTTGAGACGTGAATGAGTCTCGAAATATTTATTCTTTGGCTTACCCTTTTTTTTTTTTGGGCAGTCTACATTTTATCAAATCAAATGTAGGGAAACTCGTTGTTTCACATATACTTTATAGATCAACTATATTGGCCTGAATTAAGCCACAACAGAATAATCTTGTGAATAATTTAATCTCAACATGGCTTATTGCAAAAGCGCCGACGGAGTACACAGATCCCGATACATAACCAGTTTTGTTCTGCAATGGGCATCGCAATTATTTATGCTCTACTGACTGTCGTCGCATGTCAAATTTGTGTTCAAATCTTTACAAACAGATGCCTCAACAGCTGGTGTCACTATATTCCCAAAAAATCAGGATAGTGTGCACAACAGCACAAGTTTCTTAATTGGCCTAGGACTCTATCCACAGATGAGCATGATCTTTGTTCCCAAAATTCAAATTTCATGACATGATGGACGGGAAGCATTAAAAATTTTCCTTATCCATTCAAGCTTCCATACATATCAATTGGGATTCGCTCCTATAAATCACCCAACAATAAAAGAAAAACTTAACAAGAAATCAGCAACTCAATTTTATATTCCAAGCCACACAGCATCAAGAGCAAATCAGAATAGGTAATTTGTTTAGCTCTTCATCAATGCATGATGACTGTAATCCTTTTTTTAAATCCGAGCCAATTCCTTTTCTTGTGGTTGTCTAAATGGTTATCCATAGGTGAATCAATAAATAAGCATTGGAAGAAAGAGTCGTACTGGTCAAATATCTCTCAGCAACAAGTAATTGGGAAGGAGGTGAGCAAGAATACATGTATCATCAAATAACTTTTTCTCTTTAATCACGTTTGCCAGAATCCAAATGACCCTTTCTGTTTTCTTTTGACCAAGTCAGCTTCAATCCAATCCCAACACTTCATTTTTTTTTATCAACGGGAAGGCAACAGAGGCAGCAACAAATAATAGCAGGTAAACAAACCAGTAACCCATGCCTCTTAATGTTCTATTCTTTATTTTCCCTTCTTTTTTTGTCTTCTTTCTTTTCTTTTTCTTTTTTTTGTCTCTGTATTCTTGTTTTGGTGTACTTGATAATTCCTTCTACTGAAACAAACCAACCGATCGACTCCATCAATCCATATAAATTAGACCCTAATCGATCGACCTCTTCCATCAACACCAATCGAATTCCAACATCCAGATAATTCAAAGATAAAATACCATTGATAGAAGAATGGAACTTGAAGATGGAGACCCGTCACCGCATCGGAGGGAGAGCCGGTGCGGCGTCGGAATGAATCTTGAAGTTGAAGGCCCGTCGCTGCATCGGAGGGAGTGCCGGTGCGGCGTCGGAATGCATCTCGGAATTGAAGGCCCGTCGCTGCATCGGAGGGAGAGCCGTTGCGGCGTCGGAGTTGATCTCGAAGTGACCCGTCACTGAATCGGAGGGAGTGCCGGTGCGGCGTCGGAGTTGATCTCGAAGTGAAGGCCCGTCGCCGCATCGGAGGGAGAGCCGGTGCGGCGTCGGAGTTGATCTCGAAGTGAAGGCTTGTGGCCGCGATGTGGCCGTCGTCGCCGCGTTGGAGGGAGAGCCAGCGCGCTTCGAAGGCCGCCGTTGCCATGAGTTACTGTCGAGCCGCCACCGCTGCGATGTCGCCGGAAAGAGAGAAGAAGAGACGCTGCCGCGGCTCGTCTGCCCCGTGCCCACTGCCGCCTGGACGACACCGTCAGAGCCTTGCATCCACCGACCCCTGCTGTTGCCTTTCTCCATCGCTGCCGCTTGTGTGAAAGTGGAGGCCAAACAGCAGCCGCTGCTTGGAGTCCATTCGAGGAGTCGCCAACGTCGTCCGCCGCTCGCCCCACGCCACCGTTGCACTGCCGTTTCCGCCATTTGCGAAGGAAGGAGGCCGCCGCGAGAGAGAGAGACGCCGTTGGAGCTGCGCACGGAGGTCAATGGAGAAGCCGCTGGCCGTCGTCGTTCCGTCGCGAAGGAGATGAGGTCGCTGCCGGAGCCACTCCGTTGATTCCGCTGCTCGCCCCACGCCACCGTGGCCCGCCGCGCCACCGATGCCACACCGGAGTTCGCGAACGCGCCGCTGGAAATCCGTCGCCGCTGCGTCTGCGGCTGTCGAAAGTCGCCCGCGCCACCGCCGCTCGCGTCGTTGTTCAGCCCGAGCCAGGAGCCGTTCCCGATGCTTCCCGAAGCCCGCCGTGACATCGCCGTGGTTGATTGGATTTGGGGAAGGGAATGACTGTTTCATTTTTTTTTCAGGTCGGAGAAATTGGAGAGGATGGCTGCGTCCTTGTGAATTGGGGGAGAAGACGACCTCATTTTTTTGTTTCTTCCAATTTGGTCCCTAAGAATTGCCAAACGTAGGCTTTAAGTCCATTCAGTTTTATCAATTTAAGAATTGACCCCTACATCTTGGAATTCTATGATTTTCCCCTCAACACTTTGCTATTTGAAAATAGACTCAACAAATTCTATAGCACTATACTCTGCCCCCAATTTCTTTCGGTCTTGGAAGATGAGTCCTAAATCATGTAGGGGCTTAATCTTAAGTCCAAAATTTAGTAATGAACTTAAAATCAATCCAAGTAATATTTAACATGGATTTTTATGTTCACATGTAAATATTTACTACTTTTTTTTTTTTTTTACTGTGCCCACATTTGAATTGGTGGAAATTTAATTCAAAGTCCAAAAAGTTAAGTTGACCTTAAAATTAATCCCACGAATTTAACATGCATTTTGTGCCATGTTTTTTTTTTTAAAGGAATTTGATGATCAATATTGCTAATGAAGGTTGAACTTGGAATGAGGCCATTTTTCTTGCTATCTTGATGGCATTATTTTGGGTTCAATACTCCATCTTGAACTTTTGAAGCATGTTGAAAGGTATGAAGAGCTTTCATGTCTTCACCGCCATAATCTCTTTTAATTCGGCTTCATGATATTAACTCGAAGTGACACCACTGTTGGCTTGAAGATCATGTTGAAGCCATGGATCATGAATATCAACTTGTGGATTATTTGAATGACTAACTTGAGGATGTTGCCATATTGATGGACCATGAGAAGCATCCCGAATAATCATGTCAATATGTTTGGAAAGCCAAACATGCATTGGAGATGCTTGAATTTTATTTTTTTTTCTTGTAATCTCTTCATCCTTGAAACTTTGCTTTCTCGGACTGTAATCAAAATTTTGAAGCAATAAAGATTACTTTTGTTTTCGTCTTCACTGTTTGCCTTATCATGTTTTTTTTTAACTTCAATTTGAACCACCTGCATCGCACACTTTGATGAAGTAATCAACTTTGCCAAAACAATACGTGATTTTTTTTATTTGCGACTGAACTTGGAGTTGTAATTTTCCAAGCTGCCTACGTACCCAATGAAGGGATCAAGCCAATACGTAGTTCAAAACAAATTGAATTTTTTTTTTGAGCCGTACACAGTTTATACTCTTGCGGGCCAGGAGTATTACATTATTTTAGCTTCTTTTTTTTTTTTTTAGTGACGTGCAGTTTAGGCTCATGCGTCAAGGAGCATGACTTGTTGTTTCTTCAGGCGTAGAACTTTTTCAGGAACCGTCCATTTATCGGTCCAATGTTCACTCTGTCGTTATCAATCATCATGTAAGCTCCGTTTGTGAAGACTTTCGTGATGACGTAGGGTCCATCCCATTTGGAGGTAAATTTGTTCCCACTGCGGTAGTTGATGACGATGGGCCTCCGAATAGCAAGGACGAGATCCCCGACTTGGAACGAGCGTGTTTTGACTTTTTTGTTGTAAAACTTGGACATGCGAGCTTGATAGCATTCCGACCTTTGCTGCGCTTCCAGTCTTCTTTCATCAAGAGCTTCCAATTCTTCCAAACGAAGACGGGCGTTATCCTCTTCAGTGAGCCCTTCTTGGATGGCGACTCTCAACGAGGGAATTTGTGTTTCAAGTGGCAACACGGCCTCTACCCCGTAGACCAATGAGTATGGAGTTGCCTTGGTGGGTGTACGGAAGGTTGTGCGATATGCCCAGAGAGCTTCGTTGACCCTTTCATGCCAGTCTCGTTTCGATTTGGAGACAACTTTCTTTAACAAACCGCATAAGGTTTTGTTGAAGGCCTCCGCAAGTCCATTTGCTGGCGGGTAGTATGCAGAACTCTTCCGTTGAGTGAAGCCGAACTTCTCGCACAACTTAGTGATGGTGATGTTAACAAATGACCGTCCGTTGTCTGTCATGATGTAACGCGGGACGCCATAACGGTAGATGATGTTGATACGGATGAAGCTTGCAACGTGTTCCCCTTTGACTTCTCTAAAGGGTGCAGCTTCAGCCCACTTAGAGAAATAGTCAGTTGCGGCAAGGATGTAGACATGCCCTCCGGAGGATTTCGGCAGAGGTCCGACGATGTCCATTCCCCATGCGTCAAATGGCCATGATGCTACGGTTGGATGCAACGGTTCTGGAGGTTGGTGAATGAAGTTGGCGTGATACTGGCAAGCTTGGCATTTTTGAGCAAACTCCATGCAATCTCTAACCATCGTCGGCCAGTAATATCCCATTCTCTTGATGCGGAAATGCAACTTCGGTCCCGATTGATGTGCGCCGCAGATGCCAGCATGTACTTCTTCCAATGCTTGAGCAGCCTCAATGGAGCCCAAACAACGCAAAAGAAGTCCCTCAAACGACCTTCTATATAAGATGCCATTGAAGTAGAAGAATCGGGCAGCCCGTCTTCGGATATCAACTTTCTTTCTCAGATCTTCAGGTAATTTCTGATGTTGCAAGTAGTCCACCAAGGGTTGTCTCCAATCTTCTTCTTCATCGATTTCGAACACCTCAATGGTTGTGTTCTCTTCAAAATCTCCATCATCCTCAAAGACTGGAGGCATCACCCATCCTTTAGTCAGCGTGATACTCATCTTGTCTTTTGGAGACGTAAGTGTTGACGCCAGCTTCGCAAGGGAGTCGGCTTGTCGATTCTCCTTCCTTGGTATATGCTCAATCGTCACGTCACGGAGATATGCCATCAATCTACGTGCGTATTTGTAATATGGCACCAACTCTGGTTTCCTGACTTCATACTCACCGAGTATTTGGTTAACTATCAACTTTGAGTCACCATAGACTTGAAGATGTAGCTGTTTGCAATCAATTGCTATTTCCAATCCCAAGATCAGTGCTTGATATTCGGCAACGTTGTTGGAGCAGTTGCTTGTGAGAGTGATTGAATGCGGTAGAATTTCCCCTGTTGGAGTGACGAACACAATCCCCACTCCAGCTCCTTCCCTGTGGGCGGCCCCGTCGAAGTACATTTTCCACGGTTGCCTTGTTTCAGTTAGCATCACATCTTCGTCTGGAAGGTCATCGGATATATCCCATTCAGCAGGTATCGGATGATCGGCTAGGAAATCAGCAAGGGCTTGTCCTTTGATAGCTTTTTGTGGCACGTAGACGATCTCGAATTGTTGGAATAACAGGTACCACCGTGAAAGTCTTTCAGAGAAGGCCGATTGTGACAACACGTGTTTGAGAGGATTCGCTTTTGACACGAGATGCACGGTATGAGCTTGAAAGTAATGCTTCAACTTACGAATGGAGAACACCAAGGCTAGACAAAGTTTTTCGATTGGCAAGAACTTGAGCTCGTTCGGCGTCATCATCCGACTTAAATAATAAAGTGCATTTTCCTTGCCCCCATCATTCTCTTGAGCCAGTAGGGCGCCAACAGAGTTCTCTTGGGCAGCTACATACAAGATCAATGGTCGTCCGATCACTGGCGCAGCTAGCACTGGTGGATTCATTAGGTATGTTTTAATATTTTCGAATGCTTTCTTGCAGGACTCATCCCACTCAAATGGAACACCTTTCTTCATAAGCTTGCTGAACGGTTGGCATCTTCCAGCAAGATTGGAGATGAACCTCCGGATGTATGCAAGCTTGCCATGGAGGCTTTTCAGATCGTGGATATCTCGTGGATCCGGCATCTTTAGGATTGCATCAATTTTGGCTTGCTCGACTTCAATGCCACGACTACGTACAACAAAACCAAGAAACTTTCCGGAGGCCACACCGAATGCACACTTTAATGGGTTCATTTTCAGTTGGTATTTTCGCAAGCGTTCAAACACTGTTCTCAAATCTTGCAAGTGGTTGACTCGTTCCTTTGACTTCACCACAAGGTCGTCGACGTAGCACTCAACCAAGTTGTGCAGCATGTCGTCGAAGATCTTTTCCATGGCACGTTGATACGTTGCCCCCGCATTTTTCAGGCCGAAGGGCATAACCTTATAACAGTATATGCCTTTAGGAGTTCGAAATGCAGTCATCTCTTCGTCTTCGGGTGCCATCTTGATTTGATTGTAGCCGGAAGACCCATCCATAAATGATAGAGCTTCGTGCCCCGTGGTGGCATCTATCATTAACTCGGTGATTGGCAACGGGAACTCATCTTTTGGGCAAGCCTCGTTGAGATCGCGGAAGTCCACGCAGACTCGGATTTGTCCATTCTTCTTTCTCACCGGGACGATGCTTGAGATCCAGGTGGGATATTGCACTTCACGAATGAAGCCGACGTCAATCAGCTTGTTCACCTCAGCTTCAATTTGTGGCAGAAGTTCAGGCCGAAACCGACGTTGTGCTTGCTTTACAGGTCGTGCATCTTTCTTCACTGCAAGGCGATGGACGGCTATTTTGGGGTCCAAACCAGGCATTTCCTTGTAGGACCATGCAAAGACGTCTCTGAACTCTTGGAGGAGCGCCACATACCTTTCCGCCTCATCTATAGTCAATAGAGCACTGATGAACGTCGGGCGAGGATCTTTTTCATCACCTAAATTTACTTCACGAAGTTCATCCACTGTGACCTTAATTTCTTCTTCGAGTTGCATGGGTGCTACATTAGCATCTTCCTCACTCGGCTCATTGCAATCAACAGTAATATGATGGATGGACTCAACCCTGTCAACTTGATCATCTTTATCATGCTTCGTGAAGATGATAGTCCGTTTCTTAAGCTTCAACCATTCATCCGATGAGACAGTCCATTCAACTTGGCGCTTCATACGGGAGGGTACTGTACTCCTCACGTCATTGCCGTAATTTGGGTCATCCAATATTCCTTGCTTTATTGGAGACCGTTCTTTGCATTCCAATGCTTTGTCTTGTGATTGACGTTTTGTGGAACCTAACCTTTGGAAGACGGATTTAGCAGGGTTTCCTTTGGCGAAAGCTCCGAGTCTGTCGAAAACTGTTGGCTTCACTTCTTTGCTTGTCCCAAGCCTATGGAAGATGGATTTTTTATGCTCAGTTGTCTCTGTTGACTCTAGTCTATCACAGACGCTTCGTTTTTGCTCTTCTCTTGATGGGCTACCGATACGATCAAACACTGATTTTCGTGCAGGTTGATCATTTGGAGTATCATCTCCTTGACTCACGTCTTCAGTGACATGGTTGGCCACAGCCCGCTTTATGACGATGCGAATTGGCGCCTTCACAGTTTGTTGTGCTTTAACAAATATTGGCGCTTTCGATGCTTGGGGTGCTGTGTCGAATTCCGCAATATACCCAAGTCCACTCCGGTCACCTTTTCTCTGATTGTTGTCCGGGAGCTTTCCCAATGGCGATGGCTCATTCGGGTTGAAGCCAGACTTTGTGAGCAACTTGAATGCATTTGGACCGAATTCCTTGTCGTTCTTCAGTCGGCGTGCCTCGCTGCCCTTGAGTTGTATCTTCACTGTTTTCTGCGACGTGCCGGGATCAATGGGTGTTAGGGGGAGTGTAAGTCCCTCTAATGCCTCTTCCAGGATGAATTTTTCTTTATCTTTACGGAGCAGTTGATCATCTTTACGTTCTTCTTCTTTTGATGGAGATGCTTTAGCATTGGACGCCTCAAGGTAGTACTTAGCATCTCCGTAATATGACTCGGCCACCGCAAATGGCTTGTCATCGGCGATAACCATTTTGACGATGCCATCGTGCACGTACTTGAAGCATTGATGCCATGTAGAAGGGACGACACCATTTTCGTGGATCCATGTTCGCCCAAGGAGCATGTTGTATGATGTCCTTGCGTCGATTACGTGGAAGTAGGTGCTTGCAACCATTTCATCAATTTGAAGACGGACTCGAATTGCACCAAGTGACTTTTGCCCCCCTTGGTTGAAGCCTTGTATCAACATCTTACTATTTGATAATTCTTCTTCAGAGATGCCCAATTCCTTTAGAGTGTGAAGGGGCATGATGTTAACGGCGGAACCTCCGTCTATCAAAACTCGATTCACTCTTTTGTTGTCTACATATCCGATGACGTACAACGGTCGGTTATGAGCTTTCGAATTTTCCAACTCCATTGGCATGTCGTCGTCACTGAACGTGATAGAAACCATGCATTCGTCGAGGTGTGAATGGTCTTCCTCTTGTTTAGTGTGGTTTTGAGCACACATATTCCCAACTTCGGAGATGGTGTTGCAAGTTGTAGACTCGTTGAGAACTTCGATCTCAATGGAGCAAATTTGGGCAGAAACGGTGTTGGCACTCTCTGCTTCGTCTGCCAAGGTGATTTTGCCTTGATGGACGAGATCCATAACTTTTTCTTTGAAGACAAAACAGTCTTGGAGAGTGTGGCTCACTAGACAATGGTATTTGCAATACAGTGGATCATTGGTCATCCCCGCTTGCTCGGGACGCTTCATCCTTGGTAACTCGATGAGATTTCCTTTCATTAAGTCATCAAAGATGCCCGGTAAGTCGGAGTCGAGGAATGGGTACGTCTTAGCCTGCCTATCTTTCAACGACGGTTTTTGACGTTGATCTTGTGGTGGCCTTGGTTTTTCACTTGTCATAGGCTCTTTCCCACGTACTTTTACGAAGGTAACACTCGTTGCCATGGCATCTTTTGTTGGCGGCTTTGACGATGGCTTTCCTCTCTTCTTCCATTCGACTCGATTGTTTGTACGAGTTTGCTGAATAGGCGGACCATATGCTCCACATGACGCCAAACTCAACTCCATGTCATGGGCACGAGTTGCAAGCTCTTCGAACGTTCGGGGACGAATGCCTTGTAGGATGTACCGTAAACCCCATTGCATGCCTTGGATGCACATTTCTATCGCCGAAGTTTCAGACAAGCGATCCTTGCAGTTAAGGCTCAGACTTCTCCAGCGGCTGATGTAGTCAATCACCGGTTCGTCCTTTGACTGGTGTGCATTTGTTAGTTCTATCATGCTAACAGTACGTCGTGTGCTGTAGAAACGGTTCAAAAATTCTAGCTCTAGTTGATCCCAACTGTCGATGCTGTCGTGTTCCAAGTCGATATACCATTCGAACGCATTTCCCTTTAATGTCGAATGAACTGCTTGACAAGGTGATCTCCAAATGTACCCGCTTCGTTGCATGTCTCCACGAAATGGGCGATATGTTGCTTGGGATTCCCTTTGCCGTCGAACTGTTGGAACTTGGGCGGTTGATAGCCATTCGGCATCCTCAATGAGTCGATGCGGGCACTGTATGGCTTGAAATACGTCAAGGAGGATTTTGAGCCTGCCGAGACTTCTTCTTTCAGTGTTCTCGTGATGAACTCTTTCAGTTGATCAGCGGAGATGAGGCCGTCCGGAGTGATTTGGATGTCGGCGATTGTCTTCCCCTTTGCTGAAGCGCCTTGTTGGGAAGCTTCTGCTTCGTCGCGGATCTCCACGGACTTGTTCGCCGCTTGAACATCGTTTGAGCCTTTGAGCTTGTTCAGGATTTGTTCCATGCGTGCTTCTTGCAACTCGGATTTCTTCGCAAGCAGTTCCACGATCTTCGTCAGATTGGCGATTTGCTCTTTGGGAGTGCTCGCCTGGGTTGTCATCGCAGCAACATGACGCATGGCAGATGTTTCTTCTTGATCTTCCCGCGGGCTTGACAATGGTGTGGGGGATCGTTGTGCCTCAGGGTTGATTTCTTCCAACAGCGGCATATTTGGATCAACCTCCTTTCCGCGCGCAGCACCCGCAGTCTCCACAGCCTTCTTCATGTTCCTTGTGGTGACGTTGGGTGTAGTGGCACCGGATGTCGAAGAGTTGCTCTTGGAGGTGTTCCTCGTGATCCTTAAAGCCATTGAAATTTGTTGATGACGGTTGAAGGAGATGAAAGGCATAAGAGTCCCACTGGGCGTGCCAAAATCTGTAAATGCAAAAATGCGTAGACAAGAAACTGCAAACAATTTTTATTAATTTCGCAATAAGATGTCTACAATTACAGAGAATTTAAATATTTTAAAGAAATATATGAAGATCAAACTATATGGGTTCGACTTCTGGTACTCCTTTGATTCCTCCAACCTTGAAGTGTTTCCAGTGCTTTTTCTCCAGCTTCTTGGAATTTCTGCAGAGCTTCGTTGCTGTAGGATCTCTCAAAATGCAAGAATTTTGAGAATGAAAAGTGGTGTGCTCAAAAGTGAGGGGTGTGCCTCTATTTATAGAGGAAATTGGACACTGGGCCGATGATGATGGGCCGGCCCATTTTGAGGGTCCGTTGGGCCTATGTTGATGGGCTGACCCATTTTGAATATCCATTGGGCCGGTGTTGATGGGCCGGTCCACTTTAATGTCCATTGGTTCATTGGGCTAGTGGATCTTTTTTTCGACTTGTTCACCTTGGCCCAGTGTAGTGTCTATTGGACCATGTTGCATGCGGGTCTTTGATTTGGACTTGTCCACATTGGTCCATTTGGCTTGATTGATTCAACTAGTCTGATAAATATTAATAATTACTTTAAGCATTTAATTTATTTAAAATGCCTAAAAATAATTAAATTAATATTTAAAATTACACTTGTCGCATTTTTAGTGGCGAATAAATTTCACGTGTTTACATATATATAATAAATGTGAATGTCTCATGCATTTATACTTACACCTAACTAGTGTGTCGGCAATAGGCTTTCAATTGCCTATAAATATTTTATCCATTCACCATCAATAATACAGATCAAGTGATCAGTTCTCCACTACTTCCTGCCATTTCACTACCCATTACACTATATCTCTTTGTCCATTATTGTGTCTCTCACCCCTTTCTTTATTTCCTTTCTTCTTCTTCTATTTGCTTTGTGTAAAACACATTTGCAGTAATACTATTATACACATTAATAATAAGCTAAAAGTCATAAATTCTACAACACGTTATCAGCACGAGCCACTGACGGAGCTCTGCTGGAATTTCCTTTGAGGTAATATTTAATCTTTGTATTTCAATAGATATATTATGGCTAACTTGACAAAGCAGGATTTCAGACCACTGATGGTATCTGGAGATAATTATCTATCTTAGAAAATGGATGTTCAAATCCATTTGGAATCAATGGGTCTTGAAAAAATAATTGAAAAAGATAATCAGGCTTCAAGCCAAGACCGTGCGAAGGCTATAATTTTCATCCGCCATCATCTTGATGAGGGATTGAAAACACAGTATTTAACGGTCAAAGACCCAAATGAACTCTGGGAGAATTTAGAAAAAAGATATGATCATTTAAGATCAATAAATCTCCCTCGAGCCCAGTATGACTGGTCACACTTACGATTCCAGGATTTTAAATCAGTAAATGATTACAATTCTGCTCTGTTTAATATCGTATCACAATTAAGACTGTGTGGTGAGACAATTACTGATAAACAAATGCTAGAGAAGACATTCTCTACATTCCACCCCTCCAATTCGGTGTTACAGCAAACATACCGAGCACAGGGTTTCACTGAATATTCTGATCTGATTACGTTTTTGTTATTGGCTGAAAAGAATAATGATTTATTATTAAAAAATCATGAAATGAGACCAATTGGCAGTAGTCCATTGCCAGAGGCACATGTGACTGAATCTTCCAGCCGTGGTCGTGGCCGTAGTCGTGGCCATGGTCAGAGACCTCGTGGTCGTGGGTATAACCGAGGCCGTGGGAAAAATCATTTCCGCAACAATGTTTACATTAGGCCCACGACAGACACACGTAATCAGAATCAGGGCAACACCAGAGGTGATGTCCAAAAACAGAATTATGAAGAAGCAAAATGCGATAGATGCGGCCTAAAAGGGCACTGGTACAAAAATTGTCGTACCAGAGATCATTGGGTGAAACTTTATCAAGATTCCCAGAGGGATAAAGGAAAAAGGGTGGTTGAAACAAACCATATTGACGGAATGAATTCTGAGGAGAATATGCCCAATATCCCAGAATTTCAAGTTGATGATTTATATAATGATTTGGTTTAATTGTTATGTTGTATTATTATTTTCATTATGCTTTGAACTTCTGTATCTGTCTTTACTTTTGTATGTGTGCTATATTATTGTCTCTATATTGTAATATTTCTCTTATGTTAAATCTTATTTTAATACTAATGATATCTTGTTTTATTTTCAGCAAAATGGGAAATTTTAAAAGTGATAATATAAGTCTTATTGATAGTGCTTCAACGCACACGATACTAAAAGACATAAGGTATTTTTCCAATTTAAAAATGGGAGATACAAGCATAAACATAATATGTGGTAGTGCAAATATTATAAAAGGAATTGGCATAGCCAACCTTATTTTCCCAGAGGGAACAAAATTAATTGTGAAAAATGCACTCCTATCTCCCAAGTCTCGAAGAAATTTATTGAGTTTTAAAGATATCCGAGAAAATGGGTATCATCTCGAGACATCGACTTCAGAGAATGTCTGTTGGATGGTTTGAGGATGGGCTTATACCCCATTGAGAGTGGAGATTGAGCAATCAGCTTGTTTACACGAACACCTACTCTTTGAAATATGATCGGAAGTCTGTTGGATGAAGTTCTTTTATTTGCAACACGATTTGATGTTTTGTGTGATCTTTTTTTGGGTGGATCCTCAATTCCCATGAGCCGTTCTCCCATTCTTGAAGCTTTATTTCAGGATGGTTCCTCTATTCTCTTTTTACCCTGCACACATTTTCTTTCTTGTTGTCTCGGCTTCGACTTTACTTTGTCCTGCCCCGTCTATGCACCTATTTTTTCCGATGCACTGGTGTTAATCACTCTTAGCAGGGGAGATGTGTGTGGTTTGTAGCAAGTTTTTGGAGTGTCATGTTGACTCACATATCACTTGAGAAGTTCCATGGTTAGTATACATATGAAAAGTAAAGGCATGCATGGACGTTTGGAGCTTATATCACCCCATGAGTTTACTGCCCCATCTGATCTTGAGTTTGAAGTAAATGATTCTCAATGGTCTGAAGTTTAGACAGTGGACTGCACCTAGTGTCACGACAATGCATAAGGGTGTAATTGTTTCTTTTGATGATTCTTTTGATGATTAGATCCACACCTCATTAAAGGGTCGGTAGTAGTTCTCTGATTTTGATTATTATGGACTATGTCGTCTGCTGTTTGTATAAGAATGCCCGGATGGGTTGTTTTTTGGTTTAATGAAAATCTCTTTTCCCTCAAAAAAAAAAAATCGACTTCAGAGAATGTCGAATATTTATTAATTACAAATACCACTCATGGTAAGAAATATATATTGGAAAAATTACCAGCTCTGTCTTCTGGATTGTATTTTTCAAAGATAAATACAACTGAAAATTATCATTTAGACCACAGGCCTAATATTCCCCAAATAAACCAGAGGTTTATTAATGGCCAGAGGCCCACTAATATATATCATCCCAAAATAGGCCAGAGGTCTATTGGAAGCTATATGCTTACTGATGAATATATGATATGGCATGATCGCCTAGGCCATCCCGGCTCTACAATGATGAGGCGAATTATTACAAATAGTCATGGCCATTCATTAAAGGGACAAAAATTGCTGCAACATAATGATTATATATGTGTTGTTTGCTCCCAAGGAAAATTAATTTCCAAACATTCACCAACAAAAGTGGGAACTGAAAGTCCTAGTTTTCTTGAAAGAATTCAGGGTGATATATGTGGACCTATAGATCCACCATGTGGACCATTTAAATATTTTATGGTGCTAATTGATACATCAACACGATGGTCCAATGTATCATTATTATCATCTCGCAACCATGCGTTTGCAAAATTACTTGCTCAAATTATTAAATTACGAGCACAGTTCCCTGATTATACAATAAAAAATATCCGATTGGATAATGCTGGTGAATATGCATCCCAGAGGTTTGATGAATACTGCGTGTCAATTGGCATAACAGTTGAGCATCCTGTTGCTCATGTCCATACACAGAATGGACTTGCTGAATCGCTTATAAAGCGTTTACAATTAATTGCCAGACCATTATTAATGAGATCTGGATTGCCATTGACAGCTTGGGGCCATGCAATATTACATGCAGCAAAATTGGTGCGGATAAGACCGACACATTATCATGAATACTCCCCTATACAATTAACATTTGGGCATGAACCCAATATATCCCATCTCAGAATATTTGGTTGCGCTGTGTATGTCCCGATTGCACCGCCTCAGCGCACAAAGATGGGTCCCCAACGTAGATTGGGAATATATGTCGGGTATGAATCACCATCGATTATTCAATATCTCGAACCATTAACTGGTGATTTATTTACTGCGAAATTCAAAGATTGTCATTTTGACGAATCTCATTTCCCGACATTAGGGGGAGACAGAAATCAACCAAAGAAAGAAAAAGAAATCAACTGGAAAACATCGTTAGATTTCTTCGATCCTCGTACAAATGATTGTGAACTAGAAGTACAAAGAAGTGTACATTTGCAGAGTATTGCAAATCAATTGCCGGACGAATTATGCGACTCTAAAAGAGTAACAAAATCTTTTATACCGGCAGCAAATGTTCCAATCAAAATTAATGTCCCAGAGGGACCAATTACAAGTGCCAAAGATGAATCTACTGCACGCTTGAAGCGTGGTAGACCACCAGGTTCCAAAGATAAAAATCCTCGAAAGAAAAGAGGATCACAAATAATTGAAAATGACAAAATTGCAGAAAATATTCCAGAGGAAAAGGAAGCTCTTGAAGAGCAAACTGCTCCAGAGGAGCATGAACTTGCAGTTCCAAAGGAACAGGAAATTGAAAATAATGAAATATCAATCAATTTTGTCACAAGCAGAAATGTTTGGAATCGAGATGCAATTATCATAGATAATGTATTCTCGTACCACATAGCACTTGACATCATAAATGATGACGAGGATCATGAACCAAATTCGGTTGATGAATGTCGGAAAAGAAAAAATTGGCCAAAATGGAAAGATGCAATCCAATCTGAATTGGATTCCCTGGCTAGACGAAATGTGTTTGGACCGATTGTCAAAACACCAGAAAATATAAAGCCAGTCGGATACAGATGGGTTTTTGTAAGAAAAAGAAATGACAAAAATGAAATTGTCAGATACAAAGCGATATTAGTCGCCCAAGGGTTTTCACAGAGACCCGGATTTGATTATGATGAAACATATTCCCCGTAATGGATGGAATAACATTTAGATATCTTATCAGTTTAGCAGTCCATCAAAATCTTGAAATGAGATTGATGGATGTTATTACTGCGTATCTATATGGAAATTTAGATACAGATATCTATATGAAGATCCCAGATGGATTAAAGATGTCAGAGACATATGAATCAAATCCTAAACATATGTATTGCATCAAATTACAAAAATCCCTATATGGACTGAAACAGTCCGGCGAATGTGGTATAACCGACTCAGTGAGTCTTTGTTACAAGAGGGTTATACAAATGACCCGATCTGTCCATGTATTTTCATTAAGAAAAATGGACAAGGGTTTGTAATCATTGCAGTTTATGTTGATGATCTCAACTTGATTGGAACTCCAGAGGAGCTCCAAAAGGCTGTTGAATACTTGAAAAATGAGTTTGAAATCAAAGATTTTGGTAAAACCAAATCATGCCTTGGTTTGCAAATTGAATATTTAAATAATGGAACATTTGTCCATCAAACAGCTTATACTCAGAGAGTACTAAAGCGATTTTATATGGATAAAGCACATCCATTGAGTACTCCAATGGTCGTAAGGTCACTTGATATAAAAAAGGATCCGTTTAGACCACAAGAGGAAGGTGAACAAATTCTTGGACCAGAGATCCCATATTTAAGTGCCATAGGTGCTTTAATGTATCTCGCAAACTGCACTAGACCAGATATATCATTTGCAGTAAATTTATTAGCGAGATTTAGTTCATCTCCTACAAGACGACATTAGAATGGAATTAAACACGTATTTTGCTATCTCCAAGGAACTATTGATCTTGTGTTATTTTACCCAAATGACTCTCGACATGAAATAATCGGCTTTGCTGATGCCGGATATTTATCAGATCCACATAAAGCCAAATCTCAAACTGGCTATGTTTTTACATGTGGTGGTACTGCAATTTCATGGAGATCAATGAAGCAGACATTGACTGCTACTTCCTCAAATCATGCTGAAATTTTAGCAATACATGAAGCCAGTCGAGAGTGCGTATGGTTGCGATCTTTGATGCACCATATACTGAAAAATTGTGGCATAGCTACTGAAGAAAAAATACCCCCAACAATTCTATACGAAGATAATGCAGCCTGTATAGCACAGTTGAAGGGAGGATATATTAAAGGAGATAGAACGAAACACATTTCACCAAAATTTTTCTACACTCATGATCTACAGAAAAATGGTGAAATAGATGTGCAACAAATCCGTTCAGCTGATAATCTTGCAGATTTGTTTACCAAGGCACTACCAACAGTAACATTCGAGAAGTTGGTGAAAAGTATCGGGATGCGTCAACTAAAGAATCTCAACTGATGCTTCAATCAGAGGGAGAAATAAATATACAAGAATCATGTACTCTTTTTCCTTCACTAGATTTTTTCTCCCAGAGGGTTTTTATCTAGTAAGGTTTTAACGATGCATATTTTTGTATATTAGACATTCAAGAGGGAGTATTATATATATATAATAAATGTGAATGTCTCGTGCATTTATACTTACACCTAACTAGTGTGTCGGCAATAGGCTTTCAATTGCCTATAAATATTGTATCCATTCACCATCAATAATACAGATCAAGTGATCAGTTCTCCACTACTTCCTGCCATTTCACTACCCATTACACTATATCTCTTTGTCCATTATTGTGTCTCTCACCCCTTTCTTTATTTCCTTTCTTCTTCTATTTGCTTTGTGTAAAACACATTTGCAATAATACTATTATACACATTAATAATAAGCTAAAAGTCATAAATTCTACAACAGTTTTCTTTTTAAAACAAAAAAGTTGGGAGGGTTGCTTCAGTCTTCTTTATTGGTGATAGTTCAATCTACCTGCCCATAGTCCCCTGGCATTATTGGCATATAATTCCTTGCTACTTTCAGTCACATGCATGATGACCAACACAACAGACCAAACTGTTCTTTCTGAAATTAACACGTGCTCCCGATTTATTTAGACCACTTTATAATTAAATCATCTTTTACTATTTAATAATCAAAGTGATCAATATAAATCAATTAGGTTATTCTGATTGTGCATATGTAAAATTGTTGAATTGACAGTGTTGAATTGTCAATCAAAGTGCTGAATAAATTTTTCAAACTTAACTAATTCATGTTGGAAATATAGATGCAACACTTTTGAATGTCATCAATTCAGTACATTTGAATAGTAACTAAACATTCTGCATATAATGAATTTTACAGGTTCAAACACAGTAACTGGATTGAATATAAACAATCTTAAGAGAGTAGAAAATAAGGTAGCCACATTCGTGATCATGACCACCACTTGGCCAAAAGTCCCATAATATCGACTTATTCACTAAGATTCGTTTCAAGATATGGAGAGTTATCACTCATTTTGATGTTTGGGAGTTAGCGGATCCGTTAATGAATAGCGGATTCGGAGAGAGAACTGTGAGACAATCTGCTCTTCTAATCTTCTATCTGCTAGTGGATCTTCTCGCTTCCAATCTTATATTTTTGTTGGCAGCTCATTAATTCTCTTCCCCCAATATGTATTAATTTTATGATATTCAATATACCGTAAATGTGCTAACCAAACTCTAGATTTGTGGTATCTAAAATACATAATACTCCCTCCGTTTTTTTTTAAAATATTAACGTTTGCATAGTAAACATTATTTATTGAGTAACTTTGATTCGACTTTTAACACACTTACATAAGATAAAACATAGTCAAGTGAGATCTCGTTAGATTCGTCTAATCACGTAGTTTTATCATTTTTTATTTTATAAAATTTGAGATATACTCTTTAAAAATATATATTGGATTGCGTGAAAAATAAGGAATGTTAATATTTTTTTAATACGGATGAAGTATGTAGTAATCAACATACATAGTATGTGGTAATCAACATACCAAATACGCGGTAACTAATATACATAGATTATAGTAACCAATATACAAGTTATTAAATAATTAAACTTTTAAGTTCCTAACTCTAATTCTTTCAAAGCGATGACTCTAGCTAGGAGTGGGTCGATACGGTATATCGAAAAAATTCCGTCGTATCGTATACCGTACTGAACTTTACAGTATAAAAAATTTCATACGGTTTCCGTACCGAACCTTTCGGTATACCGAAATTTTCAGTATGAAATATTTCCATACTGTTGCCATATCGACATTTCGGTAAGTACGGTATATACCGATATACCGAACCTTCGGTACATACCGGCATACCAGTATCGCGGTATATACCGACATACCGAACATTCGCTATATACCGACATACCGATATTGCGGTATATACCGACATACCGAACATTCACTATATACCAGCATGTCGGTATTGTGGTATATATGGGTATCGCGGTACATACTGACATACCAAAGAATCGGTACAAACCGACATACCGATACCGCGGTAATATACCGAAGTTCGGTACGGTAACGGTATACCGCGGTATCAAAAAATTTATACCGTTACCGTACCGAAATCTTACGATACGGTATGATACCGTACTGAAAATTATGGTATACCAAAAAATTCGGTATTCTCGGTATTTTTTGGTACATGTGCGGTATGCGGTATATTCGGTATTTTTCCACATCCCTAACTCTGGCTCTACAAAGGTTTGGTGAATGGGCTCTAAGCCTAGTTTCTCCTTAAACTATTGAAAGTAATTACTACTCCATATTAGTGCCCCAAGATAAATAGAAGATGCCCAATAATGAGTTAAGCAGTAGAATTGAATGTGAGAGTGGCCTAACCCATTAATTAAACAAAAGGAAGCCCACCACACAAGCCTAAGCACATGCCTAACCCAATCCGGAGCCCACCGGCCAGACCCATGAGGCCATTTCATTTCTCATTCTCACACTCTATCCCAAACTTTTTTGCCATGACCACAATTATTATAACAGTTAATATTAGTTAATATTTTTAAATATGTAAAAATAAAAATCATAAAAAATATAATCTCTTATAAAACAATGCTAATCATAATATTCATTCATATACAAACAGCAGTTGGCTTGAGTGGATGAGGCTCTAGTCGCTTAAGCAAGGTCTCGGGTTCGAGCCTTGTGTATGCAAAAAACTGCTTTGGGAGAGGCGTCCTTAATTGCCCTTGCATGGGATACCCTGGTATTCACCTAAAAAATATTCATTCATGTAATAAAACCATGGTTTTAAATTTCGGGTATTAAAGCATCTCGAATCGAAATTTTACATGTAATTTTTTTTACATAATTTCTATCGAAATTTCATCCAAAACTTGATATTTCTGAAATTCTCATTTTTTTATAAAAATTTAAAACAGAAAAAAAAATCACTAAAAAATTTTGAAATTGATTTGAACGGGGATTAGAAGCCATGATGCAAATGAAAGTAGATTTAAATTTAACAGTGACATTAGTTAATCCCCGTGTAATAATAATAATAATAATAATGATTTTAAATGTTATATTCATTAATTAATGTATGAAATTTATTGTAATACTATTAGTAAAATTAAATTATTATTGAAGTTTTTTTGTTTTATTTCAAATTTTAATAATTTTGTTCAGTCCTCCAAAATTATTCTCTAATTATATATTAATTAGAGAAATTGAAATTAGACATAATTTCAAATATTAATTATTTATTTTTATATTAATTAGACATAATTTTCTTTACTTTAAAATATATTAATGTTAAAAAGAAATATATTAAATTTCAATTAAAATTGGAAAATTTTTGTAATAATTTCCATGATGTTATCAAAATTGAAATTAAAATAATTTTGAAATTTCCATAAATTACAAATCCAATACCGATCATATCAATCCCCACACTTGCTCATCAAAAATAAATCCCCACACTTAAAACCTTAAATAAAACATCCACTTGTTTATTTAACTACAGAAGTTAATCAATAAACAATACTACTAAAATTAAAAGTGAAAACTATTCAATATTCATGAAATTAAATAATGACAGAAAGACATTAGTAATACTACTATTATTATATGAGATCGTACTGATTGTCCTCATCCGCCTCCAGTAGTTGATGTTCTTTGCAGGCTCGAGCAAGAAAGCGAAGCTGGTAAAAGTAAAGGTACAGACCGTAGAAAGCCAGCCAAGCCAATCCGACAGCCACCAAAACATAGAAGACTAGAAACGCCAATTCCAATTCCAGGTAGATGCGAACCAAGACAGACAGCAGAGATGCCCACGAAAGTATTGCGAACACAATACAAATTTGTTTCGTAAATGGAAAAACAATAACGTCACCTTTGAACTTTAATGCTTCGTCTAATTCTACGGCACCCATCATTTTCGTCAACAGAAATTCAATCTCAGATAGAATCACATAGCTCGGATAGAATACGAGAAAACTCAAAAGTGGTGCCCATGCTGCAGCGTCGCTGCCTCGGATACCGACCGCCAAAAACGCCACTCTAAAAACACTGAAAATAGGAGATGGAATTATACAACTGTTAACGAAAAAGATCGGAAACACTATGTAAGACCACCGGCTCGCCTCCGTCAACTTTTGTCTGTAATAAGCATTCCTTCGACTACCACATGTACAATTCAAAATTAAAATATCCACTGGTATTAACAATAAAGCCATAATAGTACTGAGAATCATGAGCCACACGTCGTCCATGAATACACCACAAAAAGAAAAACAACGGAAGGAAAATAAAGAAAACAAAAGATTGGAATTGGAATCAATATAGTGAAAATAAAGTACTAATCAACTCTGTATTTATAATAGTCTCGATCATTATATCGCGCCTTTCATGGTAACAAAATCAGTTTCTTATTTGGGCTCTCAAATCGCAACAAAATCTGTTTAATATTTCGACTCTCATTTATGTTAATAGTATTTTTTATCTTTTTTTTTTGTCATTTATCAATATATCTATATATCTATATATTATATTTTTTGAGAACGAGATTATATATCTGTAGCAAAGATTGTCCCAAGTACAATATCGAGCAAAACTGCTCCCAACATCTCCTATATCTGTATATTATATATGTTAAAACATTATTGAACAACCTATCATACATTTAATTTACAAATTATTTTGTATTCTTTAATTTATTAATTTTAGATTTTTGTAGTTATTTATTTATCGATTATAGATTTTCAAATTTTGAAATATATTGAATTTTCAGTTTATATGGAATTCCGACAATGTTCACTTTTAAAAAGATTTGAATTTGAAAGATTTAAAATTTAAAATTTAATAATTTTTAATTTACTAATTTTAGATTTTCGCATTTATTTATTCATTTATTATAGATTTTCAATTTTTGAAATATATTGAATTTTCAAAATATATATGGAATTCCGACAATGTTCACTTTTAAATATATTTGAAAGATTTAAATTTAAAATTTTACATTTTTATCTTATCCATATTATTTTGTATTTTAATTTATTAATTTTAGATTTCTCGCATTTATTTATTTATTCATTATATATTTTCAGTTTTTGAAATATGGAATTTTCATAATATTCACTTTTAAAAAGATTTGAAATTTAAAATTTTACATTGAGAGAATTTTCTTTTCCTAAAACTTTATTCGTTCATTGAATCTTGGATTTCAAAAGGAAAAGCATGGATTTATTTTATCTATATTATTTTGCATTTTTAAGTAACTAAGTTTAGATTTTTGCATTTGTTTATTTATTCGTTATACATTTTAGCCTATCGTGTATAAAATCTATCTTTTACTTATAAATTTTCACTCTATCATTCTATCATGTCACTATATATTTAATTTTAAAAAGATTTGAAAAATAAAATTTACTAAAATTTTGCATTTTTTTATTTTATCTATTTTGGATTTTATTATTTTGTATTTTTTGTTTTATCTATTTTAGATTTTATTATTTGCATTTTCTTTTTATTTATTTTAGATTTTATTGCTACATTTATTATTTATTTATAGATTTTCAATACCAAATCCCATCAATCGAATCACTTTTTCGAGAAATACGAGACATCTAAGTCACACAAGTAAAGAGATCTATTCATTGATAAGAAAAAGAAAAAACGTGAATGGGGATTGGATTGATGATAAAATAGAATCCTGGGTCGCGAACAGTGATTCGATTGATGATGAAGAAAGAGAATTCTTAGTTCAGTTGTCCGCCTTTAAATGAATAGGCATTTTTCAATTTTTAGAACACATTGGCTATTAAAAATTATGTTGCATTTATGATTCAATTTGGTGATTATATGGTAATCAATATGGCAACTAAATTTAATTACTTCACCTTAAATCCACTATAGATAATCCATGCAGCAAATATTTAGGAACGGAGGAAGTATTAAAGTTTAGAAGTTAAGTTTGAAAATCTATAGGCGGAGACTATTGTGTTCAAAGTTTCATAATAAATTTTAGAATATAGTGGATAGAATAAAAAATATTTATTATCTATACAATAATAAATCTATACAATAATAAATCCTGCAAGAACTTTTTCTTGCATTACCTATTTTATCCTTTTTAATCTTTTTCCATTCTCCATATAAAAATAGTATATTATGGGCTTAATTGTAATTTTCCTTAAAAATATTTATATCTATCCTAACCTAAGGTCAAAAAAGTAAAATCACTTCCTTCAAAAAATCAAGAGCCATCCGATTATACCTATAGTCATCTCTGGCCGTCTGTTCCGATTGATTACTTTTTGGGAAAGATTTGTAATTGAACTCTCATCCCATAACCCACCCCTCCTCTCAGAATTCTCTCGATTCCTATCTCACACGATTTCCCTCCTACTTTTCTCGCTCCGATTGCTACACTTGTACGCTCTGGCCACCGTTTTCAGGTTAGGGTTCTTGAATTATTGCTATGCAGTTCCAGAAACACAAGATCTATTGAGTTTCTTAAGATATACTATTAAGTTCTAAGTTGTCGTTTGGCTCTGCTATTGTCACCCAAACTGATGGCAGTCCAGATTGGTCGTTGGCCGAGTGGGCGATATCTTCGAGCACGTTTGTTTTCGTATCTGTCTTATCATGTGTTATTTCTTTTGATTTGCATGTGCTCTATTATTGATTAACAATGAGCTGCTAGATATAAGGTCTAAGGTCAGATCATGTGAGATATACTAATTTTGAATGTCAAATTCACTCAAGTGACAATCCTAAATCACTGATCTAAAGGCATAAATTTGAGACCAATGTTTTGGATTTATGTCTGTTTCTACCGATTGAAAGATTATTTCATTAAAGTTTTCAAAACAAAACGAAGAATGATTGTATTGGTTATGAAGATTTCTAAGCGGATCCGATCCCATGCATCACCATTATAAGTTTATAATGCATTCATGCTAAGGTTTGCTTATTACATTTAAGAAGTGTTCGTATCACTTCACAACTTTGGCTTCCTTCATAATTCATGATTATTTTCCCCTTTCTTGATACATGCTTAGATTTAATTTAAGTTAGAGAAATATTCTCAATGCATTATCTAGCTCGCGAGCAAATTAAAGAATAATAAATTAGCATATTAATTAGGTGCTCAACTACAAGGAAGCGAAAGGAAAGAAGCCTTAGGATCTAACCTCTATGGCTAAATTTACCTCAACTAACCTTTTCATTTTCTTTGCAGATAAAAGACCTCAGGAAAGAAGATTGCATTCTATCAAAGCTTCACCACCCCCATGTTGTGGCATTTTACTACATATGGCCAGATGGTGCGGGCCCCTAAGCTACCGTAATAATTCAATGAATTTCATCAAAGATTTTAAGATTTTTTAAATGCTGGAAGGTATTGTGCTTAAGATAACATTCTCATTCCTTTTTTCAAATTCAGGCGTTCTTTGGAAGGTAATGTGTAGGATTTGAAGGAGTATATTTTGATTTATACCTTGCCTTATGCAAGTAGATTTTTTTTGTTTGTCAGGAACTCTCAGGATGTCACCAAAAGCACGAGGAATAAATGGATTCAGAAACAAATTTTCATTATTTACCTATTACTAAATTTTCATTATCACTTGCAGCGTCACGGCTTCACCTCGGCCCACCTTCACCGGAAGCTGCTGACGGGTATACATATGTGATTGGCTAAGAACACGGGTGCCTCCTCCACCTCCATGATGCACATTGGCCTCCTCCCAGCTCCACCTGCCCCTGCCTCTCCTCGGTGTGTTTTAGAATTTTAATTTCCTTTCATTTTTTGG
Source organism: Hygrophila difformis (assembly GCA_030278955.1). NCBI lineage: Eukaryota > Viridiplantae > Streptophyta > Magnoliopsida > Lamiales > Acanthaceae > Hygrophila > Hygrophila difformis. The sequence continues at coordinate 19,442,798 of JAOANR010000001.1, read as the reverse complement.
TTTGATTTGATTTGATTTTTTTTTCGTTAGGTGTTTGGTGCAATTGTAATTGGTCACTGGTGTGGTTTACGCAGTTTAGGGAGATGATGAGGGAGAGCATCGGTGGAGCTTGAGGTATTTTTAAATTTTTTGGTTGTTTGAATCTGATGGTTTTTGCCCCTAATTGCTGTTGATTTGGGTTAATTCAATAATCATTGATTTGGTTTTCTGATTAGGGTTGATGATTGATATAATGCATGAACCCTTATGTTTTTTATTATTTTTAAAACTTTTCAGATACAGTTTGGTTGATGGTTGATGTAATGCATTTGCGTCTTTTGCGGTAATGTATTTGGGCAGTCGATCAGATCAACTACTTGATGACTCACTCCTCTATAAGTGTATGTTGACCAATAAGCCCATCATTTCGGTAAAGAATAAAGCAGTTTGTTAAAGAAGAACCTCAAGTTGATGCAAAATGTTTATACCTTTAATTATCTCAGATCCTCATCTTCCTTTCGTCTAGGTATAAAGATGTACAAATTAAAAGTGCAATGTGATGAATTATTATTGTGAACAACTGTATTTCGTTGCCCTTCTTTCGGAGGTCTTCCGAAGTTGTTATGATAGAACACCATTATATGTTAATCCTCAACTGATTTTGTGTTTATATATTTTTAACCATTTCTTAAAGCTATGTTATCAACTTTGGCATGACCATTTTAAAATTTATCAATTTTATTATCTGAAATAGTATTTTAATACAAAAATTGTTTTATTATATTCATTGTGGGAGCTTCTCCTTTGTGTGGTCTTTATTGTCTTTTCATATCTTCAGTCTTTAGTTATCATATCTCATGTCTTCATATTATATTGCTTTCAATAGAAAATGGTTGCATGTTCTCTATTTCAATTGACTGAAGTTTGGATCTATGATTTTCAACATATTGTAGAATGTGGAATGATTGGTGCCTTGAAAGCTTGAGGATGCATTGGAACTGCATTGCTCAGGGAGCAGCTGGTTTCTCTTGATAATTTTTACTATGGAAAGAGTTCTGTTTTTAAATCTCTAACCACAGAGAATATGATATAACTTTCATCAAAACAAGCACTCTTTGATTTGGCTGCGTTCCGAAAGCATTATCAGGCAAGTAGCACTTCATCTTGCACTTTTGACCGTGTGACCTGATGCTTTGAGCCTCTGATGCTTTTTCTAGGAATGGAAAGCATTAAATAGTATTTGGGCCTTTCGTGGTAACAAAATCAGTTTCTTATTTGGGCTCTCAAATCGCAACGAAATCTGTTTAATATTTCGACTCTCATTTATGTTAATAGTATTTTTTATCTTTTTTTTTGTCATTTATCAATATATCTATATCTATATATCTGTATATTATATTTTTTTGAGAACGAGATTATATATCTGTAGCAAAGATTGTCCCAAGTACAATATCGAGCAAAACTGCTCCCAACATCTCCTATATCTGTATATTATATATGTTAAAACATTATTGAACAACCTATCATACATTTAATTTACAAATTATTTGTATTTTTTAATTTACTAATTTTAGATTTTTGTAGTTATTTATTTATCGATGATAGATTTTCAAATTTTGAAATATATTGAATTTTCAGTTTATATGGAATTCCGACAATTTTCACTTTTAAAAAGATTTGAAAGATTTAAAATTTAAAATTTAATAATTTTTAATTTAGTAATTTTAGATTTTCGCATTTATTTATTCATTTATTATAGATTTTCAATTTTTGAAATATATTGAATTTTCAATTTATATGGAATTCACATAATGTTCACTTTTAAATATATTTGAAAGATTTAAATTTAAAATTTTACATTTTTATTTTATCCATATTATTTTGTATTTTAATTTATTAATTTTAGATTTCTCGCATTTATTTATTTATTCATTATATATTTTCAGTTTTTGAAATATGGAATTTTCATAATATTCATTTTTAAAAAGATTTGAAATTTAAAATTTTACATTGAGAGAATTTTCTTTTCCTAAAACTTTATTCGTTCATTGAATCTTGGAGTTCAAAAGGAAAAGCACGGATTTATTTTATCTATATTATTTTGTATTTTTAAGTAACTAAGTTTTGATTTTTGCATTTGTTTATTTATTCGTTATAGATTTTAGCCTATCGTGTATAAAATCTATCTTTTACTTATAAATTCTCACTCTATCATTCTCTCATGTCACTATATATTCAATTTTAAAAAGATTTGAAAAATAAAATTTAGTAAAATTTTGCATTTTTTATTTTATCTATTTTGGATTTTATTATTTTGTATTTTTTATTTTATCTATTTTAGATTTTATTATTTGCATTTTCTTTTTATTTATTTTAGATTTTATTGCTACATTTATTATTTATTTATAGATTTTCAATTTTTATACCATAGATTAATATGAAATGAATAGGCATTTTTCAATTTTTAGAACACATTGGCTATTAAAAATTATGTTGCGTTTATGATTCAATTTGGTGATCATATGGTAATCAATATGGCAACTAAATTTAATTGCTTCACCTTAAATCCACTATAGATAATCCATGCAGTAAATATTTAGGAACGGAGGAAGTATTAAAGTTTAGAAGTTAAGTTTGAAAATCTATAGGCGGAGACTATTGTGTTCAAAGTTTAATAATAAATTTTAGAATATAGTGGATAAAATAAAAAATATTTATTATTTATAATAACTTTTAGTGTTTAAATTATTAAAGGCTAGTATTTTTTTTTTCTTTTCAAACCAAGTCACACTGGTTCTGTTGAAAATCAGAGCTGGCATATCTGGGACCTGGCAGTTTAAATCGCAGGTTTAGTGGGTGTTTGGATAAGCGATATGAAACAAATTATCTAATTATTGTGTTTTCAAAACGAAAATAATCAGGTTTGCAGTACCATTTTTTAGCGGTTAAACTGATTATTTGTATTTTAAAAACGCAATAATCAGATAATCTATTTTCCTGCAGCTTATTCAAACACTCATTTAATTTGTTTTGGGCAACTCTGGATGATTGAACTATTCTAACATGGGGACAAAGCTGTAAATGAGTCTAACAGAGCTGAGGTATGGGTGTTTGAGCTCGGCTTGTTAAGGGTTCAAGCTCTGCTCGTGTTCGTTTCTTAAAGAATTCGAGCCTAAAATTATATTTGAGCTCGACTTGTGAAAAAAGTTTATGATCTCGAATTCGAGTTGGGCTAACTTACTATTTTGTTCGGCTTATTTAACTTGAATTCAGCTCGTTTGAATCAATTAAAAATTTATGTAAATTTAGTACTCATATTCATATACATTCATCCGTAAAAACACACTATCAAATTCAAATAAATAAGTCCACTAGTCTCATTCTCATCCATTTCGTCTCGAAATGATTTTTACGGACTCATTTTTCACGCATTCCAATACAAATTTTAAATCATTAATAACTCAAGTTCGGTACAAGTAAAAATTCTAAGGGTTCTATATTTGAAAACTACACGATGAAGCGAATATAACAAGATCCCAATTGACTATATTTTAAGTTAAAGTTTCTGTATGAGTAGTAACACATTAATTATTACTTCATGTAAAGATCATTCCGAGACAAAGAAAATATATGCAAACAATTTTGAATTGTTCGAAAATAAAACTCGTACTCCTTCATTAAGCAAACAAACTCAAGTTGTTGTTCGAATCGTTAAACTTTACAAACAAATTATTTTTTTATTAATTTAAAAAAATAAGAAAAAAAATTTTAAAAAAAAGCTCAACATAGGTTTATGAGTTAAATTTTTTTTTTGGGCCATTAAAAGGTATCAATTCCGTTTTTAGGCCATAAATAATACCTATTATGAAAATAAGCCATAGCAGGCATACGGGCTGAAATCAGGGCCAATTTGACCAATTCAAAACAAAACGGGCCGCGTGTCATTCACCTTCCAATTTGTAGCTGGAAGTAAAATTGTGTTTTTTTCTAAAACTCGTTTCTTCATTACACCCTTCTTTGAGCACAGAAAAAGAAATTGGGGCCGGGGAGTTTTTGCCCAAAATCAAACGAACACTAGAATTCAATCTGTAAATTCCTATTAACAAATTGCCTGTGATTTTGAGTATTGGCAGATTCCATTAGAGATTATGTGTTATAGCATTGAGAGATATAGGGCGATCAGTAGTATGGGATGGAAGGAGGCGGTGGAGATGCATACGGAACTCCACTGATGGGCGGCAATGGTATGTGAGTCGGAGGAGAAGGCGGAAGTGCCAAGTATATGGATGGTAGCGGCGGAGGCGGTGGTGATGAGGAATGCCAGGGTGTAGGCGATTGTGGCAATGGGGATGAGGGTGTTTCGGGGTGGAGGATGTGGCGGCAATGAGGGCTACGAGGGTGTAGGCGATGGCGCCGACGGAGATGTGTTTCGGGATGGAGGGTGTGGTGGCGATGAGGGGTGCGAGGGTGTAGATGTCGGCGGCAATCAGGGGCGGATCTACCCCTAGGCCCGGTGGGGCCTCGGCCCCACCTCAAATTAAAAAAAAAAATTTCTATTACTTTTTTTTATCAATTTTTTTTTTTTTACTTAAGATTAAAAAATTGACTCCGGCCCTACCTCCCAAAAAATCCTGGATCCGCCACTGGCGGCAATGGGGGTGTGTTTCCGAATGGAGGATGTGGCGGCAATGGGTGACTATAAGGAGGTGGCGCCCACGGTTGATAATGTGGTGTTGGAGCGGAAGTGTTGTTGGAGAATAGTGTGGTTCACTATGCGGCGGCGGTTGTTCATGAGTTGATGGAGGTCGTGGCGGAGAATACTGATGTTGACTATGTGGGACGGTGGTGGGGTGTGGTGGTGAGTCGATGTTGGAGGCGGGGGGGGGGGGGGGGGGTGTTGGTGAGTTGACGTTGGGGGCGGCGGTGGCGGAAGACGAATTCCTAGAGAGATGGTGTGGGTGGGCGGCGGCGGCTGGGATTTTCAGAAAGTCCCTTTCTGGCCTAGTTTTTTTTTTTTTTTTGTTTTTTTATAATCGTACCTCCAAAGCTCCACACATCCATGGAAGTTTTTTGACCAGGTCCCAGTAACGAAGATGGTAGCTTTGTCTTGTTCTTATTCTTGATCGGTTTTCTTCTGAAAATCTTCTTGAGTTTGTTTTCTTTATTAATGGGGAAAAAGGAAGACGACAGAGAATGCCAGCAGAATTGGTTGTGTTGGAGCTTTCGAGATGTAGAGCGAAATTCTGTCCTGAAAATAAGATAATGATAAAAAAACGGGTCCAAAACCGGTCGAGACACTCTCAATTCATTGAACCCGCCGGTGCGTGCTCCCTCCAGCAACTAGAAGACACGCGGCCCATACTTGGTTTGACCTTTTGTCAAAATGGCCCCGATTTTAGCCCAAATGCCCTTTGATGGCTTAATTCCATAATAGGTACTATTATTAATGATTAAAAACGGAATTGGTACCTTTTGATGACCCAAAAAAGAATTTAACTCTAGGTTTATTGTGAGAAGTTACTTTCTTTGATTGGGGCGTATATCTTTCTTTTTTTATTTGTAAAAAGAGGTACAAGCGTCGGAAAAAATGATTTTTTAGTCCGTTATCTTTCAAAAATATTCAAATCAGTCCGTTAGAAATTTTTTATCCCATATAGTCCGCTACATTTACTAATTTTAACGACTTGGTCCTAATTATTTAATTAAGCTAAACTTATTGATGTGTCACAGAAGAGATCGAATTGGACCTACAGCTTGGCAGAAGAAAATTGCACTCACTCGGTCCCAACTCATTACACATCATATTGAACGGGTGTAGGGATGTAAACGGGTAGGGTAGGGTACGGGTAGGCCACCTTCACTCACTACCCAAAATATAATTATCCTACCCTATTACTCTAAAATTAAATATCGGGTAGAAATCGGGTAATACCCGTCGGGTATGCGGATTATCCGCGGGTAAACGGGTACCCAAAATCTTAAATATTACATAGTTAACCGACTCTACCTGACCCAACTTTAATAAAGAAAAAACTTATTTTTCATCATAAAAAAATAATTAAAACATTCATTATTGCACGAGAACAAAATTTAAAAGAATATTTAAAAGAAACCGCTAAAGCAACATAAATAAATACTGTAATATTTAAGAATATTCAGTAAAAAATTCATAAATCTTTTTACTGTCAGATCTCAAATGTTAATAAATTTGAAATATAAAAATAAATAAATAAATACATAAATATATAAATATATCTCAATATATAATATAAATTTAAATATATATAAGAATATATAGATAAATAAATAAATATATATATTTAATCAGGTAATCGGGTAATATATAAAATCCGTACCCTATCTGCACCCGATATGATTTATTTCGATTTCGGGTAATACCCTACCCGTTACCCGATTATTTCTACCCTACCCTACCCGATATTCGATTACCCGACGGGTTACCCGACCCTACGGGTAAAGTTGACATCCCTAAACAGGTGCCACTTCGACAAGTTTAGCATAATTAAGTAATTAGGACCAAATTGGATAAAATTAGTAAATGTAGCGGACCATATGGGACAAAAAATTTCTAACGGATCGATTTGGATATTTTAAAAGATAACGGACTAAAAAATCATTTTTTTCCTACAGGCGTCGTACGTATGACTAGGGGTGGGCACGGTTCGGTTATCCTGAGTTTTTCAAGTATTTATATTTGTATTTGAACCGGACAAATACTTAGATGAAGTATTTGTATTTGTAACCGGACCCCTCGGTTAACCGGGGGGTCGGTTTCGATTCGATTCAGCGGTTAAGCGATTCGGTTCGAATATTTCGTCTAATCCTATTGAACTTCATAATCAAATCTTCATTTCTTAATTCTTAACCTTTGTAGGTTTATTTTTGATGTTATTATAGTACATACAATAAAAATATTATATAAATATCGAATTCGGTAGTTCCTTTCAGCGTTATTAAAAATATATTAGTATATATTAAAAAAATCTTAGTGTAGTGGTATTATCAAAATACATCACTATATTAGTATTATCGAATCTAGTGATACTTTTTAATATTATCAAAATACTTTACTATATGCAACGAATCTTAACATAGTGATATATTTTAATAATGGGGTGTTTTTAAAGAAAAAATGTAAATATGGACTTATTATGGTGACATATTATGATAATTAGCTCTTTAGATTTTAATATTTATTTCATTATATATTTAAATAATTAAATAAATAGTGATATATATTATTCATATAGTTATATACCATCAAATATCTATAATATATACAAAATATATAATTTTTAAAATATAATCGGTTCGGTTCGGTTAATCGGTGAAGAAATTTAAAGTATTTGTATTTGTATTTGAACCGGGCAAATAGTGAAATATGATATTTGTATTTGCTCCGGGGTCTTCGGTTAACAAAAAATTCGATTCGATTTCGATTCAATTCAACGGTTCAACGAATCGATTCGAATATTTTGTCCACCCTACATGTTTGCCCACCCCTACTACATGATGTATCTTCACTTTGGTCTCTACTCTCTAGTCTCTACTAACAAGTGATGATGCTCAATTGCTAACTTCGACGAACCCCTATGTAGACCCGGCAATATGGGTAAATACACATAGACACGACACGTACACGACCTGTGTTTTACATGTGTACGGGTCTTCAAAAAACAGATACGGGTCAAAACAGGTCGACCCGTTTAGTACACGAATACAGTTTGGGTCAAATGCAGGTTTATCTGTTTTACCCGAATTGACCTGTATTTTACCTGCATTTTACCTGTATATTGTAACATCCCGAGTATTTAATATTAATTATTTAAGTTATTTTCTTAATTTTTATCATTTCAAGTATGGATTTATGGGTTTAGAATGTTTGAAGATGAATTGCTGAGTCTATTAGAAATTTTAAGATTTGAATTATGGGAATGTAATATTTTATATTTTATTTTAAAAGTTTAAAAAGTAATTTGATACTATAATTTAGTAGAATAGAAGTAAACACACAAAATACAGGTAAACAGGTCACAGGTAAATTCGACACGCGTGTCAACATGTTCAAATTCACATGTATACAGGTTGACACGCATGTGATCCGTTTTTGAAACAGGCCGTGTAAAGGTTTTGAAATACGGGTAAATTCTAAAAATAGGTTGTGTACAGATACAGATCAAATAGGTAAACAGGTACTTAAACAGGTACTTGACACGTATAACATGGTGTACCTCTATGGCCAACTGAACCCCTTTCACCTCTACTCTCTAGTCTCTACCAACAACTGAACCCTTTCACCTCGCAATTCTGCACCTCTATGGCCAACTTCGACGCACATGGACAACTTGTATGCGTCACAGGCGCCAGCGGCTACATCGGCTCATGGCTCGTTCACTTCCTCCTCCGCCACGGCTACACCGTTCACGCCACCGTTAAGAATCTTGGTAACTAGTCCTTCGTAATTATTCATTCCCTCTGATTGATTCCCCTAAGCCCTAAAAGTTCGTTATACAATTCCCTCCAGAGGACGACAATGAAACCAAGCACTTGGAGGCCATGGATAAAACCCAAACCCGGCTCCGTCTTTTCCAGATGGATTTGCTTCAATACGACTCCATTCTCCTAGCCGTCAAGGGCGCCGCCGGCGTCTTCCACCTCGCTTCCCCCTGCATTGTCGACAGAGTCGAAGATCCGCAGGTCAGTGTAATGTCCTAATTTATCAATAATTCACTTTGCAATCGATTCAAGAACATTTCTCCCCCCTTTTTTTAGCGTGAGCTTTTAGATCCTGCGATTAAGGGCACCATTAATGTGCTGACGGCGGCCAAAGAGTCTGGGGTTGGCCGCGTGGTTGTCACATCCTCGATTTCGGCTATCGTTCCTAGCCCTAATTGGCCCGCTGATAGGGTCAAGAACGAGGATTGCTGGGCTGATGAGGAATACTGTCAGCAAAAGGGGGTAAAGTTGTGCTTCTTTACTGTCTTTCTATCTTGTGATTTATGGTTTAGATTACTGTATTATTTATCATCTAGCATAAGTGCTTTGAGTTTCTTAGTTTAGTGTGTTGTTTTTCCATTATGACAACTAAGACGTTGGTGAGAAATGTTGAAAGCATTCCTTTAGGAAGAAAATGTATGTTCTTCACATGTATGCATGTTGATTGTGCTATTCTAATTCATGCCCAAACTACCCCTTTTCTTCCTCGTGGCAATGATGTCATTCTCATTCGTGTTCTGTTTACATATTGTGGCATTTTGTAAATGCAATTTCCTCTCATGTATATGAAGGATTATCATTTAAATGACGGATTTGAAATATTTCCAACAGAAAGTGAATATTAAGTCCATGGCAAACAAACTTCAAGCTTATTTCATTGGGAATTTTGTGTTTGAAGGATTGAATAGAAATATGCTCAAGCACAATAAATTTCAATCCATTTAACAATAACAAATCTGTAAAATAGAATGGAAATAATTTCAAATTCATCGCGAATAAAGTTCATCCAAAATGATGCCAAGATTAGAATGCATTTAAACTGCTTTTTGTTTGAAATTCTTAAATCCAAACATAGCATAGCCCAAAGTAAAATGAAAAAAGGGTGAATGTCAAATTCATCATCCGAACAAGATATGCCAAATCTATCCTAAAAATTGAATTTCTCTGAACTAAATGATGCCTTGGGGAAATTTGGGGTCCAACTTCTATGCCGATCTTTTGTTTCTTGTTGTAAAAAGGCCTTCAAGTGATGAGTTTTCTGTACTATAGAATTCTTTTCTATATTTTAAGATCTGCGAATAAAACAGTTCAATTCATGTTTTGAAGTGAATAATTGAGGTTTCGTAGTGATGATAAAAGTAAGTGAGACAGAAATTCATCTTTGCAAAAGAATGGAAATAATTGGAACCACTTGCACAACAGGTCCAAGCAATTTAAACATTACACAATTGTAGTTCATTTTCGGTTCTCCGACTACTATTTGGGGATGATCTTTATTTTCAGTTTCAAAAGTTGTTCCCAATTTCGATGTGGTTATACTATTAGACTACAATACCTTATTTATTTCGTTATGTTAGGTTTGGTATCCACTCTCTAAAACCCTGGCTGAAAAAGCTGCTTGGAAATTTGCTAAGGAAAAAGGTCTGGATATAGTTGTGGTGAATCCAGGAACTGTCATGGGGCCTATCATCAACCCTGCCATAAATGCAAGCATGCTAATGATTCTTCGCCTTCTGCAAGGTAATCCAAATTGAGACCATTCGCTCATGATATAAAGCTTCATATGGTACAGAACTGATGTTTTGTGATATATTTATATATGGGTTATACAAAGCTGTGTATATATAATATATATGTATATGTGTGTGATGTATATATATAGGTTGTACTGAAGTGTATGAGGATTTCTTTATGGGATCTGTGCACGTTAAAGATGTGGCTCTTGCGCATATACTGGTGTATGAGAACAAATCGGCAACTGGAAGACACTTGTGTGTTGAAGCTATATCTCATTATGGTGATTTTGCCAGTAAGGTGGCTGAGCTTTTTCCTGAATACAAATTGCCGAGGTAAGAATAATTCACAGTTCACATTGGTCACATTAGTAATTGTCTGTGTAAGCACATTACTCCCATTTTTGAAAATTTGTGCAATTGGCAGCTGTATTCTCATCCTCATTTTGTAAGGACAAAAAATGTGGTTTGAATACATATGTGGGGTGTATACATACATATACATATATATGTATATTTATATTTGTGTTTTGTAGGTTGCCTAAGGACACACAACCTGGTTTACTAAGGGCAAGAAATGCAGCAAAGAAGCTGGAAAATTTGGGTATGGAATTTATTCCCATGGATCAAATTATTAAAGATGCTGTTGAAAGTTTGAAGGAGAAAGGATATATTTCTTGAGAAATTGCTTGCCTGTTCAGGACTCCATGGTTAAGACCGGCTGCCAGCCTATATCTCGGGAACTTACACATGTAGTTATATTCCTAAACGCTTCAACTTGAGCCAGTCATATGTAATGTATTATGAGTAATGGTAACCCACTCTTGTATTCTCATGATTTATGTGGCGCTAATGAAATACTGTATATGTTTCTTTGCTGAGGTAAATATGCTTGCTTGATTAATTAGATTTAACAGAGATTTGTTCTCGAGCCAGGCTACTTTTTTATGCAGTAGGCCAAATGACATATACTGTGTAAATTTTTTTTTTTTTTTGAAGAAGGATTTTTCTTTGAGAAATTAGCATGCTGAAGCATGTTAAAACGCTTCTGACAGGATTTTACATCCTTAATACTCAAAAAATGAACTGGTGTGTATTTATGGCAGCATTATCAAGTTGAATTAGATGATAAGTGTAAAATGTAATGATGACCTCGGTGTTTGTTTTGTAATTTTGCACTTGCTTTCTTTGTCAAAGGCTGAGATTTGGTGGATGAGTTCTTTAGTGCAGGCTTGTGGTCGAATTCGCTTGCTCAAAATGAGAGTTTTCAATAACAGGCTCTCTGAGCCTATCATTGTTTGTGACTTTGATCAAAATCTCTGTGCGGTAGTGGCTTTTAAATCTACTGATCATCATCCTATCCTGGCTTCATACATTGGCATGGAAACCTTTTCAGTTCCAGAATTTCGGCATTATAACACCCATAGAACTAACTATATATAAATTACAATGGCGCACTTTAAAGTAAAAGACCTTGTGCATGTTACGGATAAACTGCCTTCACTTATTACTGAGAACTCCAGTTATCGACGCATACTGAATTTCCAATGGCGCACTGGAAAGAAACGACTTTTCCTTTTACCAGGATTATCAAATTCCCCTTATTTTCCTTCGAAAATCTTTTAAATAATTTCCTATATACGTTCTCAACAAAAAAAAAATAATAATAAAGGCAAAAAATAATGATAGAGCAACCGTAATGGTTGTCAATCTACTACATATAATATTTTCCTATTAAATTTAGTTATTTTTTTTCTTAACAACTAGAAAATAGATGGTGACTCATGTCACAAATTACAAAGGATATTTCAATCCAGAGAAAAAGTTAGTTTATTTAGAGAGTCCATAGACTTAGGTAGAGTTGATTGATTTTGTATAGATTCCATGTAGAGTTTGGCAGAGTCAGGCTGACTTTTAGAAATCTTGGATTGTTTAGAGAGATTTTGTTTAGTTATATTTTTTAAGAGAATCCATTAAAATTTATAAATATTTAAAATCCATGCATGGTTGAATACCTCAAAATTGTTAAAGACTTTTTAAAATCTGTATTGAATACACCTAGATTTTAAAGACTTATTAAAATCTAAATTGAATATACCCCAACTTTAAAAGTCCAAAAAATCCTACAGACTCTTGAATATACCCCCTTATTTAGTTATTAGTTATTTAGGACTCCTAAATATTATGAAATATTTCAATATCGTTACCCTACCGACTTTTTGTTAAGTTCAGTATATACTGATATACCGAACATTCGGTATATACCGACATACCGGTATCGCGGTATATACCGACATATTAAACGTTTAGTATATGCCGACAAGGCGGTGTTGCGGTGTATACCGATGTACCAAACCTTTGATACATACCAATATATGGGGCTAAATACATAAAATTATGTAAGTTACTCCCTCCGTTCTTTTTTAACTTTACCCATCCTGCATTTCACGCAATCCAATACACATTTTCAATCGTTAATAACTCAGATTGTATAAAAATAAAAATTATAAAAGTTTGATATTCTAAAACTATGTGATTAGACGAATCCAACAAGATCTCACTTGACTATGTTTTATCTTATATAATTATATGAAAAAGTTGAATCAAAGTTATTCAATTAACAGTATCTACTATGCTAATGGTGAAATTAAAAAAGAACTGAGGGAGTATGTATTTTTTCAATAAGTTCGGTATATACCGATATATCAAGCCTTCGGTACATACAGACATATTGATACCGCAGTAGTTCGGTATAGTAACAGACTAACAGTATAAAAAATCTATATCGATACTATATCGAAATCCTACGATATGGTATCATACCATACAAAAAATTAAGTATACCGAAAATTTCAGTATTCTCGGTATTTTTTTAGTATGGAATGTGCAGTATGCGAAATATTTAGTATTTTTCCCAGGATTATGATATATTTTAGCATATTTAATAATATTATTATATAAATTATTTATTTCGTGTTTCCCACCCCAAAATTACTTTCCCCATTAAATATTTATTAAACTTTTCCGTGTAAAATGAGAGGAAAATTTATGCATTTTCTTTTCTTATCTTACCCATGCACACAATCATCGAAACATATCCCAAGTATCCTCGTAGAGCAAATGCAATCCTAACAATTAATTACTAGTAATAAACTTTTGGGCATCCGTATGAAATTACAAAGAGGAGACTTTCAAGTAATCAAGAGCCAGCCACATTCAACTCATGCATCAATACCAAATACTAATGAACTTGATGACGACTTAATTTCCATTAATTACCAGTTTGTTCTTTCAGACCTTTCCTGTAACCAAATTCAATTTAAATCCATCTGTAACCATTTGCAGTTCTGCACCAATGCCTCTATATATACTACTACTACTCCTATTTCATAAACAGATCCATACCCTTTAGAATCAATCAATCACCATGGCTGCCTCCACTCTTACCATGATTCTTTTTTTTGTCCTCAGTTCTGCATCCATTTCATTACAAAGAGATGTCTCATTTAGGTCTTATATTCCCTCAGATCCCAACTCCCCAAAATCACAGGCTGAACAGCTCATCAGGGCATTGAACCTGTTCCCAAAGCACGAAGTGAACCGTTTTTCTTCCCATGATCGTGACTTTGGCTCATCGAGGCTTGTGGAGAAGAGTTTTAGTTTGTCTTGTGAGGGTGACCCGGGGACTTCGGTCCAGGACTTGGGCCACCACGCTGGCTATTACAAGGTTCCCCGCGCTAATGATGCAAGGTTCAATTTTATATTTTTATTTTGGTTTGTTTACTTTGATTAGTTGTAGATTATGCTTGACCTAATTGATCAATGTATATATCCGATTGCAGGATGTTCTATTTTTTCTTTGAATCGAGGGCCAATAATGCCACTGATCCCGTTGTAATATGGCTAACTGGAGGGCCTGGATGCGGCAGTGAATTGGCGTTGTTTTACGAGAATGGCCCCTTCCACATAACCAAAAACTTGTCATTAGCGTGGAATGATTTTGGATGGGATAAGGCATTCATTTAATTCTAAGAAGCTTTTGTTTCTTTTATTTAGAATCAGTGTTTTGCCTTTGAACCTTTTGTACTCTTGTTTGAATTTTTCTTGTTTTCGTCTTTATTTCAGGTTTCGAATATTCTATTTGTTGATCAACCGGTTGGCACCGGTTTTAGCTATACATCTGATGAAGATCATGACCTTAGGCACGATGAAGTGGGTGTCAGCAACGACTTATATGACTTCTTGCAGGTTTACTATTTAGTCCCTTTCTGTTTACATTTCATGAATGCCTGTTGGAATTCTATTGATGTATTGTATACTACTGGTGTGAAATACTCTATAGGAATTCTTCAAGGCACATCCTGAGTATGCGAAAAATGACTTTTACATCACGGGCGAATCCTATGCTGGACATTACATTCCTGCTCTTGCTTCTCGAGTTTCTCAGGGAAACAAAGACAAGAAGGGCCTTCATATTAACCTCAAGGTACAATTTTCATTATTTATTTTCTACCAATCAGCCTTGAATAATTCTCGAAACGCTGCTGTTTTATTCTTTGTTGGCTTAGGGATTTGCTATTGGGAATGGATTGACTAACCCCGCAATACAGTACAAAGCGTACCCGGATTTTGCTCTGAATAATAAGCTGATTAAAAAGTCTGATTATGATAGCTTACAGGGTCAAGTTTCAGAATGTGAAGCAGCAATTAAGCCATGTGGTATCTTCTAAGTTTTCACTATTGTTTCGTTTTTTCATCATATAGCTATCCCATAAGTTAATTGATTTTTACCGATCTGTAGGGCCTGATAACCAGGACGCTTGTGTTCTCGCATACCCTACTTGCACAGCCATCTTCAGTCAGATACTGCAGATTGCTGATGATGTAAATGTAAGAGCAATCGAACAAACCCTACTTCAGACATATGCTTATATTGCTTCGGTACAAAAATTATGACAACTTAACAAAATTTGTACAGTACTATGACATTAGAAAGCGGTGTGAGGGGCAGATGTGCTATGATTTCTCCGATGTGGAGGAATTCCTCAACCAAAAAACAGTCAAGGATTCCCTTAATGTTGGCGACACGGAATATGTGTCCTGCAGTAGATCAGTCTATGCAGCAATGATAGGCGATTGGATGCAAAACCTCGAGGTTGGAATTCCTGCCCTTTTGGAAGACGGCATCAGAGTCTTGATCTACGCTGGGGAGTACGATCTCATTTGCAATTGGTTAGGTATGCAAAGTACACACTTATTACCCTAACCGAACAAATGCACTCTTGGTGCACTCAAAACCCTAGACTTTAATACATTTTCTGTACAGGTAATTCAAAATGGGTTGATGCAATGACATGGTCGGGACAGAAGGAATATCTGGCTGCCCCGATGAAGCCGTTCACCGTTGATGGTGCGGAGTCCGGGCTGCAGAAGGGTTACGGCCCATTGAGGTTCCTGAAGGTGCATAATGCAGGGCACATGGTTCCTATGGATCAGCCCAAGGCTTCACTGGAAATGATAAGTCGCTGGATGAAGGGACAGCAGCCTTTTTGAAGAAATTGATGATATCATCTGTCTTACATTATTATTTCCAATTTAACTGCGTAATATATTGTTAATGTACAAAAGTTGTGGCTATGTTTGAACTACATGTTTTTGAGTTATTTGGTCATTCTTCAAGTTCAACGATTTGTCTGTGATTTTTCTGTCGATACGTTTGATCTTTTTAAATAGTTGGGCTCCGTTGGGCTTTAACCTGGCCCAATAATCGCTTGGTGGACTGGCTGATGGAAGCGCTCAATTCGTTGGGTTAGGTTTCTGTTTTGGCCCAAGTTTTTTTATTTATTTTTTATTTTTTGGGAGGAGCCATTTAAGGTCCATGCCACACAAATTACAAAGGAAACAAAGGAGAGAGATAGAGAGCCGGGTGGAGATTCGAATTCCCAATCAATAGGTTGGGATCGGAGTTGGGGACTTACCATGCAATAGTGTAAGTCCCAACCTCTGGCCCAAGTTTTTTAAATCCTTAGTACTTCATAATACATTTAACCAATTTACAACTTACAAATCTTAGTAACTTTTAATTTTTATTTTTAAAAGTGAAAACATGGTATTCTTATGCTTAATTGGGTTTAAAACAAATCCTTTAAGGATATGATAGATATTAGAAGACTCGGCCATATTGAAGTAATTTGCACATCACAGGGTATTTACTTTGATTAACTAATTAAAACTAGGTGTGATTAAAAAAAAAAAGTAAAAATTAAAAGACAATAAATAAATTCATTATATTTTGGTACTATTTTGATTTTGTTGTTTTTACTTTTTAAATTCACTGTAACCACTTTTAAATGTTGTTGTGCCAGTAAATTAATTGGTAATTCTTATTTAGGTAAGTATTAGCATTATGGGTTCTAGAAATTTAAAAAATTTGCTTTATACACTTCGACGTTTTTTCCACCAATTCTCCCCTATATGGGTCCAATGAGGTGGTATTCACCAAAAAAAAAACTTACGCTATTATTAGTTTTTTTTCTTTCTTTTTGCAATTCCTTTCTATTTCTTTTTCTTCTCTGCCTTGCACATTCAAGTAAAGATTCCATATATACACATAATGTAGTAAAGGACATTCTTAATAAACTATTTATCAGTAATGTACATTTCTGATTGGAAAATCCACCAAACACAATCTTATACTATTATTTTTAATATTTAATATAATTATATAGAAAAAAGTTAGTTGAATTGTTTTCATAGTTATCTTATTGGAAATAATGAGAAGTTTGACGATGGAAAGTCAGGCTAGATGATGTTAGTTAGTCTCATGTGTGATTTATGTAATGATAAATATTGGATATGGAGTTGAGGGGTCACTGCCAAGCTAATTAAGAATATGGAATTGGTTAGTTACTATTGTAATAATGCTCTTACTACATGGTTCTTAATTTTTATTTTTTTATTTATTTTTTTGAGTTTGGGTTCAATATGACTTCGGAATTACCCAATTCTTAAGTCACCAAGAAATTCATTGGAGGATCCGAATCAATAGCTCAAATTTATATTAAATAGTACTAAAAAGAAGTGAAGTTTTAACCACTTATAATAATTGAAAACAGGGCCGTTTCTGAGATTTTAGGGCCCTCGAAAAAAATAAAATAATAAGGCCCCATTAATTTTTTTTCTGAACAGCCTATGCTAGGAAATGGTAGTGGGAGTCCATGCCACACAAATTATGATAAAGGGGAGGGACAAAGGGCCGAGTGGGAATCGAACCTCCAACTATGAGTTGGCAGCTGGGGGCTTGACCACTAGGCGAAATCTTCATATCCCCATTAAATTTAAATAAGTACATAATTAAAAAACTATTAAAAGAAACTATATCCATACTAAACTTTTTCCTTTCACTGATTTAAATTATGAAAGAAATCAAACTTACTACAATTTTTAGAGAAGAAAAAATCTAATGAAAAATTAATTATTAGTTTTATCATATTTAAACAAAAGAGAAAAGAATCGAATGAAAAATTAATATATAAAATAGAAAAAATAAAAAGTTATTAAAATTTTAAAATAATTTTTGGGCCCCTTTTAACTATGGGCCATGAGCGATTGCACTTCCGGCCACCTCCGGACCAGCCCTGATTGAAAATATGGTCACATAGTATAATTGTAATATGAGAAAAAACATTAAAATTATACTCCAAAGGAATTCAATATTTCTATAAGAATTTTCTATTTTTGCTCTTCAACTCGATAGTAATGCAAAACCTTAATAGTAACTAATAAGTTAGGCCACTAACCTTATCAACAACCAAGTTTTTTCATTGCCAACAACACTTATTCTTTTTATTTATTTTATTTTTTTTGAGGAGCCATTACTTGTTCTTTTTGTTAGGTCCGTCTGCTAGGATAACCAGTAAACTAGTCCTGTAAACTAGTTCAAACACCTTTCGTGGACACGTTATTCAGTTTTAAAATAATATGCAGCAGAATAAATATAAACTAAAAATAAACGAACTCAGAGATTTGTTGACCCAGTTCGGCACAAGCCTACATCTGGGGGATACCAATCCAGGAGGTTTCACTACTTGTTTAACTCGATCCACGATCCAAACAATAGTGTTTCAGTTTGCCAAACTCCAATATCCAAGCAGTTGAATTGTCGAACCAAAACACTCCCTTGTTTTGGTGAAGGTCTCCCCGACCTTGCTCCAATTCCTTGAAGGCTCCTCCTTCAAGTTACCCTTGGTCGAAACCTATTGGCAAACCCTCCTTCAAGAGTTGTTTTCTTTTAAGCTCGTGTATTGACGACTCCTTGGAATGCTTGACTGAATCCGTCGTCTCCAATCAAGATCACAGTAGCACTATCTTCGATCTATTCACCCAATGTTGTGATGATCGAACACTTCCTTCAGTAGGATGCAATTGAGAGCACGGAAGGAATAACTTTTCTCACTTCAGATGGAATACTTAGGTGGTTCAAGAGAAAAATGATTTCGGAAGTCGTGCATGTCCACTCCTTGGCCTGAGTATTTGAAGTGATTGAAATCTCCATTCTAAGGTAATATATTGTTTCCATAACTCTTCTTTCCTTAGAATGGAGTTGCCCGGAATAAGAGATATTGTTGCCATACTCCTTGAACACGATCCGGGCAAGAGATCAGCTGATCGTTGTAGATGATTCTATGCAGATTCGCCAGCTTCTCCTTCCGTAAATAGTTTGTCGGATAAACGAATGGTTGGTCCAACAAAGTAGTCCAGATATCGGTTGTGAACACGTTTGCTCGAAACTGGTTCCCAACACATTTTATTAACCAAAAGTAATTTTCAAAGAGCGCAGAATATATTCTTCCTATTCCCCTTGTTTTTAACTTTATTCCCCTTCGTACCTTTTCTGTTCTTACATCAAACAGCACACTCCAAGTTACAAAAATAAACTTCCGACCTTTTTTTGTTATTACATTGGTGCCGCCCAATTTCAAATCGAGATTGCAAAGGATTGGGTTGTATATTTTACATGTAAAAAACGGTCTATCGTGGAACAAAACACTACCAAGTAATAATAAGGTCTGGCTTCAGCTTATTCAAAACAAAAAAGTAATAATAATGAGAAACTTAAATCCAAAACCTCATGTTCCTATTTTAACCTAATACTGTACTCCCATTAAACTTTCACCACACTGATTTTCATACTACTGAATATCATACAGTTCTTACCCAAATGGAGAATTATTACATATGCGTTGCATCACCATTTTCCAATTTCATATATATCAATAAGCAACGAACAGCATTAAAGAAGAAACTGGGATAGATATACATATCTATCCACTGTTTTATCTTTGACTCTCTTGTCTGATTTTGCTGCAGTTCCCAATCTCGATCTGCCCTTCTTCAGTCCTAACTCAGAGTCAGTCACACCATCAATTCACGATGAGACCATATCTAATTAATAAATTAATTACATATGTACAATAATGTGTACTGAAAACCCTAAAAAGTAAAGTACAGTATTAATCTTTTTTTGTAACACTAGGGACAAATTAATAAACAAAGGTCCAGTAATCTGCTTTTCATTTGATTTTTTCTTAGTTATTGTAAACAAAAGAATCAGACAACCATAGGCATACATATCTGAGTTAGACCTTTTGTTTCATACATATAAGTATATGCATAAATGAGGACCATACCTATCTGCTGTGTAAGTCTGACATGATATCATTGTTTATGTATTATTACTCGTATGATATGATGGTGAAAAAGGAATATAAAAAAAGAATGAGCATGTGGATGTAAAATTATTGGGAGGATGAGATCTGAATGATATCCAACTTTTTTATTCTTGTAGTATTTGGTTTGATCCAATGACAAAATTTTATGCTTCTTTGGTTAGGCAAAAGCTTCAACTTTTTTTGGTCCTTTTGACAACAATTGTAAATCAAACATTTTTTATTATATATTACTACCGTTTTTTGTATTTGTCTCGCTGTTACTCCTCTTTTTGACCTTCAGTAGTACTTCACCAGACACGACATTCCTGGAAAAAGCCCGAGTTGAAATACAACTGCTAAAATATCTATATATTGATAACAATTGCTCTAATTGTTCAATTTTTTCAATTTTTCTTTAAAGTGTCATATTTGGTAAATAAAAAAGTTAAAAAAGAAAATCAAAAAAATTGTTGGAAAAATAAGAGAGATGATGAAGTGATGGGAAAAGAGATGTAACTTATTAAAAATATGTCAAATAAAAAGAATGTAAAAGAATGAAATAGAAAAATACGAGAGAGTAGTTAATGAAGTTTACCTATATAACTTATCTCTCAAATTTGAGGTTTGAAATTTGAATAATTGAATCACTAAATCATTAGATTAAAATTTTAGTACTCCTATTTTGTCTGAATTTAATTAGTAATATATTTATATTTATACTAGAGAAGAAAAAAAAAAGAAAAAAAAGAAAAGAAGAAGGAAAGGAAAACAACAACCACCCAATTTCTATCCCAAAAATACAACTAGGGGTGTAAATAGGCTAGGCCGGGCTAGGCCTAGGCTTGAACGGCCTAGGCCTGTGTCGATTTTTCAAGGCCCGAGCCTGGCCTATTACCTATGATAGGCCTATCTTATAGGCCTAAGCCTGGCCTATTTATTTAAACAGGCCAGTTTATAAGCCTTTTAAAAGCCTGGTTAAGCCTATTTCAAAATTAAGTAAAAATTCTTTTATATATGTCCGAATGTAATCATAAGGTTCAAAGACATGAATTTGTGCATTTGGGCAAGTCGACATCCACAAATATCTAAAAACTTATAAATATTTTAAGAACCTATAAAAGATCAAATTAATAATTACTTCTATATAAAATAATAACAGTTATACCTCATAGACTAATAACAATGATAAATAGGCCGGCCTGGTAGGCTTGATAGGCTTTTTATAAAGCCTGGCCTGAGCCTATTTAGCAAAATAGGCTTTCAAAATAGTCCGAGCCTGACCTGTTTATGAAAAAAGTCTGGCCTGGCCTGGCTTTCGGTAGGCTAGGGCATAGTCCCCTGTCGAGTAGCCTGGCCTATTCTCACTCCTAAAAACAACCCAACTAGTTCAAGTACATCAATTAAAAATGATACTATTATTAAACCGACCAATACAGCAATAATTACCATTTACTACCTCCGTTCTCAAATAAGTGATCCATTTGCATAGTAGTCACTATTCATTTCATTGAGTAACTTTGATTAATTTTTTAACATAGTTATATAAGAAAAAAACATAGTCAAGTGAGATCTTGTTAGATTCGTCTAATCACGTAGTTTTAGAATATCAAATTTTTATAATTTTTATATATGTACAATTTGAGTTATTAACCTTTAAAAATGTGTCTTGGACAGCGTGAAATGCAGGAATAGTGCATTTAAAAGAGAATAGAGGAAGTATATGATATACCATATATAGAGGATATTCTAGAGGATAATCTGGGACTAGATATAATATTACCGCTGGGACTATGTTTGGAAGAAATAATTGAAGTTTAGGGTATGTTTGGGAAATAATTAAAGTTTAGCGTCTGGAGTTTAGAGATTAGAGTCTGGAGTTTGAAATTAATGATAATAAATAGTTTTAAATTTGAATAATGGTGTTTGGTAATGCAATTTTATATTAAAGTTTAAAGTCTAGAGTTTGGAAAGTTAAAAGCTGGGGGAGATGAGCGTTCTGAGTTTAGAGATTAGAGATTAAAATTTGACGGTTACTGTAATTAGTGTTTACTATAAATAGGATTTTAGGCTATTTTAAGTATGTATTTTAAAAGCTAAACGCTAATCGTTAGCGTCTGTTAACGGTGAAATTTGGGAGAATGGAATCTCTCTTTTATTAACGAAATTCGGGGAAAGATTACAGAGAAAAATAGAAAAGTACTGGAATTGAATGAAAGCAGTAAAGGAATTGAAGAACAAAAAGCAGTAAAAATGCAGGAAAGCAGAAAAGTAAAATAAAGACTCTCTGAGGAGAAGATTCGGGCTCCTCTGCTCACGATGCCGATGTTCATACTTATAGTGGTGGGGCGTCCTCAACCTCTTGGCTCACTTTCCTTGTCCGGGCGTCTTGCCAAGATTTCTTTCCTTATCCGACACCTTCGCCCGATACGCTTTCCGAATTTGAGGATTCGCTTTGATCTCGACACACTCATCAAAGGCGGCCTCCATCATGGGGTTACCTAAACCCTTCATTCAACTTTTCTGGGCCTCCATCATGGGGTTACCTCCACCATCTCGGGCCTCCATCGTCACGACGGCCTCCATCACTTCTTAGGCCTCCATCGTCATGACGGCCTCCACCATCTCTTGGGCCTCCATCGTCACGACGGCCTCCATCATCTCTCGGGGCCTCCATCGTCACTACGGCCTCCATCATCTCGGGTCTCCATCCAGGCTGTTGTCTACACGGCCTTCCTCTTCCGGATATATTTTCATCTGGGCTTTTGGAGACGCGTCTCCCTCTTCCGGATATGGGCTTTTGGAGACACGTCCTCCCTATTCAGGATATGGGTTTTTGGAGACGCATCCTCCCTCTTCCGGATATGGGCTTTTGGAGATGTGTCCTCCCTTTTCCGGATATATTTTACCCAATTGGGCCAATTAATTTAGACGAGCAACTCCATTGGGCTTAATATATTTTTACTATGTTAACAGATGCCCCCCTCGCGCATTTTGTCTGATTAGCATTTTAAGACAAATTTGCGCGCTAATTCTAGGGTTTGGAATTTTGAGGCCCATTAAGGCCCAATAGGGCAAAACCCTAGCCCTATAAATACTCTTTCATCTCAAAAATTTGGAAAGTTTCCAAACCCAACTCACCTCCCAAATTTTCTCTCCTCTTCCTCCTCTCTTGGCCGCCGCCGCCGTTCCCCGGGCGCCCGCCGCCGTCTCGCTCGCCGCCGGCCGCCGCCAGCATCATCTCCGCAGGCCGCCGTCGCTGCTCCTCACGACCGCCATCCTCACCCGAAGGCCGCCATCCACCATTCGAGCGCGCCTTCGTTCGCGACAGGAGGGCCGCCGCCGCTGCCAGGGCCGCCATCGACAGGAGGGCCGCCGTCGTCGTGCCCTGAAGGCCGCCGTCGCCATTCGCCTTGGGAGCCAGGGCCGCCATCTTCAGGTGGTTTGGGGCCGCCATTCTCGAGCCTTGGAAGGCCGCCATCCACGAAGCTCAGGGCCGCCACCACCTGTTTCGCCAGGGCCGCCGTCGCCGTTGTTGCTCGTCAGGGCCGCCGCCACTGCTCACCAGGGCCGCCATCCTCGAGGGCTTGGAGACCGCCACTCTCTCGAGCATCGGAGGCCGCCATCGCGTCTGGAGTTGAGGCCGCCACCGCCACCGGAAGTCGAGGCCGCCACCGCCACCAGGTGTCCAGGCCGCCATCCTCATCATGGATGAGGTAAGTTCCATATGCTCCCTTGTCTTGATGTCTACTTTGGTGGAAGCCTATCACATGCGTTAATATTTTGGCATTTCTGAAATACATGGTAGATGTGGAACTGAATTTCCGACTTGTCTCTGTTGATCTTGCTAAATTTGTACATGTATAGCGATTTGGACATGTATTTCTGATAACATGAATTCCAGCTAAATCACTTGTTGGTAGCTAGACCACTTGTCTCCACTTTGTTTTCCATGGCATGACTTTGACATAACATAGAAATAGGATTCTAGCTAGATCAGTTATCTCTTGTTATTGCCTCTCATGATCTCGACATAGGATTTAGAGAACATAGCCTACCATGACATAGGACTTAGCTAACCTAGTGTCGCTTCTTTAGTTATCCCACACTTTGCTCATGACATAGGATCTAGTAGACGACACCACTCCGGCCGCCACTCCCTTGGCTCAGGCCGCCACTCACCATTCATCCGGATCATCATCGGCCGCCACTCAGGGGCCTCCAGTCCCATCAATTCAGGCCCCCATTTCATCCGCCCTGGCCGCCACTCCCTTGACAGGGTTTGCTGCTTCGTCGTCTCGTGGCATGGCTTTTCAGGTTTTGAACTCTTTCCTTAGGTTCAACAAGCTTGTCTAGGTTCGCCAGGTTTACCTCATAGTGGCTCACCTCTGAACCTTCGTGATATAGGATGTTGCCAGATCCGTCCCTTCCTTAAACAATCAGACCGCCACTGCCAGCGTCCAAAATCCCTTCCAGGCCGCCACTTCGGCTTCCCCCACGACTCAGGTTCATTTTGCTTTATCCTCTCTTTTAAGGTGGCCTTTGTCTTCGTCGTTTAATCCCGGTTGTTTAATCCCGGTTGTTTGCTTTACAGAGTCCGCTTATTCCGGATTCTGATGACGAGTTTCCCGCTGCTGATCGTCGTGAGTCGGAGCCTTATTTGCGGCCGTTTCATAGCACGACTGCACACGCGGATGTAGCCAAGGATTTTTTATCATGCCGTCTTCCGATTACTAAAGCTTCATTTACGACTGCCTTCGTGTCTCAGACTAAGGCCATTCGATCTCACCGGAGTGGCCTTACTGCTTCCAACTCGAGGGTCAACGGTGATGATGATAGTAATTTGGGCAAGTACATTGCATGGATGGAGAGGATGAGTGGTCGTGCTCCTGAGTGGGCTGCCTGGGGTATTGAGGAGGCTATCACACTTTCTACCAGGCCAGTAGTAGTACATCACCGCTTGATCTATTATCTGATGGGTTTTTGGAATTCTTCGGTCAACGCTTTCCAGTTCCCTTGCGGCTTCATTGGTCCTACTCTTCTCGATGTCGCGATGATCACAGGACTTCGCATAGATGGAGCCGAGCTTACACATTCGGGTGTTGACGATCCCGCACTTGGTTCCTCCATTTGTCCTCCGGGCAAGTTTGCCAGACGATATGCGCCATATATTGACCATAATATGACTACAGTAGATTCTGCATCTACACGGGATGAGCATGTGGCTTTCCTCTTGATGTGGTTTAGCCGATTCATCATATGCACTAGTGCTCGCACCGTTTTGCGCACTGCCCTCCCTCTCGTTCTAGCTATTATGAGTCCGGAGTCTCGAGCTACGGGCTCCTATTTCCTTGGCACCCTATTCAGTGGCATGGCCAAGGCGTCTGGCATGTTAGCTAGTGGACGGGATCCTGCTACCACGGCTTTCGGACCATTCTGGTTTCTGCAGTTATGGGTCCAGTTGTACTTTCCCCAGCTGTTTGTCCGTGTATCTCGCCCTGGTCCGAGGGATGTGACAGATGGTCTTCCGCTAGGTAGGATATTGGCCGCCGATTCAGTGAGGATTAGCAGAGACACTCTCCTACGATGGGATGGTCTGAGGATCATCCGTTGGTGTTATCATTATCGGCCATCCTATCATGACCTCTACGTGTATGCCCCCATTGGCCGATTGCTCTCCATTCTTCTATGTAGGCCCGACCGGCCGCACGGCCTTTACGGAGAGAACACTTGGAATATTAGTATGAAGCCTCATATGCTCTTGAGCGGGCTTCCTCCACATACAGCTGAGCCGTACTGCCCTCAGTTATTAGCTCGTCAGTTCGGTTGCCACCTCGGGCTTCCTCGCCGAGTGATATGGCCTGCCCCTTTTAGCCGTGACGCGAGACTGACACTCACGGATGCTGCGATTACGGCGATACTGGCTTCCTTGCCCCGCTTGACGCATTCCAGTTATTTGCCCTTTACTCCTACGTGGTCACTCGCTGCCGGCTTTATGGCGTGGTGGACGCCCTACGTCACTTCTATTTTGCCGCTGCATAATGAGCTTACGTCCCGTTTTGGAGGTCCGCTGCGTGATTCATCCTCACAGCGATCCCGCACTGCGGACACTTCTTCTTCCCGTAAGCGTCGAAGAGGTACGTCAGACTCTATTTTCCGATCCATATTGTATATCTTACGCAGGTACTTAAACATTGTTTTTCTGTCCACAGTTGATGATGAGGCGAGTGACGAGGATGCTCCAGTTAGTGACGGGAGTTCTAGTTCGGACGAGGAGGAGACGAGTTCTAGCGACGAGGAGGCACATTCTGGTGAGGAGGATCATGCGGGTGACATGGACGACGACGAGCATGAGGAGGATGAGTCTGATGATCCTGCAGAGACTGCAGATGATTGCGGCCAGGCGGATGACCCTATTGATGACGTTCCTGTGGCCGTCGATGCCTGGTATTCTTCTTCTTTAGGTAGATCTTCTGAGTCTACGGAGGAGATGTTAGCCCGTGCCGACTACATCATTCTTCATGGCCATGATGATCCTAGGTATCAGACTAGTGCCACGGTGACTGGCACTGATGATCCTATGACTACTGTTGCCGATCAGGTATGTTTCTCTACTTTAGGTTTTTACTCTTTATTGCTTCTGATATTGTAACAACATTCCTCTTGGTTGGTGCAGATGGATCCACATCCCCCTAGGACAAATGATGCAATTGGCTTAGCTGACCACACGTTGGCCTCTCAGGTATTTTTGAGTTGCGTCTTCACCTATTCATATTTTGGTTAAACTAGGTGCTTTGAGAATCTTCGCCCTCCAGCTTCCTGCAGATACTACTCAGACTGCAGACCGCGTCTCCGAGACTATTCAGACTGACCCTTCGGCGACTCCTCAGGTATTCTTTACTGATTTATGTCACCTCTTGTTTTCTTCCTGAAGGACATGTTCTAAAGATCTCCCTTTCCAGACTCCCCTAGATCAGGCGGGTTGCCCTACTACTGTTGCTCCTATTACTTCGGCTGATGCGGTCGTGCTGCCTCCTCTGGTACGTCTCATTTCAGCTTGCACGGTTATAAGATTTTCTTCGCATATACTCATGTGAAGCTACCTTCAGGTACCCGCGGTTCCTCTCCCGATTCCGGTGACCTCCTTGACTTCTGGTCCTCAGGTACCCGGCTCGGTTGATGGAGTTATTAGTTCGTCGTGCGAGGCGTTCGACCGCCTCTTGTCCACCCATACCGATCTCCTTTCCACCGAGGTGGTTTCTAGTCTAGATCGCCTGCTGGATGATGTTGCTGCAGTTCCTGCATTTGCTGAGGATGCTGATTTCCTTGGATTCTCAGAGCTCATCTCTGACCTATCCATTGCCTATCCTGCCTATAGTAGTTCTGCGGATCAGTCCGCCCAGGAGCTGACGCTGCTTGATGACCTCGAGGCGCGACATCGTGACCTTTGTTCCCAGATGGATGTTCTCCGCCCCCGGCGCGATCAGCTGATTGTTGATCGCGAAGCTAGAGAGAGCCGCAGATCCCATCTCGACGGGTTTATTACACGAGCAGAGCACGACATTGAGGAGGCAGAGCGGATCATTTTGGAGAGGAGGAGCGCCATTCAGGGAGCTAGGGAGGAGCTAGCTTCACTGGAGCCTGCCTTAGCCGACATCTCCTCCCGAGCTACTGAGGTGGAGACTGCCTACGATCGCTTAGCCGCAGACGAGAGCGATTTATCGACTGAGTTGTCGGGAGTTCGGACTCGTCGGCTTCGACTGTCCGTTCGTGCTCGCACTTCCGCAGCCGCACTTCGTCGCCTGACGGATATTTTTGGGCGTACCCGTGATCGATGGGCCCTCATGCGTCGGCGCATATTGGGCGACGGGACGCAGCCTCCCGTTTAGTTTCTAGCACTGATTTTCAGTACACTTCTGGGTCAGCCCATCGGCCTTGTGATGGGCAGTTTCTGCTTTTTTGCTTTGGGATATTATTGCTACTTTTTGGCCGAACTTGTGATTGGCCACTTTGGATGTACTCATGTTTCTTACTCAGATTCCCATACTGACGGATAGAACATTTTGAGATATTTTGCGTTTATGCTTTGTTTATGTTCTTGACCATCAATATCCATTAGTTTGTATGCACCATTAATCAACCTTTGCGTGACAATGAACGGCCCTTCCCAATTTGGAGACCACTTGCCTGTCTCATTGTCTCGCACTCCCGAGGGTAGAATCACCTTCCATACTAAGTCTCCTTCGCTAAAGGTTTTGCCTCGAACTCTCTTGTCATAGTGTCTCGCCATCCTCATCTTTTGGCGACAGATATTTTCCAGAGCAGTAAGCTTGTCGCCATCTGCTGTCTCCAACTCTTGCACCATGGCCTTTTCATATTCAGCTAAGTCTAGGTGATGCTGTTGGGCCACCCTTAGAGAAGGGACCGTGATCTCCAAAGGCAGAACGGCGTCATGACCATATGTCAGGTAATATGGTGTGAAGCCAGTGGAGGTAGACTTAGCATTCCGGTAAGCCCATAGGACTTCCGACAGAGCCTCATGCCACTTCCTTGGTTTCTCACCTACCGCCTTCTTGATCATACTTATCAAGATTTTATTGGTGGCTTCCGCTTGACCGTTTGCTTGGGGGTAATACGGAGTGGAGTGGTATACGCGAATCCCGAATTATCTGGCAAAAGCTAAGAATTTCTCGCCGGTGAACACAGTTCCTTGATCCGCAGTGATTGTTTGAGGAATTCCAAATCGATGTATGAGCTCAGTTACGAACTTAATTACATCATTTTGATCTATCTTCCTCATTGGCCATGCTTCCACCCATTTGGTAAAGTAATCAGTGGCCACTAGTATGAATGTGTGGTTCTTAGACGACGGCGGGTGAATTTTTCCAATGATGTCCATCCCCCAGCCACGAAATGGCCAAGGCTTGATGACTGTGTGTAATTCCTCCGCTGGCACTCTCTGAATTGGCCCATGTTTCTGACAAGCCTCGCAACCTCGGGCATAGACGATGCAGTCTTCCATGATGGTTGGCCAAAAATAGCCATGACGATGAATACTCCATCTCATGCTAGGTCCTGCTCGATGGGAGCCGCATATCCCCTCGTGAACTTCTCCCATTACCAACTTCGCCTCCTCGGGACCTATACACTTGAGCAGTAATCCATCGACCGCCCTTCGGAATAACTCACCATCTATCAGTGTGTATCGTAAAGATTTGATTTTTAGCGAGCTGTCCCCTCCAGACGACGGGTCCTCGAGGTATCGTGTGATTTCAGTCCTCCAGTCATCGTTGGGATGTTGGGGTTGGACTCCTCCTTGGTCTCCAGACTCATCCGTGATTGCGGCAATGCATGGTGCCCCCCTAGGGCGACTAGACTGCCAGCCTGAAGCCAGTTGGGCGGCTTCGTTAGCCTCTTGATTTCGACTTCTAGGAATGTGGGTGATGGTAACATCCGAAAATTTGGATAAGAGTTCCAATGCTGTCTCGTAGCACTTGACTAGCCTCGGACTCTTGCATTCATATTCTCCTGTTAGTTGTTTTAGGATGACCTCGGAGTCCCCAAAAATGGTAATGGATTTCGCACCTTTGAGTAATGCTGTCTCCAGGCCAAATATTAAAGCCTCATACTCCGCTTGGTTGTTGGTGGTGCCTGGTTCCAGCTTTCTAGCGAGCTTCCAATGTTGTCCCAAAGGACTAGTGATCGTAATGCCGGCTCCGGAGCCGCTATTTGCACATGATCCATCAAAGGTCAATTCCCAAGGCTCAAATCCGATGAAGGACGCCTCCTTGGGATCCTATGGTATTGTTAATGAGGGATGCTGGGCTAGGAAATCAGCTAAGGCTTGTCCTTTGACAGCTTTTTGAGGGACGTGCACCAGGGTGAAGGGACTAATCTTCATAGCCCATTTAGCCTGGCGACCCTTCAGTGCTGGCTTATGCAGGAGTGTTCTTACCAAGTCGAATGGAGCTACCACTTGGACTGTTCTTGGTAGCATGTAATATTCCAATTTACTGCAGGAGTATACCAAAGCGTAACACAGTTTCTCCAATGCAGTATATCTTACCTCTGGTCCTTGTAGGGATTTGCTGAGGTAATAGATAGCCCTTTCCCTGCCATCTTCATCATCTTGTGCAAGTAGACATCCGATGGATTCCTCGGAGGCTGACACGTATAGCTTTAGAGGTATTCCCTGCCTTGGTGGTACTAGCACTGGAGGATTGCTTAACGCTTTCTTTATTTCTTCGAAGGCTGCTTGATGCTCGGCTGTCCATGAAAATATCTCGTTCTTTCTTCCTTTAAGTAAGGTAGTGAACGCCTTCATTTTCCCAGCCGCATTAGCAATGAATCTTCTTAAGAAATTGATTTTGCCAATCAGTGATTGTAGTTCTTTGAGGTTAGATGGCGCGCGGGCTTCTAGGATGGCCTTGGCCTTGTTGTGATCTACCTCGATACCTCTTTCATGCACAAGGAAACCTAAGAAGTTCCCTGCTGCCACTCCGAAGGCACACTTAGCTGGGTTGATTTTCAATCCATGTTGCCTCATTCGAATGAATGCGTTCTCCAAATGGGCCAAGTGCTGGCCGAATTCACATGACTTCACTACGA
This sequence comes from Hygrophila difformis, assembly GCA_030278955.1. Taxonomy (NCBI): domain Eukaryota; kingdom Viridiplantae; phylum Streptophyta; class Magnoliopsida; order Lamiales; family Acanthaceae; genus Hygrophila; species Hygrophila difformis. Next base: position 19,412,254 of record JAOANR010000001.1, on the reverse strand, counting down.
TGTCATCAATGTAAACTTCAAGTGTGTGGCCAATTAGATCATGAAAAATCATGTTCATGGCCCTTTGATATGTTGCTCCGGCATTCTTCAAGCCAAAAGGCATGACCACCCATTCGAAGATGCCGACTGGTCCTGGGCAACGAAAAGCAGTTTTATGTACATCAGATTCAGAAATGAAGATTTGATTGTACCCAGAATAACCATCCATTAACGACAAAAATTTGTAGCCGGCGGCCGCATCGACAAGCATATCGGCCATAGGCATTACATACTCATCCTTAGGTGTAGCCAAGTTTAAATTTCTAAAATCTATACAGACTCTTAATTGACCATTTTTCTTCACAACGGGTACAATATTTGCAAGCCACTCTACATAGCGACACGTTCTAATGTAACCTGCTCTAAGAAGCTTTTCAATCTCGGCCTTTATCTTTGGGATGGTGTCTGGATCAAAACGTCTAGGCGGTTGCTTGTGAGGTCTGAACTCAGGATGGGTTGGCAACTTGTGTTCCACCAGTTCTCTTGACAATCCTGGCATATCTGTATACTGCCACGCAAAACAGTCTTTGTATTTCTGGATCAGCTCCACTAGTTGGTGTCGTTCCACCTCGGGCAATGAAGCGCTTACCTTGGTGAGTTTCGGCTCTGCATCAGTTCCAAGGTTGATGTCCACAAGGGGTTCCTTCGCTTCCGGACTAGGCAATGTCCGCTTCACAGGGGATGGCCACTCAGATGGCCTTGTATCAGCTAGACTCTTGGACTTGTCTTCGGCACCCATCATCATCTCAGTGGTGGCGAGCCGCTGCAGCAAATCTCTATATACGTCTTGGTTATTCATCATGTGGAGTCTGAGGATTCGGGTCGGCCGGATGTAGCTTGAAGCCGCTGGAAGTGAAGTCGATGGACTCGAAGTCTAAGTCCACACCAATCAAAGCCGATGCTGGCTGGACATCCTCTAAGTAGAAGACTGCCTCATCGTTGTTGCGGTCGTGTGCTATGAAGGGCTGAGGATCTGCTTCCACGAGTTCCACTTGATCATCATTCCAGATAAGCAGCTGTTGGTGTAAGGTGGATGGCACACATTGTGCCATGTGAATCCAATCACGTCCTAGTAATACTGAGTAGCAAGTTTTTGACTTTACCACGAAGAAGGCCACTTTGATCGTCTTGGACCCTACAGTGACGTCGGCTGTTATGAATCCTGCTGGTTGAGTAGCTTCTCCCACAAAGCTGCACATCCTGACCCTGGTGGGGATGAGGTCCTTCTCACTCTTGCCGATCTTCTTCAAAGTGGACATTGGCATCACGTTTGCTGCTGCCCCATTGTCGACGAATACCCTACTCACCGGCCGCCCATCAATGTGAGCTTTGATATACAGAGGTTTCAACTGCCTGGTTTGAGACGCTTCTGGTTTGGCGAACTGTGGAAGCACTGGCCCTTGAACAAGCTGGCCACTTAATTCTTCGAATAGATTTCTGGTTGGATGAGATAGTTCTGCTATCATCTCATCCATCTCCTCGATGAGCTTGGCGAACGACGGCTCTTCTTCGTCCCATATCTCAGACTCTGCATCACTGACTTCCTCATCCGTCGCCAATCCCACGACTTGCATAGGCACCACAGGGTCTGATGGTTCCTCTTCTTGATCATACTTGTAGCCTGCTTCCTTGAGTTCCTCTTCCAAACCGACCCAGAAAGCTTCATCCAAGTTGTCTAGCTCACCCTCCATGTTGGCTTCCTCATCGAGTTCCATGTTGTCCAACATCTCGAGATCTTCCGTAATGACACCTACCGTGCTAATGCCGACTTTAGGCTTTTCTTGGTCAGCCCCCATGGCCGCTTCCACATCTTCGGGAGTGACCGCCCCGAAGCGGACTCGTGTAACCTCACTGTTTGTCTGAACTCTAGATTCCATTTCTGTCTGTTTGGGTTCGTCTACACTCTTGCAATAAGCGAGGAACCCCTCATAGCTGTCGGGTTCGCTCCCCAGTTTCCCGTCTTGATGGGCCGCTATGTAAGCAAAGAACCTGGTGAGAACCTTCATCATAGCCATTTCTCTAGCTGACCCCGGATCACTCATGCGACTAAACCTCTCCATGAATTTTTCTGCCCAAGGTTCACTTCCTTTACTTGATTCGGCCACGACGGCCGCCTTGCCCTTGTCCCTAGCAGACGAAGGTTGTTTCTTTATCTGAGCGGACCTAGCTTCCATGGTTTCACGTTGGGGCGCTGGATGGCGACGCTCCGTCCATTGAAGCCTTTCCCGAACTGGCCTCCTGGTGGGAGGTGACGGTGGATGTCTCCTTCGTGGAGATGGAGGTCTCCTGGAGGGAGATGATGGTGAATGTCTCCTTCGTGGAGATGGTGGTCTCCTGGAGGGAGATGATGGTGAATGTCTCCTTCGTGGAGATGGTGGTCTCCTGGAGGGAGGTGATGGTGACTGTCCCCTTCGTGGAGATGGTGGTCTCCTGGAGGGAGGTGACGGTGAACGTGGCCTCCTTGAGGCCTCATTAGACCTTCCCCTGTAATCTCCCAGCCGCTCATGCACCGGCTTTCGAAGTGGTACGGGGGGACTATACCTGATGTACAGAGGTCTCCCATCCGGATGCTGTAATCTCTCGTGTATAGGCCTCCGCCGCTCGGATGTTTCCCCTTGAGATCTGAAGTAAGTTGGTTGTACTGGTTTTCGGGGTTTAGACGACTCCAACTTATGGACCTGAGCTTCCCACTGCCGCATTTCCTCGGCATACCTTCTTTGAGCTCGTCTGTACTGACTCCTCGTCATAGGTGGCGGCTCCTTTTGAATGGTCTTACCTCCTGCCCGGTTCCGCATCCATCTATCAGCTTCAGCAGGGTGTTCTGGACGCCTCATTAAGGTTGGTATCACCTCCACTCTTTGTCTGTAATCCCTAGTAGCAGGTTGATGCTCCCCGTTGTCGCGGACCTCCACAGCAGGTTTTGGGATTTCAATCCTCAAAGGAGGATTCTCCCTTTTCTGGTATTCATTCTCTTCGGCTTTCAGAACTCTTGCAAAGTCCTCTTGAGACATGTGTTTGAACCTGGGCTGCTTGCTATACAGTTGCTTTTCTCTTTCTTTCTCAGTGTCAGATTCATCTGATAATAGGTCGTCATCTTGTTCATCGATTTCAACACGTTCCCCTTCTTGATCCATCCGGCTACTGGAGCCGCCATCATCTGGGTTTGGAACAAGTCCAGCCGCACCCACGCGAAGTTGTGGAAACGGATCTAAGTCCACTTTCATGCCTGCAATTTTTAAACGCCCTTCTTTAATCTTATTTTGTATGGCAGTTTTAAAACTCCGGCATTTGGTAATGCTATGCGTATATGAGTTATGCCACTTACAAAACGATCGGCCCCGAATTTCTTCGGCCGTTGGTAACTTCTGCCCCTCAGGCAGCTTGATTAAGCCATCTTTGAGTAAGGCGTCGAATACTTGGTCTGCCTTGCTCATGTCGAACAGGTCCTCTTCGGGCTTATACTTGGCTTCCCTTTGTCTAGGTGGTTTAAGGGCAGCACAGGTGTGTGGCTTGGCTATCTGGACTAGTTCTGCAATAGCCACTTCCACTGGTTCGTCCTCCTCGTCGCTTAGTGTCACTTCCTCGAAGTGGACTCGACGTATAGGACGTCTTCCTTCTTGTTCCTCCAGGAACTTTTCCAAGCGAGCCGCTCTCTCGGCCAGCTGGGCAAGGTCAGTTGCATCCTGCATAATTAAATGCTCCTTTAGTTTTGGTAACATGTTAGCCACTGCAATATTGGCTATTTCTTTTTCAGGAATTGCTATGGAACATCGGCCTTTCAGCCGTTGTAATCTACCAATAAAAGAGCTTGCCGCCTCATCGGCATGCTGCTTAGCATTAGTGAGATCAGCGAGGCTTACCTGAGATAGCGGAGTGTAAAACCTATCATGGAATGCCCGTTCGAGATCAGCCCAATTCTGGATTGAGTTAGGCCGCAACGATGCAAACCATGCGAAAGCAGGTCCGGTGAGAGAGGAGCTGAACAGTCTTAGTTTCAGCCAGTCGTTGGCCGCTGCTTCCCCGCATTGGGCAGTGAACCTCCCAATGTGTTCCACTGTAGATTTGCCCTCATCTCCCGAAAAGGAAGTGAAGTCCGGCATCTTGAAACCCCTCGGATAGGGTTGCATGGTGTCTACCCAATCCGGATATGGCTTCCGGTACGTAGGCCGCTCCATCGGCTTTAACTGGATTCCGAAGTGCTGCTGCATCATGTCCGCGAGCAGCTCTGGTGAAACCACTGGTGCCTGCGTAGGAGGCATCGCATCAGCAGGTGTCGGGGATGCTCCATATGGTTGTGGAGCGTGTCCTCCTGTGTAGACAGGAGTGGCGGCCTGTGCCGCGGGGATAGGGGTGGCGGCCTGTACCATAGGGGCCGCCATCACTCCACCTGTCTGGGTAGCCTGCCCCCCTAGGGTTGGTGGCACCCAACCCGGGTTGAGAGGAGCCGCCATATGTGGTGCAGTGGGGATGTTCGGCATCTGAGGTGCCGCCTGTCTGGGTGCCATGCTAGGTCCGGCCGCCATGCAGCCTGGTGTGGCACTGGTTGCCATCAACGGATTTGATGGAACGTATACCGGCATGGGAGGTGCCGCGTAGCCCGAGTTCGGCATGCTGGGTGCCGCGGTAGAAAAAGTGTACGCGGTCTGGTATGACTGTGGAAACATACTGGCCACGCTTCCAGAGTCATGGAGTGGTGGGTGACCCAGTGTGTTTCCCCACATTCGGTGTTGTCCTCCTGACGGTCCCGGATATGGAGTGCTAGGTGCCATGGTAGAACTTGATGGGAGGCCTCCATCGCGTAGGGAACCGCATATCTGGCTGGTTTGGTCGGCCATGGCAGGCCGCAAGACATCCATCAAGTGCCTTGTGAGCAAAGGCATAAATTCGGCCATCGATTCGGTCATCGATAGCCGCATTTGTTCCGACAGAGTAGGGATCTGCATTATCCCCTGCTGTGGTGAGGTGATGTTCGCCGTCTCGCCGGCGTCCTCATCCAATGTGCGCTGGACTGTCTGGTCTTGCAGAGACATGTTCTCGAATTCTTGTGTTAGATCAGTAACGACTCGTCCGGATCTAAGACGCATGCACTTCTGAAGCAGATATGGTCTTGAATCGAGTCCCACTGGGCGTGCCAATTTGTTAACGGTGAAATTTGGGAGAATGGAATCTCTCTTTTATTAACGAAATTCGGGGAAAGATTACAGAGAAAAATAGAAAAGTACTGGAATTGAATGAAAGCAGTAAAGGAATTGAAGAACAAAAAGCAGTAAAAATGCAGGAAAGCAGAAAAGTAAAATAAAGACTCTCTGAGGAGAAGATTCGGGCTCCTCTGCTCACGATGCCGATGTTCATACTTATAGTGGTGGGGCGTCCTCAACCTCTTGGCTCACTTTCCTTGTCCGGGCGTCTTGCCAAGATTTCTTTCCTTATCCGACACCTTCGCCCGATACGCTTTCCGAATTTGAGGATTCGCTTTGATCTCGACACACTCATCAAAGGCGGCCTCCATCATGGGGTTACCTAAACCCTTCATTCAACTTTTCTGGGCCTCCATCATGGGGTTACCTCCACCATCTCGGGCCTCCATCGTCACGACGGCCTCCATCACTTCTTAGGCCTCCATCGTCATGACGGCCTCCACCATCTCTTGGGCCTCCATCGTCACGACGGCCTCTATCATCTCTCGGGGCCTCCATCGTCACTACGGCCTCCATCATCTCGGGTCTCCATCCAGGCTGTTGTCTACACGGCCTTCCTCTTCCGGATATATTTTCATCTGGGCTTTTGGAGACGCGTCTCCCTCTTCCGGATATGGGCTTTTGGAGACACGTCCTCCCTATTCAGGATATGGGTTTTTGGAGACGCGTCCTCCCTCTTCCGGATATGGGCTTTTGGAGATGTGTCCTCCCTTTTCCGGATATATTTTACCCAATTGGGCCAATTAATTTAGACGAGCAACTCCATTGGGCTTAATATATTTTTACTATGTTAACAGCGTCTTTTCCAAAACGCATTAGAATCTAAAAATTAGAGTTTAGAGTTAATGGTACAAGTGTTTAAAATTAGAATTAAGATTTTGGAATTGAAAAGCTATAAACATTGGAATCAAAGCAATAGCGTTTAAAATTCAAAGTTTAGAACTTGAAATTTAAGTAACCTTACAATGTTTTAATTGCGGGTACTGGGAGAGCAGCATGCTACACGTTGTGAGTATATATGTATGTAATTAGGGTCTGGCAAGGACATGATAATAATGTAATTGTTGGGGCCATACGAAATAGTGGGCCGCGAAAGAGCTATTGGGCCATAAGACATGGGCCGGAAGAAAGAGGAAGTCCAAAAAGAAGGTGGGCTCAAGATTGGTAAGGCCGAAAGCACATAGTAAACCGAAAGAAGGAAATCGAAGCTGATGAAGATTTCGGCCGAAATGGGTGGAAATAGCCGAAACCAAAACAACCGAATCGAAGAGAGAAAGAATTCGGCTCAGAGGAGTTAGCCGGAGAGCGGTTATTCCAGCTCCGGCTATAAATAGGGGACGACACACTCAAAATCAGGGAGATCAATCCAACCCCCAAATTACTTTTATCAATTTTAATTCCTTGTTATCTTTACTGCTTTCTTTACAGCTTTCCTTTACAGCTTTCCTTAGAATCTAGCCTAGTTTGTAGCGGTTACCATTTCCAAATCCACCGTTGCTCCTTAGCAGCTGGTAGTTTGGTTCTCTGTTTTTGGTGAATTCCGCCGTTGTTTCTTAACAACAGGCAGATTCTCCGTTGTATCGTGTTATTGTTGATCAATTCAAGGAAGATTCATTCAATTGTGGGCGCATTATTGTTAATTCGAACCCGTAATCGGTTTGATCCTTTTCCGATAGCCTCCCTTGAGGAGAAAAAGGTCCTTGGCTACACCCGAGCCAAACAGTGGCACGCCCAGTGGGACGCAAAATGGCGTTTGAACAAGCAACTCCAGCAGCAAACACGGCGGCGAGGACTGATTTGCCGCCGATTCAGGAAGAGCGCGCACCAGAAGCCGGAGAATTCCCCCCAGGGTTCCCCGGACCATCACATTTCCATAATCAGGAGTTTTCAAATGATGATTTAACCCCGCGATTCCGAGATCAGGTTCAATTTATGGTGGAGGCGGCGGTTACCAACTCGGTTCGCCAAATCGAAGGAAATATCCTGGCAGCGATGCCAGCCATGTTTAGAGCCGAAATTGCGAGGAGTATGTATCCGATGGGAGCGCAGCAAGCTCCAGTGGCGCAAAATCCACCGCAAAATCCTCACAATTTTCAACAGCAGGCCTTTAGGCCGCCAGGAGGGCATGGAGCTCGGCCTTTTGTTCCTCCGCAGCAGAGGTACGATCAGCAACAGAATCAACCGCCTCAACCAGTAGTTCAACCGCCTGCTCCAGTGGTTCAACAACAATACGCACCACTTCAGCAGAATCCACCACAACTGGTTGACAGAGAGCTGATTGCCGAGATTATTCGCACACAGTTTGGGAATCTCATCGGCCAGGAGAATAGGCCGATGTATCGGAAACCTTATCCAGACTACATCGAGGAGCAGTATCCACTGCCTAGAGGGGTGAAGGTTCCAGATTTCAACACTTTTTCTGGAGAAGTCGGCCGCTCTACCATCGAGCATATCGGCCGATTTACAGCTCAATGTACCAGAATCGCGCAAAATGATTTTCATAAGCTGATATTGTTCAGTTTGTCATTAACTGGCCCAGCATTTGAGTGGTACATTAACCTGCCAGCGGGATCGGTCAATACTTGGGCCGAAATGGAGCGGTTATTTCATGACCGATTCTATAATACTAGTCCGGAAGTCTCGGTGGTTGATCTGACGTCAACCAAACAGAAGGCGTCTGAATCGGTTACTGAGTTCATTGAGAGATTTTATGCAGTGAAGGCTCAGGTGAAGACAATGCTGCCTGAGCATGAATATATTCAAATTTTAAAGCAGAATTTGAAGTTTGCCATCAAGGACAGATTGATGGTAACAAGACCGAGGACGGTAGCCGAATTAACGGCTGAAGCGATAAGGATGGAGACTTATTTGGCGGAACAGGCGGCTTTCAAATCAAGCCGAAGTCAAAGCGGAAGGTCACAACCTATCCAGTCAGCTGCTTCATTTGCTGAATCTCTGGATAGATGTGAAATTCAGGAAGAGTACAATGCGGAAGACGTTCCTGCGTTAGCCGAGGTTGCAAGGGCAGAGTTAATCATAAAGAAGCCTATGACGTGTCCAGCACTTCGGCCAGCCAGAGGCAAGGAGAAAGAAGGAGGAGATGAGTCTCAAAGGTTTTACTCTTTCGACTTGTCACAAATGGACGAAATATTTGATTATTGCCAGAAGAACGGATTGCTAGAGTTTAAAGGAAACCATCCACAGCCTACCAAGGATCAGTTGGAGGCCGGATGGTGCAGATTCCACGGATCAGCCACTCATTCCACGGCCATTTGTGGGCATTTTAGGAAGCTGATTCAGAAGCATGTCGATGATGGGAAGCTGAAGTTCCCAGAAAGGCTTATGGCAGTCGACAAGAATCCGTTCCCAGCTGCCAACATGGTGATGGTGCAGCCCAACCAGAATAAATCGGTGCATGACCGATTGGGGGATCAAACATCATCAAGCAAGAGTTCTGTGCACGATCGGCTTGGGGATCAGCCATCGGCTCAGAAGTCAGGAGTATGGAAAAGGCTAGGGTCTCCGAAGGGAAAGGAGAAAGTTACCGATGTTTTTGACCGATTGGGGAGTTATGAGGTGAAAGAATGGATCAAGCAATCGGAGAGACATCAGGAGATCGAGGCCGGATATAAGAGTGAGAGACCAACGTTGAAAATTATAACCAACGGATGGGACTCAGAGATGAAGTTAACAGCCGATAAGCAGAATGGAAAGACTGTGATACAGATCACAGTACCGGAAGAAGCTGTTAGCCCAGAAATGAAAAAGCTTAGAAGGCCACCAGCAAATACTCAGGTAGGCCGATGGGTCCGAAACTCTCCAGAAAGAAGGCATTTCGATCAACGCCGACACGACCATTCAGCTTGGAGGGCAGAGGAGAGGAAAGTTCCCAAAGGAAAGGGATCATATCGTACTTTCAAACGAAGAATGCAACGGCTTAAAGCAGCTGCTGCTTCTGAGCAAGACGAGTATGATATGATGCATATGGAAGAGGACTTCCCTGATGATTGTTCGTTTTCGGGAGGACGAATACTCAATAGGGTATTTTCGGCTCGTTTGAGGTCCGAATCAAAAGAAGAGAGGAAGCCGAAAGAAGGACAGGATCGGTTGAAGAACAAGACTGAATTTCGGCCGAAAGTAGTACAGCCGAAAGTTGAAAGTGAGCAGCCGAAATCGAAAGAAGAATGGAAGTCTAGACCAGTCCGAACCAGGGAGTGGAAGCCGAAGACAACCATCATTCCGAATAGTAATACACCCCCTGTTGGGCACTTTAAATTCGATTTCGGGTCTAGCGCGAATATGGTGACAGTAACCACCGAAGAAAAAGAGGAGTATTGGTCAGATTCCGAACCAGCGGTGGTTTTTTGTCAAAAAGATGGAGAATATTATGGTGATGAAGAACCCATAGTGGATTTCTGTTTCGATAAACTTGAGGTATTTCGGCCGGAAGCCGAAATAGAGAAATCTTTTGAAGAAGGATATAAGGCATTCGTTCCAGAAGCTCAACCAGGTACGATTTTGCCTCCAACTGCACAAATGTCCCAGCATGTGAGGCCTTTATATGTTAAAGGTTGGGTCAATGGGAGACCACTCAGGAGAATGTTTATCGATGGTGGAGCCACAGTTAATATCATGCCATTATCCACGCTAACGAAGATAGGCCGCTCGAAGGAAGATTTACTCCCTACGAGGATGAAGGTAATGAGTTTTGTGGGGGCTCAAACCGCGGCCGAAGGATGTATACTTGTGGATGTAACGGTCGGAACAATATCAATTCCGACCATGTTCTTTGTGGTGGATGCAGAAGTTCCGTATGCGGCCCTATTAGGCCGATGTTGGATTCATACATCCCGATGTTTGCCATCGACGCTTCACCAGAAAGTATGGTTCTGGAAGAAAGATGGCACAGTAGAAGAAGTGGATGGAGATCAACCTCCATTTCCAGTCAGCTCAGCCGGACGAATTGATGCGGTGTTATATGAAGAACCGATTCAACCATTCCTAGCAGTGGTAGGGGATCGGTACCCGCAGGTGATCGAGTGTGATTGGACGGATTTGGGGTTTGAAATCAGATACCAGGCCGATGAACGGCCAGTCGAAGAAGAAAGTAAATGATGGAGTCACAACCGAATCAAGCGACCGAGTTCGAATCGGCCGAACTCGAAGTTTCAGATGACAAAGCAGGATGGAGCGATTTAATAGACGCAATTCCAAAGCGAACGCCGGATTTCAAAGCTCAAGACCCCTTGAAAATGGTCAATGTTGGTACAGACGAACACCCGAGGGAAATCCCGTTGAGTGCGAATCTTGATCAGCAGATGACAAGCCGATTCAAGGAGGTTCTAGTCGAATTCAAGGATTGTTTCGCATGGGACTACACAGAGATGCCAGGATTGGAGAGGTCGATTGTAGAGCACAGACTGCCTATTAAAGAAGGGTTTAGGCCGCATAAACAGCCGGCCAGGAGGGCAGCGCCCGAAATAGTCCCAAAAATAAAAGAAGAAATAGAGAAATTGTTAGCGGCCGGGTTTGTTAGGCCAGCTAAATATGTAGAATGGCTATCAAATATTGTTCCTGTAATAAAGAAGAATGGAAAATTGAGAGTTTGCATTGATTTCAGGAATCTTAATATAGCCACTCCAAAAGATGAGTATATGATGCCTATTGTTGACTTGTTGATTGATTCGGCCGCAAAACAGGGGATGCTATCTTTCATGGATGGATATTCAGGGTACAACCAAATTTTTATGGCCGAAGAGGACATACACAAGACTGCATTTCGGTGCCCTGGCGCCATAGGGATATATGAATGGGTGGTGATGCCATTCGGGCTGAAGAATGCAGGAGCTACATACCAGAGAGCCATGAATTATGTTTTCCATGACCTCATAGGGGAGTGTGTCGAAGTCTATATTGATGACGTCATGGTCCGATCCAAAGATATCGAAAGCCACTTGAACGATTTGCGGAAGGTATTCGCGAGGATGAGGCTGCATGGAGTCAAGATGAATCCAGCCAAGTGTGCTTTCGGGGTACAGGCAGGAAATTTTCTCGGGTTCCTGGTACATAACAAAGGGATAGAAGTTGATGCGAACAAAACCAGGGCCATCCAAGAAGCCAAGCCTCCACATGATAAGAAGAGCCTACAAAAGTTTCTTGGAAAAATCGGTTTTCTGAGACGATTCTTAGCAAATGCGGCTGGAAAGTCGAAGCCACTAACCGATTTATTGAGGTTAAAGAAGGAAGAGGAGTTCAAATGGGGAATCGACCAGCAAAAGGCCTTCGAACAATTGAAGCAGGACTTGATGAATCCACCTGTGTTGGTTCCTCCAATTTTAGGACGGCCATTGAAGTTGTATATAGCAGCGGCCGAAGAATCTATTGGAGCATTACTGGCGCAGGAAGACGATGAAGGAAGGGATCGGGCGATCTACTATCTTAGTCGAATCCTAAGGGACGCCGAAGTAAGGTACTCGCCGATTCATAAACTATGTTTAAGCCTTTATCATGCATGCCAGAAATTAGAATATTATATTCAACCAAGGCAAGTGATAGTGGTAGCTTCGGTTGACATAGTTAAGATTATGATGAATGATCCGGTCAGTAGCCGAAGAATGGCCAAATGGGCCATGAAGTTAAATGCATACGATTTGAGATATCAACCTTTAAGGGCTATGAAAGGACAGATTGTAGCCGATTTTCTAGCTGATCATGTGATGCACCCGATAACTGATGACATCGATCATCAGGATCGGCCAAAAGAAGTTGCTAAAATAGGAATTGTATACTTGCAACCATGGGTAATGACATTTGATGGTTCTAAAGCCGCTTCAGGAGTTGGGGCAGGGTTTACCCTACAAACGCCGGAGGGCAAGATATACAAATATTTCGTGCAGCTGCCAGAGTCATATACGAACAACCAAGCCGAATATAAAGCGTTAATTTCGGGATTACAACGGTTGATAGAAGAAGGAGTCAGAGCAATCATTGTCAGAGGAGACTCGCAAGTAGTTGTCCAGCAACTGCTAGGCGATTTTTCGGTTAAGAGTTCGCAATTGATTAGACTGTATGAAGAAGCGGTTACTTTGTTAGAAGAATTTGATGAGGTGTACATTGAATACATCCCGAGAGAAAAGAACGAAGAAGCCAATGAATTGGCTCAACATGCGGCTAAATATCGGTTGATGCCGATAGCGGGAAATGTAGAAGTACGTTTGGCCGAAACAGAGAAGGCCGAATGGATTAAAAAGATAGCACAGATATTAGAAGATCCTTCGGAGGCTAATCCGGCCGAAAAACGGAAAGCGATGGACTACGTCATAATAGGAGGATTATTATTCAAGCGTGCTATTGATGGAATATTGCTCAGATGCGTCGGAGAAGAAGACGCTAGAAGGGTAATGGGAGAGGTTCATGAAGGAATATGTGGTGCGCATCGGGCAGGAAAGTCGATGAAGTGGAGCATTATTCGGCTGGGATATTATTGGCCGAATATGGGTCCTGACTGTGAAAAATATGCAAGAGGATGCACCGAATGTCAAAAGCATGGGCCGATTCAGAAGTTACCGGCCGAAGAATTGCATATAATGATTAAACCATGGCCATTCAGAGGATGGGCCATGGACATCATAGGAAAAATTCATCCCTCTTCGTCGAAAAGGCATGAGTTTGTGCTTGTAGCAACAGATTACTTCACAAAATGGGCCGAAGCTCAGGCGTATGTCAGCATTTCACAAGAAGAGGTGATTGAGTTCATTAAGAGACAGTTGATTTATAGATTCGGGATCCCACAGACGATTTTGACAGATAGAGGAACTGTATTTGTGGGAGAGAAGGTCAAGGCCTTTGCAGACGAATACGGGATAAAAGTTGTGCATTCGTCACCATATTACCCGCAAGGAAATGGACAGGCAGAGGCCACGAACAAACAGCTAATAGGAATCATAAAGAAAATGATTGAAGATCAACCAAGAAAATGGCACGAAAAGTTATCTGAAGCACTGTGGGCCTATCGAAATGCTAAAACTTCAGCTACTGGGTTCACACCATTTCGGCTGACTTATGGAATGGATGCAGTATTGCCAGCCGAAATAACAGTGTCGAATTTGAGAACAAGCCAGGCGGATTCAATGTCAGCCGAACAGTATGATTGTGCAATGAAAGATGAGTTATTGGAGATAAATGCCAATCGGGTGCAGGCCTTTGAGAATTTGCAGAAAAATAAAGATGTTGTGGCCGATTGGTACAATAAGCGAATTCGTCTCAAGCGCTTTGAAGTTGGAGACTTAGTTTGGAAAGTTATATGGCCGCCGAAGCAGAAGGACGGCCGATTAGGTAAGTGGAGTCCCAATTGGGAGGGACCATTTATTGTTCATACAAGATTACCGAATGGAGCGTACGTTTTGGTGGACGAAAATGGTGAGCAAATGTCAAATCCAGTTAATGCAAGATACATGAAGAAATATTATCCATCAGTATGGGATCAAACATTAAGCGATGCGAAAAAGTAAAGATTTTATTGCATGAACGAATAAGTACAAAGAAGGTGCTACTTCGGCCGAAAGCGGCGTCGATAGCCCGAAATTACAATATACAAGGGAAACGTCCTATACTAAGCAGGCATATACAAGGGAAAGGTCCTTGAAAGACACTCAGCCTTGTAGAGATGCCGCTAACACTATCGGCAACACAGAAGCGGGGCACAGTTGCTTGCCCCAGAACAGTATTGCCGATTTAAGTCCTACCACCGAACTTCTACTCTAGGATATGATAAAACGAAGGGTACAACGTCCCAGAGGTAGAAGTCAAACTCGGGTACAGCCGCCGCACGACCTCAGACAGAAGAAGGAGGAGTGCAGCGAGGCAGTCACCCAAAAGCGGTGGAAGGGGGAAAGGAGGGAGGAATAACTAGGGGTAGTTATTCCCCCCATTAGAAAAGGTCCGACTGGATATGCATCCGCAAAGTCGAAAAGGGGCACATCAGCATAGCCGTCGAGACCTGCATTTGGAATAACATATAAAGATCCTCGCCCATATGAACATGGTGAAAAGGGCATTAGTTGAACTCGTGTTGCATAAGCAAAAAATTTTCGTATCACGTCTGGAAATCCTCGCACAAGAATAGTTGCCGGAGGCCATGGGGGAACTGGAGACAGGAAGTTGAATAAGGAAGAAGGAAGGCCCATGTTGCTATAGAAAAAAGAAAAAGGGAAGTGATGGATAAGTGTCAACAATGCCGGGTATTTATAGAAAAGAGATAAGTGCTTGGCGGAAGAAACGGTCAATAGTAAATGTTATTTATGGGAAAACGTTACAGCTGATTCCCGGAAAAAGCTGCTAATATTCAGAAATCAGCAATAAAGGAGACCGAAAACAATGGAATTAACGGGATACGAATCGCATTACAAAAGATACAAAAGATACGAATCCAGGTACAATGTATCGGCCAACATAGTTTAAAAAAGGCCGATTACAGCTGTCAAGAAAGGGAAAAGTGACCGAAATTTACACTTGATAAAGGACGGGTCAAAACACAAAACTGATATGCAAAGACAAATTAGTGGTCTTCCTGGGCGTCAGAAGGAACAGCATCATTGAAGCCTCGCGAGGTGGCAGTAGTAGGATTAGCCGAAGATGTCATCAGATTCGGACTTGCCGAGGGAGAAGGACCAGTAGTTTCACCAGGAGGGAGGTGAACGGTCGATGAACCAGCACCACAGGAAGCACCAGTTTTCCCTAGAAGAAAAAGAAGAAAAGGGGGAATAATAAGTAAGAGAGTATAAAAGAAAAATCATGACAGGAAATAGAAGGAAGCAAGGTACCTGAAGGAATGATCGGCAAAGGTGGGTTATCGCCCGAAGGGGAGGACTCTATTTCGGAGGGGTCCAAAGGAAACAAGACATGTGGAGAAAGGACATGAACAACACTGTGCCCACCAAGGCTCTTGATGGCCGAATCCAGTTGACCAACTAAGGACTGGGTTTCGGCCCATTTTTCTTGGAAGGTACCAATAATATAATCGTTGAAACTAATCCGCATGGCCAAATAAGAAGCATCCTCCTGAGAATCCAAGATCTTGGCCCTAGGAGCTTCGGCCGATTGACGAAGAATTTTGATCGATTGTTTCAGATCGGCCGATTTTCGCTTAGTGTGAGCCAAAGTTAATTCTAAATCCTTCTCTTGTCTTTGGAGCTTGGCTATCTCAGATCGAATCAAAGCAAGATCCTCGGACTGTTTAAGTTCCTGAGATTCCACTTCAGACAGCTTACTCATTTGAGCCCGATACTCTGCAGAATAATTGTCAAAGATGGCTCGTGAAGAGGCTGCAGCCTCACGTTCGGTGGCAAGCTTATGTCGCATCTTTAAGTGAGCCAGTAGTTCCTGATCCATCGAGAGGACAGACTTCGTAATCATCTGAAGGGTACCATTCAGATTCAGAGATACCATCTCGTCATGAAATTGCTGCTCAAGATGAGACAAGAGAATAAGGATCGGTTTAGGGTTGACGAATTCCACGTCAGATTGCCGGCCGATTAGATTGCATAACCTGGCCAGGCAATCGCCAAGGTGAGTAGAAAGATCCGATGGACGAGAAACCAGAGACGCAGGAGAAAAGAAATCGTCCAAAACATGCCGATCAGGAAATGGCGATAAAAGGACCTGATCGGCAGGGGATTCATCAGCAGCCATACCACTAGGTAGGGGGCCAGACGGTTTCGGAACAACTAAAGATGAAGGTGTAGCAAAATCCGTAATAGGCTGAGGACGATCGACCGAAAGAGGGACGGAAGGGTTGGCCGAAATAGAGCTTGCAATCAAACCCCGAAGGGTAACAGCAGAAGAGCTAGCGGGAGCAGCCAAATTACTGGTACTGGCGGATGTGCGAAATTCGGCTACCGGAGGAGCCGATACCACAGTTGGAAGCGGTTGAGCATCAGGTTGTGGCAAAATAGGTGGGACCTGACAAGAATAAGAAAAGGGAATTAGTCGAAGGAAAGGAACCTGGAAAAGGAGAAAAAATAGTGTAACGAACCGCAAAAAGGGAAGCAGGGATTCTGCCAAGCGGTGAATGAGATGAACGCCTCCTGGTCTGAGTAGGAGGGAGAAAGTCGACGAGAGAGGCCGAAGGCGAAGCAGGCCTTTTTCGACCAGGTTCTGAAGTAGAGGAGCAAGGAACATCTGAAGAAATCGGATAAGTGAGACATAAAGGAAAAGGAACGAGCAACAACCGAAGAAGAGAGGAAAGGAAAAGAAACATACCAGGGCGAGAAGCGGAAGACGAACCGAGAATGCGCTGAGGAGTGGAACCTGGAGATGATGAAGGGACAGTAGAGAATGCCAGAATGGGAGAGAAACCACCCCTCCGCAGAACCGAATCAAGGTTGGCACTAAAAAAGACGCCAGCAACACCGTTCCACCAAGACTGGAAACGGGAGGTGACAGACCCTGGACGAGCGACAAACTTCCAAACCTTGAAGGAGATCAAACGTTTGTGATAGAGGGAGCATTGCTGACGACTGGTAGAAGCAGAGAGGCGTCTACCGGCTCTGATGGCCTCCACTAAGTCTTGACCAAAGCCGAATTGACGGCTAACCAGATGGGGATTGTAAACTTGAAAAGGAATGGCAGACTTGGCAGGAACAAATGTGGAACCATTGAAGATCGGGCGGGGTAATATACACCTGTTCCATATTTGAGCAAAAGCCAAAGGGAGAAGAGTCCCGAAGGGGGAAGTAACAATATTCCTGACCCAAGCGAAGTCAGCGTTCCGGTAGTGATAATGAGAAAAGGCTTGTTCGGCAGTACGACCCAGGAAATAGTTGATCCAGTGAGGGATCGACAAAGGAGGAAGGGGTGCTCTAAGAAGATCAGGAGCGACGAAATAGTTAGGACGAATGTCATGGGGAGGAAATTGGGAAATGTCGCGAAAGTGCCAAACTAACCACAAGTAAAGGAACCATAACGGGCCACGGGCTTTATCAGACGAACCTTTTTCCCAACCCGACACAGTAGCCGAAATACCCGCATACAGATGAGCGAGAAAGAAATCGGCTGAAGGCAGGGTCACATGATTAAGAAGTGCCGAAGCAAAAGAGTGTGTTTCGAGGAGAACACCCTTGGAAGGAACACACCAGAAGAACTTCGTAAGAAAATACATCATAAACGCAAGAGGCTCTGAAGGATGTGGAGCAGGCGAAATAGGATCACTCTGATGGGAAACGATCCAATTGGCAAAGGAATCGCCAGAGGAAAAGCCAGTATTTTTCTCCTTGGGCAACGACATAATGGCGAGGTTATCCCCACGAACAGAGAGGCCAAGGAGAAGTTTCACGTCCTGAATGGTGGGAGTCATCATCCCCCAAGGGAAACAAAAACAGTTCACGGAAGGATTCCAGAAGCAAAGAAGGGCCTGAATAGGGCGAAGATCTGTGGGAAGTGGCAAGGTACTAAGGGAAATCATACGGTAGACATATGACTTATGCCAAGAGTCACGACAGTGGGGTTCGAGGTGATGGTACCACGCCACATAATCAGGAGAGGGCGAAGACCAATTAGCGAAAGATGAAGGGAAAAGCTTGGAAGAGAAACAAGGCTCATATAGAAGAACGGAACGATTTTCAAAGATCCGAGCAGTACATTCATCGATGTCCTCAGGAATGCCCAACGGTCCTAAGGCGTAGAAGCCCTCAGGCAAGAGACGAACTGCGGACTGAGAAGCAAAAGAGTTCTCAATTCTAAGAAGATCAGCAGAAAGAGCAGTAACAGGAGCAGAGGGATTTTCCATCGGAGAAACTGGAAAGGGAGAGAGAGAGAGGAGAAGTTGGAAAGGCAGTTCACTCCGAGTACGTGGTGGGCTACGTAAATAGGGGAATGATGGAGAGCATCCTCGAGAAAGAGAAAATAACCGCCAAAAGGAAGAAGAAAGGGAGGTTACTTGGGCTCTTTCGCATGGAAGCAATTCGCCCAAGTAAGGAGGGCATCTGTTGGGGCCATACGAAATAGTGGGCCGCGAAAGAGCTATTGGGCCATAAGACATGGGCCGGAAGAAAGAGGAAGTCCAAAAAGAAGGTGGGCTCAAGATTGGTAAGGCCGAAAGCACATAGTAAACCGAAAGAAGGAAATCGAAGCTGATGAAGATTTCGGCCGAAATGGGTGGAAATAGCCGAAACCAAAACAACCGAATCGAAGAGAGAAAGAATTCGGCTCAGAGGAGTTAGCCGGAGAGCGGTTATTCCAGCTCCGGCTATAAATAGGGGACGACACACTCAAAATCAGGGAGATCAATCCAACCCCCAAATTACTTTTATCAATTTTAATTCCTTGTTATCTTTACTGCTTTCTTTACAGCTTTCCTTTACAGCTTTCCTTAGAATCTAGCCTAGTTTGTAGCGGTTACCATTTCCAAATCCACCGTTGCTCCTTAGCAGCTGGTAGTTTGGTTCTCTGTTTTTGGTGAATTCCGCCGTTGTTTCTTAACAACAGGCAGATTCTCCGTTGTATCGTGTTATTGTTGATCAATTCAAGGAAGATTCATTCAATTGTGGGCGCATTATTGTTAATTCGAACCCGTAATCGGTTTGATCCTTTTCCGATAGCCTCCCTTGAGGAGAAAAAGGTCCTTGGCTACACCCGAGCCAAACAGTAATTAATACTGGTACTGTTAGAACTTAGAATAAAGAAAGAACAGCAGAGCAATGGCGCAAGAAGTGACGTCATGTGTGCATTCCCAATAATGATTCTGTCAAATGCATAAATTGAAATTTTCAAAGTGTTTATTAATCCTCTCTCATGTCATGTGTTTGCTGTCGTCTTCCCCTCGTCCTTTCCAACCCAATATCTTTATTTTTTTAGGAGGCATTAAAGACTTGGGAATGGGTGGTGTAAGCTCATGTAATACAAATTATAAAGGGAATAAAGGGGAGGGATAGGAGCCAGATGAAGATCGAACCCCCAATTTATAGATTGGAAGTCGGGGACTTGACCACTAGGATAAGTCCCAACATCTTTATTTACAGTTAAACTTATTACATGCAATGTTTAGTATATTGTGTGAGGCTATGATCGAACCACACAACAGATTTATTTTAAAAAATACCCTTTTTATTCTTGAGCTATATATGTAGCTTAACTGAAAAAATTTAAATAAGTACTTACAAATTATTCTACTATACTTTATCCGTTCTCATATAAATGCTCCATACATGCGTTCCACGCAGTCCAAGATACATTTTTAAATGTTTATAACTCAAATTGGTATATAAATAAAAATTATAAAAATTTGATATTTTAAAACTACGTGGTTAGATGAATCTAACAAGATCTCACATGACTATGTTTTTTCTTATATAACAATGTTAAAAAAATTAATCAAAGTTACTCAATAAATAGTTACTACTATGTAAATGTCTCACATATATGAGAACGGAGGTAGTATCATCTAGAGATCTATCCAATACCATCTCAAAATGTTCTTACTATCTTCATCTATGCCTATTTTTATGGCAATTTTCCTTTGCCCTACATGTTGACCGTATTTGTGAGTGTGAGATTAATAAGTAAATGACGTGTATATATATATATATATATATATATCATATCTGTGACTTTGAGTGTTGGGACTGTAATTCAAGTCTCACATTAGAAAATTTGGAAAGAATTATCCGCTCGAGCTATTTGTATAAAACAAAGCCCTCACTCGCTTCCTTTAATCGTTTCACCTAATTCCACTAGTATGAGCTTTTTTAGAGTGCCATAAAGCAACAATCATTTAGTTATAAGTTATATTGTTGTCTAACATACTCTTTGTGCAGATGATATAGTTTTGAAAGTGTTGAAACTATGCGATAACGACAAGAACTGAATGCTGACAGTTTTGACAGTTGCAGTTGGGACTACTATATGATCTAACCCACCTCTGAACTATATTTTATAGGCTTAGATGTATATATATTAATTAAGAGTTTTGATAATTGGGTTGTATTTTCATATTTCGCAATCTTTCCAGTCGGTTTTCTCTTAGTTTTCATTGTTTGATTTCTTGAGAGAGTTTTAGAAATTCCTTGATGAATGTCTGCAACTATTTGGAAGATCATACATCTGTCATCAACGTTCGTGCTGCATTGCTTCAATGAGTTCAATTTATTGAAGAAAATCATTTCTCGTTTCACGCAATTGGAAGTCGTCTTTGCGAAGAGACTTTGAAGAATCTGAAGGAGATAATTCAGGTCATCTGGAATTCCAAGATCTGAAGATCTTAACAATCGGAGAAACCAGATTGGACGGATTGTCCAGTGATCGCAGTTGTTGGGAGTCCAGACGACGAACAATCTGCAAGCTGTGAGTCTTGTGAGATAAAGTCAATTCTTCGATTGTTTGTTTGTTTTAGGTCTAGGACTTTTTGAGTGATAGTTTAGAACCTAGATTGGAATCCCCAAACGCAGGCCGAAGGCCGAACTGGGTTACCAAATCACGTGTCTTTACTTTCCACTGCTTAGACTGATTTGCACACACATACTCGATCACTGGTAGTTTAGACGACTGCTAGACGACCAAGTTAATTCAAGTTCGCCTATCTGGGACCATCAAGTTATATCTATTTCGCTTTTGTCTTCCTTCAACGTTTAATGAATATTTAAATGATCCAACAATTTGTTGGGCATTGAACAATACATTGTTCAGGAATGTGTTCTTCATGGAATATGAACAAACTCGTCCTCTACATATTGATATCTATAAATTTCGTCCTTTAATTTTGCTAATTACCAAAATAGCTTTGTAACTATCCTATCGTAACCAATTTCGTTTTAGAGACATTTCAGCAAAATATTTTTAAGTCCCTGCTGAACTTTTAAATTGTTAGTAGTTTTTACCAGAAAACTTTGACTGTGTGCCGTTTCGTCCTGAAATGGCGGATCATGTTCACCAAGAAATTACTCGAAATTGGATCTTGGTCTAGGATCAAAATGGTTTCTCGAGCCTATTTGTCATGGTGCATAGGATACAATCTTGAAAGAAAACTAAGGATGAAGAAACAAGTAGGTGGTGGATAAGCAAGCAAGTGAAAAATGAAAAGAAAAGGGATAGGGAAGCCTCCAACTCTAAGTTCATGCAATGAAAAGGCAAACATGTCCATACGCGATGTCCTCCAATTCTCACAATTCCAAAGTATTGGTAGTAATCTCTTTGGAAAGCTTCAAATCAAAGTTGATGAAGCAACCACCTCAAGCATTCAACAATGAATGCCAAACAGGTCCCTACGCCTTGTCCTATAGACTCATTGACTACTTTTAGCGGTTTATAATCAACATGAAATGCTTCAATGTTCAAGTTGATGGGTGCCTGATTTGAGCATGATCTTTTGGAGAATTTACAAAGTGTACAAAGATTGATATTCAACAAAAGATGTCTAATACAAATGAAGGGGATGCTTATATACTACTAACCAATGCCCTTGAATTACATTTACAACAATGAAAGAAAAAGGGAAAAGGGGGTACAAAATGATGTGTGGGGGACGATGGGCATCATCCCCATGCACGGCTATCATCCCCATTTTACTTAGCCAAAAATGTGGGATGATGGTTGGTGCGAAGGGTGGGGGACATGTCCAATGCATGTTGATCCTAACTATTACATAGATGTTTAATACAACAATAATATATGTAGTATCATTTTTCGTCCAATCACTCTTCCGAAATTATGACATTGGATTCCGGACATCTGCTTGCTCGAGCTGTAGGAGCAAAGTTGCTTTGGATTGGATGGTGATACTTTGGTCAGCTCTTTCTCAAAACGATCTCGTAAAATGATGCCACTTGGGTGGTGAACTTCTTTGTTTGCTTCCTCGAACATGGACCATTTGGAAATGTCATTGCTACAGTTCCGGCTTCCACGCCACTATTTACAAATGCTCCAATGGACCTCAAAATAATTTGCTGAAATATCTCCGTACGTGATGAAATTGGTCATAATAGAATAGTCACATAGCTGTTTTGATAATTAACAAAATTAAATAACGAAATTTGTAATTATCGATCTATAGAGCACGTTTCGACTTCTTCATGCTCATGGCTCGGCAACATGAGGTTTGTATTGTTGCATTCAACTCTAAAAGTTGTATTACATACGTACTGAACTAAGTACAAAGTATCACCGGGTCATAAGACAACATTGTTGGATCGAGGTAATATGCATGTTTAGTTTGATGGCATTCTAATCGCACTATAAGAATATTCTCACTTAACCACTAAATTCAATTACTAAATTTTTTTTATAGCTATAACAAAGTTAGCGACCATATATATAGCCAGTACTGCACCACCCACCGGCCGGTATTTAATTAATAAAAGAAACACTATAGGAAAAACCACATGTTATTCTTATTACCTATAGTTAAAGAAAGAACCTTAATTATAATTATAAAAAATAAAAAAATAAAAAATAATTTTTTTTTAAAAAAAAAACCCGGGAGGAGGACCGGATGTGTGTTATTCGTCCATATATATGTAGGCGATATATCTTTGATTGTCCGTTTTACATGCATAAAATGTAATTAAACCTAATTCAAAGCTTTTAATTTGCGAATAGGTTCCTATGCAGACGTCCTTATATGCTGACATGTTCTTTTGATGCACTGTTTGTGATGTGTTTGTTATTTCATACATATGGTAGTATAATTACATATTTTGTTTCCTTATTAAGGTTGTGGTAATTGAATCTATTTTTGGGCTAATTTAATAACTGAATTCCTTAGCATTGATTGTGGAGAACTGTAATTGTCCCACATGTGTAATGGGCCATCATTATTGTCCAAATCTTTTGGGATTCTGAGAATTTTTTTAAATTATACCAAATTGTGTTTTCGATTTTTTTGTCTCACTTGGATATCCAGAGGTGCTTTTTGTATGAATACGTTGTGCTATTTGTTTGGTTTCCTACATATGGTAGTATATTTTATTATTTTCTTTACTTTTTATAGTTTTATTAATTGGTCTTAATTTAGGGATGTTGCATTTTTGTTTGTTCATGAAATTGTGGACATTATTGTGAATGAATATAATTGTTACACGTGTGGTGGACTAAGAATATTGTCCGAATTTATACAAATTTTGCATATTTTTTATTTTATGTAGCAGATTGTGTGGGTTTTTTTTTTTGACAAATCTTATCCATTGGACCATTTTTGGAATTACATTTTATCATCCCTTTTATAATTTTATAACATCCAAAAAGTTCCATAGAAAGCGACAGAGCATTTTTTCTACCCTGGGGTTTACAATTGATATTCATTTATCACTGACCATACATCATAATTTATTATTCAGCTCTCCTTTTTCTTTTTCTTTTTTTTTTTTCTCTTCCTCTTAAAACTAATTGCCCCACTATCAGCTTCCAAGATTGGTATTCACCTACGCTTCGGACAAACCTAACGGCTTCGCCTCCTCAACACATCAACACATCACAGGCAAATACACATGACAATGCTACCTGTAAGACAGCACAAACAAGCAAAACATCATCACCAGCTACCAAGGCCAACATCAATTTAAATATTGGATATAACATTCTTCACACTTGTTTAGGAACACGAAATAGCACAACACATTACATGCAAATACATAGCACACTACTAACTGTCAGGCAACAGAAATAACAAACAAAACCTCACCACCGACTACCAAGCCCAACATCAACCTAATACGGCATATACCATTATTCACACTTGATTATGAACATGAATAGCACATCACACTACATGAAAAGACACAACACACTACTAACAAGTAGGAAGCACAATTAACAAGCAAAACCTCACCACCGACTACCAAGTCCTACATCAACCTAAATACCATTATTCACACATGATTATGAACACGAACAGTACAACACATCACATGCAAATAGCACAGCACAACAAATCAAATACATAGCACATCAATTTCACTCATACTTGTATCGCTCAAACATCAAAATAATTACGTGGTATTTTCCACTAAAATAACAACGAAGTGAGACAAAGTGCATTGACAACATTGAGTTTCCCTATTCAGCATTTATAATTGGTGCTCAAATTAATCCCTATGCGCTTCCGATCCATCCAAAATCACTTTCACGTGATGCTATCCACTAGTAATTTCATAAGTTCAGATCATTCTTGCTACCCACCCCAACAATTGCCCAATCTCTCTATACCAATCACATTTAAAATACTAAGATGTCTCGTGGGATAGTTTCCGAAATGTAGTAGCATACTAAACAAAACAATGAGTGATGAACATGTGAACACGGGAGTTTTGCGGCATTCGATTCCACCGGTTGTGTTGTTGTCGCCGTTAATAGATAACCCGCATACGGTAACCTTAGTCTTCATCAGTGGGCATCCTGGACCTTCATGATGTTGGTTATTCGATCCAATAGCCTGCACCACATCCAACCATTCTTACAACCATCACTTTTGTCATCATCTTCTTCACCCCTCTCGGCATTCGGCGAGGAGTTCAGATCCAACATCATTCTCGTCGGGAGGGCTTCGTGTTTCCTATTCTCGCTGATGTTGTTTCTTTGATTTCTCGTCGGGAGGGCTTCGTGTCTCACCCCACATCCATATTTGCTCCATCATGGAATTGGAAGTTACAAATCACTCATTAATTAACCCCATTAATTTCGGTTATGACAAATCCACTTACCATTGTATTAATTGACTTGAGAATGGAAGGATTGGAAGTTACAAATCACTCACAAATTAACTCCATTAATTTCGGTTATGACAAATCTACTTACCATTTGTATTAATTGACTGAGAATGGAGGGATTGCACAACATTTAGACGCGTAGCATTTCTTTCACTTCGTTGGAACACGTCCGCATTTCCAGATTCTTTATAGTCTGCATAGTAACTTAATTGTTTAATTTGACTTCCACAATTATTGAGTCTAAAATAACGAACGGTTACGATGCGGACACCATGTCCATGCCGACAACGTCCGCAACCGTTGAATTCGTAACTCGGCGACATGACATACACAACTCAACAACGGAGCCAATCCAATTCAGCGACGCGATCTATGCAATTCAGCGACATTATTGTATTCATTTCAGCGACACAATTTTATACATTTGAGCGATATAGTTTTATTCATTTTAAACGCATCTCAGCGATGGGGCCCCACACAATTCAATGACATGGCATATAATTCAGCGATAAAGCTAACACAATTCAGCGACTTGATAAAAATGATCTAAGTCGTTGGATGATGAAAATGATCAATGGTTGCGAACATTGTCCGCACGTCCACACGAACATGGTGTCCGCATCATCTCATGTCTGGTCTAAAATATACTACATGTATATGCCAGCTTCAAATTAAACGTATATAGTAGTATATACAGACAACAATAAGAATACAATAAAATAAATTTTTCCTTTACGCCGTACGTCAAATCTATCTATATAATAAATCCTGAATACTTTTTGGTCTGTACACTC
Organism: Hygrophila difformis; assembly: GCA_030278955.1. NCBI lineage: Eukaryota > Viridiplantae > Streptophyta > Magnoliopsida > Lamiales > Acanthaceae > Hygrophila > Hygrophila difformis. The sequence continues at coordinate 19,386,532 of JAOANR010000001.1, read as the reverse complement.
TTTTGTCCTTATTAAATTTAATTCATCCTTCTTAATTTTAAAGGGTTAATTGGTCACTATATGCTCATTTATAGATCAACGGTTCTTAAGTTTACACGTAATCTATTAACTAATTACACGTCATCAGACACATCTTCAATATCTATATTTAGAAAATAAATCTATCTATAATATAACAAATCTTGAGAAAATCTTCATATATATTTTAAAAAGATATAATTGATTACAACTATATATATAAATTATTTGATTGTATACATAATATTATAAAAAATATTAATACCATAATATTATTAAATAAATTAAATTAGGTTATAAATTTATGTCTAAAAAATATACAATCATATATCAATGTAAGGAATATAATAATTATATTTTAAATAAAAATATTTCATTGAAAATATTATTTAAACATTAAATTGATCCTAAAAATATTGATTAATGTAAAATGACTAATCACCTAAAAAATTTTATACCATTCTAAACAAATTCTACATATTTTTTTTTTCTTTTTAAAGAAGAAAAAAAAAGAAAAGGAAAAAAAAGACTAAAACACATCATAGTTCAATTATTAGACATAATATCCTTAATCCAGTAATCCTCATCTATTTCAGTATAAAATAAAAATGTATATAAAATTTGGAGTAAATTGTTATACAATTTTTTTAAAAAATAATTTGTATTGTAAAAGAATATAAGAAGTATACCCCTAAAAGACTTGGTATCGGAATATAAATTCGATTTTAAGGCTTATAATAATAATGAATTAAAAAATAATAATAATTAAATTAAATTAAATGAAAACATTAACTACCACATTTTTTTCATAGTCAATATGGAAAAGAAAAAATTGGAAAAAAATATTATGGACTAAGATAATATTTAAAAAATTAACAGATAATCAAAACATAATTATAATTAAAATTTATTTTATAAAATGATGGATTAGTCATTTCTCATTAGTCCATAAAAATTAATCACAAAAAAAATTTAAAATACATTACGTAATAAAATATAAGTTTTAAATGATGAAAGATAACAAAAAAGTATAAATAATATTTTTTTAAAACTTTAGGAATAATAGTCAAAATGTATAATATATTAGGGAGTAAAACTAATATTTTTTAGAACCTTAATAATGCAAAATATACTCCATCAGTTTCGGAAATACCGTCCCAAAACTTTTGGGCACGATATTTTAGGTATAATGGGTTATTGTGGTAAAGCGGAGTAATTAGTTGAAGCAATGTTTTAGTTGATGTTTATGGAGTAAATTTTTTCTAAAAAGGAAAATGTGACAATTGTAGTGGGACGGAAAAAAGGAAAGTGAGACAGAATTAGTGGGACGGATGGAGTAATTTTTCTAATTTTGAATAATTAAGGTATTTATTTTCCACCTACTCTCATCATTTTAGATATGAAAGAAAATTATATATATTTAATTTTTTAACAGTAAAAATAATTTATTTTATATTTCCACCTGGGTTTGAATTTACTTCATTCATCTTATTATCTCCTTTATTTTCGTTTTAATTTTTTGTTGCATGCATTTCAACCATTATTTAAGCAAAAGATTTTGAACATCATGTAATCTAAAAAACACTATATTCTCATTTTATATCGTCATATTAGTTCAACACCCGTGCGTAACGGGCGAAAAAATCTAGTTAAAAGAAAAAAAGAACCTATATGTATAGTTTAGAATCATTACATAACTAGTACTAAAAGTTAGTTTTGGGATTTCCTTCAAAATATATTTTTAATAAGCTTAAATTAATTATCTTTCTCACACTACAAAAATTTCGTGGAAGGTGGCGAAATGATTTCGTCGCTTCGAGCACTTGGCAACGAAATCCGTCATGCGATAAAATTTTAGGTGACGACTTCAATAAAATTTCGTCGTCTTCCCGCGAATTTCTTGTAGTGTCATACACTACATTTTAAAACTGTATATAGTAGAAGTATATTTTTTCTTTTTGTGTTAAAAAATAGTAAGTTGTATTGTGTAAGGGCATCTCCAATAGCCAACACCAAACTCAAACTCATTTTACAGTAAATGTCACATCAAACAGTAATTCATCTCCAACCATTTACACTAAACTCAAACTTAAAAGAATATTTTTCTATATATTCTTTTCCATACAAACTTATTTATCTTTTCAATCATACCCTTCATTTTTTATAAATTATACATTAACCCCATATAAATTCAATACAAATTCATCTACATATTTCAATAATGTTGGAGGATCCGATGTTGATTTAGATGACTATTAACTTAATTTTCCGTTTGCGTAGTTATTTAGTTGTTTAATATTGTATATTTTTTTAAGTATTTGAGATATGTTATGTTTAATTATATTTTCATATGCTAGTGTAATTTTTTTAATGATTGCTAAGATTGTACCAAAACTTTAAAAATTTAGTTATCTTTATGTTTAAAATTTATCTTATAAAGAAACCTTAAAATTTCTAATCTAATTAAATATAAAATTAATTTAATAAAAAAATTATATGAAGTATAAAATTATCAAGCATAATACAAAATTAGATCAATATTCAACTTGCAACAATTGGAGGGATGAAATTGCAATTAATTTAATTGCAAAAAGTGATATAGGTTTATGAATAGTAAATACTCAATAAAACTAAAAAAACTTAAAATAGGTTTGGTTTTAGGGTATTGTTGGAGAGAAGATGCCACCCCATTTTGGGTTTTAGGGGACCATTGGAGGTCTAACTGATATTCAATATCTTTTTTGTCCTTCCATAAAATTACCCAATATCTCTTTTCTCGAATCTTCATTTTTTTTTCTTATATCCCACATATAAATTAAATTAATATGTGTATGGAATTTAAGGAGAAAAAAAATGTAGTGTTGTGCGGAAAACGGATGTCACAAGTAAACAAAGTTAAAAAAATAAAAATAAATAATAATAATAATAATAATAATAATAATAATAATAATAATAATAATATAATAAAATAAAATACCAATTTTCACTAATTTGAGTACTGAAGTATTGTACCATCACTGAATCAACTATAAATCCGCCTACATCAGAGTATGAATGTATTAAAAATCGTATCAAAGAAAAGTATGATACAGTACTTATTAAAAAATGCAAGAAGTATAAATATATATATATATACATATATATATATTTGAGAATAATTTGCCTTTCATTACCGGTGAACAAAACACAAAACAAAATTACACGGCCCTCCATGGCCGAAAACCCAACTCACCAGAACAAACAGCCCTTACGCAGCAAAAGACAAAAGGATTTTACAATAATATCTGTTAGTTCCTTATTTTTGGCATAATGTGTTCCACTCCGATGCTGAACACTAGATAGATCCCCAAACCTCTCCTTATCCGCATGATCTATTTGGCAAGATTTTCTTGTGATCAGATAAGGTCAGCTCTGCATGGAAAGGCGCGGCTCTCAACGGTCATCTACTCATTTCCTTAGGATGGGCGACCGAGTTATGGCAAGAACATCTTCCCATCCAAGGGAATGTGTCGGCTATGGAAGGAGGAAGATTTCGTGGGATACCTTTATTCCCTTCCATAGCAATCGGATTTCAAACAGCCTTTTTAAGAGGACAAGTTGCAGTGGAAGAAGACATTTGTTTTTATCATTTTTGAAAGCCTCTGAAAGTCGTGTGAGAAATCCTTATACAATCTCTTCACTCCGTCCGAGTGTCTCATCAATCGTGTGAAGGAGATTGTCCTTGAGTGTTCATTTGTTGCATCGTACACATCGTACCCTTGATTGATTTCGACACTTTCAATCAAGGGCTTCACTCAAGTTCGTGTCAACAAGAGATACTGCCCTATATTGTTACATCAAAGGGAGGATCTTTTACAGGTTCACCTAAGGGAAACTTGGAGAAGGAGTCTTCAAGGGGTCGAAGAAGAATCGGAGCATTTGCACAAGAAAAGGGAGTTTCTGGTACCATCGATCATCTTCTTGGGTGTTGGAGTAAAAGATTACTTGTTCACTATTGTTCGTGTTATAACGTGGTGTTCGAACACATAGTGGAACTCTCCTGGATTGGTATCCCCAGACGTAGGCCTTGGGCCGAACTGGGTCAACAATTCTCTGTTTGTTCGTTTATCCCCAGACGTAGGCCTTGGGCCGAACTGGGTCAACAATTCTCTATTTGTTCGTTTTTCTTTCTTGCACTTATCTATTGCTATATTGTGTTATTAACTAACCTACTGATAGTCTACTTAAGTGAGTGGTTGAACAAACAGATTCGAGTAAGGACTTAGGCTTGACGTAAGTGGGACTAACAATATCAAATCAACTTTGCCCCTCAACAGTCTTGCTACCTATTCGACCTATATCTGCAATTTCGAAACCTCACCCACAGGCGTCCGAGTGAGACTTGGAGTCAGCAACAAGTTTATCAGCAAATCCAAGGAGTGTAGCTTGAACAACAGACATTACACATCTACTTCACCGAATGGTATTAGCAGAAGAAGAGCAGACCTGAATCTCAATATCCCTTCCAATACCTGCTTTATCAACTGCCATAAAAAATCAGAAGCAGCTTCCTCTGGATTCAAACAGCCTCTGGACACAGCACTCCCTAAGCCTACAGCCAAGCTTCCACCTTTTCTTCTCCTGCCGCACCTTTTCTAGCCCACATGTCCGCCATCTCATTACGTTCTCGAAATATATGTTTAACACTGACCTCCCCTGCACATTTCAGAAAATCCAAAATCGGCCCTATCAGCTTATGGAATCTCCACGGTATCCTCTCCGGGTCATTCATCCATAAAACCACATTTTGTGAATCACATTCAAACACCAATCTTGGGAGTGGAAATCCCTGATCGCGTGCTAGAGCCTTACAAACCCTACTGATTGCCGTTACCTCAGCTTCAGACAAGTCCGTTATACCAATATTTTCTGAGATCACATATAAGACTTCGCCCTCGGAATTCCTAATGACACCTCCGATCCCGGACTGACCAGGGTTCCCCAAGGAAGACCCGTCGGTGTTAACCTTCCACCACCCAAGGCCTGGGCGCTTCCAAATCAATCCCCTACAAGCTGCTTTGGTCTTACCCCTGTACTTCGACACAAGACACCCTGGAAAATCTGAGTCCAAACAAGCCGAATAGACTCCCATACCTCCCATAGCCACCTGCCACCATAGACCCACCCTCCACCTGGTTTCCTCTGCCATCATGTTTACATCAACCGATTGTCCCCTGAACACTGCAAGATTCCTCCATCTCCATATCGTCCACAAAGTGGCCGCCCCGACAAGTTGCCACGCCTCCTGCTTCCCATGACACGGCTGGAATCCCAGCCACCCTTCCAACAGCCCCTTTACCATCTCAGGCATCACCCAGGACACACCAAAACATTTTGCTCCTCTATACCATAGATCAACCGCAGCCTTACACTTACTCAATATATGATCCGACGTCTCAGTATCATCTCTACACCAAGGGCAGGAAGCTTGATTCAAATTCAGGCACCCTTTTCTCACTAGTGCCATACGAACGGGAAGAGCATCCTTCAATACTTCCCAAACCAACAACTTCACTTTCGCCGGGCACCGCGTCCTCCAAAGCCTCCGCCAAAGCCATCTCTTCTCACTCACCTCTTCCCCCTCAAATTTGTACCAGCAAGACCTGCTCGAAAAAACACCATTCCCCTCTTTGGTCCATCTTATTTTGTCTTCCATAAACCTATTGAGATGCTGCTAATTCAAACAAACCAAAAAATCCTCCCAAACTCCGATTTCCCAATCAAACAACTTTCTCCTCAATTCGACCTTCCATTGCCAGATGCACCTGCTCCATTCGCCAAACTCCCCAATTTTTCCTTCCTTGTTCACCGAGAGAGCAAAGATCCTGGGAAACATTACCTTTAAAGTCCGGCCCCCCTCCAACCATTTGTCGACCCAAAATTTAGTACAACATCCATCCCCCACTTGAATGATGAAGGAACCCCTGTCACCTCCCGACTCTATTCGATCCTACACACTACAAATATTGCCCCACACCGATCTACCTTGGCACACTGTCGGAACTATTGGATCCCTCATTGCGTAGTATTTAACGTTGATAACCTCTTTCCACAAAGCCTTCTCCACCCCAAATCTCCACTTCCATTTTAAGAGGAGAGCAGAATTTGTATCCTGCACGTTCTTCACTCCTAAACCCCCATCCTGCCAGCGTAAACATATCGATTCCCAATTAATAGTATGGATTCTTCTAGCTCGTCCCAATCATTCCAAAAGAACTTGCGTTTCAGCTTCTCTATACGCTCTGCCACTGTTTTAGGAACCTTGAAGATGGACAAGAAATAGTTTGGTAGACTATTAACTACCGACTGGATTAGACTAAGCCTTCCAGCTTGAGAAAGCATACGACCCTTCCATCCTGCCAATCTATGCTCTATTTTATCTAAAGCATAGATTTAATATTCATGGTTTTCATTCAATCCAAAGCAATTTTTTAACGATTAATATATCAAATTGTATAAAAGTAAAAATTATAAGAATTTAATGTTCTAAAACTATGTGATTAGAAGAATTTAACATGTCACTTGACTATATTTTATCTTATTTAATTATATTAAAAAGTCGAATCAAAGTTACTCGGTGAATAGTAAAAACAATGCAAATGTTAACATTATTAAAGAACGAAGGGAGTATGTCGTATTAGACTGGTATGCAATCACAATATATATAAGTGTACGTATTGTTCTCATACAAAGTACATACTCCCGCTGTTTTTTTTTTTTTTTTTAAGTGAGTTTCTTTGCCCTTCAAGCCGCTTCAAGGGACAAGCACCGCATCTAGGTAAGCTAAATCGAATTTAATTGATTCGCAAGTCGATTGATTTGCATTTCCTTATGTAAAAAATAGGAATAAAAACGTCCCCTATATTATTCTCCCTGCCGTAGAGGAAATTATTTCTCTTGTTTTACGAACAAAAATTTAGATTGGACTCGCAAAGCGAGAGCAATAAAAGACTCGGATGGATCAAGGAGTCTTTGTGCGAGCCGTATGCTGTGAGAATCGCAAGGCTTTCACAAATAATGCACCGGTATCTGTAGAAAGCTCGCCCCGGAGTTTGCCAGCAGATCTTTCTATGTCTGAGCTCAAGCAATCTCCCCTTGAGAGAGATAGACTCCTTCACTAGCCTTAGAGGGCCTCTATGCATAAGACTAGGAGTTTCAAAAAAGAGATAGATTCATCAACCGGGTATGCGATAAGGAACCAACAAACAGGAACTATGAAAGGCAACACAGCGAGTATTGACACGTCTTGATTTTTTTACTGTTAATTGTAGCACTTTGACTTCTATTTCTGTTATAGTTATAGAAGATAAAATATAGCCAAGTGAGATCTTGTTGGATTCGTCTCATCTTGTAGTTTTTAAACATCAAATTTTTAGAATTTTTACTTGTTAATACATTGCTTGAACATCATAATTTGTACTTTTCATTTAGATGATGATACAGGTGTTAGCACATCTCATTAACGACGATAGTTACCTGCTCTGCTGGAAGTTACATTGATTTGTACTTATTTACTTATGCAGAGTCTGTAATTTGAGATAGATTTAATTTTTCATTGTTTAGATTTTTGTGAGAGTGTTAATAATGTTCTTCAAGAATTGAGTTGAAAATCCCTTGAAAGAACGAAAAATCAAGAAATAGTGTACATCGAAGATATCTAAAGATATTTTGTGATCCATAATCAGAAAGAAGTCTGGAGCAATTGAGGGAATAGATGGAGATCATGGTGAATGACAGACTGACCGTGCCCTGGAGATTTCAACTAGGGTGGTTTCCCTACAGTCGGAGTTGAGGGTGAGTCCCCAGGACGCCTGCACGTCTAGATCTGTTCGTCAAGAGTTAGTGAGTTTGATCTCGGGTTTTAGGCATCAGATAGAGTCTGTGTTCTTGATTTTCAGTCTATTTTAGTCGCCTGGATTGGAATCCCCCAGACGTAGGTCTCACGACCGAACTGGGTCAACAAATACCTTGGTGTTCTTTATTGCTTTCCAAACGACGTTATAACGCACTGCTAACAACATTAACTGAAACTTGAAGCAAGAGGGACCTTTAAATTGGTATCAGAGCGAGTCCTCTAATGCAGCTAAGGAAATCCATTCTTTCAAGATTTAAGAATCATGAACCGTGAAGGAGCATCCAACACTCGACCGCCTTTGTTCGATGGATACGATTATGCATATTGGAAAGCAAGGATGATGAATCACCTACTGGCTCAAGGAGACGGAGTTTGGGAATCTGTTCTGGAATAGTGGACTCAACCAACAAGACAAGTTCGTGCTGCAGAAGGATCAGCAGATCCTCCAACACCTTGACCGGCTATCAACGCTGAACTTACACAAGATGAGAGAACCGCGAGACAAACGAACTATACAGCCCTAAATGCCATCAATGGAGCCATGGATCAAGCGCAATTCAGGATGATCGCAAATTGCACAACCGCTTATGAAGCTTGGAAATTTTTGGAAACTCAACATGAAGGTTCGGAGGATGTTAAATCAACCAGGTTACATCGAATTGAGTCTATCTTCGACAGCCTGGTAATGACAAATGATGAAGATATCACATCCTATTTTGGAAGATTTCAAGATATTGTGAATCAAGCTACTGCCCTTGGAATGACATTTGAAAGATCAAAATTAGTGAGGAAGTTTCTCAGGACTGTTTCAAAGAAGTATTCAGCTAAAGTTGCAGCCCTTGAAGAAGTAGAGAAGATCAAGACGATGTCCTTAAGAGAAGTGGTTGGAATTCTTCAAACATACGAGATAAATCATCTAGCCTCAGAAAAGTCTCAAAAGAACATTGCATTCAAAGCTGAGGATGAACCTATAGAAGATTTTGAAGAAGAAGTTTCTTTACTCTCTAAAAGGATTGGAAAGATGCTTCAAAATAAGCATTTCAAAAAGTTCCAGAAGAAAAATAGATGTTCTGACAATCAGTCGACAACCGAGAAGCAGAACAACAGGAATGAGAAGAGAGCTGATGGAAAGTTTCGGAAGTTTAAGAAAGATAAAGATGGTGATAAGTCTGAGAAATCTTCTGAAATAAGGTGCTTTGAGTGTGAAGGAATAGGTCATGTTAAAGCTAAATGTCCGCTGCAAAGAAGAAGAAGGGAAATGCATTTCAAGCCACATTGAGTGATGATTATGAAGATGAAGCAGAAAATGATCAATCCAGTGACAGTGAAGATGTTGTAGCATTCATGACAAGAGATGCCAGTCCTACCCCTTCAGAAGGTAACCTTGAGTCAATTCAATTAATTGAAGACATTTCTTCTATTGTTACAGCTGAAACAGATAGTCTCTACAAAGAACTTGTTGATATATATGAAGATCTTAAATAGGAGTATGAAGAACCTGTACAGGAGAATGAACAATTGTCAAAACAACTTACTGACACTGGGTTAGCTTTGGACAAAGTAGAAGCTGAAAAGCTTAAAGCTATTGATGGTCTAAAAGCACTTACTCGACAGTGAAAGGTTTGAAACACTTAGATCAATTATGGGCCTTTGCTACTGTAGTTAATCCATTTAAGTTCATTTTTATCTATATATATTTGTACTTGATCTAGCCCATAAGGATTTTTCAGGCCCAATTTTTCAATCCGATAAGCTTGTGGGAAACCGTCGTCTACAGAGTATTCATGACTGTAGAATTGACAGCCATCATCTTTCTCACGTCGCACATCAGGGGAAACTGTCATTCTCTCGCCTCTTCGTTTTCTCTCTTTTCTCTTTAAATAAGTTTCTTTTTGTTTGATTCTACACACTGCCTTTCATTTTCAAGTTTTGAGTTTTGCAGAAACCATTTTACCTAGATATAGCTTCATCGTCTTCCACCAACCATCCGGAGAAACCCTCTGAGCAAACTCAAACCACTTCCGAACCCCCCATTACCTCTGAAAATCCAATTATCACTGAAAATCCCACTAAAGAAGCCATTGCCACAACGAAAATGTTACTCAAACCTCTGAAATCTTGAAACCCAAATCATTCCATACATAGAACCCTTGAATGATGATTTACCCCTTCCTCCTCCATAGAATCCTACTGATCAACTTACTATTGAAGGAGATTATGTTGATTTGGAAGATGACATTCCCCCGCATGACGAACCGGAAGTTCCTGACCCAGCCGAAGTTGTAACAGAACCTCGACGACCAGCCACCAGATCTACTCAGAAAAAGAAGAAAAGCTCTTCTACAAGTGATGTTGGCACAGCGACAAAACGACTCGAACACGGAGGACTCCAACAGATCCAAAATCCCAAAGAGCGTTCAATCCAATCTATTTCACTAAAAAGATGATGCAGTTTGGCACTCAGGATCTTGTTAACAGAAAGTTTATCCCTGATGAAACCTTTGTTCACAATACCTACACTGAAATAGGGTTTGACGAGTTCTTGGAGGAGAGGCATCTATTGAAGTGGGCGAGAGCATTCAAGGCCTACTCTCCAACCTTGGTCAGGGAGTTTTATGCTAATCTTCACCCTGAGATTCTGAACAAGAACTCTCCATGGGCTGGAAAGATATACATTCGTGGAAAGTTCATCGAACTAACCCCGGCAGTGATCAACGCATTGTTAGAACTTACTCCCAACGACGGCCTAGGAGATCCTCTGGAGTATCTGTCTCACTCCCCTACAGACATTGCTTATACCATTTCAAATGAGAGAGCCTTTGATTTTGGACGACACAAGTGCAGTGCTTCAGATTTAACCATGAAATTCCACTGTCTCTTCTACTTCTTTAGTGCCAACATTCTGCCAACATCGAATGCTTCTAAGCCTTCTCTTGAGATGGGTAAACTCTTATTCTGTATCAATTCTGGTACTGAACTAATGAACTTTGATTTTCTTGTTTTGAACAGAATGTTAGGTTATTCTCGGGATATGTTTCTAAATCTGCAAGTCTACCTTACCCTGGTCTCATAACCATATTGCTGCATCAAAACGGGATCAAGACTAAGAAAGATGACCTGATAAAGATCAATGTGCACTCTCCCACACCTGAACTTCGGGATAAGCACAATGATTTTAAAGACGGACCACCACCATCTGGCACTGACCTTATTCAACATATTAAGTTTGTGTTGCTAGCTCTTAGTGACAAACAGACTAAGATAAGCCAGGATGCAATAGCCACCAACCGCAAGATTGCTCAGATTGTGAGCATGCTTCCCGGATCTTTTTCCCCTTCTCGCAAGGCTTCTTCCAGCACAGCTCGTTCTACTTAGCCTAATCCTTTCGCTGACGAGGAAGATTCATCTGATGGAGTTGTCTGATCCATCAAGGGGGAAAAAAGCTAAAGCTGGTGTCCATATTGGTGAAATGGTGGTAGTGGTTTGGTAAGGTTGTTGATACTTGGGGATAACGACTTTCTGACTAATACTTTTAATTTGTTTTTGTGATTGTCTGGATGTTGATACTCTGTGCTGATGATACTCTGTTTTGATGGTTTTTATGTTTTGCTTGCTTTGGATGTCCTTGGTTATGTTTGAACTTTTTAAATACTGTCGCCTCTATTGTTGATGTTTTACACTAATGATATTTTGCTATTTGGTTACTTTGTTGATGTGCTTGGCTATCATGTTCTTATATTCTTAATGTCTGCATTATATATTGATGTTTTTTATAGACACCTTTTGATGGATCATCATTTCCATGAAATGTGGGGGAGATTGTTAATACATTCCTTGAACATCATAATTTGTACTTTTCATTTAGATGATGATACAGGTGTTAGCACATTCCATTAACGATGACAGTTACCTGCTCTGCTGGAAGTTACATTGATTTGTACTTATTTACTTATGCAGAGTCTGTAATTTGAGATAGATTGAATTTTTCATTGTTTAGATTTTTATGAGAATGTTAATAGTGTTCTTCAAGAATTGAGTTGAAAATCCCTTGAAAGAACAAAGAATCAAGAAAGAGTCTACATCGAAGATATCTGAAGATATTCTGTGATCCATAATCAGAAAGAAGTCTGGAACAATTCAGGGAATAGATGGAGATCATGGTGAATGACAGACTGACATCGTGCCTTGGAGATTTCAACTAGGGTGGTTTCCCTACAGTCGGAGTTGAGGGGGAGTCCCAACGACGCCTGCACGTCTAGATCTGTTCGTCTAGAGTTAGTGAGTTTGATCTCGGGTTTTAGGCATTGGATAGAGTCTGCGTTCTTGATTTTCAGTCTAGTTTAGTCGCCTGGATTGGAATTCCCCAGACGTAGGTCTCACGACTGAACTGGGTCAACAAATCCCTTGATGTTCTTTACTGCTTTCCAAACGACATTATAACACACTACTAACAACATTAACTGAATCTTGAAGTAAGAGGGGCCTTCATTACTTGTACCGAATTTGAAGTTATTAATCGTTGAAAATGTGTATTATGCATACGTGAAAATAAGAAACGTTATGAAACTTTTGACAATTTCGTCCACACGAGCGTTTTCCCAAAATTATACCGGGTTAGATTTATTAAATGAAAAGCGTTATGATTCACGGGAAAGGGTTTAGGGATATATCAGGATTATTAGTCTTTTTATTGCTCAAGTATGGTGTTTTGGTTTCAAATGGCGCTGTGGTCCTCTCTGTCATAAAATGATGACAAATCTCATGGCATAGCCGGGATAAGTTGACCTTCAGCTTGTCACACTGAGGATCTCCGGCAAATATGCCATGATACTTCTCACCAATTCCTGCCATAAGATTTCCTGCCATGAAACTTTTTGACAATTTCCACTACATGAGTATTTTCTGAAAAATCGTGATCCTGGTTTAGGTTTTAATTAATGAAACCAATTTATGATGGCGGGGTTGTGATTAGGGATATATTTGTAAGTAGTCATGTCTTTATTGCTCGTGTTTGAGAAACTATGGCCCGAAAGCGCACGGTGTCAAAAATTGCAGTAATTTATAGTAAGACCGGATCATTCACTGGAGGATGTGCGATGGAAGCAGGGCCCACGTCGTTTACTAGGATTTTCCACTCGGTTACTCAATTCAAGTTGAGAAATGACTAACAACTACTTGACGGAATTTAAATTAGATTATGAAAGCAATTAAAATAAAGCAGATAAAATTATTCTAGAAAGCGAATTAAATTTAATCTAAGAAAGCAATAAAATTATTCTAAGAAAGCGGTTAAAATTATCTAAGAAAGCAGATTTAAAATGAGACAGAAGAGACAGGAAGAAAAGAATAAAGATTGGACAAGATTCAGATGAAACACAATTAAACTTCCATTTTGTTACACAGATCTTAGCTTGGGATAATCCATCAGTTAGCTAACTCTCATGCTCTCTACACCATGTTCCCTTTAACAGACAGGTACTTACAGTAAGAGTTTACAAGCTCTTAAGATAACAAAATCTAAGATACCACAGATATACAACTGCCCCCGCGCAGAGGTATGTCATTTATCTGTGGTGGACAAGCAACACCCGACAAATCATTTATTGAGATGCCAAGTACTGTTATCCTTCCCCCATGTCACACCCAAAGATTCTAATCAAGCCCTGAACTATCCCTTAACTATCAGTCCTAGTAGCAGTTACGCAACTCTCAATACAACCGAGTGACCTCTAAAGAAAGCAGTTAAAAAAAAGCGATAAAGAAAGCATTTAAAATCCCATCACTCGGATGTTTTTGAAAGTCTGACCCTGGTAGTAAAAGAAAGCCCCCAGTCAGGATGAACGGGTGTGGATCAAGAATTCCCTATTCTCGGTGAACCGCTCGCAGTGTTCACTTCCCGTCGGGTGGTTATGAGATACAAACTAATGAAACGAACTAATAAATTAGTTCGTTCCGGATGCACTCACTCAGGACTCAAAAATAGGCTTTGGCAGAAGAAGATAGCAGTTGAAAGAATACTCAACCCTACCTTAGAAAATAACCAAGGCCCGAATGTTGTTCATCTAGTATTATCTGCCACACCTTATCGGAATCCAAGTGGAATCTGACCCAGTGCAATATTTAATACAAGATTTCCAACAAACAGCAATTTTGGAAAATAATAAATCTAAAAATCATTCCCTAAACAGGTACTAGACTCTCAAGTAAAACACAGATCCTTTCAGTCTAGGTGAGACCTAATCGCTGACTCTGCTTCTAATTTCCCAAAATCAACCCCCAGTCGGATATGAATTAGTCATAACTGTCGAATTTATCCCTTACTCAGATCCGGATTTTATAAAAGAATTTTTGTTGGAAATTTATTATGAGACATCTGATTAAAATCAAGACTCCTGTGTCCAAGGGAAGGATCCCAAAATAATATTGACCACAATATCTACATAATAATATCATGCATAATTTTATAAAGAAGTGCAAAATTAAATAACCCAAAATATAAGGTGGGTTTAGACAGAAGTTGATACACAGAGATGAAATAGCCGGAGATGAGAAGAATTTATTTGGCTAAAAAGATGGCAAAACGATTGGGTGGACTGCAAACATCTGCTGTCCAATTTCCCTCTCATTTGGATGGAATGATTTTTAGACAGTGGAATGCCTCAAATGACAGTTGCCGCCGTCATCTCAGACTCCACTATCTGTGAATTTGGATAAAAACCCACATGTTCTATTACTGCAATAATTATTAGATGGCATTGGCATATATCATCTATCATTACTACAGCTCCAGATTCAGGTTTGAAATTAAAATAAAGAAAAGAAAACTGTATCCGGATAGGAGTCAGCTGAGCAGCTTTTATAATCCCGGATGGACGAACCGCCAAGGCTTCCACCGACCACTATCCGGACCATGCAAAATAGCATCTAATAATTAATATACAGACCACGAGCTAGTTATCCGTGTGGGAATACCCGCCAACATTAGTCTGTTGTATCTCTTACTAGCTGTTTCACACATTACGGGAAAAGACAAAATAAATAAAAGAAAAATATTTTTGGGTCATCTTGCATGAGAGACATTGGTTTCTCATGCAAGGTATGGAAATTATTCCATAATCACTCTTTATGGTCTAAATAATCTCTCATTCCATAATTAATTAATTACAGTCCTGATTATATACTTAGATCATTAGAGTTTAATTTTGTAGAAGAATCTTTTAATGGAAAATTGAACAAAGTTCTTCATATTAAATTAATCATGGGTTGAGATCATTGGATTTCAACCTCAAAATATTAATATAAAGGTTCAATTAATTAATGGGGAGAAATGGAGAATAAAAATTTGGCAAAAAGAGTGCCTGTTTGTCGCGATACAGAGTTTGTGTCGCGGACCATGGGTCCGCGACAAGGGTTTCGCGACAAAGGGGTGGGAAATAAGAGGAATGGATATTTTGAAAATTAGGGTTTGTCTTGTCGCTAAGCAAAAATTTTGTCGCGGAACATGGTTCCGCGACAAGGAGGTATAGCGACAAAGGGTTGAAAATTGGTAAGGACATAATTCCTGGTCGCGGAACAAGGATTTTGTCGCGGTCCGTGGTTCCGCGACAGAGTCCTCCCAGAATAAAATTACAAGTATTTGGGTCCTTGGTCGCTAATCAGGATTTTGTCGCGGAACGTGGTTCCGCGCCAAGGGGTGTTTCGCGACCAAGGGTTTTGAAATAATGGTTAACAAATGTTCTTTGGCACCTTTGTCGCCAAAGCGTCATTTTGTCGCGGAACGTGGTTCCGCGACAAGAGTTGTTCCGCGACAAAGGTGTGTCCAGTACACATGTCAGAAAAGTAAAGTGGAACAGTGGCATGCATTATGTGTGATCTCACCCTTTTCAGATTCCAAAGCTAACTAAGCTCAAAATAACAAGACAGAATATGAATCTAGCTAGAACATGCTTGAACATAAAAGAAACAAAACAAACTTAAGTCTTAAGAAACCCTAATCTGAGCTTGATCACCCATGAGCATGCAACATTATCCCAAGAAAAAGCCACCAAGCAGTGACATTAAAATGCAAAACAAGGATCTAATGACCCAAGGAAAACGAAAATAGCAAGATCCATGGGGTGTGAGACCCATTTCATGATTTTGGGACACAAATGGAGAATGTTTTCCCATATTATTAAATGGTGTTGTTCATACCCATGATTTGGGTACCACAAACCCTTAAACAAAAGTTTAGAACAAGAAATAAGGTGTAAAGCTGGCTATCTAACCAAAGTGCAATAAACTACATCTAACTAGTGCATAAATTAAATAATACAAGAAAAATCTAACGAACTACCCTAAACTAAACTAAACTACTGAACTTCCCACTTGTCTTCAAGAATGTGTATTTTCTCTACAATTCTTCCAACCTCCAGCTCAAAGGAAACACCTCATATTTATAGAGGGGAAACCCTAAGCTCATGGGCCTTGATTTGAGCCCATTGTGTCTCAAGACATCACACACATCACAGCTTTGTCTCGGAGCACCAAGTTTGGTCGCGGAACACACTGCATGTGGCAAAGCTTCTCGACTGGGTCTTGTGTCTCTAAAAGTGCATCTTTGTCGCGGAATGGACCTTTGTCGCGGAACAGGGCATCGCGACAAAGGTCTCGCGCCAGAGGGCTCTGGCTGGTCTTCTCCTTCATCTGAGCTTGCTTGGTCGCGGAGCGTTCCTTTGTCGCGGAACCATGCATCGCGACAAAGGGCTTCCGCGACAAAGGTTTTCCTGGGCCTGCTGGATTGGGCCAGATGGGCCGAAAGTATTCTTTTTGTGGGCTTTTCTCTCTTTTTCCCATCTTTTTCATTCCTTTTTCTTTTCTTTTCTTTTCTCATGTTTTTGGATTGTTCTAACATAAATATGTAATAAAATTACATATTTATGCCTTTTTTCACACCAGCTTATTATTTTTACAAATATGCATAAATCAGTCCAATTCGACTGCTTTCTTACTTAATGTAAGACCGGAATGCGATCAAATGCCCGTTTAAGACACGGAAATGAATTGAAAATAATGGTCATTTCTGGCCATTATCACGTTACATTTTTTAAAAAAAAACGGAGGAAATATTAAACACGAAGTAGTAGTATTTGCTAAATTATTTTAGCATGATCAAATTTTAAAATGAAGAAAAAATATATGAAGAGGAATCTGTAGAGTTTACTAACATTTGTATTGATATACTCCCTCCGTCATTTAATCATATTAACGTTTGCATAGTAAACACTATTCATTGAGTAACTTTGATTCGATTTTTTAACATAGTTATATAAGATAAAACATAGTCAAGTGAGATCTTGTTAAATTCGTCTAATCACATAGTTTTCTAATACTTCCTCTATTTTTTATTATTTGCTACGGACCCACAATTCACGCAGTCCAATGTACATGTTAAATCATTAATAACTCAAGTTCGGTACAAGTAAAAATTTTAAAAGTGATATTTAAAAACTACACGATGAGACGAATCTAGCAAGATCACACTTGACTATATTTTAACTTTTATAACTATAATAAAACTTTAAATGAAAGTATATGTGTGAATAGTAGCAACTTATCCAATGTTGCAAATATTCAAGAATGGAGGACGTATTAAATTTTTTATAATTTTTACAATTATACAATTTGAGATATTAATTGTTAAATATTTGCATGAATTTCATGAAAATATGGAATATTAATATCATTTGATGGCAGATGGAATATGAATGTTTTTTTCCTACGAGGCACCAAGTCTAAAGTGAGGGAACTCAAGAAGATTGCTTGTAGCATGATCAGTAAACTTGAATTCATGTAACTTGAGAAAAATTAAATTAATTAATTAATTACTATGGAAAAAAAAATGAAAAAAAAGGTAAAAACGTCCTTTATCTTTCCAAAAATTTTAAATCCGTCCTTTTTCTATTTTATTACCGATTTAGTCCGCTACAAATGCTAATTATGTTCAAATCAGTCCTTTTTCACTAATTATATTCTAATTGGTGACGTGGCAAAGGTTTTAATTTAAACTTGACACGTGTGCATAATATTAGTCCTTTTTCTTTTATCTTTTGCCAATTCAGTCCTAAACTTTTATTTTGTTCTATTTAGTCCTCTACCCCAATCACTCATTTTTATATTAATTGGCCTCAAACCTTTCAAATTATTTCATTTTAGGCCCAGAACCTTAAATTTTTTATTATTACTAATACATTTATCAAATAAATGCCCAACATACTTCCGTAAATAAAATTAAATACCAAACCTCATACATTGGGTTTGACCGCCTTGTTACCGGGTCTTTGAAGTTCCGAATTTTACGGACTCTCTCTAACCACCCGACCGTAACGATGGTTCATTGGTTCTGGTTTCCTTCAGCAACAATCAGCACAATCATACTTTGTGGACAATAAAATTCAGGCTATTTTTTTAATATTTTTAATAATATTAATATTTTTCAATAAAACCAAGGCTTCCTGTATCCATAACCTTCCAAAAATTCAAGTTAAATCATTTACTTTTAAATATTGCTACATCCTAAGGTAGGACGCAAAGTAAGATTCTGTTGATTGTTACTGAAGGAAACCAAAACCAATGAACAATCGGTTGCGGTCGAGTGGTTATTAGAGAGAGTCCGTAAAATTCCGGTACTTGAAAGATCCGATAACAAAGCCGTCGAACCCAATATATGAGGTTTGGTGTTTAATTTTATTTATGGAAGTATGTTGTGCATTTATTTGATAAATGGATTAGTAATAATAAAAAATTTAAGGTTCTGGGCCTAAAATGAAATAATTTGAAAGGTTTGAGGCCAATTAATATAAAAATGAGTGATTGGGGTAGAGGACTAAATAGAACAAAATAAAAGTTTAGGACTGAATTGGCAAAAGATAAAAGAAAAATGACTAATATTATGCACACGTGTCAGGTTTAAATTAAAACCCTTGCCACTTCAGCAATTAGAATATAATTAGTGAAAAAAGGACTGATTTGAACATAATTAGCATTTGTAGCGGACTAAATCGGTAATAAAATAGAAAAATGACGGATTTGAAATTTTTGGAAAGATAAAGGACGTTTTTACCTTTTTTCCGAAAAAAAATAATCCAATTAGCTTACCTAAGTCTACAGTATAAAGCAAGAGTCAACTGAGAAGGGGACCCACTTAAAAATTGATAATGATTAAGCAATCACATCAATGGGACCATAAGTTACTATTGAGAGAGAGTTGCCGTGATAGGCGTCGCAACAACGACGTCGTCCCCTTTTATCATAATAATTTAATTTATAATAATAATATAATTAAAAATAATAATCCACATGCACGTATACAGTGGACTGTACTCTGTACATACAATATGTATATAAATACATGAATCCATAATATATTAGTAGTAAAATACTTCTTGCCTGCTGTCCACCATTTTTATATGCACTGATTCTTGTCTGGCCTTATATTAAATTTGATATTCAAAATAAGACTGAGATTTTGATTTTTGATGTCGTTTTCTGTGCTTTTATTTAGCCATCATGCAATTATGAAATAGATATAGAAAAATCGGTTTCTATTGTTTTGTTTTTAGTAGTAATAAACTATTGCTACTGTACTAATTTTTTAAGTATTGAATGCAGACTTGTGGGTTTCAAATACACAAGGTGGGGTCTGACTCATTCAATTGTAAAAGGTACGGAGATATTATTTTTTTAAGGAAAGAAATTATAATGGACTATGGAGTAATACATTCTTAATTAGTTTAATTTCACCAATTTGAAATAACTGGTTTATGTCTAATCATAACATGAATTTTAATTAACTAAAGGCTTGCTTATGAGAAGGTGTAATGGCATTTTCATTAATTTGGTAGATGCAAATTATGACAACACAAAGGTCAATGTTGCTGTATCATATCATATATACAATTAACAGTATATTCTGCATTGCATGTTATGTTTAAAATTTGTGGGATTTAATTGTTAATTACTTTATTAGTGAACATTTCTGGAAAGTTGTCTTGTTAGTTAGTAATTGTATTCATTTTGCCTATTCTGCAATTGCAACATGGCTTTTGTTTCTTTGATTCATACATTCAAATTATCTGCTAATTAGGGTCTAAAATTTACTTTAACTGGGGTTTTTTTGACCAATTTATTAAGAAAATCCTAGTCTAATGAGTGCCTTTGAATTAGGGCACTATGCATATAAATACATTCATATGAGTTATGACATGAAATCATCACATCTTATCTATTAAATTTTTCAAAGTATATTGTCAATGGTGATGAATTGAATAGAAGACAAAACTACACATTTAATTTGGTCCAATTTCAAAGAACACAAAACTTAAAGGAAAAGGCTTGATTTTACTATGTACTTTCAACAATGAAACAAATACATTTTCCCTTCAAATTTTTTTCTTCCCAGTTACAACACAATGAACCCCATAAACTGCAAACCGGAATTCCCATCTGATGGAGATCAATCCCCCACCTTCAAATCTCGCAAAATATACACCCCCACTAGTAATAGTACAACCCTCTCTGGCTCTGAATCTGATGATGATGATCTGTCATCTTGTCTTCCTCATTGAACAACAAACTGTTAATGTCACCACCAGATGTGATGAGCTGCTTCACCTCCTCAAGCTCGTACTGCAACTGAAGCTGCCCATTATTCTCCAAAATCCCATTCACATTAGGCTTCCGATCAAGAACGAACGACTCGATCGGATCCACATGCCCCTGGACCATGAACTTGTTGTGACTTCGATGATCTTCCGACCCAACAAAACCGGCAGGCACAGCTTCCTGTTTGATCACGTGATGGTCCTTACCCCCATAGCTTATCTGGCTGCAACTCCCATCGGACGATGAGCTCGCAGGCTGATGATCATTTCCCCCAAAAATAAGCATATTATTGATGTCCTTAAAATAGGGCAAATCCAACAAACCCCCTTCCTGATTCACAGAATACTGGCCGCTGCTGTTCATATACGGTATGCCTGCAGCTGGGGCTGAGTCAGGGTTGGGATTGTTGTAGAGGAAATTCTGTTGGGGCGAAATGGGGAATTTGCCACCGGATGGGGTGTAGATAGAACTGTAGAGATACTGCTGCAAACTGGAGGGAGATGATGATGAGAAATAGTGTGGGGTTTGAAGGGTATTATTATTGCCGCCTCCTGAAGAATACGGGAGGAGCGATGAGCTGTACTTTCCATGGAGGCCTGGATGGATTCCCGACGCTGCTGATCCCATGAGCTTCTTTTTCAGCTTCGTGTTCCAGTAGTTCTTGATATCGTTGTCTGTCCTTCCCGGTAACTGAGCAGCTATGATTGACCATCTGCATATATATTTGGGGGAAAAAAGGGGGGGAAATTTAATTCTTCACAATCGAAACCTAATTGAATGATGACTTTTTTGCTGCCCTAGCTAGCTAACTTTGAATACAGTTTTTGACATTTTATGGTGTAAAGATTCAATCTTTTTATCAATAATTGTGTGTGATAAAACCCCAAAAATGGATTACTGACCTGCTTCCAATGGTGGCATAGAGAGCACAAATGACTCGATCTTCCTCATCGGAAAACTCGCCGTGTTTGATGTTGGGCCTCAGGTAATTCAGCCATCTCAACCTGCAGCTCTTCCCACATCTCTTGAGACCTGCACCCAGATTCGGACACAAGGAAGGACAAAATCAAGACATGGAGAGGGGAAATTTGCTAAAATTAGGGTTAACTGATTCAAATTCTTACCAGCCTTTTGAGGGAGAGCAATCCAATTTCCACCGGTGCCAAACTTGTCGATGAATTCCTTGAGTTTAGCATCTTCTTCGGGAGACCATGGGCCTTTCTTCACATTAGCCTTATCACAGCAAGGAGCTCTCCCCATCTCTAGCTCTTAACTGGCCTTGCTTATCTCTTTCTAAATGGATGGATGAGTTTATAGTATCAGATCAGAGATTGATGTGGAAATGGAAGTATTCTTGCATCCTGGGGAAGAAACCTGTCTCAATTCCTCCTCGTAATTTTGACTTGGTAGGCCTTTTTATTGAGGGGAGTCTGGTTGAGACTTGAGAGAGAAATAGTAAAAGTCATGGATTATTTTTTTTTTATTTTATTTTTTTAAAGTACGTATATTTTTGTAGTAGTATTTGCATAGGTGTTTTCCTCTGGAAAAACACAAGTCAAAGGACAGCCTGCTGGCTTTCTATTATCACATTAGTCTTACACTTACTATTTTTTTTTTCAACACTCAATATTAGGCATATGTAGATAATTTATTTAATATACATGAGTACGACTTATATATTTTCATGTATTTATTTTCACTTTAGACCTTCAAAAGACAGGCATCAACTATATATTGATTTAGATTAAATTTTCTTGTGTGTATGTATGATTACTACTTCCTCCTCCGTTCTCAAATATTTGCTACGGACCCACTGCACACGCAGTCCAATTCACATTTTGAATCATTAATAACTCAAGTTCGGTATATGTAAAAATTCTAAAAGTTCGATATTTAAAAACTACATGACGAGACGAATCTAACAAGATTCCTCTTGACTAAATTTTAACTTGTATAACTATGATAAAACTTTAAATCAAAGTATATGGATGAATAGTGTCCAAAACAAATGGGACAAACATTTGACAACGGAGGAAGTATATTATTTAAGATATACCTATATGTGGATGATATTAGTTAAGGCAAGGAAATGAAAGCTGGCCTATTTACTGTTCAGCTTTATGTATTGCATATTTTTAAAATAAATTTCAATTTTGTATATATGTTTTTATAAACAGAAGTTGAACTTATAAAGAGTTAATTTTATCATCTATTTTTCACGTGAATTTTAAATTCCAAACTCTAATCTCTCAACTCCTGACGCTAAACTCTATTATTTCCCAAACAGAACCTAAATAAATTATTATCATCCAAATTTAACTTAAATGTTAACTATTTAAAAACCTTTATATCATGGGGACCAAAAGATTAATTACTTCCGACATTTTTTGTTTGTCGATATATATACAATGTTCAATCTAGATTTCCTAGTTATATTTAATATTCCAAGTTTTATATATCATTTTATATTTACAGTTGGTCTGAGTTGTATGGAACTCTGACAGTTTAAGCAAAGATTTCGGGTTCGATTTTTTTGTATACAGAATTTTATTTTGTGATAGACAACCCTTCAAGCTCACCAGATACTTTAAAGATTAATTTTGGTTCAATGAAGTCTGAGAATACTCGGTAATTAAAAAAAAAAAAAAAAAAAAGTAAGTACATATATCGTCTAACTATTTACAAATATCCGCCAATGGTGAATTCTCACATGATTTTATTATATATAGTACTACTAATTAAATTACAGATACAAATTGGTGGTTCGTTCAATTGTTATTGACGCTGGATTTAATAGGAATGACTATGGTTTAACTCTCGCAAATGACAATTGGGACAGATAGAATTACTTACACGACAAAACTTACCACGAACCAGATTAATTTTTTTTTTAGGAGCCATTGAAGGCCTGGAAAGGGTGGTGGGAGCCCATGCCACACAATTACAAAGGGGAATTAAAGGGAGGGATAGGGGGCCGGTGGGAATCGAACCTCCAACCTTCCGTTGGAAGTCAAGGGACTTAACCGCTTGGGCTAGGTCCTCATCCCCACGAACCAGATTAATTGGTCTAACACTAGTGGTTGATCTCAATAAAATCAGACTAAAAAAATAGTTTAAATTACACACATTTCATTAATTAATAATTTTATATTACTTGTTCTGATATTTTGCTTCAGCCGTAGCCAAACCCAAACCATCGCATCTAGTAATTTTAATGTGAGTATTCCAGAAAAGTTCAATCATAATTAACTTTATATTTTTAAACTTTTTCTTTTTTGGTTGAATCTATACTTGGTCCTTGTGTCCTTTTCTCCTCTTGCTTCTTCATTACAAGAAACAGGAATAATTACGTTGTTTAATACTAGTATAAACTTGAATTGACGAGTAGAAATACAAATCCTCTTTAGTGTGAAACATTAATTATATTTCCCTGAGAAGGTCAAGCAGACACACGACGTTCAAATTGTTAACACCTTCACTTTTACTAAGGACCCAATTGTTTTCTTTTCAATATTGAGAAATAGGGAGAAGACAAAAGCAAAGGTACTATATATTACTCCCTATTTTGTTGATTTTAATTCAAATAACTTTAGCGCTGCTCCGAGTTCACTATACGTTAGTAAATTCGCTCGCTCCCAAGTATCAATGGTGCTAAATATTTTTTCATTCTTGTTGTATCGATTTATGTTCATTTGGATTCTACTTCAGTCTGTCTTATGGTTAGTTGCTATACACGTCAAAGAAAATTGCTCTAATAATATTTTAGATTTTAATCTTCTAACATTAGTCATGGTTAAAAAAAATTGGTAAACAGTGACACTCATGTGTCAGAAACGGTGTGTGGGAGAGTCTAAACCATACAAATTATAAAGGGAGATAAAGGGGAGGGATAGGGGACCGACCGGGTGGGGATCGAACCCCCAAACTAAGGTTGGGAGAAAGGGGACTTGACCGCTAGGGTAAGTCCCCAATTTCAACTATGGTTAAAATTGAAATACTCACATAGTAAGAGAGCAAAATTTACGTGGCGTATTTATTCCAAGTACAATATTTAGATTTACAGAGAGTGAATTAGTGATTATATTTCCATATAGCCACTTTGCCTGCTGTCATTCACAAATGCATGATATGATTATCTAAACACAATGAATAAAATAAATAATTAAATAAGTAGTAATCCATAACTGACCAGCACCAGCTAGTACTGTATGCATAGAGCTCGTTATGATCAGTCGGAACAATGTGAGAAATTAAAAATAAAAATAGATAAGCAATAATCCTAGATTTGCACAGTTTTTGCAAAGCTGACTGATTTGAATGATGATGATCATGTTTTATTATGACCCATCTTTTACAGTTCAGGTAGGTGCCTTTTCAATTGACTTATCAATGTTCAATTTTGAATTGTCACACGCCTCAAACTGACCACTGTTATGGTTATGCGTTGGTATCCATTCGGACAAATACTAATAATTTATGTTTAGCAGTTATTATACATTGTGACAATCATTATTTCTGTGGGTAAATGCAGACTATATCTGTTAATGATGAGACTGTCCCCTTAGCTCTTTTCGTAGTACTAGTATTCATAATTTATAGGTAAAATAGTTAAACAGCCAGCCCAATCAAAAGGCAGAAGGCAAGAACTTGATCAGTTTGGCAAGTTCTCATCCTCAGTTCAATCAATTTGAATCCTAGCTAGAATTGATTTGAGTGGTATAAGACTATGGGCCTCTAACAGTAGAAACAAAGACCTCGAGTTCAAGCCTTTATATATACAAAATTCTGTTTCATAAAGACAACGCTTCAATGCCCACCAGATCTTTAAAAGATAAATCTTGGCCCCAAATGAAGTATTGGGATACCGGATATACACAAAAATAAATAAATCAATTCCACAGTAAAATACTTGGTTGACACCGCTTGATATCCTAATACATTTCTTATTTTGGGATTGTTAAATTATTTGAGGATGTAATTTTAGTATATTTAATAATTTATTATTGCATCTTGTTTGACGTTTTTTTATATTGTTCATTATTTAACATTGATACAATTTTATTACAAGAATATATTTGAAGAAAATAATCGAGTTGAGTATTGTTAACATCATATAATCATGCAATTTTGAGATATTAACGGTTGAAAAAGTACATTTGCGTGCATAAGTCAAATAAGATAAGTTAAATGTAACGGATAAAGTATTTAATTAAATGGGTCGATAATTAAATGTCACTCAACCACTCCCCGTCTGTGATTGTTGTTAAACTCGGAAGGGACAATTGGTTATCACAATTTTTGTTTAATTATTTAAAAACATTTTAAATTATACTAAAACATACTTCCTCCGTTTTCTTATACTGGTAAATACGGATTTTTGTTATTGTTCATCATTCAATTTTAACTTAAATTTTTATTACTTATACATAGTCAAATAAGATATTGTTGGATTTTTATTATCTTCTATTTTTTTAGGTGAATACCAAGGTATTCCCAAGCATTGGCGGATCTAGCTATGTTCAAGGTAGGTCAATTGACCTATCATTATTTTATAAAATAAATACACTAATTATATTTAATAAGTTAAATTTAGTCCAATCAATTTACATGAAATAGTTTTATTAATTTTAACTCTATTTATATGAAATAGTAGATTTTATTAAATTTAGCATTTCTTCACAAGTAGGGTAAAAATTTTCTATTTTGAGTCGAGATGTACATTTTGAACTCGATTTTGAATTTAATTAGGGATGTGAAGCATTTAAATAAACTTTGTATCAAGTTTGTGGTGACAAAGAAGGACGAAACATATTTGAGGGTGTATTTACTTTTAAGAGATAAATATTTTTTTAGGCCATCAATAGGCAGGTAATTCACTTTTGGGCCACGAAAGATTGAATTATGAAATTGAGCCACCAACAGGCATTCGGGCCGAATTTAAAGCCAATTTGACCAATACCACACAAAATCGGGCCGCGTGAAACCCAATCACCACACGATGGCTTAAAAGCGGAAATTGTTTACTTTTGGTGGCCTGTTTTAATTGTTTGGTAGTTAAAATAATTATTTCTTCATCATTCCATTATTTATGCCTCACTTTCCTTTTTTTGTCTATTTCAACATTTTTGTCTCATTCTCATTATAGTAAATACTCCCTCCGTCCCAGTTTAATTCTCTTGTTTGACTTTTTGTCACTGCTAATTATTTAACTTTGACTTAATGTTATTACAAGTATATATTAGAAAGAAATAGTCGAGTTGGGTCTTGTTAGAATCTTAAACTCATGTAGTTTTAGAATATATATTTTATATAATTCTTTTTTTTTTTTACAGATTTTGAGATATTAACGATTGAAAATGTGCATTGGATGTGTGCACAAATCAAACAAGATATGTTAAGTGTGACGGAAGAAGTAATGAAATATTAATCACCAAACATACCTTAAGAAGTAATGAAATATTAATAACTGTATAGGCTGTTTTGCAAAAAAAAAAAAATCACCAAACCTACTGCATCACATCAATAATTAAAATTTCAAACTGACGACAATTAATAATTCCAACACACGACCATACATCACACATAACTAAATTAATTAAAAATTCAAATTTAATATAATTATATCACATAAATTTCTAGTTTACTTCTACAATAAATACTAATATACACTACATTAAATACGTTCTATCCCCACATAAAATACCGTGGTCAAAATACCATGATGTGAAATAAAGATTCATTAAAATAAATAATAAATAAAATTAAAACAAATATATATTATAAAAAAAATAAAAAAATAATAAGTAGAATTAATTGTATTAATAATAACATCAAGAATTAATTAAAGTATCTAACCTAAAATAAAAAATAAATAATTAAATCTAAAAAATAAATTAAATTTTGACGGACAAAAATATTGTGACGGACAATAAAAATGAAAGTGAGACATAAATAAATAGTTTGATGAAGTATTATTTAATTTAATTTAAAAATAGAAAATAAAATAAAAAACCTAAAATAGGCCATCAAAAGGTAAACATTGTAACTTTTAGGCCAGCGCGTGAGAGTGTGTGGCGAGTGGAGCACACACGGCCCGTTGAGACGTTGACTTGGTCAATTTGGCCTAAAAAACCAGCCCGAATGCCTGTTGGTGGTTCAATTTCATAATTCAATCTTTCGTGGCCCAAAAGTGAATTACCTGCCTATTGATGGCCTAAAAAAATATTTATCTCTACTTTTAAATAGAAGTTAGTATGACTTCTTCAGTAGCAATAACAATAACACAGGGGATTTGAATGATTGTTAGGTTATTTTCATAAAACGAGATTTGTTAATGAATATTATTATTGATGCTATAGTGCAATAATACCAAAATATATGAATTCATTATAAACAATTGTAATTATTTGATATAATAGAATTATTTTACATTAATTTTTTTATACATACAATAATTATTATATTATATTAAATCAAATTAATTTATATTATTGTGGATGAAGACTTTGGCCTAGTGGTTAAGTCCCTAACTCACAACCTTTAGGTTTGGATTCGATTCCCCACTTAGCCCCCTATCCATTCCCTTTGTCCCTTTGTAATTTGTGTGGTATGGGCTCCCACTATCTATTTCTTAACATGTATAGGTTGTTCAACAAAGAAAAGGTAATTATATTATTACGAAAAAATTGACCTACCAAATATAAATTCCTGCATCCGCCACTGTTCTCAAGCCTCATTGGATCCAAAACTAATCCCTCGAGGATCTGGTGGGAATTGAAGAGTTAACTCTCCCAAAGTAAAATTCTGTATACACAAAGGCTCGAACCTGAGACCTTTGCTTAAGTTGCCAGAGCCTCATACCACTCAGGTCAACTGCGTATGGTTTATTATCTTCTATTTTAGAATATCAACTTTTTATCATTTTACTTACACACGATTTAATCATTAATTAAAAATACAGAAAATGTAAAAAAAAAAAGGACACATTCCCTAAACACTACTGATATAAGGCCAGGATACGAAAGTACTCCATTTGAAAGGCCACCCAAAGTATTTATGATTACTTCTGAAAATAGAAATTGTGAAATGACATAACAACCCCTGTTATAAAATACAATCAAGGTTTGGGTTGGAGGGCAAAATAAGAAATACACAAGGTGGTCATGTCCTCCCCGGCGATCGAGGACTGCCACCACTGCTGTGCAATTAATGCACCCAGAAACCACCCCTCACCATTCATTCCTCTCCCTTTCCAACTTCCTTCTCTCCCTCACCCGTTCACCCCCCTCCCCCCCACTTCTTCTCCCTCTTCCTCTCCCTGTAACTAAAAATCCTCCCCATTTTGTGAGTGCTCGAAGTCACCCTCCACTTCATTCTCTTCATATCCACCATTCACCCGCAACGACTCTCCTTTTCCCTTTTTTTGAGCTTGTGAAAGTGACGAAACATGCCATCCGATGTTGCTTCAAAATCGGACGACACCGGATCTCCATTTAGACGATTCCCGCTCGCACAACAAATCGGACGATGAAATAGGTATGGCAATGAGTTTGTGGAGTTTGGGTGTTAGTTTATTTGATTTATTTTTGTGTTTGACAGTGTTGAAAGAGGAAGATTAGGGTTTAGGGTTTGTGATTTTTGTGTAGTGATTTGGGGCTAGTTCTAGCGATTTGGAATTTTTGTTGTTGAAAGAGGACGACACCAGCCCATATTTCTTGTTTTTTGTGCGGATTTTGATGTGGTTTGAAGTGAGTTTGGGAAGCTTGGTTGTTGGTAGGAAATTGTTTCTTGTTTGGTTCAATCGATTTTAGTTTTTGAAATTTTTTTGAAATCCTGGGGTTTTGGGTTTGCGATTTGTTCTTTTCGATTTAGTGCTAGCGCTACAGCCCCTGTTTTATGTTTGTTGCGTGGTTTTTTACATTGTCTGATGTGAGAGTGGAAAAATTAATTATTTGTTGAAATTATTTCTTGTCGTTGCAATCGCCGTTGGGGTTTTGAAACTTGTTTGATTTCGATACCATTGTCATACTGAAAATATACCGGTGATGTGCATTTTCTATGCTTGTTGAAAAATCCTTGTATAATTTGTGTATATGACAGTCGTGCATAACCACTAGTCAAGATGTTAAGTTATGAAGCCATGTCTTGTTGTGTTGCAATGTGTTTAGTTATTTTGCAAAAATTATTCATTTTACAAGCTTTTGGTGTTGGCACGAATGTGAACTTGGACACCTGTACTATTGTTGCATGACACCGGTATAATTGAAATATGTTAGCAGGTATCCAGAAATGGCCCCCAAACGTCCGCCGAAAGGGAAGAAAACAAAGAATAGTGACAGTGAACAGAAGAGAACGGAGAAGATTGATAGTAGACAGCGGAAAACGAAGAAGAGTGAAAGTGAAGAGACGCAAACGAAGGAGGACAATGCAAAGACGAGCGGACAGGCTACCATTATATCACGTTGTACCTTGAGTGTGCTACAAGACGCAACGAATAGCATACGAGAGAGAATAACGGACGAACAATGGAAGGCGGTCAAGTGCACTCCATTCTACCACTTTGCGAAGATCGATTCGATCTACAACAGCAAGACGAGGCTGCAGTCGCTGGTGAAGTGTTTTAATAGGGACTTGGAAGCTTTTATTTTTTGAGAGGGATTTATGGTAAAGTTCAATGCGTGGGAATATTCTGTGGTGCTGAGGAGCAGGCTATGACGATGGAGGAGCCTGCTGGGGTGGAGCAGGCTCAGACGGAGCACATAACTGTTCAGTAGGCTGAGATGATGGAGGAGGAGTCGGCTGATGAGGACCATGCACAGACAATGGAGGAGGAGCCGACAGTTCAGGTGCCGCCTAGGACGACGGCTGCAGATCCCAGTGTTGATGCTAGGCCTGATCGTGAGAGTGCTCTTTCTCCGGTTCCACTAGCTGTATACGCTCCAATGGTCCTAGCCTTGACCGTACCGTCTAGAATCCCTTCGTGGCCCGTCCTAAGCGAAAAGTTTTCGGTGTCCCTCCAGCCCAGAAAGAAGTTCAGACTGCCCCTACCGCGGCCACGACTGATGCCCCTCTGTTCCCATACCTACGGGTGATGCCAAGCTATTCCCGCACCCACGACTGATCCCCCTTCTGTTCCCGCGCCTACGACTGATCCCCCTGCTGTTCCCGCGCCCACGACTGATGCCCCAGCTATTCCCGCTCCCACGACTGATCCCCAGTGTTCCCGCGCCCACGACTGATGTTTTTTAGCCGAATGACGATGCCGCCTCTTCCTCTCACGATCTCAATTGGTTGATCGATTATGATCACTTGTTTGATTATTTGTTGAGTATTGATACAGGTTTATGTGTTGATGGATTGATAGTACTGTTTTATTGGTTGAATATTTTGGTTAATGGTGTTCTGATGAATTGTTGGTATTTTGCCTTTTGATGAATGGTCCACGGTTGTATCTAGACATTGTGCTATTCTTGTTCATTTGTTGGTACTGTGCAAGGTGATGAATGGTATTTTATGTAGAATAGTCGTATTCGCCTAAAGAAATTACTGTTGGTATTTATTTTTACGATGATAGCAATCTTTGTTCAGTAATGGTGTCAGACTTGGCAATGAATTAATGGTGTTCGATGAAATCATACCATAAACACTATTATGGAGATTTCTTTCAAGTATCATTAATTGGTTCATAACAAAGTAGTTAAGAATACCAAACTAAGTGATGTGGATAATCTTGTAACATAATGTTTGGTGTTGAGCTAAGTGATATGTATAATCTTGAAACTAAAGTAATGTGTTGGATTAAACTAAGTAATCTTGATAAACTTGAAACACAATTCACTATGTTCAAGTAAGTGATGTTCTTACAATGGTTCATACAAGTGTAGTGTATTGCATAAATCGACATGGCTAATGGTTGAGAGTGTTGTTCCTACAATGATTGAAATTTGTTAAAAGGAAGCCAATACAATAAATTCGCAACAATAAGCTACTACAACACCCTTAACAACAATAAACATTATAACGGTATGAATCAAGAAAGTCAATGATATAGATAGGGAACAACAATGGTACTGATTTGACAATAAAAGTGGTATTCTAGCTGATCCAAAGAGTTTATCTTATAAATAGCAATTTGGAAGCGAAACAGTTCCCAATTGCATATTGATGTGACACAACGTTGAAGTCTAATTCGCCTTCAATGATAATAGTGATTTAGCGGAATCAAATAAAGAAAGATATCATGTGTGAGTGAGTGAGAATCTATAATTTGACCCTCCATTCACATACCTAAGTACTCATCCATTCAAAACATCAATGCAATAGACATTATTACTTTGTTTGCCATGAGTGATGTAATATTCTTTGATGTGACCATTTTATGTGATTACTTATAACTATAAGTGTTGAACAATAATTTGATTATTTTTTACTTTTTAATGTGTTGAACAATAATTGAAATAACTGTATTTTCCAACTCCTGGAAGTATTATGTGTCCATTACATTAGTGTTTTCGTTACCAGTTGACTTATATTTTCTTGTTTATGTCCTATAAATGCCTGTAAAGTGTAAATATGATGTGTGCATCTTTTGTTCGTGAAATACGTCATCAGAAACCGATCATTTCATTGCATTCAAAATGGTATCATATATTGAAACCGTCCTCATACATGATAGATTCAAGTTCTGAAACCATGCAAACCCCAAAATAATACACCAAGTCAACAAAAATATGCAACAACAACAAAACACTATTTCGCAACAAAAGTAACACCAGTCTTGGCTTAATGTTGGCATTGTAGTTCTGGTCCCGACGCACTTTATCTTTTATGAATGACGCTACCCATGTCACATTCGTATTTGGGTGAGTCCTCAATTGTAGATTATTAACGCCGCAGCCATGAGTCAACGTGCACGTGCGGATTGCAAACGAGTTGTCAGACTTGTGTAATGATGCATATATGCGCTAGCCACAACCTTCCGTGGTGCATTTTGCGTGTATTTTGCTTTTGTTGTTGTGAATGAAATCATATCCACGCCGAATAGCTATACAATGATTTTCCAGCACCTTCCGGAAATGATATTGATTCTTAAACCTTTGTCCTGCTCCCTTTATTGCATTGGCCCAAATAACCCTCTGTTCCTCCTCGTCATCGGTATCTTTGTCGTCCAGCTCATCTTCTGCCACCGTTTGTTCCCTGTAGTACAAGTTACCCAAACGTCATAAACTAGTTACATTCAGCAGGAATACCAGTTTTGTGCACGTTTGACGACTTTCGTTTGTGTAAGTCTATACCAGTGTTGTGTACAGAAAACATCAATGCACAAAACCACTTTCATATTTCAAGATCATGGTCATTGGTACGCAGATTTCCAGATACTACTGAAATATATAGATATAATCATAACCACGTATCATCTACATAATAAAACAATTCCTACGCTCTCATTTAAATAAATATTTATAAAGCAAGCAGCTCAATGCAATTTCACAAAACCCTTACATGATCGTGCTTCTTCATTCCCGGTCCATCACTATCATCTTCCCAAATATCAGTCCCTTTGCCCGGTTGAAGTTCGACATTCTTCTCACATCGTCATCGTTAATTATCTCCATTGTGTAACCCCCGTTGGTTTCATCGTAGTGGAGCGTGTGTGTAGCTGAACATACACTACCCCATTTCTCCGTCACCTTTCCATACACATTCGAAAGGGCATCGCCATCCCTTATCCGCACGAGATGGACTTGGCCATTATAATGGCAGAACAACATGACCTCTTGTCCAACCCCTTGCTCCCGACTGCTTTCCATCTTCCTCACCCCTACTCCCTTCCGAAAAGCCTGTAGAAAACCCTAAAGAACACCCTCTCAAAATCCAAGAAAACCCTAAATAACAGCCTCTCAAAACCGTAAGGTTCTTCCAACCCTAAACCCTCTAACCACGTTCTCCTTCCACCCATCAAGAATGCGAATCCACTCCCCCGCCGCTTGAGAAGCTTCCTCAACAGTCTTCCCAACCAGAAATCACAAAAAAGAATAAAATGGAGGTCGCCGCTTCCTACCCTGTTCCGCCCAAAGATGACGAAAATGGAAGTCGCCGCTGTCGTTTACACCTCGCGTCCGCTGTTGCTTCGCCGCCAAAGTGGAGGAGCTGCTCATTAATGGCTTTCGATTTCATCGAATGAAAGCATTGAAGAAGAAGAAGCTGCACATTTTTTGAACCCACCAAGCTCAACACCCATTTTGTCTCACTCCACCTCTCACATCAATGGGTCAGAAAAAGGACAAAAGGTAAGGATTTTTTTGTAATTTCACTCTATTTTGGTTATTGATTTAAAAATAAAGAGGGGGGCCTGAATCAGGATGTATTTCGTATTTTGGTACTAATACGGAATGTATTTGGTATGCTGGCCTTACTTTAGGAGAAGTTTGGAGTGGTGGCCTTTTTTAATAATTCACCCTTAAAAATATGTATTGAATTGCTTATATGAGGAGAATGTGGCATTTTCAAAATAATGTTGGGTGTAATAATGAATGAAGTTTTTTATATTATATGAAATGTACGTTTAATAATTTACTCAATTGCTGGAAAAGTGTTTTGCCATTATTTATCAAATAAATGTGATACATTTATAAGAAATGAGATATATTTATATGAAAATGCGATATATTAATAGGGACTATATATATACTCCCTCCGTCTCGTTAAAAACGTCTCAATACTTTTGAGCACGGTTTTTTATGTGTGAATAGTTAGTATTTAATGTAGGGGTATATTAGTGTTAAAGTGGAGGTAAATTAGTATTTTATGTGATGTTATTGTAATGAGTTTGAATTTTTAATTGATTTATTTATCTGTGATATGATAGTTGCGTGTTTGAAATTATAATAAATTTATTTATTAATGTGATATGATGGTAGTGTGTTTGTAGTTAATTATTTCCTAAAAAGGAATGAGACAACTTAAATGAGACGGACCAAAAAAGAAAATGAGACGGAATTAATGCAAGGAGGGAG
Source organism: Hygrophila difformis (assembly GCA_030278955.1). Taxonomy (NCBI): domain Eukaryota; kingdom Viridiplantae; phylum Streptophyta; class Magnoliopsida; order Lamiales; family Acanthaceae; genus Hygrophila; species Hygrophila difformis. The sequence goes on along the minus strand of JAOANR010000001.1, from coordinate 19,351,963 downwards.
TATTAGACAATTAACTCAATAAATAAATAGGAATAAAATATGCAATAATTACCCCAACTTACTTAAATAACTACAACCACCCTGGACTTCGTTCCGGGAATATTGCAGCAAATGCATTCGATGTGTGGTTCCCGCGACTTTAGTTGTTTAAGTGTTTCCTTTTAATTTGTGGTTTTTTTGTTTTTTCTTTTTCTTTTTCTTGTTTTACACTTGTTTCTCTAGCTCCGGCTTCTTTAAAAAAAAAATAACTGCAACCACCCACGGGCTCATTGCATATCTATAATAAATACTTCCTCCGTTTTCAAAAAATTGAAACGGACCCATAGTGCACGCAATCCAATGCACGTTTTAAATCATTAATAACTTAAGTCCGGTATTAATAAAAATTCTAAGAGTTCAATATTTGAAAACTACTCGACGAGACGAATCTAACAAGATCCCACTTGACTATATTTTAACTAGTATAACTATGATAAAACTTTAAGTCAAAGTGCGTGTATAAATAGTACCCAATTTCCAAACATTTCATCTATTAAAAAACGGAGGGAGTAGTATGCATAAGATTAGGCTAGCCGGCTGACAATTCGTTAGTGTTACTTCCCTGGGAAGATTGGGGCATTCTACTATATTTTTTTAGGTTTAAAGATAGTATTTGGATTTTTTTTTTTAAAAAAAAAATACTAGGTGGAGTCTCGGGTCAGCTAGGAAATATGAGTGTGCTACATGCTGAGATAGCCGCTGTTTTAGGGTTACATGAGTGTGCTGTTTTAGGGTTACATGAGTCTCGGGTCAGCTAGGAAATATGAGTGTGCTACATGCTGAGATAGCCGCTGTTTTACACGGGCTTTGGTTGGCCAAGGAGATGGGCGTTCGCGAGATATGCTGTATTTTAGACTCCCAGGATGCACTACGACATATAAATTCGGAACCTATCAACACTCATCGCATTGCAGCTCTATTACATAATATTAAGGAGCTCCGCCAAGAATTTCAAGATTGTCGATTTGAACACATATGGAGAGAGGGTAATGCAGTAACAGATTCCCTTACTAAGCTTGGTGCAGATGAGGAGAAAATTTTACACTACATGGGTCTTCCCACCTGATTCCGTGAAATCGCTTCTAAACGCATATGCTGTGGGAACCTGGTTCTACGGACCTAAACTATGTGTTTTGAGAGCTTTTTTATTTTGTTTTCTTAATTTCTTGTAATTTGCTAGCCTGAATAGGCTGATATAAAAAATAAAATAAAATAATTATTCAAAGTTCAAATTTCACAACCTTTACTGTTATACTACTATTGTCAAAGACAGACGTAGTCTAATTTCTGGGAAAAAATGATAAATAGGTCCTTTTTCTTTTCAAAAAATTCAAATCAGTCCTTTTTCTATTTTATTACCAAAACAGTCCTCTACAAATGCTAATTATGTCCAAATCAGTCCTTTTTTCACTAATTATATTCTAATTGCTGATGTGGCAAGGGTTTTAATTTAAACCTGACACGTGTGCATAATATTAGTCCTTTTTCTTTTATCTTTTGCCAATTCAATCCTAAACTTTTATTTTGTTCTATTTAGTCCTCTACTTCAATCACTCATTTTTATATTAATTGGCCTCAAACCTTTCAAATTATTTCATTTTAGGCCCAGAACCTTAAATTTTTTATTATTACTAATCCATTTATCAAATAAATGCACAACATACTTCCATAAATAAAATTAAACACCAAACCTCATATATTGGGTTTGACTGCTTTGTTATCGGGTCTTTCAAGTACTGGAATTTTACGGACTCTCTCTAATAACCACTCGACCGCAACCGATTGTTCATTGGTTTTGGTTTCCTTCAGTAACAATCAACAGAATCTTACTTTGCGTCCTACCTTAGGATGTAGCAATATTTGAGTAAATGATTTAACTTGAATTTTGGAAGGTTATGGATACAGGAAGCCTTGGTTTTATTGAAAAATATTAATATTATTAAAAATATTAAAAAAATAGCCTGAATTTTATTGTCCACAAAGTATGATTGTGCTGATTGTTGCTGAAGGAAACCAGAACCAATGAACCATCGTTACGGTCGGGTGGTTAGAGAGAGTCCGTAAAATTCGGAACTTCGAAGACCCGGTAACAAGGCGGTCAAACCCAATGTATGAGGTTTGGTATTTAATTTTATTTACGGAAGTATGTTGGGCATTTATTTGATAAATGTATTAGTAATAATAAAAAATTTAAGGTTCTGGGCCTAAAATGAAATAATTTGAAAGGTTTGAGGCCAATTAATATAAAAATGAGTGATTGGGGTAGATGACTAAATAGAACAAAATAAAAGTTTAGGACTGAATTGGCAAAAGATAAAAGAAAAAGGACTAATATTATGCACACGTGTCAGGTTTAAATTAAAACCCTTGCCACGTCAGCAATTTGAATATAATTAGTGAAAAAGGGACTGATTTGGACATAATTAACATTTGTAGAGGACTGTTTTGGTAATAAAATAGAAAAAAGACTGATTTGAATTTTTTGAAAAGAAAAAGGACCTATTTATCCTTTTTTCCCTAATTTCTGTGTATGTCACGGTATCTGTCTGGTAGGTTGCTGCTTCTACAATCTTCAATGCATGTACATATTTTTAAGACAGACTATAATTAATTAATTGTTGGATGGGCTTGTGTCGTATTCTGTGCAGATTTACTGATATTTTTGTAAGAGATTCTCTTCATTTTTAAAGGCATACTATATATACGAATAATTATTATTTATTCTTCTGAAAGCAATAACAGAGGGACAATTGTGATCTCCCTAATGGAGGCATTGTTTAATTTGTTGGGGGTTCAAAACTTCAACTCTCTTCCGACCACTTTCCCATTCCTTTATTTTCCCCTCATGTCCACTTTTTCAGTTATGACATATGCAAGCACACCAATTTTTTATTTATTTTTTTTTTTATGTATACCGGTATCTCGATGCTACATTGAACCCAAAACAAATCGTTCGAGGATCTGGTGGGTACTTAAGGGTTGTTTCTCCCAAAGCAGAATTCTACATACACAATGGCTCGAAGCCGAGACCTTTGTTTAAGTTGCTAATGCCCCATACCACTCAGGTCAACTGCGTTTGGTACAAGCACGTCAAATTAAATTCATTATCGAATAATTAATATTTATTCTATATATGTAATGTGTATGGCTTAAGCTCCCACACACCTTTGCCGACACTTAAGTGTTAATATTTACCAAAAAAAATATTTACTCTAAATATACAAAATTTATGTCTATTTTTTTAATTTTGAGAAGATACTTATTTAATTTTTCGCCGTTAGATGCTTCATGGTTGTACGTATTTCACTATTTCTGTCTTTCCACTCATTAGATTTGTATTGTAATTTCTGGATGGAGATATGACACAGGTGAATATTATGCTTTTTTTTTTTTTAATGTATGCGCATGCATATTCATAAAGGATTATAAAGGAATTGGTAATTTCTTGTTTCCTATTATGTGACATGCACCTCAAAAGTTAGTTGAAATTATAAAACCACCCCTCTATTTTAGCTCCGATCCTAGGGTGTCTAGGGATTTGAAGTTGTCCTTAGTACTCCGTCTTAATTAATAAGATTATCAATGTTTTCTTGATTTTGTTTTGAACAGGGCTTTATTAAATTTACGTCATTTCAATCTATCGACATACACACACATATGTCCTATCACACAAAATATACTTCCTCCGTTTTTAAATGATAGCTACGTTGGAGAATTTGGCACTATTAACACAATCACTTTGACTTGAAGTTTTATCATAGTTATTCAAGTTAAAATATAGTCAATTGAGATCTTGTTAGATTCGTCTCGTCTTGTAGTTTTTAAATATCGAACTTTTAGAATTTTTACTTATACCGAACTTGAGTTATTATTGATTTAAAATATACATTGGACTAAGTGCTGCGTGGGTCCGTAGCAAACAAAAAAAAAATGGAGGGAGTATATGGTTACGGTACAACCCCTTAAATAGTCGTAATGTGCAGATCTACTATCAAAACGTTTCTATCATCACACAAATCACACCCGTTCTCCCATTACAATATTAGTCGCATACATCACACGGATCCTACTTGCATGTCAAGGTGCATGCACCCTATCTTCTTCCTACACTCACCATAAGATTACAGACCACATAAAACATTTCCAATAAGAATGAAATAACGTTGTTCTTGTCTCTTTATTTCTTAAAAATAGCGTCCATTTCACTAATTATCATCGCAAAATTAAGCTAACTTACTATGGAGTTTGATTGTGCTAAGCAATAAAATAAAACATAAAAATATAAAAAGATGACAAAACCATAAAAATTACTTGACGTTCCTATTTATTGCAGTGATATTATATATATATATTGTATATATATAGCTATTATATTATATGGCACAATTAAATATTTATTCTAAGCAAGTATATGAGGTTGGCAAAATGACTGGTATTATATTATACTATCCAACACCAAATTTTTTTGTAAATTATCGGTTTATTATTTATGATTTGTGTTTGCCTTTTTAAATTTGTTTTTCCATTTTTCATGAGTTAAAACATAATATTCCAATTTGCAGCCGTGATGAAAAGATACCGTCAGCTTAACGAATACTATCTCTAAATTAGCCCACTCGCTACCATTTTAATTAATTAGTAAGTATTAATTTACACACTGCATATAATTTAGTTTGTAAGTGGGCAATAATTACTCCAAAATTAGAACCAACCATCATATACAAAATAGTATATATAAACAAATACGATGAACACTGCTTCCCAACGACCTCTTATCCTCCTAGGCGATGAACATGCATGCTGATCATCAAATGCTTTTCATTAATTACTTTTAATGTATATACACTCCGTTTTTTTTTTTTTTTTTTTACTTTTTAAAATATGCAAACTTAACTTTTATATATATATATCATTATACTACGCATGTGTTTCATTCATCATCCAAATTAAAGTTGATTTATATCTAATTACCAAATAAATAAATAAAAAAACTAACCCTGCAATGCAATTTTTATAGATTGCTCTTTAGTCTTTAAATATTTTATTTCTTAATTCTAGCTATATATGTGTACGATTTATATAAATGTATAAAATTATGTTTTCAATTATATGATGCACGATTATTAGTGTCAAAGTCCATGACAAATAATTAAAGCATTAACCCATCGTTTTCTGGTGAGTGTGGAATCTCTTGTATAAAAAAATCATCCATTCCTCTTAAAATTAATCACTGGAAGAAATTATTGTAGGTGGTAAGCATAACAAATAATAATTAACTCCGAAATAAAATAATTTGGGGAAAAGAGGACAAGTGTCTTCGAATCCATTGACTTTGTGACAATGGAAGATGAAATCAAACTATAGGGACTTATGCTTTTGCTTTATCAATGGTTGGCTAACTAAGATTGAAATTTTTTAATTTTTTAACCTGATCTGGTTGTCATTATTTTATTAGTTGGTTATTAACGAAATGTATAAAGTCAGGAGCTTTGACACCAGATAACATTTCTTAGGTGATCATACGTGGCCATCGATTTTTTATTTTTTATTTTTTTTATTTTACCTTTTTAATGTCCTCTTCTTGCTTTACCATTTTATTTTTGTCATGGATATGGTGCTGTCGTGCTGAATGAGTATATTCATTAGATTGAGATTATTATCGATATTTTTATTTTATTAAATAGTTTAGTGTCGGGGATGAGGATTTAGTCCAAGTTGTTAAGTCTCTTGACTTTCCAACATTACAACAGAAGGTTGGAGGTTCGATTCCCCACGCCCCTTATCCCTCCCATTTGGCTCCTCCAATAAGAAAATAGTATATATATATATATATATATATATATAGTTTAGTATTAAATAATTATTAGCAATAAAGTACAATTATTGTAATCATTAAAAATATTTATTTTTTATTACATTTAGTATGTATCCTCATCCGAACCCGGAATTTCCTGGACCTCTAAGAGTAAAAAGCAAAATTTATCCATCAAAAAAGATTTTTTACCCACAAAAAAAAAATGGAAAAAGGTAAAGGTTTGGTTTACTGAGTGCTGATTGCTGAATGTAATGTGGAAAATCATCTAGAAGATTTTTTTTTAAATATGGGGAAGACTTGTAAGAATAAATTAAGAATTGAAACCATCATGAAGCTAAGTTCTCAATTCTCACAGGTCAGGCTTTATTACTACACTGTAATACTATTGTTTAGATTCAATTGGAGATCATAAATTCATAATATAGACTGATTTAACTATGAACAACTAACAGAAATTTATGGGAATGCAATGCTATCAGAATTAGGAATCTGTCAATCATCATATGGGGAATGGTGACTTGAACTAGTGGTCATGCCCCCTAACTTTTAACTTTATCGTTGGGGTTCTATTCTCACCAGCCCCCTATCTTTCCCATTTATCCCCTTTGTAATTTGTGTGGCTTGGACTTCTACACATTTTTGCTGACAAATAAATATCAACGTTTACAAAAAATTTAAAAAAAAAATCATCATTTCATCTCACAAAACATCTTTCTCTTCACATAAAATACACCATTTCATGCATTATACAACACATCACATAACACATACGGTGACTGTATGTGGAACCACTGCAGCTAATATGCTCCCTCTTCCACAAGTGTAATCAAATATAGGATCCTATGCTCGACATTGAATTTTGATTCCATACGAGATATAGACATTCGTGCATTTAATTAGGTAAATCAATACATTAATAATAATGTTATACTAGTAGTATTTTAAAAATGAATGTATGCTTTCTTCAAATTCATCCATGCATGTACTTTTTTCCTCATTGACTCGTGCAGCGAAAATGTCCACGCTTTCATACAGCATCCCAATCGTCGTAATAATAATAATAATAATAATAATAATAATAATAATAATAATAATAATAATAATAATAATAATAATAATAATAATAATAATAATAATAATAATAATAATAATAATAATAATAATAATAATAATAATAATAATTATAACTTGTTGCTGATTACATTATTAGAATGCTTAAGTACTACACAATCAACTATTAATTAGACTACTAGTCCCTCTTTAATAATACAAATAATTATTTAAAAAATAAAAATAAAAATAGTTAGGATGAATTTGGCGGGCTAAGTATGATTCTACGTATAAATTTATCCGCATTAATAAGAACTGATTGAAATTACTAAAAGATTCTTGATATCAATTCAAAGCCATTCATTTAGCTGTACTATATGTAGTACTCCTTCGTCCCATTCCAATTGTCCTACTTACTATTTTTGGATATCTCATTACAAATGTCTTCTTTCTATAAATAGAAATATTTTTCCCCTCCAACAACTATGTGGACCCCACCATATACTCACAAACCAACTCTACATTAATTCTCGTGCCCAAAAGTAACAAGACACTTGGAGTGGGACGGAGGGAGTACTATATATCAATGGCTATTAGCCGTCACTACATAATCTTATGAATGCCTCAGCAGCAGGTCTGGAAATCCCATGAATGGGTCCAATATGCAAATTGTGACGAAATATTAATTTTGTTAGGCGCTGATTTAGCTATTAGTATATATATGTTTTGTGTTGCTAATTGCGAAGGAGTTTTGTGCGATGGCAAAAATTATAATGATTTTTTTTTGGAGTAGCCATTAAAGACCTGGGAAATGGGTGGTGGGAGCTCATGCCACACAAATTACAAATGAAACAAATGGTAGGGATAGGTTCTGGGTGGGGATTCGAACACCCAACCTATAGATTGGGAGTTTGGGGACTTGACCACTAGGGTAAATCCCCAACCCCAAATAGCTTAATTTAAATTTAATTTTTTATTTTATTTATATCTATTTTTAAATTTTAATTTAATAATTTTTATTTAAATTATTTAATTTTATTTTTTCATTAAATTTAATTTAATTTACTTTTGAATTTTACATTGATTTATACCTTAAATTTAATTTTGATGAGTATTGAATATAAAGTTACAAATAGCAAAAGGGGAAACTAATAAATATGTACTCCCTCCGTATTCAAAAAATTCTAACATTCCTTGTTTTCACGTAATCCAATACACATTTTTAAAGAATAATATCTCAAATTTTATAAAGTAAAAAATACAAAACTTTAATGTTATAAAACTATGTGATTAGACGAATCTAATAAGATCTCACTTGACTATTTTTTATCTTATTGAACTGTGTGAAAAAATCGAATTAAAATCACTCAATGAATAGTGTTTACTATGACAACGTTAGTTTCTTTTTACAACACGGAGGAGGAAGTATAATAAATGGTTAATAATATGGGCATGGAGGGAGTGGCAAGGAGTTTGAGGCTTCTGGTCACTACTGAAAATTGGCATTTGCAAATTGCAATGAAAAAATTTGGTCTCAACTTCCCCTTTTTTTGGGGAGTTGTTAGGGTGCGGAGACATGATGTACTGCGGATGCTTCAACACCGTTAATGCATTTTGTAAATTGATGGTTGAGATTAATTTAAGGTTAAAATAGTAAATTTGTATAAAAATAAATGAACGGAAATGAGATAGAGTTTTTTGCTAATAATATATGAGTAATATATAATTCAGCGACAATTATTGTATAATTCAGCGACGTAACATGTATTATTCATCAGTATAAAAACGTACATGAAATGTTTCCAGTTGAGTCCTTGAATTGTTGATAAAAAAGTCGTTGAATTGTTCTTGATAGCGTCGTTGAAGTGTTCTTGGTAGCGTTGCTGAATTGTTCCTGTAAATGTCGCTGAATTGTTTTTTGATATCATCGCTAAAGTGTTCCGTAGCATCGCTGAATTCTTTTTGGTTGAGTCGCTGAATTATTTTGGGTAGTGTCGCTGAATTCCTCACTGATTTGTTTTTTGTAGCACCGCGGAATTATATTTGATAGCATTGCTGAATTATTCTTGGTAGTGTCACTGAATTCTGCTTGGTACAGTCGCTGAATTCCTCTACTTGTGGTCGCTGAAATGTATTTGATAGCATCCCCTCATTATTTTTGGTAGCATCATAGAATTATTTTTGGTAGCATCGCTGAATCATTCTTGGCTGTGTCGCTAAATTATTCTTGGTAGTGTCGCTGAATTATGCTAGATACGGTCGCTGATAATGGCCAAAAATGACCATTATTTTCAATCCATTTCCGTGTCTTAAACGGGCATTTGATCGCATTCCGGTCTTACATTAAGTAAGAAAGCAGTCGAATTGGACTAATTTATGCATAATTGTAAAAATAATAAGCTGGTGTGAAAAAGACATAAATATGTAATTTTATTACATATTTATGTTAGAAAAATCCAAAAACATGAGAAAAAGAAAAGGAAACAAAAAGATGGGAAAAAGATAGAAAAGCCCACAAAAAGAATATTTTCGGCCCATCTGGCCCAATCCAGCAGGCCCAGGAAGACCTTTGTCGCGGAAGCCCCTTGGCGCGATGCAGTGTTCCGCGACAAAGGCATGTTCCGCGACCAAGTGGCCCAAATGAAGAGGAGACCAGCCAAGCCCCTTGGCGCGATGACCTTTGTCGCGATGGCATGCTCCGCGACAAAGGCATGTTCCGCGACCAAGATGCACAAATAGAGACACAAGACCCAGTCGAGAAGCCTTGCCACATGCAGTGTGTTCCGCGACCAACTTGATGCTCCGAGACAAAGCTGTGATGTGTGTGATGTCTTAAGACACAATGGGCTAGAATCAAGGCCCATGGGCTTAGGGTTACACTTCTATAAATATGAGGTGTCTCCCATGAGCTAAGGGTTGGCCAGTGAAGAGATTAAAATTCTTGTAGAGCTCTTGCAGGCAAGCTTAGGAGTTCCTCCTTAGGTAGAGTAGTTTAGGTTTGTTTTCATGTATTATTTAATTTTTGCTCTTAGTTTAGCTTAGTTTAGTATTTTTACTGTTCACAGTTGCTTAGATAGCCATTTTTATACCATGTTTTGGTTTCTAAACTCTTGTTTTAGGGTTTGTAATACCCGAATCATGGGTATTAACAATACCTCTTCAATAATATGGGAAAACATTCATCATTTGTGTCCCAAATCATGAAATGGGTCTCACACCCCATGGATTTATGCTTTCTTTTTCATTTTGGGGTCATTTGACCCCCATTTTGTTATTTTTATGTTTACTGTTGGCATATTATGGATAATGTTGTGTGGATGTGTGATCAAACCCTAGATTAGGACTCCTGCTTTATTTTAATATTCTGCCCATCCTTGTTATTTTTGTTTAAGCATGTTCTTCTTTATTTTGAATGTTTCTTGCTTATTTTTAGCTTAGAATAGCTTTTTGATCTGAAATAGGGTGAGATCACGCTGTTTGCATGCCAATGTTCATTTCTGCTTTTTCTGACTTTTGTCCTGAACCACCTTGGGCGCCAACCGCCTTCTGGCGCGGAACCACGTTCCGCGACAAAATGGCTGTTACGCGACCAAGGTGTTTCAAGACACTTGTCTCCATAATTTAAAACCCTTTGTCGCGGAATACCTTGTCGCGGAGCCACGTTCCGCGACAAAACTGTCCATGCATAGCGACAAAGGAGCCAAACTCTTGCATTTTGTCTTCATGGCTTTTTGTCGCGGAATCATCTTGTCGCGGAGCCACGTTCCGCGACAAAATCCCATTCTGAGACAGAAAAATTATGCCATGTTCCTTGATCTTTGAACACCTTGTCGCGGAACACCTTGTCGCGGAACCACGTTCTGCGACAAAATTTCCATGCATAGCGACAAGGGTTCAAATGCTTTAGGAATTTTCTGAAAACACTTTGTCGCGATGTCACCCTTGTCGCGGAACCACGTTCCGCGATAAAATCTTGCATAGCGACAAAGAGGCGTTATGCTGCCAAAATTTCTAAAAACTTGTCAGGATGTCCATGTCGCGGATCTCGGTCCGCGACAAAATTTATGATATCGCGACAAGGGTTCCTCTCCCTCTATTTAATCTCAAACAAACTTCATTCTCTCCCTATTTTATATTGCAACACTCACATCATAGCCCCACGGGTTAGGATGTAACATTCTGGAATTGCAATATAGGGTGTTATGCTGCCCAAATTTTGATTCTCCATTTGTATCACTTAACTGATTGAACCCTTGACTCATTAATGATTAAAGATTGAGATTAGCAATAATCAAACTTCAATAATCATCATGACTAAAGGACCTTTGTTCAATTGCCATTAAAACATTCTTGTATAAACAAAATCTCGATGGCTTAAACAGATAATCTGGACTGTAATTAATTATGGTAGGAAGGATTATTTAAGACCATCAATTGTGGACCCAATCCACAACCTTGCATGAGAAACCAATGTCTCTCATACAAGGGATCTTCTTTTGTTTCTTATTTATTTTGTCTTTGTGTGTTGTGTGGAACCATTAGTAAAGAATACATCAGACTAATGTTGGCGGGTACTCCCTCATGGATAACTAGCTCGTATTCTGGGTATTAGTTACTAATTGTTATTTTGCATGGTCTGGATGGCTGTCAGTGGAAGTCTTGGCGGTTCGCCCATCCGGGGTTATAATAGCTGCTCGGCTGACTCCCATCCAGATATAGTTTTATTTTTATTATCTTAATTTCCAAACCTGAATCCCAATCCGTACTGGGAGTCAGTTGGCATCAGTCAATGCCAACTGATGATCATTATAGAAGGGAAGCATGTAGGTTTTTATCCGAATTCACAGACAGTGGAGGCCCAACTGGTGTTGACACCACCATTATAGGGTCTAAGCTGTCTAAATTCGCTCCATCCGAGTGATTGGGAAATTGGACAGTAGATGTTTACAGTCCACCTGATTATTCTGCCATTACTTTGGTCCCTTGACCACTTCATTCTGTGTTTCACCTTCTGTCTAGACCCGCATCTATATTTTGGGTCAATTAATTTTACACTTCCATATATCTTTATGCATGATAATATTATATACTATTGTGTACTATTGTGGTCTGTACTTATTTTGGGATCCTTCCCTTGGACAATAGAAGTCTAGATCTTAAACAGATATTGCTTTATAAATTTCCAACAAAAACCTCTTTATAAAATCCGGATCTGAGTAAGGGATAAATTCTTCAGTTATGACTAATTCATATTCTGTCAAGGGTTGTATTTTGGGAAATTAAGAAGCAGATTCAGCAATTAGGTCTCGCCTAGACTGAAAGGGTCTGTGTTTTAACTGAGAGTCTAGTACCTGACAGGGAATGATTTTCAAATCCATTATTTTCCAAAATTGCTGGTTGATGGAAATGTAAGATTAAGTGCTACACCGAGATGGGGTCCACTTGGATTCAAATACAATGTAGTAAATAATCTTAGAGGAACATCATCCAGGCCTTGGTTATTTTCCAAGATAGGGTTGAGTTTTCTTTCAACTGCTATCCTCTTCTGCTAAAGCCTACTTTTGAGTCCTGAGTGAGTGCATCCGGAACGAACTAATTTATTAGTTCGTTTCATTAGTTTGTATCTCATAATCACCCGGAAGGAAGTGAACACACTAGTGGTTCACTGAGAGCCGGGAATTCTTGATCCATACTCCTTCATTCTGATGGGGAGCTGTCTTTTACTACCAGGGTCAGATTTTCAAAACCTTCGAGTGATAGGTTTTAAATGCTTTCTTTACCGCTTTCTTTTAACCGCTTTCATTAGAGGTCACTCGGTTGTATTGAGAGTTGTGTAACTGCTACTAGGATTGACAGTTAAGGGATAGTTTAGGGCTGAATTCAAATCTTTGGGTGTGACATGGGAGAATGATAGTGGTACTTGGCATTTCAATAAATGATGTGTCGGGTGTTGCTTTTCCACCACAGATGAAGTAACACACCCAGGCCAGGGCAGTTACGAATCTGTGGTATCTTAGAATTTGCGGTCTTAAGAACATGTAAACTCATATTGCAAGTACCTGTCTGTTAAAGGGAAAGCCTTATTGAGAGCATGAGAATTAGCTATCTGATAGAATTATCCTAAACAAAGATCTGCGTATGAAAATGGAAGTTTAATATTGCTGTGTCTCACTCTTGTCCAATTTTCATTCTTTTCTTCCTGTCCTTTCTGTCTACATTGTGACTCAACTTCACGGTAGGCACAATGCACCTTTTCCCTGCTTTCGTAGATAATGTTTACTGCATTCCTAGAATAATTCTTATCCGCTTTCTAGAATAGATTTATTTGCTTTGTAGATTAATTTAACTGCTTTCAAGATCTAGTTTAAATTCCCGTCAGTAGATATTAATCATCTTTCAAACCTATTGAGCAATACGAATGGAAAATCTAGTAAAACGACGTGGGACCTGCTTCTATCGCACATCCTCCAGTGAACGATCCGGTCTTACTATAAATTACTGCAATTTTTGACACCGTGCGCTTTCGGGGGCACAGTTTCTTAACTACGAGCAATAAAAACATGACTACGTATAAATATATCCCTAATCACAACACCGCCATCATAAATTGGTTTCATTAAATAAAACCTAAACCAGGATCATGATTTTTTTGGAAAATACTCATGTAGTGGGAATCTGTCAAAAAGTTTCATGGCAGGAACTCTTATGGCAAGAATTGATGAGAAGTATCATGGCATATCTGCCGGGGATCCTCAGTGTGACAGGCTGAAGGTCAACCTATCCCGGCTATGCCATGAGATTTGTCAACATTCCATGACAGAGAGGACCACAGCGCCATTTGAAACCAACGCACCATACTTGAGTAATAAAAAGACAGTTAAGCTTAACATATATGTATCCCTAAACCCTTTCCCGTGAATCATAACTCTTTTCTTGTAATAAATCTAACCTGGTATATTTTAGAAAAAGCTCGTGGGACGAAAATTGTCAAAAGTTTCATGGCGCCGTTGCCGGGGAGGATGCAGCGCCGTTTTATTTAGAGAATTACATTCCTCATTGCTCTTAGAGTAGCCTATACATATAATTATAAATATTCACCTTCAGAACCACTTCTAACCTGGGGATTGTACAGGTACTGTCATTATTGAAGCCGTTGTTCTATGCAAAGGAGGAAGCAGACGCCAGCCGAGATCCCGTTTAATTCAGAGATAGAAAAGACAGCTCGACGTCTTAGGGCGGAGACTAAACGAAGAAGGGAACGGGAACGACAGGCATTACTTTCGCCAAGCACCAGCAGCGATATTTCCGAAATGGCAAACCCTGACATCCCACCAATCATTCAACCCAATCCCCCACTTCACAACATTGAGGAAGACCCCGAAGATGCTGATCATGATGATTTGGATGATCCCCCTCCCCAGATCATACAAGGAGGTGGGAATCCACCAAACATGGAGCAGCAGCACTTCGAGGCACCCCCTCCCAACCCGAACCAAAACCCACCAAACAACCAAAACCAACCAAATCAGCAAAATTTCCCAAACCAACAGAATCAGCAATACCATAACCCCCATCAGAATCCCCCGAATCCGAATGATTTCAATGATCCGAGGAACTATTTCATGCCTCAGAACTACTACCCACAGCAGTACCAAGGCGGGCCTGAGAACAATCATCAAGCAGCAGCTGCTGCTGATTACATGCAGCCGATTTTAGAGCCATATCTGAACATTCCTGGACAAGCTCCATTCCTGGCCAGGAATTTCGAACTGAAACCGGCCCTAATCAATCTAGTCCAGAGCAACCAGTTTGCCGGAGCAAGTCATGAAGATCCCCATGATCACCTGCAAACCTTCCTAGAATTGTGTGACACGATCAAGAATCGTGATGTACCCGCAAACACTATTCAACTAAGGCTATTCCCCTTCTCTCTGACAAGCGGAGCACGAACATGGTACAAGTCACTGCCCGTAAATCAGAAGTCTACATGGGAAGATGTGATCAGAAACTTCCTAGCAAAATACTTCCCGGAGTCCAAGGTGGATGAATGCCGCTCCAAAATTGCGGAATTCAAGATGAAACCAGACGAGTCCTTGTATGATGCAAAGGAAAGATTCTTCAACCTACTCAGAAAGTGTCCTCAACATGGCTTCCATGACTGGGAGAGACTGAGAAAATTCTACAGTGGTCTGACCCCAGCATGGAAATCCATGCTTGATGCTGCTGGTGGTCAACATTTGCTCTACATACCGATGGACCAAGCCTGGGCAAAGATTGAAGCCATGAGTGTAAACCGTTCTGTTCTAACTGATGATGGTAATCTCACTCCCCCTCGTAGTTTATGTGCTGTAGGTACAGTAGAGAAGTCAGACATTGAAAAACTTCAAGAGCAAGTGGCAGCGTTGTCTATAAATCAAGGAGTTGGAAGTTCTGCGCAGGGACAGCAAACTGATGTGATCTGTGGACTGTGTCAAGGCGCTCATGCAACTGACACATGCGAGCAAGTCACAGCTGAGAGCTGTAACTATGCAGGAGCCTTTCCAAATAGACACCCGAATTTGTCTTATTCAAACAACAACGCCTTAAACTCACATCTCTTGAACAAGCCACAGCAACAACAGTTCAACCCTCAGCAGAACCAAGGATTCAATCAGAACAGGGGCCAACATTTTCAGAATCCAGGTTTCCAACCTCAGATCCAGCAGAGGCCGCCTCAGAATTTCCAGAACTTTCAGCCCAATCAGAGTTTCCAGCCTCAGTTTGTCCCAAACCAAGGCCAGTGGAATCAGAATCAGCATCAAAATCAGAATCAGAATCAAAAGCCTCCTTCAAGGCTTGAGAATCTGATGACTGATTTCATCACTAGTCAGAAAGAGATCAACAATCAACTGCAGGCCTCCATCAGAAATGTGGAGACCCAAGTTACACAGATGGCTAACGAGATGCAGAAAAGGGACAAAGGAACATTGCCTAGTACTGCGGAAAAGAACCCGCAATGCAAGGCAATAACCTTGAAATCTGGAAGAGTACTAGCTGGACCAAAGGGAGCAGATACTGGAGCGGAATTTGAAGAAGATGATATTGTTGACAATGCTGGTAAGGAAGTTGATAATGGGAATAAAGCGGAAAAAGAGACAGCCGAATTGCAGACTGAAGCTGCGCCCAAAAAGGCTGAAACAGATAAGGGTACAGGTGAAGGTACAACTTCCTTCCCTTCACCACCAAAAATTGCTAATAACAAGTACATGCCCAGGATTCCTTATCCTGCGCGGCTTAAAAATAAAGAACATGATCTTAAATTCAAGAAATTTCTGCAACGATTAAAGTCTGTAGAGATAACCATTCCTCTCACAGAAATGATTTCCGAAATGCCCATCTATGCTAAGTTCTTGAAAGAATTGATTTCAGGAAAAAGGCAGGTTGAGCAGGAAGAGGTAATTATTCTCAACAGCACATGCAGTGCCATCGTTCAGAGGAGAATGCCTGAAAAGAAAGAGGACCCCGGATGTTGCACACTTCCAGTACAATTCGGAAAGGCCAAAGTGAGTATGGGGCTTTGTGATTTAGGATCAAGCATCAATGTGATGCCACTAGCTATGGCTGTTCGCCTTAAGCTTGGAGAAATTCAACCGGTCAAGATGAGACTGCAACTTGCAGACAGATCGATCACTCAGCCCGTAGGAATCCTTAAGGATGTTGTAGTCAAAACCGGGCAGGTTCTTTTCCCGGTCGACTTCATCATCCTCGACATTGAAGAGGATTTTGAAATGCCGCTTATCCTTGGACGCCCATTTCTAGCCACTGGTGGTGCACTGATTGACGCTAAATCCGGAAAAGTCACCTTAAGGGTCGATGGCGAGGAGATCATCTTTGATATGGAGAAATTGCAGAAATTTCCGAATGA
The DNA here is from genome assembly GCA_030278955.1 of Hygrophila difformis. NCBI lineage: Eukaryota > Viridiplantae > Streptophyta > Magnoliopsida > Lamiales > Acanthaceae > Hygrophila > Hygrophila difformis. The sequence goes on along the minus strand of JAOANR010000001.1, from coordinate 19,335,155 downwards.
CAGTTCTTGTTTCTCATTTGAAAATGTAATAGTTAGGGAAGAGCCAGACTCTGAACTTGATTGTGAAATGATGCTGGATGAACTATCAAAGCAGGTACTGAAGCCTGCTGGCGTGGAGCACAAAGGATGCAAAGCCGTTCACTTTGCCGATCCCGAAACAGGGGATTTGGAGGAATTTGACGGCATCGACTTCCATGATGACGCCAACCAAGAGGAGGAAGAGGATCCTGTACTGATGCAGGATCCCGAAGGTAAATCTGTTCTCCCACTACCCAATCCTCGCAAACTACTCCCTTCCGTTGAATGTCCACCAGAGCTTGAACTTAAAACACTACCCGATCATCTCAAGTACGCATTTCTCGCAGAACATAAAAAGTTACCCGTGATTGTTTCGGCTAAGCTCTCTCAAGAGCAAGAAAATGCTCTGGTGGTCGTTCTTAAGAAACATGTACATGCAATAGGTTGGACCATTTCTGATATAAAAGGAATAAGCCCTTCTATTTGCATGCACAGGATTCTAATGGAAGAAGAGTTTAAACCCTCCCGTCAACCTCAGAGGCGATTGAACCCCCTTATGCAGGAAGTGGTAAGGAAAGAAGTTATCAAGCTCTTAGATGCTGGTATAATCTATCCTATCTCTGATAGCAAATGGGTTAGCCCGGTGCAGGTCGTACCCAAACGAGGAGGGATGTGCATAACCAAGAATGAGCAAGGAGAAGAGGTTGCAACCAGGCCAGTGACCGGATGGAGAGTTTGTATCGATTACCGGAAGCTGAATGAGGCCACACGCAAGGACCATTTTCCATTGCCATTCATTGATCAGATGCTTGAGAGGTTGGCAGGGAGAGAGTTTTATTGCTTTTTGGATGGTTATTCTGGTTATAATCAGATTGTTATTTCCAGTGAAGACCATGAGAAAACCACTTTTACTTGCCCGTACGGCACTTTTGCCTATCGACGGATGCCTTTTGGTTTGTGCAATGCACCTGCTACTTTTCAAAGATGCATGATGTCTATTTTCTCTGAATTTATCGAAAAATGCATTGAGGTCTTCATGGATGACTTCTCTGTGTATGGAGATACGTTCGAAGATTGTTTGACCAATCTTGCTAAGATTTTAAAGAGGTGTGAGGACACTAACTTGGTTTTAAATTGGGAAAAGTGCCATTTTATGGTCACTGAGGGCATAGTGTTAGGTCATCGCATTTCTCGTGCAGGCATTGAAGTTGATCCAGCCAAAGTTTCCATCATTTCCAATCTCCCTCTTCCTAACTCGATCAAATCAGTTAGGAGCTTCTTAGGGCATGCCGGTTTTTACCGGCGATTCATTAAGGATTTCTCTAAAATTGCCAAGCCGCTCACTAATCTGCTTTGTAAAGAAAATCCTTTCTTAATAAATGAAGCGTGTGTCCAAGCCTTTGACACGCTCAAGAAGATGTTGGTTTCTGCACCGATAGTGCAACCACCCGATTGGTCACTGCCTTTCGAGGTAATGTGCGATGCTAGTGGTCTCGCCGTAGGCGCAGTTCTTGGACAACATAAGGATGGGAGACACTGCGTAATTCATTACGCAAGTCATGCCCTGAATGAAGCCCAAGTTAACTACACCACAACGGAGAAAGAGATGTATGCTGTAGTCTTCGCGTTTGACAAGTTCAGACAGTACCTGATAGGTACAAAGACCATAGTATACACCGATCATACAGCATTGAGATACTTGTTTAGCAAACAAGATGCAAAACCTCGATTAATCAGGTGGGTACTTCTGTTGCAAGAATTTGACATCATAATAAAAGATAGGCGAGGTCGAGATAATGGTGCTGCTGACCACTTATCTCGATTAGATAATGATAAAAAGGAAAAAGCCGTCAATGAAGATTTCCCGGACGAACAGTTGTTCGCGTTGCATCTGCATAATCAAGCTTGTCCATGGTTTTCCGACATCGCTAACTTCTTGGCATGCGGAGTAACCCCACAGTTTTCGAACTATCATCAGAGGAATAAGTTCAAACGAGATGTATTAAGTTACTTCTGGGAAGAACCTTATCTCTTCAAACACTGCCCTGATTTAATAATCAGGCGATGTGTGACCGAGCATGAAGCTTATCAAATTGTCAGAAAATGCCATGAATCAGAATATGGAGGTCACCATGGTCCCGCTCGAACGGCCCACAAGGTCCTCGAATGTGGATTTTATTGGCCTCACATCTATGAGGATTGCAGGACATTTGTTAAGGGCTGTGACAGATGCCAAAGATTAGGAAATATCTCCAAGAGGGATGAGATGCCTCAAAAGGGGATTCTCACACTTGAGATCTTTGATGTATGGGGCATTGACTTCATGGGACCGTTTCCACCATCTGGTGGAAACTACTATATCTTGATAGCTGTCGATTACGTATCCAAATGGGTCGAGGCAGTCGCATTACCGACCAATGATGGTAGCCAAGTCATCAAGTTCCTCAAGAACAACATTTTCAGTCGATTTGGCGTACCTAGGGTGGTGATATCTGATGGAGGAACACACTTTATTAATAAAGGTTTTGAAACTTTAATGAGTAAAAATGGGATCCTCCATAAGATAGGCAACGCCTTACCATCCTCAGACTAGTGGTCAAGTCGAAGTATCCAATCGCGAAATCAAACACATACTCGAAGCCACTGTCGGGATAACCCGTAAGGATTGGGCACGTAAGCTCAATGATGCTCTATGGGCATACCGCACAGCATATAAGACTCCCATCGGGATGTCTCCATATAGGCTGGTCTTCGGAAAAGCCTGTCATTTACCCGTAGAGCTAGAGCATAAAGCTTACTGGGCCGTTAAAACGCTTAACTTCGATCCGAAAGTTGCTCAGAGCAAACGTAAGTTGGACCTCAATGAAATTGAGGAAATACGAGCGCAAGCTTATGAAAGCTCTCGAATTTACAAGGAGCGGACCCAGAAGTTGCACGATCGCCGGATCAAACCTAAGTATTTTTATGTTGGTCAACATGTGTTATTGTTCAATACTAGGTTGAAGCTGTTCCCCGGAAAGCTCAAATCTAGATGGGAAGGACCACATGAAGTACTAGAGGTGTTCAAAAATGGAGCTGTCAGGATCCGAACTGATAGGGGCGATATAGTGGTGAATGGACAACGATTAAAAGAGTACCTTAGACAGTTCGATCCGGAGAAAGAAAGCCAAGCAGTGGCAGACCCGGCCTACACTCAATAAGAAACAGCATTTAAAAACACAAAAATTTTAGTTTATATATATATATAGTATATATTTACAGTACTTATTTCATGACGAGCAAGTACCCAAAGATCAATTAAACATTTAGAGTACTAAGACTCTAAATGTGAGGATGTTGATATTTGGAGAAAATCTAATGCATTTCATTCATCTATCTTGCAGAAGTTCGGAACCCCCAAAAAGAGGAGCAGATAAGAGTAACATGGAAAACCAGGTTCTTGGTTGGATTAGTTCCATAAGTCTAAGAAAACGTTTTCGGGAATTGAAGAAATTCAATACCCGAAACAAAATTCACAGATAAATGGAACTAACCCAACCTAATTTTATGCAAGTGGATTGTTTAATTTTCAGCCCAGCATTTTGAATTTACTTGGACTGAATTTATTCAGCCCAAATCAAATAAAATGGACTCAGGCCCACATCACACTCGGGCCCAGTCCAAGAAAATTTGAAAATTCAAAAAAAAAAAAAAAAAATTCTTTGTCGCGGAAGGTCCTTTGTCGCGATGTCATACATCGCGACCAGGCCCTGTTCCGCGACAAACTCCCTTTTCCTTCTTAACCCTTCTCCGGTGATTGTCGCGATGCACCTTGTCGCGGAGCATGACTCCGCGACCAAGCCCTGCTCCGCGACATGATCTGCGTTGACCTTGTCTCCATACTGAGCTTTGTCGCGGTAGCCTTGTCGCGGAGCATGACTCCGCGACCAACCCTCAACTCCGCGACCTCTCTGATGTCGCTATGCCTTGTCGCGGAACCTGGTTCCGCGACAAAGTCTCGGATTCCGCGACAAAAGTTCAAGTATTTATACCCCCCACCCCCTCCAGTTTCTTTTCACTTTCTCTTGTCATTTCAACTTTCTCCAACTTCTTCATCTTCTTTTCCCCCATTTTTCTCTCATCCGAACGAACACCACGTGTTCTTCGCACTCTTGCACTCCTTTTCCAAGGGGAAACTATGGACCGATTTCATGGACTCCTCTCAAACCTTGGACCTGTGCCTAGACCCGAGCCAAGGAGGAGAGGGTAAACCCTGTTTTCGCCATGTTCATAGCACCCATTCGGACCCTTTATTTTGTTTTTTTATTTTGTTGTGTTCTTGGTGTGGTGTGGTTAATGTGTGCATTTAACTTTAGATTTTGGAAGTTTTCAAAGTGCTCTCGGTTATGAGCACCATTTTGAAACGCCTGAAACCCCATCTTGAAACTGGTAATTGATAAGTTTTTGAAGGTTTAAAACTGGAAAGAACAAACTGATGAACATTTGGGTATTGTTTTGAATATCTTGATGTTGTTGGTTTGATTGATCCTGATGTGATGTGCACAGTGTTGAGTTGGTGTAATAAAAGAGGTAAGATCTCTTTGGGCACATTTGTCCCCATGTTAGAAATCTCATGGGAATAAATGTTTGTTTGTTTACGGAAACATAGTACAAACACCCAATAGGAAACTTCCACTTTTAATAAAAGCAACTTTTAGAAAAAGACAAAAAGAGTCATTTTTGTTTAATGTTTGACTTGAGTCTTTTGTTCCCAATGGAACACTAGTGTGAGTAAGATAGCAGTACTTTTGTCACCCAACTGCTATCCTTTTCAAAAATCCAAAATGGGACCACTCACATCCCACCTTTGTTAAATAAAACAAGTCAACCATTTTTAAAATTAAAAACAGTGTTTGCAAATTTTTGGATGCTTTAACTGTCCAAACAGTCCAAGCTATCCAGAAACAGCAGATCCGTTCCGCCACGTCTCCATTGCACATTCCAATATTCGAGCATTCCATTTCCATCTATCCATCTCATTCCACTTCCAACAAGTGTCTCGGACTTGTTTAATAAAACTGAAAACTTTTGGGCCCTATGGCCCATTAAAAAGATTTTAGGCCCAATGGCCAATTTTATTTTATTTTGGGCTCTTTAGCCCATTTAAAACCAAATATTATTTACATGTGCTTTAAATTAAAATTCAAGTCAGAAATTTAATAATCTCACATCTAGAGCAAAGCTCTAAATGTGAGGATGTTGGTTTCTGAACTTGAATAATTTCTGAAAATTATATAAAAATTAGATTCATCACTTCTTATCTTTTCAGGGGTAATCCTCCCATTCCAGACCCTGCTCCAGAGGGAACCAAGCTGCTGGACCTACCGCTCGAACTCCTTGGTGAGATTCTCTCCCGGATAGGAGAGGATGAAATCAGGGAGGTGTTTGCTGCACAACGGATATGCAAGAAGCTCAGGGATGCTGGGAACCTTGCCATCGTATACAAGCGATGCGAGGTTGACTCCTCCACTGTGAAGAGAGGGCAAGAAAGAATCCGTTGGCAGAAGGAGAGATTCCTGCAAACATGCATAGCTGCAGGAAACTTCAATCTCCAGATCATTCCAGCACTTATGGCGTTTGTAGAAGGGAATGAGGAGCACGCTTGTGAACTACTGCGCCCAGGAATTGAGGACAACCACAAGGCGTCAATCTTCACCCAGGGACTGATGCTTATGAGTAAGACGGATGAAAGGCAAGTTGAACAAGGAATCAGAATGATCGAAAGGATGGTAACAGATCGGTCAATCCTTCAGTACACGTCTACCAACGTCCTCGGATGGATGACGGATAACCCAGACACTCCGTACCTATGGGCAAACCAAGGGGACAGAATCTACTGCCCAAGGAGGCGTGAGCCCATGATGGACCATAACGGTTGGTGTCTGCGGTGTGAGTTGACCAGCTACATCCACTGGGCCAGATTTCTATTCTGAAGGAAGAAGATGAATCCCAGTCTATTAGGTTCTATTTCATTTCCATTCTAGTAGTAGTAATCTGCAAGGGAATCCTCCTTTTGTGTGTGCAGGTTTGTATTAACTGCACGAGAATCCCTTGCCTCGGTTGTATTTATTTGCTTTCCCTAAATTGGAACTCAGTTTTTGAGACCACTGAACAATTCTTTACTGCTTTCCTTTGAAAAGATGTCTGCACAGTCCGAGATGAATAAGTGACTGTCAGGCTAAAAATATGTTGTTGACATACTCAGTATGTCAGCAGTGCCTCTTTACTGCTTTCAATTAAATAACCAGCAAAAATATGCATAAACTTGCTCTAAATTCACAGGTTGAATTTAGGCTTATGATTAAATTTTCAGACTTTCAAATTGGGATAATATAATTGAAGACATGCATGAAATGAATTCCTGAGGTTTTGAGCTATAAAAATTTAATGATGCGATCAGCTTATTGGGTAATAAATCTGCATGTTAGAGATTTCGATTGAATAAATTGTTAGAATTAAGCTTGGATTAAATTTGAGAATATTGTATGACATGAATTAACCCAACCTTGTGAGATTTGAGCCATGAGTCACTTTTACTCATTCATTTTCTTTGATGTGTGAATCATTTTGATTAAAGGAAACTAGAACTTGCAATTGGGACCGATCCAAGACCATGCCATATTCCCGAAATCGAGCATATGATCGAGGCACCTAGAAAACCCAAATTTTTGGCCTTCGTTTGAAATCCAAACCCAAAAATATTTCCCTTTAGGATTAACCAATTTGAGCCTATAAGCCTAATTTTTCTTTGAAGCCCTTCATATTATTCCTAGCCTTACAAAAAGACCAAGAAATTCAAACCCAAGTGTGCAAGGATGAATTCTATCAAAGGCATTAAAATTATGATCATCAAAAAAAAAAAAGTATTAATCGGTATTCCATGAACCGATTTAAAAAAAAAAAAAAAAAAAAAAAAAAAAAAAAGAGAAGTTGAATTTCATTCAACATCAATAAATTGCGAATGACAAGCAATTAGACAATAGTCTAATGTCATGCAAAAGAAAACCAAAAAGAGAGAAACATTGATGATCATAAATTTTAAATAAAAATGCCAAGTTATGATGGAATTAATTCTTGCCACTTCTTAGCCCAATAATTCCCTTTTCCCACCTAATGTTACAACCGTACGCCCCGTTATAACCCTCAAATAAGACCTCGTGATCTCGATTTGAAGAAATGAGCCGGTGGCGAATTGGACTGATTGCAAGCTTATGGGATAATTTAATTAAATGTGATTTTGAGCGTTCATGATTAAACCCCAATTGAGAGAGAGTGAATTTTTCCGATTCTCTTATATGTGAGGCTTTGTCTTATTACACATGTTCATGTCATCCTCTAATTCTCATCCCTAATCTTTGCATTTTTCAAACATGATATTCATGAAAGGTTGATAATAATGTTTGATTTGTAGGCCCGATGTAGTGAGCAAGTATCATTTTATTAAACACTGCAATCAAGGGAATTCAATACTTGTAATTTTTGATTGTCTTGTCCCAATCCAAAAAGGATGTGATTTATGAAGCCACGAAAATGAATTGAATATGTAGAGTCCGTGTTCTTACGAACATTGACTCTGACTGCTCGGGGACGATCAGTATTAAATGTGAGGATGTTGATAATGGCCAAAAATGACCATTATTTTCAATCCATTTCCGTGTCTTAAACGGGCATTTGATCGCATTCCGGTCTTACATTAAGTAAGAAAGCAGTCGAATTGGACTAATTTATGCATAATTGTAAAAATAATAAGCTGGTGTGAAAAAGACATAAATATGTAATTTTATTACATATTTATGTTAGAAAAATCCAAAAACATGAGAAAAAGAAAAGGAAACAAAAAGATGGGAAAAAGATAGAAAAGCCCACAAAAAGAATATTTTCGGCCCATCTGGCCCAATCCAGCAGGCCCAGGAAGACCTTTGTCGCGGAAGCCCCTTGGCGCGATGCAGTGTTCCGCGACAAAGGCATGTTCCGCGACCAAGTGGCCCAAATGAAGAGGAGACAGCCAAGCCCCTTGGCGCGATGACCTTTGTCGCGATGGCATGCTCCGCGACAAAGGCATGTTCCGCGACCAAGATGCACAAATAGAGACACAAGACCCAGTCGAGAAGCCTTGCCACATGCAGTGTGTTCCGCGACCAACTTGATGCTCCGAGACAAAGCTGTGATATGTGTGATGTCTTAAGACACAATGGGCTAGAATCAAGGCCCATGGGCTTAGGGTTACACTTCTATAAATATGAGGTGTCTCCCATGAGCTAAGGGTTGGCCAGTGAAGAGATTAAAATTCTTGTAGAGCTCTTGCAGGCAAGCTTAGGAGTTCCTCCTTAGGTAGAGTAGTTTAGGTTTGTTTTCATGTATTATTTAATTTTTGCTCTTAGTTTAGCTTAGTTTAGTGTTTTTACTGTTCACGGTTGCTTAGATAGCCATTTTTATACCATGTTTTGGTTTCTAAACTCTTGTTTTAGGGTTTGTAATACCCGAATCATGGGTATTAACAATACATCTTCAATAATATGGGAAAACATTCATCATTTGTGTCCCAAATCATGAAATGGGTCTCACACCCCATGGATTTATGCTTTCTTTTTCATTTTGGGGTCATTTGACCCCCATTTTGTTATTTTTATGTTTACTGTTGGCATATTATGGATAATGTTGTGTGGATGTGTGATCAAACCCTAGATTAGGACTCCTGCTTTATTTTAATATTCTGCCCATCCTTGTTATTTTTGTTTAAGCATGTTCTTCTTTATTTTGAATGTTTCTTGCTTATTTTTAGCTTAGAATAGCTTTTTGATCTGAAATAGGGTGAGATCACGCTGTTTGCATGCCACTGTTCATTTCTGCTTTTTCTGACTTTTGTCCTGAACCACCTTGGGCGCCAACCGCCTTCTGGCGCGGAACCACGTTCCGCGACAAAATGGCTGTTACGCGACCAAGGTGTTTCAAGACACTTGTCTCCATAATTTAAAACCCTTTGTCGCGGAATACCTTGTCGCGGAGCCACGTTCCGCGACAAAACTGTCCATGCATAGCGACAAAGGAGCCAAACTCTTGCATTTTCTCTTCATGGCTTTTTGTCGCGGAATCATCTTGTCGCGGAGCCACGTTCCGCGACAAAATCCCATTCTGAGACAGAAAAATTATGCCATGTTCCTTGATCTTTGAACACCTTGTCGCGGAACACCTTGTCGCGGAACCACGTTCCGCGACAAAATTTCCATGCATAGCGACAAGGGTTCAAATGCTTTAGGAATTTTCTGAAAACACTTTGTCGCGATGTCACCCTTGTCGCGGAACCACGTTCCGCGATAAAATCTTGCATAGCGACAAAGAGGCGTTATGCTGCCAAAAATTCTAAAAACTTGTCGGGATGTCCATGTCGCGGATCTCGGTCCGCGACAAAATTTATGATATCGCGACAAGGGTTCCTCTCCCTCTATTTAATCTCAAACAAACTTCATTCTCTCCCTATTTTATATTGCAACACTCACATCATAGCCCCACGGGTTAGGATGTAACATTCTGGAATTGCAATATAGGGTGTTATGCTGCCCAAATTTTGATTCTCCATTTGTATCACTTAACTGATTGAACCCTTGACTCATTAATGATTAAAGATTGAGATTAGCAATAATCAAACTTCAATAATCATCATGACTAAAGGACCTTTGTTCAATTGCCATTAAAACATTCTTGTATAAACAAAATCTCGATGGCTTAAACAGATAATCTGGACTGTAATTAATTATGGTAGGAAGGATTATTTAAGACCATCAATTGTGGACCCAATCCACAACCTTGCATGAGAAACCAATGTCTCTCATACAAGGGATCTTCTTTTGTTTCTTATTTATTTTGTCTTTGTGTGTTGTGTGGAACCATTAGTAAAGAATACATCAGACTAATGTTGGCGGGTACTCCCTCATGGATAACTAGCTCGTATTCTGGGTATTAGTTACTAATTGTTATTTTGCATGGTCTGGATGGCTGTCAGTGGAAGCCTTGGCGGTTCGCCCATCCGGGGTTATAATAGCTGCTCGGCTGACTCCCATCCAGATATAGTTTTATTTTTATTATCTTAATTTCCAAACCTGAATCCCAATCCGTACTGGGAGTCAGTTGGCATCAGTCAATGCCAACTGATGATCATTATAGAAGGGAAGCATGTAGGTTTTTATCCGAATTCACAGACAGTGGAGGCCCAACTGGTGTTGACACCACCATTATAGGGTCTAAGCTGTCTAAATTCGCTCCATCCGAGTGATTGGGAAATTGGACAGTAGATGTTTACAGTCCACCTGATTATTCTGCCATTACTTTGGTCCCTTGACCACTTCATTCTGTGTTTCACCTTCTGTCTAGACCCGCATCTATATTTTGGGTCAATTAATTTTACACTTCCATATATCTTTATGCATGATAATATTATATACTATTGTGTACTATTGTGGTCTGTACTTATTTTGGGATCCTTCCCTTGGACAATAGAAGTCTAGATCTTAAACAGATATTGCTTTATAAATTTCCAACAAAAACCTCTTTATAAAATCCGGATCTGAGTAAGGGATAAATTCTTCAGTTATGACTAATTCATATTCTGTCAAGGGTTGTATTTTGGGAAATTAAGAAGCAGATTCAGCAATTAGGTCTCGCCTAGACTGAAAGGGTCTGTGTTTTAACTGAGAGTCTAGTACCTGACAGGGAATGATTTTCAAATCCATTATTTTCCAAAATTGCTGGTTGATGGAAATGTAAGATTAAGTGCTACACCGAGATGGGGTCCACTTGGATTCAAATACAGTGTAGTGAATAATCTTAGAGGAACATCATCCAGGCCTTGGTTATTTTCCAAGATAGGGTTGAGTTTTCTTTCAACTGCTATCCTCTTCTGCTAAAGCCTACTTTTGAGTCCTGAGTGAGTGCATCCGGAACGAACTAATTTATTAGTTCGTTTCATTAGTTTGTATCTCATAATCACCCGGAAGGAAGTGAACACACTAGTGGTTCACTGAGAGCCTGGAATTCTTGATCCATACTCCTTCATTCTGATGGGGAGCTGTCTTTTACTACCAGGGTCAGATTTTCAAAACCTTCGAGTGATAGGTTTTAAATGCTTTCTTTACCGCTTTCTTTTAACCGCTTTCATTAGAGGTCACTCGGTTGTATTGAGAGTTGTGTAACTGCTACTAGGATTGACAGTTAAGGGATAGTTTAGGGCTGAATTCAAATCTTTGGGTGTGACATGGGAGAATGATAGTGGTACTTGGCATTTCAATAAATGATGTGTCGGGTGTTGCTTTTCCACCACAGATGAAGTAACACACCCAGGCCAGGGCAGTTACGAATCTGTGGTATCTTAGAATTTGCGGTCTTAAGAACATGTAAACTCATATTGCAAGTACCTGTCTGTTAAAGGGAAAGCCTTATCGAGAGCATGAGAATTAGCTATCTGATAGAATTATCCCAAACAAAGATCTGCGTATGAAAATGGAAGTTTAATATTGCTGTGTCTCACTCTTGTCCAATTTTCATTCTTTTCTTCCTGTCCTTTCTGTCTACATTGTGACTCAACTTCACGGTAGGCACAATGCACCTTTTCCCTGCTTTCGTAGATAATGTTTACTGCATTCCTAGAATAATTCTTATCCGCTTTCTAGAATAGATTTATTTGCTTTGTAGATTAATTTAACTGCTTTCAAGATCTAGTTTAAATTCCCGTCAGTAGATATTAATCATCTTTCAAACCTATTGAGCAATACGAATGGAAAATCTAGTAAAACGACGTGGGACCTGCTTCTATCGCACATCCTCCAGTGAACGATCCGGTCTTACTATAAATTACTGCAATTTTTGACACCGTGCGCTTTCGGGGGCACAGTTTCTTAACTACGAGCAATAAAAACATGACTACGTATAAATATATCCCTAATCACAACACCGCCATCATAAATTGGTTTCATTAAATAAAACCTAAACCAGGATCATGATTTTTTTGGAAAATACTCATGTAGTGGGAATCTGTCAAAAAGTTTCATGGCAGGAACTCTTATGGCAAGAATTGATGAGAAGTATCATGGCATATCTGCCGGGGATCCTCAGTGTGACAGGCTGAAGGTCAACCTATCCCGGCTATGCCATGAGATTTGTCAACATTCCATGACAGAGAGGACCACAGCGCCATTTGAAACCAACGCACCATACTTGAGTAATAAAAAGACAGTTAAGCTTAACATATATGTATCCCTAAACCCTTTCCCGTGAATCATAACTCTTTTCTTGTAATAAATCTAACCTGGTATATTTTAGAAAAAGCTCGTGGGACGGAAATTGTCAAAAGTTTCAGTCGCTAAATTCCTCTACTTGTGGTCCCTGAAATATAGTTTATAGCATCACTTAATTGTTTTTGGTAACATCGCTGAAATGATCTATTAATAAATTTGATACGTATCTTTGAACTAGGGGTGAAAGTGAGGCGGATAATATCCGCCCGATCCGACGCCGTATTCGATTATATTCGAATCCGAATTCGAATTTTTATATCCGGCGGATACGGGATAGGATATGGGATTGTAAATATCCGCACGTATCCGAAAAATCCGAATATAATGCGGATATTATCCGTATTTTCTATCCGAATATCCGAATATTTATATATATTTTTATATGTATAATATAATATATTATATTAACTATAAAATAAATAAGTAATACTATATGTATAAATATAATCAAAAGTTTGAAAGCCATATGTAATTTATTAAATCAAATCATATCAATCAATTCGACTACATCATTAGGTTCTTTGCATCAAAACTGTAGTATATAACATCTTGTAGTGATGTTATTTAGATGTTTTGAACGAAATAACTAATGATCTTGGAAAATTTAAAAATTTAGTTTAACTTAAATAGTAGTATATTTCGATTTCACTTAAAAAATTATAAAAAGATTTAATTTTAGTAATTATAAGATTATCCGAGTTAAAATCCGAATCCGTCCCGTATCCGTTTCCCGAAATATTCGAATTCGTATTTGTATCCGGCCTATTCGTATCCGATTCCATATTCGATAAAAAAATATGGGATAGGATACGGGATGAGTACTATCCGCCCGTATCCGTCCCGTTTTCACCCCCACTTTGAACATAAAAAGATATTATTTGAAATATGATAACATACTAAATATAGATTTACCAAATATTAAATATGATAACATACTAAATATAGATTTACCAAATAGTATTAGATATGATAACATTTCTAAAATACTTCCCTTGTCGATGAAATAATTTGTTATTAAAATGAACTATTATTGTGTTATTACAATTAGATTTTTTCGCCTGCTACGCACAGGTGTTAAACTCATATGTGATATAAAATGAGAATATAGTGTTTTTTTGAATTACATGATATTCAAAATCTTTTGCTTAAATAATGGTTAAATGCATGGAACGAAAAATTAATCGAAAAATAAAAGAGATAATAAGATGAATGAAGGAAATTCAAACCCATGTAGAAATAATATAAAATAAATTATTTTTACTGTTAAAAATTATATATATATATAGTTTTCTTTCATATCTAAAATGATGAGAGCAAGTGGAAAATAAATACCATTAACTATTCAAAATTAGAAAAAATTACTCCATCCGTCCCACTAATTCTGTCTCACTTTCATTTTTGGTTCGTCCCACTACAATTGTCACATTTTACTTTTTAAAAACACTTACTCCATAAACATCAACTAAAACATCGCATCAACTAATTACTCCGCTTTATCACAATAACCTATTATACCTAAAATACCGTGTCCAAAAATTTTGAACAGTGTTACCAGAACTGATTGAGTATATTTGACATTATTAAGGTTGTAAAAAAGTATTAGTTTTACTCCCTAATATGTTGTACATTTTCACTATTATCCCTAAAGTTTTTTTTAAAAAAAAATATTATTTATACCTTTTTGTTATTTTTTCATCATTTAAAACTTATACTCCCTCCGTCTCATTTAACTTGTCTTGTCTGATTTTTGCACACAATCCAATGCACGTTTTCAACAGTTAATATCTCAAAATATATACAACAAAAAAGTATGTGAAATATATATTCTAAAACTACATGATTATACGATTCTAACAAGATCCGGCTCGAATATTTTTTCCCAAAATATACTTACAATAAAATCGAGTTAAAGTTAAACAATGAAAAGTGTCAAAAAGTCAAACAGGACACGTTTGGTGGGATGGAGGGAGTATTTTATTATGTAATGTATTTTAAATTTTTGTTGTGATTAATTTTTATCGACTAATCCATAATTTTATAAAATAAATTTTAATTATAATTAAGTTTTGATTATCTATTAATTTTTAAATATTATTTTTGTCCATAATATCTTCTCAATTTTTTCTTTTCCATATTGATTATGAAAAACAATTGGTAGTTAATATTTTCATTTAATTTAATTAAATTTTTATTATTTTTTAATTCATTATTATTATAAGCCTTAAAATTTATACTCCGATACCAAGTTTTTTGGGCATGTTTGGCACGGTGTATAGTATTTAAGGTGTATAGTATTATTTAATGCAGATGTATTGTACTATAATGTATTGTATTAAATTAATGTTATATAGTGTTTGGTGGCACATTTTATATAATTATACAGTGTCTGATGCTAATATATTGTATTGTACTTGTATTATTTTTATGGTATTATTGAATGGTTTAAATTATTTAAATATTGCAATTTTATATTTTCAAATATTTATGATTCATAGAAAATATATTATTTAAAAAATTAAAATTAATCTAATTATTTTCTTAACTAATTTAGATAAATTAATTAGTCAATGGGATGGGGAGTAGTTGTGTCTAAGGAATTCGCAGGAGCAGGGAAATCTGGGGAAGGGAATTGGTCGGGATTAAAGAGGGAGAAAGAGAAAAATAATGATGTACAGCCTAAACCCGTATTTCCTTCGGGATTAAATAATACATTGAAATCCGCATTAAAATTATGCTTGTACAAACTTTCAAATGCATCAAACATGGGTCTGTATTATTCTTTTGCAAAAAAATAGTACTGTGAGGCATAATACATCCGGCCTTAGGGGTATACTCCTTATATTCTTTTACAGTATAAATTATTTTAAAAAAGTTGTATAAAAATTTACTCCAAATCTCATATACATTTTTATTTTATACTGAAATAGATGAAGATTACTGAATTAAAGATATTATGTTTAATAATTAAACTAGAATGTGTTTTAGTGTTTTTTTTCCTTTTCTTTCTTTTCTTTTTTAAAAAGGAAAAGATATATATGGAATTTGTTTAGAATGGTATAAAATTTTGTAGGTTATTAGTTATTTTATTTTAATCAATATTTTTAGGGTCAATTTAATGTTTACACCATATTTTCAATGAAATATTTTTATTTAAAATATAGTTATTATATTCCTTATATTGATATATGATTATATATTTTTTAGACATAAATTTGTAACATAATTAAATTTATTTAATAATATTATAGTATTAATATTTTTAAAAATATTATGTATATAATCAAATAATATATATATATTTGTAATCAATTATATCTTTTTAAAATATATAGGAAGATTTTCTCAAGATTTTGTTATATATTATTAATAGATAGATTTATTTTCTAAATATAGGTTTTGATGATGTGTCCGATGACGTGGAATTAGTCAGCAGATTACGTGTAAACTTAAGAACCGTTGATCTATAAATGAGCATATAATGACTGATTAACCCTTTAAAATTAAGAATGATGAATTAAATTTAATAAGGACACCAAAAAGTATTCAGGATTTATTATATAGATTATACACTTATTAACCTACAACCGTTGGATGCTTTTAAATGGTTATGATTGATGCCTTGATGTACTGTGATTTTATGCACAGTACCGTAACCGTTCCCTTTTTTTGTGGTACATACTTATAACTAATTCAATATACGGTCAATGGTAAATTAGAAAAGGTGGAACCACTTTGAATCACTACTCGTACTAAAATTAGTTGGGCTTCCTCAATCAAAATTAAAAAGGGAATATAAAAAAAAAATCAATATAGTAAACTTATTACCCAAATCACTTGATCCTAATAAGATTACCCCTTTTTTTTAAATTTATGCCATGCAGTATCAGTCGTCTGAAGAGTAAATTAAAGACCATACATCGATTTTATAATAAATACTCTCGATTGCATCATTGTACTCCCTCGGCATCAAAACGTTTTTGACGTTGGAATAGTGGGCACTATTCACACACACTTTCACTTAAAGTTTTATTATAGTTATATAAATTAAAATATAGTCAAATGAGATCTTGTTAGATTCTTCTCATCGTGTAGTTTTTAAATATTAAACTTTTTTAGAATTTCTACTTGTGTCAAACTTGAGTTATTAATAGTTAAAAATATACTCCCTCCGTTTTTTTTGTTAGCTACTGTTGACTAATGAGTACTGTTCACTTATATACTTTGACTTAAAGTTTTCTCATGGTTATACAAGTTAAAATATAGCCAAGTGTGATCTTGTTAGATTCTTCTTGTCTTGTAGATTTTAAATATCGAATTTTTAGAATTTTTACATGTACCGAATTTGAATTATTAATGGTTTAAAATGTGCATTGGACTGCGTGCTCAGTGGGTCTGTAGCTATCTTTAAAAAACGGATGAAGTACATTGATTTGCATGAAAAGTAAAAATGTCAAAAACATTTTGATATGGATGGAGTAATATGTATAGTGCAACGATTGACTAGGAAAATGTGGTGTGAATTTGAAACGGTGAGTAGCACGCAGCTGTAACAAGAGCGACATGTACTGCTACTATTAATTAATTGTACTTGAGATATGAGACTTCCATCTATCTGAAATTAAAAACCGAAAAAAAAAAAAAAAAATGGTATAGCAGCGCAGCCAGCAGCCCAGCAGCAAGAAATGTGTCCATTAGCTGTCTCCCAACTCCCGTTCGTGTACAAACTATGTAGCCTTTGGGTGCAATTTGGACTTCAAACACAGGATAAATCACTACCGTCGATTTCTTAGGGAGTAAGTAAATCAACGGTGCAAGATGAATACATCTAGTCTTAAAAATCCTGTTCTCTTCTCAAATCAACGGTGCAAGATGAATCCATCGTGGTCTTAAAATCCTGTTCTCGGTTCTTGCCAATTACTATTACTAAATACTCCCTCCGTTTTTTTTATAACTTCTCCATTTCTATACAGCACGCAATCCAATGCACATTTTCAATCATTAATATCTCAAATTATATACAAGTAAAAATTATAAAAATTTGCTATTATAAAACTGGGCGATTAGACGAATCCAACAACATCTCACTTAATTATATTTTATCTTATATAACTGTGCTAAAATGTTGAATCAAAGTTACTTAATGAATAGTATATACTATGCAAAGGGTAAAGTTAAAAAAGAACTGAGGGAGTATTAAAGTCCTGTCACTTACACTACAACTCATTATTTGAAGGAGATGTATAGATTGAGCATACTACTACTATTATTAGATGGTGTGTTGAACAATAATATCATATCATCAATCACATCAAAATCAGCATCAAAGGGTGATATCATAAATCTGTCCAATTTTAATGATGGTTTAGTCACTTAGTCAGATGGGGTTTGGTGGGGTTTTTTTGTTTGCTTTTGAAATTCACACCTATTCACATTTACATTAATTAATTAATTCACCTTTTTTTTTTTTATGTATGTGGACTATGGATGGCTACTAGCCTACTACTACTGCTATAAGTATTGTTTTGTTGTAGTAGCACTTAGTTCCAAATTATTGCAATTCAAATTCACTAATTCATTTGTCAACGTCTTTTGTAGCTTCAACGTTGGCTAATAGAGTAATTAATACTTCAACAATAAATTATTCAATGATGAATCTCTACATATTAAACTTGAAGGTAAATTCAGCAGTATATGGTTTATAATAGGAGTAGTATATTCAACAGAAAGACATATAATTAGCCGGTGATACACGTAGTACAATTAGAGGTTAATGACAATAATATTTGATGCAACAAGACAAGTAGACGACCACCCAAGAGTTTGGGCGAAATCTATTGGGTTATCATATACTACTACTATTGGGTTATAGGTTTGGGCGATCTGCAACACTCGTGGATCATATTAGAATGGGAGTTCCAAAAGCTCAAACGGATTAAAAGTGGATAGAGAGTTTTAGTGGTAAATATAATTGTCATTCCTAACTGTGAATCAAAATCATACTACTACAAAGCACGTGGCGAATGTAACACTGTCCTCACAAGATTAATAAATGAGCACTGCTCATCTCAGAACAGCACATATATCTAAATATATATATGCCTTATCACTGTGCTTCGGCACCTAATCTGACGTAACTACCCTCAATAATGTTTCAAATTTACTCATCATCTGCCCCTTCACGGGCGGGGCATGCTTCTGGGTCAACCCTTCCCCGTATCCTTATTCTCCAATCTTAACCTAAATCCTATTCTCTTCACTCCATTCGAAACTATCCGAATTCTCTCGCCTCCGACCTCACCTCCTATCAGCCGTCGCTCGTGCCTCCACTAGAACTACCGCGCCTCCACCGTGGTGCCTCCCTGAGCCCCTTTGTGTGCCTCCACTGCAACCGCCGTCTACGGTCCCAGCCCAAACGCCACCGCCCTGCCGCTCCTTACCCGCCTCCGCTGCTTCTGCCTGCGGGAATTCAATGGCTTTCCGTCCAGCTCTCTCTCAACAGCTGTAAGAATTTTTAGACTTCAGTTGTAGATGTTAATGGGTGTTCAAGCCTGCCTTCGATACTTCCTTGATTTTCTATGTTAGGGGTTTGGGGATTTAGGGTTTTGAATTTCAGGGACTATGTGATTCCGTCCGGATGATATCTATGTTGAGATCGTCTTGGGAAGCTGTTTATGATTGGATTGCTTGGATTCGAATCGGGAGTAGATTGTTAAGGTGAATTCGTAATTTTCTGCCATGGGTAATCACATGCTATTGTTACATTGTCCGAATTCTACAGATGGTTGTGGTCACACTGGAATTTCACATTGGAATTCGCATTGTTATTGATTAGGGATCCTGTATCCTTAATTTGGTGTTGCCTTCATGTTTTAGATTTCATCTATTGAATCCTTGTTGATCATTGATGAAATAGATGATTATTGGGATTGCTAACATGTTGATTTTATTTTTCATCTTTTTATGCTGTCATAAATTTGGATGGACAATTGATTGAGGTTGGTCTTTTTCGGTTTTATCTTATTTAACTGGCTTCATGTTTTATGTATATGTTGTGTTATAGAAGGGGGAAAAGAAACAACAAACTTCTTCATTTGATTAGCAGTTCCTTCTTTCGGTTGTTGGACAATTTAACCCAGAGATTTAGTAGCCCTGCACAGTTCAAGAAGTGCCACTGTTCCTCCTAAAAGAAACTCAAGGTGAACGCATGCCCTCATCATCAACCAATCTTGTTTGCGAAGCAATCCCGTTAAAATTAATCTGGCATGTATTACTAAATAAAGGACAAATGAGAAAAATATAGATGTTTTAAGAGAAACCTTGGGCAGAAATAATATATGGACTCCATGTTTGAATATTCTGAAAATATTTAAGGGGTTTCCAATCTAACATTGGTTTTCTTAGTTCTTACATTCAAGTTCAATTTACCTGTATATTATTTTTCCCTTTGTTCGGTTTAAGCATGGATTTATTTAATTTTTGCCTAATATGTGTTTGTTAAGATTCCAAGATAAATAGTGTAGATGATCTTACCTTTGTCACCATATTGCTCGAATTTATTATAATAAAGATAAACTCATATGCCACCCACACAACCTAAGTTCTTACATTAGGTGATTGTTGGTCCATACGATTCTATGCTTTGTATAACAGATGTTTTTCTTCATCTAGGTAACTAGAGCCGGAGGATGCATTAGAGAAAATGTTTACTGGGCAAGGGCTCTTTTCCACACAGAGCTCCCTAACAGAATGCTCACCACTCTATTAGTATGTTTTATTAATCATTGATTGTTTCTTGCAATCAGATTGTAATCCCTCATCCTGCAGAGATTCCTGAAAAAGAGTACTTACTTTTCCCTAGATTACTCATTGAAATAACCTTGCGATTGTTGTATATGCAAAAATTGCTTGCTCTTGTTTATGAATTATGTCTTTCAAACTTTCAATGATGAGTGCATGGATTGGCTTAATGGAGTTTCTGTCTTTCGTTTTCATATGAGTGCACTTTGCAGTTTTTCAAAGTTCGACATATTTGTTTGGGGGTATTATTTTTCTGCATATGTGGGCTCTTGTTTTTAGAGCTACTATGTTATCTAAATTTATGTGGTATGATAATCAATTCAATTGATATATTTTTAGTTTTCTTCTAATTGAGCACTGATTTCTTTGAAACCTTAATGATTTTTGTTCATTCAAATCAGGGCATCTCTTCGGCTAATGATATATTTATACTTGTGTTTATTTTAATGTCCTCTATCTACATTCTAGAAGTTGATGAAAGAGGAATGCACGTAACCATTCTTTGTGTTTCAGGTTTATACGAGATATGTTTATTCAAGCCAAGCTCTATTTGTTATGTGGTGGAATGGTGGAACCTTTTTATCTCCCTATGTTAGTTATTTATTTTGTACTTTTTTTAATTGGTATCGGAGGATGAGTTCGTTGTTCTCTTCAAATTCAATTCAGTGGAATTAAGCTTTTGTTGCGTATGACTGTTGTTTGTTCCTGCCATTATTTTGTCTGTTATGGCTCTTTTTCTTAAGAGTGGGGTTTCATTGGCAGAGGCTCTCAACAAGGTTTCTACTTGTGCATTAATTCAACAAGGTTTCTACTTGTCAATTTCCTATTTAAAGTATTTCTCTTTTTTTTTTCTTTTTTTACTTATACATTTTGCTTTGCATTATTTCCTTGTTTATATATGTTAATTTAGGACGAGAAGATAAGATCGATGATGAGATCCTTTGCTACGCCGATCCACTAAACGAGGTACTTTTGTGCATAAGATAATCATCTCTTTGACCATGTGTAAGTATTTGTCGTGCTAATACTTGTTTTGATACTCGTGTGTTTTATAGTATTAATTTAGTGAGCTCTCTTGTTGACTCATAGGTGAAATTGTCAAAGGCTGATGCGCAGTATTTTGACCTTCGTTTCTGGGTCGTGTTAAACCCCTAAACTCTTACGGTGCGTTTGGACTCTTACGGTACGTTTGGTTAGAAGGATCTTGGATTGTCAGTAGGAATGTAATTGCTGAGAATGTCAGATTGCTGGGAATCTCAGATTACTGAGAATCTTATTTTTTTGATAATTTAAGATTATTGCGTTTGGTTGGATTAGGAATCTCGGATTACTACATGACATGAATAGACCATAATGTCCATAATTCAAAATTATCACTTAATGGTTCCCATGAAGCCTCGTTCAAATTATTTAATATGCAGCTCATTTATAATAAAATCCTACTTCATCTTAATGTAAAATTTGCATTTCGTAAATTACCATGTATTGCATTACGTTTGGAAGATAATTGTACCTTGGAATCTACTTGTTGGTTGCAATTTTATATATTTGCAAGCTGTATATAGTAAAATGCATCGAAAATTGTTAAAAAACTCAATAACTACGAAAAGAATAAAAATAAATTAAACAAGAAATCAATAAAAAGAATAAAATTGGTTGGTGTATGGTTTTAAAATTTGAAAGGGTATAAAACAATTTAACGTGAGATGAGATAGAAGATGTCTGGTAATCTTAGATTACCTGCCTTCGTAGAGGTAATCAGATTCTCATCAAATCTCCTTCACATTCCCACTTTGTTGGGAATCTGACATTCCTTCCTAAAAAATATTACTCCAACCAAACGTGGGAATGTATGATTCCATAATGAAGATTTCCAATGGGCATCCAAGATACCACAACCAAACGCAACGTTAATGTGATTCTGTGACCCGTTTTCCCTTTACACCTCGTTCTGGCCTTCAGGATGTAGTTATTTACTTACATTGACATTACCTTTTTGTAATGTGAGTTTAATAAAGCCTCAGCAAAAGGCAACGCAATCCGGCCAGTTGGTTCCAAGAGGGTGAAGCATGTGATTTTCACCTTGTGTTGTGAAAATGAAGCACCTGCTCTATTTTCATGAGGTGAAGTTTATGATTTTTAGGTTGGATTTGATGCACCTGACTCAAAAACCACCGCATCACCAACTTTAGGACCCTCTTTCAATTTTTAAATCTATACAAACTTTGCATACTTCATATGAAATATTCATATAAATTATTTTCGGAATTTTTTCCGAAACATTCATCTCAGTGAGATAAAGGCATCTCATCAGAATTTCGGTGCAAGCCGTGTGTATTTGCCAATAAAACAAATTTACGCAACTTCTCCACCATCAACTTCCGAAGCAATCACTCCATGTTCACTTTTATTCCAAGATTTATTTCCTATATGATCAGTTTCCGTTTATACTATCACTGATCAAAACAAGCGAATTCATGCCTATCGTAACAATCATATTACAGTACAACGTATCGAAATATTACATTTATCAAATCTGCGCGGCGTAGCGCGCGAAAAGAGGACTAGTATATATATATATATGTTCCTTCATATTAACAGTAAAAATTTGTGAGTTCAGCCGCGTCTATTTTACTATCATATGTACTCATATCCATCCTTCTGCCTGACCATTTTAGATAGTATATCCTTTCAAATTCGTGGTTCCACAAGTCAGTTGTCACCTACTAAGAAAAACACCTAGTAATTACGAAGCTACAGCACTGTTGGAATTGACCGAATGTTGTACATTACCTAAGGCTTCTAAGTAAGAAGATTCCAGCACGTCAAAAGGCAAACTGATGTCGGGTAGAGGTGTTGCTGCACAATTATAATTTGAGGGTGCACGAAGAAACGGATCATTAAGCATAGCTCCTAGTCTATTGGGGATCTGTACTTGCCCTGGTTGTGGCGGAGGCATTGGCGGTGGGGGCCTAGGCACTGCTGCAGGAGGATATGAAGGCTGGGAAGGAGGTATCAATTGAGAGAATGAATGTACCCTGGCAGGGTGCATGGGCGAGGGTGCTGCTGCAGGTCTAAACACTGGCTGGTAAGGAGGGTGAATCGGCCGCCCAACCAAAGAGAGATTTCCACTCGATTGAACAGCAGCAGCAGTATGTTGGAAGCGTTGCACGGGAGTAGAAATAATTTGACTCGTCACATGACCAGTAGGATGTGGAAATGCAAAATGCCGCCAGGTATGCGCAGTTGGACCTATGAATTGTGGGAGAGGAGGTTGGCCAGCAAAAGACTGAAGGGGGAATCGCAACGGGAGTGATGATGGTTGGAGTTGCTGATAGGAACCTGATGGCAGCATACCTGCAACAAAAACCATTATTAAGCGCCGGTGTGCTACACGCTGTCAATAAGAGATATTGGAGGTTAACAGTAAAATATAAGCAGCGAGAAAAAGTCCTCCCCAGCCGGCCCCTGCTGGAAAATAACTCAATGCATCAGGCAATCAAACGCAATAACTAACGCCGAAGATAAGCATTGCCCATAGTTCACATACCTTGCTGCACGAAAGGCGGCAAATCAATTTGAGTAGCTCTAAGATTAATAGCTAATAATTTGTTTAAACAGACTTTGTTTTGATTCTTTCGAAGATTGCTGATTTTCAATTGGAAATCATCTTCATTAGCCTTGAGTTTCATCTCATATTTCCTTCGTATTTGAGCAATCGTTTCTTGCAACTCCTTCTCACGGTCTGATTGCAGACGTGACATCTAGAAATACAAGAAATCATTTGTTAAAAATAAGGCAAAACCAGAAACAGAATGTAGACAAGAGAATTCAGAAGATTACCACATCTTCGAAGCTTTGTTTCAACTGCTCGCCCTCCTTACAAAGTTCGTTCAGTTCATTTCCAAGAGGGTTTGCAAACCAACAGGGTAAGTTCACAAGATTGTTAGGTTCAAGGAAAAGTGTGTCATGAACATTCTCTGCATCTATTCCCAGCTGCGGATCAGATTCATTGACACATTCTTCTGTATCCACTGCTGCTTGGGCCACTGCCATATTCAAGGGAGAATTGGACATATGGGCACCTGAATCTTGGGCAACTCTATTTAAAGACCCTATGTCCATGCATCTGCTCTGTAATTCCAAATCTCTTTCAATTTGAGAAGACTCATCCAACTGTAATGTATCTTCAACTTCCACAACCTGAGAAGTTGGGGAGAAGTTTCTAACCAATTCAGGGTTTTGGTGTTCAACTTCAGTGGCTGGAGATCGGTTAATGCTTGGAGATACATCAGTTGGCGTAGGATGTAGCTCTTCAGAGTTTTCCATTCTGGGCAATTCAGAATGTAACTGCACCAGTTCAACTGGTTCCAAAGCTTCAACTGCGATTTGCAAAGTACCTTGACCTTCTTGAACAAATGCATCCGTGTTTTGCAGGTCAGAAGATGCCAAACTTTCATGAGTATGGTCTTCTGGTCCCTGTATCAAAGTTAACTTATTATTCCTACAACATTAGTAAAAACACAAAAACTAAAAAAAACATTCACTAGTACTATATGTAATAAAAGACAGCTGAAATCAGTGAATTATGATGGCAGGAAGAACTCACATCTGTACTCGCAGATCCTACATTGATGTGATTATTCTGCATCTCCAAGACTCCTACCTGAAAAGATTCATCTGAAAGCACTAAAGGCTCTGCAGACTCGGCAGTTTGAAACAAGTTTAATACTGAATCATTGCTTTGCCCTTCCACATTAGTGGCTGGATGCAAGTTCGCACTTGGAGATGCATCCATTGACAGAAGACGAGACTGCTCACAATTCTTAATTTTTTGTGCTTCGACATGAGACTGCGCAGGAACCACCATGTCAGCCAGTTCAGAATTTGTATCTCTAGCACTTTCTAGCACTGGTGCATCTCCATCTTCGGGATTATCAATCACAAGACTTGCATGAATTTGAACTTCTGGTACCTACATCAAAACTTGCTCAGTCACTTCTGCTGCAACATTAAAAATATCCTAGTGTATGCAAAAGAAACCATTGAACAAATTAGGAATGACAGGGAATTGATGGATGATCTAGCCTGGTAGTACAAGTAAGATATATACATGCAGCAGATTCTAACACAGAATGATGCACAAATATTTTCAGAATCATATGGTTTATAATAACTATAGCATACAATAACAGGTTAGAGTTTTTACTTATTAACCAACGTTGAATGTTCAAGTCAATCAAGTATTCATCATTCAAAAAATGAGCACATGGAACATATATAGGACCAGGAAAGGCCCACACTAGCAGCAGCAATGAACCACTTACTGAAGACGCTTCTTGGCGAGGTTCCAAGATTTCTTCGGCCAAAAGAACACCAACAGTGTTGGCCTCGACAACCGGCTCAGAATTCGCGCCACTATTCGGTAAACCACTAATTCCTGGTACTGCTGCATCTCTTTCTTCAGGATCATCTCTCACCAGACTTGCATGAATTTCACCTTCTCGTACCTGCACAACCTTTACTCATCATCTTGCAGCAATACTAAAAGTATCCTAGTATATGCAAAAGAAACCAGTGAAAACACAACGAATAACACTGATGGAAGGTCTACCCTAGTTGGACAACCTCACAATAAGATTAGGGTCGCCCAAAGAAATATGGATGTAAAACAAGGCCCCTTAAAAATTGTAACACTATATAGGTCCCTAAATTTTAATTTCATATTTGATGTTTTTTTATTAAATCTAAAAACTACTATTTTTTTAAAATATATAATTGAAAAATTGGCCCCTAACATTTGGAGGCCTGGTCCCAAAACTCCACTTGAACCCCCTAAGGGATGGCCCTGAATAAAATATATGTGCATCTGTCCAATGAAAAAACAGTGCACAAGTAACATAAGGGAAAGGTGCATACTGGCATCTGCAATGAACCACATAGATCCAAAGATGCCTCTTGTATAGGCTCCAAGATTTCCTCTGTCAAATGTAAGCCCTCATCAGTTTCTGCTCTCTGGTTCATCAATGCACCCGGGCATAAAATTGCATCCCCTTTATTAGAAGGATTACTCAAATTCTTGGGTTCAACATGAACTAAAATTTCAGATGCCCCAATAGGTTCTTTGTTTAGCTCAACTGATTTCAATTCATCACACACTCTTTTAGAAGCAGGCAAGTTCATGCATCCACCATTTTCATCGGTCAGCAAATCTTGCGAAAACTCCCCACAGCCAACTTTTTGTTCATTGTAGCAGCGAGATAGCCAATTATCAGCCTTCTGTTTCTCCAGACTCCGAGCAGCTAACTGCTTCTTCAAAAGATCTTTTTGTTGAGCCTCCTTCAATACATTGTGCTCTTCCAATTTTTTTCTGAAACTACTATCCAATATCCTGAGTCTGTCTATGCTCCCTGAGGTTTCACCATAAATGAACCGAATCATATGTGCCTCCAGTCTGTTATCTTTCTCTACTTCCAACTTTTTCTCATTCCATACTCGATGGAACTCTTTAGTTTCTTGCTGATGTTTCTGAATGAGTTTCTTCATCCGCGTATCACATTTTTTCTGTAACCGCTTAATGGTACTATTCCTTTCGCTATGCACACCTTTACCCCTCGAGTTGAATTTCTGCCACCACAAAGGGAAATAAGCTAATTTCACATGGTAATGAAGCCAGAATAGGTTATAAATCAAGTTCAGAAAGCTAAAGGAGGATTGAAAGTACAGGTCAGAAGGAACAAGGCAAATAATTAATTCTGTCTTGCAGTCCAGTTGCCTTACTTATGGGTTAGTTTTTAATTTTATTTATTGCTTTATGATATATTTTTAATGGGTTTTGATGTTTTAGTTATCAGATGTGCTATTATCATATTAACTCAAATTCTAAAGCTCACTTTTATAGGTAACTTGGCATACTAACAAAACCTCCTCCAGCTATACACATTATTGCAAAGAGAAGAATCCCTACACTACCAGGACTCTAACAAAAAAGATTCCTAATCATCATAATTATCAATGGTTCATGGCCCCAATAGTACAAAGGCTGTCTAGAGCCATGACACATTGCACACGGCACGGCGGGCTATAACAAACTATGGTGCACTAGAGATGGCAATGGACCATGATAACAAGTTAATGGTTAAGGTTGAAACCCAATTATAAAAATATGACTTATCAACCCGAACCCAACCCGTTATCCACTTCGAGTTAGTAAACTAAACCCGAATCCGACCCAATCAGGTTGGTGAATTAAACCTGATTCTTTTTTCAAAAGATAAAAGTTAAGAAAGCCTATAACAAAATTAGCAATATGCCCTAAACAAATTCATGCAACACCAACAAAATAATCAAAAAGTGTATACCATTATTTATTTAAATTCTTCAACATTGAAAACAACATATTTTCTTCACTGCACAAAACTCTAGACTTCAATATGTAAACATTTTTGCTGGCCAGTTCTTAATATGTGCTATATAAATCAGTATATTTCAAAATGATTCCAACCAAATTTGACAGCATTTAAATCTCAAAATTTTCAACCCTTTCCTCCCAATTCAAATTCCACATTCCAAACGAGGCCTATAAAGTCTCTTGCAACCAATTGAGAACATGAAAAAGTATAATGTTACAATACTAAGTGCTAAAAGCAATGCAAGCAATTCAACTGCATAGTTTCACAGATCCAGCAGACGATTAATGTAATTTAAGCAGCAATTATTAGATTTTACAGTCAAGAGGCCATATATTAGGGTTTAGAAAACATATCAAAGGACATAAACGTGGCCTGCACATGCATGGCCAAACCATTAAAAGTAATTTGGGATGATGGAGAAGAAACACCTGCTTGCTTATTTGGAAAACGCAAGGTCTTCAAATAATCTACATGCCACTCACATTTCAACACAGTATACCAAGTACCAACCTTACAAGAAGACGAGTTATCAAGTACCATGTCTTCGGTAGCATTGTGAGAGCAAGACTCCTTTTTGTCTGAATTATAACTAACCCTGCAACACATTTTCTTAAAAAAAATTAGCATCATGGAATTCCATGTTTAGTCTTTTCCCATGTTTCCACTTTGTAGGACTAGGAATACAATCTTTTTTCCTATATAATTTTGCTACCCTGTTAGCTTCTGATGTTATAGAGTATAAACAGAATGAGCAGTTGCCTTACATGATCATTCTATACTTTTTTACTTTGAAATGAATTATTTGCTTTGAAAATACTTTTTAAAAATGTAAAATTACTGATTGTGATACCTTTTTTCCTTAGAGCCTTTAATGCAGGTCGCCTGTGTTTTAACCGTACTTCCTTTGTTGTCTTTATTGCAAACATTATATACTTGATGTGGCTCTTCAAACTCTGCATGAATATATAGAGAAAGATTGGTATAGAAAATTTACATTAGGGGTAAAGGGCTCTACGAAGAAAATAGAAATGCAAGTGCACTTCTCCAAACACAATCCTAGCAGCAAAAATCTCGACAGCTTTCCTCTCTGAAAATATCATATATGATTTGGAAATAATCTGTACTATATGATTAGAAGGTGACTAGGGTGTGTCATGTATGCCAAATTGCTTCAATACGCCAAGATTGCTACTCTTAACTTCTGAAAAGTATGGCTTCATGTATAGACGAATACATATCATTTACTCACTCTGTTTGCAAATACCAGCTACACTGGTTTTTGTCATTGAAGAGAGAAGGAACAAGGTTAATGCAATATTTATTAGTGGAATGAACATAAGCCAAAAAAGGAAAAAGTAAAGAAAATAATAATTTCAATCTGAATGTTGGACAACTAAGTGTAACTAGTATTTGTGGATGGGAGGAGCTACATATCTTCAAATAATAAAAGGTAGACAAAAAAAACACCCAAAAACACCTTCACATCAAACAATATTTTCAAATCTGTTGCAGCCTCATCAAATGAACTTTGTGAGATAGCGGAAACCCAGAAGCATGAAGATGACAATACCTTTTACATTCTCCCCACGTCGCATCTTTTTATACCGCGCTTTGAAAGAATGGCCAGTAATTTTCTTTCTCTTGATGTTAACTGATTTCGTTCGACCTTCGGGTGCCATAGATTCCATGGCTAAACCAAAATTTTCAACGAATGCGAAACACAAACAAACAAAAAACAAACCCTAGAGCTTAGCAAAAAGCAGTGAACACCAAAAGTGTTAAAAATTCCACTATTCGACAAAATCGCTACCTGAAATACCACAAGAGATGAGGCGTACACTTGGCAATATACAATATAAAATTGCATACGAAGAACAAACAACAGGCGGGGGGATTCACAGAGAGGCAGCAGCGTAGTTCATGAGGGATGGAGGAATAGTTTATCGCTGCATTTTTGCAAATTTGCAGTTAGTTTGAATTGGAGAGAGGAAGGAAGGAAGGAAGGAAAACAAAGGGGTGTCACAGTGTGAATACGGAAATTACCTATCTACCCTCCCCTTTCTATTTAGCTGACTAGCAGTCATTTGATCATTTCATATTTTCCACTACCTTTTTTAAGCAGTGGCGCCGACTTCATTTATTCCCTTGCAAAAGATATCCGGTAGGTGTTAAAAAAATAAAAAGTGCTCGTTCTATTTCATTTGGTTTTTTTAGAAATCGAACAAATATTCTAGTACAATATTTGTTATTTTTAAGTATTTATATTATATTCTCTGTGTTTTTAAATAGTTATTAACCCATCACATTTTTGAAAAATTAATCAAAGACCCAATATGCCCTAAAAATACCCGATATACATAAAAAAAATAAATTATAATACCTTTTTTATTGGGTTAATTTTAACATTTTCTTCTAAATAACTTTTTTCCCTATTCACATTACTTTTCTATTTATTTCTTTCTCATCTACTTAAATAAGTACCACCCATTTTCTCATTTATTAAAACTCATGTTATTTTTCAATTTTCCAAATTTATATAAATATTTATTCTAAAACAGTTTAATTTAAAAGTCACAAAATAAGTTTATGGGTCAATTATGCAATTCTTAAGAGTCCTCACCCCAATAAAAGAGAGTAATTCAACTTATACTTTTATATATATATATATACTATACATTCATATATTTATAATAAAAATAATCAAGGACTTAGACCTAGTGGTTAAATCCTTTACGTTTTAATTTTTAGGTTGAGGAGTTGATTCCTCATCCGACTCCCTATCATTCTCTTTGTCGTTTTATAATTTATGTGATATGAACTACTATTATTCTTTCCTAGCCTCTAAGGTTGTTCAGAAAAAGAAAAAAAAAATATATATATTTACTATACTTCCTACATCATTAAAAGATACTCCCTCCGTCCTACTTAAAATGTCTTATTTGATTTCTGCAGACAATTCAATGCACTTTGTTAATCGTTAATATCTCAAAGTATATACAATAAAAAATTATGTAAAATATATATTTTAAAACTACACGATTAAACAAATCTAACAAGACCAGACTCGACTATTTTTTCAAATATATACTTACAATAATATTGAATTAAAGTTGAACAATGAACAGTGTCAAAAAATCAAACAGCACTTTCGCTGGGACAGAGGGAGTATTAATATTCTTGGTTTTCACGCAATCCAATGCAATTTTTTAACGATTAATATTTTAAATTTAAATTGTTTATAACTATAAATTATAAAAATTTAATATTATAAAATAATATAATTAGATGAATCTAACGTCTCGCTTGATAATATTTTATCTTTACATAACTATGTTAAAAATTGAATCAAAATTAGTCGCAGAAACTACACAAACATTATTAACATGTAACGACAGAGGGAGTATATTCTAAATAATTTAATTAAATTAAAAATGTCAGGTCAAATAATTTTCGAAAAAGAAATCAGTACGGGCGTCGGGCAGCAGACGCATCACGCATGTGCTAAGGGAGTAAATTCCACACTTGGAGCGTGGGCCCCGGCTGGTCCTGCAGTGGGAAATTGTTAATTGTCATAATTGGTTACTGGTGAGTGGCAAAAGAATTTCTTTAAATAGAATGGTTTGCTTGATTGGGGCATCTAATTTCGAAAATGTTGTAAAAATAGGAGTATCATTTATTTTCTACTTCCTTGTAAGAATGGTATATTATGTTAAAATGAAGTGGTTAATATTTATGGAGTGAAAATTTTATAGAAAAATAAAACAATTATAGTGAAAAGACTAAAAATGGAAATGCAACAAAAATAGTAGGATGAATAGCATAGTTGTTAAGATCCCGATCCTGATCTTAGGATCTTACGATTTTACGATCACACCTCTCTAAAACGATCCCGATCCTTGTAGGATCTTAAAATTAGTAAGATCCCGATCCTGATAGTAGAATGCTACGATGTTATGGTCATACTCCCTAAAACGCTTCTACGATCTTACGATCATACCCTCTTAAACCCATAAAATTTTTGTAGTATTTTATGTTTTGGGATCGAAGTAACTTTTTTCCCTTTAATTTTAAACTTAAGAGCTTGTATTCCTTATATATGATGTGTAAAAAAACATAATATGTATATATGCGGAAAGATTTTATGTTTGATTGGGATGCTTTTGTACTGTATTGTATTAATTACTTGTAAGATTTATAAAAACACACGAAATAATACTTTACTTATTAGTATGCATAATTGAGTTTATCCATTATTGCAATTTCATAAGATCTTAGGATCCCGATTCGATCCTACGATCCCGATCTTGCAAAGAGAAAAACGATCCCATATAGGATCCCGATCTTAACAACCTTGATGAATAGAGTAGAAATATTATTTTTAAATTATGAACATGATAACTTAGTGACCAAGTAAGAATTAAACTAATAGAATGAAATCTATAATAAGTAATAATTTACTTTAGTGATCAAGTAAGAATTAAACTACTAAAATGCGATTAAATTTTATTTTAGTTATGATAACATAAGGACTCCCTTAATCAATACTGTCATGGTAGGAGTTGGGGACTTACCCTAATAGATCTCTCAACCATAGATTGGGGGTTCGATCTCCACCCGGCCCTTTCCCTCCCCGTTATCCTCCTTTGTAATTTATGTGGTTTGAGCTCTCACACACTATTGTCGTCTGCCGATACATGAGTGTCACTGTTTTTTGGTAAACGTGACACTCATGTGCCGGCAAAATTGTGTGGGAGTTCAAACCATACAAATTACAAAGGGGATAAAGAGGATGGATAGAGAGTCGGGTGGGCTGGGGATCGAATCCCGAACATATGGCCGGGAGACGGGAGACTTGACCACTATAGTAAGTCCCCAACCCCAAATATTAATTATTAACTGATTAGATGAGTGTTATATTAATCAAATCATATATTTTAAGTGATTACATGTTATGAGAACTCATACCCAACCCAATTTTTTTCTTCAAATATTTGGGTTTGGGTCAGCTACCTGACTAATCCTACATATATGTCCACCCCTAGCTTATACAGCGTGGATGAATAGTGGTGAATTATTTGAAGAGTTTTTTTTTTTTTTTTTTTTGCTAAACAATTGTTTTGAAGAGTTGTCACATACTCCGTATAACTTTGAATAATACTACTATTTTCCTTGAAAGGATACTGGATAGAGTAATGAAAAATAAAGGAATAAAATATGTACAAGTTGCAGGCCGGAAGAAAGATATACATAGAGCTTTTTTTTTTTTTTTTTTCCTTTTTTTTACCAAAAGTCCTTTTCAATTTCTTTACTTATATATTTGAGCTTTTTTCAAAATGAAAATGAGCAGCATAAATAAAAATTCACCTTTTTTTTTAATAGTATGTAGGGGTTACTTTTAAGAAGCCATTTTAACAATAAAAAAATACTTCGTACAAAAAATATCACTATCTAATAATGAAATAAATAAATTGTAAATTCTCTTATAAGATTGATGTCTGTTTTAGGAATTTTAAATATGAAAGTCTTTTTACGTATAATTCACCCAGACATCCAAATATATTTTCGTTAAAAACACTTTAATTAGTTAATACTATCCATCCAAACAACTTACTTAGCTTAGGTTGTTTTTGCTTCAAAATTTTCATTCTTCTACTGATTTCTCATTTTATTCAAAAACATAAATAAACAGGTTTTTATTCAAGAATAAAAACTTCCAATATTTTGGAAGCTTTGGAATATTTGGTAAAAGAATGAATTCAATATATGTTTGATATTGGATGTGTTTAGGGATAATGGGCTTCATGTATGAACATAAGCCAGCCACTAGACACAAATATGGGGGCAATGATGGCATGTGATATAAGTTCTCCTAAGTTCATCAAGTTTGTTAATAGGAACCTTAGATATTGGAAACAGCAAATCCAGATTTTACTCCAACTAGATTTTTTCGACCGCTACGTACGGGTGTTGAACGAATATGACGATATAAAATGAGAATATAATACTTTTTCGATTACATGATATTCAATTTCTTTTGTTTAAATAGTGATTGAAATGCATGCAACAAAAAGACTAAAAGGAAAATAAAGGAGATAATAAGATGAATGAAATAAATTCAAGCTCAGGTAGAAATAATATAAAATAAATTATTTTTACTGTTACAAAATTAAATGTATATAGTTTTATTTCATATCTAAAATGATGGGAGTAAGTGGAAAATAAATACTCCTTAACTATTCAAAATTAGAAAAAATTACTCCATCCTTCCCACTAATTCTGTCTCACTTTCCTTTTTGGTCTGTCCCACTACAATTGTCACATTTCCCTTTTTAGAAAAACTACTCCATAAACATCAACTAAAACATCGCATCAACTAATTACTCCGCTTTATCACAATAACTCATTATACCTAAAATACTGTGCTCAAAAGTTTTGGGATGGTATTACCAGAACTGATGGAGTATTTTTTATATTATTAATATTTAAAAAAATATTAGTGTTACTCCTAATATGTTTTACATTTTGACTATTATCCCTAAAGTTTTTTTAAAAAATATTATTTATACTTTTTTATTATCTTTTCATCATTTAAAACTTATATTTTATTATGTAATGTATTTTTAATTTTTTTGATAAACAGTGACACTCATGTGCCGGTAAAGGTGTGTGGGAGCCCAAATCACATAAATTATTATTTTAAATTTTTGTTGTGATTAGTTTTTATGGACTAATCCATAATTTTATAAAATAAATTTTAACTATAATACATTTTGATTATCTGTTTTAAAATATAATTTTAGTCCATAATATTTTATCCAATTTTTTCTTTTTCATATTGATTATGAAAAAAATTTGGTAGTTAATATTTTCCTTTAATTTAATTAAATTTTTATTATTTTTCAATTCATTATTATTATAAACCTTAAAATCGAATTTATGCTCCGATACCAAGTCTTTTAGGGGTATACTTCTTATATTCTTTTACAGTACAAAATATTTAAAAAAATTGTATAATAATTTACTCCAAATTTCATATATATTTTTATTTTATACCGAAATATATGAGAATAATTAAATTATGATGTGTTTTAGTTTTTTTATTTTCTTCTTTAAAACGAAAAAAAAATATGTAGAATTTGTTTAGAATGATATAAAAGTTTTTAGGTTATTAGTTATTTTACATTAATCAATATATTTAGGGTCAATTTAATGTTTACATCATATTTTTAATGAAATATTTTTATTTAAAATATAATTATTATATTCCTTATATTGATATATGATTGTATATTTTTTAGGCATAAATCTATAACCTAATTAAATTTATATAATAATATTATAGTACTAATATTTTTAAAATATTATATATACAATCAAATAATTTATATATATTTGTATTCAATTATATCTTTTTAAAATATATATGAAGATTTTCTAAAGATTTTGTTATATTAATATATAGATTTATTTTCTAAATATAGATATTGATGATGTGGCCGATGACGTGGAATTAGTCAGCATATTACGTGTAAACTTAAGAGCCGTTGATCTAAAAATGAACGTATAATGACTGATTAACCCTTTAAAATTAAGAAGGATGAATTAAATTTAATAAGGACAAAAGAGTCTGCACATGCCAAAAAGTATTCAGGATTTATTATATAGATGACTGAATATCAGATGTTTTGACTTTGAGATTGATATGACCAACTTTCTGAAGCGAGATATTATATAGATGGATTTATTTGAGATATGATGCCTTTGGATTTTTTCTTTTAAGAAAATAATCACTTCTTTGAGTTTTCTTCATCCTTTTTGTTTAAATATTATGTTAAATTAAAATTTTCATTGATATAATACGGACAATTTCATAGACTGCAATCCACTCTTTAATAAAAAGGTTTGCAAAAAATGGAATTTTAAAGAATTGTAACAAATACGCAATAATATGAAGATATAAACCATAAAAATTAACAATCACTACTCACTTGTAATACAATATACACATTAAAATTTAAATATAATATGATTCAGAAGTGAGATTTGGAAACTTACTTGTAGTTGTGACTTGTGCGGCAGAGCGTCAACAACATGATGAGGGACAAAGTGGTATGGAGAAGAGAGTGGAAAATATATAAGAAGAAAGCATGATGAATAAACAGATTATTAGAGATTTTAATTTTGAATTTTAGAAAATAAACCTAGACAATTAAGGCAGGATAGTTTTTTAAGCACAAAATATCCTCAAAAACCTTTTTATGGCAATTAATCACAAATTTTGAAATTTTGTTTATGACAATTAATCCCAAAATTTGAAAGTTCCCAAACAAATTTTTAATTTTTTTGTCTTACCAAAATTAGTATATACACAATGCTCGAACCTGAGACCTTGCTTAAGGAACTAGAGCCACAATCTACTTAAGACAACGGCTATTTTTCTTTTTTTGTATACTGTGTATCACATGCCACATTGAGCTCAAAACTAATCATTCGAATATCTGGAGCCAACAGCTGTTGGTATAGAATTTATTTTTTAACATTGTAATCCTACTAAATCTCAAAATTTTGGGGGGCCATGACCCAAGCATATGCTTCCCTCCACCCCTCAAAACATGGAAATCAACATGTTGAAATGTAAAGAACTTTTGTATTTTAAAAGTTTGGATTTGAGGATTTGGCTTGGTGGTCGTGTTCTCTGATTTCCAACCTCATGGTTGGGGTTGGATTCCCACCCGGCCTTCTATTCCTCCTCCCCTTTATCATTTTTTGTAATTTGTTTGTCACACACATTTGTCGATACATGAGTGTCAATGTTTACATTAAAAAAAAAAAATTCACGGTTCCTCTAAATGCAAAAATTATAAATAAATATGATTTGTTGAGGTTCGATTCTCCACCCGGGCCCCTATCCCTCCCCTTTGTCCCTTTGGCAATTTTGTTGATTTTTGGAAACTTTTTGTGTTTTTTATTTTTATGCATTTTCTTTATTTTTGCTGCAACTGGATGATCTTTAGAAATATTTTAGGTTATTTCCATTAGTTTAGATTGAGCAAATCATAGCGTAATCATATTTGCTAGTTCTTATAAATACTAGAATCATTGTACAAGACAATTTAAATCTTTGCTTAATGCAATTTCAGTTTCACATGTGTGATTCCTTTACTTTTGTCAATCGTGAATGCGATATTCGTGTTAAATGGTCAAATCGGTCAATTGCAAGGTTATTGTTCAATTGATTAGTGGCTTCACTTGAATTTCTAGATTCGTTGAAGTTGCTTATACATCGTACAATGTTATTGTTTTATGTTATTCTTGAGTCTAAACTCAACCACAATTTTAGGTTCTTGAATTTGCAACATGGATTAGTTGCTTCAAATATACCTATCTTTCAATTGTCTTGTTTTTTATTTTTTATTATTATTTTTTTTAAAATTCTGCACATACATCACCAACTAATTTGTAATTCAAGTGTCGACGACAAAGGTTTATGGGAACCAAAACCACACAAATTACAGATGTATAAAGTGGGGGTGGGAAATTGAACTTGACTATTAAGCCAAGTCATCATCCCCAATATATCTACCCTTTTTAATCAAAGAAACACAACCAGACTGTTCTTTTAATATCTTTTTTTTTGCTGAACAATCTATACAGACTAAGAGATAGGTGATAGCAGTCTATGCCACACATAAAAGGAACAAATGGAAGGGATATAGGCCAGTTGATGAATCTAACCCCTAAAGTTGTCCCCATCCCCTTTTAATACCAATTGAATTTTCCCACTTTCTATATCCCCAAATCATCATCATCATTAGTATAACCTAAAACTATTGTCTCTAATTTTCCGCCCAAAAAACCTTCTATATATAGCATTTTAATATTCTTTTATAATTTATTAATTAATACATATTTTATTTCAGTTAAATAAAGATCTTCTTAAAATTGGTTTATCAAATGATTTTTATTAATATTGTCAACTAAATCTTTTCATATAAATTTATCCGTATTTTGGAGACTAAGAAAATATTAGAATATGTATTTTTTTTTAAAAAAAAATAAACCATTCTATATATGATGGGTTTGAATTTTAATATACTTTTATCATTTACTAATTTATAAAGATTTAATTTTTAGATATGGATCTTCTTAAAAAAATTATCAAATGATTTTCTTTTTCATATTGCCAACTAACTCTTTCCGTATATATCTATCAATATTTGTTTTTTGGGTAGACAGCCTACGCATAGGCTAGGAAAAGTAAAAGGAAAATGAAATCGAAAGGCAAGAGTTAACGGGCCCGGGGAAACCATGTGCCAATGGCGTCAGCGGCAATAATCGAAGAGATAGAATCTGGGGGAAAAGCCCAGATCGTGTAGAATTGCTCCTGAGCAGCTCCAATCTTGGCAAAAACATCGGCTACAATATTACTTTCCCTCAGGATGTGTTGGAACCTACACATATGGAATTCCGGAGATCGTCAATCCTGGCAAGATATGGGGATATCTATCAATATTTTTTAAATTAAATTGGAAAAGGAATATTAAAGAAAAGAATTTTGGAAACTTAATATTAGAATATTCATTTTTTCTAAAAAATTAGAAAATGATCTTCTTAAAATTTTCAAACAAAGTAATATTAAATATAAAGATAATTACTTATAATCTGTCCGTATTTTGGAATCTAAATATTAAAGGAAAAAATTGGAAAGAAATTATTAAAGAAAAAAAATATGGACATTTAGGAAAATATTAAAGAAAATCGGAAAAAAATATTTTTTTTTAAAAATATTGACAAAAAATCCCATATAATAATAAAATCAAAACAAATCCCATATAAAAATCGGCTAATTACATTTGCACAAATATTCTATAATACTAATTAAAAATTCCATATAATAAGTTTTCCATAAAATAAAATTCATATATGGATAGAATAAAAACCAATTCTATAAAACAAATATTATAGAATATTCAGAACAAATCCTTCATAGAATATCGTACAACGATTGATTTTTTATATCCTTATTTACAAAAAATCACATATAATAAGTTTTCCAAAAAATAAAACACATATAATAATAGAATAAAAAACTATGCTATAAAACAAATATTCTAATAATATTCTATAATAAAATCGGCAAACATTGATTTTTTTAATCCATATTTACAACAAATCCCATAATGGTATTGATCTTATACTAAATTAAATATTAAAAAACAAAATGTGGAATATCTTATTTCTAATATTTTCTAAATACTACTAATGATGTCATAATTATAAAAGATATAGATTAGTTATCTATATAAGCATGTTCACTTCGTATATCAAATTTGTTTCAATATCAATTTCTTTCAACGCTTCTCATTCAACATGTCTTTACTCTTCAATGAATTGTGACCTATCTCTATGAAACCCTCCGTTAAGTATTGGTGTATTCGTGCTTACGACGTGTATAATCCAGGCAGAACATAATTGTGGTCCTTTGAATGTATTTGCCCTGATGTAGAGGTCATTATCTAAGATTTCATATTTTTATTTCATATTTAGTGCTCACTTTTGTATTTTTATTATTTGTATTTAGGGGACATGTTTTCATTTTACCGCTGGCATGAGTATTTCGGCAACGTTTAGGCCTTCTATTAAGGAACAGGGTAACCAATTCTCATTTTAGGACCACTAATCACAAATCAAGGAATCTTTTATGCTAATACGAGCATTCGTCTTGAATCGGCACCCGACATTCCCTACAATCCGTTTTCTTTCAAGCCCTTCAATGAGGTTCTAGGAATGAAAACTTAATCATCATCGACATATCTTTTCGGTATGGTCATTTGAACGTTGATTTTTTTGATTTTTTTGTTTGATATTTTAAATGGCACTAAAAGATGTTTCTTTTGATTTTATATAGATATCATTGAAAGAATCATGTGTTATCTAGTTCCTTCGAAGAAGACTACGAATAAGAATGGAAAGAAGACCGATATCTTGGACTTAATTCTTGAGGATTCTATGTATGCTATCTAAGTACTGACACATATTATATGATTCTATATGCTTATATTGAGGTTTTTCTATTTTTGTGGGCAAGAATATTCTCCCATGTGGAATCTACACTTGCCGATTCATATTCATGCAACAACTTCTTTCTTAGTTCTTAAAAAATAAAAAAACAAAAAATTATACACTGTCATAGTTTTTATTTCAAGCCAGTGTTGGCTTATTATGTCTTATTGCATCACTTTATTTGGTTTTTCAGTTTAAGACTTTGTTGGATAAACATTTTTTTCTTTATTTATGTTGAAGTCATTTCATACGCTTATTGAATTATAAACTCAGTTCTTCACCAGTTAAAAAATGAAATAATTAATTAAATTTGCTTGCATTTCAAACATATGAAAAACTATACGTCCGTCTCATAACAATATTTTTAAATTATATTTATATATTGTTAAATTTATAATAGGGATTCTATAGTTTGTAAAATATTACACCCATCTCATTATAATTGTTATGGACCTACCTGACACGCATGCCGATATATATTTTTAACGGTTAATAACTTAAATTGTGTACAAAACAACAGTAAAAAAGGCATATATATCAAACAGTTTTTGTTGTTTTGGTGAACCAAAGAGTAGTTTCTTAAGCCTCTTCGTCTTCGAGGTGTAAGAGTAATATCGATGTATTGGTGGCCGGTTGAATTAACTAATTAAACCTAGCTAGTTCGGGATGGATTCTATTGTATGCATGTATACGTAATGTGTTTTTCTCTCTATGCACACGCCCACCTCAAAGAAAACTTCAGGAGTCTATTTATTGGAAACCAACACATGCATTAAATAAGAATAAAAATATTCGATAATATCAAATCAAATACTCCAATCAAATACTATATTAATAACAAATCAATATCCTATTAAATCAAATCAATTATTACTAGTAACAAATCAGATTTATAAAATTAAATTGTAATTTGTGTAGCATGGATTCATTTCACCCCTTCTTTGGCTTCGGCTTCAAAAGAAAAACATATATACAAAATATAGATAAAATAGTTTATTGGGAATTGAGACTTGGCTCAGTGGTCATGTCCCTGACTTCCAACTTTATGGTTGGGGGTTCGATTTACATTCGGCCATGTCCCTCACTTTTATCCCCTTTTCAATTTGTGGGGCTTGAGTTACCACACACATTTTTACCAAAAAAATAAAATAGTTTATTCCTATTTATCCAATATTTTCAACTAAGCATGCAGAGGGGGTTGGGGACTTACCATAGTGGTCAAGTTTCGAATCTCCACCCGGCCCCTATCCATCCCCTTTATTTCATTTATAATTTGTGTGGCATGAGCTCCCACCACCCATTTCTGAATGGCTAAAAAAAAACTAAGCATGTAAAGGTTACTGATGATATCTCGACCTCCTCCATTTGCAATAATATCATCAGCCCATTAATAAGAAGCAACACAGGCTGTGTACTGTTGACCTGACCTGACCATACCATGAGCTTGTTGAATATTTCTGCAACACGAGAACAAATAGATACCGTATATATATGACCAGATGACGTGTCTTGTCGCTTTGCTCTTGTCTTTATTATCTCAGAGGAAAAAAAAAAAACCTTTGAAAAAAAAGGGGGGAATATGAATATCCGATCCATTGGGTTAAATTAACTAGTCCTGTATTTATTTGCATTTTTCAAGCCTGGCCCAATTTCTCTAACTTCCATTCCATCTCTTTGTTAACACCATTTGAATTTCGTCATCAAACAACTCAAACAGCAAAACTATTTCTTAATAAACTGTATATAATTAATAAGTACTTATAGTATAGCGGCCAATAAGTAAAAGAAGATCCTCCTAATAACCTATTTCAACTATTTACAGTATGTCTTCAGACAATTTCCACTGCTGGGGGCTCTCCAATGCACACAGCTTTTGAAGTTTTCTTCATTGTGTTTGCTGACTGAAACATAAAACTCGAAGTCTCTACTCTGCTTCAGAATAATGGTCTCCTCATGTGGGTATGGTATCAAATTTTCATATGCTATCTTGATATTCACTCGATTAATTAAGTTACGGTACAGACACCTAACATAGTTATACCTGCTGAATGATGCTCGCATAGTCGAAAATGATGGCATTGACTGGGCATCCATCACTCGGTGGGGGACATCAGTTATATGGTCGTAGACAACACTTATAAGATCGTATAAATTACTTGTAAGATCGTAGAGTGGGAAAGAATCGTATATCATGGCAATCGCTTATAAGGTCCTAAACATCACTTATAAGGTCATGTCTGACTCACTTATAAAATTGGAGGCATCACTAGGTGGATATCTATTATTTTTCCGTACTGGGACATCATTTCTGCGCCCGCGGCACTCACAGCAATCTAGCCATTCTCATTAATAGTATCATATATAGGATATTGTAATGACTAATAATAATGATATTCTAACTTTAATTAGATCATGTTGCAGGATTAGAACAACATTGATGTCCAAAAAGTTGCACATTGAGAAAGAAAGACCATCAACGTCTGTAAACAGGAGTCAATAGACACTGTCAATAATGGTGTCTCATTATGGCTCTAATGACCATTGCAATCCCCACATTAAAAGAGCAATACATACATAATGCTCTCTAACCAGTGCGTGTTCTGTAGTAGTATTAATTATTTAAAGAAGAAACAAGCATTCATGTATATGCCAAAGTAGTTTGTTTCTAGCAATTTGCCCGACATTGAGGTTGCATCACAATGCAAAAATAGCAG
The DNA here is from genome assembly GCA_030278955.1 of Hygrophila difformis. Taxonomy (NCBI): domain Eukaryota; kingdom Viridiplantae; phylum Streptophyta; class Magnoliopsida; order Lamiales; family Acanthaceae; genus Hygrophila; species Hygrophila difformis. The sequence continues at coordinate 19,292,825 of JAOANR010000001.1, read as the reverse complement.
GAATTTCACTGTGATTCCCTTGACTTTTGTGCAATAATTTCTCCACTTGGCTTGTGGGAAATCATGACATTGACATGATTGAAACATCAGCTAGTGTTCTTCCAGAATGGGCTAGCTAGGCCCAGTAATTTTCCCACAATTTCACCCATTCTTTTCATTTGTTGATCTTCTAAAATGCCAAAGGATATATTTTCTGGAGTCAGAAATTCAGAGCCATAATAGTTGCCAATTTTTTTCTTTTGCAACTTAGGACACCTCCCCCCCCCCATATTTTTTTCCCCTTTACTCCCAAATTTACATAATTGCGTGTTTGGATATAATCAATGCCCTCAAGTTTTTTATGATTTTTTCTATTTTTTTTTACCATCATATTCAATTAAGAATATTTTATTTCATCAATTGGGTGTATGATGATATGACAGGATTTCTTTAATTAAGGTTTCGAGTTCGAGACTTGAGTATAGAGCTGAATTAATTATTAATGTGAAGAAGGGCATCTTTATGAGTTCTAAGTTTTTCTCAACTCGGATTAATCTGCCCAATTGTGTAGGATATCAAATCAATAAGAAAAAAAATACTAATTGGTTTCCATATTTGCCCTCCGTTTTTTTTATTACTACAGACACACTTATCACGTAGTCCAATGCATATTCTAAACTATTAGTAACTCATGTTCGGTATAAATAAAAATTCTAAAAGTTTTATATATAAAAGCTACAAGACAAAATGAACTAACAAGATCACACTTTATTATATTTTAACTTGTATAACTAGGATAAAACTTTAGATCAAAGTGTGAGTGTGAATAGTGAATAGTATCAAAACACTCAATAGAGCGAAAATAAAAAAACGGAGGGAGTTGGAATAAAATGGCCTTCACCCTCTCATTACCCAAAAAAAAAGGAGGGAGTATATAATAAGGGGGGTAATAATCGTTTCACATTATATTATCAAAATTGACTGCAAGATTAAATGATTTCATTATAGTTGCGTTGGCCTAAAATACCACGTCCAAAGGAAAATTTGTATAGTTCAAAGTGTCAATTTGCCCCTCTATAAAGTACTTATGTGGAAATGAAATCTTACTAATGATGCCGCCGAAATATTTAAAGCACAAAAAAAGAAAAAAGAAAAAAAAAATTGTATGAAAAATCGAGGTTAATATGACAAAAAAATGTTGGAGACATTATGTTTGAATAGCTCAAGTTTCAGGGAGAGGGGCCGGTGATTGCCGCCATGATATACGAAGTATAATATACATGCAATAAATTTTTTGGCCGGTTATTAACCCACGAGATCAAGCAATCATTTACTTTAAATTATTATGTAAGAAATATCAAAATATTCATAAATTTATTAAATTTGTTTAAAGTACCTCATTTTCAAATGATATATGCCAACAAATATTGTTGATAAGGAGAATCTCCCGTTATTCTGATTCCTTGGTGGCAATTGAAGCTATTGACGCTTGGGACATGTCCCATACCTATGCTACTCTTTTAAAAAAGATTCAACCCTTGAGGAATTCATTTCATGCTTGGATCTTCCACCATGTTCTTCGGGAAAAAAACAAAGTGGCAGATGCACTTGCTAAACATGGGGCGTTGATTGAAGACTTCTTTACGATCTGGGCCTTCCCGCCGAATTTTGTTGCTGGGGACGTTGCGGCGGATGCTTTCGGTGTGTGGTTCCCCGTTTCTAGTTTCTGTTTTTCATTTCAGTTCCTAGTTAGTATGTTTATCTTTCTTGTTTTTCCCTTTTTTTGTCTTGCTTCGGCTTCTAAAAAAGCAAATATTGTTGATCCTATTATCACCTTATCGCACCTTTTATTGAATATCTTCAACAAAAGGGTCAATACAGTTAAAGAGATAATTTTACCTAAAGTTAGTATTATTGTGCATAACTATTATAATCCACCGATAAATTAACCTACCCAATGGTGATTGTAATCTGTGGACACCCCACTAATTCTTGCCGGATTCGGTCCCCCCATCATCAACAGATTTTATTACATATATGCTCCAATGTATCTATATATTTCCATCTATATATATATGTATGGCATTATACTTATATATGCAGATCAATAGGTCATTCACCATCCAAGCCATAAACATAGCAACAATATGCAGGCGACCTTTTGAAATCACTTCAGGGCTTGGCATCTATATAGTAAGTTAGAACTTTCTCATAGTAGAAAAACTCTTGCTTTGTATGCATATATATTGTACGTCATGGATTATATATGTATCGTGTTATTTTATGTGCAGAGTTTATTTATTAGTATTGTAAAAATCACAATTTCAACAACTACCTTGTAAAATTAAACAACGTAACATTCATTAAAAAAATATATTATGGTTAGCGATGTTTTTACCGGGCGTAGAGGGAGTTTCTAACCTCTGTTGGGAAAACACTCACAAAACGCGGTTAGCAACGCCTTTAACCACACCTCATAGAACGGCCGGCGGATTCAGAAAATTGTGGTGGTGGTATCACAAAATATAGTGGAAGCAAGGTTGGAATTAGGGATAATAGTTACAACACAAAAATCATAGAGAAAAGCTAAGTTAGAATTAATGATAGTAGTGTCACCACATAAATTAAGTGATTGTATCAAAGCAAATCGACTAAAATATAAAAAAAAAATTATAAGTTTAAAATAACAATTTCATGTACTGTCATGTGCCTCAGAAGTTAGTTGCTAAACTCAATTTTTTTTTTTTTTTTTTTTTGGTAGTAATTTTTGAGCGACCTAATAATCCATCCCATTCTCGATCATATGCTTATTTGCACGTTGCTAAGCCACAAGTAGGGCAAAACGGCAAAAAGCAAGACGCGTGTTGATGGCACGGTGGTGCACGCGCACACACATGTATATATATTGTGTAGTTATTGATTAATTTTTGTCTTCGGTTGCGCAGCAGGTTAGTCCGTTGGTGGCACGAGATGATGACTAAAGTGATGAGGGTGCAAGTGCTTATTATGTTGGTGCTGATAATGATGAGGGGTTCTTGTTCGGATGCAGCGAGGAGGATGACAAGGGAGAATCAGGAGGTGCTGATGGAAGAGAAGCCTGTGGGTGTTGTTGATGAAGAAGTTAGTAACAAAGATTTGGATGGGGACAATCACCATTACTACTCCATTCCCGACTTCAACAGGAAACCTCCCGGCAATGGTTGAATAATTTCCTTACATGTAATACATTCACTGTATTGTGATGTATATGGGCGTGTGAAAGAGCTGGCTGCTATGATCTTGTTCGTGATATTCTGTAGTAAAGTAATTTGTAGTATGAAATAAATGCAGCTTTGTAATAAACCCTCTTTTTTATCGAGTAATTCCACATTTCAGCTTTCCTAGGCTGAAAATTAAGCGACAGAATACAACAAATACTAGTTATAAGGTTTCGATGAATTACAAAATACTGCCGCTAACAATATTTGCCTCCGCATCTTAACAACATACACATTACATATACTGATGATATACATACATATACTTCTACATTTCCCATTTGGTCATTTCCCTCCCAGCTAATAATTAACAACAATACCACCCCCAATTAACCATGGTAACATACATGCCTAGTTTTCTTGAGGTTTTGGTTTTCTTCCCAAGGTTCCTAAATCTCGGACATGAAAGAAGCGAACTTGTTTATTTATTATTACTAGGTCATCCGACAAAATCTCGAATGATCTGACCTCCAAATCGCGATCTGAAATGATGCTCCTGCTGCAAGGCAGTTGGCCTTTGTGTGGCGTTCTCCACGCTCTGCCTCAGGCCAAGTGTCAGTGACACGGCGCCTAGTCCCCCAATTTCAATCCCGGGAACGAAGCCCATCAATGACCCCCCAACGGTTGGAGGTCCATGGTACTCGATTCTAGAATGCTTGTCATGGTTCCACATGCCTATTCCACTCAACCTGTCTGCTTGGTGTTCCGAAGGGTGGATTGTCGTGCATTCCACGTGCTTGTCGGGTATCATGCTGCTTGCGCCAAGCATGTTGAATGATTCCGCAGTGTTGTTAGTTTGATTGCAACCCTCGATGGTTGGCTTTGCAGTGTCTGATCCAGGTTCTGTCGACATTCCTTTGGTTTCAAGCATGTGTATTTCTTCGACCATTGGCTTCCACAGACGGACCCGAGCATTGATGAACCAGTTAGAGACCTGACAGATGAATAATTATATACTTACACAACCAATGGCGAAGAATCCAAACCAACTGTCAAAAAAGTAATGAATGAATATGCAGTCATCTCGAAAATGAACATAAAACTACCTGGTTTCGAGTTAGGCCAGTTTGCGAGGCAAGCATATGCTTGTCTGTGTCTGTTGGATACCTTCACACAAAAAGAAGAATTCAATGAGCGTCGGTATGTATGATTTCCCAGATTTCATTGAAAACTGCCTTACTGTAACCATGTGAAAGATAGGGTATTCAGAAAGAGAGGGCTCATACGGATGAAGAAAATGGTCGAACAGCCAAGCACGTAGAATAGAGACCGCTTGTTCAGGTAGTCCTCGCTGGGGCCTCCAAATATGCTGGCCATCGACAATGTTTCCTGCACTTCTGGCTCGATTCTGTTTTTGAATGCTTTGATCAAAGAATTTGAGCATCGAGACACCAGTATCAACTTTGCTTCCACTTGTCCCAGCACCAGGGGAAGATTTTTCTTCTCCCAAGCTGTTTCTTACGCTTTTGAGTTGCTCAGTGATCGCATTTTTGAGACACCGGAAGTGCTTGGAAACCATCTTTAAAGCAAAGGAAACATAAGGAGTGGCGCCACTCAGACCTGCCACTGATTCGAATGACGAGACCACCATTTGCATCTGCTGGTGATACTGCTTATACCTTTTGCAAACCTTTTAGAAACAGGATCACATTCATCAAAAAATTTAATTAAAAAGATGCATGGTAATAGGAAAAGTAACCCTACTCCATCGAGCGACCACAGTTGTAAAAACCATCCTAAAATCTACACCATAACCATATAAGTTCATAGTGGGCGTGAGGAAAAGAAAAGACAACAAATTAAAGAAACTTTCATGAAAAGAAAAAGAAAGAAATAGCTCTAGAAGGGCATGTGAGATGTCAAAGTTGGAGAAAACACGTGGTGGCCCAAAGCTTCGACAGCCATATGAATTACCCGTCCTTATGCTCCATTGTTAACAAGTTGAGCTATTGTTTCAAAAGTAAACATCTAATTAAAAGCAAGCATTACTTGTGGATGGTATAAGCTAACAATTTATGAATGAATTAATTCAACAACGAACAAGTGTATGTCTAAACTGTTCATGAATCAATAATGCATCTTTTATTTCCTTCTTTACGAAGATTAAATTGAACAATTTGCACTAACTCTTGCCGAGATATTTAGTAAGGCGTGCAATAGTCAACGCATATGATTAAAACAGATTCATAGAAGAGGAAACAACAATCTACATTCTATATCCGTAAGCGAAGCTAAAAGAGTAATCCTAGAAAACGCTAGCTAGATAGTATCATATGATATTCTCTGTATAACCCAAAATTATCATCTCCATGTTTTGAACTTCAAATGATTAATAAGCAAAGAATTAGAATTGCTTTCACGAACGTTTATGTGGTCCACAACTTCTTCTATTCGTCCCAACTACACCTTCATTTAACTTTTGAGTCAGGATTTCTGCTTAACACGGTCATCATTTATCAAAACATCAAATGCACAACTACAATTAATCCGAACAATATCAGACATGAACAAAATAATGTGCGCTTTAGTTAGCTATTGAAGGCATTGATACGACAAGATTTTGGAATGATATAACCATCAAAACTGGGAGATATGCTCATGAACTTGTAAATAATAATAAGATGTCATAAACACTGTACCAACCTCATCCTGCATACACAAGAGCTTTGCCTTCTTCTGAAGACTTTCAGGTTGAAAAGAATCCGTTGAGCAGATCATGCCGCCAGGCTCCCGTGTCTTCCCATTCGAGTCGTTGATGACGAACGTCGATCCACAATAATCATCTTTACTTCTTACAAGAGCTTCAGTATTACAAACTTCACCCGAAACCCTAACTTCCTCCAGAGCCTTATCTGCGCACGAATACGTGTCGACATTCTTTGATCTGGAAAAACAGCAGAGCTCATCCAATAATTGCTGAGCTGGCCTCAGAAATTTCGAACTCCTCAAAATCGTCGCGTACCCCGTGAAAGGACCGAGCGGGGGATGTCGACGGGCTAGGGTTCCCAAATCTTGCCTACCGTTAACTCCCAATACTTTGGATAAATTTCCTGACAAATTCTCCGGTTTCAAATCTCTGGAAACGTCAATATTGTCCAATGAGCCGTCCGTGGTAGAATATTTCTCAGTAATCTGAGTTGTCTGTACCTTGGGAGATGGAACAGACGACAACGACAACGAGAGGGCCTGCGTGTTGGATTTATCGCTCCTTCCTTTTCTTAGGTCTCCATCACCGTTCTTACCTGCTGCATAATTCAATAGGTGTCCACCCCACTCGGGGCACATCTCGGCTGCCCTACTAATCAAATCAGATTGACTTTTACAGCGGAATTGATCGAGAACCCAACCCCCGCTGCCAGATTCGTCCGCACAACTCCTTTGCCCTAATTCAAGCCCGAACGACTGCACATTATTCGACGAAGAAACTACAAGTTCTTGCAATAATGGATTTTGGTAGCTATTGGGAATCGGAATTGCGCTGGAGAGATCATTATTGGGACAATGAGATTCCATAGGGGGAGTAGTACTATTATTACAAATGAGTTTGAACGAAGAAGCAGACAGGCCGTCTCCGACAAAAATTGGGGTTTGATGAGGAACCCAATCTGAGGTGGATTGTGAGCCAATGCTTTTCCATGTGCTAAAGTATTGTGGGTCACCATTCCCTGTAGATAGAGGAGTGCTGAAAGTGTAGGGATTTGTTCGACAGAAATTCCCCAAGGAAGCAGCAGCATCGTTGCCCACCCTCTTATCATCAGATTCTTGATGCACCATCAAATTCACCCTTTCTGCTAATATACCTTGCGAATTGACCGGAAAATTCGCCATTTCTGAGCAGTATCCGTAGGGAAGATTATACTGGGCATTAATTTGATCCAAATTGCTCACATAAACTCCAGAATCGTTCTGGATTCTCAGCTTATCTCGACGGCTTTGTTGGGCGATATGGAACTCGGGCCTAAAATTACCACTCATATCCATGTATGATTATCCAATTCTTCTTCCTCTATGATTCTGTAAAAATGAAACACCACATCTTTCGGTGTTGATAAAAATCCCAGATTACTGATCAGTTCCTGCATACAAAGAGGCCTGAAAACCAGCCAACATTTTGAGCAAGAAACAGAAGAGGAAGATTCAACGGAGAGAGAATAAAATTAATTATCAACATGAGAAAAGCGTAACCCTGGAGAGAAGTATAGCATAATGTGGTCAAATGACAGCAGAAAACGAATGGGAAATCCGAGTACAAAGCAAGAAAGAGAGAAGGAAAAGCCATTTATTTGACGTCTGTGGATTATATTATGCTTCTGAGACAAGCAAACAGTGACTGGCCTGGAATTCGCTGTTCAATCATAAGGTTGAACATTTGGGAAAATATAGGAGTACAACACAAAACTGGGAAAAAGCTTTGAAAGAAGAGCACCAAAATATTGAACCAAATACTGTAAATAAACAGTGGCGTGTGCGATAAAGATTACGCCTTTGCGTGCCGAGAAAAACATAGCGTACTCCACTAAAACCCTAGATATCAAGGCTACTACATAATACACTTGCATTCATTCTTCTATGAACAGAAGATCTGAAGACAACCCAAAATCCAAAGCAACTCGTGATCATTGCTTAACAATAAAGCAAGGAACTTTTTGCAGGAACACGAGGGGGAATTTTAAAAAGAAGATGAATTTTTATGCGTCACCTACCTGTTGTCGAATTAGCTGGAGGAGAAATCAGGGAGATTCTCCGATGGGTTTTTCCGATGGTGGAGAGTGGGGTAGGGAAGGAAAGAAAGGAGCCGAAGAGCTAGCTGGCGCTGCAAGTGTAGGACAATGATTGCAAGTTGGAAATGATAATTGGGGTTTGTTTGGCTTCTTTTTTCCTTACAAAGCCTTTAGTGTTTTTTTCTCATCAGAAACTATTAGTATGATTGGGAACTATTAGCAGTAGTACAAAACAGCAAACAAAGAGAATAGAAGAAATTAGTACTAGAAGAAAGGGTGGGGGGGGGACTAGAGAGGGATGATGATGATGATTGAGGGAGGGAGGGAATTAATTAACGTGGTGTCGCTTCGCCGTCACCGTTACACTTGACGGCGAATATAGGATCTGTGAAAAATCTATCAAATTGACACGGATAGATCTTGATGGAAATCTTGAGGGATTGAAATCCTGGGTTGTGTTCCCCAGTTGTTACAAATGGGGTCTACGAGAATTTAATAATTGAGGGGGATGAAGGGACTTTGGTGGTTGTTTCATGTTTGGAATTTAATTGGATACGGACCCTTCCTTCAAAAGTTCAAATAGAAGTAGTAGTAAATTATTAGTACGAGTATTACAAGTTCTACCACCATGTAGAGACAGTGTGTTCAAAATTACTTTATTACCCATTTCAACAGTTGCAGCAATAAATGGAAGTCTCTGTTGAACAACTGGCTTTTCTGTGAGTTTCACTGTGTAGGTACGTAAGAAAGAGAGGGTGTTTGTTTATGAAGGACTCCCTCCGTCCCATTCCAAATGTCCTACTTACTATTTTTGGATGTCCCATTACAAATGTCTTCTTTCTATAAATAAAAATAATTTTCCCCTTCAACAACTATGTGGACCCCACCATATACTCACAAACCAATTCTACCTTAATTTCCGTGCCCAACAGTAACAAGACACTTGGAGTGGGACGGAGGGAGTATGTGATTTGTAAGCCAAAAAGGGGGTGAAAATCGTGTGTTAATGCTAAAAGACAGGGAGGATGACTGCAGTGGTGGTGCCTGCTGCTGCTGCTGCTGCTGGGCCTGGCGCGGCTGCTGCTCGGCTTCTTTGTTTGAATTTGCAAGAAAGTTATTAATGCAGGGAAAATAGGAACGGATTAAATGCATTTCTGAAAAGTCTATATTCACCGTGCAGGCCTGTGAATGGAATAAATATAGGTTAGGAGGCATAGCCGCTGAGGTCCTTCTTGTGATTATTTTTGTTTTTCTTACAGTATTATTTAAAATTTTTTCTTATTAGTAATTGTCTTTTTATAAATCAAAAAATATTTTAAAATAATTACTTCCTCCGTTTTCAATTGTTTGTTACATTGCAAAAAGTTGTACTATTCATTTGACAACTTTGATTTCAATTTTTATCATAATTATACAAGTTAAAATATAGTCAAGTGAGATCTTATTAGATTCGTCTCATCTTGTAGTTTTTAAATATTAAACTTTTAGAATTTTTATTTGTAACGAATTTAAGTTATTAATGGATTAAGAAAAGCATTGGATAACGCGCACTGTGGGCCTGTAGTAAAAGATTGAAAATGGAGGAAGTATTATTTTACATACTTATATCACATTTTTTCAATATTACTCTTCTACTCACATTAATGATAAACTTAGAATAGTGTGATTCTTTCTCATTTTTTAAAACTAACCAATCTCCATTTTAACTCTACTTTTTAGAGGAGGGGCAAAAATGTAAAAACATAAAGTCATTATTGTCTAGTTTGTGTAATTGGTTTGTGCCAATTATCTACTCCCTCTGTTTTCTTAGGATTATAACATACTCCTTCCATTTTTTTTAAATGTTTCTGTAACACCCCGATTTAATCAAACACATGATTAATTTAATTAATTATGGTTAATTAATAAAAGATTTATTATATGGATATTTTGTAGGTATGATTTTAATGAAGTGGAAGAATTAGTGGATTAAAACTCACAAGAAAATGAGAGCTCAAGTGCTCAAGTGAGTGTAATGTAGCCAAGACAAGTGGTACAATCCATTAACCACTTTCCAACCCGACCCGGATCCATTTTAACTTATAAAATCTGAAATTGGGGGGCTTGAGACTCATTTTTAACCCCAAACTTGCCCAAATCCCGTCACTTAGAAGAGGGGGACTTAGCGTTCCTCAATTTCTTTTCACAAATGGAGCATTGAGTGCAAAATCAAGTGGGGATCTCATACTACAACTTAAGGTAAGTGGTTTCCACCATCTATTTCTTGTTTTCATGAAGTTGGAACTAGTTTTTGATGGGTATATTGGTGGTGACGGGAATGAGGTGTTGGATGGATGTTTTGTAGATTTGTTTTGGAATTGATGGTCTAAATCATGGATTGGAGCTTGTGTGGTGTTAGAGGAAGCTTGGGTAAGTTTCTTTGCTTGCTTTTAGTGTGGTTGATTGGGATTCATGGTCTTCTATTGTTGCATGTTGGAAGAACTCTTGTTCTTGGTGGATTCTTGTTGAGTTAGGCTTTGATTCTTGGTTGTAGCTTGCAATTGGTGTTGGGAGAGCTTGGGGAAGTTGCCATTGAAGTAATTGAAGCATTTGGACTCCATAAACACAAGGCAAGAGTAGGACATAGCTTAATGAGGGGGAAAAATGGGTGAAAGATGGAAGAGAACGCAGAAACAGCATTTGCTGTTCTGCTGTGTTCAGCTTAGGCGCCGCACAGCCTTGGCGGCGCCCAAAAACAGTCCGGAGCGCCAATTCGGCACCCCAGACCACCAGGGTTCCAGTTCAGGCGCCACAATGCCTGTGTAGCGCCTGAAACCCCCTTTGAGCGCCACCCTGGCGCCTCCTGTGCACCCCAAAAACCCACAAACTTGAATCGGCTCTAACTTACTCGTTTCTAATCCGATTTTCGCAAACCATATATGAATCTGACCCTACTCGAAGCGAAGATTTCAAATATGCAATCAGATTTTAGAGATAATGACTCTTAAAAAAAAATCAAAAATTAGAATTTGTAGCCCGGGGTGCCACATGCGGGCCCGATTTGCTGTTTTTTTCCATTTTTCATTCCCCTTTCGCATTTTATCGTTTTTACTCGTTTTTAAGCGTCGGAAAATGTTAATAACTTGTTTAAGAATTGTTGGAACACAATTCGTGGTTATTAATGTCAGATTTGATAGATCTACCATGCCTTAGCTTAGGATGGGATCTTGCGTTTCTCCTAATTTGATGACGGTGAGTCATGTGGAATATGCTAGCCGATATGTGGGGTTGGCGACCCGAATGCTGAAATTAGTCATTGGACTTGGGAATTATTTTAGTATGCATTCGAATCTAGTGATTGGGCATGTGAATTATGATCATGGGAATTATGTGATGTATGCTTCCGAGTCGTGAGATTGGGCAGGTGTTTGACATTATTGTGATTTGTGACTTTATGCTTTCAAGGATACAAATATCATGTCTATGCTTTCGAGTGTTAACTGGGCAAGCTTGATTATTTGATTATCCTGGGCATGTTTATTGTGATGATTGTTGGTTATGCTTTCGAGAACTATGTTCTGGGCATGTAGGCTTTCGAGAGCGAGATGCTCTGGCCCAATACCCGCTAGATGTGGTTCGATCCTTGGGGATGCCACTCCGTAAGTCCACTTGATCCTTTATGCATGTAGTGCTCGCGGCGGGGGGCACTGTAGGTCTCTCTTCCGACCATTATGGTGAGGTGGAGCCTTAATGGGGAAGAATGCCGGCCATGGTATTAGGATGTGCGCTAGACATACTTATGTGCTGCATTTAGGGTAGATAGACACTATAGGTCATATCATTCATCTCATCATCCATCATTCATTTTTTTTATTGTTTTGCAGTGTATGACGTGGTTGAAGCACCGGTATGGGACGGTGTGATGTTTAATTATTAATTTAATTATGCAATTATATAAACTGCTAATAACCCTTTAAAGTCTTGTTCCCTGTTTTCCCAGCTAGTTCTACTCTTGCTCAGTACTTTATGTACTGACACCTTGCATTTTGTCTTTCTTATAGATACTCCCGAGGAGGACGCAGAGCATGATCATGGTGACGGGTTTGAGACTGAGTGATCTATTAGGAGTGCATTATTATGTTGTTGACTAATATGCTGTATTAGCCCTTACGTTATCTTTATGTGACTTGTCTAATATTTCTGAGTATTACTGTGAATTGGAATTGGTCTGTGAACCAATCATTTGTTATTCCTCCTTGTACTTGATATTTTGGACAGGTAGACGTGAGTACCGAGGTGAGGTACTGTATGAGGCTTGTAGCCGAGTTGTTATGATTATATGATGGACTTGTTTCTGTTGCTTACTCTGTTACTCTGATATTATGATGTGTTGGATTTTCTGATTACCAGGCTTCGTGTTATCAAACTTAAATTGACTGGCCAACAGTTTAAGGGAGGTAACACGGAAGTGACGTCACAAAAATTGGTTTAAAATTTTTGGGGCGTTACAGTTACTCCCTCCGTTTTCAAAAAATTGAAATGGTCCCACAGTGCACGCAGTCCAATACACATTTTAAATCATTAATAACTCAAGTTCGGTATAAGTAAAAATTATAAAAGTTCCATATTAAAAACTACTCGACGAGACGAATCTAACAAGATCCCACTTAACTATTTTTAACTTGTATAATTATGATAAAACTTTAAGTTAAAGTGCATGTGTGAACAGTAGTCAATTTTCAAACGTTACATCTTTTCAAAGACGGAGGGAGTATGTTTTAACTTTTTTTTACTGTTACTTGTAGCACTTTGACTTCTATTTTTGTTATCGTTATATCCAAGTGAGATCTTGTTGGATTCGTCTCATCTTGAGTTTTTAAATATCAAATTTTTAAAATTTTTACTTGTACCGAATTTGAGTTATTATTCGTAGAAAATGTGCATTGGCATACGTGCAAATGACAAGTGTAAGGTTTAAAACATAGAGAAAGTAGATAATCGGCACGCATATCGATGCATATTTTTAATAATTAATCATTTAAATTGTGTACAAGTAAAAGTTATAAAAAGTTGATATTCGAAACTACAAGTTTAAACGAATCTAACAAGATCTCACTTGATTATGTTTTTTCTTATATAATTATGATAAAAATTTGAATCAATGTTAAACTATAAATAGTGCAAAAAATTGGGTAAAAATTTATTTTTATTTTTTGCTAGAAGTTAAAAAATATAAATTCAAAACATAGTTGAAATAATTAATATATAGATGGTTGTTATATTAATATAAATTATCCATTAGTATTATTTTGTATCTCTGTTTTTGTTGTTCATTTCTTTTAATTTAATCATGTTTTGATTATCTTTTAATCTGTCATTAGATATAAGCCCTAAAATCGAAACTTATCTGATATAAGATTTTTAGAGGGTGTAGTTTTGGGTATTTTTTAGAGAATTGTTAAACTTATTTGATGGTTTTTGGTTATAGTGTACCTCATAATAAGGATACAAAACTATTGGGGGTTAAAGTTGAAAAAAAAAATCATACTTCCTCCATTTTTTTGTTAGCTATATTTGACAAATGACTACTGTTCACTCATATACTTTGACTTAAAGTTTTATCATGGTTATACAAGTTGAAATGTAGCAAAGTGGGATCTTGTTAGATTCATCTCGTCTTGTAGTTTTTAAATATCGAACTTTTAGAATTTTTACTTGTACCAAATTTCAGTTATTAATGGTTTAAAATATGCATTGAAACTGCGTGCTGTATGGGTCCGTAGCAATCTTTAAAAACCAGATGAAGTATTAGGTACTTTTCTTAAACAAAGTAAAACTATTGGGTACCTGTCTTAAAGAAAAATTAAATTGGGTATCTATCTTAAATTTTGAATATTTTGGTGGGTTTTTCTCAAATTTCCCTAAATAAAGATCAAATTTAATACTACATCTATTCTTTTTTAAGTGCAAGTTTTGAGATTTTATCACTGTCTAGATACATTTGTAGACCTACTTTTTAAATTATCCTAAATGTACGTACTGGTACAAAGATATTAACATGAATATCACATTTATACGTTTGGCATGAATATGGAATTTTACTTGAAATATGCATTATTTTATTCACTAGGATAGTTGTGACTTGTGAAGGTGTAAAGGACATGAAAAGGTAATGGAAATGGTGGAGAGGGTGTGTGAAAATGATGTGAGAAAGGTACGCGTGAAATTTACACATTCCAATAACATGGTAATGTGTAGGGGTGAAAGTGGGACTGTTAATATCAAAATTCTAGGCCCAATGAGTTAATTTATTCGGCCCAATAAATGCAACCCAATTCATATTCGAGAGGCCCAATCCAAAAGCCCAATAAAGTTAGCCCAATACACTTGTCGAGGCCCAGTCCAATTTATGAGGTATCCTGATAGATGTGATAAGAAGCCGCCACCCATCCATTCAAAAATATATCCGGGTCATGAGGCAACACCACACAGTGATGTGAGGCTACAACCCTTGGAGAAGATTGTAAAGGGCTTTAAACCGAGGCACCATCCAAGGAGAAGATCTCGCTACATGAATAACAGGCGTCATCTCCTAGTTCTATCCGGAAGAGGATACTCGTCCGTTACAGCCCGCAGTCAAGAAGAAGATATTACATCTCATTAATGCAGGCGCCATCAAAGGGATCAGTATCTTGAAGCTAGAAGAGTGTCGTCTTACCCCATCCTCTATAAAAGGGTGAAGAAGCTTGATGCAAGGGGCATCTCAACTCTACCAGAAATCTGCATTTTCATTATCTTTATTCTCTGCAATTTTTTATTTCTGCAAGTTCCATTTTGTTCTTCCATTCCGTAATTTCTTGTTCCTTTACAGCTTTTATTTAAATTTCCTGTAATTCCTCAATCCTTGTAACCATCTTCATCAATATTCAATCCACAAAAATTCTTGGTTAACAAATTGGCACGCCCAGTGGGACTCGAGTGGAAACCATATCCGCTTAGAGTGTATGCTACTTAGATCTGGACGAGTAGTAAGAGACTTAACGCAAAAATTTGAAGAAATGTCGCTCCAGGAAGAAACTCCAGTAAGAACACCCTCTGAGAACGCCGATAATGCGGCGACCACCTCTCAACCACCACAAGGGATAATGCAAGTCACATCCCTTTCGGAACAGATGCGGCTATCGATGACCGAATCGATGGCCGAATTCATGCCTTTACTGACAAGACATCTTATGGACGTGTTGCGGCCTGCTATGGCCGATCAAACTGACAAGATTTGTGGATCCCTGCGTACTTCGCAAGAGGGTTCCATTTCAGCAAATGGCACGAATGTGCCCGCAAACATCGCAGGGCCGTACGGCGGCCCGCAGAGGACATGGGGGACTGTTTTTGGTCAACCACCACTCTCGGAGTTTGGAGGACTGGCAAGTCTGCCACCATTTCCTTCTACTCATACTTTCACTCATACAGCTTCAAACATGCCGAGCTATTGTTATGGGGCGCCTACCATGGTGTATGCTCCTTCTTCAGGATACTTGATGTCGTCTAGCACAGTACCACCGCTTCCTGGCATGGCACCACGACAGGCGACAACACCATTTGGAGTGGCGGCTCCTACTCTAGGTGCTGGAGGAGCACATATGCAACATCAGGCCGCCAACTTCCCTCCGGCCGCCAACTTACCTTCAGCCGCCAACATGCCTCAGGCCGCCATGACTCATCCGGCCGCCAACATACCTCATCAGGCCGCCAACATACCTCATCAGGCCGCCAATTTACCTTCGGCCGCCAACATGCCTCAGGCCGCCATGCCTCAGGCCACCACGGTTCACCCGGCCGCCAACTCTCTCCCGGCCGCCATGTATCCTCAGGCCGCCTTACCTCCACTGGCGCCTGTGGTGTCACCTGAGTTGTTGGCAGATATGATGCAACAACACTTTGGCATCCAGTTAAAGCCGATGGAGCGGCCCACCTACAGGAAACCCTACCCGGATTGGGTAGATACTATGCAGCCTTACCCCAGAGGTTTCAAAATGCCCGAGTTCACCACGTTCTCGGGAGACGACGGCAAATCAACAGTAGAACACGTGGGCAGGTTTACTGATCAGTGTGGCGAAGCAGCATCCAACGATTGGCTGAAACTAAGGTTGTTCAGCTCATCACTGACTGGACCTGCATTTGCCTGGTTTGCGTCATTGCGGCCTAATTCTATTCAGAACTGGGCTGATCTCGAGCGGGCATTTCACGACAGATTCTACACTCCTCTGTCACAGGTTAGTCTTGCAGATCTCACTAACGCCAAACAATTTGCCGATGAGGCGGCAAGTTCTTTTATTAATAGATTGCAGCGCCTTAAAGGCAGATGTACTATGGCAATACCTGATAAAGAAATAGCCAACATAGCAGTGGCTAACATGTTACCAAGATTAAAAGAACATTTAATTGTGCAGGATGCAACTGACCTAGCCCAGCTGGCCGAGAGAGCGGCCCGCGTGGAAAAATTCCTGGGAGAGCAGGAAGAGAGGCGTCCTACGCGTCGGGTCCACTTCGAGGAGGTGAGACTCAGTGATGAAGAGGACGATGCTGTAGAAGTGGCTGTTGCAGAGCTAGTGCACACAGCCAAACCGCATACATGTGCGGCTCTCAAGCCGCCAAAACAAAGAGAGGCTAAGTATAAGCCTGAAGAAGACCTATTTGACATGGGCAAGGCGGACCAAGTGTTCGATGCTCTACTCAAAGATGGTGTGATCAAGTTGCCTGAAGGGCAAAAATTACCAGCGGCCGAGGAAATTCGGGGCCGAGCATTTTGTAAGTGGCATAACTCATTTACTCACAGCATTACTAAATGCAGGAGTTTTAGAACTGCCATTCAGAACAAAATAAAAGAAGGTCGTTTGAAAATTGCAGGTATGAAAGTTGATTTAGACCCATTCCCTCAGCTTCCCATTGGTGCTTCTGGACTCATCCCAAACCCAGAAGATGACGGCTCCAGCAGCCAGACTGATAAAGGGAAGGAACACGTTGAGATTGATGAGGAGGATGTAGACTTGTTGTCTGATGAGTCCGACCATGAAAAAAGAAAAGAGTTGTATAAAAAGCAACCAAGATTCAAAAACATGTCGAAGGAGGACTTCAAGAAAGTCCTGGAAGCAGAGGAGCAAGAACACCAGAAGAAGCAAAATCCTCCTTTGAGGGTTGAGATTCCTAAGCACGCTGTAGAGATTCATGAAAACGGGAGACACCAGCCTGTCACTCGAGATTATAGGCATGGTGTGCAGGTGGTTCCAACCTTGATGAGGCGACCTGAGCATCCAGTTGAGACTGACAGGTGGATGAGGAACCGGGCGCCTAGTAAAGCTGCTCAAAGGGAGCCGCCACCCATGACTAGAAGTCAATTTAGGCGGGCTCAGAGACGATATGCCGAGGAAATGCGGCAATGGGAAGCTCAGATCCACAAGTTGGAGTCTTCCAGGCCTCGGAAGCCCATACAGCCCACTTACTTTAGAGGTGAAACCTCCGAACAGCGGAGACATAACTCGTCCATAACACCCCACCAAAGAAAGTTGCATGAGGCTTCAAGAAGGTCACCACAACCTTCGTCACCCAGGAGGCCAGTCCTGGAAAGGCTGCAACCTTCATCACCCAGGAGGCCAGCCCGGGAGAGGCAGCAGCCGCCATCACCACCCAGGAGGCCAACCGGGGAGAGGCTGCAGCCGTCATCACCCTCCACCAGGAGGCCGATGAAGGAGAGATTAGAACCGCCATCAGTTTCTACTGCCAGGAGACCAGTGAGAGAGAGATTGCAATGGACGGAAAGAAAACCTCAGCCGCCATCACCTCAACCTAGGGCAAGACAAATGGAGCCTCCTCAAGAGAACACTCAACCCTCGGTGTCTAGAGACAAAGGTAAAGCTGTTGTTACCGAGTCTGACGATAAAGGAAGTAAGGTTAAATCTGCAGGACAGAAGTTCATCGAGAGGCTAGACAAAATGGACATGACTCCTTCAAACATGGCTATGGCTAGTGTGCTCATGAAATACATGGCATATTTGGCAGCCCATGAAGCTGGTGAACTTGGAAGTGAGCCGCATAGTTTTGAAGGATTTATGGCTTACTGCAAGACTGTGGAAACCCAGAAGAAATCACAAACACAAGTTGAAGCAAAATCAACTAGTGAAGTACTTCAGGCGACCAATGAAGCACCACATGTGAATTTTGGTGCTATCACACCTACAGAAGTGGAGGCTGCTGTGGAGGCCAATCTCGACAAGCCTAAAGTTGGGATTGGCGCCCTAGGCATGATGACTGATGAATGTGGCACCACGGAGGATATGAATGTTGATGAAGAATATGGAGATAGATATGGTGATATAAACCTTACTATGGACGAAGGGTATGAAGAAGATGTGTGGGGTAATGTGAACCTCAATATTGATGAGGAATACCATATTGAATTAGACGGCATGGATCTTGAAGATGAGGCTTTCTGGAAAAAATTGGACAAAGAGCTGAAAGAAGCAGATGATAGGCAAGAAAAAGGGCCGAATGACCCATCCGTGCCTATGCGGGTCATTGGATTGGCGGCTGAGGAAGAGAGAAGTGATACCGAATCTGAGATATGGGATGAGGAAGAGCCATCGTTCGCGAGGCTCATTGAAGAAATGGATGAAATGATAGCGGAATTATCCCATCCAACCAGGGATGCACCTCCCACGCCAGAACTTGGCGGCCAATGTGATATTTCAGATTTGGCTATGGCACAGTTCGCCAAACCTGAGGTTGCCCAGACGAGGCAACTGAAGCCCTTGTATGTCAAGGCTCACATTGATGGGCGTCCTGTGAACAGGGTATTTGTTGATAATGGGGCGGCAGCCAATGTGATGCCGATGTCAACTCTAAGGAAGATCGGGAAGAGTGAAAAAGACCTGATCCCCACGAGGGTTAGAATGTGCAGCTTCGTAGGGGAAGCAACCCAACCTGCCGGATTCATAACGGCAGACGTCACTATTGGGTCCAAAACCATCAAGGTCGCCTTCTTCGTGGTGAAATCTAAGACGTGTTACTCGGCATTGCTTGGGCGCGACTGGATTCACATGGCGCAGTGTGTGCCATCCACCCTCCACCAACAGTTGTTAATTTGGGATGGTGACCAGGTAGAATTGGTGGAGGCGGATCCTCAACCCTTTGCAGGACCGGATGCCAACAATGGCGAGGCGATCTTCTACCTTGAAGACATCCAACCTGCCTCAGCTTTAATTGGTATGGACATGGACTGGAATCCATTGATTTCACAACAAGCGGCTTCAAGTTACATCCTCCTGCAGATAGCCGACATGAAGCATCAAGCTCTTCATGATGAACAGCTATGACATTTATAAGGACTTGTTGCAGCGGCTCGCCAACACTGAAATAATGATGGGTGCCGAAATCAAGTCCAAAAACCCAACTGACATTCGGCCATCTGAATGGCCATCTCCTGTGAAGCGGACATTGCCTAGTCCGGAAGCCAAGGAACCACTTGTGGACATCAACCTCGGGACAGATGTGGAGCCAAAGCTGACCAAGATAAGCGCATCATTGCCTAAGGAGGAGCGGCACCAGCTAGTGGAGCTGATTCATAAATATAAGGATTGCTTTGCATGGCAGTACACAGACATGCCAGGGTTATCAAGGGAGCTAGTGGAACACAAGTTACCAACTCATCCAGAGTTCAGACCTCATAAGCAGCCGCCAAGACGGTTCGATCCAGACACCATCCCGAAAATAAAGGCCGAGATTGAGAAGCTTCTTAAAGCAGGTTACATTAGAACTTGTCGTTATGTAGAATGGCTTGCAAACATTGTACCTGTTGTAAAGAAGAATGGTCAATTGAGAGTCTGTATAGACTTTAGGAATTTAAACCTGGCAACACCCAAGGATGAATATGTAATGCCTATGGCCGATATGCTTGTTGATGCGGCCGCCGGCCACAAGTTTTTATCTTTAATGGATGGTTATTCTGGATACAACCAAATCTTCATTTCTGAAAATGATGTACATAAAACGGCTTTTCGTTGCCCAGGGCCAGTTGGCATTTTTGAATGGGTAGTCATGCCTTTTGGATTGAAAAATGCTGGGGCAACATACCAAAGGGCCATGAACATGATTTTTCATGATTTAATCGGTCATACACTTGAAGTGTACATTGATGACATAGTTGTAAAATCATGTGAATTTGGCCAACACTTGACTCACCTCGAAGATGCCTTCATCCGAATGAGGCAGCATGGATTGAAAATCAATCCAGCTAAGTGTGCCTTTGGTGTGGCAGCAGGAAACTTCTTAGGTTTCCTGGTGCATGAGAGGGGCATTGAGGTAGACCAAAATAAAGCTAAAGCCATCTTGGAGGCTCGTGCACCAACCAATCTCAAAGAACTGCAATCATTGATGGGTAAAATCAATTTCTTAAGGAGATTCATTGCCAATGCTGCAGGCAAGATGAAAGCGTTCACTACCTTACTTAAAGGAAGAAAGAACGAGAAGTTCGTATGGACGACTGAGCATCAAGCAGCATTTGAAGAAATTAAAAGAGCATTAGTCAATCCTCCAGTATTAGTGCCGCCAAGACTTGGAGTACCTCTGAAACTATATGTATCGGCCGCCGAGGAATCTATCGGGTGCTTGCTTGCACAGGATGATGAAGGAGGCAAGGAGAGGGCTATCTATTACCTTAGCAAGACTTTGCAAGGGCCAGAAGTAAGATACACCGCATTAGAAAAGCTATGCTACGCCCTAGTATACTCCTGCAGCAAGTTGGAACACTACATGCTGCCAAGAACAGTCCAAGTAGTAGCTCCCTTTGACTTGGTAAAAACACTTTTGCACAAGCCAGCATTGAAAGGAAGACAAGCTAAGTGGGCTATGAAGATCAGTCCGTTTACCCTTGTATACGTTCCCCAAAAGGCAGTCAAGGGACAAGCTTTAGCGGACTTCTTAGCTCAACACCCTTCGTTGGTTTTGCCAGAGGATCCCAAAGAAGCGTCCTTCATGGGATTCGAACCTTGGGAACTAACCTTTGATGGATCTTGTGCAAGCAGCGGCTCGGGGGCCGGTATTACAATCACTAGTCCCCTTGGGGAACATTGGAAGCTTGCTCGGGAGTTAGAACCTGGCACCACCAACAATCAAGTAGAATACGAAGCTTTGATATTTGGCCTCGAAACTGCATTACTGAAGGGTGCAAAATCCATTACAATTTTTGGAGACTCCCAAGTCATCCTGAAGCAGTTGACAGGAGAATATGAGTGCAAGAGCCCCAGATTGATTAAGTGTTACGAGACAGCACTAGAGCTATTGGGCAAATTTTCGGACGCTACCATCACACATGTGCCTAGAAGCCAAAATCAAGAGGCCAACGAGGCTGCTCAACTTGCTTCAGGCTGGCAATCCTGTCGCCCTAGGGGGGCACCACACATTGCCGCCATCACCAGTGGACCTGAGGACCAACAAGAGAGTGATGATTGGAGGACTGAAATCATACAATACCTCGGGAACCCGTCATCTGGGGGAGATAACTCGCTAAAGGTAAAAGCTTTGCGGTACGTGTTGGTCAATGGTGAACTATTCCGAAGGGCGGTTGATGGATTGTTGCTCAAGTGTATAGGCCCCGAGGACGCTAGGTTGGTAATGGGAGAAGTCCATGAGGGGATATGCGGCTCTCATCGGGCAGGGCCGAGCATGAGGTGGAGCATCCACCGTTATGGGTACTTCTGGCCAACCATCATGGAGGACTGTATCACGTACGCTCGCGGGTGTGAGGCTTGCCAAAAGCACGGCCCAATTCAAAGAGTACCGGCAGAAAAATTACACACAGTCATTAAGCCTTGGCCATTTCGTGGCTGGGGGATGGACATTATTGGGAAGATTCATCCGCCATCATCTAAGAATCATTCATTTATACTTGTGGCCACTGATTACTTTACTAAATGGGTGGAAGCATGGCCAATGAAGAAAATCGATCAGGGCGATGTAATTAGATTTGTGACTGAATTGATGCATCGGTTTGGAATCCCTCAAACAATCACTGCCGATCAAGGTACAGTGTTCACTGGTGAAAAGTTTATAGCTTTCGCCAAACAGTTTGGGATCCGCATCTATCACTCTACTCCATACTATCCTCAAGCAAACGGTCAGGCTGAAGCCACCAATAAGATCCTAATAAGTATGATAAAAAAGGCGGTAGGCGAAAAACCCAGAAAATGGCATGAGACCTTATCAGAGGTCCTATGGGCTTATAGAAACTCTAAGTCCACAGCTACAGGGTTCACGCCGTACTACTTGACATATGGTCATGACGCTGTTTTACCATTGGAAATAACGGTTCCTTCTCTAAGGGTGGCTCAGCAGCATCACTTAGACTTATCTAAGTATGAGGAAGCCATGTTGCAGGAGTTAGAGACAGCAGATGGTGACAAGCTCATGGCTTTAGAAAACATCCGTCGTCAAAAAACTAGAATGGCAAGGCACTATGATAAGAAGGTTCGAAATAAGACCTTCAGCGAAGGGGATTTAGTGTGGAAAGTGATACTACCATTAGGAGTGCATACAAATGAAACGGGGAAGTGGTCCCCAAATTGGGAAGGACCATTCATTGTAACTCAAAGACTACTCAATGGTGCATACAAGTTGATGGACATCGATGGTCAAGAACACAAACGGAATATAAATGCAAAATATCTCAAAATGTTCTATCCATCAGTCTGGGAGTCAGAATAAGCAGCATAAGTGCATCATGAGTGGCCAGTCACATAATTGGCCAGAGAAATAGCAAAAAACAGCAAACATGAGTAATGAAGTGCTCATCACAAGGTCGATGAGCTGACACTAAATAGAGTACTGAATAAAAATCACAAAAGTAAAAGCAGTGCTAACTACTCGGGGAAGGAGGCGTCTCATCACCTAGAAGGCGACGACGCATGACGGCCCACTGATCACGGGCACGCTCAAAGGTATCTGTAAGGCGACGAAGTGCTGCAGCAGAAGCTCGGGCACGAGCTGATAGAAGAGGTCGACGGACTCTCGATAACTCAACTGATAAGTCACGATCATCTGCAGCTAAGCGATCACGATCAGCGCGCAAAGCGGTAACTCGATCAGACAACTTGAGCAGCTCAGCCTCAAGTATAACAAGCTCAACGGTAGCTCCATCTGCGATGCAGCTCTGCTCTCTGATAATACGCTCCGCCTCCGCAATAACTTCTCTCTGTTTCTCTATCTCGCGCCTGGCCTGGGCAACAGTACTCTCTAACTGAGACTGTCTACTCTCCTCACTCCTAAGGACCATAGAAGCCTGATCATGCTGGGGAAGTACAACCTCTAGCTGGGAACGAATCTCGCGGTGCCGCGCCTCGAGATCATCAATAAATGTCAAGTCCTGAGCAGACTGATCTGCTGTACTGCTATAGAGAGGATAAGCGAGGGACAAATCAGAAATGAGCTCCGAAAAGTCCAAAAAGCCGGCGTCCTCAATAAAGGCAGGGACTGAGCTAACATCACCAAGGATGTCATAGAGTCCTGAGACCACCTCGGCTGATAGTGGACCGGTCTGGGTGGAAAAGAGACGGTCAAACGCCTCACATGATGGGGCTATGGCAGTACGAGTGCCCGAGTCTGGAAGAGAGGCCACAAGGCCTGGAGGAAGGTCCTTAGGTACCTGGAGGCAAGCTATGTCAAGAATACTACCAAAGTTTTATTATGACAGGAGATGAAAAGAAATATACCTGAGGAGGTGGTGCAGTCAAATCAGCTGAGAGAGCTGAAATGTCAGTCACAGAGTGGTCCGTCTGAGTAGGCGGTGTAGTCAAGTCGACTGAAGCATCAGCACCCGCCTGATCCATAGGAGTCTAGAGGAAATCAACGCTTAGAACGTATCCTGAGGGATAAGAACAAGAGAAAACAACTAAAGGGGTACCTGAGATGTCGCCAAAGGATCAGCAGTGCTAATCATGGAGGCGCAATCTGCCGCCTGAGTGGTGAGAGAAGAGCCTATCCGGTCTCCAGGGGTCTAGAGGGTAGATGTCCTCAGAATCATTTTGCGTAATAATAAGAGGCAAAAGAAAATGAGGACGTAATTAAAAGTGTACCTGGGAAGTCAACTCGGGAGTAACGGAGCCAACCGTAGAAACATGGTCAACAGCATGAGAAGAGGATGGATCCTAAGCAGGAAGGAAAGATGTTGAGGTTTAGCTAAAACAAGAATTGAACAAAGAGTCCAAAGTGGCAAAAGATACCTGATCAATGGAAGCATGATGAGTAGCATCCGTCACTATGGCCTTGGTCTCGTACTTGGGATCATCCCCGTGGAGGATGATATAGTCAGCGCGAGCCAACATATCATCATATGACTCACTCCTAGCAATGACACTGCTCATATGCTGATCAACGATAGTCGTCGCCTCGTGAAGGTCCGCCATATAGCTATCATCCCCGGCGACACTATCCTCAGCGTGATCCGCCACCATAGGATCACCATCATCATCTACAGGATCCTCATCGCCATCACCTGAACTCGACTCCTCCTCACTAGAACCGGAAGTCTCATCCTCATCAGAATGAGCAGTGTAATCCTCATCAGTAGACTCCTCAGAGCTCGCAGGCGCCTCCTCAGGTTGGTCATCTGAGGCATCGCCCTCATCATCCTCACTGTCATGGTCAGCAGCTGAAGAAAAGAGAAATATTAAAAGACCAAGAGACAGTGTATGAGAGACATGTTAACAAATGAGACATACCTCTTCGGCGTTTGCGAGATGAGGAAGCCGCAACAGCTTTTGACTTCGGGGTGCGACTAGAAACAAGAGTAGCTGCCGACTGAACAGCGGCACTATGAACGCTAGGCTGCTTAACTCGCCGCACGTCCCCAAAACGAGCCGTAATCTGCGCATAGGATGGCAAGATGGAGGTGATGTAGGGCGTCCACCATGTCATAAAGCCAGCAGCAAGCGTCCCGTTCGGAGTGAATGGAAGATAGCTAGATAACGTCAGACGGGACGAGAAATCAACTACTGCCCGGATGTCAGCGACCGTCATCCTCTTACTCCTAAAAGATACCGGCCACTTCACACTGCGAGGAAGTCCGAGGTGGCAACCGAACTGACGAGCGAGCAAATGAGGGCAGTACGGCTCAGCCACGATCGGATTATACTGATCCCTCCTCTTTAGCCCACTCAGAAGCATATGAGGCTTCATACTCACATTCCAGGTGGACTCTCCATGTAGACCTCGTGGCTGATCAGGCTTGCACACAAGCTGGGACAGCAACCATCCTATAGAGGCATACACGTATAAGTCCTGATAGGAAGGCCTGTGGTGCAGAAAAAATCGAATAATATCCAGACTGTCCCGCTGCAAAAGACCATCCCTGCCAATCCTCACCGAAGCAGCAGCTAGTATCAAGCCTATCGGGTCACCATCAGCGACATCCTGCGGACCAGGACGAGGCACGCTAGTAAAAAGCCGAGGAAAGTACAGCTGGATCCAGAGCTGCAGAAACCATAACGGCCCACATGCCGAATTAGTGGGATCTCGCCCACTAGCCAGCATACCAGAGATCTTGGCCATACCACTGAATAGGGTGCCAAGAAAATAAGAACCAGTGGCCGGAGAAGGATCACTCATAATAGCCCGTACCAGAGGAAGAGCGGAACGCAAGACGGTCCGAGCCCTCGAACAGATAATAAACCGGCTAAACCACAGCAACAGAAAGGCCACATGCTCATCCAAGGTGCAAGGAGAACTCTCGGACGTCATATTATTATCAATGAATGCCGAATACTGTTTAGTCTCTTTGCCCGAAGGACAAATAGAGTCACCAAGAGCTCGATCATCAGAGGCCGACTGCGTCAACTCTGAACCATCCACTCGGAGTCCGGTGATCATGATCACATCAAGAAGCGTGGGACCCACGAAACCACAAGGAAACTGAAAGGCGTTAACACTGGAGTTCCAGAAGCCCAAGATATAATAGATGAGACGGTGATCTATCACTACTGGCCTAGTAGAAAGAATAATGGCATCCTCAATACCCCAGTTACGCCAATCAGCTGTGCGTCCTCCCCTCTGCATCCGGCGAACCCATGAAGCATACTTTTCCAAAATACTCTGATCCTCATTCTCTTCGGTTCGGGAAGCCTTAGCCTTCTTAGATCTAGGAGCAGTGGTACCAGACTGATGAGACCGGATAGACCTCGTCTGCGAAACAAAGGCTCCAGTAAATGCAGCCTGAGTAATCGGACATATACAAGATAGAAACTCCCGGGTTTCATCTCCATCTGCATGGGCAGTCGTGCGATGAAATGGACGTAAAAAAGGCTCGGACTCCCGGCGGTCAAAATCGTAAGCCTCATCATCAGACTCCGGAATGAGTAGTCCCTCAGCAATCTGTATTATTATGATACACATATCAAGCAAATATCAAGCAAATTCGAGGAAGGACGAATTAACATATCACCAAGTAAGTTGGGCAAACCTGAGTAGAAGACCCGGCAGCCTGAGCTGATGAGGATGGCGGCTGAGACACGGCATGAGTGGCGGCCTGCATAGGAGTGGCGGCCTGGGTACCCAGAATGGTGGCCTGAGGAGTCCTCGCCACAATGTCCTATTACAAATTTGAACAAATCGAGTGAACACACAAGCAGGCAAAGAGATGGACATACAAGCGGGCATAGAGATTAGAACAAACCTGAAAGGCCGTAGTACCAGATGACAAGGCAGTAAAGCCTGGCAAGGGGATGGCGGCCTGTCCCTGTGAAGGTGGTGGCTGGCGGCCCGTGGCATCCCCAGCAGATGAAGGTGGCGGCCCAACGCTGGCGGCCGAAGAGGAGGCTGGCGGCCTGGAGCTGGCGGCCGGAGAGGGGGCTGGCGGCCCGGAGCTGGCGGCCTGAGTCGGAGCTGGCGGCCGGGAAGCAGAGTTGGCGGCCGGAGAAAACTTGGACCTGCGGACGGTCCGAGCTGATGTTGGCGGCCCGGTGCGAGTGGTGGCCGGCGTGTCCTCTTTTGCTAAATCCTATATTTTCAGATTCAGAACAGATATGGGATACTGTGTGATAGGATAAAGGTTTCTAAAACCTATAACATAAATTCGAGAAAGAGTGTTCTCGTCAAAACAAAAAAAGATCACTTGGATCAAAGTGCACAAGGAGACACAGATCAAGATGCTTATCTAGTTACAGACGAGAGCAAATTGGATGCAATCCAAGTTATAAGCAAGCAGCTAGCATGGTAGTCTAAAATCCTATGTCAGAGGCAATTCAAAGATGCTCATCAAACAAAAGACTTCAAGCAGATAATCTGGCTAGCCCCAATGTGTCATCTAACAAAATTGGTGTTGGATGCATGTAATTGAGAGATTCGCCTAACATCTACAGTTAAGTGATGCATACAACTAATGTGTGCAACAAGCTGCCCGAACAATTCAAAGTGTTGAATACAGTGCAAAAAGAGGAACAATCCCAGCATGTGATTCCAAAATTCAACTAATATCCAAGTCTAGCCTCTTATACATCTACCCAGCATACAAAGTCCCAACAATTTAGCAGCATATCGAGGTATCAAAGATCATAAACAAGCCGATTCAAATGAGGCACAGAATTTAAAGTCTACAATCATAGGCTCGTAACATGCCATTCGAGTTTACAAGTCTTAGCCAACACAAAGAACAAGAGTAGAATAAAAAGCTAACCTGATCCATGGACACGAGTGGCGACACCCGACAAGCAGGCAGCTGGCGGCGGATGAAGGAGCTGGCGGCGGCTGAAGGCTGGCGGCTGGATCAGAGCTGGCGGCGAATCAAGGCTGGCGGCCCGGACCAGGCTGGCGGCGGATCAGGCTGGCGGCCCGTGGAGCTGTTGGCGGCGCTCGAGGATTCGCTGGCGGCGCTCGAAGGACCAGGCTGGCCAGGCTGGCGGCGCTCGCGACTGGGCTGGCGGCGCTCACAGGCCTGGCGGCGCAAGGCGTTGGCGGCGCTCCTAGGGCTGGCGGCGCTCGCAAGGGCTGACGGCTCTCCGGGGTGGCGGCGCTGCAAGGCTTGCGGCCGGAGCCCCCTGGCGGCGATTGGCCTGGCAGCGGACGCGGAATCCTTGGGGCGATGCGTGCTAAGGGCGCGTCACCTCGGGCGAGGCTGGCGGCATTCGAACAGACGACGGCCCGAGAGACGCTGGCGGCGGCGGCGATGCAGAAACTCGGCGACGCAAGCTGTCGGCAGCTGTTGACACTCCACACTCGAAGACGTTCCTCGAACACGACCAAGTTGAACAGCCTCCCTGACAACAGACACAGACGATCGGCGAGCGGCTTAATGAGAAGAAGAAGAGAGGAGAAAAAGGGAGCAGACAAGAAAGACAAGAGAAATTTGAAAAAATGGGCAAAAGTTTTAACCTAATCACAAGTGGTGGCTTTTTATAGAAGCCAAGGTTAGGGTTTTGAATGGGCCAAATGGGCCAAGCTTATGATCCAAACGCACAGATTTGTCTTAAAATGCTAATCAGACAAATTGTGCGAGGGGGGCATCTGTTAATATCAAAATTCTAGGCCCAATGAGTCAATTTATTCGGCCCAATAAATGCAACCCAATTCATATTCGAGAGGCCCAATCCAAAAGCCCAATAAAGTTAGCCCAATACACTTGTCGAGGCCCAGTCCAATTTATGAGGTATCCTGATAGATGTGATAAGAAGCCGCCACCCATCCATTCAAAAATATATCCGGGTCATGAGGCAACACCACACAGTGATGTGAGGCTACAACCCTTGGAGAAGATTGTAAAGGGCTTTAAACCGAGGCACCATCCAAGGAGAAGATCTCGCTACATGAATAGCAGGCGTCATCTCCTAGTTCTATCCGGAAGAGGATACTCGTCCGTTACAGCCCGCAGTCAAGAAGAAGATATTACATCTCATTAATGCAGGCGCCATCAAAGGGATCAGTATCTTGAAGCTAGAAGAGTGTCGTCTTATCCCATCCTCTATAAAAGGGTGAAGAAGCTTGATGCAAGGGGCATCTCAACTCTACCAGAAATCTGCATTTTCATTATCTTTATTCTCTGCAATTTTTTATTTCTGCAAGTTCCATTTTGTTCTTTCATTCCGTAATTTCTTGTTCCTTTACAGCTTTTATTTAAATTTCCTGTAATTCCTCAATCCTTGTAACCATCTTCATCAATATTCAATCCACAAAAATTCTTGGTTAACAGGGACGGATATGGGCGAATAGTACTGTTTTATATCATATCTCATATTTTTTTTGTCGAATACGGAATCGAATATGAATAGGCCGAATGCAAATATGAATTCAAATATTCCGGGATACGGATACATGATAAATATGTAACGGATTCGAATTTTAGAAGATAAATAATCGGATAATCTTAATATTTTTAAAAATAATTTTAAAGAAATATTTTTAAGAGAAATCATAAGATATTACGTAAGCAATAGTGACTATTTCAATTTTCCAAAAATATTAGTTATTCAGTTCAAGACATCCAAATAGTATCACCACAAAATATTACGTAATACAATTCAGATGCAAAGAGCCTAATAATTTAATCGATTTGATTTTTTTTCTAATTCACAAGGAGTACAAAGTACATAATTGAAAAGTTAGTCTAAATTTTTAAAAGTCAATAGATTATACATATTTTATATTTAATATAATACTCCCTCCGTAACTAAAAGAATCTAACATTGGCATAGTAAACATTATTCACTAAGTAATTTTGATTCGACTTTTTAATACAGTTACATAAGATAAAATATATTCAAGTGAGATGTTGTTAGATTCGTCTAATCACATAGTTTTATAGTAATTTTGTCTTTTATAAAATTTGAGATATAACTCTTTAAAAATATGTACAGGATTGCGTGAAAACAAGGAATGTTAACTCCCTCCGTCCCACTAATTCTGTCCCATTTTTTTTTGGTCCGTCTCATTACAATGGTCACATTTCCCTTTTAGGAAATAATTACATACTTTAATTACCAAACTTACTACAATTACATCACATTAATAAATAAATATATCAAAATTTCAAACACACAACTATTACATCACACATAAATAAATTAATTAAAAATTCAAATACATTACAATCACATCACATAAATTCCTAATTTACTCCCACTTTAAACATTAATTTACTCCTACATTAAATACTAACTATCCCCACATAAAATAACGTCCCCAAAAGAAATGGGACACTATTAGTGGGACGGAGGGAGTAGTAATATACTTTCTCCGTATCAAAAAGATTCTTACAAACTCACTTTTCACGCAGTCCATGAAACTTTGACAATTTCCTACACGAGCTTTTCCTAAAATATCCCAAGTTTAATTTATTTAAAAGAAAAAAAGTTATGATTCGTGGGAAAGGGGTTTAAGGATATATTTCACTTTTTATTACTCATGTGGGAAACTCTGATTTCAAACGGCGCTGCATCCTCCCCGACATGAAACTTTTGACAACTATCATGGTGCAGCCGGGATAGATAGTTCAATCTTGACCTTCAGTCTGTCACACTGAAGGTCCCCGGCAATTGGCATCATGAAACTTATCATAATTTCATGTCATGAAGATCCTTGCCATGAAACTTTTAACACATTCCCACTATATGAGTATTTTCTGAAAAATCATAATCCTGGTTTTCAATTTTATTCAGTGAAACTAATTTATTAAGATGGAGTTGGGATTAGGGATATATTATAGGTTGTCACGTTTTTATTACTCGTTTTAAGAAACTGTGCCCCCGAAAGCGCACGGTGTCAAAAATTACAGTAATTTATAGTAAGACCGGATTGTTCACTGGAGGATGTGCGATAGAAGCAGGGCCCACGTCGTTTACTAAGATTTTCCACTCGGTTACTCGATTCAAGCTTTGCAATGATTTCTAACAACTAACTTGACAATAATTTAAACTAGACTATGAAAGCTGTAAAATATTATTCTACAAAGCATGGTAAATTTAATCTAGAAAGCGATTAAATCTATTCTAAGAAAGCGATAAGAATTATGCTAGGAAAGCAGGTAAAATTATTCTACGAAAGCGAATTAAAATATGACAGAAGGGACAGGGAGAAAATAATAAAGATTGGACAAGATTCAGATGAAACACAATTAAACTTCCGTTTTAATACACAGATCTTTGGTTGGGATAATTCGTCAGTTAGCTAAATCTCATACTTTCTGCACTATGTTCCCTTTAACAGACAGGTACTTACAGTGAGAATTTACATGCTCTTAAGACCTCAATTTCTAAGATACCACAGATTAATAACTCCCCTTGCAATGCCTTGCAAGAGTATGTTAGTCATATGTGGTGGACAAGCAACACCTAACATATCATTAGTTGATATGCCAAGTACTCCTGTCGTCCCCCTTGTCACACCCAAAGTCCAAATCTAACCCCGAACTAATCCATAACTCTTAAACCTTACAACCGGCGGCCAACCCCTAATTCTCCCGAGTGACCTCTATGAAAGCATTTTAAAGAAAGCGGTAAAGAAAGCATTTAAAACCTATCACTCGGAAGTCTTAAAAGATCATCACATTCCGTTAGTATAAAAGAGCCCCTAGTCTTGGTGACCAGATGCAGATTTAGAATTTCCCAAATATCAGTAAGCCACAGGGCTTATAATATCCGGTTAATTATGAGATACAAACATGAGTGTAACAGACCTTCATGTACTCACTCGAGACACAATTTTAGGCTTTGGCGGGAGAAGATAGTAGTTGAAAGAATACTCAACCTTACCTTAGAAATTAACCAAGGCCTATATGTTGTTCCTCCAATATTATTTATCACATCTTATCTGAATCCAAGTGGACATTGATTCGGTGCAACACTTAATACAAGATTTCCAACACACAGTAATTTTGAGAAACAAATAGATATTTGAAAATCATTCCCTAAATAGGTACTAAACTCTCAATTAAAACACAGATCCTTTCAGTCTAGATGAGACATAATTGCTGACTCTGCTTCTAAGTTCTCAAAATCAACCCCCAGTAGAAGATGAATTAGTCATAACTGTGAAATTATCCCTTACTCAGATCCGGATTTTATAAAGGGATTTTTGTTGGAAATTTATTGTGCAGCATCTGATTTAAATCAAGACTTCTATGTTCAAGGAGAAGGATCTCCAAAATATTATAGACCACAATATCTACATAATAGTATCATGCATACATGTATATGAGAAGTAAAATAAATTACCCCAAAATATATGGTGGGGTTAGACAGAATTTGATACACAAAGATGAATTAGCCAGAGATACGAAGAAAATGGCTAAAGAGATTGCCAGAAATAATTGGGGTTATCCGGACTGCAAACATCTGCTGTCCGGGTCCCAAGTATTCCAGATGGAATGATTTTTAGACAGTGAAATGCCTTAAATGACAGTTGCCGCCGTCATCTTAGACTTCACTATCTGTGAATTTGGATGAAAACCCACATGTTCTATTACTGCAGTAATTGATAGATGACATTGGCATATATCATCTATAATTAATACAACTCTAGATTCAGGTTTGAAATTAAGGTAAAGAAAAGAAAACTGTATCTAATTAGGAGTTGGCTGAGTGACTAATCGTTATCTCCATGAAGAGACCTTTTCGCCGTAGCTTCCACCAACCACTAATCAGACCATGCAAAATAACGAGTAACAATTAATACACAGAAGACGAGCTAATCGTTATCCCGGTGAAGGGACCTTTTCGCCAACATTGATCTGTGATATTTCTTATTACACATTCATACCCACAATAAACATAAAAGATTAAATTAACAAAATGTTTTTGGTACTGCGTGAGTGTTAATCACACAATAATTAGACACTAATGAGTTGAGATGTGTAATGGATAAAATTAGGTGTAATAGGCCTAGGCCCAATACACCCATGCAACTTACACAACTCTTGTAATAAAATATTTTTGGAGTTTTAAAATAGAAGGAAGAAAGCAATTCGGTCTATTGGGCAAAATGCAAAAGAGACCGAATTGAGGATGCATGAGGTATGAAGTAACACCATACCCAATTAATCCTTGTAAAGTCATGAAGCATCCTCTAATTCGAATTGTCAAGCAATTCGGTCTAAACCGAATTGGACAATTCGAATTGATGAAGTCATTCCTTCACTAAAATTTGGCTAAGGCATTTACCCCAAAATGAGGGTAATTCGAATTGCCAATTGAATTCGGTCTAGACCGAATTTGGACAATTCGATTTGGTAAGACAGAGAAAATAAACTAAGGCATGAGGGGATGGAATGCATATAATGTGGTTTCCAAAGCCAATTCGGTCTATATGAGTAATTCGGTTTAGACCGAATTGCTTAGAAAACCACATGAAGACAACACTTTTTGCTATGCAATTCGGTCTCATGGGCAATTCGGTATAGACCGAATTGCCTAGATCGAATTGCATATAAATTTTTAGGTAAAGCATTCAACAAATATTTTTGCCATGCAATTCCATTCTCATGGGAAATTCGGTCTAGACCGAATTGCCTCAAATCGAATTGCATGTCTTTTCTCTCATAAGTGCAGGTTCGGTTTACATTGTGTGGTTCATGATGGATAAGATTTACCAAATCCTTCATTTCACATCAATGTCACCTCACAGCCACACTAATGAGTGCTTTTAAGGAAAATAGACCTAGGTTACGTGGCTAGCAGGTATTGGCATAAAACAAACCTTAAAACTACAAACAAGCAATCAGAGATCAAAAACTTAAACATCTACTGAACAATTAAGAACACATGCTTAAAAATAAGAACACCTACATTATCTAAGGCAACAATAAGCTAACAAAAAAGACTAAAACAGCAAGTGAATAGTACGGAAATAAATTCTAACAAGCCTAAGATTGTCTAAAACCTAAGAACACTTATTTGAATCTCTAAGGTGTAAGATCAAGCCAAAAACCCACTAGCATACATTTATTGAGAATGTAAGTCAACTAGGACATAATAAATGTAACCTAGTTGAAACAAACAAACATTCTAACATTTATTGCTAAGGAAAGCATTAAATAAATGCCAAACACTTGAAATGAAAACCCATTTCTGGATTCTTTCTTGTATTGACACTTGAAAGCAGTAAATAACCCTAAAACCATTCATTGGCTTGAAGGTAGGGTTCATTCTAACTACAAAGCATTTAAAGTTTATGGAAATGGCTATACTAAGGGTGGTAACAAGCTTCTATGAAAAATAAACTAAGCTCAAAAGCAATAAAACTACATTACAAGCATGAAAATAAACTAACTAACTACACTACCTACCTAACCCTTAAGGGGTGAAGAACCTTCTGCTCCTTCTTTTTGTCTCCCAGCAAAATGTCCAAGTGTGTAAGAATTGGGATATTTCTTGTGTTGAGGAAGGTCAGCTTTTATACTTCTTCTCGAAACCCTAGGCTCATCATGCATTTCTCACGTGCTTCACAGCTGCAATTTTGAATGTGGTTCGGTCTCCTCAAGTAGTTCGGTTTAGACCGAATTGGTGACATGAGATCTTTCTCCTTGATCTTGAGCATGAAATGTGGTGATTCGGTCTATGGGTAGACCGAATTGGCCTTGTTGAATTGAATGTGGCTCCTGCTTGGCTTCCTTGCTTTGAGGCAATTCGATCTATGCAATCAATTCGGCCTAGACCGAATTGCATAGATCGAACTCCTTCTTTTCTGTTCTGCTCAAAGTCTTCTTCTTTCCATGGTGCAATTCGGTCTAGGGGTCAATTCGGTTTAGACCGAACTGCCACAGACCGAACTGGTTGCTCTTCTTTTCTTCAACACTTCTCTTTTTCTTCTTCTCTTCAGCAATTCAGTCTAATGAGCAATTCGGTTTAGGTCGAATTGCGTATAGACCGAACTGATCTTCAACACTTAACCAAAATTTCAGTTTGTGGGATTTTCATTCTTGTTCCCATCTTTTTGATTTTTGTGGGCTATGTTATTCTTTTGCCCATCTTTTCATTCCTTTTTCTTTTCTTTTTCCCTTTTTTCATGTTTTTGGATTTTCTAACACAAATGCAATTAAAATTGCATATTTTTGTGTCTTTCATTACCACCTTATTATTTTTACAAACTTGCATCAATCTGTCGAATTCAACTGCTTTCTCATTAAAATAAGATGGGAATACGATCAAAATGTCCGTCTCAGACACGGAAATGGATTGGAAATAATGGACAATTTTGGCCATTATCAACATCCTCACATTTAATACTGATCGTCCCCGAGCAGTCAGAGGCAGTGCTCCTAAGAGCATGTACTCTGCATATTCAATCCATTTGCGTGGCTTCAGAAATTTCATTCTTGTTATATTGGGATAAGACAATCAAAATTACAAGTATTAAACTCTCTTGATTGCAGTGTTTAATGAAATGATACTTCTCACTTGGATAGGTATACAAATCAATCATTATTGTTAATTTTTCTTGAATATATGTATAGAAAATTCTCATTGGTTTAATTCTTGAATTCAAGTATGACATGATCATTAATCAATCAAAGTAGAGCCTTACATATAGTAGAATCGGAAATTTCACTCACTCTCAAAGTTGGCTTTTAAACAATACGCTCATAATCAAATTCAAATAAATTCTCCAATAAGCTTGCAATTAGACCAACTCGCCACCTACTCATTTCCTCAAATCGAGATCCCGAGGTCTTATTTAAGGTTATAACGGGGCATACGGTTGTAACATTGGTATGGAAGGGAATTATTAGGCTAAAAAGTGACATGAATCCATTCCATTATAACTTGGCATGTTTTTACTTAAAATCTATGATCATCAATATTTCTTTCTTTCTTTTGTTTTTCTTTTCTATTGCATGACATTAGACTTTGTCTAATTTGCTTTGTTAATTGCAATTTATTTCTGTTGAATGAAACTCAACATTTTTTTTGATCGGTTTATTAATACCGATTGATATTTTTAATGATCATAAACTATAATGCCTTGATGAAATTTATTCGTGTACACTTGGGTTTGATTTTCTTGGTCTTTTTATAAGGTTGGGAATAATATAGTGGTTTCAAAGAAAAAATAGGCTTAAAGGCTCAACTTGGTTAATCCTAAAGGGAAAATATTTTTGGGTTTGGAGTTCAAACGAAAGCCAAAATTTTGGGTTTTCTAAGTGCCTCGATCATGTACTCGATTTCGGGAATATGGCATGGTCTTGAATTGATCCCAATTGCAAATTCTAGTGTCCTTTAATCGAATTGATTTTCACACAACAAAGAAACATTGAGTAAAAATGACTCGGCTCAGATCTCACATGGACGGTTTGATCATGTCACACCCTTATTCTTAAATTTAGCCTTTGAAAAATTCTTGCAAATTATTCAATCAAATTCTCAACATGAAAATTTTGTTTTTCTTCCAAGTGATCATATCATTGGATTTTTATAGCTCAAAACCTCAAGAATTTATGTCATGCATATTTTTAATTGTTTTATCCCAATTTAATAGTTTGAAAATTTCATCCTTAGCCTAAATTCAACATGTGAATTTAGGTGACAGATTTTATGCTTGTTTTATGCCGGTTATTTAATTGAAAGCAGTAAAAAGACACTGTGAACATGCAAGCATGTCACAGCTTATTTTTGGCGTGACAGTCACTTATTCATCTTGGACTGTCACACATCTTTTTCAAAAATATTTTTGAGAATTCAAGACGAAATTCTCTTTGTGGAAAGCAATAAGTATTGGCTTCCAAAATACACTTCGGACCATCATAATTAACAGTTCCAAGGTTCGTTTTACATCACACGACCTTAATCACTGTACTTCACCAATACATTAATTACAGGAGATGCTATACACTTGGGTAAAGTTAGCATTAAAAAGCAGTCAAAAGATTTCCTAAAAAAAGTTCCAGTTAACCCAGTCAAAAGTGAATCTCCACAGATTCAGTCTATCTTCAGCATCCTTCTCTTCTAACCCTGAAAGAAGATCCTGCTCCAGTGGACGAAGTTGGTCAGGCTGCAGGGCACGCAGTAATCACCCTCGTCTGCTTCGCCATTCTCCAGCACTCTTGAGCAGTAAACTCTGGGTCCTTGGTTGCCAAACAGGTCAGGAGTTTCCAGGCTATCAGCCAGCCATGCAAAGACATTGGTCCCCACATATGTCATGACTGATTTATCAGTCACTATCCTGTTTATCATCGCCACCCCCTGCTGGACCTGTTCATTGTCCACCTTGCTGAGCAGCATGTACCCCCTGACAAAGATTGAGGCTTTATGATTGTCCTCAATCCCTTCCTTCAGTAGTTCGCAAGCTTGACCCTCGTCCCATGCTCCAAATGCTTGCAGAGCTGGAATGAGCTGGGGGTTGAAGTTTCCAGCTTCCTCACACTTTAGCAGGAGTTCCTCTTTCTGCTGTTCGACTCCCTGCTGCCACATCTTCACGATGGTGGTCTCCAGCTCGCACCTTTTGTAGATAATGGGGAGATCTGCCGCATCCCTGAGTTTCTTGCATGCCTCCCTGACAGTGAACACCTTTTTGATGTCGTCCTCTCCGATGCGAGAGAGGATCTCCCCCAAGAGTTCCACCGGAAGGTCCAGCAGCTCAGTTCTTCCTTCTTGATCTTGATTTGGATCTGCGGGAATGATGCCTCTGGAAAGACATGGAGTAGTAAACAAGTCTGATACCAGTAGTCTCACTCCTTCAGCTAGTTCTAAACATAGGTCGCTGAATGAGAGAGTTGGAACTATTTTTAGCAAATTTTTGATAAACATATTCAAGTTGGAAAATCAACATCCTCACATTTTGAGCTAAGCTCTAAATGTGAGTTAATTGGTTTTTACTTGAATTTATTAGATAAAAAGACATGGAGTTGGATTTTTTAAATCCAACTCTTATTGCAACAAAATAGAGAGAGAGGTGAGAGAAGTAAGGATCTGAGACCCTTACAAAATTTTTCTTAGACTATAAATAGTCTAAAAGGTTTTTTTTTTTTTGAATGGTCAAAAGACCAAAAGAAAGATTTTCATAGGCTATTAAGCCTACGAAAGAGATTTGGATTTTATCACTTAAAAAGTGATTTAAATCATGTGAAATAGGCAGCAAGATGATTAATGATGAGGAACAAATGCACATGACCAATTATGCAATCACTAGCATGTAGTAATGGATCATGGAGAATAAACATAAAATAAACATGCACATACACAAAAGGTCATTTTTGAATTTTCATGAGAAGTGTTGACTTGTTTATTTAATAAAATTGGGGGTGTGAGTGGTCCCCCATTTGGATTTTGTTTTGGGAAATGGGTGTCAAAGAATGAAACAAGATGTTCCATTTGAATATTCCCCATTTAGCCCAAAGAAAATGAGCACAAGTCAAACACTTTAAAAGAAAAGAACATTCTACCACTTTTTCTTGTCTTTTTAGACATAAATGCCATGCCAAAAGTGTTGGAAAAATTTTGGCATGGTTTCGTCTATAATACCATGTTTCCCGTATGCGCAAACATCAACTTTCGAGTTGAGACATCAACTTTCGAGTTGAGTTTGCAATTTGTGGTTAACAGGTACCCGACAAAAGCATTTATTGACAAAACACACAAAACACAGTAAATGCATAAATGAAAACAAACACAGACAATCCATTCATACCATGATCATGCAAAAATTTAGCCAATAAATCATGCTTCAAAAACATAGATACGGCATTACCATCAACATGCATATCCAATCAACATTATCAAATAACCAGTAAAATAACACAGTGATTGCAAGGGAAAAACAAACCACTGTGTTTTCCATTTTCACAGATTTCTCAAAACAGACACAGGCAGAACAACATATACACAGACAACAAAAACGGAACATCTCAACCAAATAATGAACAAGAACAAAATTTTTGAGGGTTTTGAAACCATCATTTTCAGAATAAGACATCCCCCATATCTCAGAAAACTCGAACCCACAACAATGGCAGTTTCGAACAAAAACGCCCTAAAACCCTAGGTTCTGCACTACCCTGTTCTATCCTATTTCCGACCACACCCAAACCATTCCGGCCACTTCCCGACCATCTCCCACTCGACAACGATCACCATTCCCTTCCCCATTACCGATTTCACAAAAACAAGGAAAAACCAAAACTGGAATCGCGAAAATGGGAGTGCGAAATCGAAAACAGAACACTTACCCGACACTCCCAGTAGGATTAGACGAAGAAGACGCCATTTTTACGCACTTTGAACGGATTTGATCAAGGTAAAGCTCTGGCTCGAGCCCTAGTTTCGCGAGGAAGACGGAGTTCGCGAGAGGGGATTCGGGGAAATATCGAAGTGTTGGAGGGTGAAAGTGAGGGAAAAGAGGGGGGAAAAGGAATATAAAGGGGTAGGGGAGTGGGCTAATTCGGTCTATTGGAGACCGAACCATCAATTTCGGTCTAGACCGAATTGATGTGGTCTCCAAGTGTTTGTGAGAGATTCGGTCTCTTAGGCCAATTCGGTCTAGACCGAATTGGCATAGAGACCGAATTGGAAGGGGAAGCAAACACACTCTTACTGCAATGCAGTCTTTTAAAGTCAATTCGGTCTAGACCGAATTGGTCTAGAGACCGAATTACAGCAGGAAGACCGAATCTGGTTACTTAGGAAAATTACTGAGGGATACTTTTGTGAGGCAATTCGGTCTATATGGGCGATTCGGTCTAGACCGAATTGCCTTATAGATCGAATTGCTCACTTGCATAAATAAAACTAAGGAATCACAAATGCCTTTTGTAGATTAATTCGATCTATTCAAAATTAATTCGGTCTAGACCGAATTGCTATAGATCGAATTACTACTTGGCCAAATTTACACAAGAATGGAGGATGCGTCTTGGGGAAGCCAATTCGGTCTCTAGGGCCAATTCGGTCTAGATCGAATTGGCTTGAAGATTGAATTGGTTAAAAATTTCCAAGGCATACCTCCAATGCGATCTGTTTCAAACAATTCGATGTAGACCGAATTGATTTGAAATGCAAAATAGTTCGCATTCAACACTTAGAAAAATTTTGAAATTTTTCAAATTTCAAATTTTCTGAAATTATGGATTTTCTTAAAAAATTAACACGCTGAAAGCACACATTAAAACAGAAATATTACTCTATGATAAATTGCTTGCATAAATTAGGTTGGATTAACACCCTCATTTTATGGAGTTATTCCGGATTTTAAATCTCTCTAAATTCCGAAATTACTTTCCATTAAATTTGGTATTAATCCAACCGGGAACCTAGTTTTCAAAGCTTTATCCTTCTTTTTGTTGGTTCCATGAATTCCCGCAAGGCAAACATAAGAAAAAAAATTAGATTTTCTCCAAATATCAACATCCTCACATTTAGAGTCTTAGTACTCTAAATGTTTAGTTGATTTTTGGATACTTATCGTTCGAGACGAATAAATATGTAATAAATAATTATATAGATATATAAATATAAATATTTATTGAGCATAGGCCGGCTCTGATGTCATTTGGACTTCTTTTCCGGGGTCGAGCTGCCCTAGATACTCTTCAACCTGTGTCCATTCACCACCAGCTCTCCTTTGTCAGTTCGAATCCTGACAGCTCCACTTTCAAACACGTGCACCACTTCGTATGGCCCTTCCCATCTGGATTTAAGCTTTCCGGGGAACAGCTTTAACCTAGAATTAAATAACAAGACATTTTGGCCAACATAGAAGTGTTTAGACTTTATACGACGATCGTGTAACTTCTGGGTCCGCTCTTTGTAAATCCTCGAGCTTTCATAAGCTTGCGTTTACTCTGAGCAACTCGTGGGTCAAAATTAAGCGTTTTTACGGCCCAGTAAGCCTTGTGCTCTAGTTCTACGGGCAAATGACATGTTTTTCCAAAGATAAGCCTGTATGGGGACATCCCAATGGGAGTCTTAAATGCAGTGCGGTATGCCCATAGAGCATCATTGAGTCTACGTGACCAGTCTTTGCGGGTTATCCCACAGTGGCTTCGAGTATGTGTTTGATTTCGCGGTTAGATACCTCGACTTGGCCACTGGTTTGGGGATGATAAGGCGTGCCGATCTTGTGGAGAATCCCACTTCTGCTCATGAGATTTGCAAAAGCTTTGTTGACAAAGTGGGTTCCTCCATCAGATATGATTACCCTAGGTACACCAAATCTATTGAAAATGTTATTTTTCAAACCATCGTTGGTTGGCAGCGCAACCGCCTCGACCCACTTGGACACGTAATCGACAGCTACCAAGATGTAGTGATTCCCATCAGATGTCGGGAATGGTCCCATGAAGTCAATATCCCATACATCGAAAATCTCAAGGATGAGAATTCCTTTTTGAGGCATCTCATCCCTCTTGGAGATATTCCCTAGTCTTTGGCATCTGTCGCAAGCCTTAACAAATGCCTTGCAATCCTCGTAAATGGTAGGCCAATAGAAACCACACTCGAGCACCTTGTGAGCTGTTCGAGTGGGGCCATGGTGACCTCCATATTCCGATTCATGACATTTTTTAGCGATTTGATAAGCCTCGTGCTCAGTTACACAGCGTCTAATAATCGAATCTGCACAATGCTTAAAGAGATAAGGATCTTCCCAGAAGTAGTTAACTACCTCTCGGTTGAACCTTGCTTTTTGCTTCTTACTCTGGAATGGTGGAGTTATTCCACATGCTAAAAAGTTAGCCATGTCGGAAAACCATGGACAAGCTTGATCATGAAGGTGCAAGGCAAACAGTTGCTCATCCGGAAAATTTTCATTAACGGCTATCTCATTTTTATCATTTTCTATTCGAGACAAATGGTCAGCAGCACCATTGTCTCTGCCTTTTCTATCTTTTATTATGATGTCAAATTCGTGCAACAAAAGTACCCACCTGATTAATCGAGGTTTGGCGTCTTGTTTGCTAAACAAGTATCTAAGTGCAGAGTGATCGGTGTATACTATGGTTTTCGTACCAATGAGGTATTGTCTGAACTTATCAAACGCGAAAACCACAGCATACATATCTTTCTCCGTGGTGGTGTAATTGACTTGGGCTTCAGTCAGGGCATGGCTGGCGTAATGAATTACGCAATGCCTTCCTTCTTTATGTTGCCCAAGAACTGCACCCACGGCGAGATCACTTGCATCGCACATGACCTCGAAAGGCATTGACCAATCGGGTGGTTGCACTATTGGAGCAGAAATCAACATCTTCTTGAGCGTGTCAAAGGCTTGAACACACGCTTCACTTATTACGAAAGAATTTTCTTTACAAAGCAAATTAGTGAGCGGCTTGGCAATTTTAGAAAAGTCTTTAATGAATCTCCGGTAAAAACCGGCATGCCCTAAGAAACTCCTAACTGCTTTTATTGAGTTTGGTAATGGAAGGTTGGATATGACAGAGACTTTGGCTCTATCGACTTCGATGCCTGCGCGCGAGATGCGGTGACCCAACACTATTCCTTCGGTGACAATGAAATGGCACTTCTCCCAGTTCAAAAAGTCCAAAAAGCATGCGCCTGTACGCAAAAGTTCCATACGGGCACGTGAAAGTGGTCTTATCATGATCTTCACTAGCTATTACAATCTGATTGTAACCAGAGTACCCATCCAAAAAGCAGTAGTACTCCCTACCGGCCAACCTCTCCAGCATCTGATCAATGAACGGCAAGGGAAAGTGATCCTTCCGCGTAGCGGTGTTAAGCTTCCGGTAGTCGATGTAGACTCTCCAACCGGTTACTGGACGTGTCGCCACTTCTTCTCCTTGCTCATTAGTCGTTATGCACATCCCCACACGCTTAGGTACTTCCTGCACTGGGCTGACCCATTTGCTGTCAGATATATGATAGATGATACCAGCATCTAAGAGCTTGATAACTTCTTTCCTTACCACTTCTTGCATATAGGGGTTCAGACGCCTTTGTGGTTGCCTAGAGGGCTTGTATTCCTCTTCCATTAAAATTCTGTGCATGCAAACAGAGGGGATTATTCCTTTTATATCAGAAATGGTCCATCCAGTTGCATGTACATATTTCTTTAGAATGTCTACCAGAGCTTTTTCTTGTTCTTGTGTCAGCTTGGCTGACACAATTACCGGTAATCTTTTATGTTCAGCGAGAAAGACGTACTTAAGATGATCCGGAAGTATTTTAAGTTCGAGCTCTGGCGGACATTCAACGGAAGGCAGTAATTTGCGAGA
The DNA here is from genome assembly GCA_030278955.1 of Hygrophila difformis. Taxonomy (NCBI): domain Eukaryota; kingdom Viridiplantae; phylum Streptophyta; class Magnoliopsida; order Lamiales; family Acanthaceae; genus Hygrophila; species Hygrophila difformis. The sequence goes on along the minus strand of JAOANR010000001.1, from coordinate 19,249,701 downwards.
ATTGGTTGGGGGTGAGAGATCAGATTTACCTTCAGGACCCTGTGTCGGTACAGGGTCCACTTCCTCTTCTGTGGTGCTCTCTTCCTCCTCTGGAGTGAATTCAACACCGTCAAACTCTTCAAGATCCCCAGTGATAGGGTCTTCGAAGTGAACAGCGTTGCAGCTTCTTTGTTGCTCAGCACCTCCAGGCATCAGTACCTGTTTTGAAATTTTGTCCGTCATCACAGTCATAGATTCTATGCTCTCGTCCTCACACCTACTTTCTATTACATCAAACATGGAACAAGATCGCTCATTCCGGAATTTCTGCAACTCCTCCATGTCAAAAGAGATTTCTCGATTGTCCACCCTCAATGTGACTCTTCCAGATGTGGCATCAATCAGTGCACCGCCAGTGGCAAAAAACGGGCATCCCAGGATAAGTGGCATTTCAGAGTCCTCTTCAATGTCAAGGATGATGAAGTCAACCGGGAAAAGAACTTGGCCGGTTTTGACCACCACATCCTTGAGGATTCCTACGGGCTTAGTGATTGATCTGTCTGCCAGTTGCAGTTTCATCTTGACCGGTTCAATCTCTCCGAGCCTTAGGCGAATTGCCATGGCTAGAGGCATCACGTTGATGCTGGATCCTAGATCACATAACCCCATGCTCACTTTGGCCTTTCCAATCTGTACTGGTAGCGTGCAACACCCAGGGTTCTCTTTCTTTTCGGGTAGCTTCCTTTGAACTATGGCACTGCATGCGCTGTTGAAAATGATCACCTCCTCCTGCTCTACCTGCCTTTTCCCTGAAATCAATTCTTTCAAGAACTTAGCATAGGTGGGCATTTCTGAAATCATTTCCACGAGAGGAATGGTTATCTCTACAGACTTTAACCGTTCTAGAAATTTCTTGAATTTAAGGTCATGTTCCTTATTTTTAAGACGTGCAGGGTACGGCACCCTTGGCATGTACTTATTATTATCTATTTTTGTTGGTAAAGAGAAGGAAGTTGTACCTTCACCCATACCCTCTTCAGCTTCAATTGCAGCTTCAGCCTGCGAGTTAGTTGTATCTGATTTATCCTTTACAAGCTCAACACTTTCATCTCCTTCAACCTTTTCCTTTTCCTTTTCCACCTCCAATGAAACCTTTACTTTCATAGCTTTCTTCTTTGCAGATCCAACATTTCCCTTCAGAGTCTTGCCTCCCCGCAATGTGATTGCCTTGCATTGCGGGTTGGCTTCAGTGCTGCTCGACAGTGTTCCTTTCCCTCTGTTCTGCAATTCCTTAGCCAACTGGGTGACCCGCGTCTCCACATTTTTGATTGATGACTACAATTGTTGGTTTATCTCTCTTTGATTTGAAATAAACTCAGTCATTAAGTTCTCCAGGCGAGATGGTGGCTTTTGGTTGTATTGCTGATTCTGATCAGGTTGGGATTGGAAGTTTTGGAAATTCTCGCCTTGGTTTTGGTTGGGCCTCTGTTGGATATGGGGTTGAAAGTTCTGGTTCTGGTTCTGGAAGTTCTGAACTCTCTGCTGAACGAATCCTTGGTTCTGAGGTCTGAAGTTCTGCTGAAGGTTCTGGTTTGCAAACTGGTTAGGCTGGTTTGGCTGTGTCAACAAATGCGCATTGAGTGCATTGTTGTTAGAATAGGAGAGGTTGGGGTGGCGGTTCTGGTAGTTCCCTGCATAATTGCAGCTTTCGGTAGCTAGTTGTTGGCATGTGTCAGTTGGATGTGGTCCTTGACATTGCCCATAAATTGCTCCCGATTGTTGTGCTTGCACTTGGCCAGATGAGGCTCCTGCCTGAGAAGTACCTGCTCTCCTTCCTTTCTCCTGTCCTAGCTGTATCGCAGCTACCTGTTCCTGCAATTTTTCGAAATCTGTTTTTCCTTCACTTACAGCAAAAACTTTTCTAGGAGGGTCCGCCTTCTTGTCACTGCTGTTCAACACAGATCTATTGACAGACATTGTCTCAATCTTTTCCCAGGCTTGATCCATGGGCAGATGGAGTAAATGTCTTCCGCCTGCAGCGTCCAACATCATTCTCCATGGATGGGTGAGTCCTCCATAGAATTTCCTCAGTTGCTCCCACTGTTGGTATCCGTGTTGGGGCATCGCCTCAAGAGGCTGGCGAATCTTTCCTTTGCGTCATACAATGACTCGTCCGGCTTCATCTTGAACTCTCCAATTTTCTCTCGTCCCTCGTCTATCTTAGATTCAGGAAAATACTTTAACAGAAAACTCCTTACCAAATCTGCCCAGGTACTCCTCTGATTTATGGGCAATGATTTATACCAATCCCTGGCACCACTAAACAAAGAAAAGGGAAACAACATTAGTCTTATAGAATCGGGTGAGACTCCCTGATTTTTGATTGTGTCGCAGAGCTCCAGGAAGGTTTGGAGATGATCATGGGGATCCTCTTGATTTGCACCGCAAAATTGGTTGTTTTGCACCAAGTTGATGAGTGCCGGTTTGAGCTCAAAAATTGCGTGCAGGGAATTGTGCTCTCCCAGGCCTATCCGAATAGGGCTCCACGATGGGCTGCATAAAATCAGCTGCTGCTTGCTGCTGTTGATTTCCTTGCTCTGCTTGGTTTTGATACTGCTGGTGGTAGTTGGGATTCTGTTGAAAAATATTATCGGGATCATGAGGGTTGTTTTGGAATTGGTCCTGATTGAAGGCTTGATTCTGGTATTGCTGGTTTGGCATATTTTGGTTTTGTTGGTTGTATTGGTTAGGGGGTGGTGGTTGTTGGTGGAACTGCTGATACTATTGCTGATTTGGATTAGGTAGATCTTCCTCCTCGTTTGCACGATTCGGGTGTTCTACCATACCCCCATCAGCTCCATTACTAGGATTATTGGGTGGTTGGTCTATTGGTAAGATCGGGGGAATGTCTAGGTTCTCTGCCATATCGGATATTTCACTGCTTGTGGTTTCGGGTGAGGTACGAGTCCGGGCTTCTTGCTCTTTCCTTCGTCTGGCTTGCGCCCTCAGTTGGCGAGCGGTCCTTTTTATTTCTAGATCGAACGGTAGCTCAGGCAATGTGGCGTTTCTCCTTTGCATAAGCAGTTTATATCAAGATTTGACAGCACCTGCACAACCCCCAGGTTAGTAATGATTCGGGAATATATACAAAAACTATCTATGAGTAAATCAGGAGTGTAGTTCTCTTAATAAACGACGATGCATCCTCCCCGGCAACGGCGCCATGAAACTTTTGACAATTTCCTACACGAGCTTTTCCTAAAATATCCCAAGTTAAATTTATTAAAAGAAAAAAAGTTATGATTCGTGGGAAAGGGGTTTAAGGATATATATCACTTTTTATTACTCATGTGGGGAACTCTGATTTCAAACGGCGCTGCATCCTCCCCGGCATGAAACTTTTGACAACTTTCATGGTGCAGCCGGGATAGATAGTTTAATCTTGACCTTCAGTCTGTCACACTGAAGGTCCCCGGCAATTGGCATCATGAAACTTATCATAGTTTCATGTCATGAAGATCCTTGCCATGAAACTTTTAACACATTCCCACTATATGAGTATTTTCTGAAAAATCATAATCCTGGTTTTCAATTTTATTCAGTGAAACCAATTTATGAAGATGGAGTTGGGATTAGGGATATATTATAGGTTGTCACGTTTTTATTACTCGTGTTAAGAAACTGTGCCCCCGAAAGCGCACGGTGTCAAAAATTACAGTAATTTATAGTAAGACCGGATCGTTCACTGGAGGATGTGCGATAGAAGCAGGGCCCACGTCGTTTACTAAGATTTTCCACTCGGTTACTCGATTCAAGCTTTGCAATGATTTCTAACAACTAACTTGACAATAATTTAAACTAGACTATGAAAGCAGTAAAATATTATTCTACAAAGCATGGTAAATTTAATCTAGAAAGCGATTAAATCTATTCTAAGAAAGCGATAAGAATTATGCTAGGAAAGCAGGTAAAATTATTCTACGAAAGCGAATTAAAATATGACAGAAGGGACAGGGAGAAAATAATAAAGATTGGACAAGATTCAGATGAAACACAATTAAACTTCCGTTTTAATACACAGATATTTGGTTGGGATAATTCGTCAGCTAGCTAAATCTCATGCTTTCTGCACTATGTTCCCTTTAACAGACAGGTACTTACAGTGAGAATTTACATGCTCTTAAGACCTCAATATCTAAGATATCACAGATTAATAACTCCCCTTGCAATGCCTTGCAAGAGTATGTTAGTCATATGTGGTGGACAAGCAACACCTAACATATCATTAGTTGATATGCCAAGTACTCCTGTCGTCCCCCTTGTCACACCCAAAGTCCAAATCTAACCCCGAACTAATCCATAACTCTTAAACCTTACAACCGGCGGCCAACCCCTAATTCTCCCGAGTGACCTCTATGAAAGCATTTTAAAGAAAGCGGTAAAGAAAGCAGTAAAGAAAGCATTTAAAACCTATCACTCAGAAGTCTTAAAAGATCATCACATTCCGTTAGTATAAAAGAGCCCCTAGTCTTGGTGACCAGATGCAGATTTAGAATTTCCCAAATATCAGTAAGCCACATGGCTTATAATATCCGGTTAATTATGAGATACAAACATGAGTGGAACAGACCTATGAAGATCTATTCCGAATGTACTCACTCGAGACTCAATTTTAGGCTTTGGCGGGAGAAGATAGTAGTTGAAAGAATACTCAACCTTACCTTAGAAATTAACCAAGGCCTATATGTTGTTCCTCCAATATTATTTATCACATCTTATCTGAATCCAAGTGGACACTGATTCGGTGCAACACTTAATACAAGATTTCCAACACACAGTAATTTTGAGAAACAAATAGATATTTGAAAATCATTCCCTAAACAGGTACTAAACTCTCAATTAAAACACAGATCCTTACAGTCTAGATGAGACCTAATTGCTGACTCTGCTTCTAAGTTCTCAAAATCAACCCCCAGTAGAAGATGAATTAGTCATAACTGTGAAATTATCCCTTACTCAGATCCGGATTTTATAAAGTGATTTTTGTTGGAAATTTATTGTGCAGCATCTGATTTAAATCAAGACTTCTATGTCCAAGGAGAAGGATCTCCAAAATATTATAGACCACAATATCTACATAATAATATCATGCATACATGTATATGAGAAGTAAAATAAATTACCCCAAAATATATGGTGGGGTTAGACAGAATTTGATACACAAAGATGAATTAGCCAGAGATACGAAGAAAATGGCTAAAGAGATTGCCAGAAATAATTGGGGTTATCCGGACTGCAAACATCTGTTGTCCGGGTCCCAAGTATTCCAGATGGAATGATTTTTAGACAGTGAAATGCCTTAAATGACAGTTGCCGCCGTCATCTTAGACTTCACTATCTGTGAATTTGGATGAAAACCCACATGTTCTATTACTGCAGTAATTGATAGATGACATTGGCATATATCATCTATAATTAATACAACTCTAGATTCAGGTTTGAAATTAAGGTAAAGAAAAGAAAACTGTATCTAATTAGGAGTTGGCTGAGTGACTAATCGTTATCTCCATGAAGAGACCTTTTCGCCGTAGCTTCCACCAACCACTAATCAGACCATGCAAAATAACGAGTAACAATTAATACACAGAAGACGAGCTAATCGTTATCCCGGTGAAGGGACCTTTTCGCCAACATTGATCTGTGATATTTCTTATTACCCATTCATACACACAATAAACAGAAAAGATTAAATTAACAAAATGTTTTTGGTACTGTGTGAGTGTTAATCACACAATAATTAGACACTAATGAGTTGAGATGTGTAATGGATAAAATTAGGTGTAATAGGCCTAGGCCCAATACACCCATGCAACTTACACAACTCTTGTAATAAAATATTTTTGGAGTTTTAAAATAGAAGGAAGAAAGCAATTCGATCTATTGGGCAAAATGCAAAAGAGACCGAATTGAGGATGCATGAGGTATGAAGTAACACCATGCCCAATTAATCCTTGTAAAGTCATGAAGCATCCTCTAATTCGAATTGTCAAGCAATTTGGTCTAAACCGAATTGGACAATTCGAATTGATGAAGTCATTCCTTCACTAAAATTTGGCTAAGGCATTTACCCCAAAATGAGGGTAATTCGAATTGCCAATTGAATTCGGTCTAGACCGAATTTGGACAATTCGATTTGGTAAGACAGAGAAAATAAACTAAGGCATGAGGGGATGGAATGCATATAATGTGGTTTCCAAAGCCAATTCGGTCTATATGAGTAATTCGGTTTAGACCGAATTACCTAGACCGAATTGCTTAGAAAACCACATGAAGACAACACTTTTTGCTATGCAATTCGGTCTCATGGGCAATTCGGTATAGTCCGAATTGCCTAAATCAAATTGCATATAAATTTTTAGGTAAAGCATTCAACAAATATTTTTGCCATGCAATTCCATTCTCATGGGAAATTCGGTCTAGACCGAATTGCCTCAAATCGAATTGCATGTCTTTTCTCTCATAAGTGCAGGTTCGGTTTACATTGTGTGGTTCATGATGGATAAGATTTACCAAATCCTTCATTTCACATCAATGTCACCTCACAGCCACACTAATGAGTGCTTTTAAGGAAAATAGACCTAGGTTACGTGGCTAGCAGGTATTGGCATAAAACAAACCTTAAAACTACAAACAAGCAATCAAAGATCAAAAACTTAAACATCTACTGAACAAATAAGAACGCATGCTTAAAAATAAGAACACCTACATTATCTAAGGCAACAATAAGCTAACAAAAGAGACTAAAACAGCAAGTGAATAGTACGGAAATAAATTCTAACAAGCCTAAGATTGTCTAAAACCTAAGAACACTTATTTGAATCTCTAAGGTGTAAGATCAAGCCAAAAACCCACTAGCATACATTTATTGAGAATGTAAGTCAACTAGGACATAATAAATGTAACCTAGTTGAAACAAACAAACATTCTAACATTTATTGCTAAGGAAAGCATTAAATAAATGCCAAACACTTGAAATGAAAACCCATTTCTGGATTCTTTCTTGTATTGACACTTGAAAGCAGTAAATAACCCTAAAACCATTCATTGGCTTGAAGGTAGGGTTCATTCTAACTACAAAGCATTTAAAGTTTATGGAAATGGCTACACTAAGGGTGGTAACAAGCTTCTATGAAAAATAAACTAAGCTCAAAAGCAATAAAACTACATTACAAGCATGAAAATAAACTAACTAACTACACTACCTACCTAACCCTTAAGGGGTGAAGAACCTTCTGCTCCTTCTTTTTGTCTCCCAGCAAAATGTCCAAGTGTGTAATAATTGGGATATTTCTTGTGTTGAGGAATGTCAGCTTTTATACTTCTTCTCGAAACCCTAGGCCCATCATGCATTTCTCACGTGCTTCACAGCTGCAATTTTGAATGTGGTTCGGTCTCCTCAAGTAGTTCGGTTTAGACCGAATTGGTGACATGAGGTCTTTCTCCTTGATCTTGAGCATGAAATGTGGTGATTCGGTCTATGGGTAGACCGAATTGGCCTTGTCGAATTGAAGGTGGCTCCTGCTTGGCTTCCTTGCTTTGAGGCAATTCGATCTATGCAATCAATTTGGCTTAGACCGAATTGCATAGATCGAACTCCTTCTTTTCTGTTCTGCTCAAAGTCTTCTTCTTTCCATGGTGCAATTCGCTCTAGGGGTCAATTCGGTTTAGAACGAACTGCCACAGACCGAATTGGTTGCTCTTCTCTTCTTCAACACTTCTCTTCAGCAATTCGGTCTAATGAGCAATTCGGTTTAAGTCGAATTGCGTATAGACCGAACTGATGTTCAACACTTAACCAAAATTTCAGTTTGTGGGATTTTCATTCTTTTTCCCATCTTTTTTATTTTTGTGGGCTATGTTATTCTTTTGCCCATCTTTTCATTCCTTTTTCTTTTCTTTTTTCCTTTTTTCATGTTTTTGGATTTTTCTAACACAAATGCAATTAAAATTGCATATTTTTGTGTCTTTCATTACCACCTTATTATTTTTACAAACTTGCATCAATCTGTCGAATTCAACTGCTTTCTCATTAAAATAAGATGGGAATACAATCAAAATGTCCGTCTCAGACACGGGAATGGATTGGAAATAATGGACAATTTTGGCCATTATCAGTCCAATGCACATTTTAAATCATTAATAACTCAAGTTTAGTAAAAGTAAAAATTCTAAAAGTTGGATATTTAAAAACTAAACGACGAGACGAATCTAACAAGATCTCACTTGACTATATTTTAACTTGTATAGCTATAATAAAACTTGAAGTGAATGTCTGTGTGTGAATAATAACACATTACTCAATGTAACAAACATTCTGATACGGAAGTAGTATAATATATACATATATACTCAATGTAACAAACATTCTGATACGGAGGTAGTATAATATATATATATATATATATATATATATATATATATATGGGGATATTTGGATTAAAAAAACCCGAATAATAACCGCATGATATCCGAATTTTTTATATATGGGCGGATATTTGCAATCCCATATTTGGTCCAGTATCCATTTTTAAATATCCGTATCCTTATTCGTATCCGCGAAATAACACAATTTGAATTCGAATATAATTGAATACGGAAATGGATCGTATAGAAATTATCCATCCCACTTTCACCCCTAGTAATGTGGATATTCACCCTAATAGTTGCGTGTGCACATTTCCATCTTACCAAGAATCTGAAGATTCCTAACTATAAAGATTATGTACAACCAAACATATTTATAAGTGGGAAAAAAGATTGTTTAGTCTGTTTTCTTTCCAAAAAATTCAAATCGGTCCGTTAGATATTTTTTGTCCCATACAGTCCTCTAAGTTTGCTCATTTTTTTCAATTCCGTCCTAATCACGTAATTAGCATGAGGTTGCTGATGTGGCCGAAGTAAATCATATTTTACATCCACCGTGGCCAATCTGGAGTCCCCACACATAATACACCAATTTAATAAATGTTTGAAGGCTGCTATACCACATCACCATTCTGAAAAATGTCTCTAACGGGTCAATTGAGTCCTTCACAAGGATGACGGACATAATCTCCACTTGGTTCGCATTGAGCCCTCATTGGGGTTACTCAACCCACAAAGAAACAGTAACCATTCACAACAATAACAGAGCTTACATTCATTTCCATTCCGAATAGACTCAATAACCCTTATCCCAGCCCCATCACCATAACAAGAAATTGGTATTCTTGGTAAACGTATGTCAATAGACTCCCTCCTCTGTGCGAAACCCATTCTCTCATTGGATTGGGCAGTGCCTTCGTTGGATGCTATTGAAATTCTAGTCAGCAGCTACCGCAGTGGATCTTCTTTTAGGTCTCGGTAGTTTTTTTTGTTTGTCAAGAAAATAAAGATCAATTGTGATATATAATGTGTGCAAATGAATTTTTGATGTTTCTTTGTGGGTTGGGTAACCCCAATAAAGGCTCACTGAGAACTAAGTGGAGAGTATGTCCCTACATCCAGTGAAGAAGGGCTCAATTGACCCGTGAATGTATTTTTTAGAGTAGTGATGTGTTATGGTAGCACTCAATGATTTACTTCAAACGTTTATTAAGCTGATCTATTATGTGTAGAGACACTAGATTGATCACGATGATTGTAAAATGAGATTTACTTCGATCACATTAGCAACTCAGACTAATTATGTAATTAGGACCAAATAGAAAAAAAATCAGTAAATGGAGATGACTATATAGGACAAAAAATTACTCACGGACCGATTTGGATTTTTTGGAAAGAAAAAGAACTAAATATTCTTTTTTTTTCCTTTATAAGTGAGTCCAGAATATTAAAAAACTCAACTTCAACTTATGTTTTATCTATCTTCAAATTCGTTTGCATGTCAACTTTTATATATTTTATATATGTTCTAAAATTATGTGATTAAAAAAAATCCTATGTAATTATATTTTTATTATATAATTAGGATAATATTAAATTAAAATTAATAATAAACAACAACAAAAGTTAAGTACTTCTATGTGTTTAACTTGCCAACATGTGGATCAAATATAATAGAGTCTACATCACGCAAGTTAGTGGTGCACTCAACCCCATTCCAAATTACTCGTAAGTTTGCACTTAAAAAAAAAAAAAAAATCATAAGTACATTCAGCCATAATTAAGTGCATGGTGCATGTGCATGCAGTATATTGCATGACCCACGTATTAGAGCTTCTCCGGTGGCTCCGGGCAAATAGAGGAAAACAAGAAAATAGAGTCTGACACTTCTCCAATGGTAGACACCAAACGGTAGATTGGACGGCAAAATTGAGTTGGATGAACAATGCCCAGCTAATGTAGCTGCTGGTAAACTTTTTTTTTAAATTTCCTTCTCTTTTTTATTTTTCATTTCCCATTTATAGTTTTTATCAACAAATAGGTATTTAAATAAAATTTATTTACAAAATTTAAATATATTATGTGTTTTTTTTTTAACTGTTTATAGTCGGGTGTGGAATCGAACTGTCAACCTATAGATTAGAAGTTAAGGAACCTGACCACTGGATCAAGTAATCATCCCCTATTATATTTTTTGGCGTGTACTGGGTATCCTCGGCTACACTATATCCAAGACTAATCCCTCGAGGATCTGGTGGACATTGAAGGGTTATCTCTCCAAAAGCATATTCTACATAAACAAAAATAAATATAATATATTAATTTGATAAAAAAATTAAATTGATAGTAAAAAAGGAATAAAAAAGGAATATTCTTAAATAGAGGGAAATTTAGAGTTGATTGTTGGAGATGAAAAATGAAAAACTGTAAAATTAACTGGGAAATAGAGTAGATGTAACACCCCGGTTTTGATAACCCAGGCCGGGATGTCACCGTCATACATCCCTAGCAAGACACGACTTCTTCGAGCTTCCTAGAGAGATGCAAGGCTATGGTTTTTCATAATTTCAAACATCTCAAATAATTAAAACAACCATTGTACATAACTCGAAAATAATAGTAAGTTGCAGCGGAATATAATATTTTAATGTAGGTAATGCAGCGGAATTTAAATAGGGCCAACACGACCAAAACACGGGTTAAACAGGCACGTTCATGCGAATGTACTAAGAACAGAAATTAAAAGAAAATAATATTTTCCCGAATGTCCCCATGTATGCATATGATTATGCATATTCCTCATACTCTGAAAGAAAAAGAGAAAAATAGTTTTGGTCAGCAAAACCTGCTGAGTAAGTTAACACATAGCATGATTAAGGGGTTTCAAAGCCATTAATTGAATTTAAATAAAACATGCTACTAGATAATATACAATTTAATTTAATTAACTAAATAAATTGCATAACTTAAAACATGGAGTCTACTGGTCATACATATAGCTTACATGATAAGATAAATACATGACATAATCATAATTTAATTTAAAGCCATAAATAATTTAAATAAAAGTAATAAATAAAAGTCTTTTAATTATCCCCATTACTCCAAGATCAGGTATCTCAAGTTTTTCTCGATTGCATTGCAATCTCTGCATATTTCAAGTAACCGTTGGCCTAAGCCAAATCCGCCATACCCAGAATAACTCCGGAACCTCGAGAAACCCATACGGATACTCCTGAGAGTGTAGGCCCAAAAATATCTCGCCGTTTTGGCATAATTTCACATATTTCAACACCATCGTCAAATCAGGCATGATGTGCAAAGCCAGGAGGGCACCCTGCAGAGCACTCACCCCCTACATAGTATTTAATCAAGTTGCAAAGGGGATTTTTCGAAAACTGTTGTTTATTTATTTCCAAAAGAATTAATTTGTTTATATAATAAGGCCAATCTCACAAATTTAGCAAGTTTCTCAAAAATACACTTTCGCATGTCGCTGTTCGTGCCAATATTATTTAAAAAATCATCTCAAGGCCAAAAATTCTGAAATTTGAGCAGTAGCTCGCCAACACACTATCAAACAAGTTTTGTGTTTTAACTTTTTCATTTCAGGTTAAGGAAAAAAGTCAAAAATGTGATTTTGTACAGAAACATTACTCTGCCCGGATTCAGAACGTAGCAGGTTTCAAAGATTTGATTTTTAACATACAACTTTCGTTTAGAACTCAAGGTCTAATTCCAATCGGATCAGTTACATAAAATCGGATCAAGTTCAGAAATCAACTCTGTCCACTTTTAGAAGTTCAAAGAAAACGTAGATTGGTTCGGTTCGAATTCGGAGGTTCAAATCTTGACAAAAAATTCTAAAATTTTACAGTGGTATTCCAGACTTATAGATCTACAATTTTTATGTTTAACACAAGACCTAATTCGGCCTAAATCTAATGTCAAATTCATCTACAAGTTCAAAACATGAATCTGTCCCTATTTCAAAATCCAAATTGAAGGCAGGTTCGTCTAGTTCAATTTTCGGGTAACAAATCTTAACCAAAAATTCTAAAATTTTTACAGGAAGTAGATCAAGGGCTTAAGAACACTTTTCATGTTTTAAGTTTTCTCGTTTGAACATTTTAAGTGGTCCGAATAATTCGTGCAATGACACTGCGCCGGTGTAGACAGATTTTAATTAGGGTTTTCATTGGATTCATTCATTCGCTGTTTTAATCTCCCAAAACCACAGTAAGCGTTAACTTACTTGAGATTGGATTATCCGGTTCGTCAAATTTGTAGGCGTGGCTTCCACGTTCTCTGTTCGTCCTCCGAGATCCTTCGTTATCCCTCTATGTGTCCAGATCGGGGTTTTAGAAGAGAAACGCAGTAAGTTAGATTTGGATCCGAGTTTTGAATGGAAAAAGGTGGACAACCGTTACCAACCACGACTGAGACCCTTTGATTTTTGTCCAAAACTTTGTCCTTCACTGCCTTCGTGCCTCCGATGACTTGGGATTTAGGGTTTGGAACGTATAGAGATTTCGAAGAGTTTGAAAATTGTCCGGGGTCAAAGGGGATGGGTATTTATAGACTTAGGAGACCCATAGGACGTCCAAGAGCTGTCTTGGAGTGTCTTGGGCCGAAAGGTAAGCAACCGAAGTCAAAAAATCTGAAATCGGGCGAGCGAATCTCGCAGGGCCGTTTGCGGGAGCTGGCGCGCCCGTGGCACGCGGAATGCTCCGCCCCACGCGGCGACCGCGCGGCCTTGGCCTGGACTTCAGTACGGGCCGGGTCGTGCGATCCATCGGGCCTTTTCTCCTTTCTTTCGGACTTCTATCCTCCTATGTTCTTGGGCTCCGATTTTTGGGCTAAACTTTGGGCTCTAAATTCCTATCTAAATTTTATTTGAATCATCGAGTCCATTTGTATTGGGTTATCTTGGGATCATTTATTTAATTAAATTATTTTTAGCTTTAATTAAATTATCTTTAACTTTAATTCTTCTTGGATTAAATTCCATCTCTCCTTTATTCTTTATTTATTTATTTATTTTTTGTATTTATTGATATAAAATTCTCAGGTATTACAGTCTACCCTCCTTAAGAATCAACTTCGTCCTCGAAGTTGTGTTTCGGCTTTTTCGAGCTAAGAGTTAGGGTCCTTTCGTTTATTTTATTATTTTGAGACTGAACTCAGAATTAAAATTTCCAAGCTGGTTACGTACCCTGTGAAGGGATCAAGCCATTACACAGTTCAAAAAATTTGAATTTGTTTATTTATTTCGGACTAAAATACATAGTGTTACATCCTCTCCCCCTTAAGCTTACAGTTATGTCCCCATAACTGTGGTTGTGTCGGTTTGAAATAGGGTCGGGTAACGTTCCTTCATGTCGGATTCTAATTCCCAAGTGGTTGTTTCACTTTCATGGTTCGACCAAAGAACCTTGACCATCTTCACGGTCTTATTTCTCGTTATTCTCCCCTTAACATCGAGAATTCGCACTGGAACTTACTCATAAGTCAAATCATCTTCGAGTTCGATCACTTCCAGTCGAAGTACATGTGTCGGGTCCGGCACATACTTCTTGAGTTGCGAGACATGAAATACATTATGAACTCGAGCCAATTGTGGCGGTAAAGCCAGTCGGTAGGCTAAATTTCCAACTCGTTCTACAATTTCGTAAGGTCCTATGTATCGAGGACTTAACTTCTCTTGTTTGCCAAAGCGCATCACCTCTTTCACAGGTGATATCTTTAGCATGACCTTATCTCCCACTTGAAACTCTAGGTCTTGTCGTCTCACATCAGCATAACCCTTTTGACGGTCTTGAGCAACCTTCATCTTTCCTTGGAACACTTTTATTTGTAGAGCCATATCTTCGACAAGTTGTGATCCCACTACCACAGTCTTATCGTTTTCTTCCCAACTCAACGGGCTTCGGCACCTTCGTCCATACAGTGCTTCGAACGGTGCCATGCCAATGCTAGCATGGTAGCTATTGTTGTAGGAAAACTCAATTAAGGGTAAATGGTTTTCCCAACTTCCCTTGAACTCCAATACGCATGCTCTCAGCATGTCTTCCAAGGTTTGGATTGTTCTCTCGGTTTGTCCATCCATCATTGGGTGGAATGCGGTGCTCATTTTGATTTGAGTACCGAGAGCCTTTTGTAATTCCATCCAGAAATGAGAGACAAATCTACTGTCTCTATCGGAAATGATGTCACGTGGTACGCCATGTCGTCGTACCACATTATCAATGTAAGCTCGGGCCAATTGGTCCATAGTCCAAGTGTCCTTTATCGGGATAAATATGGCCGTCTTCGTTAGCCTATCCACTATCACCCAGATCTTATTCATTCCCTTAGGTGAACGTGGTAATCCTGATACAAAGTCCATCGAGATGCTATCCCACTTCCAACTTGGAATCTCCAGTGGTTGCATAAATCCTAAGGGTTTATGTCGCACTGCTTTAACCCTTTGGCAGGTGAGGCATTTCGCCACGAAGTCTGCCACTTCCTTCTTCATTCCCGGCCACCAATAGATCTTTTTCAGATCCTTATAGAGTTTGCCACCTCCGGGATGTACTGAATATGGCGTGTTATGGCCTTCCTCCATCAATCGTTGTTTCAGTTCAACGCACTTCTGAGGCTCACACCATCTTTCCTTGAAGCGAATGCTTCCATCCTTGTGGATAACAAATTCTATTGCCTTGCCCTCGGCAATACTCTTCGTTATCCTCTCCAACTTGACATCGCCCGGTTGAGCGAGTCTTATTTTTTCAAAAATTGGAGTTCCCGCAACCATCGCGTTGACCAT
Organism: Hygrophila difformis; assembly: GCA_030278955.1. NCBI lineage: Eukaryota > Viridiplantae > Streptophyta > Magnoliopsida > Lamiales > Acanthaceae > Hygrophila > Hygrophila difformis. The sequence goes on along the minus strand of JAOANR010000001.1, from coordinate 19,234,490 downwards.
CTCACGCACTGTGTCAAGATGCACAAGTTCCACATCCAATCTTGCCAGATCCATGTAAAATGTCGGCGGAATCACCAACGAGTGTGGCACGTGTTGGGTCTTCCGACTCAAGGCATCGGCTACCACATTCGCTTTCCCCTCGTGGTAAGATATCTCCAAGTCATAATCCTTGATGAGCTCCAACCATCTTCGCTGCCTCAAATTCAACTCCTTTTGAGTGAATATATACTCCAACTCTTGTGATCGGTGAACATTCAACACTTTTGCCCATAAAGATAGTGTCTCCATATTTTCAGAGCGAAAACGACAGCTGCCAACTCCAAGTCATGTGTCGGGTAGTTCTCCTCGTGGAGTTTTAGTTGGCATGACGCATATGCAACGACCTTCGAGTCTTGCATCAGAATGCATCCTAATCATTCTTTCGAAGCATCACTGTAAACTTTGAAGTCACCATTCTCTGATGGTAGTGTCAATACGGGTGTAGTCGTGAGTCGTTTCTTCAACTCTTGAAACGCAACCTCACACGCATCGGTCCACTCGTATTTTACTCCCTTCTTCAGTAGTTGGGTTAAAGGACGTGCAATTTTCGAGAAGTCCTTCACAAATCACCTATAACACCCAGCTAGTCCAAGAAAACTCCTTATTTCTGTTGGGCTCGTCGGCGCTGCCCATTCTTTCACGGCCGAAACTTTTTCCAGGTCCACTGAAACTTCATCAGCGGATACTATGTGTCCAAGAAACGCTACTTCCTTCAACCAAAAATCTCATTTGGACAACTTTCCGTAGAGTTGATTCCTTCGCAAGATCCCCAACACTTGATGTAGATGTTGGGAATGCTCTTTTTCACTCTTCGAGTGGATCAGTATGTCGTCGATGAACAATACCACACATTGATCCAGTAATTCTCGAAACACATTGTTCATGAGATTCATGAACATTGCAGAAGCGTTTGTTAACCCAAAGGATAACACTGTGAACTCATAGTGGCCATATCGAGTTCGAAACGCCGTCTTCGGAATGTCTTTCTCGGCGATCCTCAATTGGTGATACTCAGATCGCAAATCGATCTTTGAGAACACCGAAGCTCCCTTCAATTTATCGAATAAGTCTTCGATCCTCGGCAGGGGATACTTGTTCTTGATGGTCACTTGGTTTAGTCCCCCTATAATCGATGCAAAGACGTAATCCTCCGTTTTTCTTCTTAACGAATAAAATCGGTGCTCCCCATGGGGAAATACTCGTTCTTATATATCCTTTCCACAGTAGTTCTTCGAGTTGTTCCTTCAACTCATTCATTTCCAATGGCGCCATCCGATACGGAGCTTTCGAGATACTCCGTTCCCGGAATGAGATCTATGGTGAATTCAAGATCTCGTTTAGGTGGCATGCCCGGAACGTCTTTGGGAAACACGTCCAGGTATTCTCTCACCACTAGAATGTTTTCAACCTTGTTTTCTTCCGCTTCGAGGTTGTGAACATAACACGCATACAACTCATACCCCTTACGCATCAAGTTACTCAGTTTGAGGGCACTAATGATTTTGTTGCTCCTCTTAGGGGGTTGAGAGTAAAAGATAACTCTTCTTCCCCTACTTTTTGGCAGGGTGATCTTCTTTTTCTGACATTCGATCACCGCTTTATACTGGGACAACCAATCCATTCCCAGTATAATATCAAAGTCTCTTAAGTTAAATTCTACTAAGTTTGCGAAGAATTCTACGTTCTTGATCACTATAGGAATTCTGTCATAACGTTTAGAACACGCTACTACTTCTCCTGAAGGCAGTTGAATTCCTAAGCTAATTATCTCGCACTTACGTAGATCTAACTCAGGCACTACTCTTGATGCTATACTTGAACAACTAGCTCCAGAATCAAATAAAACCTTAAGGGGTGTATTTAAAATATGAAATGTACCTGCCATCACTTCTCCCTGCGCAGGCACGTCTGCTTGGTTGATCACGTTGAGGCGTCCCATAGGGCGTCCTTGATTGCCCTGCTGATTCAGATTCGGCTGCTGATTTTGCTGCTGATTTTGTTGCTGATGATGCGGAGGGCGCTGGTTTTGGTTAAGATGATTCTGAGGGGGTCTGTACCCCTGATTGTTTCCATTTCATCCGTTTTGATTTTGAGGCTGCACCGGCCCCGTAATCAAATCCTCTCTCTTCGTGATGTTTTCCAATCTTGTCCGGCATTCCCGACTCTGGTGACCCATCCGGCCACATCGGTAAAATGCACCTTGCTGAGGGCAACCCCTCGCCAGATGAGGCCTGCCACACCTTGGGCACGGTGGCATTAGACCTCCTTGGTTAAACCTTCTTCCATTGTTCGTTTGCTGTGGCCTATTCGGCTCGCCCCGATACTCGACCCTCATAGTGTTGTTCTCAGTTCTCGTGTCCCTGTTTCTTTTATCTTGGGGGCCACGGCTGGACTCCCCACTCACCCTCCTTTTCAGTTGATGTACTCGTGCCACTGCCACGGCACGATCGTACACTGCCTGCAAGTCGGGGTAGTGTACTCCTGTGATCACCTCTCTGATTGCAAGATTCAAGATCATCTCGAACTTCTGGGCTTTCTCTACATATGTGGGTACCAACCTCGGCGCGAATCACACCAACCTTGGATTAAATTCCATCTCTCATTTATTCTTTTAATTATTTATTTATTTATTTATTGTATTTATTGATATAAAATTCTCGGGTATTACACGGAGGTACCGCCGCGGCTTGCCCTTGATTGACTTGCGCGTTTCCCAGCGCAATCAGGACCTCCTCTATCGTTCGGAGACGATCGCCCACATTGTTTGGTGCGGGGGCGTCTTGCGCACCTTGGTTCTGTGCTCCTACTGACTGAGCTGGCTCGTTATTGTTTGGTGGTACTTCATTAGTAGGTTGGGGAGCAAGCTTGTTTCTTGGTCTACCTCTTGGTGCCATTCTATTATAAACATGTATAGATTAGATCACGAGAGTATGGATAGAGCGCTTGAACAGGGAATTGCTAAGTCATATATATAAGAGCAAGTGTTTAATGTATGTCCGGATGTAGCATTTAAGGCTACGATTTGAACGTGGCGGGCGTTTGTTTTTTTTTCCAGGGTTAAGGGTTTAGGGTTTAGGGTTCAGGGTTTAGGGTTTTGGAGTTTAGGGTTTAGGTTTTAGGGTTTGGGGTTTCGATTTTTTTTAGCCACCAAATATTTGGACTGTAGGAAATTTTAAATAAATGGATATATATAAATAAATAAAACTTGTATTTTATTTCTTAAAAAAAAAAATTAGTACAAATAAGAGGATGTACAAGAATGGAAATATTTACTTAGCAAAAATAGTATTTACTAAAAACAGAATTCCTAAGGATCTAAGCTCCTTCCGACAGGGTAGCAGGGTCTTCCACTGGGTCTTCCTCCACTGGGTCTTTCTCTGCTTGGTTTGGACTCGCCAGCCCCATCAAATGATTCTCCACTGGGCTGATCGGCAGTAGAATGTCCGTGAGGTGGATCAGATCTAATACTTGATTGCTGATCTTCTTATTTAGGTGATGGGTTAGTTCAGTGCGATCATGGATTTGGTGTTCAAGTTGATTGATGCTGTGGTGGTCCGCTTCTCTTAAGTTCCACATATGGTGCAGATTTGCCTCCAATTGGGCCACGCGATGTTTCAGTTGCTGTATGTTTTGTTTGGGTATCCAGAAAGGCACTCATCATCTTGACCATTAGCTTCTTCATGTCTTAGTTAGCCAACTAGTGTAGCAAAATATCTAAGTTAGAACATGTCGCTTCTAGGTTATCTAAGTGTAGAAAATGCAATATGCATATGCAGATGATGATCCCCCACGAAAATAATTTAATGCACTATCTTTCCCATGGGCCTTTAAAATAAAAATCTATCCCATGGTGGACTAAAAATAATAGCAGTATGATTTGGGCCACTATATTGAACCAAAGAATAATAATTGGGTTTTATATAGAAAATATGGGAATTTGGGCTTTAAGAATAATAATTGGGGTTTAAAAATAATTTGGGCTTCGATATAAAAATAGTGTTGGGCTAAAAATAATTTGGGCTAGAATAATAATTTGAACTCTTTATAAATGAATACCTTTAAAAATAATAGTGTACACTTAATAATAATAATAATAATAATAATAATAATAATAATAATAATAATAATAATAATAATAATAATAATAATAATAGTTTAAAAATAATGATGGTTTAAAAATAAAAGTTTAAAATAATAGTTTGAAAATATCCGGGCTCTGATACCAACTTGTAACACTCCGGTTTTGATAACCCAGGCGGGGATGTCACCGCCACACCTCCCTAGCAAGACACGACTTCTTCGAGCTTGCTAGAGAGATGCAAGGCTATGGTTTTTCAGAATTTAAAACATCTCAAATAATTAAAACAACACATTGTACATAACTCGAAAATAATAGTACGTTGCAGCGGAATATAATATTTTAGTATAAGTAATGCAGCGGAATTTAAATAGGGCCAACACGGCCAAAACACGGGTTAAACAGGCCCGTTCATGCGAATGTACTAAGAACATAAATTAAAAGAAAATAATGTTTTCCCGAATGTCCCCATGTATGCATATGATTATGTATATTCCTCATACTCTGAAAGAAAAAGAGAAAAATGGTTTTGGTCAGCAAAACATGCTGAGTAAGTTAACACATAGCATGATTAAGGGGTTTCAAAGCCATTAATTGAATTTAAATAAAACATGCTACTAAATAATATACAATTTAATTTAATTAACTAAATAAATTGCATAACCTAAAACATGGAGTCTACTGGTCATACATATAACTTAAATGATAAGATAAATACCTGACATAATCATAATTTAATTTAAAGCCATAAATAATTTCAATAAAAGCAATAAATAAAAGTCTTTTAATTATCCCCATTACTCCAACATCAGGTATCTCAAGTTTTTCTCGATTGCATACATATTTCAAGTAACCGTTGGCCTAAGCCAAATCCGCCATACCTAGGACTACTCTGGAGCCTCGGGAAATCCATACGGATACTCCCGAGAGTGTAGGCCCAATAATATCTCGCCGTTTTGGCATAATTTCACATATTTCAACACCATCGTCCAATCAGGCACGATGTGCAAAGCTAGGAGGACACCCCGCAGAGCACTCACCCCCTACATAGTATTTAATCAAGTTGCAAAGGGGATTTTTCGAAAACATTTGTTTATTTATTTCCAAAAGAATTAATTTGTTTGTATAATAAGGCCAATCTCACAAATTTAGCAAGTTTCTCAAAAATACACTTTCGCATGTCGCTGTTCGCGCCAATATTATTTAAAAATCCATATCAAAACCAAAAATTCTGAAATTTGAGCAGTAGCTTTCCAACACACGAACGAACAAGTTTTGTGTTTTAACTTTTTCAATCCGGATTAAGGAAACAAGTCAAAAATGTGATTTTGTACAGAAACATTACTCTGCCCGGATTCAGAACGTAGCAGGTTTCAAAGATTTGATTTTTAACATATCAAACGGACACCAAACTTAATGAAATTTTACAAGCTTTATCCTAACACAATTATCTACAAATTTTGTTTAGAATTCAAGGTCTAATTCCAATCGGATCAGTTACGGAAAATCGGATCAAGTTCAGAAATCAACTCTGTCCACTTTTAGAAGTTCGAAGAAAATGCAGATTGGTTCGGTTCAAATTAGGAGGTTCAAATCTTGACGAAAAATTCTAAAACTTTACAGTGGTATTGCAGACTTATAGATCTACAATTTTTATGTTTAACACAAGACTTAATTTGGCCTAAATCCAATATCAAAATCATCTACAAGTTCGAAACATGAATCTGTCCCTATTTCAAAATCCAAATTGAAGGCAGGTTCGTCTAGTTCGATTTTCGGGTATCAAATCTTAACCAAAAAATTCTAAAATTTTTACAGGAAGTAGATCAAGAGCTTAGGAACACTTTTCATGTTTTAAGTTTTCTCGTTTGAACATTTTAAGTGGTCCGAATAATTCTTGCAATGACACTGCGCCGGTGTAGACAGATTTTAATTAAGGTTTTCATTGGATTCATTCGTTCGGTGTTTTAATCTCCCAAAACCACAGTAAGCGTTAACTTACTTGAGATTGGATTATCTGGCTCGTCAAATTCGTAGGCGTGGCTTCCACGTTCTCCGTTCGTCCTCCGAGATCCTTCGTTCTCCCTCTACGTGTCCGCATCGGGTTTTAGAAGAGAAACGCAGTAAGTTAGATTTGGATCCGAGTTTTGAATGGAAAAAGATGGAAAACCCTTACCAACCACAGCTGAGACCCTTTGATTTTCGTCCAAAACTTGGTCCTTCGCTGCCTTCGTGCCTCCGATGACTTGGCATTTAGGGTTTGAATCGTATAGAGATTTCGAAGAGTTTGAAAATTGGCCGGGGTCGAAGGGGACGGGTATTTATAGACTTAGGAGACCCATAGGATGCCCAAGAGCTGTCTTGGAGTGTCTTGGGCCGAAAGGTAAGCAACCGAAGTCGAAAAATTCGAAATCGGGCGAGCGAATCTCGCCGGGTCGTTTGTGGGAGCTGGCGCGCCTGTGGCGCGCGGAATGCTCTGCCCCGTGCGGCGACCGCGCGGCCTTGGCCTGGACTTTGGTCCGGGCCGGGTCGTGCGATCCGTCGGGCCTTTTCTCCTTTCTTTCGGACTTCTATCCTCCTATGTTCTTGGGCTCCGATTTTCGGGCTAAACCTTGGGCTCCAAATTCCTACCTAAATAGGGATGTAAACGGGCAGGGTAGAGTACGGGTATGCCACCTCCACTCACTACTCGAAATATAATTATCCTACCCTTACCCTACCCTATTACCTTAAAATTAAATATCGGGTAGGATTCGGGTAATACCCGTCGGGTATGCGGATTATCCGCGGGTAAACGGGTACCCGAAATCTTAAATATTAGTACATAGTTAACCGACTCTACCCGTCCCAACTTTAATAAATAAAAAACTTATTTTTCACCATAAAAAAAAAATAAAACTTTCATTATTGCACGAGAACAAAATTTAAAAGAATATTTAAAAGAAACCGCTAAAGCAACATAAATAAATACTGTAATATTTAAGAATATTCAGTAAAAAATTCATAAATTTTTTTACTGCCAAATCTCAAAGGTTAATAATTTGAAATATAAAAATAAATAAATAAATAAACAAACATATAAATATATCTCAATATATAATATAAATTAAATATATAAGTATATATAGATAAATAAATAAATATATATATTTAATCGAGTAATCGGGTAGGGTAATCGGGTAATATATGAAATTCGTACCCTACCCGCACCCGATATGATTTATTTCGGTTTCGAGTAATACCCTACCCGATTACCCGATTAACTCTACCCTACCCTACCCGATACCCGATACCCGATTACCCGACGGGTTACCCGACGCTACGGGTAAAGTTGACATCCCTATACCTAAATTTTATTTGAATCATCGAGTCCTTTTGTATTGGGTTATCTTGGGACCATTTATTTAATTAAATTATCTTTAGCTTTAATTAAATTATCTTTAACTTTAATTCCTCTTGGATTAAATTCCATCTCTCCTTTATTCTTTTAATTATTTATTTATTTATTTATTGTATTTATCGATATAAAATTCTTGGATATTATAGTAGAATTGACTGGGAAATAGAGTTTATGGTTGTAAATGCCTTATAGAGTTGTCCAATTACAATACTAAAATTTACCCTACATGCGAAACGTGCAAAGCAAACTATCAAAAGTAGGCGTCGTACAATAAATGGAAAGTAGTCTCATGAAGTATACACCGTGCGTTTTTTTTGTTAAGTGTAACATAAAAAAATATCATAAAATTTAATGCAAGGGAATAAAAATGCTACTCCTACTATTCACGCGTATATTTTAACTTAAAATTTTATCATAGTTATGCATGTTAAATATAACTAAGTAGGATCTTATTAGATTTATCTAATCATTTAGTTTTTAAATATCAATTTTTTATAATTTTTACTTGTATCGAATTTGAGTAATTAATAATAAAATATGTACTGGACTGCATGTACTGTGGGTTCGTAGCATTTTTTTGAAAATGAAGGGAGTATTTATTTTGAAACAAAAAAAAGAAGGATGAATACTAGAATTATTATAGTACTATTATTCTCGTTTAATTTTTGGTCCCTTATTTTTTGTTGATCAGCCTATACACAGGCTAGAAAATGAATGGTGGAAGTTCATATCACACAAATTACAAAGAAAATAACGAGGACGAATAGAGAGGTCCTTGGTGAATCAACCTGTGACTTTCAAGTTGAAAGTAAAGTAACTAAACAATTTAGACTAAGTTTTCATTCCCTTTGATACTCTTTTTTTTTTTTTTTCGCAAAGAGCCTGGCAAGGCCGGGGAACACCTTTGGTCCCTAATTGATTTTGAAATAAATTAAGGATGAAATGTGGGGGAATTTTTGAACTAAGAGTTGGGTGTGAAAGCAAAGCAGCTTTTTTTTTATGGGAAATTGTTAATATGGAAAGTGCAGATGAGCAAAAAATCCTTGTAAGAAATTAGTCCCAGAAAAAGAATCAAAGGCTCAGACAGAGTCAGACTGCACTCCTCATTGTCCCCCATGCATCACTCTTCTTGAGTTGAGTGTCATCATATCCCCAGGTGACGCCATCATCTATCTATCATCTATCTACTATCCTTTTTATTTTACACGATTGCAGTTTTGTTACTGTTAATCGAGTAACTTTGATTCAATTTTTTAATACAGTTATATAGGATAAAAAATAGTCAAGTGAGATCTTGTTAGATTCGTCTAATCGTATAAATTTAGAATATCAAAGTTTCATAATTTTTACTTGTACGCAATTTGAGTTATTAAAGATTAAAAATACATATTGTATTGCGTAAAATGTGGGTCCATATGACAATTAAAAAGTAAGAAAAAAAAGGTAAAAACGTCCTTTATCTTTCCAAAAATTTCAAATCCGTCCTTTTTCTATTTTATTACCGATTTAGTCCGCTACAAATGATAATTATGTTCAAATCAGTCCTTTTTTCACTAATTATATTCTAATTGCTGACGTGGCAAGGGTTTTAATTTAAACATGACACGTGTGCATAATATTAGTCCTTTTTCTTTTATCTTTTGCCAATTCAGTCCTAAACTTTTATTTTGTTCTATTTAGTCCTCTACCCCAATCACTCATTTTTATATTAATTGGCCTCAAACCTTTCAAATTATTTCATTTTAGGCCCAGAACCTTAAATTTTTTATTATTACTAATTCATTTATCAAATAAATGCCCAACATACTTCCGTAAATAAAATTAAATACCAAACCTCATACATTGGGTTTGACCGCCTTGTTACCGGGTCTTTGAAGTTCCGAATTTTACGGACTCTCTCTAACCACCCGACCGTAACGATGGTTCATTGGTTCTGGTTTCCTTCAGCAACAATCAGCACAATCATACTTTGTGGACAATAAAATTCAGGCTATTTTTTTAATATTTTTAATAATATTAATATTTTTCAATAAAACCAAGGCTTCCTGTATCCATAACCTTCCAAAAATTCAAGTTAAATCATTTACTTTTAAATATTGCTACATCCTAAGGTAGGACGCAAAGTAAGATTCTGTTGATTGTTACTGAAGGAAACCAAAACCAATGAACAATCGGTTGCGGTCGAGTGGTTATTAGAGAGAGTCCGTAAAATTCCGGTACTTGAAAGACCCCAAAACAAAGCAGTCGAACTCAATATATGAGGTTTGGTGTTTAATTTTATTTATGGAAGTATGTTGTGCATTTATTTGATAAATGGATTAGTAATAATAAAAAATTTAAGGTTCTGGGCCTAAAATGAAATAATTTGAAAGGTTTGAGGCCAACTAATATAAAAATGAGTGATTGGGGTAGAGGACTAAATAGAACAAAATAAAAGTTTAGGACTGAATTGGCAAAAGATAAAAGAAAAAGGACTAATATTATGCACACGTGTCAGGTTTAAATTAAAACCCTTGCCACGTCAGCAATTAGAATATAATTAGTGAAAAGGGACTGATTTGAACATAATTAGCATTTGTAGCGGACTAAATCGGTAATAAAATAGAAAAAGGACGGATTTAAAATTTTTGGAAAGATAAAGGACGTTTTCACCTTTTTTTCCTAAAAAGTAATGGAGGTAGTACTTTATATACTTATCCCCTATATATAATTACACTAATCACACTTGTCCATTATATTTCACATTATTAACAATTAATCTTTCTTAATCACTACAACTATACACTTATCGTGTCGTCATTCGATTCCTCAAATTCCTGTCATTACACAGATAAAAACAAAAGGAGGATACTTCCTCCCTCTCTTTTTTTTAATTGCTATAGACCCACCAACGTGCAACCCAAAACACGTTTTAAATTATTAATAATTCAAGTTCGATACAAATAAAAATTTTAAAAATTTGATATTTAAAAACTATAAAACCAGAAGAATTTAAGAAAATTATACTTGATTATATTTTAATTTATATGACTATGATAAAAATTAAAATTAAAACAATTCTATGAACAATTACAACTTTACAATGTTGAAAAAAGAAAAAAGAAAGGAGGGAGTATGAGGGAGTATGTGATTATTAATTCAACCAGAGACAGTCAGACACAGCCACAATCGCGTACAGCAGATACACCTATGATGAAGTATTACACTCCCTATTGATGATACGCCTACACCTGTAGCTCTCCTATGCCTATAATATCTGCACCATAAGCCACTAGGATTTTTATTATAGTCCTTTCCCAGTTAAGTTTGCCATTCAATGCATTCCCATCCCAGTAACTCTTGTGCAATGTGCAGTACTCGCTCGGTTCTTTTTTTTTTTTTTTTTTTTTTTAAGTTGTTTTTCTAGCAAATATTACACATACCAAGAAACATAACATACTTCCCACACAATTTTCCATTTATACCCTCTCACTTACCAACAAATGACTTGGGTGGAGAGAGAATTAATATTATTGGAGGAATAAAGGGGTAATATTGGAAAACTTTCATAAAAATACTCAAAATGACAATTATTGTGGAACACTTTTTCATATCTAAAAAGACTACTATTTTGGAACGGAGGGAGTAATATTTTAAAATCTTGATGTGCTTTTTCAGTTTCTTTTTAAATGTTACGTTTCTTCTTTTTACGTATGGCGATGCTTTTTTAAATTATTAGTAATAACTCAAATTGGTACAAGTAAAAATTGTAAAAATTTGATATTGTATTTAAAAATTACAAGATGAGATAAATCCAATAAGATTTCCTTTAGCTATATTTTTTCTTGTATACTATAACAAAAATAAAAATCAAAGTACTACAATAAACAGTAAAAAAAATTAAAATATTACATTTATTTGGAGTATATGTCTAAAATCCTTGGATCTGCTAGATAGAAGTATAGTCTACAAAATAGAAGTACTTCGTATATTCTATTAAATGAAACGGAAAATTAATGAAAAATCCTTGTATCTCCATTTGTATCCGGCAAAAAGCCCATGCAAAACTTCTTCTCCAAGTAAAACTCCCATTTTGTTAAAAAACATTTAATTTAAAAAAAAAGATAAAACAAAATACTTCCACGAGGAAATACCCACGAAGCCACGGCTATTTGACGATTAAGCAGCACCGCACGGAAGGGCGAGAGTAGTTCCGAGGGCGAGCACCATTGAGCGCGCTTCTTTAAGGGAGAGCGGCAGGAAGTGGGAGACGGTGAGAGCTGCTAGATAGGCGGTGGGGGCTTCTCCGTAGCTACGGCGGCGTCAAGGAGGGTTTGAAGGTAAGTGTTTCTAAACTAAAAAGTTGAGCATTTGTTGGGGGCTGCGGTAGTTATTGTGTAGGAATAGGAGGCGGCAATGGAGGATGTTGCGGCGGTGGTGTGTGGATAGCATTAGGGTTCGAAATTGGAGAATTAGATAGTGTGAAATTGTGTGTTTGAATTTGAGAATGGTATTTCTAAGTGGAGGCAGTTTACATTTGAGCAATTATATTATACAGTGCTTGTGCTTTCGAAGTTTGTAGTTTGAAATGTATTGTAGCTTAGGGCATTTTATAGTTTGCAAAGTATAATTGGTCATTGGAAATGTTGTAATGTTTGTTTAATGTGCCAATTTGTGGATAACAATGTCTAATAGATGAAGCATAAACATGATGAAATGTTGAATATGTACGAGTAATTTGGGAAGTGAGTAGTCACAGCTAGTGTGAATCAATGTAGTATGCAGAAATGGTTATAGAATCATGAGAAGGGGAATTTTTGTGCGCTGTAATGGTTATTAGGAATGTATTATTGTTGGTTTTGAACATGTTAAATTGTGTAATTATAGATAGCAATGTGTAATAGTATATGAAAGAGAAATATGATGAATTGCACATTTTACATTTGAATGGAACATAAATTGATGTTTATATTATGTTAAAGTAGCTGAAAGAATGATTTCCTAGTTTGATTTTTGTTTGTTTAATGTGAATAGGGTTATTGTTTATTGTTTTTGGTAGAAGTGTAAATGACATCGAAGAAGAAGAGTATCGTAGGTAGTAGTGGAGGGGAAAGGGACCCTCGAGCAAAAGTTGATAAAAAAAATAGTAGTGCATCTAGCAGTGGTGTAAAAGTGACAAAGAGGAAGGTGAGTCCATGTGGGAATGAAGGGAAATGTGAAAGCGGTACGAAAGCCAAGAAGAACAAGGAGGTGGGTGAAGCAGGGATGGTAACAAGGTGTTCTCCGCAGTTTTTTAGGAGCACAATGGACGATTTGAGTGAGACGATGAATGAGGAGCAGAGGGATGCCATACGGAGGACACCATTTGGGCATTACTTGATGTGGCCAAAAGGTTATAGTAGTGTTGCGTGGATGGAAGCAATGGTGGGTTGCTTTGATGTCGATGAGAGATGTTTTAGATTGGGTAATGACATTAGGTTGGATTTTCCGTTATCAGAGTTCTCATGTGTGATGACACTACAGTAGAAAGGGTTGTATGTGCACCCAAAATTGGAATTGGAGAGCATGACTGTTAGTAAGTATTTTGAGGGGAATCCTTGTAATGTTAAAAGGGACAAAATATTGAAGGTACTGAAGAAAATGTGTAAAGTGGATGAAGCAGATTCGATGAGGTCGGACCCTGAAGATTTTGCAAGGATATACATTTTATTTGTGTTCAATTGTGTCCTCTTTCCCACAGCCCATCAGTACGTCCCCTCATTCTTGTTGCACTATGTGGACGATTTGGATCGTATTGGGTTGTATGCATGGGGAGCAGGTGTCTATAACTTTCTGTTGGAGTCATTGGAGAAATGTTCAAAGGGGAAGCGTTATGCGGACGGATGCATGTTCGGTTTGATGGTTAGTATTTTGGTCTGAGTTTAATGTTTGCAAATTTTTTAATTTTGTTTATATATTTCTCATATTGAATATATGATGTATTTGTATAATTCTTTTCAAGTCATGGATGTTTGAGCGTGTTCCCCATCTCGCGAAGCCAATAAATAGGGAATACGTTCCCCGTTTCGCTCGGTGGCGAATGAGTCATCCAAAGGTGGAGAAATGCATTCAGTTGTTAAAGAATTTGAAAGCGAGTGATGTAAAGAGTTACTTTATTTTGCCAGAAGAGGAAAAGTTTATGCAGCCCATGGAACAGGTGCGCATATGAATGTTCCTTAGTTGTATTGTAGTGAAATATCACTTGAATGTGATGAATAATTATATATGTATTAACATTAATTTTTTTTTGTTGTAGTTAACGAGTGTGCGGATGGAACCGGTGGAGATGAAAGTAGGTGGCCGAGGCAATGAGAAAAATGATGTACGTGAGAGACATATAAGCAAGGGCGTGGCTCGAAAAAGGGCTGTGGACAAGGATAAACCAAAGGAGCAGCCGAGTGGGTCAAAATTGGGGTTGAATGAAGGCGTGGTAGAGGATAAGGAAAAAAAGAGTGATGAAATTATAGTTGAACGACTGAGGCAACAGGAAGGAGATGATGGTGGTGATAAACCGATGGATGTTGAAGGTATGTCGTACTAGTATGATGGTGTACTGAATTTAATATCACATGAGTTGAATTTTAAATATGCAATGTATCGGGTTTGAAATTGAATAAAGGATGGAAGGATAGAGAGACGAGTGAGACATTGTGGACTGTTGGTGAATATGATGGGGTGAGGGATTATAAAGGAGATTCTGAAACAACAGGGGTACATGAGGATGTTGCGGGTATCTAAAAATATTTTGGTTAAATTAATCGCTTTGATATTTATGGTAATTGTAAATATGAAATTTATTTTAGGCCCAATGGATCACGGGAATGATGTCGATGCTACTGAAAGAGGCAGTCATCAGCGAGCAAATGAGAGTGTGTGGCCACTAGACGATGATGACGGTATGTAGGCCTACTGTTAGTGAAAGTATTTTTTGTAGCCTGATATAATGTTTTGGAAATGAAATGTGATAAACTGCGTTTGTAGGACATACTGTTTTAGGTGCGAAATGTGATGAATTGAATCTGTGTGATGTAGTTGAAGGATCGAGGCTGCAGGAAGGAGAGGATGGTGATGACAAAGCGATGGATGTTGAAGGTATGTCATAGTGATATGAAATTGATAGGTGTTGTTTAAAAACTATAATGTAATGCATTTCATATCACGAGTTTAATTTTAAATATACTCCATATTGCTTTTGAAATTGAATGAAGGAGAGAATGATGAAGAGATGAATGATACATTGAAGGCTGGTGATGCATTTGATGGGGTGAGGGATTCTGCTGGTTACTGTGAAACAATGGGGCCAGAGGACGATGTCGCAGGTATGTAGAAATGTTTTGGTTTAAATGAATATTTTGTGATTCGATATTTATAGTAATTATAAACATGAAATGTATATTAGGCATACTAAATCATGGGAATGATGTCGATGATACTGAAGGAGACAGTCAACTGCGAGGAGAGGAGAGTGTGGGGCCACAAGACGATGATGAAGGTATGTAGGCCTACTGTTGCATCCTGATATGTATTCTTTTAGAAATGAAATGTGAAAAACTGTTTGTAAAAGATTGTTTTGGGTGCGAAATGTGATGAACTGATGTAATTTTGCGATCTATGTCTTTTTTTGGTTTGTTCATGGTAGAGGATGAAGAGAATAGGACAAAGCATAGTGAGGATCGAGCCAGTAAGAGAAAGCCTGCTAGGGAGACCGGTGAAGATGAAATAGGGGATGTTGGTGATGAGGTTAATGCGATATATGCACTCACAATTCTTCGCAATTCGCATTGTATTTTAAAGAGGATTAGTTGATGTGATTTTTTTTAATTATTTATGTTCTGTCTGAATTTTATGTTGAAGGACTTGTGGTGATGAGGGTTCATGAATCATGTATCTATGGATGGTGACTTGTGGTGCATTTTATTTGTTTGGGGTTTTGCTGGAATGATTAGGGTCGGAGAGGTAGTGCTGCGTGTGTCCCCTAGTGTTTTTTTTGTCGATGTTGTTGGTTTTGTTTAGGTACCGACTTCATATGAAAATGGTAATATGATATAATTGTCCAAATATATATTTTGTCCGCTTTTTTACTGATGTGATGAAATGTTGCCGATTTAAGATGAACCATGATTTATTTGTGTGTTGAAATTAGTGAATAATGTACAATGATGCATAATTCATTATCCATTACACCAAAGTTGAACAACCGCATTCTTGTTAGCTCGATTGATAAGGGATGTGTAATGGGAAAACGTAAGGAAAGATAAGTAAGGCCCGATTCTAAAAAACTTCCAAAAGTGTCGTTAATAAACCATACTAATTATGTCTTGCACATTCAATACCAATACCAACTGATATCCCATGATTACTTGCTAGTTACAAAATACTAAACTTATAGGTTTCCAACTATATAGTAGTAGTATACTACAACCTATTCACAGTTAGCCAAATACTCCCTCCGTTTTTAAATAATAGCTACGTTGGAGAATTTGAGACTATTCACACAATCACTTTGAATTGAAATTTTATCATAGTTATTCAAGTTAAAATATAGTCAATTGAGATCTTGTTAGATTCATCTCGTCTTGTAGTTTTTAAATAGTTTTTAAATATCGAACTTTTAGAATTTTTACTTGTATTGAACTTGAGTTATTACTGATTTAAAATGTACATTGGACTGCGTGCTGCGTGGGTCCGTAGCAAAAACAAAAAAAAAAGGGATGGAGTACTAACAAACATCCCATCATAACTTCAAAATAACATAAAAGAGTTTTCAGAACTATTAAAACACAGAAAACCTGCTTACTTTTAGATACACCAGGAAAATGTTCCAAGATATTACTGGAATTACTTGTCAATGAAATGCACCAACCAGGGATGCCAGTGCCGTACTTACTTGGAGCAATGTTTTATTCACCTGATACAGTTGATGCCACCGATTTGCCTTTTGTCCCCAAAAATGGCAAACACCGCGACAATGGTTAAGGGGACCATCAACCCAGAAGTTCCGTTGGTTTTCGGTGCCACCCTCATCGCCCTTAACTTCCCGAAGCAGCTCAAGCTCGCAATATATTAATGTCCGCATTGACAGCTTCCATATTGTATTCCACCTTCCGGTTCTCTATCTCAACACGTTCCTGCAGTCGTCAGTGCGCTGTTTGAATATATGGCCCGGGTGGGTCCCTCTGTTACCACGCTGCTCGACATCTCCATGGGCACGTCTTCCATGATCGAAAAGGGATTTTGGGGGAGAAGAATATATATGGCTTGAAAGAGAAGCCTACAAGGAAGATAGGAGATTTGGTTTTGATTGAAGATATTCAGTACAATGGGGAGTGTCTCCTATATAGGGATGACAAGGGATCGGTTCCGCCAAGACCCACCCAGGGCTCGAGTTCGGTTCGGTTTCGGATCTGATCCAGACCCATTGCCATCCTTAGGAATGGCAACGGGACGGTTCTGGATCTATTTTTGTAAGACTCAAGACCCGATCCAAACTCGGGTCTTTTCCGGTTTTCAATTCTGACCCGGAATCATTGTCATCCCTAATCCTATATTTTTATAACAATGATAAAGGAGTATTGGGTAGTGTGACCGTGTATTCTCATGCTTCTCATTTGTCACATCATTTTGACAATGAGGCTCCCGCCATTTTTCCTTGTGTGGTACTTGGGATTATTTACTTAGTGGATACTCCAAACCAGTGGCAGATACAGAATTCTTTTATTTGGTAGGTCAAATATTAAAGAATGAGCAGTTATCTTTAGAAAGATATATTCAATTAAAATTTTGTTACTTCATTTTTTTAAACTTTTAAAAATCAGCACATATAATTCATTTTTTTCTGTAAATTTTCATTTAGAAAATTACCATATATTGCATTACGTTTGAAAGATAATTGTACCTTGGAATGAGTCAAATCTACTTGTTTGTTGAAATTTTATAGAATGTGCAAACTGTATACAGTGAAATGCATCGAAAGTGTTCAAAAACTTTATGACCACAAAAAATAATAAAAATAAATTAAACAATCAATGAATTTTTATTATACCAAATTAAAATTCAAACAAAAAAGCCCATGCCAAATGAATTCCGAGCAGATACTTTTATAAAAAAATAATAAATAGGTTAAGTTTTAAAATGGGTTGATGTATGATTTTAAAATTTAAAAGGGTATAAAAGACAATTTGATGTAAGATGAAATGGAAGATGACTGGTAATCTAAGATTACCTGACTTGTAGAAGGGAATCACACTCCCATCAATCTTAGCCAACATTTCCACTTGGTTGGGAATCTAACATTCCTTCCTAAAAGATTACCCCAACCAAATGTAGGAATGTATCATTCCCAACAGAAGATTCCCAGGGGCATCCAAGATAACCCAACCAAATGCCCTCTCAGTGTAATATATATTGAAATCGTATTGCAACGTCTAGACACGTAAAGAACTCTGTAAATTTCACGACACATTTTATAGTACACATAAGTTATGATGGATATTTCGTAGTGATATCATCATATATGTGGGTCTATTAGGGATGGCAATGGGTCGGGGTGGATCGGAGAAGGGTAAATCCACCTCCGTCCATGAGTGTTATTTCATCATCCAATTCACCCATCATCCATTTAAAACTCAACCCAAATCCAATCCACCCATCAACTACGGGTGAAACGGGTGGATCGGGTGAGTAATGGATTTGAAAATATACATAAACTTGCAATTATTTATATTCAAAGTTAATTCATGTTTGAACATCGTAAAGTTTAGAAAACCATACCTGATTTTCTATATATGGAAGCGAAGTGTAAACGAAATAATAATATCCAAAAGTGGAGTAATCGAACACTGAGAATGAAAGGGTCAAATGAGAAAATTATAACACATGAGTTTTGACATGAGGAAGATTAGTAAAGCATTCATTGGCAATGAGTGATGTAATTACAGGGGAATTGTGAAAGATTGGAACGGCAGAAGGGACCGTGGAAGAAAAATATGGAGGAAAAACCATGTTAATATTTTTTTACTAAAATATATTGAGTATACATATTTAATAAAATATAACGGGTGATGGATGGTTTGGGTGGGTTGGATGATGGATCGGGTGGTGGGTTGGATGAGCCTAGATCCATCTCCGACCCGATCCGTCACCTGATCCACCCATCACCCTATAAGAATCCACCTTTTGTCGGATTTTCATCCATTTCGGCGGATCGGGTGGGTCGGATTTTGGGCGGGTGCGGGTGAAATTGCCATCCCTGGGTCTATGACTATGCATATAGTATTGGAGTATATTACGACTAATAAATGGAGTTATATAGGGGAAACTACTATAATGATTCAGTCAATTTAATGTGTTTGCCTTAGTTAGTTAATGGATAATTTAATAGTACTAAGTTAAGGGGAAATTAAATCCGTAAATACATTGGATTTGGATTAAGCTAATGTCATAGTAACTTAGGGTTCGTTCTGCACGTCGATCTGTAGCTGCGGGCTGTGGCTGTGAGCTGCAGCTGTAGGGAGCTGTAGTTGTTTGGAGCTGTAGGAACTGTAGCTATCAGTTTTTGCATAAGCGTTCTGTACAAGTAGCAGTAGCTGTCAAAAATTATAATTTGATGAGAAAAATTAAATTTGAAAAATAGTTTCAAAAAGCTCCCAAAAGCTATCTCTTGTAGCTTCTAAAAATAAGGGCCCTGTTTGGTAAAACAGCTAAATCCAATTAGCTAATTTGTCTCACAATATGAGATAAAATAGCTTATTTAAAAAGATAAAATAACTTAAAACAGTGTTCAATCAGCTATTTTTAAAACCGTTGCAAATAGCAGCATTTTGGATTTTAGCTTATAATAGGCAAAAAGTTAGCCTCGAAATTATCAAACAGTTAATTTTAACTAATTATTATTCACAGAATCAGTTAACAGTAGGGATGTCAAATTTACCCGTAGGGTCGGATTACCCGTCGGGTAATCGGGTATCGGGTAGGGTATAGTAGAGATAATCGGGTAATCGGGTAGGGTATTACCCGAAACCGATATAAACCATATCGGGTGCGGGTAGGGTACGGATTTCATATATTACTCGATTACCCTACCCGATTACCCGATTAAATATATGTATATATATTTATCTATATATACTTATATATATATTTAATTTATATTATATATTGAGATATATTTATATGTTTGTTTATTTATTTATTTATTTTTATATATCAAATTTATTAACGTTTGAGATTTGGCAGCAAAAATATTTATGAATTTTTTACTGAATATTCTTAAATATTACAGTATTTATTTATGTTGCTTTAGCGGTTTCTTTTAAATATTCTTTTAAATTTTGTTTCCGTGCAATAATAAAGGTTTTATTTATTTTTTATGGTGAAAAATAAGTTTTTTCTTTATTAAAGTTAGGTCGGGTAGAGTCGGTTAATTATGTAATATTTAAGATTTCGGGTACCCGTTTACCCGCGGATAATCCGCATACCCGACGGGTATTACCCGAATCCTACCCGATATTTAATTTTATGGTAATAGGGTAGGGTAAGGGTAGGATAATTATATTTCGGGTAGTGAGTGGAGTTGGCCTACCCGTACCCTACCCTACCCGTTTACATCCCTAGTTAACAGCTAACAGCTAATTCCCAAACAGAGCCAAGCTTCCAAAAACCAGTGTACAGAACGGGGCTTTTGTTTTGACATAAAAGCTAAAGCTATCAAAAGCTCCCAAAAGCTGCATACAGAACAAACCCTTATAGTAATTACTTATTGTAATAGGCAAACTAACTTATTAAAAAAAAAAAAAAACTTATAGAAATACTCGAAATAGCTATAGTAATCATTTACTTTTAGTAATTTAAGCTATTGATTACCAATATAATACGGGAAATTACATATAACCATACTTATGGCAATTATGAGCATTATAGTAATAATTGTGGAGTACTAACTATTATGGATCAATTAAGTTTCTGTCCAGATAGTGTATTTCTGGAAATTCAGAAATGCTACAAACCGCATCGTATATGTTGTCCGTAATTTTGGATTCATTTGTTGTCATTTTCGTTAGCATGCGTTAATGGAAAGTAAATCAATGAGGGAATTAATTAATGCAATCAATCCCTTAAATTGTGGAATGCTAGCATAATTGTTTGGGATGAGGTTTTGTATTCAGCCGATTAGGATTAAGGATAGCACAAAAACAAAAATTAGTTTAGAAATTGATGCAAAAAGAAACGTCAATCACCGACGAAAGAATGACTTAATTCATAGGTAGTAAATTAATAATATGTGCTACGTAATACACATTAATATACTGAAGAAAGGTTGAGTGTGTGCTACCTAATGCATAGGTAGTAACTTAATAACATGTGCTTCGTAATATACATTAATATGCTGAAGAAAGAATGAGTATGTGCTATCTAATTCATAGGTACTAACTTAATAACATGTGCTATCTAATACACATTAATATGCTGAATGTGGTTTGACAATAGGGGTGGGAATAGGCCAGGCCAGGCTTGGCCTTGAACGACCTAGGCCTACTTAAAATTTGTAAGGCCTGAGCCTGCCCTACGGCCTTATATAGGCCTAGTTAATAGGCTTAAGCTTGACCTTTTTTGTTTAAATAGGTCAAGTTTTAGGCCTTTTAGAGATCTATTTAAGCTCATTTAATTATTAAATAAATAATAAATAAAATATTACTCCCTCCGTCCCATACAAGATGTCCTGTTTGACTTTTTGACACTGTTCATTATTTAACTTTGACTCAATATTATTGTAACTATATATTTGAAGAAAATAGTCGAGTTCGATCTTGTTAGATTCGTCTAATTGTATAGTTTTAGAATATATTTTTTTACATAATTTTCGCTTGTATATATTTTGAGATATTTACGATTAAAAATGTGCATTGGATTGTGTGCAGAAGTCAAACAAAACATCTTAGCTGGGACAGAGGGAGTAATAAATATATTAATAAACTAGTATTCAACCCGTGCGTTAAGCATGGGAAAAAAATTATATACAAATAATTTGAACTTAATTATTATTTTACATATTATAATATCCTTGTTAAAAATTTAACAATATATAAATATAATTAAAAATATTATAATAAATCATTCTATTCTTTAATGTAACTGGTAAAGAACAATGTGTTATAATTCAATAATAAGTACATAACTTTACTAATATGATGAAATGAATGAAATATACTTCAATATAATAAATAATAAAAAACAAATATATACCAAAGTTTTAAACGGGAAAACAAAGTAAAGTGATGCAATAATACCTAAACCAACATTGGCTTGAATAAAAACCTATGACAGTTTCAATTTTTTTAATATTATTTTTAGAGAAAAAACTAAGGAAGAAGTTGTGGCATCAGGAATTTCAAATTCATATTCACCGTCATTTTTAAATCCTAGATTCTCATCCTCAATTGCAGCAATCCACCGAATTCGTTAAGTGTATCCATCATTCGAAGTGTAGGTGTGAGAATAGCACGCTCTTGCATATAAGATGTTTCCAACGGATTCAGTAAAAGATGGATAAATGTTACTAACAATAGCAGCAATAGGATCACCAGTATATTTGATCAACAGATCATCAGTGATTTCAAATTCATATTCACCGTCATTTTCGAATCCTAGATTCTAATATTTAGTTGCAGCAATCCACCGAACAAAACTATCCAATTCAGTTCAGCACGCTCTAAAATTGTACTCGCACTTTCCAATGCATATTTGTAGTATTTAGTTTCCAAATTTTTTTCAATAATATTTTGTTTCCAATTTTATTCTTTAATATTTAGTTGCAAAATATTGACATATTTATAAGAAAAGATTATAATTATATTTAGTATTAGTTTGATTGGAAAAAAATTCTTATTTAATTGTTTTTAAAAAAATATATATTCTAATATTTATTTTCCAAAATCTTTTCTTTGACTGTGTACTTTTTAAATATTAAATTTTTAAAATTTTTACGAATTTGACTTATTAATATTTAAAATATGCGTTGAGATGGAAAAGATGTCTAACCTAGGGTTTCCGTCTGCCTTGCATCCCAAGTTTCCGACTCCGTCGTCTGCCGTTGTCGGATCGCCGCCAGGAGAAGCGGCTCATGATCAGCATGATCCTGGGGGGGCTGCTCCGTCCTTCGCTGATCTCCTGAAGGGTGGGAGGCCGTCCACAAATCCTGTCCGTGTCCGAAGGGATCTCATCGCTGAAGGCTTGATCAAGAAAGATTATGTTGGGCCTAACAACTCTATACCGCGTTTCACAATTGCTGAGGAAGTTGAGATTGAAGCTAGTAAGGAATGGGAAGAAGCTCTGGTTATTAAGCCGCTTGGAACGCGCATTGGCTATATGGCGTTGCATGATCGGCTTAAACGAATGTGGAAGATTGAAGGCACTATGACCCTGATCGATGTTGGCTCAGGATGCTTCGTCGTGCGATTTGATCTTTTATCGGATCGCGAAACAGTGGTTAATGGAGGTCCCTGGATGATTTTTGGTCATTACCTTGCGGTCATGCCTTGGTCGCGCCAATTTAATCCACGCACGACTCAAGTCAACAAAACCCTGGTGTGGGCTCGGATGAACGGATTGTCTATGCATCGATTCCGTGAAGAAATTTTGTGGGCATTGGCTTCTGGCATTGGTGATGTCATCAAATTTGATACTAGTACGAGAGATTCTTCAAAGGGCCGGTTTGCGCGCGTATGTGTTGCGCTTGACCTTACTAAACCTGTTACGGGGAAACTCTTGGTGAATGATGAGTGGATTCCTGTCTCATATGAGGGATTAGATTTATTATGCACCAAATGTGGTCGATATGGGCACTTCGACAGGGATTGTACTCATGTTCAGGGGACGACTCGGGGTGATGGGTGTACAACAGACGCCCCGGAAGTTGAGAAGGAATGTCCACCTTCTGTTGATGTGCATGGGGACCATGGAATGAATGAGGTGGAAGAACATAGCCAAGAACCTGTTTTTGGGGAATGGCTGAAGGTGGTTCGGAAAGGAAATCGTAAATCTCGTCCCTCGCGTGTTAAGGATGCTGCTAGCCGGGAGGATGAGTCTGGGGAAGCTTCGGATGCTGGTAAGCGCCCAGCTGCTGGTTGTGTAAAGGGTTCAGAAGTGGTCGGGTCTCATATATCGGATGCTGATGCTGCTCCTACTTCGGATCAATTCGAAAAAACTGTTACTGCTGGTCGGGATAAGGGTAAAGGTGCTGTTGACTCCCCACGACCGGCTGTTGCCACGGATCCTGGAAGCTCACATTTGGCGTTGGTCCCTTATGAAGCCACTCATGATAGCAGGAACTCTTCGCAGCATGGAGTGAAAAGGCTAAGGACGGATAAGGGGGAGTATTCTCGTGGGAATGGTTTGGCTATTGCTAACCAATTCTTGCTGCTACAAAATTTGTCTTCTGATAGTTTGCATGAGAGGGATGAGATGGATTCTAAAGGGAGTGAATCTTGGGTAGATGCTGAAGATGGAGGCTCTCAATATGAGGACATCCAATAGAGGTTGGTCGGACACTTCTCTTATATAATTTATTTATGGATTTTACAGATTTCAATATCATAGTGTGGAATGTTAATGGTTTAATGAGTCGCACTGCGCAACGGTGGGTGAGTGATCTTCTCGGAGAACATAAGCCCGATATTTTCTGTGTACTGGAACCTCGGGGACAATTTTCTCGTGTAAGTGGTTTTCTCAATCGGAAGGGGTACCTTCCAGTTAGCATCCAAGAATCCATCGGTATGGGGGGTGGTTTATGGATCTTGAGATCACGTAATATCTCTTGTAATATTGATATCTTGGATTATCGAGCTAGGATGATTACCCTGGAACTTTCGAAGGGATTGTGTTCCTGGGCAACTACTATTTTATATGCTGATCCGAATTATCAACGGCGTAAATGTAATTGGGAATCTCTGAAGGTTGTCGCCAATTTGGTCTCTAAGCCATGGATAGTTTTGGGTGATTGGAATGAGATTGCATGCGAGGAGGAAGTCCAAGGGGGTGTTTTCCTTCATGATCGTGCGGCAGAACTTCGGGACCTGTTTGATCAGTGTCATCTGGTTGGTGTTTCTACCTCTGGCCCGGAGTTTACTTGGTCGCGGATGGCGGGAGCTGGGAGGCGCATTATGAAACGTCTGGATCGCGGCGTGGGTACCTTGAGCTGGATTGATATGTTCGACAATGGTAGGATTTCTCATCTGCCCCGCCTTGGATCGGATCATAGCCCATTGAAACTTATATGTGGTGATTCCTCTCATACACGTGTGGTTAGGCCCTTCCGGTGGGAGAATATGTGGACAGAGCATAGCCAGTATCAAGATGTTGTGAGGGAAGGGCGCGAGAGTTGTGGTGGCAACCTGTTGGAGATCTTACAGGGAGTTAAAGAGAAATCCATTACCTTTAACAAAGAGGTATTTGGCAACATCCGAGAGCGTAAGCGTAAATTGAAAAATCGCCTTATTGGTGTGGAAAAGCGACTGGTGAGAGTTGATTCGGCTTGGCTATGGAGATTGGAAGGTGAGATTCGGCAAGAGCTTGCTGATGTTCTTTTGCAAGAAGAACTTCTATGGCAGCAAAAATCAAGGGATAGCTGGGTTAAAACAGGTGATCGGAATACCAAATATTTCCATGCTAGGACAAAGATTCAACGGAAAAGGAATAAAATTTATTCTCTTCAAATTGAGGATGGCGAGTGGGTTTCAGATCAGCCCATCCTTCAGCAGCATGCGATCTCCTATTTTTCCTCCATGTTTGGCGAGCATCAGGCGACTCCGGTTGGGGCAGCATTGTCGCCACTTCAACCTTTCACAGACGCTCAGGCTGCGACTTTGGCAGCTGATGTACAGGCTCGGGAGGTTGAGTTAGCGTTAAACTCCATGAAATCATTATCTGCTCCGGGTCCGGATGGTTATCCAGCAGCCTTCTTCAAAGCTTACTGGGACATACTGAAGGAACCTTTTCTGGAATTTATTCTAACCTCTATTCGTAACAGGGAACTTCCGGAGGGTTTGGCTCATGCATTCCTTTGTCTTCTTCCTAAGGTGGATGTGCCTTGCAATCTCAAGCAGTTCCGCCCTCTGACCTTGTGTAATGTTACTTTCAAGGTTATTACAAAAATCCTAGTCAAGCGGCTTCGACCTATTTTAGGTGATGTTATAGGGCCTTTTCAGTCGGCATTTCTCCCCGGGCGTGGCACCTCTGATAACGGCATCTTACTGCAGGAGATGGTCTCATCATTGGAACGATTGCGTGCTTCTAATCGAGGCGTGGTTTTCAAAATTGACCTTGCCAAGGCATTCGATATGGTTAATTGGAACTTCCTTGATGAGTGCTTAAGAGAATTAAATATACCTGGAGCTTGCCGAGAACTCATTATGACTTGCGTCTCTTCCTCGAGTTTCTCCATTCTATGGAACGGCACACCTATTGGTAATATTAAAGCTCAGAAAGGGATTCGCCAAGGTGATCCATTATCCCCTTACCTCTTTGTTATTGTTATGGAGAAGTTGTCACGCACTATTGTTACAGAAGTTTCTGAAGGTAATTGGAAACCCTTAAAATTGAATGTTGATGGCATTGGAATTTCGCATCTAATGTTCGCAGATGATCTCATCTTCTGTTCTGAATTGAATGAATCTAGTATCCGCACGATGGCTTCTGTCCTCGAACGGTTTGGCACCCGATCTGGATTATTCATGAACGCTGACAAATCTTCAGCTTATTGCTCTCCTAACGCCACCTTGGCCGAGAAGGCCTGGTTCAATTCTTACTTGGGAATTTCGACCATTGACAAATTGGATTGCTACCTTGGATTCCCTATTATCCATGGCAGGCTTCGGATATCGCATTTTGATTTTCTTGTTAAAAAGATTCAGGAGCGGCTCAATTCTTGGGCGTCCATTTTGTTGAATAAGGCTGGGCGCATCACTCTGGCTCGATCGGTTTTATGTTCCTTACCTATCTATATTATGCAAGTGCATCTGTTGCCGATAGGTGTTTGCTCTAAAATTGATATGATTGTCCGAAGATGGATTTGGAAGGGAGCTAGCGGCCGTGGACTACATTTGATAAACTGGGATGTGATTTCTAGGCCGAGGGCTTCTGGAGGACTTGGCATTCGTAAATGCCATCAAATGAATTTGGCTCTTCTTGGCAAGAAGCTTTGGGATTTCGCTACTGACGCGGACAGGCTTTGGGTTAAGGTTTTGCGCTCCAAGTATGGGACTCCCTCGGGGTTACTACCTGCATCTCATTACAACGGTACTAAAGTTTGGCGTTCCTTGGTCAAGGTGGCTACTGTATTTCGAGACGCTTATGGTGTTCGCATTGGGAATGGGACTAGCTCATTATGGTTTTCTCCTTGGTGGGAAGGTTCTTGTCTAGCTAATCATGTCCCGTTTGTTGATATTCATGACCTCTCGCTTCGCATAAAAGATGTTCTCGATAATGGTCGTTGGAATTTAGAAGGTATCTACTCCTGGTTGTCTCAAGACATCAAGCTAAAAATTGCAGAATCTCCTGTGCCTATTTTGAACAGCGCTACTCCGGACGTTATTCACTGGCGGGGCGATCTTAAGGGCATTTACAGTGTCTCTTCGGGATATCGATGGATTGACTCTCGGGACAGCTCGCTTCGGGGTTGGTCTTGGATTTGGCGTTCTTGCATTCCGGAGAAAATTGGGGTGTTGCTCTGGATTCTTAGTCATGGTGCTTTGCCATGCAATGAACTACGACATCATAGAGGTCTTGCTACATCTCCTTTATGTTCTATTTGTGGAGATGCGATAGAGGATTGGAAGCATGCTTTGTTTTCATGCCCATGGGCTTTTCATGTTTGGCGTCGTGGAGGGTTTCATCTTCAACGGACTCTTGAAGAGGTGACTACCAGTTCTTGCCGCCATTGGCTAGAATGGGCATGGAGGACATGGGGATCTCGGTTTATTGCTATGTTATGGGTGGTTTGGTGCCAACGAAATGAGCGCATCTTCCGGGGGGCTGGTCTTAGTCGTGATGGCGTTGTGATGAAAGCTGCCCGGCTTCATCTTCAGCTGGAGCGAGCAGCGGCAGCAGCACCTTCTGCTCGGGAGGAGCGGTCAGTTCGCTGGATAGAGGAAGGCCTGGTCGGGAATGTCTTGCACACAGATGGTAGTGTTCTCGAAGGGCCATTGCGTTCAGGTTATGGCGCGGTCATCCGCACTCATGAAGGCCAATGGGTGGGTGCTTGTGGGGGTAATCTTGGGCAACGCTCTATTCTGGAAGTGGAGCTATTGGCACTTCGTTTTGGTTTGCTTTTGGCAGGCCAACTTGGTGTTACATTGCGGGCGTGCTTTGTGGATTCCATGGAGGTTGTTCGTCTTATCCATGATTTGGTTGATGGCCGTCATACATTGTGGCCGATGGTTCAAGATGTTCGATCTTTGCTTCGTGCTATTGATGGTTGTGAGCTTCACCATGTTTATCGGGAAGGGAATCAAGTTGCTGACGGCCTTGCCCGGAAGGCGGTGTGCTTGGAAGATTTCTACACGGTGTGGGCTTTCCCTCCGGATGAAGTTCGACACCTAGTTGATCAAGATGCGGCGGGAGCTATTTACCGTCGCATGGTTTAAGTGTTTTTTCTTTTCTTTTTTCCTTGTTTATTTTTTTGTCGTTTTTTTTCTCTTTTTTCGCTCGCCTTCTCAGGCTGTTTCACCAAAAAAAAAAAATCTTTTCTTTAATATTTCAATTCCAAATTTTTTAAAATATTTAATTCCAAAATAAGGATAGATTTATACGAAAAGATTTAGTTGCCAATAAAAAATCATTTGATAAATAATATAAAGAAGATCCGTATTTAATCTAATTGTTTAAAATATAAAATATTTATAAACTAATAATTATAATGCTATATATAGAAGGGTTTATTTAAAATATACATATTCTAATATTTAGTTTCCAAAATTCTTTTCTTTAATATTTCTTTTCCAATTTAATTTAAAAAATACCGATAAATTTATACGGAAAGATTTAGTTGCCAATATAAAAAATTTGATAATTTTTTAAGAAGATCCGTATCTAATAGTTTTTTTAAAAAAATTAAATATTTTTTTTGGTAAACATTGGCACCTATATATCGGCAAAGACATGTGGGAGCCCAAGCCACACAAATTACAAAGGGGGATAAAGGGGAGGGATAGGGTCGGGTGGAAATTGAACCCCCAACCAATGGTTGGAATGCAGGGAACATGACCGCTTGGGTCAAGTCCCATTCCCAAAAAAAAAAAAATTTAAATCTTTATGAATTAGTAAATGATAAAAGCATATTAAAATTTAAAACCGCATATAGAAGGGTTTATTTAAAAAAATACATATTCTAATATTTATTTTCCAAATTTTTTAATATTTAGTTTTCAAAATACGGATAGATTTATATGGAAATATTTAATTGCAAATATAAATAAAAATTGTTTGATAAACAAATTTTAAGAAGATCCATATCTAATTGAAAGAAAATATGTATAAATTAATAAATTATAAAAGAATATTAAAATGCTATATATAGAAGGTTTATTGGGCAGGAAATTAGACACAATAGTTTGAGTTTGAGGTTATTATTGGTTATACTAATGATGATGATGATGATTATTAAAAAGTTATAAAAAAAATTTAACTGAATGGCCTGGTAGGCTTAACAGGCTTTTGTATGAAGCCCGGCGTAGGCCTATATAATTAAATAGGCCTTAAAAATTATCCGAGTCTGGCCTATTTTGTAAAAAGGCCAGGCCAGGCTAGGCCTTAAATAGGCCAGACCGTAGGCCCCTTTCGGATGGTCTGGCCTATTCTCACCCCTATTTGATAATATGATACATGAAAGTCTATTTTGTGAAACATAGGACAATGAAATGTTATGGATAAAGTCAAATGAAATATTCATCACTTTTAGGGGGCATATTCAACCCACAATTTTATGGATTTCAAAAAGTTGATGGATTTAGAGAGCCTATAGACTTACGTAGAGTTGATTGATTTTGTGTAGGGAAATCTTTACTTTATTGTACACATGTGATTGGGGTATACTTCCTCTGTTCTCTTTTAAATGCACGATTCCTGCATTTCACGCCGTCCAATATACATTTTTAAAGGTTAATAACTCAAATTATACATAAATAAAAATCATAAAAATTTAATATTCTAAAACTACATCAGACAAATCTAGCAAGATCTCACTTGACTATGTTTTTCTTATATAACTATGTTAAAAAATCAAAGTTACTCAATGAATAGTTACTACAATACAAATGGATCACTTATTTGAGAACGGAGGTAGTATAAGAGGGTGTTTGTTTGTGCGTTTTGGGACAGATTATCTGATTATTGCGTTTGCAAAACGCAAATAATCAGTTAATCCTGTTTGTGTACTAACTTTTAATAATCTATTATTTGCGTTTTGAGGGAATGAAAACGCTATTTTCTTGCAGCTACAATTTGGTGCTGCAAGAAAATTGCGTTTAGCTAAAAATAGATTTTACTATATTATTACCTTTTGAGGTAATGAAAAACGCAAATCCAAACACTTTTTAATGATTATCTGATTATTGCGATTTGAAACAGCATAAACTCATCCAAACACTTAGTTTTCTACAGCACGTTTTGTTACAGCAATTATCTGATTATCCGTTTTCTAAACGCTGCAGCACTTTTTAAAACGCACATCCAAACACCCTCTAAATCAATGCCAATTTTATGTCACGTAATATTTGGATAAATACGTGGGCCCTGGCATCAATTATGACAATTACAATTCACCTTAATACAATGGTTCACAAAATACAATCTACACATAAAAAAGTTCCAGCACTTTATGTCTTTGGCAGTATCATTTCTGGACATCTAGATTCTGAATTCAAACCTCTTCGTATTATGGATTACTTATTATAATGAAGTACTCATTTTTTATAACACTTCCGACAACTGAATTGGATGATGACACTTCACTCAATATTCATCTCCCGTGCGTGATGAATAATTTTTTTTACACCATAAAAAATACTATTAAAAAATGTATTGAAATATATTACCGAAATACAACATCAACATTTCCTGTTTTAGGTATGATATAATCATACTTATATGAATTGAATTTACAATAAAATGTTGTACATTTTTCAAATTTCATTTTAGGGGTTATGTCACTTATTTTGTAATTCATATTTGTGATCAATCAACACCTCCTACATATCCTACTACTACTCAATTGGGTCCTGGCACTTCAATCATAATCAGTGATACACATTTGAGTTCAGTACTTAATAGTACTCCATTCCTCACATTTGGACTTTTTACACTATTCATTATGCATGTTTGGCCTGAATTTTTGTTGTAGTTATATAAGAAAAATATAGTCAAGGGAATCTTGTTGGATTCGTCTTTTCACATATTTTCAGAATATGTATTTTATATAATTTTTGCTCCTCTACATTTTAACATATTATCTGTTAAGTAAATACATTAGACGTCGTGTTTAAAAGTTTTGGGACATTTCAAATAAGACAGAGATTAAACTTTAAAAACTTAATTGACAAATGCAGCGTGATAGAGTTTTCTAGTAAATGGATTTATGACAATGTAAGATATATAGTAGTGGAGCGAGTACTTATTATAATGAGGTCTATATATATATAATTCAATGGAGTAATTAATATTAGAGCCAAATGACGAGATGACTGAAACACCTAAATTTCCCTCTCTAAATTTTCCGCCCGGACGCCCTCCTGATTCCATCAGGAAAGAAGGTGACTGCTCTACTCCTTCTTATCGTGATGCTTGCATGGGTGGTACTCGTGAGGCTCCGGCACCAGCTGCAGAGACAATTGATCTCTTGAAAGAAAATTTGGCTACTATAGACAGGTCTGGACCGCATAAACGCTGTCCCAAAATAAGGTTTGCTCCTTCGGTGCTAACGGAATTTTATGCTCCATGGGAAGATACGTTAGTGATTAAGGGTTTGGGTTTGTCGGTGGGATTCCTTGCCATGAGGAATGCTCTCTCAAGAGTTTGGAAGCTGAATGGGAAATTTGACCTCTTGGATGTCGGCCATGGTTGTTACCTGGCTAAATTCGAATTACCAGATGAGCGTGAGAAAGTCTTGACGGAGGGTCCTTGGTTAGTTTATGACCATTGCATTGCGGTGATGAGATGGACACCACAATTTGATCCTGAGCTTACGAAATTGAACACCATTCATACGTGGGTTCAATTCCATGGTCTCAAGCCTGCATTTTACAAGGAGAGTGGACTCAGGGTTGTTGCTTCGGCCATAGGGGTTCCTTTCAAATTTGATCGGAGTACGCTAGCAATATCTAGGGGAAGGTATGCTAGAGTGTGCGTGGAGCTCAATTTAGATGAACCCCTCATTGGTCAGATTGAGGTTGAAGGGAAATTGATCAAGGTTGCATATGAAAGTTTGCATGTAGTTTGTATGCATTGTGCACGATATGGGCACAGACAGGATCGCTGCGAATTTGGTGGACGGGAATCTCAGCGCCGGGAGGCGCCGGAGGTGAGTGCGGTGCATCCAGTGACACAGGTGCTGCGGGAGGCTCTTACACAGGTGGCGGAAAATTCATCTTCCACGGCAGCTTCCGGGACAGGTGTTGAGAAATTAGGGTCTGACAAAGTTTGTGGGGATGACAAGGATAAAATGAAAGAGGGGTCGGTGGCAGTGGAGAATGTGGAGGATTCTAGTGGCATTGGGGAGTGGATGATTGTTCAACGCCGCAAACCCCGGAAGAAGGAGATCACTACTCGATATCATGATGACGCACTACAGACTTATGGGCCAGGAAAAGGTCATGGAGGGGTTTTTAATTTTACCTCACAGCTCCAACTTAAGTCTGGCCCAGATCCTAATATGGGAACCACATCTAAAGCAGGTGGATTTAATCCTAACTCCATGGATCGGGGTAAGGGGATATTGAGAGCCAAACAATCATATGGGCCGAAAAGAGTTAGGATTGAAGAAAGGGTTGATACAGTAGCCGGAGGTGAGTATCAATCCTTAAAACAAGCTTTTCAGTCGGCTGCTGCTGCGTTTTCGAACGAGGGCACTGACACGGATAGCTCCCACAGCCTGGATGAGGTGGGGAAGTTGGACTCTGTTGCTCCGAAGGCACATGAGATGGATGTGGAGGCCTCTCGGCCTGCATAGAGTTCTTCGTCTGAATTGAAGTTTGCCAGCCCAGTAGGGTTTCCATTTTTCCTCCGTTTGTTAATTTTATGTCACAATTCATAGGATTCTCTATCTTGGCTTGGAACGTTCGTGGCTTCATGAACCCCACGACCAGACGCTGTTTATCTGAATCATTAAGATATCATAAGCCCTCCTTGGTGTTCATCATTGAGCCGCAGGGCATGTATGATAGGGTTAGGAATTTTTTCTACAACCTAGGGTTTATACCACTGTTCCTCCAAGAGTCACTTGGACGTGCAGGTGGGATCTGGGTATTAGGGCAATCGAGTTTGTCCGTTCAATGTTGCATATTTGATACACATGAGCGTTTCTTAACTTTTTCACTTCATTCTGGGGATATTTCTTGGGTTTGTACGGCTGTTTACTGCCACCCTAACTATCAGAGGAGGAAAGCCAATTGGGAGTATCTCAAGCAACTGGCAGAAAGTGTAAATGGACCCTGGTTTCTTTTGGGGGACTGGAATGAAGTGTTGGCTCCTTCCGAGGTTCTTGGGGGAGTTTACATCCATAGGAGGGCAGACGAGTTCCGAGCTTGTCTTAATATGTGTGAATTAGTGGATGTGCGTACGGAGGGGTCGGCTTTTACTTGGTTCCGACAGGCAACGCAACTCCATTGTCTGAAAAAAAGGCTGGATCGGGGCTTCGCCAATCTAGCTTGGATTAATCAGTTCCCGCAGGGATATATTCTTACCTTACCACGCACAAACTCTGACCATGCACCGCTTCTGATGTATTGTGGGGAGCCGCCGCCTTCCATCACCAGTAAGCCTTTCCGTTGGGAGGCTATATGGGCTTCGAATTTGAAATATCAACAATTGGTCAAGGATGCATGGGCTGTCTCAGGTTCAGTGGAAGATAAATTGCTTCGGCTGCAAGCCCTCTCTATGCAGCATTGTCTCCTTGAGATCAGGCAGATCAGGAACAAGAAGAAGAAACTCCTTCGAAGGTTAGCAGGGCTCGACAATCTATTATCTAATGTGAATTCTCAGTGGCATCTCTCCTTGGAAAGGAAATTGCAGAAGGATTACCAAGACATCCTGGACAAGGAGGAAACATTCTGGTTTCAGAGGGCACGAGAGAGTTGGATCAAGAGGGGGGACCGTAACTCTAAATTTTTTCATGCACAAGCGAAGATGCATTACCACCGCAAGCAGGTGCATGGAATATTTTTAGAGGATGGAGTGTGGTGCTCTGATGTGGCTGTACTCAAAGCTTCAGCGAGGGAGTATTTCTATAAGATGTTCTTGGATAGTAATGTCACTCCAACTGATGATAGCTTTCCACCTTTATGTTCTATTCATCAAAGGGGTATGGATATGCAACATAATGAAGTTCAGGAGTCTGAAGTCGAGCTTGCTCGAAGGCAGTTTAGACCGTTAGCTGCCCCCGGACCTGACGGGTTTCAGGTTGAATTTTTTAACAAATATTGGCCGGAGGTTGGGGCTGAGGTGATTAGAATGGTGCGTGCTGCATTTCACACAGGTGTTTTTGATCGTCATCTGGGAAAAGCATATATAAGTTTAATCCCCAAGGTACCTGTGCCATCTAATTTTAGTCAGTTCCGGCCAATTACCCTTTGTAATGTGGCATATAAATTCATCTCTAAAGTTATTGTTAATCGTTTGCGGCCTGTTATGGAGAAGTTCATTTCCCCTTTGCAAGCAGCTTTCATTCCCGGAAGGGGAACGGTGGATAATGCAATCCTTTTGCAGGAATTAGTGTATGAAATATCCCGAGCTAATTTCAATAAGAAAGCTATGGTGATTAAAATCGATTTGGAGAAGGCATATGATAAAGTTCGATGGTCCTTCTTGGAGGAATGTCTGCAACAAATGAGACTGCCTGATGCTCTTTGTAAAGTTATCATGTGCTGTGTTACTTCACCTTCCTTTTCACTACTATGGAATGGGGAAACTCTTGAGGAGTTCACGCCACAACGGGGACTGCGTCAAGGAGATCCTCTCTCCCCATACTTATTTAACATTGTTATGGAAAGGTTGTCTTTGGCAATTTCCTGTGAAGTTAATAGTCACAGATGGGAGCCTGTTAGGTTAAGCTCACAGACAGAGGGAATTTCACACTTGATTTTTGCTGATGATTTGATTCTTAGCATGATGATTAATGATCACAGTTTGGCCTCAGTCTCTGCCACATTGCAAAGCTTTGCTGCTGCTTCTGGCCTCAAGGTTAACAAGTTGAAATCTAGGTGTTTTGCTTCCAAGGGTGTCACTGATGAAGAGAAGCTTTGGGCTGCTGGTATTATGTCTATACCTTTCACAAATCTGTTGGGGAAATACTTAGGCTTTCCCATACATCATGGTCGAGTTAAGGCTACAGCATATAATTTCATTCTTGAACGCATGGATAATAAGGTATCATGCTGGAATATGAGGCTTCTTAATAAGGCAGGAAGGCTTACCCTTGCTAGACATGTACTTGCAACCATACCTTCATACTGTATGCAAATAGGCTGGTTGCCAGAATCGGTTTGCAAAAGTATTGATCGACGTGTTAGATCCCTGGTATGGAAGGATAGGAGAGGTAAGGGCTTAAACCTGGTAAAATGGGATGTTGCTGCTGCACCAAGACGACAAGGAGGGTTGGGCCTGCGCAGTGCTAGGATGTGTAATACGGCACTCCTTGGCAAGCTTGGCTATGACTTCATCCAAGGCCGAGATAAAGTGTGGGTTAAGGAATTCAGGGGGAGATATAGTCAGACAGCTAAGTGTTTGGCTTCTCTTCCTGTGGTTGGATCCTTTACTTGGAGGAGTATTAGGCGTGCACTTATTACTCTTTCAGGGGGATATGAATTCAAGGTAGCTGGAGGAGAAAGTTCAATTTGGTTTGCACCTTGGTTCCAAGGAAGAGCACTTGGTCCAAGGATACCCTTTGTTGAAACTTGTGATTTAGACTTGAGAATAAAGGATGTTGTCAACCTACATAACTGGGATTTCACACCAGTTTGTTCAGTTATACCTGAAAGCTTGAAGATTCAGATTCTGAGACAACCCCCACCTAAGATACATGATAGTTTGAAGGATGGATGGAGATGGAAGGGTAATCTGGAAGGTGTGTACTCTTCTGCATCGGGTTATAAATATCTCCTGGGAGAGCAGCTGCCGGCTAATGGATGGAAATGGATATGGAATACTGATTTCCCTGAAAGGGTATGTTTCTTTTTGTGGTTGATATGCTGTGATGCGCTGCCAGGTAATGATCTAAGGTATCATCGTCATCTTGCCAATAGCCCGTTATGTACAATATGTGGTGTTCAGAGGGAAACTTGGCCTCATTCCCTATTTTATTGTACATGGACACAGCACGTATGGAAGGCACTTCATGTCCCAATTCCTCCTGACATTAATACTATGCAGGTCCATGACATAAGGTTCTGGATGTGTGCAATGTATAAAGCATTTGGTGATCTGTTCATCATGGCTACTTGGTTGATATGGAAGGAAAGATGCAGGAGAGTATTTCAGGGCACTAATACAAAGACACTTTCTTTGATTCGACAGATTTCATTTTGGCAAATGGAGTTGGGGAATAATAGAAAAAGCTTGGGTCTGTATGCTCCTCTCCCTCGTCTCATTTCTTGGAACATGGGAGGTTGGAATGGAGTGTTTCTACACTCTGATGGATCCAGATTGCATGACCAGGCGAGAGCCGGGTTTGGAGCTGTCATAAGAGAACAATCAGGTCAATGGATGGGCGCTGTCACAGGGTTCATTGGGGATGCTCCTATTTTGCAAGCAGAGGTTACTGGAGTTCTTGCCGGCCTTCAAATTGCTAAGGATCTTGGGGTTAAAGAAATGTTATGTTTGTGTGATTCACTTGAAGCTGTCCGCCTCATCAAGGCACCAAGGAACCTTACTCATGCACTTGCTGCGCTCCTACTTCAGATTGATGAGTTGCGGGGTTCTTTTGATAGATGTTATTTTGAACACATTTGGCGAGAAGGAAACGCAGTAGCAGATGGGCTAGCTCACCTAGGAGTGAATAGTGACGCATTCTTCACGACGTGGGCTTTTCCCCCGGATTCAGTTCGACATTTACTCACAGCGGATCAGGCCGGAGCTTGCTTCCCTCGCAGCTAGACTACTCAGTTGATCAGTTTTGCCAGCATTTTGGTTTTGATGTATTTATTTTGATGTTCTTATACTTTCGTGTATATTTTGCTTTTCACTAGCCTTCTAAGGCTGTTCAAGCCAAAAAAAAAAATATTAGAGCCAAATTATAACTCTGAACTTATCTGCTTTGGCTATTTATACCTTTAAACTAATTTTTTGAGAAAAATATACCTAAACTTTAAATATTTGAAAAATTCTACACTTATACCTTTAAAAAAAAGTACTCCCTCCGTCCCAGGCAAGATGTCTGGTTTGACTTTTTGGCACTGTTCATTGTTTAACTTTGACTCAATATTATTCTAAGTATATTTCTGAGAAAAAATAATCGAGTTGGATCTTGTTAGAATCGTATAATCATGTTGTTTTACAATATATATTTTACATAATTTTTTGTTGTATATATTTTGAGATATTAACGATTGAAAAAGTGCATTGGATTGTGTGCAGAAATGAAACAAGACATCTTAAATGAGACAGAGGGAGTATTAAATTAGACCCATCAATTCATAAAATATCTCATTTTGGTCCTAAAGATTTGAAAAAATATCATTCCACCCATTCCTTTTGAAAAGCTTCACATTAACCCAACAATTTGAAACAATGTATTATTAATTAAATTTCCCTTTTTTTTTTAAACTTAACTAGAAGAAAAGTATAAGTAACTAATAAAATTATATTATACTAGTATTTGAGAAAATAAAATAACATATAATTGAATGATAAATCAAATTATATTTATTTTATTTTTTTAACTTTAAAAATTAATTTAATTATTAATAATATGTTTTGAAAATCTTTTATATATGGTGGATATGGAACTGTAACACTCCCTCATCTTACCAAAAGACTAGAGCTGTAATCGGGCCGAGCTGGAGGTGTTTGAGCTCGGCTCGTTAAGCGTTCGAGCTCTGTTCGTGTTTGTTAGTTAAATTATTCGAGCCTAATATCATGTTCGAGCTCGGCTCGTGAAAATGTTCGTGAGCTCGAGCTCGTGTTCGGCTCGGCTCGTTTAGTTCAAACGAGCCAACTTATTATTTTGTTTGGCTCGGCTCATTTAGCTCGAACGCAATTCGTTTGAGCTCGTTCGGTTCGATTTAGAATTTACTTGAATTTATAATTTATCTTTCATCCATAAAAACACACCATGAAATTAAGATAAATAAGTCCACATAGTCTCATGTCATCAAGATCAAATAAACATCAATAATAAAAAAGACATAGAATATCATACACACCCATTCAACTAAGAAACACAGAGGATTTCATAATAATTGCCACAACATCCATATGCAAATATCTTCATTATTCACCATCTTCACCTTCTTCATCCCCTGTTACCTGGAAATAGGAGACAAAGCACATTTCAATAGCAAAGACAGTTGCCCAACAAGTGATAATAGCAAATGTATAACCAAATAGCATGTAAAATATCTTTTTGACTAAATTTGGACTTGAGCAGTAACTAATTATTCATCCTCACAAATATTATTTCATTTGAAGTGCTGAAAGTTCCATCATAGGACTTGGGCAATGTCCCAAATATTACTATAGTGCAGTTTTTCCAGCTGCAATTCATTCCTCTCTACTGATTAGCATGTATCAACTGTTTTTCACATACTAAATAATAATTCACTTAATTTCACAGAATTTCTGTCCTTGGCTTTCTTTCCTCTACAGATTAAACCTGTGAATGTTGGTTCATTTGCTTATTTGATTAATTTCATTTTATCTCTGGCCTCGTCATGTCATAGAAGAACTTGCAACAAATCTCAGTTATTCAACAATCGAGGCATAAATTAAAAGCTCATACGAACACAAGCTAGGAGTAAAACCTCAAAATGAAAAAGAGATTATTTTAAACATATATGTGTGTCAACGTGTGCGTATCATAAATATTTGAAGCATTTATTTTAAGTTTTAAAATAATGCATAAGTGAATAAATAAAAAGGGAGACATTGGACAAAATGGACCCCAATTCCACTGCGGAAATGAACAATCGAAACTGGAGTGGAGTAAGAAAGAACAGAACAATCTTGGACCCCAATTCCCAGTCAAAATGAATAAAATGAACAAAATGAAAACCTGATGTAAACTCACGGACCCCAATTCCTATTTGGTGAACAAAATGAACTTAAAATAATTAAGAAACAAATGCACCCAGATTCCCAGTCAAAATGAACAACATGAAATATTGGACTAAACTCGAACTAAAATCGCTCATCAACAAGAATCGAAATTCCATCAACAACAATCCAAAATACAAAAAACTTACCGGTGGAGACTGAGATCTGGGCAGAGCCACAGAGGGTCGGCGGCCGGCGTGTAACATCCCGATTAATTAACGCATAATTAATTTAATTAATTATGATTAATTAATAAAGATAAATAATATGAATTTTTGTGTAAGAGAGTTATTGGATTGAAGTGGAAGTATAAGTGGGTAGCAAACCCACAAGTTAATAAGAGTCAAAGTGCTTAAATAAATGGACCGCGACTTGTTAGAATAAAAGAAGTTGGGAGGAGACACAACATTATCACCCGATCCGGATATAATTTTTATTAAAAATGGGAAGTGGGTCTGAGACTCACCTTCCTCACTTTTCTTCCCTTTCCCCCCCTTTTTTTTTTTTTTCCTTTCTTCTTCCTCTCTCCATTTCTTCTCCTTCCCGTAGCCCTCCTTGGCCAAGAACAATCATCAATATTAGCTTGAAATCAAGTTGGGAAATTCATATTCATGCTTTTGGTAAGTGATTTATTGTTATTAGTTCTTGATTTTGTTAAGATTTGGAGGCGGTTTTGGGTGTTGACCGTGGGTGATAAAATTGGGGGTTTTGTATTTTGTTGAGTTAAGCTTTAATCCTTGAATATTTAGACTCAAATATATGTTTTAGATATATTCGTGAGCTTAATGGTGTTGATTTTAGGTTTTGGGTTGATTTTGTTCTATTGAAGCTTGTAATCGACGAATCGGAGGCCGATTTTTGTTGGAAGACATCAGGCAAGGGATTATATTGCTTAAATTACGTGTTTGGGGGTATTTGGGGGTCGGATTCCGGCGAAATCGCCGGAAAAACCGATTGGAAAATCGGAGAAGACGATGAATAGTAACTGCTACAGAAACTGCTACAGTACTGCTACAGTACCTGTACAGTAGTTACCGCGGTAACTCGCGTAGTTACCGCAGTAATTCGCCACAATAATTACCACGGTAATTTGAACAGTAATTACCACGGTAATTTGAACAGTAACTACCACAGTAACTTGTACAGTAGTTACCGCAGTAACTCACTACAGTAGTTACCGCAGTAACTCGCTACAGTAATTACTACAGTAACTCGCTACAGTAATTACTGCAGTAACTCGCTACAGTAATTACAACAGTAACTTGCTACAGTAATCGCTACAGTACTGGGCTGCGTATGTCACGCGTTTTACGCGCGCAGGTGCGCCGTGAGCACAGGAAGGCCCTGTTTGGCCTCTTTTTGTGCGATTTTGATTCTATAATGATGTTTTCTTTGCACCAATTATTGTTGTGACTTCCCCAAATGTTATTGGTAAACCGTGGGTTAATCAATTGGCCCGTGGGGGTTGTTGAATTGCTTAGGGGAACTGTTGAATTATGATATCATTAAGTATATGTGGATTATTGGATTATATCATTAATGCCTTAGCCTAGGGGGCTGTGTATTGAATTCCTTATATGTTGAGAAGTATGCGAACCTAGTGTATAGGTGCTTGAATATCACTGTATTGTCATATGCATATTATTGAATTGGAATTGACGGTTATTAAACCGGTGGGTTGTAATGATGTTTATGATTGATCGGGCAACCTTCACAGGTGTGGTTGAGTCCCGTTGGCCCTGCGGGGTGTATTATTGACGGTTATGTCTGTTATCCCTTTAGGGTGGTTATTATAATGCATGATATTGCATTATGAATGGACGAACATATTGGAAATGTCTGATCGGGCAGCCTTTACCGGTGTTGTTGAGTCCCGATGGCCCTGCGGGGTGGTTATTAGGCTGTGATGCCTGTGATTTGGCTGTTATGCCTGTGATTTGGCTGTGATGCCTGTGATTTGGTTGTTATGCCTGTGATTGGCTGTTATGCCTGGATTATTGGTTATTATGCTTTCGAGGATATGTGGATTCTCGGTATGACATGCTTTCGAGCTATGCTGGGCATGCAAGAGAATCTATCCGTCCTGGGCGTATATATGATTATGCTTTCGAGGATATGGGGATTCTCGGTATGACATGCTTTCGAGCTATGCTGGGCATGCAAGAGAATCTATCCGTCCTGGGCATATATACATTTGGGCTGTGATGCCTGCGATATGATATTCAGCTGCGGCTGGCGCGATTGCAGATCCCTGCGGGATGGTGTATGTTACGCTGTAACGGGTTGGAGTTGATGATATCCTCACCCGTGGGTTCATACCGCCCGGGTTTTTTTTAGGTGCCGGCTAGGCATATTCATTGCATTTGCATATGGGGTAGATAGGTGTATGTTAGGCCATGCATCACTTGCATAAATTGTATGATTATGGTTGAAGCACCGGTATGGGACGGTGTGATGTTTTATCTGCTTTATACATATTCTGCTATGTTATTCATATTATTATTATTATTATTATTATTATTATTATTATTATTATTATTATTATTATTATTATTATTATTATTATTATTATTATTTATTATGATATATGGTGTTGTTTTCCCTTACTCCTCGGCATGTAGTCTTGCTCAGTATGTTGTACTGACCCCCTTTGCTTTTGTTTGTTTTATAGATCCTGCTGGAGGCACTGGAGCATGACTGGGTTTGGGGTATTGAGAGATCACATAGATAGGACTTTTATGCTTATCTTACGTGATTATGTGATACTCTATTGCTTATTATGACTTGGATTTTATGCTAGTTGAGGCCTGTGTGCCCAAGATCTACTTTCCGTCGGCCGGTGGCCTTATGTGATTTATAGCTTTGGGTTGATAGCCCTGTTTGAGATATTGGTATGTTGTTGGGAGGCTTGTAGCCTGGATGGGTTGCTGGGACCGTTATTTGATTATTATTGGGTGACATTTTATGTGCCTATGTGTTTTTAATTTATTTATAGCTTCTGCATTAAACTGGATTAATCAGATGATCACTTTAGGTTTACTCAGTCTTGTACTAGCTGTTTTAAATTATCTGGCCACTAGTTTAGGATAGTTAGTACAGCGGTAATGCTTCCGAAAATCAGGTTTGAATTTTCGGGGCGTTACACGGCGGATAAGAGGATTTGACCAGTGGCAGATCCAGAATTTTTTATTTGGTAGGTCAAATATTAAAGAATGAGCAGTTAACTTTAGGAAGATGTATTCAATTAAAATTTTGTTACTTCATTTTTTTAGACTTTTAAAAATCAGCATATTTAGAAATTCATATAATTCACATAGAGGTAGTACATTTTTTGAAGGGATCCCATTAAAATTAATGCAGTCTAAATCATTAAGTTGTTGAATCCCTAAAGATTTTTAAGACTTTTAAAATTTGTATTAAATACCTCAAGTTTTTCTAAAAACTTTTTAAAATTTGGATTGAATACCTTAAAGTTTTAACTACCTTTTAAACTTCAGATTGGAAACACTCAAATTTTAAGTGGCTAGAAAAATGATATAGACTCTTTATTGAATACATTCCCATTATAATTATGAACCCCTTAAAATATATCCATATATGTTATCTTAAGTATATACATAAATTTATAATAAAAATAACCAATATGCTATTAAACTCCTATTCCAGTTACCCAACACTTGTCCTAAAATTACCACATAATTCCAAACTATATCAAAATATTAGTGCTAATATATTTTTTTTTTTTTGTGGGTCAATTGACCCACCTTGCTCCTATGTAGATACGCCACTGGATTTGACAGTCAGTGGTGCTGGGGAAATGGCGGGGACGCCGGGATGGTAGCGAGCCAGATGAGATTTGGAATGGAGACTGGAGTGGAGGTGCGGCGGGGTAATGTGGATTGTGGAATGTGGGATCTAAATCTAGGTATAGAATTTTATTAATAATAAATAATTTAAAAATAATAATATAAAATTACAAAATCACCCTCTTAACAAACATATACGAACACTTTCATACCAATCTTCGGTAAATCGTAGGCTTCGGTACGGCATCGGTCGTAAGTTTCGGTACGATATACGGTATGGCGTAAAATTTTCGGTATACCGTACTGATCCATCCCTAGTGTAGCCCGTACATCACTATAACACCCCATAAAAATTTTAATTAAGAATAGGTTTTAGATAAATAAATATTCAGGGTATCAATCTTTAACCATCTCTAAAAAAATTTGTTCTTGTTTAGAGCTTGGAGATTATTTAATTAACCTTAATTAAGGACTACCATTAAATAAATATATTTCTTGACACGAGCCCGTCAAGCAAATTAATTTATAAATATCGAATTATTTGGCTAGTAGTGCCAATCTATATATATATTATTAAAACCATTAGTGGTCAACCAAGTCAACATTTAATGTAGTGTCTCCATTCTAAATTTCTAATTTTCTTAGATTTTTGCATTTTCTATTAATTAAATTTAGATTTTTGTATTTGTTATTTATTTACTATTTATTTATGTCAAAACATTTATTGATTTGGATATGAAAATCCTCATTTCCATTTTTAAAAAGATATAAAAATTTCAATTTATATGGAATTTCCATAATTACCAATTTTAAAAGATTTGAAATTTGAAATTTTGTATATTTGCATTATTTATATTAGATTTTTGCACTTTTTATTCCAACAATTTTTATTTTTACACAATTTTTAGTTTTTAACAGATATAAAATTTTTAACTTATATGAAATTCCTACAATTTTTAGCTTTTAAAAGATTTTAAATTTTAATTTTGCATTTATTTATTTATTTTAGATTTTTGCATTGTATTATTATTTTAGATTTTTGTATTATTTTATTTATTTATTTATTTTAGATTTTGCATTCTTTTATTCACATAATTTTCCGTTTAAAAAGATATGGAATTTTTAATTTATATGAAATCAAGATATGGTTTGGCATATTGTTATTAACTGGTTATTTTTTATTCGAAATGTCAAAAAAAAGCGAGACATAAATAATGGGATGGAATTAATATTATTATTTTAGTTACATAAAAAATAATAAAAAGAAAATTTAAATAGGCTACCAGAGGGATGTGATTTCCATTTTTTGATCATAATGAGGTTATTTGAACAACATGCGGTCCGTTTTGGCCCTTTTTGTGGGTCCGAAAGCCTTGTAGTGGCCCAAAATTATAAATAAAAAAATAATTGTTAAAATCTGAAAATTGATCATTCTGATGGTCTAAAAAAAATTATTATCTCTAAAAATAA
Source organism: Hygrophila difformis (assembly GCA_030278955.1). Lineage (NCBI taxonomy): Eukaryota > Viridiplantae > Streptophyta > Magnoliopsida > Lamiales > Acanthaceae > Hygrophila > Hygrophila difformis. Next base: position 19,190,170 of record JAOANR010000001.1, on the reverse strand, counting down.
TTCAGAACGATTATAATCATTAAGGAAAATGTGAAAATTCATATTCTTTAGATAATTGGTTTAAAGTAAATTAATTATTTTCATAAAGCATATTATAAATAAACGAATCTGATGTATAAAGAGTTATTTTGATTGCGAATAGATCCATCAGTAAATAAAGGAAAATTTTATTTTTTAATAAATAATTCATTAGTCTATATTTAATTAACAAATTTGTATTGACGGAAAATAAATATAAATATAGCTTTATATAAGTTTAAAAGTTTTCTCTGAAATGTTGATACTGAATGAAGTTTTAACATTTGAAACATATAATCTATTGATACTAAAACAAGCATATTATAATAAGGAAGAGATGAAGGCTCATGCTAAGCTATTATCTTTCTTGATTGATGAACTTAATAATGTTTATAATAAAATAATGTATGTAGTTGATAGTGATGATGTTTGATTTTTTTTTTGTCTCTTTACGTAGTGGAAATGATAAGACATTAATCAATAATTTATCTAGAAAATATTATGTATAGCCCTTCGTAGAAGAGATGATATGGTGCTGCCTGTAGCATCCAGTGGAATAGTATCAAGTGGACTGCATATTCTAAACTTAGTATTCAACTAGATTGTGACAAGAATTATACCTTCAAAAAACTTACTCCATAAAATTATTTAACCTCTCTTCTCAATAAAACAAAGCTCATTATTTGGGATGAAAATTCTTAATTGATAGAATGATTATGAGCCAGTCTGAATTAACCAAATTCTCCATTTGATTTCAGAGGAAAAAATCCCCATCTCACAGTTTGTTTTACTATGACTATTAAAAAAAAAACTCATTTGCACTATGAATATTTCATATACGCGATGGTAATTGGTAAAGCGGTATTTATAATTTTATAAAATATACGGAAGATCATATAGCGGTATTTATTCAGAGTACTTATACAAATATGAACTGCACCATTTCAAATCCAGATATTTTTAAAGATTATGTTATACTAACCCATATCAATGATTGCTCATAGATCAATGAGTACATCATGGAACATATATCTATAAATGAAAATGTATATATATATATATATCAGTTCTAACAATATTTATCATGATGATGAAAGTATAAGTAAAGTCAATGAATTATTTTCACTGGAATATCTAAACACAATCAATTGTTCTGGATTACCGAAAAATATAGTTGAATGAGGGTTGCATAGTCATGTATCTTAGTAATATAGATCCATCAAATAAATTATGCAATGGAAGTAGGTTGATCGTAACTAAGATGCAGAACCATTTAATTGAGGTTAAATTAATTTTCGAAAAACCATGAAAATAGAAAATTCTTGATGCGTAGAATAATTATGAGCCTATCTGATTTAATCAAATTCCCCATTCGATTTCAGATGAGAAAATTCTCACTCGCAGTTTGTCTTGCTATGATTATAAACAAAAGTCAAAGCCAATCTTTAAAGAATGTTGGACTTTATCTTCCAAAATCAATTTTTAGCCATTAACAGTTATGTTGCAATATTTCATGTCACTAGCAAGATATGATTAAAATATTAATATAAAATTAAGAATGATTAACTCAACATACCACAAGAAATATTTACAATGAAATTTATATATGACAAAAAATTTGCAAAATTGATACTTGATGTAGGTGATGGTAAAGCTGTTATTGAATTTGGAGATGTACAATCAGTTGTGACATTTCCGGATGATATTCATATAAACTCTACGGGTGATCCTATAATGGCAATTTTTTATAGTATATATACAAATATAAACTGCACCACTTATGGTACAAATATTTTTAAGGATAGTGTTATACTATCCCTTATCAATAAGATTTCAACAAAGAAATTTTCAGCAAATTGCAGGGGAATTTTTCATATTATGCTTAATACTTATATTTAAATTTTATTTTATTTTAATTTAAATTTTAAATTAAATAAAAATATTATTTTAATAATGTAATACCCGAGAAATCGACATCGAAATTTAAATCCAAAATTAAAGAATTGGATTTATTAAAATCGAAATAATTCCGAGAGAGCGGAATTAAATATTTCGGACAGTGTTGGCGCCCCATGAGACTGCGAACGGATGGGATAGGTATTTCACACCTGATGTTTGCGGATGACCTTATCTTTTGCACGGAATTATTGGAGGATAGTGTGGTGTGCATGGCAGCGGTATTGGAGCGCTTTGGAACCAGGTCAGGCCTGAAGATGAATGCGGCTAAATCGACGGTTATTGTATCGGCCAATGCTTCGGCTTTGGAACGGGATTGGTTTGCACAGTATATGGGTATTACAGTTGGTCAGGAATTGGGAACTTATTTGGGATTTCCTATCATTCAGGGCCGAATGAGGGTGAGTCACTTTGATTATTTGCTGAAAAAATTGGAGGATAAGCTAAGTTCGTGGGAGGGTTTTCTGTTGAATAAAGCAGGGAGGCTGACCAAAGCTCGGGCAGTGTTGTCGGCGGTACCTGTGTATCCTATGCAGGTTCATCTGTTGCCTCAGAGTGTATGTAACGGCATTGGCAAAATCATCCGTAGATGGGTATGGAAGGGGGCTAGTGGACGGGGCATACATTTACTCAACTGGACAAGAGTGGCGATGAGTAGGCAGCATGGAGGGCTAGGGTTGCGTGCTTCACGTAATATGAACTTAGCATTGTTGGGGCGTCGTGTTTGGGAGATATTGTTTGAGGGGAAGAAGCTGTGGGTTCAAGTTGTTCGTGATAAGTATGGGCTGGCCAAGGGTTGTTTGCCGGAAGATCATTATAGAGGTACCAAGGTTTGGAAAATGTTGCATAAGCTTAGCCAAGTCTTCAAGAGGGGATATGGCGTTCGCATTGGGGATGGCTCGAGTTCATTTATGTTCTCTCCATGGTGGAAAGGTGAGTGCTTGGCTGATTGCATTCCTTTTACTCACTTCAATGATCTTGCTCTTAAAATTCAAGATGTGGTGCATGAGGGTCGATGAAATTTTGCAAATGTATACTCATGGATTTCAAGTGAAGTCCGGGCGGCCATATTGGATGCGTCTGCGCCGATCTTGTCGAGCCATGCGGTTGATCGGATCCATTGGACAGGGGATGTTAGCGGAATGTATTCTGTTAAGTCTGGGTACCACTGGTTATGCCGGGAAGATATGGGGAGCACAGGGTGGGCGTGGATGTGGAAACCTGGGATACCGGAGAAGATAGGATTCTTGATGTGGATGTTAGGGCATAATATTCTGCCATGCAACGACTTAATGTATCGCCGAGGCATGGCAAGTTCACCACTTTGCTCCATATGTGGTGATGGCGTGGATGATTGGCGACACGCTATTCTCTCTTGTCCTTGGGCGCAGAATGTGTGGAGCCGAGGGGGTGTCGACGTTGGCAGGGAAGTGTGGACGGTAGGGGGAGAGGACATTCGACATTGGTTGGAATGGAAATTCCGGACTTCGGGGGTGATCTTCCTGGCGTATCTGTGGGTAATATGGAGAGAAAGAAATTCTAGGGTTTTCCGAGGTGTTAGCTCCAGGGCTGAGGTGGTGATCGGGCAAGCTCTGCGCCTTGGCAGTTCGCTCCAGGCGGCGTCCGTCCGAGTGCCGAAGGAGGTGGCTGGGCGTACTGTTGCCTGGAAGTGTGAGGAGGATGTTGGTTGGCTATTACATACGGATGGGAGTGTTCTTGGGGAGGAGGGAGTGGCGAGCTATGGGGCTGTTATCCGAAGGGCGGATGGATTGTGGTTGAGGGGATGCAGCGGTCGGCTGCATCGGCGTGGCATTGTTGAGGTGGAATTGCTTGCATTGCGGTTTGGGCTGGAGTTGGTGATAGAGGTTGGGATCCAGTTGAGTCGCTGTTATGTGGATTCAATGGAGGTCGTGAGGTTGGTTAATGGTATGGTGAATCCTTTACATACATTTTGGCCGGTCATTGGAGCGATCAAGCAGGCATTGGGCGGTATGAATGGATGTGAGGTTCGGCATGTATACCGTGAGGGCAATCAAGTGGCCGATGGGTTGGCACGACGAGCGGGTCGGAGTGAAGAGTTCTACACCACATGGGCTTTTCCGCCGGATGAGATAAAGAGTCTTGTAGATAATGATGCCTCGGGAGCAGTTTTTCAAAGGGAGTAGTTAGGGAGTGATGAGTGAATGTTTGGTTTAGGTGTTTGTTTTCAGTCCTTGCTTTCTTTTCTTTTGTTTTTTTTCTCTTATTTGCTCGCCTTCTTAGGCTTTGTCACCAAAAAAAAGATATTTCGGACAGTCGCGACTCGGAATAGATATATCGAATTGTCCCAACGATCTCGGATAATTCACATATTATGATTTTTAGAAATTAAAATCATAATATTATTAAAAAAAAAAAACGATGGCTGGTGGCCGCGCGGTGACGGCGCGGGGCGCGCCACCAGCAGCAGGCCTGCAGTTCAGGCGTTACACTTGGTTTTTGCCATTATTTTGGCTTGGGAACGTTTCTAAACGTTGGGAGATGAATCATCAGGCATTGTGGACGTTGTGGGGGTGTTATGATTGGATTGAGATACATTAAAACCCACAAACTCAGTCTTTAAGCTCACACAATTGGAGAATCCTATGGAGCTATGAGAGGAGTGGGGGAAATGGATGAGGTTTGGGAGTGTTAATTCGGGGGTTATGGATTGGAATACATCCCCTCATCTTCCTAGTGCATTGGGGCAGCCTTTGGACTGCTTCCCACCTCTATAAATACCCTTCACTCAGCCTTCAAGCCACCATTTTCCACTCTATTCGAAAATTAGAAATCATAGTTGAGTGTTGGAGAGTTTGTGGCTTGTGCTTCTATTGGCAGAGAGTTTGGATGTGTTCAAGAGATCCAGTCCATTCTTCTACTGTTAGGTAAGAGTTCTACTCCTTTTCCTTGGTCCTAGGTTCGAGTTTTCTATCCTAGAACTGAGATTTCCTCCGACGACTCCAAAATAGGTTCAATCGGAGAAGGGTGTTGATTCGTGGGGACTGTAGAGACTGGTTTGGACGATCTCGGGAGTTCTACCAAGAGGAATTTCGATCCTAAACTCATCCCAAGTAAGTTAGTATTGTGCACGTCGATTTCTAGAGGTTTTGGTTGAGTACAACTCGAGATATAGGTTCATCTCTTCATCTTACAAAATCTGTCAAATAGGGTTTTCCTATGACCAATTTTATTGTTCTGAAATTTCGACCATGATCCGTAAGTTTTTAGAAGATCCTTCCAAAATGAAACTTGTTCCTAACATCCTAAATATACTCTCTGTAAATTTTCATAATTTTTGGACAAGTTTTGGTCATCGAAATTGCATCTGGTATTTTCTGCTAAAACCGTGACAGATTAGTGTTTCCATGAAGTTCGGTTTTGTTGTGTATTTTACATTGTCCTATGGTTGTTATTAGTGGTCGAACCCTTCATGAAACTTGTTCCATTATGTGTCTAGATCATCTCTGCAAAAGTTCATAATTGTTGGATTATATTTGGAATTGTTATGAATTTTTAAAGAGGCTGTGGTCGAATGAACAATAGGTTTTGAACTCTTTGGAAAAGATGGTTCTGAAATCATTTTCTTTGGGCCACTTAGAATCCGATTTTGAAGAAGCCTATTTCTATAAAAAATGCTTATTTTGATGTTTCCTAGCCACTGTAATTTTTCCAGAATTTTTAAAATTAGTTTGCTGCATTTTTAAATGAAATTTTGAAAACTGCCATAGTGTCACTTTTGGTCGGTAAATGCTATCTTGAATATTCGATGAACTAAGAGTTGATTGTTACTCGTTTTTGATATTATGTGAAATCTGGAAATTTGGTGATGTTATGAAATAATAAAAATGTGATTTTAAAACTTTGTGAGTTTGATCGAGTGGGATGCCAACGTGTTAGAGGGTAAGTGCACTTGGCGTGGGCTCGTTGGGCCGCCCCCTCTTTTGTAGCCAAAACGGCATGTGTGAATTTGTGGTTTATTGATTGTAAGAGTCTATACTCCTAGATGTATCCGTATGGGTTATCTAGGGCTCCGGAGTGGTCTGTATAGGGTCACTGCTTTCACATCCCTCGTGGGTACGAGTCCCAGAGGTGGGTTGATTCGAAAGGGCTTAGGCCTAGAATCGTATTAATGGAGGCCTTGTGGGTGTAAGTTCCCAAGGTCATATTGGGTGTCCTCGATCATAACGAACACTGGTGAATATTCGTGGAATATGTGTAAGAGATTTTAAATTATTTTATTTATTTGCCTTTTTAAATAAACATATTATTTTTGTGTGTGCTCTCCTAAACACCCTTAAAATTCGTTGTGCTATATATTAACTTACGCAGTACCTTTTGTACTGATAAATTATTGTTTTATTTTCTTTTCAGATTTCGCAGAGTAAGCATTACACGGAGGGACGGGATTTCCATTTTATAAAAAAAAAAAAGAAGACTTGTCGCATTTTAATTATTTTAAATTTACGCATTGGACTTGGACTATATTTTGGCCGCATGTTTTGGCCCTGTTTGTTTTAGCTTCCGCATTACTTTACTTGTGTATGATGGATTATAACTCTGATTTAAATTCTGGCACTTTTGATTGGTTTAAATATTTTTACATAATGATGCAATTTAAGCCGTAGCATTCTTTTAAATGCGCTCTATGTGATCGTGTCTTGTTTAGAAGAGTGTGACGGTAACGTCCCGGCCTGGGTGACCAAATCCAGGGTGTTATAAAGTGGTATCAGAGCCCGAATTTTTTTAAAGCTATTATTTTTCGGCCAATATAGAGGCCCAAATTATTAAATATTATTTTTAAGTATTTTAGATATTATTTCCATGGAAAACTTTGTATTTTAAAAACCATGGGAAAATATATATCGAACAAATTCGACAAGTCTCAAAAGGTTATTATTATTTTGGGGGGTGCATATGCATTAACATATGTGCTTGAACATACAAAATATTGATGTGTTAAAATTTATTGTTAGATGGCCGACCCAAAGCTTTTTGACATGATGACCGATATGCTATGCTCGATGACTAGTATTATGCATGAATTGAGACATAGTTGTGATGAGGTTAGTGCATATAAGAGTCGTGTAAAAGGTATCGAGGGAGAGTTGAAAAAGTTGAGGAATGATCGACAGCAGGATTTGGGCCGCATCGCTGCTCGTGAAACTCTGTTTCATGAGGAGCAACACAACAACCATATGCTTAGATGACGTGTGTTCACTTTCGAGCACGAGATTGTTGATTTACAGAACCGACTCAATGCATCGGAATCCGAAGAGGAAGAGGAAGAGGAAGAGGAGGAGGACCCAGACATATATATCGATATTGAGGGCGTGGAGGAGGAGGAACCAGAGGCGAAAATAGTGGACCCACCGGTACCTCTTGACTCCGACGAGGAGTATGAGCATGACAGGGCACTCCTTGGCTACTCTCCCGATTACCTACTCTAGATTGATTGCATTATATCATTGCATTACTGTAACACCCCGGATTTGATAACCCAGGCCGGGATGCCACCGCTACACCTCCCTAGCAAGACACGAATTCTCCGAGTTTGCTAAAGAGATGCAAGGCTATGGGTATTGAAAAGAGTTTTTAAAAATAAGTCCGGAATTGCTAAAAAAAATAATAATATAGTGTCATATCATCCACACATGATAATAATAATAAGTCTCAGCGGAAATAAAGTTTATGCAGCGGAATTTAAAATATAGGGCCGACATGGCCAAAACACGGGTTAAACAGGCCCGTTCTGTAATACCCGAGAATTTTCCAACATAAAATAAAACAATAATTAAATAAATAAACAATGAATAAAATAAATACAATAAATAAATGAATCCAGCAAACAAATAAATAAATAAAGATAAGGAAATGAGAAACGAGATTTAACTTAAAAAGGAATTAAAGGGAATTAATTAAATAAAAAGAATTAATTAAAGATAAGTAAATTGCACACCGAAACCCGACACCAATGAACTCGAGAATTCGAGTCCACACATTCATCTAGACCCGAGTAAAAATTTAGAAAGAAAGTAGAAACCCGAAGATACCCCGGAAATCGGAATACGAGAGCATAGAGGGATAGAAGTCCGAAAGAGAGGAGGAAAGGCACGACGGATCGCACGACCCGCCCGGACCGAAGTCCAGGCGAGTGCCGCGCGGTCGAGACGGAACGAGCGCGCCATGACCGCGCCGTTGGACAGATTCGCCCGTGCGAGATTTTCTCGCCCGAATCCGGATTTTCCGACTTCGGTTGAACACCATTCGGCTCAAGACTCTTAGGGGCAGACCTTGGGCGTCCCTAGGTCTTATTTACCTATAAATAAGCCCTCTTAAAAGCTCCGAACACTTTTCCAAAATCCTACAACTCTCTATACGTCCGAAAACCCTAATTCCGGAGTCGTCGGAGGCACGAAACCAAGGCGAGACTGATTTGGACGAAATCAGAGTCTCCTAAACGTCGTGGTAAGTTCCGATCCATTCGTCTCTTACGTTTTGATTCGAAAATGAATCCTAATCTTCTTCTTTTTCTTTCTACGCCCGAATCGGATCTAGAACGTAGAACCCGAAGAACGGAGAGGATAGACGGAGGACGGGAAGCCACGCCTTCGAAATAGACGATCCCGGATATCTACAAATCTGTAAGTTAATACTTACATGGTTTTGGAAGTAATTAAAACACGAAACCTAAAAGCTTAATCGAAACTTTCAAAAATCTGTCAACGTATGATTTTTACCGGCGCAATAGTTTTGTCGAATTTTTCCGAACCTTAAAACAACTTCAAACGGAAAAACTTAAAACACGAAAAACATTTCTAAGGATTAGATAAATTTACTGTAAAATCTTTAGAATTTTTAGAGACGTTTTGATATTTGAAATCCACCCGAAACCGAACTGCTGAAACTTGGATCCGGAAATTCTTGACAGAACTTAGGTCCGATCTTGATCACGTTTTTGACATTAGTTCCAGATTGATTTAGATCTTTAGCCGAACATGAAAGTTGTAGATAAATGTCTTAAGAAGGTCTCTGTAAAATTTCATTAAATTTGGAGTTGATTTGCTATGGTAGATCTTGATAATCTTGAACTGCTGTATACGAATTTCGGATAGATTAAAGTTATGACGAAAATTGATATATTTGACCTATTTCGGTATCTCGGATTGAAAAAGATAAAACATGAAAGTTGTTTATCTCGATGTTTCTGAGTTAGTGGTAAAATTTCAGAATTTTTGGAATTAAACTCGATATTTACTGAATTTTAGAGTAAACTGTGGTTGACCGAGTCAAATCTTGAAAACTTGTTGAAACGGTAAAACTAGCCTTTAAGGTTTAAACGAGTAGAAGACTCTTCAAAATAAATATATGAAATCTGAAAATTAGGAAATCCCCTTTACAAACTTGATCCTTAAAATTAGGGGGTGAGTGCTATGCAGGGTGCCCTCCTAACGATTCACTTCGTGCCTATATGGACGATGGTGACCCCGCGCGAAATATTTGAGATATGTTGCCAAAACGGCATGGGATATATGGCCTACACTCGTGAAATTCCTTATGGGTTTCCCGAGGCTCCGGAGTGGTACTGGGTATGGCAGATACGGCTGCGGCCGCCGGTTTCCGGCTAAACTTGTTGACATCGCGATGCTATCGTGAAACTTTGAAATACTAAATCTTGTGAGTAAATGGGGATAGTCAAATGTTTAAATGTTGTCTTTTAAATTATTAAATGCTTTATTTAAAATTAATTATGGCTTTATTTAAATTATTTATGAATATTATCATGCTTTTATGAAATTATTAAATTAATGGCTTTTAAACCCTACGATCATGCATGTGTTAACTTACTCAGCAAGTTGTGCTGACCAAACCATTTTATTTTTCTTTTTTCCTTACAGAATATGTGGAATGATCATGAGCACATTCATGCATGGGGGAACTATATTTTTGCGAACTTTAAATTTTTGCATTAGACATTAGAATAAACGGGCCTGTTTAACCCGTGTTTTGACCATGTTGGTCGTATTTACATTTCCACTGCAATATTATACTTAAATACTATTTCCGCTGCGCTATGATATTATTATTTTCGAGACTATATTGTATGGGTGTTTGCAAATGCTTTAAATATTTTTAAATACTGAAATACCCAGCCTTGCATCTCTTTAGTAAGCCGGAGAAACTCGAGAAGATAAAGGGGTATATTGCCGAAGGGAAGGCAATAGGATTTGTTGTCCACGAGGATGGAAGCATTCGTTTCAAAGGGAGTTGGTGTGTGCCCCTTAAATGTGCCGAGTTGAAGCGAAGGTTGATGGAGGAAGGGCACAACACGCCATCTTCAGTGCATCCCGGAGGCGATAAACTTTACAAAGATCTGAAGAAGATCTATTGGTGGCCGGGAATGAAGAAGGAAGTGGCAGATTTCGTGGCGAGATGTCTCACCTGCCAAAAGGTTAAGGCAGTGCGACATAAACCCTTAGGACTGATGAACCACTAGAGATTCCAAGTTGGAAGTGGGATAGCATCTCGATGGACTTTGTCTCGGAATTACCCCGATCACCTAAAGGCATGAACAAGATTTGGGTGATTGTGGATAGGCTAACGAAGACAACCATATTTATCCCAATGAAGGACAAGTGGACTATGGACCAATTGGCCCGAGCCTACATTGATAATGTGGTACGACGACATGGAGTACCACATGACATCATTTCCGATAGAGACAGTAGATTTGTCTCTCACTTTTGGACGGAGTTACAAAAAGCTCTCGGTACTCAAATCAAAATGAGCACCGCATTCCACCCGATGACGGATGGACAAACCGAGAGAACAATCCAAACACTAGAAGACATGCTGAGAGCATGCGTGTTGGAATTTAAGGGAAATTGGGAATCTCATTTACCCTTAATCGAATTCTCTTATAATAATAGCTACCATGCTAGCATTGGCATGGCAGCTTTCGAGGCGTTGTATGGACGGAAGTGCCAAAGCCCGTTGAGCTGAGAAGAAAACGATAAGTCAGTGGTAGTGGGACTACAACTTATCGAAGACATGGCTCAACAAATCAAAGTGATTCAAGGAAAAATGAAAGCCGCTCAAGACCGTCAGAAGAGTTATGCTGACGTGAGACGACGAGACCTAGAATTTCAAGTGGGAGATAGGGTCATGCTAAAAATATCACCCATGAAGGGGGTGATGCGCTTTGGCAAACGAGGAAAGTTGAGTCCTTGATACATAGGACCTTATGAAATTCTAGAACGAGTCGGAAATTTAGCCTACCGACTGGCTTTACCGCCACAATTAGATCGAGTTCATAATGTTTTCCATGTGTCACAACTAAAGAAGTATGTGCCGGACCCGACACATGTACTTCAACCGGAGATAATTGAACTCGATGAGGATTTGACTTACGAAGAAGTCCCAGTACGAATTCTAGACACTAAGGAGCGAGTAACTAGGAACAAAACCGTCAAAATGATCAAGGTTCTTTGGTCGAACCACGAAAGTGAGACGGCAACTTGGGAGGTAGAATCCGACATGAGAGAACGCTACCCGACATTGTTCCAAACCGACACCGACACAGTTAGGGGGACATAACTGCAATCTTAAGGGGGAGAGGATGTCATACCACCTATTTTTGTGCATTTTTGTAAACTTTTGAACTACGTTATGGCTTGATCCCTTCACAGGGTACGTAGGCAGCTTAGAAGTTTTAATTCTAAGTTCAGTCACAAAATAATAAAACAAACAAAAGACCTTAGCACGAGAAAAGCCGAAACACAACTTCGAGGACGAAGTTGATTCTTAAGGAGGGTAGACTGTAATACCCGAGAATTTTCCAATATAAAATAAAACAATAATTAAATAAATAAACAATGAATAAAATAAATACAATAAATAAATGAATCCAGTAAACAAATAAATAAATAAAGATAAGGAAATGAGAAAGGAGATTTAACTTAAAAAGGAATTAAAGGGAATTAATTAAATAAAAAGAATTAATTAAAGATAAGTAAATTGCACACCGAAACCCGACACCAATGAACTCGAGAATTCGAGTCCACACATTCATCTAGACCCGAGTAAAAATTTAGAAAGAAAGTAGAAACCAGAAGATACCCCGGAAATCGGAATACGGGAGCATAGAGGGATAGAAGTCCGAAAGAGAGGAGGAAAGGCACGACGGATCGCACGACCCGCCCAGACCGAAGTCCAGGCAAGTGCCGCGTGGTGGCCGCGAGGTCGAGAGGGAACGAGCGCGCCATGACCGCGCCGTTGGACAGATTCGCCCGTGCGAGATTTTCTCGCCCGAATCCGGATTTTCCGACTTCGGTTGAACACCATTCGGCTCAAGACTCTTAGGGGCAGACCTTGGGCATCCCTAGGTCTTATTTACCTATAAATAAGCCCTCTTAAAAGCTTCGAACACTTTTCCAAAATCCTACAACTCTCTATACGTCCGAAAACCCTAATTCCGGAGTCGTCGGAGGCACGAAACCAAGGCGAGACTGATTTGGACGAAATCAGAGTCTCCTTAACGTCGTGGTAAGTTCCGAACCATTCGTCTCTTACGTTTTGATTCGAAAACGAATCCTAATCTTCTTCTTTTTCTTTCTACGCCCCGAATCGGATCTAGAACGTAGAACCCGACGAACGGAGAGGATAGACGGAGGACGGGAAGCCACGCCTTCGAAATAGACGATCCCGGATATCTACAAATCTGTAAGTTAATACTTACATGGTTTTGGGAGTAATTAAAACACGAAACCTAAAAGCTTAATCGAAACTTTCAAAAATCTGTCAACGTATGATTTTTACCGCGCAACAGTTTGTCGAATTTTTCCGAACCTTAAAACGACTTCAAACGGAAAAACTTAAAACACAAAAAACGTTCCTAAGGCTTAGATCTATCTACTGTAAAAGTTTTAGAATTTTTAGAGACGTTTTGATATTTGAAATCCACCCGAAACCGAACTGCTGAAACTTGGATCCTGAAATTCTTGACAGAACTTAAGTCCGATCTTGATCACATTTTTGACATTAGTTCCAGACCGATTTAGATCTTTAGCCGAACATGAAAGTTGTAGATAAATGTCTTAAGAAGGTCTCTGTAATATTTCATTAAATTTGAAGTTGATTTGCTATGGTAGATCTTGATAATCTTGAACTGCTGTATACGAATTTCGGATAGATTAAAGTTATGACGAAAATTGATATATTTGACCTATTTCGGTATCTCGGATTGAAAAGTTAAAACATGAAAGTTGTTCATCTCGATGTTTCTGAGTCATCGGTAAAATTTCAGAATTTTTGGAATTAAACTCGATTTTTACTGAATTTTAGAGTAAACTGTGGTTGACCGAGTCAAATCTTGAAAACTTGTTGAAACGGTAAAACTAGCCTTTAAGGTTTAAACGAGTAGAAGACTCTTCAAAATAAATATATGAAATCTGGAAATTAGGAAATCCCCTTTACAAACTTGATCCTTAAAATTAGGGGGTGAGTGCTCTGCAGGGTGCCCTCCTAACGATTCACTTCGTGGCTATATGGACGATGGTGATCCCGCGCGAAATATTTGAGATATGTTGCCAAAACGGCATGAGATACATGGCCTACACTCTCGTGAAATTCCTTATGGGCTTCCCGAGGCTCCGGAGTGGTACTGGGTATGGCAGATACGGCTGCGGCCGCCGGTTTCCGGCTAAACTTGTTGACATCGCGATGCTATCGTGAAACTTTGAAATACTAAATCTTGGGAGTAAATGTGGATAGTCAAATGTTTAAATGTTGTCTTTTAAATTATTAAATGCTTTATTTAAAATTAATTATGGCTTTATTTAAATTATTTATGAATATTATCATGCTTTTATGAAATTATTAAATTAATGACTTTTAAACCCTACGATCATGCATGTGTTAACTTACTCAGCAAGTTGTGCTGACCAAACCATTTTATTTTCCTTTTTCCTTACAGAATATATGGAATGATCATGAGCACATTCATGCATGGGGGAACTATATTTTTGCGAACTTTAAATTTTTGCATTAGACATTAGAATAAACGGGCCTGTTTAACCCGTGTTTTGACCATGTTGGTCGTATTTACATTTCCGCTGCAATATTATACTTAAATACTATTTCCGTTGCGCTATGATATTATTATTTTCGAGACTATATTGTATGGGCTGTTTGCAAATGCTTTAAATATTTTTAAATACTGAAATACCCAGCCTTGCATCTCTTTAGTAAGTCGGAGAAACCGTGTCTTACTAGGGAGGTGTGGCGGTGACATCCCGACCTGGGTGACCAAAAATTGGGGTGTTACACGTTCATACAGGTCATGTAAAATAATTAACTAAATGATCCCCCAATGCATGATCATGCTCCGTACTCTGTAATAGAAAGATAAACAACGGTTCTTATCAGTATTATAAAATACTGAGTAAGCCAATCCTAACATAGCAATAAAGGGGTTTAATTTTAATAATTAAGATTATAGTTCTAATCATGCAAAAAAAAACATTTTATTTACCAATAAAAAAAAATAAGAATTTAATTTGCATACTTTAAAGACACATTTAAATTTCATAATAATAATAATTTAAGCATGGGCCATTAATTTAAACTTGAATTAAAAGCATGAATAATGACAAAAATAAATAAATAAAAATCTAAGCTTTTTAATTTTCCCCTGTTACACCACCATCTCAACAATATTTAATTTAGCCGGCAATCCGGCGGCCGCAGCCAATTTCGTAAGTGTCATTTAGCCGGTGATCCGGCGGCCTCAGCCAATTTCGTCATTTTTCATTTAGCCGGTAGCCCGGCGGCCGCAGCCTATCCGCCATACCCAGTACCACTCCTTCGAGCCTCGGGTAACCCATACGGATACACCCGAGAGGGTAGGCCCAAAATAAGATGCCGTTTTGGCAATAGTTCTCATATTTCGCGCGGGGTCACCATCGTCCATAAAGGCACGAAGTGAGCAGAGCACTCAGCCCTTAATTTTATTTAATCAATGTAACCGATATCGTTTCAACTTTAGTGTAACGGGATTTTCAAAGATATAACAAGATTTCGATCGTTTGTTTAGAAATTTCAAGATCTCACAAGTTAAAACCGTTTGATGTCACAGTTTGCGCCTTTTCAGTTTAAAAATTCAATACAAAGGCGATTGATCTGAAATTTTCACAGTATCTCAAAAACATCCAAAACTAACAACTTTCATGCTTCGAGTTTTTCGGAAATAAGAATGGAAGCATGTCAAAAATCCAGTTTTCTACACAAACAACAAGCTGTCAGGATACAGGTTCGTCACAGTTTCAAAATCCGATTTTTCGACTCATCAAATGGACTTCAAAATTCTGAAATTTTATGGACACATACTAGACATAATTACCTACAACTTTTGTTTAGATCACAAAGATTAGTTCGGAATAGAAATGGTAGAAATATGCTCATCAAGTTCGGTTAAGTGAACTGTCAATTTTTTTTAAAATTCCTTAAAAACGCAGAATATGTCCGACACGATTTGGAGTATCAAAACTCGATGAAAATCTCTAAAATTTTTACACAGTATAGCTTAAGATCTTAGGATCAAAATCTTAGTTTTGAGTTTTTCGGTTTGAACACTCGAAGTAGGAGTTTTTGTCGGATTTCAGAAAACACGTAGATTGGGGTTTTTAGGTTCGATTTTAACGTTTCGTTTTAGATCCAATGTTTCGGACGCCCTTAAACCACCCATATTGATATGGAAGGTATTGACTTACTGTAAGTGAGTTCTTGAACGTCCTAGGGTTGATCGATTCGTCCAAAATCGCCACGGACGGATCTATGCAACACGTTCTTCTTCTCCTTTGGCCACAAACGTGTTTGCAAGCAAAGATCCGTAAGTTAGAATGTTGGTTATGATCTAAAAATAATAAGGAAACCTGATTTACATCTTACCAACAATCCAAAGCCTGCAAATCCTTAATCTACACACTCCCTTGGTCGGATTTGGTAAACAACGGTTCTTATCAGTATTATAAAATACTGAGTAAGCCAATCCTAATATAGCAATAAAGGGGTTTAATTTTAATAATTAAGATTATAGTTCTAATCATGCAAAAAAAACATTTTATTTACCAATAAAAAAAATAAGAATTTAATTTGCATACTTTAAAGACACATTTAAATTTCATAATAATAATAATTTAAGCATGGGCCATTAATTTAAACTTGAATTAAAAGCATGAATAATGACAAAAATAAATAAATAAAATCTAAGCTTTTTAATTTTCCCCCGTTACACCACCATCTCAACAATATTTAATTTAGCCGGCAATCCGGCGGCCGCAGCCAATTTCGTAAGTGTCATTTAGCCGGTGATCCGGCGGCCTCAGCCAATTTCGTCATTTTTCAGTTAGCCGGTAGCCCGGCGGCCGCAGCCTATCCGCCATACCCAGTACCACTCCGTCGAGCCTCGGGTAACCCATACGGATACACCCGAGAGGGTAGGCCCAAAATAAGATGCCGTTTTGGCAATAGTTCTCATATTTCGCGCGGGGTCACCATCGTCCATAAAGGCACGAAGTGAGCAGAGCACTCACCCCTTAATTTTATTTAATCAATGTAACCGATATCGTTTCAACTTTAGTGTAATGGGATTTTCAAAGATATAACAAGATTTCGATCGTTTGTTTAGAAATTTCAAGATCTCACAAGTTAAAACCGTTTGATGTCACAGTTTGCGCCTTTTCAGTTTAAAAATTCAATACAAAGGCGATTGATCTGAAATTTTCACAGTATCTCAAAAACATCCCAACTAACAACTTTCATGCTTCGAGTTTTTCGGAAATAAGAATGGAAGCATGTCAAAAATCCAGTTTTCTACACAAACAACAAGCTGTCAGGATACAGGTTCGTCACAGTTTCAAAATCCGATTTTTCGACTCATCAAATGGACTTCAAAAATTCTGAAATTTTATGGACGCATACTAGACATGATTACCTACAACTTTTGTTTAGATCACAAAGATTAGTTCGGACTAGAAATGGTAGAAATATGCTCATCAAGTTCGGTTAAGTGAACTGTCAATTTTTTTTTAAAATTCCTTAAAAACGCAGAATATGTCCGACACGATTTGGGGTATCAAAACTCGATGAAAATCTCTAAAAGTTTTACATAGTATAGCTTAAGATTTTAGGATCAAAATCTTAGTTTTGAGTTTTTCGGTTTGAACACTCGAAGTAGGAGTTTTGGTCGGATTTCAAAAAACACGTAGATTGGGGTTTTTAGGTTCGATTTTAACGTTTCGTTTTAGATCCAATGTTTCGGACGCCCTTAAACCACCCATATTGATATGGAAGGTATTGACTTACTGTAAGTGAGTTCTTGAACGTCCTAGGGTTGATCGATTCGTCCAAAATCGCCACGGACGGATCTATGCAACACGTTCTTCTTCTCCTTTGGCCACGAACGTGTTTGCAAGCAAAGATCCGTAAGTTAGAATGTTGGTTATGATCTAAAAATAATAAGGAAACCTGATTTACATCTTACCAACAATCCAAAGCCTGCAAATCCTTAATCTACACACTCCCTTGGTCGGATTTGGTTGCCGGAAAGTCACCGAAAAGTCGTCGGAAAAGCAAGGACTACTGTTTTTGGTTTTGGGAGAGCTTGGGAAGAATGTGAGAGGCAATGGGGGGTTTCTTGGGGTAACTTAGGATTGTGTAGACTGATTTTAGGGTGTTAGGAGCATATAATATCGTCCAAGATCTGCTCCCCCCGAATTAAATCAAGATTCCAACCTTGGGCCCCGAAAATATGGCAAGAAAGTCACCAAAACGCGTCATGGCAGGCTGTCCTGTCTCACCCCGCGGTGTCGGCGCGGTTTGGCTCCAGACCGCGCGGCTCCGGCCTGGGCTGCGGCCAGGGCCGGGTCATGCGATCCGTCGGGCCTTTTCTCCTCTCATTCGGACTTCTATTCTTCTACATTTTCGGGCTCGATTTTTCGGGTCGTTCTCGGATTTTCAACTTAAATTGATTTCATGTTTGAAATCTTAAGTCCGTCGGTTTTGAATTCGTCGGCTTCTAATTCGTCGTCTTTTGACTCCCATGTAATAATTTATCTAGTTAAATTATTTCCGACTTCACAGGTTCTTGGAATTAAGCTTTTCTTTCTTGAATTTAATTCCATTTCTTTTGACTCGATTCATGGAATGTCTTTGGCTTCCTTTCCCTTTTTTTATTCCGTTTTGAATTTTTTAAATCTATCGGCGTTTCATTTCTGAGCAATAATTTATTGCGATAAATTATTTTCTTCTTCTCGGAGATATTTCAACCTTGATCGGATTAAGAAATAATTTTATTCATTTGGACGCCGCTAAAATCTCGGTATTACAATTACTTACTGCTTTTCGCATTTCATATTATCTTATTACTTTCCGTTGTAGCTTGCCTTATGATAATCCTAAATGATCTATCCTAAATAATCTAATAGAATGAAGTATTGCCCCTTTCTCTTTTGCGTCATCTCTTTTAGAATTCTGCGTATTCGAGGTGTTAGAACTTTCTAACTTGACTACTAACCTACCGTAGAATTCGATTCTTACCCTTGCGTGCTTATCTAACAGAATGCCGCCAAGGGGAAGGCCGCGAAAGGAAAACCCTGCTGCTAACAATGCCAATCCTAATGTACCCGCTGAAGGTGGGGCACCAATGAACCCGAATGAAGCAAATGGGCCAGCGGGTGCAAACCCACCCAATGTTGGCGGTCAGGCTGGCGCCATACCCAATGTTGTGGACGCGCGACTGAGGACAGTAGAGCAGGTCCTCGTAGCACTGGGTAATGCCGAGGTAAATAGGGCCCAAGCGGCGGTACCTCTGCCGGCAGCCCGCATTAACTATCTGGCGATGGTAAACCCCTACCAACCGCCCCACTACGAGGGACAAGAGGATCCAGCGAAGTTGGAGGACTGGATCCGGACGTTCGATAAAATTCTGAGCGCAGTAAGATGTCCCGAAAATGAGAAGGTAAGAGTGGCAACATACTATCTCAGTGAAGAGGCGGATGAGTGGTGGCAGACCCACCAAGGAGGGCTAGCTGATGGCGAGCAAGTTTATTTTTGGGAAGAATTCAAGGAGATGATGAGAGAGAGATTCTACCCCCTTAGTACGAAGACCGCTAAGTACGAAGAGTTCATCAACCTTCGTCAGGGCACCCAGACGGTACAGGAGTACTACGCGAGGTTCAAGGAGCTCGTCCGTTTTGCTCCAAGACTTGTACCGACAGATGCTGACAAAGCCCAGAAGTTTGAAATGGGGTTGAATCTCAGTGTTAGAGAAATTTTGGTTGGAGGGCAGCATACTACTATGTAGGGTGTGTACGATCGAGCGGTGGCAATCGCTCGTGTGCAGCATTTGAAACGTAAGGCTCAAATCAGTTTGATAAGAGGAACCGGAACAGTGGTATTGAGAACTACTTCAGGAAAGGAAATGAGCAAGGGAGGAATGATGGGCAGAGGAGGCCCCAGAACAGGGAATTCAATCAAGGAGGTTATGGGAACAGAAGACCGGATAACCAGGGCGCTTTCATACCTAGATGCCAGCGGTCAGTATTCCGCACTTGGTGCGAGAGTGTCCAAAACCGGGGCATTGCTACAGATGTGGCAGGGAGGGCCACATGAAAAAGGAATGCTGGACACGAGAGGACCGTATCGAGAAGAGGCCGGACCTGCTTAACCGACCTCAGGGGAACAGACCTGCTGGGCCGAACCAGCAAAACAACCAAGGTCAGAGGTTCCCTCAGGCACATAGGCCACCTCAGAACCAAAACCAGCAAGGAAATCAAGGGGGAGCAATGGGACGCTTGAACGTGATTAACCAAGTGGATTTGGCCGCTCAGGGAGAAGT
The DNA here is from genome assembly GCA_030278955.1 of Hygrophila difformis. Lineage (NCBI taxonomy): Eukaryota > Viridiplantae > Streptophyta > Magnoliopsida > Lamiales > Acanthaceae > Hygrophila > Hygrophila difformis. The sequence continues at coordinate 19,170,282 of JAOANR010000001.1, read as the reverse complement.
GATCGCCGGTACGTTTACTGTTTTGAGCATACCCGTTAAAGTCTTGTTCGATTCAGGCGCAAGCTGTTCTTTAATTTCCACGAGGATTATATCTGCCTTAGATCTTCTAGCGCCTAAGAATATTAACTTAGGAATTCAATTACCATCGGGCAAGGTGATATCGTGTTCGAAACGATACGATGGGATCCCGATAGTAATCAAGAACCTAGAGTTCTTCGTGAATCTAGTCGAGTTTGATCTTAGGGATTTCGACGTTATCTTAGGCATGGATTTTCTGACTCAATACAAAGCCGTCATTGAGTGCCAGAAACAGAAGATTTCCTTAGCCAAGAGTCGAGGGAAGAAGGTTACGTACTATATGCAACCTCAAAAGAAGAGCGCTAAGGTGGTGAATGCCTTGAAGTTTTGCAATCTCATGCAAAAAGGCTATCAATTATATGCATGCTACGTGCATAACCTCAAAGACGAGGGAAACAAGATCGACGAGATCCCAGTCGTAAATGAATATCCCGATGTTTTTCCGGAAGATATTCTAGGAATGCCACCTGAGCGAGAGGTTGAGTTTACGATTGACCTGGTACCTGGAACCGAACCGGTATCCAAGGCGCCGTATCGCATGGCAACCACAGAGATGAAGGAGCTGAAGGAACAACTAGAAGAGTTGTTATCAAAAGGATACATTCGACCAAGCACGTCACCTTGGGGAGCGCCAGTCTGTTCGTCAAAAGAAGGACGGTGGACTTCGACTATGCATAGACTACAGAGGTCTTAATCAAGTAACGATTAAGAATAAATATCCGCTACCTAGGATCGAAGACCTTTTCGATCAACTGAAAGGAGCATCGGTATTCTCAAAGATCAACCTGAGATCTGGGTACCATCAACTGCGTATAGCCGAGAAGGACATACCGAAGACAGCGTTTCGTACGAGATATGGGCACTACGAGTTCACCGTAATGTCCTTTGGTCTCACAAACGCTCCCGCAGTATTCATGAACCTCATGAATAGTGTTTTCCGAGAGTTTCTAGATTCTTGTGTCGTCGTATTCATCGATGATAATCTAGTTTACTCAAGGAATGAGGAGGAGCATACGAGACATCTGCATCAAGTACTCGAAACCCTGAGGAAGAATTAGTTATACGCGAAGCTGTCGAAATGCGAGTTTTGGGTGAGGGAAGTCGCATTTTTGGGACACATAGTATCGTCTAAAGGAGTGTCGGTTGACCCTGCGAAAATATCGGCAGTGACTGATTGGCCGGTACCGACAAGTCAGACAGAAGTAAGGAGTTTTCTCGGATTAGCCGGATACTACAGGAGATTCATGAGAGATTTCTCAAAGATTGCAAGACCAATGACCCAACTGTTGAAGAAAGGGTTAAAGTTCGAATGGACTACAGAGTGCGAAGAGTCTTTCCAAGAACTCAAGAAAAGACTCACAACAGCGCCAGTCCTGACACTTCCATCATAAACGGAAGATTTTGAAGTGTACAGTGACGCTTCAAAAGAAGAACTCGGGTGTGTACTTATGCAAAACCAGAAGGTTATTGCTTACGCGTCGCGACAACTCAAGCCGCATGAGGAGAATTATCCGACGCACGATCTGGAATTGGCTGCGGTAGTGTTCGCTCTCAAGATTTGGCGACACTACTTATACGGACAAACATGTCGGATGTTCACGGACCACAAGAGCCTAAAGTACATATTTACTCAGAAAGAGTTAAATATGAGGCATCGAAGATGGCTTGAGTTAATCAAGGACTACGATCTAGATATCGCCTATCATGAAGGAAAAGCGAACGTCGTAGCAGACGCGTTGAGCCGAAAGACGAAGCATACGGCAAACACTCTTATTTTACCTTCAGGACTATATATGGACTTAGCAAAGTTGGATACTGAACTAGTCCATTATGGGACTATGGTAGAAAAAGTGAATGCCGTGACAATTGAATCTACCGTGTTTGACGAGATTTGGGCAGCTCAGCCGGACGCTGAGAATCTCAAAAGGATCAAGGAGAAGATCAATGTGGGAAAGGCGGTAGGATTCACAGTCCACGACGACGGAAGTATTCGCTTCAAAGAGAGATGGTGCGTTCCTCACAAATGCGAAGAATTGAAGCGGAAATTGATGGAAGAGGGTCACAGTATGCCTTATTCGGTACACCCTGGTGGTGATAAACTATACAAAGATTTAAAGGAAATCTATTGGTGGCCGAGAATGAAGAGAGATGTTGCGGATTTTGTGGCTAAATGCATAACTTGCCAAAAGGTAAAGGCAGTACGACAAAAGCCATTGGGATTGGTGAAGCCATTGGAGATCCCAAGTTGGAAGTGGGATAGCATCTCCATGGACTTTGTCTCAGGCTTACCAAGATCTCCCCGAGGAATGAACAAAATTTGGGTAATAGTTGATCGGTTAACAAAGACTGCCATCTTTATACCAATGAAAGATAATTGGTCGATGGATCAACTAGCCAAGGCGTATATCGAGAATGTGGTAAGAAGGCATGGTGTGCCACACGATATTATTTCTGACCGAGACAGTAGATTTGTCTCAAATTTTTGGACAAAATTACAAGAAGCCTTGGGAACCCAAATCAAGATGAGCACAGCTTTTCATCCAATGACCGACGGTCAGACTGAGCGGACGATTCAAACGCTTGAAGATATGCTTAGAGCGTGTGTACTTGAATTCAAGGGAAGTTGTAGAACCACTTGCCGCTAATTGAGTTCTCGTATAATAACAGTTACCATGCTAGCATTGGCATGGCACCATTTGAAGCTCTTTACGGACGCAAGTGCCGCAGTCCGTTATGCTGGACAAAGGATGATAATTCTGTGGTTGTTGGACCTCAGCTCATTGAAGACATGAGCAAACAAATCAAGGTCGTCCAACAAAAGATGAAGGCCGCACAAGATAGGCAAAAGAGTTATGCCGACACGAGACGACAAGAATTGGAGTTTCAAGTGGGAGACAAGGTAATGCTAAAGGTGTCACCTATGAAGGGGGTGATGCGATTTGGCAAACGAGGGAAGCTGAGTCCTCGCTACATTGGTCCATACGAGATTTTAGACCGTGTAGGTACCTTGGCCTACCGATTGGCTCTTCCACCAGAATTATCACGAGTACACAACGTGTTTCATATTTCTCAGTTAAAGAAATATGTACACGATCTAACTCATGTCTTGGAAACTGATGTGATTAAGCTAGATGATGACTTGACGTACGAGGAGTATCTGATGGAGATACTTGACGTCAAAGAAAGGGTTACAAGGAATAAGACCGTGAAGATGGTGAAAGTGCTATGGTCCAATCATGGCACGGAAGAAGCAACGTGGGAATTGGAATCGGATATGAAGGAAAAATATCTCAACCTTTTCCAACGCGACTCGAGAGCAGTTATGGGGGCATAACTGCAGTTCTAAGGGGGGGAGGATGTGATACCCCGCAAGGAGTCGTCACGAGCCGAGGTAAGAATTGAATTTTCAAACCTCAATATTTTATGCGTGTCCATTATTACAGGCATTACTATCAGGCCGAGTGCGACCCAACTTCGGGGACGAAGTTGATTTCTAAGGGGGGGGTAGACTGTAATACCCGAGAAATCGACATCGAAATTTAAATCCAAAATTAAAGAATCGGATTTATTAAAATCGAAATAATTCCGAGAGAGCGGAATTAAATATTTCGGACAGTCGCGACTCGGAATAGATATATCGAATTGTCCCAACGATCTCGGATAATTCACATATTATGATTTTTAGAAATTAAAATCATAATATTATTAAAAAAAAACGATGGCTGGTGGCCGCGCGGTGACGGCACGGGGCGCGCCACCAGCAGCAGGCCTGCAGTTCAGGCGTTACACTTGGTTTTTGCCATTATTTTGGCTTGGGAACGTTTCTAAACGTTGGGAGATCAATCATCAGGCATTGTGGACGTTGTGGGGGTGTTATGATTGGATTGAGATACATTAAAAACCCACAAACTCAGTCTTTAAGCTCACACAACCCATCTTGGAGAATCCTATGGAGCTATGAGAGGAGTGGGGGAAATGGATGAGGTTTGGGAGTGTTAATTCGGGGGT